>OX422209.1:143323512-144636637 GCA_949130495.1 Sambucus nigra | reverse complement strand
ATTAGTCGGGGCCGAATCTGATGCTCGACTGCATGATGTTATTAGAATGTGCCACCGAATGAACAATTGGATTTTTAATAGAGCCCCCAAGTGTGGAATATGATCTTTGAATGCTTTTTGCTTGATCGCTTTCACATACTCATAAAATGTTTCCGACCAACTATAGTTGACAGCTTCTTATTTCCGACCAACCTGAGTTGACATTTTTGGGAATAGATTTACTTCCTAACCAACATAAGTTGGCATTTTTAGGAATATTTTTACTTCCCGAGGAACATACAAGTTTTACTTCCCGGAGGAATACAAGTTTTACTTCCCGGAGGAATACAAGTAGCTTTACTTCTCGGAGGAATACAAGTAGCTTTACTTCCCGGAGGAATACAAGTTTTACTTCCCGGAGGAATACAAGTTTTACTTCCCGGAGGAATACAAGTAGCTTTACTTCCCGGAGGAATACAAGTTTTACTTCCCGGAGGAATACAAGTTTTACTTCCCGGAGGAATACTTTTTTGATAATAAATGATAGAGACTTCCTCGGAGCTGACCAACAGATTGTTGGGAATAGAATAAGATATAATAAATGTTGGAGACCTCTGTTGTCAGTATCGGGCGATTCACGAGTCGAATCGAACGATACGGTTCGATTCAGCATAGAAACGAGCCGAATCGACCTACTGAATCGAAAATCCCCTGGAATCGGCCGTATCGGACTTGAATCGCGAGTCGATACGTGACTCGTATGACTCGCGATTCAGTCGCGATTCAAACTGCCCCTCCCTTTTACGTTTCTGTCAGCATCTGACTATTCAAAAGTTAAAAAAAAAACTTTTATTTTTATTTTTTATGGCCGAAAATGACATTAATATCCTTTAAAGAGTTTAAAACACATAAATGACCAAAACCCTAGGTATAAAAGGTCATTTTCTCACTTTTCTTGTGTTCCCCACCATTAATATTCTGTCCACCATTAATATACTCACCTTTCTTGTCTTTTTCTTCAACTTTTTGTCAAGAGAAGCTTCCATCCTTTGCTTTGGTAAGTAACCCTAGGTCCTTTTCTCATTTTTCTTGTCTTTTTCTTCAACTTTGTGCTCTCTCTCTCCACCATTAATAAATAAATAAACCCTAGGTTTATTTATTTATTGTCTCTCACTTATTTATTTATTGTTCATCTTTATTTATTTATTCAAGTATAGTTATTTCTTTTTCCTCTTTGTTTATTTAGGAAATGACTAAACAAAAGAGAAAAGTTGTGGTTGACCCCACATGGGATTATTGTGAAAAAGTGAATGATAATAGATTGCATTTAAGATGTAATTTTTGTAAGGATGCAAAATGGGGTGGGATTTTTAGAATGAAGCACCACCTTGCCGGCACGGGAAAAGATGCCAAAAAATGTATGCAATGCCCCGAAGATGTTAGAAAAAAATTTGCAAACATTTTAGGAGTAAATGAGGAGGAGTATAATGAAGAAAGTGGGCAACAAAATGAGGGTGAAGAAGAGGAATTTGAAGTTGAGAAAAATTTCGAAAAATCAAAGAAGGGAACTATGGATGCATATGCCATTAAAGGGAAGAAAAAACAAACAACGATAAATGCAATGTTGAAAAAGAGGGGGCCGGTAATTAGTGACATTTGTAGGTTTTTTTATGGAAATGGTATAGCTTTTAATGTAGTCAAAAGTCCCTTGTTTACAAAGATGGTGAAATCAATTGGTGATTACGGGAAGGGGCTAAAGCCTCCGTCTTACCATGAGACAAGGGTTACTTACTTAAAAAAGGAAGTTGAAAATGTTGAAACAAATTTGGAAAAATATAAACAAGAATGGAAGATGACGGGTTGCACTCTTATGTCGGATGGATGGACCGATGGGAAATCAAGGTCCTTAACTAATTTCCTTGTGAATAGCCCTCGTGGAACAGTTTTTCTCAAATCCTTGGATACTTCCTCCTTTGTAAAGGATGCCGACAAGCTATGTGAATTACTTGATTCGCTTGTTGAGGAGATAGGAGAGGAGAATGTGGTCCAAGTAATTACCGATAGTGCGTCGGCTTATGTTTTGGCCGGAGAAAAGTTGGAAAACAAAAGAAAAAATTTATTTTGGTCTCCTTGTTCGGCTCACCTCATTGATTTAATGCTAAGTGATATAGGTGATCTACCAATTTTTCATGACACCATTAAAAAAGCCAAGGAGGTAACCGTTTATATATACCGACATGCTTGGGTTCTTGATTTGTTTCGAAAATTCACAAAAAAAAAAGAACTAACAAGGGCGGGGGTTACAAGATTTGCTACATCTTTCTTGACTTTAAAGAGCTTCCAAGAGAAGAAAATTCCTCTTAGGCACATGTTTGCATCGGAGGAGTGGGCCACGGGACCATATGCACATAAGTTTGATGCCAAGCATGTTGAGAACATAATTTTAGGTGATAGCAAATTTTGGAAGGCAATCAAATATTGCTTGAAATGCGTTATCCCCCCCACTAAGGTTTTAAGGCTTGTAGATGGTGATTTAAAACCGGCAATGGGGTACATTTATGAAGCTATGGATAGGGCTAAGGAGGCAATTGCAAAAAATTTCGACCATAAAGAGGCAAGGTACCGAAGAATATGGAAAATTATTGATACAAGATGGGACATGCAACTCCATCAACCACTTCATGCGGCGGGTTACTTTCTCAACCCTAGGTAACTTTTCATCATAAATTGTATTTGTATTTTAATTTATTTGTATAACTTTTCTAACATAATGTATATGCACATGTATACTTTATATAGATTCCAATATAGCGAGGGGTTCAATGCGGATAGGGAAGTCAAGAGAGGGTTGTACCAAACCATTGAGAAAATGTATCCGGATGTTGAGAGCAAAATTGCAATTGCTGAACAAATTGAGAAATTTCGCCGGGCGGAAGGGTTATTTGGAGTGAGCATGGCCGTCTTGACAAGAGATAAGACACAACCAGGTAATTAGTTGCTTTTTTCGCCGCATTTTGGCCATGCTTTGGCCTATCTTTGTTGCTGTTTTGGGGCAGCAATATGCCTTTGTTTTGGGCAGCAATATGCCCCTGTTTTGGACAGCAATTTGGCCCTGTTTTGGCCTATTTTTATTGTTTGGGCAGCAATATGCCCCTTTTTTGCCCCTGTTATGGGCAGCCATATGCCCCTGTTTTGGCCTATTTTTGTTGCTGTTTCTTGGCCTCTTATTTATGTTTATGTTTGCGTTGTTTTTGCCTATTTATTCTAGGCATATGGTGGGAAAATTACGGAGAAGAGTGCAAGGAACTCCAACGGTTGGCAATAAGAGTGCTAAGCCTAACTTGTAGTGCCACGGGATGTGAGCGAAATTGGAGCACATTTGACCACGTGCACTCAAAGAAAAGAAATCGTTTGGAGGCACAAAGATTGAATGCTCTTGTCTTTGTCAAGTACAACATTCAACTAGAGATGCGACTTTTGAAGCGACAACAAAGGGGTGAGACATATGATCCAATTTGTCTATCGGATATGGATTCCGATGATGAATGGATAACCGAGAAGGAAGATCCATGTCTTCCCGAAGACCACTCGTGGATGGATGTGCATGAATGCTTCCAAGAGGAAGGAGGAAGTAGTAACAAACGGAAGCGAGGTATGATTTTTTAGTATATATATTTTGGAACTATTAACAAAATGAAATAGTAATAAACTACATCAACATGAAGTAATTAATGTATATTTTTGCATTTTTTTTCATATAGGACCAAGGAACTTGAATGCCAGGAGGAGGAAAGGGAAATCGATTCGTGTTGATGAGGATGATATTGAAGTTATTGACGATGATGATGAGGAGGAGGATGAGGAGGAGGAGGAAGAGGAGGGCCAAAGAGAAGAGGAGAGAATCATTGTAGAAGATGATGATGAAGACGATGATGATAATGAACTAAACATTGATGAGGAGGAGGAGGATTAGGATTTAGGAATAATTAGAGGAGTGATGAAGATGATGACTTTATTGGATATATTTTTTGGATTTTGGTTATTATTTTTTGGATACTATTAAGGTATCATCATCATAGTTGAGGATGACACCATGACGATACCTTAATAGTATACTTAGTAATAGTAGTATATGTATATGATACTAAATATGGCTTGTGGATTCTCTTTTTGATATGATTTGTGGAGAAATTAGAAGTTTGAATCATATTATGTTATATAATTGATTGAAAAGTGTTCTCCATATTTTTATTTATTTTTTGTGCCGTATCGCACGATACGTATCGCGATACGATTCACGATTCACGATACATAGGGTTTTCGATACACGATACGTATCACGATTCAACAACTATGCTGGAGACCTCCTCGGCGCTGACCAACAGATTGTTGGGAATAAAATATAATAAATGCTGGAGACCTCCTCGGCGCAGATTGTTGGGAATAAAATATAATAAATGCTGGAGACCTCCTCGGCGCTGACTAACAGATTGTTGGGAATAAAATATAATAAATGCTGGAGACATCCTTGGAGCTGACCAACAGATTGTTGGGAATAAGATAATATAAATGTTGAAGACCTCCTTGGAGCTGAAATAAGAATAGAATATGCATCCAAATAGATATAAAGAATAATTAAAAATAATAAAGTGTCTCGTTGATCTGTCGAGGTAGAATTATATAATGCCGAACAAGAATAAGATCTTCCAGAACATAAGAATATGGCGGAGAACGTTGTCAGGCCTGAATATAAATAAGAATTATCCGACCAACTATCCGTTGGGGGTGAAATACAACGAATGTTGTATTTCTCCTTAAAGCTGAATAAGTATCTTGTCGAGGCACAATTGCATAATGCCGAATAAGAATAATATTTTCCAGAACATAAGAATATGGCCGAGAACTTTGCTGGGCCTGCATATAAATAAGAATTACCCCGACCAACTATCCGTTGGGGGTGACATATAATAAATGTTATAGTTCTCCTCGGAGCTGAATATGATAATAAGTATCTCGCCGAGTTCCATGTTGAGATGAATATAGAATATAAATCCCAAGGGATATATAGAATAATTTGTGCTTGAGCCGATATCTGGGCCTGAATATAAATAAGAATTGACCAACTATCCGTTGGGGGTGAAATATAATAACTGTTGTAGCTTTTCCTCGGAGCTGAATATGATAATAAGTATTTCGCCGAGCTCCATGAAGAGATGAATATAGAATATGAATCCCAAGGGACATATATAGAATAATTTGTGCTTGAACCGATATCTGGGCCTGAATATAAATAAGAATTGCCCCGACCAACTATCTGTTGGGGGTGAAATATAATAACTGTTGTAGCTTTTCCTCGGAGCTGAATATGATAATAAGTTTTCGCCGAGCTCCATGAAGAGATGAATATAGAATATGAATCCGAACGGATATATAGAATAATTCGTGCTTGAGCACAAATCAAAGCAATAATAAAATATATAGTTCCTTGCTGAGGTGAAATTTCATAATGCTGAGCAATGATAATAGTTTCCAGATTGTTTCTGAGCATTCGCCGGCGTTGAGTCTTGTACCTGTAAAAATTAATATCTTGCTCTACCATTTGTGTAGGCTGAATTGATTAGTCGTGAGAATAATTTACTCATCCAATCAATATATGATATGTATATGCTTGAGAAATAAAAATATTAATTTCAAAAAATGAAATAATATATGTTGGCTGATATGTCGAGGCACAATTGCCTGATGTCGAGCAATACTACTTTTCCAGAGGTTTACGAGAGCTTTCATCGGGATTGAATCTCGTCCCTATGAAATTTTAATAAGCTTCCCGAGCACCTGTCGAGACTAGAGAAAATAATTATTATCATGAGAATAATTATTCAGCCAAACAATATGTGATGTGTATCAGCATAAAATAATAAAAATTTCAAAATATGAATAAAATTTTTATGCCAAATGTGTGTGAGATGGACAAATTTTTATCAGATATGCATCATAATAAGACGTAGAGTTTTTTGTAAAGTTATTTAATCTCCAACAACTAATCAGGTATAAGTTGCTGTTTGAAAATTATTTATCACTTGGTTTTAAAAATATTTTTTTGGGGTGATCACAAGTTTATTAAAAAAACTTAAGCCCCCTGTTTACCCCCAAGATAAACTCGTGTTTAAAGAAATATATGGGGTGCTCCTCATTTTTTAATACCCCAAGATTCTACTGCTGCCGAGAAACGGCATGGATGTTGCCGACCAACATTTAAGGATATCTCAAGTTATAGAATATATGGTGTCGACCAAGAAGCAAATGGTCCTCGACCAGCTGAGCAATTTCGCCGATCAACAAAAATGGTGCATTGATATTGTAGACCAACTGGTGGATGGTCACCGAACAATATCAGATGTCACCGACCAAGAAGTGGATGGTTGGATAGTTGCCGACCCGTAAATTGAACCCTCCGAACAAGACTGAGATGTCGCCGATCAAGAAGTAGATGATCGTCGACCTGCAATTAGTTCCATCGAGCTACAATAAGAGTCTCTGACCAACAATAAGATACCTCGTAGTTGGATAAAATTATTTCAACGTTGCTGATGGATCTTCACATCTTTTCTTCGACAAACAAAAATGGTCTGGTTAAGCTTCCCTTTAATAAAAGATGGCCCGAGATGATGCCGACCAACAATATGTATGGCTGACCAGAAATAGGGACTGTAAGTAGACGATTCCGAACAGCCATATGAGCCGCGGTGATGAATTTTTCATGAGATTGCTATGTCCCAAAATACCTCGAACCAATAGATCAGAAAAATAACATTCGATGTAAAATCCAAGCATTAAGATTGCTAATTAAATGATCCATTCTCTAATCCACTATATCGTGTGATTCCGACAAAGAAACCCTGTGATGTTATGAACGAGGGGCCAACATATCAAATTTGTACCCAGAGTCTTGATATGGTCATGATTGTTTTACTGATCCTCTTTTACAAGAGGTGGGTAATGATTTTTTTTGGTTACATAAAATTATTTTTTATATTGATCCCTTCCTATTCCCCATTTGCATAGATAAAAATATGGTGAATGATCGAAATTATTACCAAATTTATATCAAAAATCAATCAATTTGACTTTATTGACATAGATGGAAGATGAGCCAAATATAGTTCATAAAAATGAATGCAAAGAGACTCAAACTTGAAGAGAGAGAAAGTAGATCTGGGTCATGATTTCCATGAGAAATTTTTTTATTGTCTTTAACCTTTTCCCATTCTCTGATTAAAAATGTAATGGGAATTTGAATAGTCATCAAAGATCTTTCAAAAATTATTTCAAAATCAACAATGAAAATATCAAATCTTATCATCGTCGTATATATTGGTATATGTAATCATTTAAAATATTTATTCCATGATATAAAATTGAAACTTGAGAATCAAGCAAAAAGTTATGATTTATAAAATCCACTATTTTTCAGATTTCTAAATAAGAATTAATCTAATAGTTATGATTTTAAAATCATGATATGCAATATTTTGCAGATAAAAAGTGGACAATTAATTTATGTATATAAGCATAAAAATCATGATTGAATCAACAAATGTATGTAAAATTGATTATATGTAGAGAAAATAAAAACTTAGCTTTTGATGGAGAACAATGCTTGTAACACGTTCCCACAGACGGCGCCAATCTGTTGATGCAAAAAACTGGACCGAATCCCATTTTTATGATCACAGATAAATAGATGAAAGCAATCAAATCAAGTACATAAGAGACAAAGATTTTTAAAGTGGTTCGGCTATAAATAAAGCCTACGTTCACTGTTATTTTATTCCCAGGGGTTTACAATAGCACCATATGGTGTAGAGAGAGAAAGGATGTGTATCTTGTGTATGGTGTTTCTAGGTTCCCTCGGATCTCTTGGATCTCCCCCCTTTGGCTAAGGGGATACATGTATTTATAGTGATGGGAGATATAGTGATTCATTGTATGTAGACATTTATGTCTACATTCAACAAATCTAATTGTTGAATTGCTTGGTATGCTATGTGTTGTCATCTATTAATACAGTATAAATATACATTAAGGCTCATTAAATGCGCTGCCATCTTCATTAATGCACATTAAATGCATAGTTATCCTTTGATCTTCCTGGTTGGTATGCCGACCAACTCTCCTCGGGTGCCGACTAACTCTCATCGGGTGCCGACCAACTCTCCTCGGGTGCCCACTAATTTTCCTCGGGTACTGACCAACTCTCCTCGGGTGCCGACTCCTCGGGTGCCGACCAACTCTCCTCGGATGTCGAATATTGCCACGTAGGATGACATGTGTCCTTTTCTGATTGGTCCTCGTAGATGGAGAATTTTTGCGTTAACAGTCCTGATTTTGGGAATGGAACTAGCTCGTGACATTGAAGTCCTTCAACTGAAAGTTCGAGGTGACTCAAAGTTGATATTTAACCAAATGTGACGTAAATGACGTCAAATGGGAATAAGAAAAGATAAATCTCTCTGAAATCTCTATATCTCAAAATGGAAGAATGCCCCAAATGAGGCTACATATGGGTATTTATAGGAAGGAGGTTGCTTGGCCTCTAAGCTAAGAATCTAATAACAATTATGACTCTAAGAGTCAATAACCTTCCTTCTTCCAAATACCAACAAAAAAATGAAAATACAATGAAATACTAAAAATAAAAGAAAGACTAAAAAATAACAAAAATAAAATTAAACCCTAAAAATACTAAAAATAACCGCTAATTCTTGATTTACATAAAAATGAATGACGTCTATGAAGTTAGAAAATTATATATCTTACCCTATCATGCAACAACGAGCGTCTCTATCACAATAATGTTTTGTAGGCAACACTCCTACCGAGAACGAGTGATGAGTCCCAATCGGTACCCCATCGCCTCAAAGTATAATGAAGAATGACATCTTTCAAGTTCCTTAAACATGTCCACCATTTCTGGGAGAGATCCCCGATAGGAAGCTTCAGTCCTTAAATTCTTCCTCAGTGGGCTCAACACGGTCCAACCCATCATACATTGCCTCCGAATTGGGTGAAAAGTAAATAGTGGGTTGTCGGAGGGAAGTTAATAATGGTCCATGCTTAATATTGGAAGGTTTATGGGGTGGGGTTAGCATTGGAGGTTTTGGAAGGATAATGGGCTATTTCAACATTTTTAGAATCTGCATGGCTGAAATTTTCAGAAGTATGGGGAGGTGGCTAGGTATGGCTGTTGACAGAGGATGGTACATGTAAGTTTGAGGGCGTGTTTGCGATAAGATCTTAAGACCAAGGGGTTGAATGATAATATAAAGGGGACGTGTATGTTTGGAAATAGAGCTGAAAAGGGAATTAGGGCTTACACACTTTGTTTCCTTTTGTGAACACAAGGGATGGACTCTTCCAGCGACGAAGATCTCTTCCACAGACCCTACCGGAGCTCTGATGTGGTTTGTCTTTGTCTTCTGGCTTCGCTACGATGTAAGATTGGAGGTGACTCCAGATCGACAGCATGGGAGTTCATCTCTCTTGTTTTCATGTCCTTGCGGCTTAGCACAACAGTATGGGCTCACCAGTAGCTGACAACTTTTCCAGGGTGAAGGACCTCCGATCGATGTCGCTACACCTCGGCGACCTTTGCCAGAGGTCTGGAAAGGATGGGTTGAGGCTGGAGGAGTTGTACAGGAGTTGGGGTTAGATTTTCTATTGGTTCTCAGCTACTCTGACATGATTGCCATAGAGGGGTCACGGCTGGAGGTCGCTGACCTTCACGATGGGCTTGACAGAGTTGTCGGAGGTGGGGCAAGGCCGGTAGAGGTCCGGTGATGGCTTTGCTGCTGCAGGATGTTTCTCTTAAAGATCATCACTGTGGTACATTCCTCTGGAATGTCTATCTTAGTATCAATCGTTGCCTAGGCATTTGGATGGTGATCGGCTGTTCGTGGGTGTTTTTTAATTTTTATGGAAGAAAATTGCTTGCAATGAAGCCAAGTTGCGATGCTTGAGTTCTCCCATGATTTGCTTTACTAAAAAATTGGAGTCTCCTTTGATAGGTGTTGCTTGTATGCCTCTCTTTAAGCAAGCCTAAGGCCAATGCCTTGAATCTGCTTCGTTGTTCGATCCAGGGAAGTTTAGGGCGTCTTTGATAGAAACAATGGAAAATTAGTAGGTTAGAAAAATTTTCCATGGCAAATATTGCATTGGAAACTAGTATTTTGAATTGTTTGATAGCAAATATTTGCTGGGTGGGAAATTTTGTATTTTCCATACTTTCTATTTGATTGGTATTATTTGCTATGACAAATTTGATTCAGTCTATCTCGATTGAAAATAAAGCAAACAATAAATTTTCCATGGCAAATTTGATTTTCTTTAGGGTGAAGCAGATAAAATTTTGCTTCAAAAACATGGAAAATGATTGGTAGCATGACAAATCTTACCATGCTTTGCCATGTCAAATTTTGTGTATCAAACACTAATAATATGGAAAATATAAATATTCCTCAAGATACTCTATTGCCATGAGAAATATGCCCGATCAAATAGGCCCTTAGTTTGAAAGACATGGAGATCTTTTCCTTCTTTCTCGAGAGCACAACTCCAGCTCCGCTTGTGGCCAACGATCCGTGGAATTCCAATTGCCACTCCTCTTCAAGGCGGTAACAGTGCCCCGGGATTCGAAATATTAAACCAACAAAGCATACCCCCCCACTGTACTCTCAAAACAACGGACCTTGTATCCATCCTAGAGCGACCCACGTTCTAGGCAACATTGGTCCCCTATGTATCAGTTAATTTTGAAATGTATATAGTGTCTTTAACCATTGATGACGTTAACTTGTTAAAAATATACTCAAACCTGTTAAAAGTGAATTTCGTGTTCATGGGAGCGGTTAAAAGTTGCCAGTGAAATAGCATGCAATTAAATACAAGATTCTAAAAGATTGTCATGGCATTCCGTGTTACCCAACAACATGGTGTAAGATGTATTGAATAACATCCGGATTCTAAAAGTTTGTCAATGATCAAAATCTCAGGAGGGGCATTGGTTGGCATCTTCTCAAGGCAAGTGAGGAACTAATTTCCCAAATGAGTTCCTCAAGAGACATTTATTTGCACTGCCGAATAATTGATATTGCTCCATTCAACATGTACACAAAAGCAGGATATGGCATTGTTAAGACTGATAGCATCTTCATCCTGTTGACTTTGCAAAGACGTAAGCACTTGATGCGAAAGCAACTTCCCACCGTAAAGAGCCCTTCAGAAACAGATGGATCATATTCTAATGAGGAACTTCCTTCATGAGCTACTGCCACTATATGTTCTGCCTTGATAAAAGGTATTAATAAATTCCTCCTTAACTGTACCTTATATTTCTCTTTCTCCCTCTGTCTCCCAAGTGAACTGCTGTTGTACATTATTAAAAGTTAATAAAATATGACTTCTTCTTTCCTTTATATCTTTGTACTCATTTCTTCTGAAACTTTTCGAGGGGTGCGTTTGAGTAGATGCTTGAAAAACATTGTAAATAGTTCATTTTTTACGAAAAGTTAGAGAAAGGGTGAAAAATAAGATGAATGATTTGGTGAGATGCTTTCTTACTTTTTTGATTTTTATGGAATTCTATTCCCTGGGGGGTGGGAAGAACTGAATTTCATAAAAATCCGTAAAAAGAAGAGAACATCTCACCAAACCATTTATCTCTTTTTCAAACATTTCAGAAATATCATTTTTCCCCAATATTTTTTCAAACTTTGCAATCATATTTGCCCTAAATAAAATTGATGTGAATCTATGAATGCGGAAGCGTTATTATTACAACTACATAACAACAAACTACACACCATCACCACCACCAACAACTAAAACTAAAATAAGAAAATGGGTTTCTTTCTTTCTCTATATTTTCTTTCTCAATATTCAAGTGTGATTACAAATGAATGCCAGTGGCCTATTTATGGAGAAAAATTACTTGGTAACCAAGTAATGACTCAAAAGACTAAAAAGGACAACTAATAACTAAAAATGACTAATTAGCCCCAAACATGATTGGAGACCAATTAAAGACTAAAAATAAAAGGAAATAACAATATTACCCTAAACTAAAATGCAAAATAAAAGATAGTCTTCTCCCGGGAGCACAATCACGCGCCACGTGTCGCTACGTATCACAAAACACATCATTCTCCCCATCTTCGAAAAACTCGTCCTCGAGCGTGTAGGGTGACTAATCAATGTGAAATGATATAATCCTTAAGAAATTTCGGACCCCAATCAAAATAAATCAGTAATGGGCTGCCCAAACTTTGATTAGTCCCATGCATATGAACCTCATCAATAATGGGTCTAATCTACCCAAATCTCAACAATGTTCCCTACAAAATCCGAGCAACCAAAAACTGACGACTATATCCACCTTCTTTATACCACGAGCACATGGTTGCAACTTGGCTTGGTGGACTCTTGAATATGACCGGATGAAAACTCCGGCGACCGCACCTTTGCGAGTACGATGATAAAACAAGCGGACTGAAGGCGGCGACATTCTGGAAAGCCGGACCCAAAAATGGCAAATAGTCGAAAATAGATCCGAAGTGGGACGCATTTTCCATGTAAGTCTCGAGTGTTAGAGAAGTAGACTAAAACCATGCTTTATGTAATAGTTTTAGTTATGGATTTATTGTTAAAATAAAATCAGTTTTTTCTGTTTTAATGAGAATTATGTATGGACATAAAATTTGCGTTATTTTATATATTGCCAATATCTTTTATTCTGCTCAGTAGGTGTTCTGGTATGTAGAGTACGACTTATACACAGAGGATCAGATCACCAGTTCTTGTAGAATATAAGTTTTATCGTTCACAGTCTTAGATGGAACTGGACACTCCATTAGTGGGGCTGTAGCACAATATTTTATAGGATCTATCTTCATTATGAGAAACTGTATAGTTTCAACTTATTGTGCTAGTACACTTTATGTGTATTGAATGGGACCACCTTGAGGTCATTGTCTTTATACTGATTTTATAAGACAATATAAACCTCATGATTATTAGGTTTACGTAAGGTTCTTAATCCGGATGTGATTGATGGATACATGCACTAGTTATTTATTACTTTGACCTATCGGGTGAGATTAATTATTTGATTAATAATCTTGATAGATTGGGTAATGGTGATTAATGTGTGGTGAAAGTCCTTTATGGATGGAATCCACGTTTCGGTATAGAGGCTGGTGATACTCTCTTGAGATGCTTATAAGTTTTGTATGTGTCAAATCGTGCAGGGGGATTATGTTAATCTGATACTACAAATAAGTTAAATTGGACCGCTCAAGGACTTGAAGACGTAGATCAAATAAATTATCTGTAATTTATTTTATTAACGGGTATCTGTAACCTTAACGTAGGGAGAATTAGGTAATTAATAATGAGGAGCTCGAAATATAATTTTGAGTTAAGGAGTAGACTTGTAATTATAATTATTTAGTGGTATTAATTATAATAAAGAGACTGAGATTAGGATCCGGAAAGGATTAGGTTTTCTCAGGCCCATCAGGAGCCACATCCATATCTTTCCTTAGGGTCCCTACTGTAGCCTATATATATGCACCCAAGGCTCGTTTTTCTTTAGTCAACCGTCACTCTTTGATACTCAAAAGACCCAAATTCGGATTAGTGAGAAAGAGAGACAGCAGAGAGGAAAAGTGAGAAGAGTAGGTGGTCACGGAGATAGAGCTCACACTTTGCTCGTGATTGTCCATATCAGGAATATAGTAAAAGACCATGAGGTGCATCGGGCTTGCGTCCTTGATCAACTGTCATCACATACGATTTGTGCTAGCACGAGCTCAAATCAAAGAGATCTCGAAAGGTAAATCCTAATTCCGCCTTGTAGGGTTTCACGCATGTGTAATTTTTTTTGTAGTTCAATCTATACGCGTATTCAATAAACCCTTGGACTGCCGCTCCAACATTGAGTTGTGTCAAAAATAGGCCATTAGAGCAATATTGACCGGATTTGAAGTCAAATAGGGGTAGGGGATCAGGTCAAACTAGGGTAGGTCCGTTTTTGATTGGGTTTGATTGTGGTTGGGCATGGACGAGTGGCATGGTTCAAAGTCTCGGTATCGGACACTCGATTTTTAACTCGGTTGTAGTATCGGTCTCGGTATTGGGAGATACGCTATTTAAAGAGCGCAAAAAATTCCAAAAAAAATATAGAAAATTTTGAAAAAATAAGATTAACAATGTGGATCAATCAGATACGTTCAAAACCGTAATTTAATATGCATTGCATTCTACAATTGGTTATATTGAAGCGTGGCGAACTTGTCAGATTCAATATTCCATAATAAACCAATATTAATATTGAAAAACAATCTAATGACACATAGAACTTGATAAAAAAAAAAACATTATTTTGGACATTATTTGTACATAAGTTTTAGGAGCAAGCCATGTTCTTATTTCCCCCAAGGGCGCTTCCATGTTCCTAACCAATAACTATTTTAAGAGTCCTTCTACAAAATAACAACCTTCATTTTATTATTTTTTATAATAATTTCTTATCATTTTTTAACAATTTTTATTAATTTTGTAAAAATTTATCAAGTTTTTAATAATTTTTGACAATTTTTTAATAATTTATAACAAATTTTCATGACTTTTTTAAAATTAATTATTAACAATTTTTCAATATTTTTAACAATTTGTAATAATTTTAACAAGTTTTTAATTATTTTTTTACAAGTTTTCAAGACTTTTTTATATTAATTTGAACAAGTTTTGAATAATTTTTGACAAGTTTTCAAGAATTTTTCTTATTTATAAATTTTTAATAAATTTTTAACAAGTTTTGAATAATTTTTGACAAGTTTTTAATAATTGTTAACATGTTTTCAAGACTTTTTTTAAAAATTGTTTTTTAACAATTTTTAATAACTTTTTAAATATTTTTTTCACAATTTTTCATAACTGTTTGAATAATGGGCATTTTTTTTACGGATTAATCCCATTTACTAGGTATGTAGTTCAATAGGTCCTATCATCTTTTTTTGCTCCAACAGGTCCCATGAAAAAAGATTTTTGGTCCAAGTCCTATTTGTAAACATATAGTGAATATTCACTATATGTATAAATAGGACCTGTTGGGAAAAAAATGTTATGATAGGACCTATTAGAAAATGTTTTATGTAAATAGGACTTATTTGTCAAGCTCCCTTAAATAATTTGAGCAAAAATAGTTTACCCCTAAAAAATAGTCAACTTTTTTCTTTTCTTTTAAATGACGTTTTTTCAATTGTTTGTACGAAACAGTTTTTTTTTTTGTTTGACACAACAAAACAATAGAATAGGCCCCAATTAACTTGACAGTCACAAGACACGTAACAACCCCAAACACCATATACATGCCCCTGATTAACTTGAAACCCCCCAAACATAAAGCATTCCTGGTGTACTTTATGAATGGAGAAAGGGTTAAAATAGGTTAGGTCAACTTAGGGGTTTGGGGTTTTGGGGGTGGTGGGGTTAGGTTTAAGGCTATAGAGTAGGGTGGGTAAGAAGATGAGGCTGCATTTCAGAGTGTAGTGGTCGTTGTGTGGCGGTAGGAAGTGGTGATAGTGGAGGAAGATGAGCTGGCAGTGGGTGGAAAAGTGGTGGCGCTAAAAGGGTTGGTATCCTCTCAATTGGCGGTGATGGAATCTAGGGTTTTCATCCACTCGATTCCTATTTGAACATTTATCAATCTAACGATTGAAGGGTTGTCCGAGTTGGAACCACAACTTGATACCTACTTCACGCACCACGACGAATACTAAGAAGAAACACAACTCTGATACCAATTTGATGTGAATCTATGAATGGGGAAGCACCATTATTACAACTACATAACAATTACAAATTACACAACACCACCACCACCAACAAATAAAACTAAACTAAAAAAAATGGGTTTCTTTCTCTATCTATATTCTCTTTCTCAATATTCAAGTGTTATTACAAATGAATGCCAAGTGTCTATTTATAGGAGAAAAATTACTTCGTAGCCAAGTAATGACCCAAAAGACTAAAAATGACTAATTAGCCTCAAACATGCTTGGAGACTAATTAAAGACTAACAATAAAAGGAAATGATAGTATTACCCTATACTAAAATGCAAAATGCAAAATAAAAGATAGTCTTCTCTCGGGAGCATAACCACGCTCTACGTGTTGCTACGTATCACAAAACACATAAAAAATGTTTATGGTTGACAAAGAGTTCAGTATCCGTCCTATTCCATCAGTGTCACTCATTGCTTTTGAACTCTCATTACTATTTCCTGTATTGGTTTTGATTATAAGTTTGTAACTCCTTCTGGGTTTATTTTTGCTAGAAGTTCAATTGACTTGTCAAGTGTGCCTTACATGAGTCTTATCACCTTTTTGGTTGAAGCATGATGTGAATTTTTTTCAGTTTTTCAATAATGACTTCTCATCATTGCATTATCATAGACGTGCCATTTGCTTTTACAAGCATCTTACTCCCTTCATCCCAATATTAAGAGTCCCTCTTATAAAATTTGTAAATTATTAGGAAATATATTTTCCCCCCAAATTTCCCTCCTAGCTCATCTTTTCTACTTTTTTTGTTTTCTCCTTGAATCCTTCAGCATGTGGCTTTGCCCTTCATCAGATATCAGACTATTAAATTGACGCAATTCCTTTTAACAAGGTCAAGGATCCACTTCTCTCTTCTACTCTGTCTGGTTTATCTCATTATTTTCAGTGATTATGAAGATTAAAATAGAAATTTCACGCTCTTTTATCTACTATTTTTAGTGACAGTACTATGAATTCATGACAACCCAACTGAAAACAGGACTTTTAATTTGGGACGGATGGAGTACCTGCTTTCTCCAGTTTGAACATATATGTAACATTTAATGTGTGTATACGTATATATTTCTTTCCCTCTGCAAATGATAAATCACATGAAATAAGTAAACGTGACACTCTTTAGTTTAAACTGCAGTGCTGTTTCATCAACTCTTCTGATTATCTGAATTGATGGATAATTTATACGGAAAATTTGGAGTTGCTCGTAGATATTTTTTTTGGGTTTAGGACAGGATGAAAAGTTGTCCAGTGATACTCAATGTCTTTTCAATGGGTCCCGTGGTACTGTGTAAACGTGATCTTTCCTGTAGCGTATGCCTATATTTTTGTAATGTATACGTATAATTATGCAATGTATAAGTGATGAGTTTGTGTATGCAGTAACATATACCGTATAACCTAAGGATGAGGGATCTTAGTGATGAAAAAATATGTTGGTTGATTGGAGGCGAAAAATCTTATTGACTAGGGACTGAAGCTCCCTAATTTATATTATCATATTATGCAAAAGCGAGGTATTTACCTGCCTGTATCATTGTACACTTTACTGGAACAGATGACTATGATACCAGCTTTCAGTTTCACCGTCGTCTATGTTTTCCTCTTTTCTTCCTTCTCTTGGATGCATGCCATGCCATCTTTAAAAGTTATCTACAGATTGACTTAGAGAAGCTACCAAATCAATACTTGTATCCTTTTGTTTCCTTTTGCATGTTCGTTCCTGGAGAACATGTATATTTAACTGATGATTTTAACAATCCATGAGAGATTGAAATTTCAGTTTAGTCTGCCACCATACTTTGATGTAAACTTGAAAATTCAGTTCAGCAAATGCTATTTTGTAATTTTTTTATTTAAAAGATTTTGGTTATATTCATTGAACATGTATATGTATAGCTGGGATGCTAAAAGGAACACAAGACATACAAATAAACTTTAACATCTGTTGTTGAATCCTCATTTATATCTCTTAGATTTTCCGGATCACTTACAAACTCTTGCAATATTACTCTAATAAGCTCGTAGGTGTTCCCGAAAGTCTCAGTATTAAGAACCCACTACAAGAAGGAACATGTAATCGTATTTATTTAAATAAATTAAATAAATCTACTAGGGTTTTTAGACCATTCTAAATGTATGCATGGTCATATTCAATCCTTTAGAATTCGTATAAAAAATCACTTGGAGTTCTTTAATACAATCCTCCATTGAGGGTCGTTCACTGCTTTCTATGCGAACACAACGTGATGCTAGGTTCGCAAACATGGCAATAGACTCTATCGTGTATGAACCTCGGCTCATCTCTGGATCTATCACCTTGCGCAACTTCTTCTTGTCATTCAATATTTGCCTAACCTGCAACATTCCGGAGGCATCAGTTACATTAGTTTTCTTATAGGGATTTTTTTGATTACCCCCCATAATAATGTTGATATTACCCCACTTTCAATAATAATTAGATCTCTACCTGTAGTACGAGGTTTTGATCGTTAGGTCCTTGGTTTAGATCCACAGCTCTCCTTCCAGTCAAAAGCTCAAGCAGAACAACTCCAAAGGCATAAACATCACTTTGTAATGTGAGTTTTCCTGTCTATTGCAAAGACCCTCTTGCCAGTCAAATTTATAGAATCAAGAATAGCATACTTACCAATTTATAAGTTAAAACATACAGTAAAACAGATTTATCAAGTCTGGAGCAGTATTTATGCTTCAGTTCAAATTATTATTGAATGAAGTTTTTGTCCCCTACGAATATTAACTAGAGTCGCTGCAGTAAAATCAGACATCTTGTCATTTATTGAAGTTGTTGAGTGTATCGACTATTGAAATGTTTTGAAGTATTAAATTTCTTTATATGCCGCATAGTTAATGTAAAGAAGCGGTCATTTGAGCCCACCTCGGACCTGAATCAGAATTTTTAAGGATAATAAATACTAGAATAGATTGAGTTTATTGGAAATTTAATGATATTAGGAGATAATTGTAGTGAGACTACATTTATAGTGATGTAAATTAAACCATCAATGGCAATACCAAAAAACACTCAAGTGAGAGATTATCACTCAATTTTAATTTACTATATTGGGATAAAAGGATATTTATAGGGGAATGAGAAGGATCTAAAAACGCGACATCAATACCCTAAGTAGGGAAATGGGCCTAGGCCCATGCGATGTCACATGATCTAGGTGCACTCCCTTTACAATATATACCTATAATGTTCCTTCTAGAAGGTTTCCCATTAGTCCTATAATACAAACAACAAAACATAACAAAAATAAAAGAAAACTAATCAAAATAAAGCCTAAAAATACTAAAAATTACTAAAATATCCTCGAAGCTTCACCAATTTCCATCATATAGAGACAAAAAATGTCACAATCTAAGCCAAAAGATGAAGAGTTTCGTTTCACCTTCACCATAGATTTATAGTTTCAAACCACTTCATGGAAATTGTATTATTCTCTGAAGTTCTTTGAGAATTCAGATCAGTTTCCGACTTCCCCACAATCAATACTTAAAAATTAATACTTTTAACTCAGAGATGCATACCGATGTATATTCAGGGTCAAAGTAACCAAAAGTACCGAGCACCCTAGCAGTCACAAAGGTTTCATGACCCTCTGGCATCAGCTTCGCAAGCCCAAAATCTGATATCTGTGCAAACAGCCAGTTAGGACTTAGCAAATTATAGCAGTCCTATCTAAAATATAAGGTAGATATCAAGCGTCACACTAATTTCAAATAAATCGGTACTTATTACCGTATTTGTAATTTCCTGCCTATGTGTCGCCAAATAAGTCTTTAATGACCCATAGGTGTTTCTTTACAACTTTTCATATTTTAATAGGTTTATTTGCAACACTAGTTTTTTTTTTTCCATAGGGTTTCTTGCATCCTACCCTAACATATACGAAAAACTATCATGAAAAGAGAATTGAGTTAATTTACCTTTGCCTCATAGTTGGTGCTCAAAAGAATGTTGGTTGATTTGAAGTCTCTGTGAACAATAGGTATACCGACAGAAGAACTTGAATGGAGATAAGCAAGTCCTCTTGCTGCTCCAAGTGCCACCTTGAGCCTTAAGGGCCAATCCATCTTCACTTCCCCGATTCCTAGTATCCGAATAAAAGATAGATAATCAGAAGCTAAATTTGCAAGACTTTGGTTAGTGGGAGATAGTATGAGTTAAAACTAACCATTTAAGTGATCTTGCAGGTTCCCTTTTTGCATATATTCATAAACTAGAAACCTGTGCTTCCCATCTGCACAATATCCTATCAAAGATACAAGATTAGGATGATCCAATCTGCTCAATATATCAACTTCCACTCGAAATTCCCGCTCCCCATCTGCTGCTTTAAATGGTGGTAGATCCATTTTCTTGATTGCTACAACCTTCCAATTCCGAGAGAAATTTAAACATCAGGAGTTCTAATATATGGCCTAGTCCAGCATGGTAAAACTATCTGGTTTAGGAACAACTCTCCAGCCGCTTCAACTTGGTCACTACATCTACACGTGTTAACCTAAGCTGGATCATTTGGCCACCAAGTTTTAGGTGGAATTTGATTTTACCCTCTAATGTTTTTAAGTTATTGAACTTTGACCCTCATTTTTTACGTTTGTGTATTAGTTGATCATTAGGACTAAAATATTCCAGTTTAAACCTCATAGTTTTATCTATAATAAGAGTTAAGCCGTCACTGATTTATACATGATTAGACATTACTTATGGGTATTTTGATAATTTGCTTAATGGCCAACTAATGACATTGTTAAAATAGTAGGGGACAAAGTTCAATAACTGAAAGTTAGGAGACTAAATTAACTTAAACTTTGGAAACCAAAAGCCAAATATTCCAAGAAATAGTGCTATTTGCTTGGGGATTAACAGTGTCACTCAGTGTACGGAATCATTAATTTTTTTATGGATAATCTTGGATGTGCAAGTGCACTCACCGAATATTTTTTTTTAAAATACTTAATTAAAGAATTCTTATGAATTTTAGAAATATATCCACATAGAAAGCTAGCCATAATCACCTTTGCAAACACTCAAGTCCTAGTTAGTTTGAATATAGGATTCTTTGTATTTACTATACGAGCAACTCTCAAGTATTTGGGTGTATCTGGAATTGGGGTAAACACGCCCTAAATGTGAGTTGTTGCATATGATTGAGCATACTAAAGGTAAAATTCTAAATTCACCGCCCAAATCTTTCACCTCATCTTTGTTTAAGGGAACTAGCTCCTCATTCTACTATTTTTTACCAAATGGGTGAATTTATTTAAAATTTAACTATAAGAAAACAAATACACCAATCAACTAAACAAAGAATTTGAAAATTATACACATATGTGGAGAGCAAAGAGGTGGGTTGGGGAGGTGAATTTTTGCAGGGTATTCTAATTTTGAAAATTCCCAATCATAATCATGTGGATATTGAATAACAGTTTAGTTCCTTCTCAGTTATCTTTTTTTTTGGCATTTAATGATTTGCTGTGGGTTAATTTTTTTTCAATGGATCCCCACTTTGTAAAGCAGAATTGTTGCCCACCTTTTCAATCGCTAGTTTTCGTGTTTGACAATCAAACTGCTGCAATACATAGATGTATAAAATGCATTTGGAAAGAACTGTTTTATTTTGTGGTAATTTGTCCACTTTACAATGTGGGTTTATTCTGTACTGCATTTTAGTTGTGTAAAATAATATTTGGCTTTTGCAACAAACCGATTTATTCCTTTTATGTGGTTAACACAAAGGTGAAGATGGGAATCATCTCCCCAGATTTGTTCTTCGAATGTGCCTCTTTTCTATATTTTATTTTAAAAGTACCTCTCCAGACCGTAGAATGCCTTTGTAAACTCGACCAAATCCTCCTTTCCCAACCAAATTATTTTCACTGAAAGAGCATGTTGCCTCCTCCATTTCTTTGAGCGTGAAAACTGATGACCCATTGTGTCTTTTTGCTGGTGGAGTTTGATCTTCTAGTTGCCAAAATTCCACAGCTTTATATGTCCCTGAAAATTAAATGCGTTTTAGCCATCCAAACATGAAGAACTTATGTACAATTAGATAGTTTTAAGGAAATCGTTTGAAAACAAAAGATTTTAGAAGGAAATATAAGAACTAGAAGCAGAAGCAGAAGCAGAAGCAGAAACAGAAACATACAAGGGTCAGTATGATCCTCGGACTTGCTTCTGCGACGCTTATTCCATGCGGAGACCAACCCGAAAGGCATAGTGTTTCTTCTCTGAAGAGGGAAAATCAGATGATTATTATAGCAGAATTAACATTGATTTAGGATTCTTTCTCCAACCAAGAAAATGAGAAGAAACGGAAGAGATGTATAAAACATAAGGAGGGAATGAGAAAGGGTAGTATGAGAATCATACAAGAGTACGGATAAAGCAAGTGAGATTAGATTTGGAGGATACTCAACATGCTCAACTACACCATCTTCTATCAACAACTTGGATTTCTCACTTGAAAGAAAAGAAAAAGCAAACAAAGGAAAAAGAAAGCTACTTGCTTACCTTTGGCTGGTGATTGAAAGTGAAAGTGAAGCTGAAATTCTTTTCATCCTTCTATTTTTCCAACCTTTTTTCCGTAACAGTGACAGGGTTTTAGTTGAGGGGTCATTTTCATTCTTCTCTACAATGATATCCTCCCCAACTTTATCGTAATTGTTGAGACAACTTTATATATTATTATGCATGGAAATGATTCTTTAATTTATGGTTTTGGGTATTTTGATGAAGCAACTTTGTGATTGTTATTAGTACATACAGAGCCTGGCAGTACTATATTTTTGCTTTTGGCATTCATTGCCTTATGCAACATTTTGGCTTTTGCATTTCTCGTTTCAGCTTTTGTCGTATTTCAGATTTTGATTTAATCATAACTGTTTTGCATGGCTTCCAGTGCAAGATTCTCTTTTAGCCTTTACATTTATGACAACCAAAAGCTGTTGAGTCTTGAAATTCGCTTTGTAGAGACCTCAACTTCAAACCAGGTGGTGGGAAGATTACTCTATTTTTTTTTTTCAAAATTAAAATGTTATTGTAATTACCAAAAAAGCAATAGGACATAATTTAGTTGCCTTTGAATTGGGATTGCGAGCTAGCATTTGCTATTAGTGGATTTTGTCATGCTTAAATAAGGAGATTTAGAAAGTGCTTATAAATAGACAAACGATTTCTCTTTTAACTCTTGGTTGGTTTTGGAATGAAATATTTAGGTGAAAGTGATGTGAATTTTTGGCCCCAAAATAAAGAGAGGGGGATAGGGGTGGGTGTGTGTGGGGTGTGGAATTGGGTCCTTACTAAATGGTCACGCTAATTTAGTTTGAACTATGCCATAAAATGAGCAATATATTAATATCATAGTAAATTAAACGAAATTAGAGACGAGAAGAGAGTCAAGTAAGCGAATTTGCAAATTTCAGTTATGTGGTTCCGCTCTCCTGCCTACATCTATGCACCACTGTCATTAGTCTTTTAGGATGGAACCATCTTCAAGGAACATTTCAAGGGAGAATGTGGCAATATCCCCTCGACTTTGACCTTCAAACCACAACCCAGTCCTTAGGCAATCTCTCTCAAGGAACACCCCCTTAATTCACGAAGCCTTCACTAGCCTTGAAATATAATATAAGAGTTGTAATAGAAATAGAAATGGATGAAACACAAGTGCTTGTTTATTTTCTACGAGCTTGCTTATTTTCATATTTAACACAAGAACTTGTTTATTTCCATACTTAAAACACAAGAACATGAGTAAATAAACTGTTTCTATGAGCTTTTTTATTTTCATACTATCATTACATATTTGGAAATAACTGTTTTATTTTTTGGTACTATTAGCTTCATATTATTACCAAGTATTTGGGAAGAATCTTGTTTATTTTCTTACTATTATTTTCATAGTATTATTAGTAAATAAACAAGCTCATCAAAATAGTTTAATAATAGGGTTAACCCTATTATTAGCTCATAATAATGTATTTGTTGAATAAACAAATATCTATCTCTTAGCTCATAGAAAAAAGTTAATTTACTCAAGAAATAGAAATATAAATAGTTTATTTTCATACTTGAGCCAATTCTAAGTTGAAGTTGAGAGAGATACCTTTCATTTGAGTCCCAACAACATTATAGAAAAAATAGTAAAGTTTGTACGAATCAATTGTATTGTTGTCATAAAAAATCATTTGTTTATTGTTTTGAAATAATATGTTTCACAAACCTATAACCCATTGGTGGATATTATTTCTAACAAGAGAAGATAATTGATGCTTGAGCGAGAAATTCTACTGAGCACTTGTGGGTTATTGTAAAATAGTGTGTCTATATTAAATATATGTAGTGCAAATACTCACTTAAGAGGGTGATTCATGCATTTCTAAGATCCAAGATGTGGCAATGCAAGAGATGAAAATACAAAAAACATAATCTTGATGCAAATTAACGAGAAATATCGCCATCCAATAAACACAAGATAAGTTGTACGTGGTTCACCAATTTGGCTATGTCCATGGATGCTGATTTTCACATTGTTTACAATCGCTAAATCAACAATGAGACCTTAAAGATATATGTCTTCTTTGACTATATTACCGTAATATACTCCACCTCCATAGTCGACAAAGTGATCGTGGCTTGAAACATGGACCTTTAGTTAAAAGGACCACATGCCAATTTAAAACATATCATATAGTAAACTAACAATCACTTCATTCTCATATTCTTAATCAAAATACTCACAAACATGTAATATCTCAACCCTTTAGTACACAAGTCCCACATCCAAAGTCCTCCCCTACATAATTTCCTTAAACTCATGTCATTGTTCTTTTTCCAAATTTACCCCCCCCACACATATACAATGCTCACAACCTGAGCAATGTGCCCATTTGAGTAAAAACTACGGCGCATATCAAGCTATGCACTGCATTAGTGTAAGAACCCTACACCATAACTCAATCTCATCTTCTATGGTAGGAGCCATCGTAGTATAGAGATTGAAGCGTATAGCTAAGGGAGTATTCACATGATTTGAGTCTTGCATCCCGAACCACGCTAATCTTTGTCAATGTATTTCCTCAGTGTGAGTCACAACCTTCCATTCATCCTCTTTACTAATATTAATGTCTAGAATCTTCTTGGCTTTACCAAGTCTTTCACCTCAAACTCTAGTCTTGGATGAGCCTTACCCTTGTAATATTCCACCATGCTCGATACAAATACCAGTGTTTCATCAACATAGAAGAGCAAGTAGTTGAAATTTTCATCCTTAAGTCAATTGAAATAAACAAAATGATCAAAATCAATTCATGTGATTTTTTTGCCCAGTATCAACGTGTCATGGTGTTTGTACCATTGTCGAGGCAATTTCTTCAGACCATATAATAGGTTTCAAAATTTTCACATAGGACTCTTTGCCAATAACATTAAAGCCATTCGTTTGAGACATATATGTACCCCTTATATAACCCCATACAATAATACCATTTTAAAATTAACTTGTGCAAGCGTTATGTCAAAATGAGAAATTATTGGTAACATAATCCAAATGACACTGTGTTTCAGCATCAAAGAGAACCCTTCATTGAAATCTACACATTTCCTTTTAAGAAAATCCTTGTCAATAACCTTACTTTTTAAAAATCGAAATTCGAAGCGCCAATTTTCTGAGCACAAACTTCCTTTGACATGATAGACTTGTTCTTCCGATGTAACATCATAAGATCCTAAGTTTATTTTTTAAGAAGAGAGTCAGTCTCCTCACCCATTACTATTTTCCACTCATTAGTTATCACTCATCCCCTCAATAAATAGAAGGCTCATCACTACTAGTGCATATGCTACAATGTCGTAATTGAAGCTACATCTATTAGTTGCTTTATGATCACTTGTTTTTCTTTTATTAGCCAATGATGATTGTTCTTGGCATTTTTGACTAGGTCTCTTTTTCATAACCTCCACATCTTCATTTGAAGAATCAAGTGTAATAGTCACCTCGACTTGAGCCATCTCGCTCTCATTCACATTAAGATAATATTGATATAATTTTATCATCAAATGTCACATTGCTACTTACCACCATATTCTTGTCACCCGGGTACCACACCTTATGTCCATTGGACCCACCACTTGAACGTATGAAAATTTCCTTTCAATATCTAGGATCAATTTTACACTCATTGACGAAAATGATAAGTCGAATACCCACATACATGCATTATGAACCCTCCCTAAGATTCACATAGTTAATAGTTGTAGATGTGAAACAATTGACAATGAAGCAAGCATAAGACAAAGCCTCCGCTTAAAAACATTTTGGCAAACCCACATTGAACAACATATACCTCACCTTTCAATGTAAGGTTAACTTCATATTGTCCGTTACTTTTTTGGTGTTTTTTGGATAATGAAATAACGAACCATAACTTCATCATGATAATACTTTTATATGGATCACATCAGTACTCCCCTTAGTTACCCAAACTAATCATTTTAATCATGCAAGTTTAATTCTCCACCACCATCTTCTATTTAAGGACGTCAAATTCTTCATTTTTATGTTCAATTGTGTAGAATCAAGTCAAATGGGATAAAACATTATTAAATCTCACAAAATCATGACTACATCCCAATGGTGTTTATGGAAGGCCCCAAAATTCATGTGAATGTAATTAAGTATGGCCATCGTGCAATAAATCGATGTGACAAACTTTACCATCGTTCCCAAGAATGCAAGTATTTGAAAATCCCAACTTGAAACTATTTGTACTCTTTATTAATCATTCGCACACAACATTGCCACACCCGTCTTCCTAGCATGTCCCAAATGCACATGCCAAAGAATAGTTTAATTCGTTTTGCCTCCTCTTTCTCTTCCACGACTGTGGCATGGCATCATATAAATTGAAGGAGGTAAAGGTTTTCTTATTTCTTTCCTATCATCACCATAAAGGGATTACCGAAGACAATCTTTAGAATTTCCTCCCTCGAGTACAATCTTTCACCCGTTGGAATTTAAAACACCAAAAGAAATAAAATTCTTCTTCATATCCAATAAAGAGAACAAATTATTCCATAATGTATCTTCAACATGATTACCCGCTAATCTTTAGAATACAAACAAGATCATTACCCATAAAGACTTTATCCATCCACCTCCTTACATATATTTAACATATCTCTACTCTTGAATATATGGTACGAGCACCACAAGTCTAAGATACACTTGCTCTATGAGCTAGCTTGATAAGTAATTATAAACGTCATTCCAAAGTCATATTTCTCTAATGTGATATAATTAGCGGATTCTGACATCAGTTTCTAATCATATACTCCCTTTAACATAGGCTAATCCTCGTTTTAATGTCTCTTCTTATATAATTTTATCATATAACATTATCTAAGACCTTGGTCCAAAATTATTCTTCTAACTTCCTCTTTCATCATGCTTTCTCTCCTCGTTTCTACCCCTCATCACAACCAACGATCATAATAAAATCACGAAGAGACATCATCAAACATCACTTCATACATCCACATAATAGTATGGTACTCAAATTCTCGTTTGAATATCGAAGTGAATTAAGAACCAACGAAGCTTTGTCTTCATCATCAATATAACACTCCAAACTTAATAAATCATAAGGAATTTTGTTGAACTCATTAAGATGTTCAGATATCAACATACCTTAAATATGATCAAATTAGAGAAATTTACACGCACTATATATATATATATATATATATATGGTCTCTTATAAGAGCTTCTTATCTTCATGCTCCGGCACATACCATCTTTTTAAAATAGTAAAAAATTGAATTTTTTGATGAAACTTCTTGGATATGATCTCCACAGTGAAGATATCATTTCCCATTTTTTACATAAAAAGATTCAATCAAAAAATGGGTGAGATGATCATGAAAAGTTTCAACGACCAAAAGTGCATATTTACACATTTTTTGCATATCAACTCATCTCGCCCACTTTTTGATGTAAAAAATTGGAGATAATCTCCTCACTATGGAAACCATATCCAAGAAGTTTAATAAAAAAATCATTTTTTTACTAAAAAATGGTTTGTACTAGATCATGTAGATAAGAAACTCTTACACTCATGTACTTGTCTTTCGATTTCATCCATATTAATTTCATTTATTCCTCATACATCACATATTATACCAATTGTTTTGCAAGATTCAACCAAATAATGATACACACTTTTAAGTAATATTATTTCAAATCATCTTTGAACATATCCATGGGTTGCTCTCAATGACCTCTAATGCCATATAAAAACCTTGTTGGATTAATTATCTCTAATTTGTCAGTGTCACATTATAAAATTTATGGGTTTTCCATTGAACTTTTTTGAGTAAAACGTAACCATGGAAACCTTTGCAACATTAGATGTATGCATTCTCTATCCAAACGATGTCGACCGAAGAAGACCAATTTCCACTAAGGAATTTTCTTGAACACCTTGGACGCACAAAAATCAAAAGCCCTACATGCCAAAGCTTTGATTTAATTTGTAGTGAGATTGCTCATTTAAGAGAGTAATTAATTGACACCCAAGATCCAAGATGTAGCAAATAAATGAATCACTAAAGATATATTACAACCTAAATGTAAACTATTGAGAACATGAAGAGAAAACAAACCAACAAAAGCATACGAAAAGATATGCGTGATTACATTTTTTTGGCTACATCCAAAAATGACGTTGTCTTCCTTTCTTTGATTAAATCAACAACTGTGTTATAAGTTTGAAGCCTCGTGATCTGTCTCATTGTGTATATAGGAGGATTAATGATAAAGAAAACTTTACAATTTATGTCAAATGACCCAAAAATGAGATATTTATACAAAGTGATCAGAGGATGAAATACCCAAATGATCCTTTGTTAAACTGTTCGTTCGCTACAAAAATCGCGACTTGCTTACTATAACCAATAACTTTAATACGATTAAATAATCGTTTACTTTTTGGAATGTAACTAGTTCGCTGAACTGAAATAATTTCTTAATGGCTACAGAGCACAAAATCCTGAAACCCCAAGTTTCATCCCAAAGTTTGCGGACAACGACTGAACCCACACATATCCTCTGAAATCAACACGAGTAGAAAACTCCATCGAGCTGGGTAGAGAACAATGCCTAAGAATGAAGTTATGTATCCTACGTCCAAAGTAAATACACTATTTTGTACATTATGTGTTAATTTTATTAATAATTTCATTGGAATATAATCACTATTAATTCTTAAAGTACAATGGACCTTAATGCAAGAGAGACTTGAAACCCTGTCAAGGATTCTATGTGTGAACATATCTAATTGTCTTGGAGGAACATAAATAGGACATAAGTCAATTAGGGCAAAAATTTACCCAATTCAAAAATCTAACACCCTAGATTTATAAAAACTTGTACAAAGCAAAATTTACCCTTAAAATATGAAATTGAACACGTGTGAACATAATTTTAGTTCTTAAAAAAAAATTAAATGATTTAGCTTGCAACACACACACAGGATTAAACTAACCTAATTCATGTGAATTTACTAGGTTAAAGTGTGATGATGTTCATGTGGATCAACAGGATTAGAATGAGGATGAGGGTGAGGATCAGGATCAGGAGCAAGAGTGAGAGCATCACCATGCTGTTTTGTAATGTTGGAGAGATGTTATATACTAGGAGGGACTTGAAAAGGAGGGCCTCGAGAAACCTATCTCTAAGAACGATTTATTATGGTACTAGTGATAGGATTACTAAAACCCTCATAAACATCATCATAGATCCTTGAAACTCCAAGAGAGTATAAATAATCAGTAATCATCCTAAGGAATGCTAAAGCCTATATCGAACCATCCTCTAAGGATTGACAATATCAAGAATGATGGAAGAAAGTCCATCGCCAGTTGCTGAATGATAATTTGAATGAATCTACGTACCTCATAACCAAAATTCTTAGTACGACAACAAGGATAGAGACATTAGACATCTATTAAGTGAATAAGCTGGTACATGGGGTCTAGGTCACACTGCAAGAATAAAACATCTTCCCCAAACACTTGTCTAATAATGAGAAAAGTAGCGAGGGTGTCACAAAGAAAGGCACTCTCATTGTGTAGATAGAAATAATGATTACCATCTGTTGTACCCTAAAATTAGAGTATGACGTGGACAAATGAAATTGTGACACCTGCTATTGTAAAATATTCAATTAGGCATTATTCACAAGCTGTTATCTTGGTCGACTGAATATTCCCTCACGGTCGAAAGTATGGCCAAAGACCATCAGGAAGACCAACCATCAACAGAGCATAGTGCCAAAGTTTAGGCACACATGAGAATATCTACAGTCTCTTTTCTAAATTCACATGGGTTAATACTTAGGTTAACTCATAATTGGTTGTCATCAAGAATGTAAAAGGATTGCATGACATATAAAGGCACTCAATCTCTTCTTCTTCTTCTTCTTCTTCTTCTTCTTCTTCTTCTTCTTCTTCTTCTTCTTCTTCTCACCCCTACTATAAATAGCTCAATATATCCCTTAGCCGGTACATTAAGAAAATGACATTCACTCAACCCTAGAGAGATCCATGAGAGCTGGTACTTTGACCTTATACAAAGTGACTTTGCACCCATGGACGCACGTTAAATCTCTTGTCTCCCTCTTTGTCTATCATCTCTCTCAAGTTCAAATCATTTTCTTCTATGTCTATTGTTGTTTATTATTGGTATTATTCATCTAAGACATATAATTATCATAGAAGTGATTTTATATAATAACTGATTGGTGCTATCTTCGGGAACGACTAGACAAGCCATTTGTTGTTTCCTATTCAAAGTCCTATAACCTATCAATGGGGGATAATATTGAAAGTAGTAGGTAAATGAAACTGTTCCACCCTACACCCCTGTGGGGATGGGAGACCTCCAAGGAATTTTGATGAGCATAACCAAAGGTTAAGAGGCAATGTAAGAAACAGTAAAATAATTGACTTAGATGCTCCAGGCCTATCAGAGCACGCCAGTAGCAGACCCTATCATGCCATCTGGGCGAGGGCTCTCTAAGAGGAGGGGAGAAATGTTGCTTCCTGTCCCTAGAGAGATAGACAACTCATAAACCCTGGTGAGATGAATGCTAGATCACGAAATGAAAGAAGCAGATCTAGATATTCTAGATCAACAGATGACACTACCGCCCCTGAGACATCTCATCCCTCAGGACCACTGATCACTATGAAGAGAAATCATGCTCCTAGAAGAGGTCGAGCATGTTGGAGAGGCTGAGCAGGGGATCAACATTTGATCGGCTAGGTACCCGAGCAGTGAGGGATCATTATCACAGAGAGCCTAGAGGATCCCTAGATCATTGAAAAGGATCCTTAAAGTCGAGGACTAGCGTACAAGGGTCATTACGCGCCAAGAAGAATTCTTAAGAAGAGAGCTCAATGAAAAATATTGACCGAGCAGCTAAAACTATCTCGGCCAAGTCCAATCCAGATGATCATCCATTGAAGGGATCAATTCAACGACTGGAGGATCGTTTAGGGGAAATAATAAAGTAAAAAAAATCCTTTACATAGGAGCTTTATGAAAGGATCACCTTTCACACCTTTAATTATGAATATACCTTCTAAGTTTAAGCCACTCGTGGTAACTCCAAAGTATGATAGCAAAAAGGATCCTATACTGCACATGTAATAATACCAATCTATCGAAATCTATTCAGTACCTGATAAGATGCGTAGCCGAGCATTTTCCAGAGCTATTACTGGGTCGGCATATATTTGGTACAATTATCTATTGCGAGGATAGATCTCCAGCTTTCAGCAGCTGGCTAATTTGTTCGTCAGCAATTTCTGCTTTGGAACCAAATCGGCCCAAAGGGTAGCTCATCTACTAAGTGTTTGCTAAAAAGTTGAAGAGACCACTCACGAGTACATCATCCGATTCAATAGTGAAAAGCTATAGGTCATTGATTACGATGAGAAGATGACGATCATCGCATTTATGAGCAGTTTGCTACTCGAAATGTTGTATTATGCACTGGCCAAAGAACCACCTAAGACTATGACCAAACTACTGGCCAAAGCCGGTAAAATCATGAACGCCAAGGAGGATATGGCTACAAAAGGGACCAACAACTCTAAGACTGATACTAATAAGAGCTCATAGAAGAAATAACAGAAAGATAAAAAGGTAGAAAAGCCAAAAAGATATGACGAATATACTCCTCTGACTGTTGGCATTCACCATATTCTAGAAGAAATTTGGGGGAGCAGAGATCTCATATGGCCTGAGAAGATGAAATTTCCTCCAAACTGAAGAAATAAAAACAAATACTATGAGTTCCACAAAGATTATATCCATAACATCGGCAACTGCATAAACCTGAATAACGAGATAGAGAACCCGAATCAAAGAGGAAAACTGTCAAAATTCGTGGATAAAGGTGGTCGAACAAATTATTCGGACGAGCAGGAACCAAAGAGACGGTCGGAGTGCCCTTGTAGAAGAGGAGACGACAAGAAAAGGGTAGGGATGATGACTTTGAGGATGATCCAGACCTGCCAAGGAGACCTAAAGAACCTATGTGCAAGGTAAAAATGATCTCTTTTGGTTGTAACTTTATTGCAGGGGGTGATGTCAACGGAGGAGATGAAATAGTAGAGAGGAAAGCGTATCTCAATGAAACCAAAGCCTGTTCTTACATTTGGCAGATCAACCTGTCTAGTGATGTGGACACTCACACTTGGAAAGTTAACAAAGATCGATTAGTGGTAGGATTCTCCAAAGATAATATGTTAGTGGTACTTTATCCTCATGACGACCTTCTAGTTATCATGATGTTGGTACACGAAGGAAAGGTGTCTAGAGTTTTGACGGTAGCTCAGTCGACGTCTTATTCTACACTTGCTTAAGAGGTTTGGGACTGTGAGATAACAAAATTGAAACCTATCACAGGTCCCTCATTAGTTTCTCAGGAGAAAAGGTGTATCCTTTAGGAATAATTAATTTGGAAGTTGTGATTGGTACTTGGCCGACCTGTCGTATTGAGAAGATTCGTTTCTTTGGCCTAGACAAGAACCTCAACTCAACTATAATATTATCCTCGATAGGATTGGACTGAAAAAATTTGAAGCATGCCCTCAATCATACATCAATGTCTAAAGTTCTCCACTTAATTATGGGATTAACGTAGTTAAAGGGTATCAAATTGAATCTAGAGAGTGCTACTACACTTCAACTGACCAGGAAGAACAAAAGAAATGGACCACTACCTACCAGATAGAAACGATAGATCTATGCATAGAAGCATAAATGATCTAAGGAGAAGTTGTGGAAGCAATATAATTAATTATCCTGGATGATGAACACCCGGAGAAAACAACACAAATTGGCTCATCACTGAAGCCTACTATCAAGAAGGAGTTGGTAAATTTCCGCAGGTAGTGAAAGAATGTCTTTACTTAGAATCATGAAGACATGCCAGGAATTGATCCAAAATTTATGTGTCATGAACTCAACATAATCACGGTTTCTAAATCGATCAAATAAACACATAGTGTCTTCAGCCAGGATAAGAACATAACTATATCAGAGGAAGTGGAGAAACTACCGAAAGCGAACTTTATTGAAGATGTCAAGTACCCTGAGTGGCTATCCAACATAGTGATGTTTAGAAAGAAGAATAGTAAACGGAGGATATGTGTTGACTTCACAGATTTGAACAAAGACTATACAAATGACCATTATCCTTCATTAAGGATTGATCAATTAGTCAACGCTACTTCTGTGTATGAACTACTCAGTTTCTTAAATTCGCACTCAGGCTATAATCAAATAAAAATGAAACCAGAAGATAAGGAAAAGACTTCGTTCATAACCAGCTGAGGTACCTATTGTTACAATGTTAGGCTAAAAAATGCTGGAGCAACATATCAAAGGCTGGTGAATAAAGTACTTGAAGAACAGATCGACAATAACATAGAGGTATACGTCGACGACATGCTTACCAAGAGTAATATGGTTGCTGACTATATTAAAGACTTGGGTCAGACATTCGACCAACTGAAAAAGCACATGATGAAGCTCAACCCCGAAAAACGTATATTTGGCGTGCGGGAAGAAATATTTCTTGGCTTTATAGTAAATTAAAGAGGCATTGAAGCAAATCCATACAAAATCTAAGAACTGATTTTCATACAATCCTCAACGAACAAAAAAGATGCATAAGCTAACAGGCAGGGTAGCAGCACTAAATCGATTAATTTCGCGAGCTACTGACAGATGCCTTCCTTTATACAAGGTAATGAGGAAATAATTTGAATGGAATGAGGAATGTGAAGTCATTTTCTTCAATTAAAGAAATATCTGGGATTTTCACCCTTGTTCTCGAGGCCCCTCATGGGACAGAAACTTTATTTATACTTGGTTGTATCCGAGTCAGTAGTGTGCTCGACATTGATCTGATTAGAAAATGGTGTGCAAAAGCCAGTTCAATATACTCGCAAGGCATATCGATGAGCAAAAATTCGATATCCAAGACTGGAGAAGTTATCTCTAGCTTTGATTGAGTCTTCCCAAAGAATGAAGCCATATTTCCAAGCTCATACCATTGTAGTCTACACAGGCCTGCCATTATGACAAGCCATTCATAAACCTAAGAAATTAGGCAGACTGATGGCTTGGGCCATAGAATTGAAAGAGTATGACATACAAGCGAACTAAGAACGACTATAAAAGGCCAAATAATGCTTGATTTCATTGCTGAATTCACATATGAAGAAAAACTCACCGAGCAGACTTCTTCAGAAGATAGCTCACCTTTACCCAAAAAAAAGATTTCTTTGGAAGAGAGCTCACCTATTCAACATGATGAGCAGACTCCTACGGGAGATAGTGCAATACCGACGAATTAGTCCATCAACGTACCAAAATCATTAGCTAGATAAGAAGAAACTGCTTGCTACCTGGAATAATTGAAGAAAGTGTTCAACTATGGGACCTTAGTAGAGGGAGATTATAAAGAGGATCCTCTTATTTAGAGGATGTACATAGATGGTTCATCACATGCCTCTGGCAGTGGAGCATGTATGATAATTTCCACACCATATAACATTGATGTTGAATATGCCCTCAGATTCTAATTTAAGGCCTCTAATAATAAGACAGAGTATAAAACACTCATAGTAGGTGTTGATGTAAAAAACTAGATTTGATCTAATTAATCAATCACAGATAAATATTAAATAAGAAATAAGACAAAAGATTTTTAAAGTGGTTCAGCCTTATGAAAGTGGCCTACGTCCACTGTTTTGTATTGCTGGATGTTTTTGCCTTAATCTCGATCACAATCGCCAATGATCAATTACCCTGTTATGGAGGGTATTACAATGTATTTATAGCCTTGGGGTTGTCAATATGAATAGGCGATATGCCGTTATTTAATAGACATATACATCTGTACAATAAGAGTGTTCGTTAAATCCGATGTTCATTGAATGTGTAATTATCGTTTGATCTTCCTGTCCAGATGCTCTGAACGTTGAGTAGCTTGGCACGCTAAGTAGCTCGGGGTGATGAGTAGCTCGGTGAGTATAGGCATTTGCCACGTAAGATGACACATGTCTTCATATAATTGGTCCACGTCACCTGACTAATTTTCGTATCACCCCCAATGTTTTACAGTTGAGTTTTGATTTGAGAGTGTGGAACATTTTACCTAAAAGTTGCCCGGGCACCTTTTTACGTCTTGATTAATTACAGAACTACAACACCTTTTTATCTATTCTTGTTAGATTACAGATCTCCAACACGTAGGAATTTTCACTTTAGTCGTGTCATTTGAGCGCGAAATGGAAAACTTGTAAATATTTTGAATCTGCGACAGACGCTTGGATATTTGCGTCTTTTTCATCATTTAACCGCTAGAAACGCAATCGTCTTTTCTAGTAATCATTTCTTTTCCTACTTCCCGATGTAAGACATTTAAAAGCGACAAAAACAGATCGTCATCTACTTTTTACCTCCAGATTTCTAAACTCTTTGTCTTCTCATTCTATCCTTGTACTGTCGTTCTTTCTGTCATCCGCCTTAGCAGATTTCTCAATCCCTCTGTAAGAATTTTCCTCCTTCTTCTTTCTTTGCTTCATCCACTATGGTTTATCTTGTCGAGTCACTGGATAAGTTCCGGACTGACTTTGCGATTCCCTCTTGGGTTATTCTAGAGTATCCTCCTTGTCCTTCTGATTTATTTTCTTTAGCTGTGGGACACTGGTTTCCCTCCCTTTTGTAGCGGAGTGTGGTTTTTCTTTTCCGCCAAATCCCCTATGTTTGGAGTTTTGCCAATATTTTGATATTGTTCCTGCAAGAGTATCTCCAAATACATGGACGGTAGTTAATGGCGTATATAGGTTAAATCAAATTCATGAGACCCGTTTAGGGATTCCTGAAATTATGTATTCTTATAAATGGGTTACCAGTGATACCACATTTTATTTAAAAACTAGGTTTTTCAATAGAGCTTTAGTGGTCAATCTTCCCGATGCTAATATGGACTATTTTGATCATGGACTTGTGACGACAAATTGACAACACCCTCCATTAAAAGGAAATGATGTTTACCAAGGTCCCAGATTTCCACTTTATGGCAATGGGATATGTTGTTTTAATTTTTCGATTTAGCTCTGTTTATGTTTGATGAAATGCTTAATTGATATTCATTTTTGTTTATTGCAATTGATATCAAAAGGAAACCTCCAAAAGAGAGTGACATAAATTTAAAGAGTTTGACACTTATCTGGGGTTTGCACCAGTCTGTCAACAGGGAGCACGTGAGGTCTACTTCTCATTTGCTGAGATATAAGAATACCACTTCATCTTTTATTGCCCGACCTCTTGTTCCTCCCATGGTGGTTGATCTTGATCAAGCACCGGTTTCTCCAGCAATTGTAGGAGAATCTTCTTCTGATTTGGGTACATATATTGCTGATTTGATGATGAAGAAGAGGAGGTTACCGGAGTTCTTTACCAATCCGGCTCCTGATGCTGAAGGAGCGAAGAAAAGCAAAAGCGATGTTCCAGCTGATGGAACTAAGAAGAAGGATGCTATTCCTCCTACCAAAAATATCAGCAAGGAGCCCCTTGTTGCCCCTAAAGAGGCAGCACCTTTGATTGAAGCTGTTGTCCCAAAATAGACAACACCTTTGATTGAAGATGCTCCTTTGAGGAGGTTGAAGAGGGGTCGTGCTGTAAAGCTTGTAGCTACTGTTGCCCAAGCTTCTGGAGTTGGTCTTTCTTCTCTAGGGGATAGTTTTCCAACTGTCCTTACCCCTGGCTTGGCCAAGAAATTGATCAAGTCAAGGACTTTGCCCGACTGCCGAGCTGTTGAAACTTCAACTCCTCGGAATAAGGTGGTCGATGTGGAAGCCCAACTTCTTGCATCAGTAAGTGGTTATTACACTTATCTTTCTAATTTTTCATTGCTGTGTTTATGCTCTAATTTGCGTCTTTCTTCTTCTTACAGTTGTTGGTGCGCTTCGACAATATCGTGGAGAAGGATGAAGCCATCAAAGCTTCAACTTCATCCAGTGGTGTTGAGGAAGCCCTTGCTGGGTTGTCAAAGTCTATAGGGGAATCACAGCTAAAGTATGAAGAGGACAAGGTTGCTTAGGAGAAGAAAATTACATCAGCCGAGTCAGCTCTTTAACTTGCTGATATAGCTCGGAAACAGGCCGTGAAGGACTCCGAGGAAGCTAACGCCAAGCTTAAATAGGTTGAGCTGCGTAAGAAAGATCTTGAAGAGAAGGTGAAGTCTGCCGAAGAGCTTCTCAAGGAGAAAACCTCCTCGGAGAGGGCGAAGAGGAAAACAACTGTGAATAATTCCTTTAGTTCTGGCTGGGATAAAGGATGGAATAAATGCCTTAACTTATATCATTTCCCAGATGGAGTATGCAAGTGTGAAATACTTCAGAGATGGATGGGTAGCAGCCTTGAAAAGGTTGAACGTTGCTGAGGATTCTGAACTATTTCAGGAACATACCCATGGCCCTTGCCAAGTTGTTAAAGGAAGAGAATATTGCCCTGCAAGAAGAAGTGAAACAACTTAAAGCTACTGCTTCTTCCTCTACGGGAGGTCTGGTCCCCGTCAATGACGAGGGCTTTTCATTTTTAGAAACTGAAAATGATGCTTTGAGAGAAGAACTGGAAACTTTGAAACAATCCAGACCTACGTCCTCCTCGCGGGGTAGAACTAGAGCTGGTCGAAGAAGTGTTGAAGAAACTAGGACTCAACAAGCCTCCATAAATCAGGCTACCCAGATGAAAGCAAAAAATCAAGCCTTGACTGAAATGTCCCAGAAAATTCAAACTCTTACCGACTAACTCTCCAACCAGAGATCTGAACTGGAAAGTAAAACAAACTTGGTAAATAAACTTCATGAGCAGCTTGAGAGATGGAGTTATCAATTTCACAAGCAGCTTAGAGAGTTTTGGATGGGGGGATACAATGAAGCTCTATGCCATCTCGATGCTCGACTGAAGCAAGCGAATAATAAAGGATACAAACAGGGGTGGTTGAATGCCTTGACTGTGATGAAGCTTGAAGAAGGAAATTCCTTATGGGATTGGTATGAGCCTGGAGTACTTGATCTGCCTAATCCTCCTTTTAAGTTGGATGTCAGGTGGATTCCAGCTCGTGCCATTCCCAGGTGCTTGATTTCCAGGTATCTTGGTGATTACTAGCTTTATGAAGAATTTGAGATATCCCGTCCTCAACATCTACTTGATCGACCAAGTTCGAGCAACATCAGAATGCTACGAGATATGAATTTCATCAATTCTCCTTATGCTTTAGATGACCCTCCAGCTGGAATGGAACCTGTACCAAAATCTGAAGGAAAAAGGCCAATAGAATAGGAAATTTGAATTGAATGAAGAAAACTTCATCTTTTGTAATTTGTTTTCCTGTATTTAATGAAGAAAAATTTCATCTTTGTGCAATTTTCTTTCCTTGGAAATAGTTTTTAAGATATTTTTCTTATAACATATTGTCTGTTGATGAATGCATATATATCTATAGAGGGACAATTTGTCCTATTTTGTTTTAATTGCCTAGACAATGGAGTTTGCCCCACTTGCTGCCTAGTTATAGTGACTTGTCACCCATAAGTGCCTAGGCAATGGAATGATTTTCATCCCATGATCTTGCTTAGTTGTAGTAATCTTTTCAGGATTACCTTGGTGCCTAGACAGTGGATGCCCCGTGAGGTCACCCATCTTCTTTCCTAGTTTTGGATGCCCCCTGGGGTCACCCATAATCAAACAGGCTTTGCCTTGTATGATTGTTATACCAACATTGTTGGTTAAGTTCATTGGTGCCGACCAACCGTGGTTGGTGAATCGGTGGTTGCTGATATGCCGACCAACCGTAGTTGGTGGTTTAGTGTGTAGCACGAGTACTCCGAAAAAAATTGAACAAAAAGAATATTGAGAAAATATCATCTTTATTCATATTGAAAGAAATGGGGCACATGTGAATCTGTATTACTGATAATATTTGCGCAGGTGCTCCGCATTCCACACCTTTTTGAATTCTTCTCCTTCTAAGGTTTCTATTTTGTTGGTCCCAGGTCGAACAATCGTAGTTACCCGATAGGGTCCATGGCAGTTGGCCGCTAGCTTATTATGCTTTTGAATCACTTTATTGAGCACATAATCTCCCTCTTTAAGATCACATTTCTTGACTTTTTTATTGTAGAACATGGCAGTTCGTTGCTGGTAAGCTGTGTTCCTGATTGTCGCATCTTCTCTTACTTCTTCGAGCATATCCAAGTCTAAATGTCTTATCAAATCGCTTACAGGAGAGTTAAAATTAAGCACCCTGTGTGTGGGTAGGCCCAGTTCAGCTGGTATGACTGCTTCACTTCCAAAGGCTAGCATGTAAGGAGATTCCCCAGTTGCTGTTCGGGGTGTTGTGCGATAAGCCCATAACACATAATGTAGCTTGTTAATCCAATTTCCTTTTGCATCATCTAGCCGTTTCTTCAACCCATTCAGCAGAGTTCTTTTTGTCACTTCAGTTTGTCCATTGCTCTGGGTATGGCTTGGTGCATAATGGATTTTCTGGACATTGGATTGATGACAATATGCAGCGAACTCCTTATTATCAAATTGGGTACCATGGTCAGTAATGAAAGCATGTGGCAGACCATATATGCAGATAATATTCTTCCAAATAAACTGGTAAACCCTTTCATACGACATGTCAATGAGAGGCTCAGCCTCAACCCACTTGGTGAAATAATCAACAACGACTACTAAATATTTGAATCTCCCTTTGGTAGTCGGCAGAGGCCCGACCAAGTCTATACCCCACATGGAAAATGGCCAAGGGGAAGGGATGGGTGTTAACAATGTTTGGGGAGTTCTTCGAATGGAAGAGAAACATTGGCACCTATCATATTTCTTCACATAAGCTGTACAATCAACTCTCATCGTTGGCCAAAAGTATCCCTATGTCGTTATCCTCTGCAGGAGAGTTCGACCTGCTACATGAGCTCCACAAGAGCCTTCGTGAATTTCTTCTATTAAATCTTTAACTTCTGAAGCATGCACACATCTCTGTAGACCTGCTATGATACCCCTTCTATACAAAACACCATTGTTCAGTACATACTGAGCAACTCTAAACTTCCGCCTCTTGGCTGCAAGTTGGTCAGTTGGTACAACTCCTTCTTCAATATATGCTCTTATGGGGTCCATCCAGGATGGTCCCATATCCAGGGTGATGAATCTTACCAATAAATCTTCATCTATGCTCAGGTCCGCCAGAATCTCAATAGGAATCGTTCTTCGTAGCTCGGTGCGAGTAGCTGAGGCTAACCGAGCTAGTGCGTCAGCTCTCGCATTTTCTAATCTTGGTATTCTGATCAATTGGACTGAGCAAAAATGGACACAACCTCCATAGTTTTGGCTTGATACCTTGACATCAAGTCTCCCTTCACTGCATACAACCCAAGAATCTGATTTACAATTAACTGTGAATCACTAAACACAATAACTTACTCTGCATGAAGTGTTTTGGCTAAACTGAGGCCCACAATCATAGCTTCATATTCAGCTTCATTGTTGGAAGTTTTGAACTGGAAACACAACGCATATTATATATCCAATCCATTTGGGCTGTGAAGAATTATACCGGCTCCGCTGCCTGTGGCACACGAAGAGCCATCAACATACAAATTCCATATGGGGATGCCATTATCAAACTCTTGGTCTGAAAAAGTTCCCTGATGGAATATTTGGTACTTCCTTTTATCATCTCCTAACACTGGGCTGTTGTCTTATGATTCTTGCTGCTCGGTGCTTGTCCCTTTCGTTACATCTGTTGATAGGAGTTGATCGAGGGTAGTCTCTGATAATTCCCTAACATCCACAGGTTGTTCTGCATTAGACCCTTGTTGGTCGGTAGTATCTGGGTAAGTGAATTCTGCAATGAAATCTGCTACCGCCTGCCCTTTGAGTGAGGACCTTGGCTCATAACCAATATCATACTCTCCCAGCTTGACCGCCCAATACATCAGTCTTCCAGATTTTTTTGGCTTGTACAAAGCCTGTCTGAGTGGCATATCAGTGTACACCACTATGGTATGGGCCTGGAAATAAGGTTTCATCCTCCTACTTGCCTCTATTAATGCTAAGTCTAGCTTCTCCAATCTGAGATATCTTACCTCTGCTCCTCGGAAAGCTTTGCTCGTATAATACACAGGTTTTTGTACTCCATCTTCAACTCTTATCAACGCTGAACTGGCTGCGCTCTTAGAGACAACCAGATATAAGTATAATCCTTCTCCCATCACCGGCTTGGACAACAATGGATGTGTCCCCAAATATCGTTTCAACTCTTGGAATGCGTTTTCACATTCATCATTCCATTCGAAAGTTTTTCTGAGAGTCTTGAAGAATGGGAGACATCTATCCGTTGCTCGTTAAACAAACCTGTTGAGAGCTGCGATACGCCCCGTGAGGCTCTGTACCTCCTTCTTCGCAGCTGGAGATTGTAGTTCCAACAGAGCTTTAATCTTTTCTGGGTTTGCTTTAATGCCTCGCTGATTCACAATATACCTAAGGAATATGCCTTCTCGTACACCAAAAACGCACGTAGTGGGGTTCAGCTTCATATGATATTTCTCTAGCTGATCAAAAGTTTGGCTCAGGTCAGCTACGTGGTCTGCAACTTTCTTGCTCTTCGTCAGTATGTCATCGACATAAACCTCCATGTTGTTGCCGATTTGTTCTGTGAACACCTTGTTTATCAATCGCTGGTACGTTGCACCTGCATTTTTGAGACCAAAAGCCATGACATTGTAACAGTATGTACCCATTGGGGTAATAAAAGAAGTACTCTCCATGTCTTCTGGTTTCATCTTAATCTGGTTATAGTCGGAATAAGCGTCCATGAAGCTCAACAATTCATTCCCCGAAGTAGCATCCACCAGCTGATCAATTCGGGGGCAAGAGAAAGTGATCTTTTGGGCAGGCTTTGTTGAGATCTGTGAAATCTATGCACATCCTCCATTTGTTGTTCTTCTTTCTCACCATCACCACGTTGGTTAACCAATCTGGATATTTGACATCATCAATAAAAGAGGACTTTTGTAGATTCTTAACCTCCTCCTGGATAGCTTGGTTCTTCTCTGGGCTAAATACCCTTCTTCGTTGTTTCACTTTCTTAATCTCCTTATTAACATTTAGCTCGTGGCACAAGAAGGCTGGATCTATCCCTGGCATATTTTCATGACTCCACGCAAAAGTTTGCTTTCTGTGCCTTAAAAATGCCACTAACTCCTGCTTTATTGATGGGTCCAGTGAGGCGCCAATTTGAGTTGCTCGTTCTGGACGTTCGTCGTCCAGAATGATGTTCTCCGTAGCCTCCATGACTTGATCCTTCACAAGCTCGGATTCATCTCTAGGGTCCAAGGTCTCAATCTTTGCATCTTCGGACTCCTCCACTTGGTACGTGGTGGTCTTCTTTTTGGCTTCTTCTAACTCTTCCTGTTCGGCAGATGAATAATAGCATTCTTAAGCTACTTTCTGGTCGCCCTTCACAACTCCAACTCCGAAATTGGTCGGAAACTTCAAGCATTGATGTACCGTGGATGGCACTGCCTCGAACTTTTTCATGCCTCCCCTCCCCATGATTATATTGTAGGATGATTGGACCTTTTTGTCCATTGCGAAAAAGCGTACTTTTACATTTCTGCGAGCAGGCCAAGTACCAATAAGCACATCCAACTTGATCGTCCCAAGTGGAAAGACTTTCTCGCCAGTGAACCTGAGGAGGGGCCTCTGATATGGCTCCAACTGGGCTAGCTTCAGATTTAAACTGTTAAAGCATGGGTAGAACATGATATCTGCAGAGCTTCCATTGTCTACCAACACTCTTGAGATCACCACATCCGTTATCCTCATCTTGATTACTAAGGGGTCGTCGTGAGGATATAAGACACCTTCCAGATCATTTTTGGAAAAATCGATGACCCGCTTATCCTTGTTCACCTTCCTTGGGCGATCCTCTTCCGCCAGATTTATTCGCTGTGTATAGGAACAAGCTTGGGCCTCGTTGAGGTAAGCTTTCGTTTCAGCAGTATGCTCCCCACCTCTTGCATCTCCACCTGTGACCACATTACATTCAAATGATCCAAAATGGATTGAAAATACCTCGCGTTCAAGTTTCCTTGGCTTTTTGGGGAGGTCGGGGTCATCTTCTGGATCATCTTCGTGGTCCCTCTTCTTGTGTGTCAGCATTCTTCTTTTGTGTCAGCATTCTTCTTCGCAGCCATGGCCTCTTCGGCGTTCATGATCTTAAATGCTTTTGCCATCAGTTTCGCCATGGTCTTGGGGGGGATCTTTGCATAGTGTATAATACAACTTATTGGCTAATATACCACTCATCAGAGCTATAATGGATGTCTTCTCCTCGTAGTCAATTACCTTAAGCTTCTCGTTGTTAAAACGAGTGATGTAATCCCTGGTGCTCTCTCCTGTTTTCTGCCTTACACTCAGTAGGTGTGCTACTCTCTTAACTGGCTTCACGCCAAAACAGAAATTCCCTATGAAGAGCTCTGCTAGCTGATGGAATGTAGCAATCAGCCCCCGAGGAAGGTTGTTGTACCATATTTGGGCTGACCCAGAGATAGTTCCTGAGAATGCTCTGCACCTCATCTCATCAGGAACTGCATAGATATCAGTAGCAGCTTGGTACTGCTCTATGTGGAGGACGGGATCAGTTTTGCCATCATACTTAGGCGTTACTATAGGAGCTTTAAATTTTGATGGTGTGGAAAAATCCACAATTGCCTCTACGAAGGGTGATCCCTTGATGAAAGTTCTTTAGAGAGGGTTCTTGGCCTTAGCCATTTCCCCTAAACTGTCTTTCAACCTCTAAATTGAGCCTTTCTATGCGTTGTTTCCAGCCTCGGACCTATTTTCCCAAGCAACAGATCGCGCTGAATTCTCCTCTTAGAATCTTTCATTACGAGTTGCTGGTCGTGACTGGGCATAACCTTCCCTTAGATTATTTGGTCGTTGAGAATTTCTCAACGCAGTCCTAGGGGGATTTCCATTCCTCCTAGGGCCCAAACGGTAAAAGTGAGAGGCTATACTCAACCTCTCCAGAGCGCTTGTTCGTTCTGGGGCTAAAGTAACATTTCGTTGAGAATCAGTAACTCTTATAGAAGAGGTTTAGCCAGGCTAATATGAGGGATCATTGGTCCTCTCAGTATGATGAGAGTCAGTGCGTCTGGACTGAGAAACATCTGGGAATAGCATACGTCTGGTTCTTGAAGATGGCAAATGGGTCGGTCTCTGAACGCTTCATTGACCTGACTGGGCAGGCGCTCCGTTACGAACAGTTTGAATGAGTTGACGCATGGTCTTTTACATATATGTTTTCCCTTGGGCTAAATTGGCCACTATGCCGGTGAGATCTTGAATAGTTGGGGGAGCATATGGATTGGGGGGAACTCGGTCATTGTTCCTGTTACTGGATTCTGGGATCTCAGCCATTTGTGATGAATGTTTCAGTGAAAATGCTACGTATAGTCGTTCCCACAGACGACACCAATCTGTTGATGTAAAAAACTAGATTTGATCTAATTAATCAATTACAGATAAATATGAAATAAGAAATAAGACAAATGATTTTTAAAGTGGTTCAGCCTTATGAAAGTGGCCTACGTCCACTGTTTTGTATTGCTGGATGTTTTTGCCTTAATCTAGATCACAATCGCCAATGATCAATTACCCTGTTATGGAGGGTATTACAATGTATTTATAGCCTTGGGATTGTCAATGTGAATAGGCGATATGCCGTTATTTAATAGACATATACATCTGTACAACAAGAATGTTCATTAAATCCGATGTTCATTGAATGTGTAATTGTCGTTTGATTAACATGGCCAGATGCTCTACACGTTGAGTAGCTCGGCACGCTAAGTAGCTCGGGGTGATGAGTAGCTCTGTGAGTATAGGCATTTGCCACGTAAGATAACACATGTCTTCATATAATTGGTACACATCACCTGACTAATTTTCATATCAACAGTAGGGTTTGGCCTAGCTTCATCTCTGAGTACCGAACAAATACAGGCATATAGTGATTCCCAATTGATGGTGAATTAGGTATTGGGAGTTTACGGGTTTAGAGAGGAATCCATGACAAAATACTTGACCAAAATGAAAAAGATGATATGTTCCCAGAAGTTAAGGTGATCAAGATCCCTAAAACTGATAATGCCCAAGCAGACGCACTTGCTTGGCTTGCTTTTGCCAACAAAACATAACTAAAAAGTAAAATGATCCTAGTAGAGATGCTCCTATAATGGAGCATTGAAGAAGAGAGCGCCAACATGATTGAATTAGATTTGGGATCATCATGGATGAATCCAATACAAAATTACCTATAAAAAGGCATTGTGACGACCGATCCTACGGAGGATAGGAGATTCCAATACAAAGCAAAAAGTTATGTCCTAGAAGGAGGAATCTTATGCAGAAGAGGGTTCATCTTCTCGTTACTCAGATGTGTCCATCTGGCTAAGGTCGGTAACTTGATAAAGGAGATACATGAAGGTTCATGTGGAGCATAATCAACAGGAAGATCTTTAGTCAAGCGAGTAGCCATGCACAGCTATTACTGGCCCATCATAAAAGAAGACTGTGCAGACTATGCAAGGCGATATGATAAGTTCCAGAAATATGCAATAATCCATAGAAGATCAAAGGTTTCACTCAAACTGATCACATCTTCTTGGCCTTTTGCCATGTAGGGTATTGACTTGGTCGCCCCCCTGCCAAAACTAAGAGGAAGGTTCAAATACTTAGTCGTGGTAGTGGACTACTTTGCCAAATGGGTGGAGGCTGAACCTCTAGTGGAAATGCCTTATAAAAGTCTTCCATTTCATATGGAAGAATATCATCACCGAGCATGGCACGCAGTTGACAACTAGGAATTTGAAGACTACTGTGTTTGATCCAAATTCCAGAAACTACATTCCTCTCCTGGCCACCCATAATGCAATGGGCAAACAAAAGTTATAAATACGACTCTGCTCAATGGGATAAAGTAGATATTAAGTCAAGGGAAACTGGATTAATGAACTACAAAGCGTACTCTGGGCATACATGACAACACCGAGAATAACCACCGACGAGAGTCATTACATGCTAGCCTTCAGTACATAAGAGGTGGTCCCAATAGAGATTGGTTTGTCAAGTCACGGGGTTATTAATTTTGACTCACTAAGAAATGACCTCATCAGGAGTTTAGATTTAGACCTAGTGGAAGAGGTCATAGAGCATGCAACACTTCAGGTTACATTCTATCAACAGAGAACCGCTCGATTCTACACCAGAAGGGTGAAGCCGAGCAACCTGAAAGAGGGGGACTACGTACTAAATAAGGTGCTTCAAATTGGCATGGTCCATATTGCATTTCTGCAGTCGTCCGACCAAGAACTTACCGAATTCAAACACTAGAGGGGGAACACTTCAAAAACCCCTAGAATGCTGAACATTTGAAGAATTACTATCAATAATCGCACGAGATGTAATTTCTTTTCAATTCCTTGTAACTCATTTTCATTGTTCTATAAAGGTTGTCAATTTTTAGTGAATATTATGGCCCTTTTGATGTTATTTTTGGAGTGGGAGGTGTGCTACAAATCCAAAGCAATCTCAAATTACAGTAAAAAACCAAACTTCATGTATGAACTCATCTTTGGACAGAACATGAACGAGAAGTTTTACTTCATGTATGAGCTCATAAGGTCAAGAACAAGAATTTACAATTAGAAAACTTTATGTATGACTGCACAGGGTTAAGAATAAAAAGTTTACTAGACCAAATTAGGGAATCCAGTGTAGTCAGTCAGGTGGAAAACAAAGATCAACCATAACTGGCTAAAAGCAAGGACTAATTCTAACACATTTGGTCACTATCGGTAACTAACGTTAGCACTTGGTCAAAATGACAAGATCTGTTAAGTGACCAAAAAGTCTAAATTACACGTTAGCAGAACCTAAGGTAGGATAACCCATGTTCGCGCAACATTGGTAACTAGTAAAGCAAATTAGTCGAGCAACCATCGACCACATAATCATAGACTAAACCACTAGTAGGCCACTTCTAAGCAATTGCCTACCAATAAATTAATCCAGGAAAAAAGGACACAATTTCTCATTAATCTTGATGGATTATTATAAAATAAAAATATAATGAAACATCAAAGGGGGTGAGATGGATCTTTTTCCACACCAGCCGGAGGAACATCCAAAGCATAAGGGGTAACAATAGTACACCAATCTCTAAGTCTCATCTGACTACTGGAACTCGCCCTATTCGTTAAGTGCAATGGTCGGCTTAGTGCATATCGTCACCGTCCAGACCATAATCCTCGAGATATTTTCTTATCAAACTTATCAGAACAACATCTGGAGGTATCCATGAAGCATCCATCTTGAAAAGAAGATTGGGATGCTCTAAGTAGCCAGGATCATGACAGTACCACAACTCATTTTTCTTCGGCACTTTCATTACAGTCAGAGCATTGAGCCAACCATGTTTATAGCCAACTTTACGGGCTTGATCAAATTCTTAGGTCATATGTGTAAGGGATTCATCACAACCATCCATTCAGATAATGCGAGGTTTCTTATGGAAGTGATACGTAAGGCAATTTATTTTTTCACTCAACCTAGTAATGGTCGCTGACTGATTCTTTATGATGGTGGCTTGGTCGGACAAAGTCTTCTTGGTCCGCTCTTCCTTCGCCGATTGAAGGATCCTAACCAATTCCTGAGAAAATGACTTTTTCCTTTAAACTTTCTCAATTGTTCCAGCTCTTCCATCAAACGAGCATTATCTTGCTGTAAAAAATAGTCATCTTTGATTTGGTCGGCAACCCCAGAATTCTTAACACGCTTGAGCTCATTACATAATAAATTATTTTCTTGTTCAAGCAAACTAGTAACCTCTATGGCGCTTTTCATCTTTAACTTAAGAATAAATTCCTTCTTAGAGTATGATGAAGACAAAGATAGCATCTTTTGGTCAAATCCATTATCCTTTGTAAGGCAATAAACTTTTTCTCGTCATCGGTGGTCAGACTGGCCACTGTGTCTTTATGATTTTGCTGGAGGTTAAGGATAATTTCATGATACACGACATTGCTCGCCACTGCCTTATGAAAAAGCTGACGTATACCTAGATAGGCATTCGTAGCTTGACCTGATACGTAAAGGACAAGCAATTCCTCCAACTCCTCTTCATCCATCTCTTCATAACTAACACTGAACAAACGGTTATGCCTATGTTGAAGATCACTCTGAGTAATGACTAAATAAGCCATCCTGGTGTTAAACTGAAACACGTATGATTATACATAAGTAGAGGCCAAACAAAGTAGAAGCTGCAGTAATGTAATCAAGACAATGACAGAGAGAATAAAACTTCATTTTTATTAAAACATGAAGGGTGTAGCATTGTAGAATTACAATAATATAGTAATAGTTCATTAAACAAAGGGAAATAAAAGAATTAAACCCCTAGATCTGCTGAGACCCATCTCACACCTTCCCCCTGTCAACTGCAACCTCACCCTTTGCTCGTTCGACGACCACCAGCTAATCATTGGCCACTACGGACTCATCCACCCCCTCCTCCTCATTATCAACCTCTTCCTCTATTTGAGGAGGAGTGCTAAGATTGTGCCGAAGAAAAATCTCTGCCCCCTCAGCAATACCAACCCGTGTGAGGGCAGTATCCCGAACTTCCTTAAAAGAGGACTTCCTCAGATATTTAATTTGTATGATGGCATTGGAGAACGCCTTATCTAATCCCTTGTTAAAGGCTTCCTCCTTATCCTTAATGTCCTTAACCTTAACATCGGTAACCTGTGTTTTTGCCTGTTCGTTAACCTTCTTAGCATTGGTTGCGGCTTCCTCTGCCAAAGTCCCCCCTACTCCAACAACTTGATCTTATCCTCCAACTTCTTTTTCTCCCCCTATGGTCCTGAACGACATCTACCAATGATTCTAGCATCCCCTTAAATGTTGCCTCCATATTGAAAGAGGACTCTTACAGGTTGTCATTCCTCTCAAAAGATGGTCATAATTAATCAGGAACTGCAATACAAACATTTGAGGAAGGAAGTTAGGAAAAAGGATGGTAATAAGTATGATAAGAGGTATATGTCGAATAATGAACTTACTAGGTCCAGATTATGATTTGCTCGATTAACTTGCCTTGAGTGAAGGAGGGAAGATGCAGCTGCCTCATCGGCAAGAAAAACTCCAGCTCTAATCAATCCCCGAGCAAGCTCAGGATTCACTGCAACATATTGAGCAATATCCTTGATCTTGTCAATGGGCTCCTTTCCAACCACCTCCAGAGACAAAGCCGAACCCCTCTTTAACCTCTTGTACTGAGGATATGGGTCTCTGGTAGGGGAAATCTCCACAAGGACATGTTGATTGGAACCCCTAACTTCGGGATTTTTTCCTGCAGATGGAGGGGACCTAGTGTTGTCGAGAAGGTTATGAATCTTTATTTTCTAAGGAAGGAAAGTCTCTCGGAATTAAATCTACGTCTAGAGGTCCCAAGACAAAGAAGGGCTCTCCGTCGAAAAATTACCCTCTGCTTGGTGGGAAGACTCAAAGGTGGAACCTGAAGAGGAGGAAATAGGGTTGTCTAAGATAATGGGGGCTGTTGGTATCTCCTCGATTGGTCAGACAACAAAAGAAGTAATGGAGATACAATGGCCAATCAGAAGGAAGACGAGTGAGGATGATCTTCAGCACCAACTCTTTTCTGAATAGACCAAACTATCTTCAACTCTACGAAATTGACTTAAAAAATTAGGGGTATCTTTTTCTTGCTTTTCTCTGCAAAATAGAAAACAAAAATACACAGTCAATAATAAGGTAAAAGACATAGGCCAAAAAGAAAAATATCCAAGTTGTGTGTGTATGTGCTGATCTATTCCTTTAGCCCTCATGAGGGCACTTGGGACCACTGTACACCTCACCCTCTGGAAGAGGGGAAAACTACCAATCCTTCACAATTAAATCATGATCCCAATAATCTTTATTTGAATTAGGTAAATTCAATACAAAAGGTCCATTAGATTGTCTCGTCTTCAAATGATAAATATATCACTGGTGGTACCCCACCTATAGTAATACATCAAATCTTTTATTCCAATATTTGTCTTCTACTACCCATTAATGCGGTAAACCCAATTAATAACCCTCCAACTATTTAGAGAAACTTGGGCGGGGAATACATCGTAATATTAATAAAGTTACAGAAACAAACGGTTGAGGGAAAAGCGATCCCACACTCAGAAATAAATATGGTGGGTATCCAGTGGCCCTCCTCTATATCACAGAGGTTATAGGGACCAGTTAATAATTCAATTTTTAACCACGAAGAAATTCTATAAGTGGACCTAAAAAGCTCCAACGAATTCTAATCTACCATATATTCAACAAAGAAATACTAAAGAAATACAAGGAAGGAGAAATTCTGCAGTGAAAAGGCAGCAAAAGAATACAACTCTCACGACACAAACACAACTCTCATTTGGGGGAAGAGACTTGAAAGAGAAGAAAAGGACTTTGAAATTAAGGGTGAAGTGAACGAAGGAGGGAAATGACACTATTTAGGCTTAGTGACGTCTCTCGAATTACACAGAGTGGGTATAATTAAAAGTACCTATTGTTTCTTATTTTAAGATGGGTCAATACCCAATGAATGTTATAACTAGTGTACCCCCGGATGATTAGTGATTTTTCCCTTATTTACAAAAGTGCCATTGCCTCAAGAAGTAAAAATCTGAAAATGCTAACTTTTAGAGATCGGTTGCCGATCAAATACCTCAACATGACAAAATAACCATAAAAGACTTATGATCAAGATTTCATGAAACTGACCAATACCTAGTGGTTAATACTCCACCCCTTCACTCCATCAACCATTGTTCGTTCCGATCAAGAATGAAGTATTATGGGATTTTGTTGTACCCTAAAATTGGAGTATGACATGAACAAATGAAATTGTGACACTGTCATTATAAAATATTCAATTAGGCATTATCCACAAGTTGCTATCTTGGTTGACTAAATATTCCCTCCCGGTCGACAGTATGACCGACCACTATCAAGAAGGCCAACCATCGGCAGGGCATAGTGCCAAAGTTTAGGCACACGTGGGAATTTATATAGTCTCTTTTATAAATGCACGTGGGTTAATCCACAGGCTAGATCATGATTGGTTGTCATCAAGTAAACATGTGTAATTGCCTGACATATAAAGGCACTTCACCTCTTCTTCTTCTCACCCCTACTATAAATAGATCACCATATCCTTTAGCTAGGACATGAAGAAAACGACATACACTCGACCCTAAAGAGATCCATGAGAGCTGGTACCTTGACCTAAGACAAAGTGACTTTGCACCTGTGGATGTAAGCACCTTTTTGGGCTAAACCATGTTAAATTTCTTGTTTCATTCTCTATCTCTCATCTCTCTCAAGTTCAAATCATTTTCTTCTATACCTGTTGTAGTTTATTATTGGTATTATTTAGCTAAGACATATGATTATCCTAGTACCAAATTTAGATAATAACACCATCTCTTGTAAGATGTAACTATTAGGCAAGAATGTCCTCGATCAAAATAATATCCCAATCACGCATAAAAAATGCAAGGGTTAAAGGGTTCTCTAGCTTTGCTGACAAGTTCACAGAGAACTCGCGAACAAGCGTCGCCTTTTCTTCAAGGTATGGAAAAAGCAAAAGAGATGTTGATAAGTGAACGATATGGGGGGACATAAAAATCCCTTATGGATTTATCTCTGTATGTATCAAGTCGACGTTGTGCTCAATATGAATAATATAAGTGATGAGGTTGCCATGAAGTGTTCTACCATCATGTATGATGCAAACGGGGAATTGTCAATTGTTGGCGGGTTAGCGATAGAATTTCCAGGGGAATATCATCACGTATACGTATGTAGATGAGATGAACATAATAAAGTAATGAATGACGACTTTCCTGGACTACTCAGTCCACCCAAAGGGAGTAATCTTCCTATGTTTAGTCATTATGACAACAAAATGGACTGAAAATGGGTGAACATGGAATTGAACAAATCAAAAGGCAAAAAATCGTGGATAGTATCCTAACACGTAATGTGAATTGATATGCACAAATATCATTCACACAATTAGAAACGCGCGAATAGTCACAAAGAGATAATGCGAGGTTCACCTAGGTATGTAATACATATTAAATGGATCAAATACTAAAAATGTGCATGACTAACCATTAATAAAGGCTCCATATCCTCAATTATCTTAGGAAATAACATAAAAATCATTAATAAGGATTACATGATACAATGACTAAAATCATCCAATTTCACCAAACTTAGGGTTTTGAACCTAATTTCCTCAAATCTAAATCAAATTCCTAAAAACCACTTGAATAAAGAATGGAGATGGAATTTGATTTGAGATATAGGGTGAGAGATATAGGGGGGAGTATTTTGCACTATATTTGAGATATAGGGTGAGAGATGTATGTTTAAAATTAATAAAAAATGAGTACTAAGTAATTTTATCTCGTAAGGACTTGAACGGTTAGTTCTGGGCTCACTATGCATACGAGGTTTGATTAGAACCGTGAGATGGTGTTCTTCAACGCCTGGAGAACATATATTGTAAGAACGACACTATTTATAAATTTGTTCGTGTGAACAAAAATAGATAATAAACTCATTTTCCCAACATACATGCCACTGTGCGAACGGGAAAAAAGCTATCTGTGTGCACAGTTTTAGGCAGAGGTAAAAATTGAGGGAAAACCATTTATGGAAAAGTTTAATTCATGGGGAATCCAAAAATCCCAAACTCTTTCAAAATACGCTATGATATGCATGCTCATGTATATTCTTTAAAGTTTTTGAAAGTTTTTTACACAAACACACTGTAATAATAAATAATTCTATACATACAAATAAAAGAACACACAAAACATGACAATTTATCTAGATACCAACTAAAGATCAATGAGTAATTATTAATTAAACATGTGTAGCCATAAACATTGATTTTGTTTATAAAAGTTTTTCAAACACATATCTCAATCATTTCAATTCACATAGAAATTTCAATTTAACACGAGATATTAGACAAGTTAGCAAGTATGAGTATAAAGAACATAATAAAGCATAAGTGTTTGAAATAACATTTGATTCAAACCGTATGAAAAATAATCAACAAAATCATAAAATCGTATTATGAACTACGCAAGATGTTTCAATCCACTTCATAAACTCCTTCAATCACATTTATCCCAAAACTAAGATAGCAATTTCATGTCAAATATTCCAAACCCTATCTTATTCTTATTGCTTATGATTTTGTTATCACATAGTTGTTGATTTTTTTCTCGATATATGGGTTTTTCCAATGATTGTTTTTCACGCGCGCCTTGGATAACACCTCCTAATGTACAAAAAATTTAGTTAGGCTTTATCACTCCAATGGTATCCCTTATCATTTCATAAAACTATATATATTTAACTCCGTCAATATTTTTTAATTTTTAAAAAGAGATTCTATGTACACATACAATTGGCAATATATGCATATAAATGCATGAGATTCATATGAAATGAAAAATTCTCACCCAGAGTACAAAAGATCTAAGATATGTCAATAAGCTCACACCATATGAAAATGAAATGTCCCAATTAACCATGTAAACACCTCGGATGAGACTAGGAATAGGGAATCTATAAAATCCCCAGGAAAATGAATTATTACCTATTTAGGTAGAGGTGGGAGTGTCTTCCGGATCAAGAAAAGGCACAAAGATAATGGGTTTCATCACTCTCATAATGTCCTTCATAACTTTCACAAATCTACCCTTGGGTAGATATCTAGGATGATCACCAGGAATAAGAAATTTACCCTTTCGTTCAACCTTCTATGAATGACCTCTAAAATATTTTCCTCTCTTGTAACAAACTTCCACTTCCCAAATCTTTTTTTGAAAACGTGTTCTTACCCAAAAATTTCTTTTGCTACGTAAATGAGGTGAACTAAGGAAAAAGGTCTGAGATGACCACCATCTTGATGTCTAACATTCCTTATTCTCTTAAATACATCTTCGGCCACAAAATCCCTTTCACTTTCCAAACATAAAATGTCAACTTTTGATACAACAACATGAATTGTCCTTCTTAAGTCATCAACCACATCAAAGACATGTGATGTAGTGATTATGAATCCATAAGCTTTGAACAAAAATCTATAAGGTGTCTAGGAACATGACAAAAAGTGCACACACAATGTTTACGTCACACGTCCTCAGAATGATACTTAAGAATGACTTTTTTGTTTTTGTTGGAAGGTTTTAATTTATAACAAAATAACCATCTCGGTGAAAAAGTGTGTAAGTGTATGATTGTGAATGATCATGAAAACATTTTGATAATTTTTCTTCTATTCAACCTTTTCTTTCACTTTTTGTTTCTTGGAATTTCTTTTCAAAGGCAATTGATAAAATATATTTGAATCATGTGATGAAGATGAACTCAAGCAAGATGTACTTTTTAAGAAGGATATTAGTTATTTGTTAAAGTTTTTGACTAATTATGAAATAAGTCATTATCTTCTCAAGTTTACATTTGAAAGATTCGCCCTCAATTTTTTGAGTTTCAAAGTCGAATCACTTTTCTTTTGTCCAACGACCTTGAGTTTTTCAATAGTATTCTTATTTCAACTTTTCAAATTTCTCAAATATGAATTTCTTCCTTGAAGTTTGGTTTTCCTATTTCAAGGTGCATGTAAAGTCTAATATCTCACCCTTCTCATTTAGAACTATTTTAACCCTTTCTTGTAAGACATCCCTTTTAGTGGTAACTTGGATAGTGCCATTAGACTCACTTTTTATAGAAATTCTTTCTTTTTAAGGAGGTTGAGTTTAGTAGCCAATTTTATATTTAATCTTTCATTTTGACAAGTTGAGACATTTACTTTTCATTGTCTTGAAATAATTATTTGACACTTTCATCTTCATTACAATCAAAGTCAAAATCAATATAATTTTTTTTTATCTCTTCACTTTCAGCAAGAATGGATCTCAAATGTTTTTTCCACTCATTAGGAAGTAAATACCTAGTACAACTAGCATTAGAAGAGTTAGGGAAAAATAAATCTAACAATTGATCACACATAAAAAGATTTATGAAAGCAACATAAATCAAAAGAAAATAACACCATAAGATATCAATTGATCAGAAAGTATAGAAGAGACAACACTCTCCAAATATATCTAAAATAAATAGATTAAGTGAAATCAAATCTAGAATATAAATCTGAAAATTCACACAATACACAAATCTAGAAAACAAGGATATACTGTAGTACGTAAGTACTAAGAAGAGAAAACCACTCTGATACCACCTGAAATTGTGGATAGGTACTACATGTGAACACCTCTAAATTGTCCTAGAATGGGTGATAGTGTGTGTGTGTGTGTGTGTGTGTGTGTTGGGGGGGGGGGGGGGGGAGGGGAGGGGTTAGGATACAAGTCAGTTAGGGCCAAATTTTCCCCATTCAAAAACCTAACACACCCTAGATTTGATAAAAATCTAAGAAAATAGAATTTACCCTTAGAATATGAAATTATACATGCGTGATAATAATTTTATTTTTTAAAAAAGAATTAAAAGATTAGATTTGCAACACACACACGAGGACTAAACTAGTCTAATTTAAGTGATTTTACTTCGTTAAGTCCTTATATAGTCATGTTACCAGCCAAGTTATGATTAATCCATTTTAAGTGTATATTTGTGAGTGATATGATCTGGATTGATAATTGAAATCATAATCAATACACAAGAGAAAATTATGAAAAAAATCCCTCTGTGAAACCCCCCCAGATGCATGCTCTCTCTCATTCATCTTGAAAAGATAATTTTATAAAATGGAGGAAAGTGCTCAATTGAATTCTTTTCAGGTAATCACCTATATACATCTCATATTCCCCCATTAGATGAGAATACACCTCAGAGATCCACCAAGGTCGATATGAAGTCCATTATCCTCTAAGCATCACACCTTGAACAATTTTTCTAATAAATTACCCAATATTTACAATCTAGTTGTAGATCTGAAGTCTGAAATGAAGCTGATATGAAGTTATAGTTAATTTTTAACATTTAGTGGATTTGAAATAAATTCACTCAACAAAATTCCTTACAAGGCATAAATAAAGTATAAATTTAGACAAATTCACTCAATTTTGAAGGACTAAGAATAATTGCAAAAGAGTCTGACTAAATTCTTTAAAATGAGTTAGAGCAAAAACACACAAGCTCTTAAAAACTCAAATTATTGTTTTAAGTACAAATTGTTATTTATAGGCACACTAAAAAAATTGTGTAGTCATGCACACGATATTGTATTCACTCCATGCGCATAAATTGGATCTTGTTGGCCAATAATAAGCAATGTGTTAATCTTACCGTGTTCATCAAAACCATGAGCACAATTATAATTTAGCATTGTGTGCAATAAGCCTAAATTACAATTTTGTGAGGGCTTAACAAACAAAGTGATTAGAGGTAATGTTTTTTGCACAACTTAAAAATGAATTTTCAATTCACTCCAAGTTCAAAAGAAGTTTAAAAAAAATGTGCATGTGTGCAAAGATTGGATGTCAAATAATCACAACCAAAATGATATCAAATTCATGCCTAGTTATATCGTTAATGTCGAACGATGTACACAATGGCATCAAATAGGACCAGTTCTCTCATCTAAGGCATCTACACGAGAATCAATTGTTGGACTTCATTATGTAAGACTCAATGTTTTGACTTGGGTATATATATATATATATATATAGAGAGAGAGAGAGAGAGAGAGAGAGCCAGGCTATAGTACTTAATGCTCTATACATCATCCATGCATCACACCTAATTCTAGACCCTAAAATTTTTTTTTTTTCAAATTTTATATTTTCCCTTGAAATTATCCTTCCAATCAACCCATATGCAAACAATTAGGTCAAAATAAATTTTGTAGCTATTTTTAAAAAATCCACAAAAACTGCTAAAAATACCTTATTTATAAGGGTCTGAGCCAGTAATTTTTTGTGAATTTTTTAAAAATATCTACAAAATGTATTTTGACCTAGTTTTTTTTGCGTATGGGTTGATTATAAGGTTAATTTTAAGGAAAAAATATAAAATTTGAAAAAAAAGTTTTCTAGGGCCTGAAATTAGGTGTAATACATATATATATATATAAATTTGGGCTATCGGTTATGTTTCGATACATATATATGTATCGAAACATAACCGATAGCCCAAATTTATATATATATATATATGTATCGAAACATAACCGATAGCCCAAATTTATGGTATTTTGATACCACTCTTCAAGACATGAAGCTTTACACATTTATTTTTTAGTTTACCTATTGCCCAAATTTATGGCATTTTGATACCACTCTTCAAGACAAGAAGTTTTACACATTTATTTTTTAGTTTACCTCTAATGTATAGTTGACCTTTGTATGCGAGGATGTTAATCTTGGATGTATATATATATATATATATATATATATATATATATTTTTAATATATAACTACAATAGTTTTATGAATTTTAAGTTAAGAGTCAAAATTTTTATTTTTGAAAATAAATAAATTAAGATGCTTATTTTTAAATTAACTATTTATCTATATAAATATTACAAAACGTGTAACAAGAGTTAATGTTAAACATCAAGTAGGCTATCCATGTGTAAGAGTGCGCTTGCACGATCTTAATGGAATGACTTATATAATTAAATGTCTAATCAAAAATTCAATTTTATATTATTATCCTAAGATATACATCTAAGTGATATGAACGCCGAAGAGGCGATGACCGCAAAATATGAAGACGAAAAAGGAGGTGCTAGTGGGGGTAAATACCTTAAGAAGAACAAAGAGGGGAAGAAGAGGTCTACGGATGACAAGTTCGCTGGTTACACCCCTCTAACGGTCAGCTGTGAACCGATTCTCAATGAGATAAAGAGCGACCGGTCCCTGAAGTGGCCTGAGAAGCTGAGGGCAGCCCCCAGCAAGAGGAATAAAAACCTGTGGTGTGAATTTCACCAAGACCACGGTCACGTAACAGACAAATGCTTTGCTCTGAAAGATGAGATTGAGAAGATGCTGAAAGAAGGGAAGCTCAGAAAGTACGTCGACAAAGGTGCCTTCAAGAGGGGCCGAGGCGACGACCCCAGAAAGAAGCGAGGCGATGCATGTAGAGAAGGTCCTCAAAATAGAGGGGACGACCCTTCTGATGATGAGGATGACCCTGACCTCCCGCCGAGAGACGACCAAGGTCCTGTCAAGAGGCTTAATATGATCTCGCTCGGAGTGGGAATGATCTCCGGGGGTCTAGCAGGAGGAGGGTCTGAGGTTGCTGACAGGAAGGCCCATGTGGCTGAGGCCAAGGCAGTGACGAAGACGGTACACTCAACCTCTCTGGAGGTCAAGTCAGAAAAGAGGAAGAAGGTTGATATGGATACTCTGATAGTGGGATTTTCAAGAATGGACTTCAAAGGCCTCTTAGCCCCACATGATGACCCTCTCGTCATCACTACCAGGGTGCACGGGTGTGAGGTGCCGAGGATCCTGGTAGATGGGGGTAGCTCTGCAGATGTGATGTTTTGGCCATGCTTCAAAGCATTAGGCCTCAGCCGTGCTAGACTCGTCCCATACCATCATCCATTGATTGGGTTCAGTGGGGAAAAGGTTCATCCCCTTGGGGTATATGAGGCCGATGTCAGGATGGGGGATGAGTGGCCGAGATGGCTTACCAAGAAGGTCAGTTTCTTTGTGATGGATGAACATGTGTTTTCGGCTTACAACATCATACTGGGGCATGTGGCCCTCAAGGGGTTTGAAGCTGTGCCGTCTACGGTCCATCAGATGATTAAATTTCCTACCCCTTACGGGGTGGGAGAAGTTCAGGGAGACCAGACGACAACGCGAGAATGTTACTACAACTCCGCTGAAGAAAGGGAGGCACACAAGAGGGCTACGACCACTTACAATATTGATACCCTAGACCCCAGGGATGAGACGAAGCTAAAGAAAGGAGAGGCCGCGAAAGAGGTAGAATCCATCATCCCCGATGAGGATGACCCGGAAAAAACCGTCCAAGTCGGCAAGTCTCTGAAGCCCAATATCAAGAAAGACCTCATTAAACTGTTGAGGAGAAGGCGAAGCGTCTTCGCATGGAGTCATGTAGATATGCCGGGGATTGACCCTGAAATCATGTGCCACAAGCTCAATGTGGTAGAGGGAGTGAAGCCGGTAAAGCAAAAGAGGAGAATTTACTCTAGAGAAAAGTATGAGGTCATTAGGGATGAGGTCAAAAATTAAAAGACGCTGAGTTTATCAGAGAGGTCATCTACCCCGAATGGCTGTCCAATGCAGTCATTATTCCAAAGGCCAACGGGAAGTGGAGAATGTGTGTGGACTTCACAGACCTCAACAAGCACTGTCCCAAAGACAACTTCCTTCTCCCCCGCATTGACCAGATGGTAGACGCTACCGCAGGGCATGAGCTCATGAGCTTCATGGATGCCTATTCAGGGTATAACCAGATCTTCATGAACCCTGAAGACTCGGAGAGGACAACCTTCATCACTGACAAGGGGACATACTGTTACAGGGTCATGCCCTTTGGCCTAAAAAATGCGGAGGCAACATACCAGCGCCTCGTAAATAAAATGTTTGAAAACCAAATTGGGAAGTCTATGGAGGTCTATGTAGATGACATGCTGACTAAGAGTCTGAAGGCAGAGGATCATGTGGCAGACCTGGAGAGGACCTTTAATACGATGGACAAATACCAGATGAAGCTTAATCCGACCAAGTGTGTCTTAGGGGTCGGAGCAGGGAAGTTCCTGGGGTTCATTGTCAACCAAAGAGGCATCGAGGCCAATCCCGAAAAGATAAAGGCCCTTATTGAGATGAAGACCCCCAAGTCCATTAAAGACGTTCAGAGACTCACAGGGAGAGTTGCTTCCTTGAACAGGTTCGTGTCTAGGGCCACAGACAAGTGTTTGCCATTCTTTAAGATCCTTAGGAAGGCCTTCGAATGGAGTGAAGAGTGTGATGAGGCTTTCAGGGATCTAAAGTCATACTTAGGGTCTCCCTTGCTGTTGTCACGACCCGTGCAGGGTGAACAACTTTATGTATACCTCGCCGTCTCAGAGTCGGCCATCAGTTCAGCCATTGTGAGAGACGAAGATGGAGTACAGAAGCCTGTATATTTTAACAGCAAGGAACTTCAGGGGGAAGAGCAAAGATACCCGAGGATGGAGAAGTTAGCCTACGCCTTGATCCATGCCTCAAGGAAGATGAAGCCGTACTTCCAGTCCCATTCATTGGTCATCCTCACCGACTCTCCTCTTAGGCAGGTCCTACACAAGCCAGAAAAATCAGGCAGGCTAATGGCTTGGGCTATAGAGCTGAGGGAGTTTGACATAGTGTATCAGCCTAGGACGGCCATTAAGGGGAAAGCGCTGGCGAATTTCGTAGCTGAGTTTACTTGGGAAGGTGATGAAGCCGAGGGTGAGACCCTCGGGAAGACAGATACACAACAAGACAGGCCCACCGACACACCCGCAGATAGGGATGAGACAAGCACCGCTAGAAGGAAAGCGACTGAAAGCGAATAGGGAAGATACATCTTTAGACAGGGATCCCTCTCCGAGGGAAATTTTTCAGAGGGAAAGAATCTGTGGAGCCTCTTCGTTGACGGGTCCTCCTGTGACAACGGAAGTGGAGCTGGACTGATACTATCAGCACCCGATGGCACAGACGTTGAATACGCCCTAAGGTTCAACTTCAAAGCCTCCAACAACGAGGCTGAATATGAGGCCTTGGTAGCAGGCCTCTCCTTGGCCAAGTCTCTTAGTGTCGGCCAGATTTTGGTCCATAGTCATTCAAGGCTAGTAGTGAATCAGATACTAGGAGCCTACGAGGCTAAGGACGAGAGGATGGCTAGGTACCTTGATAAAGTGAGGTCATTACTGAAAGGCTTCAGAGAATTGAAATTAAAGAGGATACCTAGGCTCGACAATGGCCGTGCTGATGCCCTTGCGAGGTTGGCCTCGGTAACTAGAACAGACATCAGGAGGACGGTCCCAGTAGAAATTTTGCTTCAGCCAATTATTGAAGACGCCGAGGGAACACTTGGCAATTGCCTAAATGTTTCTCAAAAAGCTTCATGGATGGACCCACTGATCAGATACATTAAAGAGGGTGAGATGCCAGAAGCAAGGCAAGAAAAGAAGAAGCTGAGGTACATGGCTGCAAAATTCACTGTCATCGGAGACACTTTGTACAAAAAGGGGTTTTTCCTCCCCTTACTTAGGTGTGTGCATCCCTCAGAAGTCCCTTCAATTTTGCAAGATGTGCACGAAGGATCGTGATCAAGCCACATCGGGAGCAGATCCTTAGCAAAGAGGGTGATCACCCAGGGGTACTGGTGGCCGACCTTGGGGAAAGACGCAACGGCATATGTAAAAAAGTGTGACAAATGTCAAAGATTTTCCACCATCCCTCACCAGCCCCATCAGTATCTTACTTCCATTACATCCACATGGCCATTTGCAGTGTGGGGAATTGACCTAGTAGGACCCTTGCCTAGGGCCATCAATAACTATCGGTTTTTCATCGTAGCCATTGACTATTTTTCGAAATGGGTGGAAGCGGAGCCGATGGTGACGATCACAGAGCAGAAGACCTTCCAGTTCATCTGGAAAAATATTATATGCAGATATGGTCTCCCCAACACCCTCATCTCGGATAACGGGACTCAGTTCAAGAATACCTCTCCACAGAAGTACTGTGAAAGGGTGAGTATCAAATAATTTTTCTCCACCCCAGGCCGACCTCAGGCCAATGGGCAAACCGAAGTTACGAACAGGACAATCCTAGATGGAATCAAGAAGAGGCTTGAGGAGGCAAAAGGAAGATGGGTCGAGGAGTTATATGCCGTTCTGTGGGCATACAGGTTGACAGTGAGGACCTCTACCGGAGAGACCCCATTCATGCTAGCTTATGGCTCAGAAGCCATCATCCCCACCGAGATTGAGTTTCCTACTCATAGGGTCCAAATGTATGACCCCTAGAGAAATGCGGAAGAGAGGAGACTCGACTTGGACCTGATTGAGGAAAGGAGGGAGGACGCTGAGATAAGGAAGGCCGCCTACCAGCATAGGACCGCAAGGTTTTACAATCAGAGGGTGAAACAGAGGCCAATCGTAGTGGGGGACTTGGTCCTCAAGAAGACTTGTCAAAAGCCCAACAAGATCCATCCTAATTGGCATGGCCCATATAGGGTCATCGATGAAGTCGTCCCTGGGACCTATAGACTAGAAAACCTAGAAGGGAAACCCTTTTCCAACCCCTGGAATGCAGATCATTTGAAGAAATACTATCAGTAGTGTTGTAAAGTCTTGATAGACCATAATTGTAATAAGAGTTGCTCCAACAGAACACTTGAAAAATTAATGAGAAATATCAGTGTTTCCCCTCATCCTGTGGTTATCAGTTCTAGTACGCATGGAAACATCTACAGAGAACTACCCTCGGCTATGATGAGGGTCAGTGGAGGGGACGACCCCACCATTGTCCTCACGAAAGACGAGGGAAAACTTGGTTAAAAATCATTAATTTGGTACGTTGAACCCTCGGCTATAATGAGGGTCAGTGGAGGGGACGACCCCACCACTGTCCTCAAGAAAGACGAGGGAAAACTTTGTTAAAAACCATTAATTTGGTAAGTTGAACCCTCGGCTATAATGAGGGCCAGTGGAGGGGACGACCCCACCACTGTCCTCAAGAAAGACGAGGGAAAACTTTGTTAAAACCGATTAATTTGGTAAGTTGAACCCTCGGCTATAATGAGGGTCAGTGAAGGGGACGACCCCACCACTGTCCTCAAGAAAGACGAGGGAAAACTTTGTTAAAACCCATTAATTTGGTAAGTTGAACCCTCGGCTATAATGAGGGTCAGTGGAGGGGACGACCCCACTACTGTCCTCAAGAAAGACGAGGGAAAACTTTGTTAAAAACCATTAATTTGGTAAGTTTAACCCTCGGCTATAATGAGGGTCAGTGGAGGGGACGACCCCACCACTGTCCTCAAGAAGGACGAGGGAAAACTTTGTTAAAAACCATTAATTTGGTAAGTTTAACCCTCGGCTATAATGAGGGTCAGTGGAGGGGACGACCCCCCCACTGTCCTCAAGAAAGACGAGGGAAAACTTTGTTAAAACCATTACTTTGGTGATTAACCCTCGACTATGATGAGGGCCAGTGGAGGGGACGACCCCACCACTGACCTCAAGAAAGACGAGGGAATACTTTGTTTAAAACCGTTAATTTGGTGGTTAATCCTCGGCTATAATGAGGGCCAACGCAGGGGATGACCCCTCGTTCACCCTCAAGAAAGACGAGGGAGAGGTTAGTGGCATTAACAAAGATTCACAACACAAATAATGCAAAAGACAAAACATGGAAGACAGCAAAGGAGACGATAGTATAAATGAAATATCAAGTGTCATACAAGATAGAGTACAAAAATGTTAATTACATCAAGAGGGTATGGGCTACAGACAGCCACCCTATGAAACAATATCAGAGGGCAGGGCCTCAACATCCACAAGAGGGGCTTCGTCGATGACCACAACTGGCTGGTCTTCAGACGTGCTGACCCCCTCGACTTGCACTTGTGATTCCACCTGAGTTAGAGCCTCGGAAATCAAGGGGTCATCCAGTTGAACGGCCTCAAGAGACGGACAGACGGAAGAGACGACGTCGCCGAACTTGAGGACGACCCAACGAAAAGCCGTCTTTATCCCTCTCTCCAAGTACTCAAGGCCGAAGCCTTGGAACTCATCGAAGAGTTTATAGGCTTCCACAGCGTCTGCCTCGGCTTTCTTCACAGCCTCAGATAGCTCAATCTTAAACTGGGCCTCCCGATGGGTCATGGCTTCATCCTTCTCCTTCAGAAGCAAGTCTTTGGCCCTCAGGTCCTCATCATGATGCCTCGTCAGCTCATCCATAATTCATGCATGTTCATTTCTGGCACTCTCTAGCTCAGCCTTTGCAGTATCTAAGTCAGCCTGCAGGTCGGCCTCATGCTGGATGGCCCTCTCGGCCTCATGGAATTTCTTTTGATTCTCAGCCATCCATTTAGTTGTCGAGGTAAAGGCGCATACAGACTGCACATAAAACATTAACAGATGTCAAGAGGCCGAGGAAAGAGTTATTAAAAAAATGCAATTAAAAGAAATGAATCAAGACCGATACCTGGGCTAGAGCGTGCAGACCATAGTCATACACTTTGGCTGGAGGCATCTTTGACAAGAAGTCATAATCAGCAGCCGAGGGAGAAGAAAACATTGATGCCTTGGCTGCTCTCAAATTTGCGATGAGTGAGGAGGGCTCGGCCCTCAGATGTGCTAAGTTCTGGGACCAGAAGGCCCCCATGCTGGACGAAGAAGCAGCCCCTTCAGATGCTTCGACCCTGGCTCTCATCCGAGAATCCGACCGAGGGCCAACAGGAATCTCAGGCTCCTTTCTTTTGTGGCTATCGGCTGTCGTCTCAACAACCGTCGGCCCCACAGCCTTCGTCTTCCTTGGAGCCTGCTGAGGCTCCTTACCCTTCTTCTTTGCCAGTCCTGATAGTAAACTGGGAGAAGTCATTTCCCAGAGATAGTCTGATACACCGGCAGGACGACCTGAAAAGGGTACGACACATGAGAAAAATGCAGAGATAAAAAGGAAACACTTGAAAAAAGTAAAGAAAAGTACAACTCACATAGTTCTGTAAGGAGGCCGACCTTCAGACCAGCTTTCTTGAGGAACCGAGGGGTCATCAGATCTTCAAACTTTGGAAGTTCACCCCCTCTCCCTTGTCCTCTCAGATATTCAACAATATCTTTCTCTTCTAGGCTAAGTCCAGGGTCTGACCTAGCCTTCATTGACGGGTTAGACCATCTTCGGGGGACCCTCGGACCATCGGCTACAGGAGATGCCTCGGTGGAGAACTCCCACTCCCCAGAGACGAAGAAGAATCTCTTCTTCCAATAGTGGTTGGAGGTTTGTGCCACGTGGAGAAGTTTTTTCTCAGACCTCCTCGCCCCTAGATGATAGTACCCAGGCTATTTGGACGAAGAGGTGGTATTGTAGCAGGCCAGGAATATGTCAGCCGAGGGCTCGTCAGTGAAAGAATTTTTCCACAGGGAGATGTAACCTAGTATCGTCCTCCAGGAGTTGGGAGGAAGATGAGAGGGGGCAATACCGAGGGCTGATAGGATATCTACGATAGCAGGATGCAGAGGGAACCTGACGCCAACCTTGAACATCTGTTCATACACTGCAACCTCACCCTCAAAAACCCTCTCAGACTCAGAGGGAACCCTCATGGTTATGCTGTGGGTCACTCCATAGGCATGCCTCCACAATAAGAGGTCGCGATCCATAACTGAGGAGATATAGGACGAGGCATGGGAGGTATCAACCTGGTCATCTGAATCATCGCCCTCGTCCTCAGTCCCCTCTTCCTCGGCCTCGTCATATGCTAGAAGACCATGGGGAAAGGCGATCTGGAAGGCATGTGGAGATAGGGTTGTCACAGGGACAACCTCGGAGGGGACCATACCCTCGGCCTGTCGGCCTGGGCTTAGGTCAGATGTCTCTATTCTACCAGAAGGTCCAGCGCCAGTTGGCGAGGATGCTCTCTCGTCCATCTCACTTGAATGACACTCGGCTGGACGATGGGACGACCCACAAGACTCAGACGGTTCAAATGGTTTTATTATGGCTCGAGGAATAGGAAAGATGGGTCGTACCCAATTAGGGTCGGCCCCTCGTCTCCTCTCCTCCTCTTCCTCTATTAGTCTGATCTCAACAAATAATTTCTCTCTCAGGGAAGGGAACTCCTCAGCTAAGCTATAAAGTCTCCTAAGCATCAAGGGGGAGACCCTAAACTTCAAGGAATTTGGGGAACTTAACTCCAAACAAGTTTGCAGTTGACCAACTTAGACTTTTGGATTAAAACAAAGGGAATCGATGGTTTTCACTCAAGAACACTCAAAAACCAGTCGCCGGAAAAGTTGTAAAACGACCCAAATCAAGCCCTACAGGCCTAAAACCAAAAAGCAAAAAAAGTAATGAAAGTAAAGAGGACGCCGGGGGTGAAGGATTACCTGAAGAGAAAGGGCAAAGTTGCTAAGCTTGGAGGATCGAAGACTGCAGAAATGGCAATGAAGACTGGTGAAAGGCTAAAAAGAGAGAGCTTGGGCGCGAAGAAGAAGAAGAAGAGAGAGAGTTCAAAAATCTCTTAAATACCTTAGTAATGAGTGGGCCCATTAACCAAGGCAGGGCACAGCCCACGAGGAAGGCATCATTAGGGCACAAAGCCCCAAGCAAAGTATGCAGCCGCCATGCCTTGGAAACTGGAACAACAATGAGTATCTGCCCAGGTGTCACTCACCTAACTGATCATACACTTATCTCAATTACAACACTATCCCTCAGCCATCTCAACAGCACCTATGGCTAAGGGCTGAGGGGTGATTGATATACCCAGATATACCCTCCAACCGGATGACCCCTCAGGGGGTCGACCCTTCATCATGTTCCGGACGACCCCTCAGGGGGCCGACCCTTCATCATGTTCCGAATGACCCCTCAGGGGGCCGGCCCTTCATCATGTTCCGAACGACCCCTCAGGGGGCTGACCCTTCATCATGTTCCAGACGACCCCTCAGGGGGCCGACCCTCATCAGGTTCCAGACGACCCCCTCAGGGGGCCGACCCTTCATCAGGCTCCGGACGACCCTCCGAGGGTACGACAGTACGAGGCCTAAATTAGGCCAGACTCACTACCGGAAGGAACTTTGCCCTCGGCCTCGGCTCATAGGCCGAGGGTGACATCATCACAGCGCGTGGTTTGGGAGACGCGTGGAACAGTGCGCGTGAGGCTCACATGGCACATGGGAGACCGTTATAACAAAATCACACCCTCACGTGAGGGAATATTATGTCATCATTTGGCATCTACAGGTGTCAACAGGGGATTGGGTAGATCATCGTTCACATGCACCATGCATACTTGAGGGGTACACTACACCCCCCAAGACCTATATATACTTGTCACCTACAACCCTACAGGGGATCAATCAACTTATTGTAACCCTAGCTAAAACTCTGCTTGTACACACAGTAGAGAGAGAAGAGCTTATGTGCATTGTATCCAAGGCCATTAGTGCCCATACTTAGTGGATCACACACTCACAGTGGATGTAGGCCAAATTGGCTGAACCACTATATATCATTGTCTTATTTCCTCTTATACTCACCTCCTTCTACATACTTATACACTTATACATCTCTATGGCTGCCATGGTTACCACTGCTTGAGCTCGTTATCACTTATCCGGTGGTGCTAAATCTTAGCATCATCATTTATCCTCGGGTCAATTCAGCATCTGTATTTTTTCTTTTTAGGTGGGATGTTTGATTCTAGACGAGCTTGAAGTCCCTTTAGGAATTTTGTTTGGTTTTTGTCCCGGAATAGCCAAAGGGAGAGATTGATGACTACACAAGTTTCCAATTGAGTCCCTTTGTAGTTTTGGCTCATTTTCGGACAAAAACGTTTGAGTCATAGGATAGTGTTCATGTATATCCTCCAAGCCTATGACACGTAACGTTGAAGACGTAGCGGCCAGCATTTCAAGTGGACATAATTTATCGATTTTTTGTGCCTCGTTTATGCGTCATCAACATCACAATGTTCCAAGGTCTCCAAAAGATATGAATGAAATTATGTATATTTAGGACCTTGGATATTTTTAATTGGGTGTATTTTATTAAATCCTTTTAACGACTTTATTTTTCTCAGAAAATATTTATTGAGAACTTTTTAGGAAAGTTTTGGGCTTAAAAATGGGTTTTATATTTTCTATAAAGTCATTCGAATCTGGGATCTCGTTCGAACGAGATTCCCAGGTCGTTCGAATGAGACTTCTAACGAGTTTAGCATTTTTATCACTGAATTTTCGTTAGTAAATTCGTTCAAATGAAAAATTCGTTTGAACCAAAATATCGTTCGAACGAGATTTAACGGGAACAGTTTTTGGCATTTTTTCCACTCTTTTCCCCCACTATCTTTTGCCAGACTTGATTAAGTGCGGGAACCAACCTTTTCAACTTCTACAACTTCTATGAGAGATTTTTGAGAGCTTGATTCCTCTATGAAAAAGTTCATGTTTGAGTGTTAGTTTTTTAAGAAAATTATTCGTAAACATTTTTGTTTACACCCATAATAGTTTAATTCCAAGAAGTTCATATATATATATATATATTGCTTGGAGTGTTTGGCACCGGATTTACTTCTATTACCATAAAGAAGATAGTTTGGGTTCATCTCCACCCTAACGGAGTTTATTTGCATGTTGTGGTGTTCCCACTCGGAGAAAGGCTTCGGGTGCGGGTTAACAATAGTCCAAAAGCTTCATTGGATGATTCTAAGGTTCCGATGGAGTCCGGGATTGTCGACTAGGTAGAGGTAGTTACAAGAATACGCCTTAAGTCTTTGACGGAGTTAAGTCGTGTATAGTAAGTCATCTATCTTGTAATCATAAAACAATACTTAGTGGACTTAAGGCTAGGGTCGTACGAGGTTTTTCCTAATTAGGTTTTCCTCGTACATCGGCGCGTAGTGGTTTGTGATTTATTTTATGTTTCTATATCACCAATATGCATGCCTTAGACTAAAAGATAAAATATGGTTTAAATCACTACTCATGTTTAATTTGGTGTTAAAATTAATGTGGGTAATGTTTAACTTAATTTAATTCAAGTCCAAATAATTCAATTTGATAAAATTTTGTTTGACCTATATAGAAAAATGAATTAATCATGTTAGGCAAATTTTAGGACTTGGGTTAAACTAAATATGTTTAATTGAAAATATTTGTAGGATTAATTTAATGTCACTTTTAGTTTAGCTAAGTTTTAAGTTGAAAGAAATTAAAATTTGTAGTGTGTGTAGTTTTTGTATTGAACCATCCTATTCCGCATTTTAAGCATATTTATATTTAATTTAAAAGAGTTTTTTAAAATTGGTGGCCTACTCTTCCTTCAATTCATAATCTCTCCACCTATCTTGACTGCCAAAGGTTTCCCTCACCTTGACATCCAGCGTTGTTTGTTTCGTACTCTTCCATCTTGATCATTCATCTTATACTCGATGAAAAGGAAATCTGCTTCATTATCAAAATAATATTTCGAATTATTGAACAATAAATGTCTCCAACCTCTTCTACCACATTACCACTCACATTGCAACCCCCACTCTTAGATGCTTCATCTTTTGTTAAATGGTTGATGTGTCTTGCAAGCAAAGTGACGCCCTGAACCAAGAGTAATTTCTAAAGATTCCTATTAAAAAGAAGTTTAGTCTCTAGAAATGAGTCCAAATTAAAATTTGGCATGCCCCATATTATTCTTTAGACAGTCTTTAAACAACTGGATGTGGGAGTCGAGTATAAAACCTACCACATACTGTTCACACTTGACTTAAACTCTGCTATAGACGATTGGCACACGATATTGTAACTTTTGTGGAACGTATTACACTTTGGCAGATTGGTGTTCTACTAGGGTGGATCATCAGGTTAGTTAGCTCAAGATGAATTTGGATGGTGTTAAGATAGCCTTCAGTGGTTCAGCTAGAGCATCAGTGTGACAAAATGTATTAACTAGATTGTGGTGGTAGTTCAGAGTCTAAAGTGAAATAGATTCACTGCGATCATCTGTTTTGGTTACGCTCATACCCTTAGTTAGATGAACTCAAAACTTTATTGTAATATTCGATTCAGATTAGCTTATTTGTTTGGTTTTACGTCCGTTTGGATTGGAAATGTGGGTTGTAGAGCCCTTTGCCATAAAATTTGTGTTTCCATGTTTAAAGCGCGGAGATCTTATCATGATAAGATTACCATATATCATTGATATACAAGTGCAAGTGCGAGCATCGAATGTGAGGAAATATGTTATTGTGGACAGTGTGAATATTGATTTGGAGAACCAAGATAGGTGACATGACATCACATCACATTACAAATTTGCAACCTATATTTAGTAAGGTTTTAGACCAAAAAATCTTGGAGTCTTATTGGCCTCACTAACCTAGGTATAATTCTTGTAAATAAGCTTTGTTAGGTATAAGTCCTGTTAGCCTACAAGCCTGGGCACATCAACATGAGGCCATTTTAGTCTTAAAAGTGAGAAACCCATCCCACCCCGATTTGGACTCAGCTTCTTTCCCAAATAAAGTCTTAGGGCAAACCGAACGGTCCTTTGATATGGGTTATAACTTGCCTACCCGTCAATAACTGTCATTGAACCCAAGTTGCTTTGTTGGTTGGCAATGTCAACCTATGATGCTCTGACTAGGGGTGTAAACGGGTCGGGTCTGGATCGGGTCTGGGTATATCCAGATCCGATCCGGGTATATTTTTAACGGATCGGGTCTTACCCGATTACCTGACGGGTCTCAGAAAATGGATCCAGACCCGGATCCGTTAAGGACCCGAAGACCCGACCCGAATACCCGATCCGATTATATATATATATATATAAACTGTTTTTATATATATACATATATAAATATAACTTATATAAAAACTGTTTTTATATATATAAAAAACAGTTTTATATAAAAACAGTTTTTTATATAAAACTGTTTTTATATAAAATATTTTTTAATATAAATATAACTTATTATAACATATTTTTATATAAAAACAGTTTTATATAAAAAACTGTTTTTTATATATATAAAAACTGTTTTTATAGAAATATATAACTTATATATATATATGTATGTAAAACTGTTTTTATATATAACTTATATATATATATATGTATGTAAAACTGTTATATATATATATAAGTTAGTTATATATATATTTAGTAACTATATGTAAGACTATATATATATATATATAATATTATATATAAATATATATTTATTATATTATATATATACACATTCGGGTCGGGTCCTTATCGGATCGGAGTCGTGTATATCCAGATCCGATCCATTAACTAATCGGGTAATCGGGTAATCGGATAATCGGGTCTATAAAATTTGCTCAGATCCGTTAATTTAGGTCGGGTCCGGGTCCAGACCCGGTCCATTGACAGCGCTAGCTCTGACCTTACCAAGATGCCCCAATTCGAACCTCACATCCCCATTTGTCCTCTTTCATCGACAATGGTTCGAATGCGGTGAAACTCTTGAATAAATATCTCTCCTCCCTTATCCGGATTTGACGATATGATTGTCATCCAAGGTCAAATATACTCAAGGGGATGCAAGGCATAATATCAAAGCTCTTAGGGCTATTGTGCAACGGTGTGATGCGAAGTCCAGCAGAAAGATGCTACCTTCAATTGTTGATTGTTGATGAGTCTGACCACGATGACGACATCTTACAGGTTAGCTTTGAGCACTATTGTTTTTGGTGGGTGCGACGAATAGTGTGTGGGGTTTTACAATTTTCCCCTTCATCTTCTTCTTCGTAATCATAGCATAGGGCTATTGGTCTTTTTTCTAGTTTGCAAGGATTTTGGTGGGGTGGCAACGAAGATTGGGCGGTAAATGGGGGGTGATGTTCGGAGTGGTGGTGATGGAGGCAACTTGATGTGTTAGGCGGCAGTGAGCACACTCTGTCTCTCCAAAACGAACTCAGTGATGGCTTCCTTTATGGTGGTACCTTGTTTGACGCTGGACTGTGATCCTCTCTTCGGAACTATAGGTGGTGGTGAAACTAGGGTTTACATAAAAAAATTGAGCGAGTATCACTCTGAAACAGTTGAGGTGATATGCAAAGGCACTAAAAATAATAAATAACAACTTGAGCACAAACTTTCAAGGTAGTGCGTATCTTCTTTAAGTGTGAGGCACACTTATCAGATTGTATTCTTCAGCTATAGTGATGTAATTGCAGTGGAAAGTAATTAAAATAACAACAATAACATTTTAAAATAAGGCTTTCTCTCATTCATTCATCTCTTAAAAGTAATATGATTACAATGGTTGGTCAAAGCTAAGCTATGTTATGTTGCTAGCTATGAAGATTTAAAAACGTAAAGTGACTAGAGTGGGCACTATAGGAACATTCCAAGGGAATATTACCCCATGTATAACATTCTAAATAGGGAAATAACCTAAAAGACACGAAAAGAAAACTTATTAAATAATAATATGACAATTGTGCCCTCAAGATCCCACGTACATATCATCGTCAGCATCACACAATCACCATCATTCTTCCCAGTTGAAAGGTGAGAGTGAGTAATCAAATATCCCAAATATGTCCACTGGAACTTATCATGACGAGAACCGACACACTAGATCTTCGAAGGGGGTCAACAATGATAGGCGAGGGTTGAATCACCCAAAGTGCCTCAAACTAGCTACTGAAGTTCAATATTCCATGGGGAATTAAATGACTCTTGAATGGAACATGTATTCGGGTTCAATGAAAGCAACACAACTAAACTCAAAACTCACCAATATCATGAATTTTCTGTTTGTTAAATGGTAAGAAGTCGCATCACAATATGTCCTACCTCTCACAAGTGTGTCAGGGTCATCCAACAAATCTTGACAAAAATATCAAAGAAAGTCTCTAATACATACTCTAACCGCATCTTCCTCGAAGATGAGAAACAAGTCTTTGATATCAAACATCTCAAAACTTGGTTCGAGTGATACATCCATCCTCGATGAAGCTATCAAAGAAATATTTGTTGCTGATCCTTGCATCTGCCTCTCCGAGATGCGATAAAATCGATGATATAAAAAACCTCCAAGTCTCTCAATCGTATACGGGTAATTTAACCATCCTCCTCGAAGGTTGAAAATAAATCAGAAGAGAATTGGGTGTCCATGAAGGTCCCTCTGAGGACACTGGCGACTCATCAAAATGTGTGATTGGTTAGCAACGGAAATTTTCATTGTAAGAGGAAATGGCGGGGGCTGGAGAAGTTGTCACTTGTCATATACCTGATGATAAGTTTTCAAAAATTGCTAAATGCTTGCCCTCTCAAGCACTATGAGATTGCATATCACCTCTATCTCATGAAGTCCCCCCAACACTAAAACAGGAGTCAACGACACTCTTTATATCAGTTGATGGAGTTATGGAGGTGTCATTGGATCGGTAATTCTTGACCACACTTGCTTATTACCAATGGTCGATGCGAACTTGAATCGTCTCGATGGTCTCACAACTTGCTTGTTCAAAATTTTCATAGCCTCCATTTATAAGGGGCCAAGTTTGGGTTTTCCGTGGAAGTTAAAATAAGTAAACATATTATAATTGGTAATTGTCTAATAAAATACATTCATAGTAATTATCAACTACCAGTAAACCTCCTAAACTAATATCCTAATTAATAACAAATAATAATGATTATAAAAATAGAGGGTCACATTAATATTTTCCAAAAATTCAAAAATTCCTTTGGGGCTACACAACATCTGTATACATCATACTCCCCTCCGAAAAGCTCATCCATGAGCGTTTGGGAGAATTGAAAACACTCGTGCCAAATCCAAAAATATTTTTTTTCAACTTCAATTTTGGCCTAAACTCGCCATCCATTTTTATTGTCCAAATAAAGTTTTCTACTCCATTTGGATTTTTGGATCAAATTCATAAGACTTCAGACTGCTAAAATCAATTTCTGGTCCATTATAATCAAAGTCAAATGATTTTTCTGGAGTAATTGCTCTCAAAGTAGGCACATCCCAGTTGCAAGATCCTATTTGTTATCCCCTTTTAATTGAGAGTCAAACCCACATCTTTTTTGTAAAACAAATAAATTTCTCCTCAATCTTCATAAACCTAGAAAAATATTTATGGCTTAACAAGACCTTTTTAGCCAAACAAATGTTATGGCCTAACAAAACCTCTTCAGTCAAACAAATTCCTCTAGTCATTAAAGAACATCATGTCCTTTATGGTTCCCAAGCCATTTTTGTGCTCGACCAAAATAATTGTCAGTACACCTATTTCCTTTTTCATTCTCACTGGGGATCTCGCTAGAGTAAAATCGTCATCAAGCCTCATTGCTCATCACTAGCTGCTCGGCTTCTAATTTCTTGTCACTACCTGCAACCTCGGAGCCATGGGAGGTGACTTCCTCTGAATACTCTTCTTATTTGGGGTAGTTGACGAAAATGGGCGATGGGCTCCTCCATTTACCTCTTCATTCCTTATGAGGGATTGTATGTTGACGTTAGATATTGATGCCATCTTAGCCATAGCTTTGGGGCACTGGAAAACTATTGGTTCCCAAAGTACAAATAATCTTTCAAAGTAATGTTTTAGAGTGTGATTTTCATTTTATTTCATGTTTATGTGTTTTTTATTGGCTATTGTTTCGTGTATGAAGTTTCTGGCATAGGATTTATGCCATTTGTATCTAATCATAGCTACTAGAGCATGGAGTTTATTGTAACATCGGGTTTTCCTAGCTAGTAATCGTTTTTACATGTTATTTTTCAACTTTGGTTTTTTAAATATTTCTATTACCACACTCTTGTCTCTTACATAGTGTTGCTTCTTGTAACATTTATACGTTAATGATACCAATTTCCCTTCTCTTAAATTCCTCGCCTAGTATTTGGGTTTCCATTCTCTTTTCCCTAACGCCTCGTTTGATGCACTAGATTAGATGGTCCGGATTGGATTGAACGGGTTCAGGGCTGGACTAGGATAAGGCTCATTCTAATTCTTCACTTGGAGCAGTCACATATAAGAAGATGGAAATTATAGTTCAAAAATTCGCTTTTGGAATGCACTAAATATCTAAAAATACCGTTATTGTGGATCTAATAATCTAAAATACAACACATTAGTTTTTGCACATATTTTACCACTATATCATATTTAATTATGTTTGTCAATATAATTACAACATATGTGAATAGAAATAAAAGTAAAAATAAGATATATAAATATATATATAGCAACGAAAATAAAATAGTAAAGTTTTAATAATAATATAAACACCATTAAAAATTTACTCAATAATAAAAATTTGAGATATTCAAATAGACAACCAATCAAATTTCACTCAAGCTTTTGAAAATATTCGTTCATGCACACCTTCATATCTAAAGCCTATGGATATGCGCAAACAGATAATCAAGAATTTGCTTAATAAGGAGATTACCAAGAAGTTGTGGAGATGAACAAAGAAGAGTGAGGGAACATGTCTTATTATATTCTACAGAGACAAAGAAGAGGGTGTCTCTTGTTTAAAATTAAGAGGGCACGGCGGTATTTTTATTATGAGGCTTGTGATTAGATAATTTTATACCACCTAAGTGGTGAGATGAGTTAGGATAAAATGATAATTTTATACCACATATGAGGTGATCTCACTTAGGATAATATGTCTCATCTTAACTAATATCTAAACCATTACCAATTATGAATAGGTTGCGCAGTGGAATTAATCATCAAACACATCACCAAAAAGAACACCGAAAAATGAAAAATCGTAATTTATTGTGACAACCTGAATATAATCATTGTAGACACCCCTTTATATTACCCCCTAAAATCTCCTTATGTCCCCAGCACCTCCCCTCATCACTACAGATCCAGGTATACCTCGAGTACTGACCTAGAAGCCATCGGGCACTCCCAGACTCCGTTTGACCAAAATTCAAACTCTTAAACTCGACCGAGGCTGAATGAATCTTCAAAGGGCACTGAAACCCCTTTCCAACAGTCCATCCCGTGCGCGATTCCGACCTACCATGCGGACGAACGACCCATTTTCCCTGAAACTTAATCAGGAGGTCGCCGGGCGCTCTTGGGCTCCATTTGACCAAGGTCAGCTCTTTAGCTCGACCGAGATAGAATGAATCTTCAAAGGTCACTAAAACCCCTTTCCAACGGTCTGCTTCTTGCGCGATTCCGACTTACAGTACGGACGAGCGATCAGTTTAACTTCGAAAGGTCACTGAATGCTTCCAGAGCCCGATTGACTAAAGTCAACTCCCTGAACCTGATCAAACTCTTTGGAATGTCAAAGTACATCTCCTAACCTTTCCAACGGTACGCTCCGTGCACGATTCCAAATTACGGTATGGGCGAACGATCCGTTTGCATCCGATGATCCCCCGTCCAATGGACTGACAAATGCTTCCGAGCCATATTTGACCCAGAGTCAACACCCGAACCCGAGAGAAGTACAAAGGACTTTCAAAGGTCTCTGAATTACCTTTTTAACGGTCCAACCCATGTGCAATTCTGATCAATGATTTGCGTTCTGCGATCAATTTTCCAAAAAGGCCTGAAGTACACTGCCAAACGGCAGGTCTAAGACCCTGCCTATCGGCAGTGTACCTAAACGCCAGAACAAGGCTATGCCGATCGGCAATGCCCTGGGCCTATAAAAAGGAGTCCTGACCTCACTTTCAAGGAGAGCCCAGATTTGATAGATATCACTCTCAGCAAACTCCGAAAACCTCTCTCGAAGTCAGCGTGATTTCCACACCCAAATCCCTTTCCAACCTTCACTTTTCATCAAACTTGGTGAATTCACTACCCTCCATCATCATCCAAATCTAAGGGGTGCTCTCCAACATTCAAGATCAAGCTCAAGATCTTCAAGAAGGTCCAATTTTCTCAACTCTCTCATTAAATTCTCATAAATTTGCAATAACTTGTTTTATTATTTAGTGCTTTTATTATCTCATTTCACACATCCTAATATACTTTTTATTTAGTATTATTGCACATCTATTATTTTCATATAAATAAAAAACCAAAAAATAAGAAAAAGAGGGTTTGGTCATAAATTTCAAACGGAGATTCTCATACTTTTCTTACACTGCTCTCACAACTAAAACATTTTTTCTACACACACACAAATAAGAAAATCCCCAGTTAGATTTATGGGATAAATCCCACACCTTGTTTTGTATGCGAACTACATGGACTTTAATGCCTCTATAGGCTACGTAGGCGTCTCGGGGTAAAACCCGAGACTCGAGTCCTATTTTTACTTTTCCTCTCATTTTTTTATTTTCTCTAAACTCTATTCTCTTATGCTATATATATATATATATATATATATATATTTGTTCTTAAAGGCGTATTGTTTCGTATACGTTATTGTTCCCTCATAACGATTAACGTAGTGATGATCGCCTAAATCTTATTTTCTAAATACTTTTTATACATTCCTATGGACGACTCTCTTTACCTCTTCCATGGTACAAGTTGATGATTCCTATCTCCACTATATATAAACATGCACACATATCACGGGGAAAATAAAAGGAAAATAGCAAAAACCCATGAGAGACCGAAAGGGAAAAATGGGTGCCTAACACCTTCCCATTTCGTAACTTAGCCTCCGGAACCTTTTCGAATTATTTTGGTTTCGTATGCACCAGTATGTCTTTGGATGCTGTCCTTCGGGATGGCTTCCCCTTTTCTTTTGTCTGTTTTAAGTAAAATAGAGTGGCGACTCTAATCTCTCTACATTTTTCACCTCACCTCAAATGACGCCGGTCGAAGCGCTCCAGAGAGGGACGTGCGGGACCTAAGGATCCTCACTCTCGCGCGGCCCGCCCGTCGCGAGGATCGGGATCCGGAACTGGGATGTCCACAGTGGCAACTCCGCTGGGGATATGTATGTTTATTTTGAGGGATAGACTCTATTTACATGGGTGTTATGTTTGCTTATATTCTCCCCCATTTCACATGTTCCCCCTTTACTACTCATGTACTCCATGCTTATGCTTCTATTCACACTTGTAGAAAATTCTCCGTGTACACTTCGCACCACGTAGACCTAGGGTCACATATATCCACATGTTGCATGCATCATTCATCCATACTTGGTGTACCAATTGTACTTGCACTTTGCTCCCTATTTGGCCTAATCAAGAAAGATACTCTCATCATAAGATACTAATAAGAGGATCATGCGTGATTCACACGACATCACCAAAGAGAATTGTTATTGACTAAATTTTACCCAGTAACTCGAGGGTCACTTCGTGATGGGCACTGGTCCGGCAGGGCGCAGTTAGCCTACGCGATAGGACTCTCACCTTCCATTGCCCAAGTACCTTCGACGTATATCAAACGGTTCCCCCGTATCGTACCGCTTAACTGAAGTTATGACGGGAGGTATATCGTAGGGAACTCATTCACGTACTCCGAGTATATCGAATTCTCTCTCACACGTACCGTCCCCACGAGGTATATGGTGAGTTAATTCACGTACACTCAGGATATCAAATGGCTTGTCCATACGTACCGATTGCCCGCAAGAGCAAGACTTATATCGTGGAAGTCACGCCAAAGGGGGCAACCCTTTCCTATTCACCCAACCAACTGCATACCCGCATATAGGTGTCAACCCTAGGACACACATGTTAGATTGTTGGTTTTAACACACAACTCTGTCGAAATTTCGGGTCGGCCTACCGCCCGAATTCTCGTGCATTTTCAAAATGGGACCCTGTCTGTGAGCCTGTTCACAAGTCCAGCCATAACTTTGCATATATTACAAACCCAATTTTTCTAGGCTCGGGTCTCGTTCGGCATTTCATTTTGCATTTAAGAGAATTTAATATAAGTGAGAACATAATAACCATGCTGAGATCCGTCTCCCAAAAAAAAAATCAAAAAAAAATATTTCTCCCTTATTTATCAAAAATAAAAATAAAACATTTCTCCCCTCTTTATCAAAAATTCAAAAATATTTTGTCTTTCAATCTCGAAAAAAAAATTCATCCCTTTTTCTCAAAAATAAATCCCATTTTATGCCTTCCCAGGTCGATCGCAAGCCCTTGGCCTGGCCACTTATTAGCTTCGGTCTTTAGTCAAGTCATCACGGAGTTTCATCCATTCCCCTGTTACTCCTTTCGAGTTCAGAATCCATTCGCTTCCCATGGAGAACACTGATCAAGTACCCATTGTGCATCCGAATCTAACGACAGTCCTAGCTCAGCTTGTGTCCAAGATTGAAAACCTCCAAATCGAGGTCCGAGAGATGCAACAAAACCAGGTTCCCGTTCCTCAAGAGCCCGAAATCCTATTCCTTCGTGCTATGGATCCACCCGAGCCCATCTGGGCTCCCGAAGAGTATCAAAACGCTCCACGTGCCCCTCCTGCTAATAGGCCACCCCCTGCCCAGCTTCCGATGCTGAAGCTTGCCCAGCATGGGGCGAACTTACCTATGATCATTGATTCGAAGGAAGAAGAGCTGAAAAAAGTCAAAGAGAACCTCAAAATGCTCACTAAGAAGTTTGACCAAGTCAGAATTTTAGGAAATTACATGGAATACACCCACATGTCTCCTTATCCTAAAGCGAGGTTACCCGAGAAGTTCAAGATGCCAAATATCTAGAAATTCAGAGGAAGTGGACCCCTGATTGTTCATCTCCGAAGTTATCACCGTTCCATGACTCTGCTAGGGGCTTCTGAAGAAGTGATGGCCCAATTATTTCAGCAAACTCTGAAAGATAGCGCCCTCCGATGTTTTTTGTCTCTCGAAGAGTCCAAAATTCGTAGCTGGGAGGATGTAGCCCAAGAATTCATGTCACAGTACAAATACAATGAAGTGCTTGAGGTCACTCTCCGTGATTTAGAGCTTCTCAAGCAGAACCCTGAAGAATCAGTCAGTAACTTCATCACCCGATGGAGGGAAAAAGCAGCAACTATGATCAATCGTCCTTTCGAGGAAGAACAAGTCATCATAGTAAAGAAGAACTTCTTACCCCATGTCCGAACAACGATGGGAGGACAATACTATCCCCATTTTTGAGCTCTTAGAGAGGCAGGGGTAGAAATCGAGGAAGGTCTTGCCAAGACAGATGTCGAACCGAAGAAGGTGTCCAGGCAGTTCACCCCCAGAAAATACGATAAGCCTGTCAGTGCTACAGTCTCAACCATTAACAAAATCTCTCAACCAACCACATTATGGGGACTAGAAAGATGCCATGTCCCGCCCGAAAGGAATACACTGAGCTCCATGCTCCTCTCTCCAAAGTCTATCAAGCCCTGCTAAGCCGAAACCTCATCAAACCCTTGGATCGCCGTCCATTTCCAAATCCACTCCTACGAAACTTCAAGGCAGGTGCTCATTGCGCCTATCACCAAACAGCTGGACATACCCCCAACAAATGATTTCACCTCCGAAACATGATCCAAGGTCTGATTGACTGGTGTACCATCGCCCCACCAGCCAATCCTAAGCCAAACACTACTCACAACCCACTTTCAAATCATACAAATGCCATCTTCTTAGAAGAGAACCCATAATTTGATTCCTCAACTCAAATCACGCCCATATACTCTCCTAAACCTCTCCAAATTTGCCCATATTTCATCCTACACCCTGCTAGCCTCACTGATCAGGCACTGTCACTCCTCATAAAAGCATGCATCGATGTCCGTATCCGTTATGAAAATAGAGGTACGGAATTATCAGAAGTCTTAAACCAACTCCTAGAGTTCGGGCTGAAATTGCCCTCACAAATGATCATTGATTACCAGAGATTCAGTACGCTATTCTTGGAAGCAAGAAAATGGGCCCGAGAGTCAGATAGTTGGGTAGTATCGACCGATGAAGTCAGTCTGGATGATGTGGTCCAGATTATAGCATAATTCTTCTGGTAGACCAACAACATTTATAGTATCATCGAGTTATTCGATGCTTTGAAGCTACAGGGGCGCCTGGTCCCTTCACCCTCACATATTCCCATAGAATGGGATGACCTGTATGAAGAAGCCATTGAAGTTGTGGAATGCATCGACTTTACATGGAAAGACAGAATTGTTGCCACTAGATGGGGGAAGAATTTAAAGATTTGAATGAAGAATAAGCTTCAGAGAGAATTGGCCTGGTGGCCGACATGTGTGGAATGATATTATTTGAATAACTCCTCAAAAAAATAGATAAGGTAGTAGAACAACTCGAGATCGATAAGGAAATGGGATTCATGTTCTTTCTTTCTTCAGTAAATCACATGACTAGATCAGCGAGACATTACCAGATTCCAAGCTCACTACCAATAAATGACAAGGGGAAGGGCGTGGAAATCTTCCTATGCCAGAGATGACCCTCGAGGAGAGTAAGATCCTCGATCAACTAAAGAAAACTCAAGATAACATCACTCTATGGGGGCTTTTCATGTCTTCTCAGCTGCACAGGAAGTCTTTGATCAAGTTGCTCATTGGACCCACGGTTCATCCGTACCACACCAGAAGAAGCGGTAAATTTGGTCGGATCCTTGACCTCTACCTTAATGTTATACTTTTCCGAAGAGGAAATCCCCAAGATTGGACCAAACCACAATCATGCACTCAAAATCTCCACCGAAGTTATGGGGCAGGTTGTACCACTCTCTCTTGTCGATAATGGATCTGCCCTGAATGTCTGCCCATTGAGAACCTTCAAATGTGTAGGACTGAAAGAAAGTGACCTCGCTCTAACTTTTATCGTTGTGCGTGCTTACGATAATACCCGTCAGGAGGTGATGGGATCCATAAATCTTGTAATAAGGGCTGGCCCTATAAACGCTATCGTTGAATTCCATGTTATTGACATCCCAACTTGTTTCAATCTATTTCTCACACGACATTGGCTCCATAGTATCAAGGGCGTGTCTTCCTCACTCCGTCAAAATTAAAATTCTTCACTGACGGGTGAGTCATTACCATCTTGGGCGACGACGACAATGCCGATGGTGAAAGTAACAGCATCCTAATCCTTGAGATACAGCATGGGTTAAATGATATGCTCCTATCGGGATTTCGAGTTGAACCACTTTTACTCCCGGCAGGGGACGACTTCAGAGAAAGGGTTTGTCCAGAATACGACCCTCATGGCAACATCATTGTGATTCAGATGTTTAGAAACATGCACTTTATGCCCGAATTGGGGCTAGGACAAAGACATCAAGGTATACTCGAGCCGATTGAAATGAAGAAGGCCTTCCCTCCTTGTGGTTTGGGGTATCAACCATCAGAACAGGAGCTCTGAATAATTCGCCTGCCTCGACCAAAGAAAGGAATAGACTGCGTCCGGACTATCCCATATAACTCCTTGAACTGATGATTCATTAAAGATGGTGAAGACTTCCCCTTTTACGGCTTTCCTGAACCATGGTATGACCCTACATACAAGAAGATAAAGCCTGTAATGGAGATATTTTTTAAAGACAGCTACCCATGGGCTAAAAGTTCCCAACATCATGTACAACCGCTCATCAAAGATACCGAAGAGACTGAGGAAAGTGACTCCAAAGATTCCTTCAACTTATAGACACTAGGTTTGACATTCTGTATGGTTCATTCAGGCACTACATCACCGGATCCATCCCAACTGATTAAAGCTGCTGATATACCTCTCCTCAATTGGCATGTTACGCCAGTTCTACCTGCTGAAATCTCCCCTAATCCCAATGTTTACCCCCTTTCTTCTTCTATGGTCTATCCTTGTTTAAATGTAATCAATTCCTCTTTTGAGGAGGTTCTCAATGTTGCTTTTCCTATCAATGAAATAAACGAAGATTTTGAGTATCTTGTTGTGCCTTACATTAACTGCTTGGATTTTAATCAATCTTTTGATGATGATGATTTTGCAAATGAACAATTCTTAACTGATCTAAATAAGGTTAATAATAAATAACATAACCACGTTCAAGTTAATGAAGAAGAGACTGTTGTAATAAACCTCGATTCTAGTAGCTAACCGCGCGAGATTAGGATAGGGACTACCCTCAACGAGCATGAGCGTGCACAACTCGAAGAATTTCTAAAGGAATTCGTGGATGTCTTCGCATGGTCCTACGAAGATATTCCCAGTATTGATCCTGAAATAGTTCATCATGAGATTCCCACTCTTCGAGATTATAAGTCGGTCAAGCAAAAGTTAAAAAAACTCCGCACCGAATGGTCACTCAAGGTCAAAGAAGAGGTGGTCAAACAGTTGAATGTAGGCTTCATTCGTGTGATCGAATATCCCACGTGTCTAGACAACATAGTGCCCGTGCCGAAATCAGGAGGAAAAGTTCGGATGTGTGTAGACTATCGGGATTTGAATAAAGCCTCTCCAAAGGATGATTATCCGTTACCCAATATCGACATGATCATGGACAACACAACCAGTCATGCTCTCAAATCATTTGTCGACGGGTTTATCGGATACAACCAAATTAAAATGCACCCAAACCACCAAGAAAAAACTACATTCATCGCCCCATGGGGAACCTTTTGCTACACTGTCATTCCATTTGGTCTCAAGAACGCTAGGGCTACCTACCAGAGGGCTACCACAACCATCCTGCACGATCTGATTTACAAAGAAGTTGAGGTCCATGTGGATGATATGATTATAAAATCCAAGACTAGAGAAGGTCATGTTCCTGCTCTCCGAAAGTTCTTCGAACGACTGCGTCAGTATCAAATGAGACTCAATCTACAGAAATGCATCTTTGGCGTTATAAAGGCAAAACTCTTAGGATTCATGGTCTGTGAGAAGGCGATAAAAGAAAATCCCGCTAAGCTGAAAGCCATACTTGAGATGCCACCTCCCCGAATAGAGAAAGAAGTTTGAGGTTTCATTGGGAAATTGCAATACATCAGCCAGTTAACCTCCATCTGTGAACCTATGTTCAAACTCCTCCGAAAGGATTCAACTAAAGTTTGGAACGAGGCATGCCAAGAAGCCTGTGATCGAATCAAATAATATCTGACTCATCCCTCGGTACTCATGCCACCACCGCCTGGTCTCCCCTTGCTCCTATACCTAACCATAACCGACACTGCAGTTGGGGCTCTACTAGACCAATACCTTAAAGATTCCCGTAAAGAAAGAGCCATCTATTACGCCAGTCGTAAATTGTCTGGGTACGAGGTCAACTACACTGCTTTGGAAAAGGCGTGTATCTCACTTATCTGGGTCACCCAAAAGTTGCGGCACTATATGCTCGCCTTCCCTATCAAACTTGTATCCCGAACAGACCCCATCAAATAGTTGCTTGAGAAACCTGCTTTACCAGCCGAATGGCTCGATGGTTGATGCTCCTAGCCAAGTTGAATATCGTATACGTCATGCAGAAAGCCACGAAAGGAAGAGCCATCTCTGACTACCTCGCTGATTACCCCGTGAATGAAGCCGATGTCTGGATCTTCGAATTTCTAGATGAAAACATCCTTTGCACTGCTCAAGACAACCTTCGATGGCAAATGTTCTTTGACAGCGCTGCCAACAAAAAGGGATATGGCATTGGGATACTCCTGATCGTCCCAGATGACTCCCACACTCCCATCGCCATCAAATTGGATTTCCCTTACACCAATAACATGACTGAATACGAGGCATGCACAGTAGGCCTCAAAGTTTCACTCGAGAAAGATATTTAATGCCTAGATGTCTATGGGGATTCCGCCCTCATCATCGGTCAAGTGCTTTGAAAATGGAGAGTCAAGGATGAGAAACTGCAACCCTTCCATACCCACTTATAGGAATTAACCTCCCAATTCCAAGATATCACCTTCCATTATCTACCCCGAGCAAAGAATAACCTAGCCGATGCTCTCGCTACCTTGGCCTCCATGGTCGACATGCCCGAAGGAATAACTATGACCCCCTTCCTAGTTCAAAAGTAAGACAAACCAACCCACTGTTATCATATTGATCTCGTCACCATAGAAGATCTCGAGCTAGCCAATTTCTGGTACTATGATATCTGGCACCTCCTAAAGCATGGTAGGTATCCCGAGGATTCCAATAAGAAAGATCGAGCAACCCTCCGAAAACTAGCTGCCCAGTACATCATCTGTCACAAAGCACTGATCAGAAGGAACTTCAATGGAACTCATTTGCACTGCATCGCAGGGGTTGACATTGAAAAAATAATGCAAAAAATCCACAACAGGGAATGCGGACCCCACTTGAACGATCACATGCTTGTCAAAAAGATCATACGACATGGTTACTACTGGACCACCATGACCCAGGATTGCACCGCCTATGTTCGGAGATGCCTCAAATGCTAATAATTCTTAAACCTTTAGTATCTGCCTCCATGCGAATTATACAACATGACCTTTAGTATCTGCCTCCGTGCGAATTATACAACATGACCTTTCCCTGGCCATTCTCCACATGGGGCATCGACATTATAGGGAAGGTTACACCGAAGGCTTCCGATGGGCATGAGTTCATCCTATTTTCCATTGATCACTTCACCAAATGGGTCGAAGTTGAGTCCTAAGCAATACTAAATGCCAAAAAACTCGCCAAATTCATCAAGAAAAATATCATCTACCGATATGGGGTCCCGCACGAGCTAGTGTCAGATAACGAGTTACATTTCAAGGCAAAAGTCACAGAAGTGGTCAACGAGTATGGGATTCATAGACATAAATCTTCTCCCTAACGACCTCGACCAACGATTGAGTTGAAGCCGCCAACAAGAACCTCAAGGCCATCATAAGTAAGATGATCGAAAGCTGCCAGGATTGGGATGATCGGATCCTGTACGCCCTTTGGGGCTACCGAACCTCAATTCTAACCTCTACTGGGGCTACCCCTTACTCTTTAGTCTACGGTATGGAAACAGTCCTACCTGTGGAGTTGGAAATACCCTCGCTACGCGTCGTGATTGAAAGAAAGGTCAATGAAGAAGACTGGTGCCAAAGCCGTCTTGACGAGCTGACCCTCCTAGACGAAAGGATATTGAAAGCTCTATACCACGTACAAGGCTATCATCGCCTTATATCGCGATCATTCAACAAGAGAGTCAAGGACCGTGGTGTCCGAGAAGGGTACCTAGCCCTCAAAGAAATCATAGAATCCATTTGGGACCCCAGAGGGAAATTCAAGCCCAATTGGAGCGGCCCCTATATTGTCAAGAAGATCTTATCCAGCGGTGCCTCCATGCTCACCGACTTAGATGGAGAAGATATGGCTCATCCAGTCAACCTGGACCGTATCAAGAAATTCTACCCCTAGTCCGAAATCTCGGCGCACTAAGACTCTTCCCATCTCCCCTATTCTAAAAAAAATCTCTTCATTTCCTTCTACCCAGAACTACGTGGGCCTAATCCTCTGCAAAAATCATTTTCAAACAAAGTATAAACTTTTCAAAAACCCAGAGGTATGTAGGCAGCTCATACACCTTACATGAGCATGGCCCTTTCTTTTTCACAAAATACTATTTCTTTTCTTATCTCCGAGAAAGACAGTCAATTTCAACATATACTTAAACAAAAGGTTTATGTATGCCTTAGCGATCGGTATAGATAATTCAAACAAACACAAAACTCATCAAAGGCACAGCTGGATGATGAAAAACTTGTATATTTCACTAATAAGAAATTACGGTACAGATTACATAAGAAAAGGTACGGATAACTCCCTTCCCCCTACCCTCCTAAAAAAGCCAAAATAAAATCCCCACATTTATTCCCCACAATAAACTCTCCAGGAGTCCTATCCCCAACTACCAGAGGAGCCTGCTCCATCATCATCATCTACATCCTAGGATCCCCAAGTTTCCCCTGCCTAAACAGAGTGTCGCAGACACTCCATGGACCGATAAGCTCGAATCAGCTTCGAATAAACCACAATACCTCCCTCCATGGTGTAAAAGGAAACAAGCCACTTTTGTCCTGTCTCCACTGCCAACATCTTGCTAACTACTTTCCTCCACAACCACTTCATATAATCCCTAGGGATATGCCAAACTCTACCAACAAACTGAGAAGGACGGGTCGACGAACGCCGATTCTCCCACAGAGAGCCAAGCTGCATGCGAAGATGCTCGGTCAAATCCTCTACCGAAAAGAAATTTAGTGTTCGAGGTGGCACGACATGTGCCCAGCCAAATTTGCCCAGAAGCCGCCAAGGGAAATAAAAAGAGGTCTGGCGGAGACCAACCAGCCGCACATATGAGTATTCTCCTAGCTCCAGAACAGGCAGCAACTATCCCCACCAAAGCACTGAGCAGTACAGATTCCGAGCCCCATGCTCCACAAGCCAATTCTCCCAGCTCGCAATATCCAGGCCAACGTAGAAGAAGTGACACGAAAAGAAGTTGGGTACAACCGACAAAGGATATTCTGGAAGTGCCACTAGGCGAAGTCTTTCAGACAACCACATGAACAGCATCACGGGTCTACCCCGCAGGTTGTCAGAACGACCTTCTTACCAGGCATCCAGATCGTTCAGGGTTTTCTCTAGTATCACCGCCGCAAGATTACGATGGTATGACATCCATAAAGTAATGGCTACAAGTTACGGATCCACCCGTAGTTCCCCAGTCATCGGCAATAATTTTGTTACTAATCCCAGAGCAATGGCTCCAGCATAACCAGCATCGCCTATTTCCCATAAATACACGGACCGCAACACCACCGGGAGGGAAATCATTCCTCCAGCAACCAGTGATCTAGTTGCCGAAGGCAAAATGCGAAGAAGCCCAGCCAGCAAATACCTGGGAGAATAGGAAAATTCGGATAAAGCTGCAACAACACTAGGATTAATCCCCAGCATGGCAGAAAAGTCCTCGTAGGTAGGATAAACTTCATCCAACCCACAATGGAATATGTGGTCTTCGAGGTACCAAAATTGTACCACCGCCATCAGCATGTTCCACTCAATGGACCGATTACGCCACAAAGAGACTCGACGCATGTTGAAAGCATCATAGTCAATATTATAAGAGCACATTGCTTCCAAGGCTTTGAGGTAATTAGCAAAATCAATGCTACCAGAGAGAACCATCTTGGAAGACTAAGAAACAGTAGACAAGTGCAGGTGTGATGGAAACACTCCACCTGTCCCCATTTTATACTTGAGAACCCTCACAAGAGACACAATCCCTGCAGAAATTGAAGGGAATCCTACCCCACAAGGCACAAAGGCTGAAGAGGGAACAAATCAAAAGCTTTGAATTTATGGGACTGGACTTGACTGCCGATAGACAGGACAAGGTGCTTGCTGATCGACAACCCCCTATTTTTGGAAATTTTCCTTTTTCCTCTTTTTATCAAAATTAGAAGCCCAATAAAAATAAATTAATATTCTCAACAGAATTTCAAAAATCCTTTTCCATCCTTAGAAAATTTCCCATTTTTAACATTCCTTTAAAAATCCCAAAAATATTTATTTTTACGGTCTCAGCAACAAAGTAAAAAGTGCATGTATTCATTCATCATTAACAAAAGATAATAAAAAATCTCATTGCATTGCATATATATTTGTTCTCTGTGTTACATCAATTTTGCAGGAAATAAAAAAAAAAGCAAAACAACAACGGGACTCAGCCCGGACCCACATTCTCATTCTCTCTCTCTCACCTACCCTTCACCTCTCTCTCTAAGAGCTTCCACCCCTGCGATGTGCTCTCTTTCCCCTACGACGAGACGACGCACCCCCTTTACTCAAGCCAGATTCCTCCCCGGATGAAGAAGAAAGCACTAAATAAGAAGGAATCGGGACCACATCCTGAATGTGGGCGTCGCAGAAGATATTCGATCTCTAATGTCCCTCAGCCAAGTGTCGACACCCGGACTTGCTGCAAAGGCAAAATCAGTATCAAAGAGGAAAAGAACAGAAATATATACCTCAGGTCGAAGAACCTCCTCTGTCAAAACCAACTCCTCCGGATCCATCGCATGAGGACGGTGTAACATAGGCACCATCCCTCCATCAGCTCACCGAATGTTGTACGAAGGAGTGTGCAATCGCATGAAAGGAACCTCTGAAGCCGCTGCCGGACCACCACCGCTGTGGGAAGACCCCACCGCCCGACTTGAACCCACGGGAGGGAAAAGAAAGGCATTATATATGCTGGGCGCCATCAACCAGCTCATCACAAAGTCCATATAGTCATACGGCGCAGCCGTATCAGTTTACAACAGGTAGGACTCGCCGATTATCGCCGCGATCCTCGCATCCTCCGACAGCAGTCGCTCCCGCCTCATAGACATAAGAGGCTGCACGGGTGGCACCACTACCTCCTCCTCAATAATCTGCCGAACCACTCGCTACCCCAGATACCAGGAATGGCCAAACTCATGCGCCAGCAAACGCCTCATCCGCGCGTTTACCCCAGTCACCCCCGTATCCTGTATGGCTGTCCCCCAAGCATAAAAAGTCACCTGAAAATCCCCAGCAGGCATAAGTCAATACAGAATTAGAATGTGCAAAAAAATTAAGAATGAAAGGAAAGAGTCTTACCCTACCACTGGTCAGGCCATTCAAGATCTGACACACCGCCTCTAGAGAGAGATATCCCTTCGACTGCCAATTGGCCTTCCGCTATCGATAAAATCGGTAAAAGTCCCCAACAGTATCATCCTTCAGAGCGATCAGCGAGGTATTGCACCCAATCACCTCATAGAACCACGTCTGCCAAAGACAGAAATTCACAATAAAAAAGAGACGCATAAGGAAAATGCGAATGCATGAAAAAAAATGTGCAAAATTAAAGGATACCTCGAAGAGATACGTGGATCTAGTAAAAGTTTACCGGCAGCACCTGCTGAATGCATCCAAAGAAAAATAGAGGGTCGCCAAAGCCAAGATCCCCCAATCATACAGAGGGATGTTCAAAAACATCCTCCAGTACGGAAAGAACCATAAATAGACGACGTCGCCACTCGACGCCACCATGAAGCCTCCCAGCACCAGCAAAATGAACAATTGGGCCATCTGCCTCACCTGTAGCCCATCCTCCACATCAACCACCCTACCCAGCAGAACATCCTTAAGTAAGGACAATCGAATGGAATCCCCAGAGACTATCCTCCCCACATCGCCGAGTGCCGCCCTCACCGCCTCCGACCTCACCCTTAGGGAGCGATCCACCTTTATCTACTCCCCATCGTAATCCAGCCCCAACAACTGCTGCACGTCTATGGGAGTCACGGTCATCTCCCCAAAATCAAAATGGAAGGTGTGGGTAGTATCCCACCATCTCTCCCCCAAAGCGTATAAGACCGTTATCGACCGAGGCGTCTCATCCAATGCAGACGCCAACCTCCCAAAACCTGCTGATGATACCACCCAACGCACCACAGGTGGAAGATGCTCCCAGACATCCTTAAGCCCCGTCGTCCCGCGGGCACGCATGTTGTTCAAAGAGATATCAGACTGTGAAAAGAAGAAACCTTGTCAAAATTCAAGGAAGAAAGAAAAAATCACCAAAAAGAGAAGAATGCCAAAAGTCAGGTTACTTACAAAATCGCCAGGGTTCACCACCCTCGAGGAGCGATGATGCGATGGCTCCAGTAGCAAGGTTCGCTCATCCGCAACCGGCTTGAATGAGTCAAAGGAGTTCTCACTCCCCAAATCAAGAGGCACCCTGGCCCTCCACTCCACGTTCGCCCAATCATTAACGGTCAACCATTCCCTATGCGCTGCAGTGCTCACAAAGGCGGCCATTGCTTGGAGATCGAAATGCTAGAACAATTCGCAGAGGAAAATCGCAGAATGAAAAAAAGCAAGAAGCTGTGAAAAATGTAGGGAATTCGCCCCCTTTATATAGAATGCTAAGCGTCATGCCGATCGACATTGACCACCCACCCACCGATCGGCACTATCCCCTTGCCTTCCCGAGGCAGACCAAAAGTTTGTGCCACTGCCAAATGGCACCCTCTGAACTGTGCCGACCGGCACCCCCTTAAAATTTCATACAAAAATTCTCAGAAAATACCAGAAAGCCCTGAAAAATCCTCATAAAATTCTTAAAAATCTCAAAAAGTATTTAGAACATTTTCACCAAGAAAATTTCACACACCCTCAACTGAAACCCCCATTTTCCCAGCAAAACTCTCAAAAAATAAGTAAAACTCCTCCCGGTAACGTCCCCGGAGGATCTCTAAGGATCACCTCCTATCCCCCAAAGGTCTTGAAATACGTCCAATCCCGGACCACCTAATCGCTTCCCCAGTGAAGTTTACGGCATCAAACTTGCCTTTCCTCCACAAAATTCCTAAAATCACAAACACTTCCCCAGCGAAACTCCAGAAAATCATTTTCCCCAGCGGAACCCAAAATCCAATCTTCACCACTTTTAGGTTAGAATTGATCTCGGTCTTGGATCGTCACCTTAGTTAGGTCAAAATTGACCTCGATCCTTGATCGTCACCTCTTTTAGGTCAGAATTGACCTCGGTCTTGGATCGTCACCTTAGTTAGGTCATAATTGACCTCGGTCCTCGATCGTCACCTCTCTTAGGTTAGAATTGACCTCGGTATTGGATTGTCACCTTAGTTAGGTCAGAATTGACCTCGGTCCTTGGTCGTCACCTCTCTTAGGTCAGAATTGACCTCGATCTTGGATCGTCAGCTTAGTTAGGTCAGAATTGATCTCGGTCCTCGATCCTCACCTTTCTTAGGTCAGAATTGACCTCGGTCCTCGGTCGTCACCTCTTTTAGATCAAAATTGATCTCGATCTTGAATCTTCACCTTAGTTAGGTCATAATTGATCTCGGTCCTCGATCGTCACCTCTCTTAGGTTAGAATTGACCTCGTTCTTGGATCGTCACCTTAGTTAGGTCAGAATTGACCTCGGTCCTCAGTCATCGCCTCTCTTAGGTCAGAATTGACCTCAGTATTGGATCCTCACCTTAGTTAGGTCAGAATTGACCTCGGCCCTCAATCGTCACCTCTCTTAGGTTAGAATTGACCTCGGTTTTGGATCGTCAGCTTAGTTAGGTCAGAATTGATCTCGGTCCTCAGTCTTAACCTCTTTTAGGTCATAATTAACCTCAGTCTTGGACCGTCACTTAGTTAGGTCAGAATTGAACTCGGCCCTTAGTCGTCACCTCTCTTAGGTCAGAATTGACCTCGGTCTTAGATCGTCACCTTAGTTAGGTCAGAATTGACCTCGGTACTCGGTCATCACCTCTTTTAGGTCAGAATTGACCTCGATCTTGGATCGTCACCTTAGTTAGGTGAGAATTGACCTTGGTACTCGATCGTCACCTCTCTTAGGTCAGAATTGACCTGAGTTTTAGATCGTCACCTTATTTAGGTTAGAATTGACCTCGATCCTCGATCGTCACCTCTCTTAGGTCAGAATTGACCTCGGTCTTGGATCGTAACCTTAGTTAGATCAGAATTGACCTCGGTCCTCAGTCATCACCTCTTTTAGGTTAGAATTGACCTCGTTCTTGGATCGCCACTTTAGTTAGGTCAGAATTGACCTCGGTCCTCGATCGTCACGTCTCTTTAGGTCAGGATTGACTCGGTCTTGTATCGTCACCTTAGTTAGGTCAGAATTGACCCCGACCCTCAGTCTTCACCTATTTTAGGTTAGAATTGAACTCGGTCTTGGATTGCCACCTCTCTTAGGTCAAAATTAACCTCGGTCCTTGGTCGTCGACTTTTTTAGGTCAGAATTAACCTCGATCTTCGATCATCACCTTAAGCCCATTGAATTGGCTTCGACCCATAAAATCAGTCAGTACCTCCTCAGGAATTAGCCTAAACCTTTCCTCCAAACCATCTCTTAGGTCCTCAGAATTAGCCTCGACCCTCGAAATTAGTCATCCTCCCTCAAAAGCATTATACGATGTTTATTCGATGGCTATCATTCATTCCAAACTCACCCGTCGAGGGGCTTTATAGACACCCCATTCGATTACCCCCTAAACTCTCCTTAATTCCCTACCACCTCCCCTCATCACTACAGATCCAGGTCATACCCCGAGTACTGACCTAGAAGCCATCGGGCACTCCCAGGCTCCGTTTGACCAAAAGTCAAACTCTTCAGCTCGATCGATGCTAAATTAATCTTCAAAGGTTACTGAAACTCCTTTCCAACGATCCGTCCCGTGCGTGATTCTGACCTACCATGCGGACGAACGACCAATTTTCTCTGAAACTGAATTAAGAGGCTGTCGGGCGCTCCCCGGCTCCATTTGACCAAGTTCAGCTCTTTAGCTTGATAGAGACTGAATGAATCTTCAAAGGGTACTAAAACCCCTTTCTAACGGTCTGCTTTGTTGGAAGAACGATCCGTTTAACTTCGAAAGGTCACCGAATGCTTCCAGGCCCGGTAGACTAAAGTCAACTCCACAAACCTGATCAAACTCTTTGGAATGTCAAAGTACTTCTCCTAAACTTTCCAACGGTCCACTCCGTGCCCGATTCTGACTTACAATACGGACGAACGATCCGTTTGTGTCCGATGATCCCCCATCCAATGGACTGACAAATGCTTCTGAGCCATATTCGACCCAGAGTCAACTCCTAAACTCGTGAGCAGTCCAAAGGACTTTAAAAGGTCTCTGAATTATCTTTCTAATGGTCTACCCCGTGCATGATTCTGATCAATGATTTGCGTTCTGCGACTTATTTTCAAAAAGGCCTCAAAGACACTACCAAACGGCAGGTCCCAGACCTGCCTATCGGTAGTGTGCCTAAACGTACCTGTCGAACAGCAGGAACAAGGCTATGCCGATCGACAATGCTCTAGGCCTATAAAAAGGAGGCCTGACCTCACTTGCAAGGAGAGCCCAGATCTGATAGATATCACTCTCAGCAAACTCCGAAAACCTCTCTCAAAGTCAGCGTGATTTCCACACCCAAATCCCTTTCCAACCTTCACTTTTCATCATCCTTTTCATCAAACTTGGTGAATTCACTACCCTCCATCATCATCCAAATCTAAGGGGTGGTCTCCAACATTCAAGATCAAGCTCAAGATCTTCAAGAAGGTCCAATTTTCTCAACTCTCTCCTTAAATTCTCATAAATTTGCAATAACTTATTTTATTATTTAGTGCATTTATTATCTCATTTCACACATCCTAATATACTTTTTATTTAGTATTATTGCACATCTCTTATTTTCATATAAATAAAAAACCAAAAAATAAAAAAAAGAGGGTTTGCTCATAAATTCCAAACGAGAATTCTCATACTTTTCTTACACTACTCTCACAACTAAAACACTTTTTCTACACACACACAAATAAGAGAATCCCTGGTTGGATTTATGGGATAAACCCCACCCCTCGTTTTGTATGCGAACTACGTGGACTTTGATGCCTCTATAGGTTACGTAGGCGTCTCGGGGTAAAACTCGAGACTCGAGTTCTATTTTTACTTTTTATCTCCTTTTTTATTTTCTCTAAACTCCATTCTCTTATGCTATATATATATACATATATTTGTTATTAAAGGCGTAATATTCCGTACATGTTATCGTTCCCTCATAATGATTAACATAGTGATGATCACCTAAATCCTATTTTCTAAATACTTTTTATATAGTCCTATAGACGACTCGCTTTACCTCTTCCATGGTACAAGTTGATGATTCCTATCTCCACTATATATACACATGCACACATATCACGGGGAAAAAAAAGGAAAATAGCAAAAATCCATGAGAGACCTAAAGGGCAAAATGGGTGCCTAATACCTTTCCATTTCGTAACTTAGCCTCCGAACCCTTTTCGAATCATTTTGGTTTCGTATGCACCAGTATGTCTTTGGATGCTGTCCTTCGGGATGACTTCCCCTTTTCTTTTGTCTATTTTGAGTAAAATAGACTGGCGACTCTAATCTCTCTACATTTTTCACCTCACCTCAAATGACGCCCGCCGAAGCGCTCCCGAGAGGGACGCGCAGGACCTAAGGATCCTCACTCTCGCGCGGCCCGCCCGCTCCGAGGATCGGGATCCGGAACGGGGATGGACACAATCATGATCACTTTTATTTGAATCATGGTTATATTATATTATATTATATTATATTATATTATATTATATTATATAATATTATATTATATATAGTATTTTATTTATATATTACATTTTATGTTAACAAATGTTAGTGTATTTGTACTTTAAAGAATCGTAAAATTTCAATTTGGTGACAAACGACAAAATTCTAAGATTTCGATAGGAATTTTCATGTTAGAGACTAGTTTTGACCCGTACGTTGTGACAATTTGGTCAAGGAAAAAACTAAGTAGTTGTAAATATCTGAGTTAGGATTGTAACACAACAAATTGGGTGTTAAACGGACTAACGAGTAAGTCGTTACAGCGAATTTACGAATTGAGTGCAAAGTTGTCGATCTTTTTAAGTGGTATTTTATCTTTTAGTACACCATTTTTTTTAATTTGATTGGTTGGAGAGGGAGGCAACTTTGTTCGACTTTAACTCTTGAATATCACCTCTTTTTTCATAGTTTTAAACCCTTGATTCTGTTGGGAGAAGTTTTGGCTTGATGAGAGAGAAAGTAGAAGCTTAAGGAAGAAAGTGTGATAAGAAAATCAAGGGCAAATTCAAATAAAATCATAAAAGTGTTACGAAGGTTTAAAGTCTAATCCACAAAGTTCAGCTCCCCCGAAAAGAAATGCAAACATATTGTTACGAACCCGCGGTGAGTGTAATCACTGGAAAGATGTATAAGTATATTGTTATCGATATAATTATACTGTTATGAATATGAAATGGTTTCATTTCGGTTTACTGAAATGGGAGGTTACTCCTCGACCCGAAATAGGGGAGGATTGTCTAATAGACAAGTGGTTACACCCCGACCAGGAATGGGGAAGAATTGTCTATTATAGACAGAATATGTGAATTATGATTCGAAAAGTTGGGTCATTCTTTATGAATGGACTAGATAAGTTTATATATTAGTATATGGATATGGTTTGTTGCATTTAATTTTATGCAATAGTGTAGTAATGATGCATTTATTGAAATATTTTGCTCACTGTTCCTGTGTTTAGAAGTTGGCACACCCCAACCGAGTTAGTTATAATTAAGTTTTAAAATCAAAGCGAGTCGAACCATAATCCAATTAACCAAACCATAAAAATGAGTCTTAAATATAGAGTCATCAATGGAAATCCATAAAACTAAAAACTTTTCACAGTATTAAAATACTTATAGGCTTATACAAACTTTCTTGAAGGATAAGTTGACTTAATTACATTATTTATGTTGAAACAAAACTCATCGTTTTACTCATTTCTTGCTAACCGGACCCGACTCGACTTCCTAAATTTGACAATGATATCACGATACCTGAAAAATATAAACATAGGAACCATGTGTAAAATAGCTCAATAAATGCATCACTATTGCATAAAATTAAATGCAATAAATCATATCCATATATCGATATACTAATGTATAAACTTTTCCAGTCCATTCATAAAGAATTATCCAAGTTTTTGAACCATGATTCACATATCCTATCTGCAATGGATAATTTTCCCCTATTCCTGATCGGGAGTATATCCTTGTCTATAATTTTTCTATAATAGACAATTCTAACCCATTCTAGTTCGAGGAGTAACCTCCCATTTCAGGAAATTAAAATGAAACAATTTCCTATTCATAATGGTACAGTTATATCCATAACAATATACTTGTACATATTTCTAGAGAGTACACTCACCTCGAGTCCTCAACTATATGTCTGCGTTTCTTTCCGGTGGAGCTGAACTTGGTGGATTAGACTTCAAACCATAGGAACACTTTTATGAATTTATTTGTATTTTTCCTACCTTTTCTTATCACACTTTCTTTCTTAAGCATCTCGTTTCTCTCTCATCAAGTCGAAACTTCTCCCAACTGAACCAAGGGTTCAAAATGATGAAGAAAGAGGTGGTATTCAGGGGTTAAAATTGGACAAAGATGCCTCCCTCCCCAACCAATCAAATTAAAATATTTTATGTACTAAAAGACAAATAGCACTTAAAAAGATAGACTGCTTTGCCCTCGGTTCGTAAATTCACTGTAACTTTTTACTCGGATTTTCGCTTGACACCCTATTTATTGTGTTACAATCCTAACTCATATATCTATAACTATTTTGTTTTTGTCTTGACCAAATTGTCACATCTTATGAGTCAAAACTCGTCTCTAAAATGAAAATTCCTACCAGAATCTTAGAATTTTGTCGTGTGTCACCAAATTGAAATTTTATGATTTTTGAAGGTACCAATATACTAACATATGATAACATAACATGTAATATATATATATATATATATATATATATATATATATATATATATATATATATATATATATATAATAATAATAATAATAAGTTACAATGGTGTTTTCATTATTCATAAGATGGGGAGATACTTCACGGTTCAGATCGAAGCCAATGCGGAAAGAATCCAAGGGTTGAGATTAAAATACACCTCTTACCATTTTTTCCCCTTAAATATTTGACTTCCCCCTCTTTTTTAACCCTTCATTTCCTTTGCTCCCCCTACCCAAAATTCGAATACACTGTCAAAATTGGAAATTAACCCTTATTGCCAAATAACAATTACCAAAGCCCCCACTCTCTCTCCCCGACCCTCATTTCACAAGAACAACCTCTCTCTCTCATTCTATCACTTTCCCCCATTCCCTCATCTACACCCACACAAAATCTACTCCCCCTGCCTCAGCCCAACCACCGCACCTCTCTCCTCGCTGAACCGCACCTCTCTCCTTGCCTCTTCTCTTAGGTAAGTTTTGAATAGTTTCGATTTTAGGGTTATATGGTTTCGATTTTAGGTTTAATCGATTTTAGGTTTACGATTTTAAGGGTTCGTGTTTGTCGTTTTAAGATTTTTTATTTTTGTAATTTAGGGTTTTGTAATGATTTAAGGGTTTGTTTTTTATATACATATATGCTCTCTTAGGATTTCACCTTTTATTTTGGTTTTGCAGGTACTTATTTGATCTATTTGCATTTTTGATGTTCAAGACATAACATTTTAATGTTCAAGACATACCATTTTTGTAGATATAAATTTGAATGAAGGTATATTTGTTTGACATGCATTGCTCTTCTTTTTCTATAGTTCATGTTGCAATATGTTTATCAATTTGAACGATGGTATTTTTTGAATCGATTGTTTTACTTTTGCATCGTTATGTAGATACACATAATATTCAAAATTTAGAATCAATTATTTCTTGCCTCACTGTGTCTATCTTAGAGTAATTTTTATTAATATTTTTTTTATTTGGTTCGTTGTTAAAGCCATTTCATTTGGATCTCTGAATCAACCCTCCTGCCAAAGTTATAATCGTGCCATTAGCACGGGTTTTATTACGAAAATTATTGTTTGAACCATGTTACATAACTTTTCTTTTTATTATACTTTAGGTGGAGAAAAAACATGTTGATGAATGCGATTTTGAATGTTGACGAATGCGATTGTGAATGTTGAATTTTATAAAAAAAGGTTATGATTAGTTTATGGTGTTATTTTCAATTTAAAATCTACACATATATAAAGTATTTTGATTTTTTTCCAGTTTTTTGTTGTTTTATTTATTAGCACTGAAACTTGCAATTTATTTTTGCCTAATCTTATCTTTATTGCAGTTTGATCCTTAGGGTGAGCTGACCGAACAAATAAAAATATACGGAAGCATCTTTGATCAGGTAAGGTATTACTGGGTTCATTAATTTATATATATGATTTTTAATTTTTATTTCATTTGAAGTGTTTTGTTTTGTTTAGTACCATGGTACTTCATAAACAACTTGCGAATCTGAGAATTTTCCATTTCCCCATTTAAAAAGTGACCTATTTTCAATGAGCATTAGGAGATTGATTCGTATTCATTTGGATTTAAAGGGGTTATATACGTTAGGGCTTGATTTTCAATTTTTGACCTACACTAGGTGTGAGTTTCCACCTATAACTCTCAACTCTTCTGCATGTTTGAGAAAACCATGCTTTATATGGTGTTAATTTTGCCTAATACAATGTTTATCTAATACATGCTTTGGTTGAATAGCAAGGATCCCAATGATGGGACTGAACAGGCTTTGGTTGATGAGTTGAAGGCCTTGGACGAACACCTCAAGCACATGGACCGTATGTTAGAAAAAGCATGTTGACGAATGCGATTGTGAATGTTGACGAATACGATTGTGAATGTTGAATTTTATAAAAATGGTCATGATTAGTTTATGGTGTTATTTTCAATTTAAAATCTACACATATATAAAGTATTTTTATTTTTTTTGTTGTTTTATTTATTAGCACTGAAAACTTACAATTTATTTTTTCCTAATCTTATCTTCATTGTAGTTTGATCTTCAGGGTGAGCTGACAGAACAAATAAAAATATACGAAATCATATTTGATCTAGTAAGGCATTACTAGGTTCATTAATTTATATATACGACTTTTAATTTTTATTACATTTGAAGTGTTTTGTTCTGTTTAGTACCATGGTTCTTCATAAACCACTTGCGAATCTGGGAATTTTCCATTTCCCATTTAAAAAGTGACCTATTTTCAATGAGCATTAGGAGATTGATTCATATTGATTTGGATTTAAAGGGGTTATATACGCTAGGGCTTGATTTTCAATTTTTGACCTACACTAGGTGTGAGTTTCCACCTATAACTCTCAACTCTTCTGCATGTTTGAGAAAACCATGCTTTATATGGTGTTGATTTTGTCTAATACAATGTTTATCTAATACAGGCTTTGGTTGAAGAGCAAGGATCCCAATGATGGGAATGAATAGGCTTTGGTTTATGAGTTGAAGGCCTTGGATGAACCTCTCAAGCACATGGACCTTATGTTAATGGGGAGAACATATATGCTGTTGATTTGAGCCTGGCACCCAAATAGTACCATCTAGAGGTGGTTCTTGGCCATTTTAAGAGCTGGATTGTCCTTGCTAAAAGCTTGGCGCATGTGCATAATTACACAAAGCTTCTTTTTGCTCTGGAGTCCTTCAAGAAAACAAGCATGGAAAAAGAATATGTGATTGCAAGATGGGCGCCCAAGGTCAATGCCCGAATTTATTCTAATATATAGTTAAAATATTTCTTATGTGAATCCTAGATTTATGGCAGACATCTTTTTCAATAAACATGAACACTGGTTTGCTGTTATGCCTAATAGTTGTACACATTTGGCCTATTAGGTATGACGCTATATGCTAATTGGTAAGTGCAATTCTATGATGGGGTTATGCTATAAGGTCGGTTAACATCATTATAGCTTCGCATTCTATCATTCGATCAATGTTTTTTGATGATGAAAAAATGTTTTGAAGTGACCAAGCTTAATTTTTAATTTTTTGGTCCGCTGAAAACAAACATGTAAAGTGCATTTTAGGGTCTATTGTCATAAGCCCTCTTATATCCTTGAAGCAAGATCAAACATTGTCACCTATCACAATTTCCCTTACTTCTTGGTGGGGTCAGAACACAGTAGTTTATGTAAAGTGTTGTATTGTGTATAGGTAATGGTATTAAAATAGAGAGGCTTTAAAACATTGATATTTTAGTTAAGTAAATTAAATGCATAACAAAAGAGAATCAGTACATATTGTGATCTTGCAAAGCCACAATATTTTATTTTTCTATTATAGCCCCTCCATTGTAACACTTAATTTAACAGTTGACTCTCTATTGTTATATTCACTACTTATGCTCATCTACTGGAGTTACACTTTTATATTCACTACTTCCCCCCGCCCTCGCTTGAATCATGTTCATGAATATCATATTGTTTCTATATGTAGCCTACATATCGTATTTTATTTCAATTAATTGAAAACAAGGTCTCTTAAAGTAGTAAAGAATTATGTTAGATATGTTTCCACATATGGGTCATACATATAATAGTCCTATTTGTTTTGAATTCAAATATTTTCTAGACAAGGCCAACATTTCCACCTTTTGAATTCAAAGAATTATGTTGGTGTTTTTACGTTTTTCTTTTCTTTATAGAAGAATTTAGTTAATGACGGGTTTATTGCTGCTCGAAGACATCAAAGGTGAAGACACTAGATAATCTTATTTTTTTTTCTATTTTCAAACTGAAGCTTACGTTTATTATCTTGATTTCATTTTATTCATATGCTTGGATTAACTTTGTATATCATTTTACAACATAAGATTTATTATGGGTTTTGTTCATTTTCGGGTTTCCTCATTTATATCTGTATCTAGGTCTCTCTTTAGGATCTAACTTGGCAAGACACGATCAGTCATTAATGCTCTGCAAGACTTTCAAGGTGCATGGTCATGTTTTGATATTTGGTATGTATTTTTTTTGTTTTTATTGTAATTTTGATTTGAATGGTATGGGTTTAGGAAGCAGTGTATTGACAATCAAATGAATATTTAGGCAGTGTATTGAAATCGATGCATTTGTCGAAGAAAGGCTTGGTGATTCATGTTTGACCAATCGATGCACCTGCATTTTACTGCGTTTTATTTTTTTACCAGGTCCTGCATTTTATTTTTTAAGACGTAATGCATTTTATTATTAGTCTTTTGTCTTGGCAGGGCACTTGAGTGTCATTGCTAGACATTCCCCTACTTCTGTCTGGAATTATCAAGTACGGAGAGAGGTCGCGAGCTTTAAGGTTTGCAAATCGAGAGTAGAAATCAACCTCCTAAAAGTTGCACATTTAGCATTTTGCATTCCTGATTTTTTGATTGAGTAGTATTTTTTTTACCTTGCTATCTTTCTTTCAATCTTAGGCAGGATTTGACTTGGATTTTAAATACAAAATGTTTTTACATTGAATTTGGTTCATGAATTTTTAGGATCTTCCTACTTAGAGTTATTGTGTACTTACTTGGGGTTTCATTTTTTTCAAATTCCAAGTTTGATTGTGTAATATATTGTGTTAACATGTATTTCTTTTGATTTGGTTGTCTTTTGACGTGACTCAGAAAGTGTCTCTAATGTGCGTTCTCTCTAGGCTCAAGTGTAAGCTTGTCGAGTTAGTAATAAACCCAGTAAGTCGGGATCGTATCCATAGGGAAATAGGACAATTACATTGGATAGATGAAGAAATCCTAACTCTGACTCTAAAAAGAAAAGAAAAATTGATTATTTTGGAGAATTGATTACGACTAAATACAGTTTTGAAATTATGAAAGAAATGCAATTATTCTAAATTATTTAAAATACTAATGATTAATGAAGTTTTGAAATTATGAAAGAAATGCAATTATTTTAAATTTTTTAAAATACTAATGATTAATGATTTGAAAATTTGAACTATATGATGAAGAAAACAGGACGGGAATACAATCCCTTAACCTTAGTGTATTGATGGTATAAAACTAATCGTAAATTTAAGTGATTAATTAGACCCAGAATTTAGTACTCCCAAGCATTACGTATATGAGGTTCAAGCCCACACCATACTTAATCAGAGGACAAGTTAATCGGTATTGCGATAGTTACACTTGAATTGTATTCTGAAGCATCCCGATTACCCTGAAGCAAACGAGATCCATAGATCTACAATTGTCGCATTCCTACGCAATACGGTCGTAATCAAATCATTAAATTTAGAGGATTATTTTTATACACATGAAACTACCACATCAAGTTGAGTTCATGTATCCCGGCATTTAAAATTCTAGCCTACCATGATGAAAGTAATGAAAACGATTGTTGTATTGTAGGAAATCATGATTAAACTAAAGGAGAATTGAAGAATGATGTAGAAGAAAAATTAAATAGAAGAAAGTAATCAATTACGTTACCAAAGCACAAAGATCTGAACAAAACTTCAATCTTAGAATTCAATTTGCAATGAATCTTCAAACCAGGGTTCTTGGATACAAGAATCCTTTTAAAAACTAACTACTAGCCTCCTACAATGTGAAGTAACCAAAAACCCCTTCTTCCTACTAGCGTTGGACCTTTTATACATCTAAAAAATGACTCCTCCCATGCCTCTCCACGTTTTACCCTTTTATAATACCTAAATGAGACTCTTCACTTGCCTCCCCACGTTTTACAACTAATAAAAATGAATTAAATAAGAAATTTCAAGAGTTGTGACTCTTCAGTTCTGAAAATGACTCTTCATTATCTCGCAACTTCAAAATCTTGTAACTTCTTCACCTTAGCTGGGATTGAGGTGTCGTTTTTTCCAGTGTTCTTGTAATTGGAATCTCTTCAACTTTCCAATTGGAGCCACCTATGGACTAAGGTTGAAAAATTACGAAAATTCCCTTGAACTTCACATTTCTTGCTTTCTTTCAGTTCTCCTTCGCAATAACTTGCATGAAATACCTATAAAGCACATGAGAAATACACAAAACACGAAATACTTTCCAAAAGGGGTTAGTAGCATAAATACGAGACAAATCCAAGATATTTACTCTGCACGGGATCAGAAAAATACCGAAATTAAGGGGATAAATATGAAGAATATGTGCCTAATCATCTTTTATCTCTACAAGGATCTATTTTGTTTGATTGTGTACTATTTTGATTGGTTTATACATGTTGTAAATTCTAGGTTTGATTGTGTACTATTTTGTTAGTTTCAAATTACTTGCCACATGCTTGATAAAATACCCCACCTGAGTTATTTTTTTTATTAAGTGGTATGCATCCTACAATACCATATATACGGAGATTGTGCGAGTAATATAACTGATTGGGCCCATATATGATGCCTAAAGCTAGATCCCATATATGCTGAGATCCTACAATCCCATATATGTTGCCTAAAGCTAGATCAATTTTGTTAATTTTCTCAAGTTAATTTTCTCAAGTTAATTTATAAAGCTAGATTAATTTTTTTAGCAGCTGTTATACATATATTATATACAACAACTTTGTCGTTATATATAATATGTATAATAGCAGCTGTTGTTATAGATATTATATTCAACAACAAAGTTGTTGTATATAATATATGTTGTTGTTGTATATTATATGTATAACAATAGCTACTGTTATACATATTATATATAACAACATAGTTGTTGTACATAATGTATGTACGGTAAGCTAATTTTAGCTTTCGTTTAATTATTGGCACGTTTGGTTCTGACGAATGTCTGATTTTAGATTTCGTTTTGATTTCAGTTTTATTGTATGTCTGATTCATTTCAATTTTAGTGCTCCAAGACTGTTGCACTGGCATACATCATCCCCAACTATTTGTAATTTAACAAATGCATCCATCTCAGCTACCCTAGAAACAACGCCATCATAGTACATGTCACTTCCTCGGCCCAAGACACATTACGTGAACTAGTCGACCAAGACCCAAATCCATCGCAAGGGCAGAGACGACTGAGCAGTCTGATGAGCTGAGACAGAGGATGAGTTGCCATGGTTAGAGGCGGCACTGGGTGGCGCGTGGGAGGAAAGCGAGAAAATGGAGGAGAGTAACTCAATATGAATCTAAAATACATGTTGCTAAAATATGAATGGAACTAATGTGATATTTAATGGAACTAATGTGATATTTATCATCCTCGTAGAAATGCATGCTGTTGAATGGAACTAATGTGATGTTTAAGATTTGGTGTGTAAAACTCACCAAACATGAATCTAAAATACATTCGAAATATGAATGTTTGTTCCAATGCCATGAGCAGGTCTTAGATTCTTTTATTTTAATGTATTAATGGTTTTTTTGCACATATTTTTTCTACTTTATATGCAATAGCAACAACTATGATGCATATATGCATAGATGTAGTAGAAGCATCTTATGCGTAGATGAAGTGATGAAATAGCAGTAGATCGAATATAAGACATGGGGAGGTCATAGATCTGTGTAATAGTAGCCCTGATGCATAGATGCAGTAGAAACAACTCGATCAACTCAACCATATATGGCAGCCCTGATGCATAAAAGTGCCGAAGGCCTTTTTCCACCCCTCAAGGATTTGGACAAGCCTCTCCCTAATCCTTAAGGTGAACCAAACATATATTACTTTCATAATTCTTTTACTGGATTGATATCTCATGGTTTGATTGATACGTTCACGATTTGATTCATTTGAATCCGTAGAATTGAGGCCAAGGGACTGTGAATTGAATTTTGTGTAATAGTTCACATCAAGAATTTTGTGAAAATCTTGATGTATAATAGTGTACTATTACAGCAGGACATATCTTGATGTATAACAATGTACACTCTTGATGAAACAACACGAATGCAAGGCCTATTGAATTACACTCTATTTTATATACGAGGCATATACATTGTTATTAATAAGGTATTGAAACGCATATACATAACTAAGAAATAAGGTATTGATATTCATATACACTATTATTAATAGCATTGAAACGCATCAAGAAAAATTGTCATAGTTATTCAAACATATACACTGTCATCAACAGTGTATACATAGCTATATTGACTGCAAATTGCAGTCCCATACACAACTAAGAATTACCCCTGTTTTCTAAAACTAAGAATAATGTTAAGAACTAAAAACATTCCACCAATAATTATTTCCTAAACTAATGTACGAGTGTGAATGACTTGGTTTCATTATTATTAAGATTTTATGCTCTTTTATTTGCACAGGTCTGTGTCATAGGACAAGATTTAAGTAGTGCCATCGAAACGGGCAAACGGTAGATGATGATGATGGGTATGAAGTTGACGAAATCTCGATTCAATATTCTGCTGTAGAAGAACATAGATAGAGAAACAAAGGAAAGATGCAAGTCGATTGGTTTGGGTAGTACACTGCTCTATTAGCGATGGAGAGATTGCTCTTGCTGAGGCTCTACATGGTTCAACAAAAACAAAAATAAACAATCATATGCCCCCAAAACTGGTACAATTGGACTTTTTATCTCACACAAATACAAATTTCTGATTCGAATACTTATATATAGATTGTTTTCAAGTAGCTTATATGCTATGTTTTTCTCCATTATTTTTTGTTTTATATGGATTTAGTTCCCATTATTTTCTTTTCCTTTTTTATGATGTTTCCTATAAACAATCATATGCCCATTTCTATGTTTATTAAGGTCTTAGTAAGCACCTCTCATTTTTATTTGTGTATTTGGTTCTTCATATGCATATTATTTCAACCACATTAAACAAAATGGGGACTGCAGTGCCAGTGACTGTAAATGACTTTCTTGCTTGACTTGGAGTAGGGAATTAAGTTCAATTTTGTATAATTATATTGAATATGAACCAACAAATAATTATTATGTTGTTTATGTTGTAGATTTATATGAATTGGAATAAAATATGCAAAGTTACAACCTGAATTTAGGAACCGGTTCAGCGTTAAAGAGGCACGGACAAAAATCTCAACCACCAAACAAGGTAATATCTATGTTACAATGTTGTGGTTTTTGTTTTCTTCGAAATTCGTGTAGCAAACCATTGTGATCCACATCATACATTGATGCAGGTGCATATTATCGCGATCATAGAGGGAGACTTGGGACCCAAACCGGACACTATGCATACACATCGGGCATGCCTTAAACCTCAACACTGGACATCATTAAACATGTGGTGTTGAGATTACTTCGCTAGAATTTGCGGAATTTCATATCGACACATATTTGGATTGCGTACATTATTTTATTTGAGTTCATTTGTAATGACTTTATATGGAAAATGTTGAATATAGTTCCCTCTTTTATGTGTATGTTCTTGGGATTGAATCTTGTTGTTGGAGTTTTTTATTTCTTAAATAGGGTGGATAATCCTATAAACAAATGAGGTTCTACCCAAATATTCTAAGTTGTTTACACATTTTCCTGGCTGTTATATTATTTATATGAAGTCCTGGACGGACTATTAATACTATTATTGGAGTATTTTTTATTTTTTGAATATGGTGAATAGCTCTATAGTAAAATTAGCCAAAATTTTAAAAATGTTTAAACATTTTTGTTGTAAGAAGAATTGACTTAAATTGAATGTATATATGTATGTATGAAAAAAACATTCAACAGTTGACATAAATTGTATGTATATATGTATGTGTGTATGTATGTATGTATGTATGTATGTAAAAAAACTTCCGAAAATTTCCCATTTTTTAAAAACTAATATGTTCGTACAATAGTTTTTAAAAAAAATTATTTATTTGTTGCGAACTAAATACGACTTAAGGGCCAATGTACGACATACACTTTCGAAAATTTACGTCGTGCCTTCAGGCACGGACATACCCTAGTGTGTGTGTGTGTGTATATATATATATATATATATATATATATATATATATATATAATGCAATATAAGCATGAGATAGAAGTGATTATGATTATATAAGCATGAGATAGCAGCCTCCTCCGCTGGGATTCACCTTCTGTGATTAAAACTCGAAACTGGATAGTACTTCTTTGTCGGACATTCGGTTGATTTGTGATAACCACCACATTCGTAACATTTAAAGACATTATATGGGTCAACCTGAGTTATAATACGTCATTGGGCGACAGGGACGGCAGTGATCTTGGACCCTTAGACGAAGTGGCAGCCAACATAATTTAGTTTTCCTCTCTGACAGCATACTCAATGGCTTGGCCGAGGGATGAAATTGTACGCAGTCCAAATTCTGTTTGATACCTTTGTTGTAAACCTTAAAGATAATGCCCAATTTTCTGCTCTGAACTCTCCTTCAGTCATGCATAGAAGTTGGAATTATTCACTGTATTCTATAATGTACATAGGAGCCAACTTCAAATACTGAACACGCACAAACAAATCCCTCTTATAAAACTCTGGAATAAAGGTGGTTTCCATCAAGTCTTTAATTTTAGGCCATATGCGGATTGGAGGCAGCTTATTGAGTTGTACGAGATACTTCCACCACACTTTGGTAAATCCCTCCAATTTGGTTGCCAACAACTTGACATACTTATAACCAAAATAAATAAATAAAACTTTCTCAATTGAGTAGAGTTCATCCAATCAATAATTTTATCCATATCCAGGCATCTATCAAACATAGGCACATCGACCCTAATATCTCCTTGCATAAAACTTTTTAACACTTGTAACATGATAAACATATTATTCCCATCCAGCCACTCATCATTCGATTCACCTACATAATCATTTTCATCAATAAGATCATTACCTAACTCAACAGTCCTAAAGAACAGGGTTCTTGGATCATTACCTAACTCAACGGTAAGGTTGACCCATTGTGACCAGGAGGTCAGAGGGTCGAGTCGTGGAAACATCCTCTTTGCATATGCAGGGGTACGTTGCGTTCACATACCCCCCTCCCAAGTACCCCGCAGTGGCAGGAGCCTCGTGCACTGGGTTTGTCCTTTAATGTTTGTGTATATAATATATTTCTTTTTGCACAAACAATTATATCCATTAATCTCCAAAGTAAAAAGGATGCCTTTAACCAAAGAGAATGTAAATGATGATATTATTTACAAAGACATCCACAACGTACACTTTTCGACTCTTTTCTGAACACTTAAAACAACCTAAAACCATTATTTAGAACTAGTGCTCAAAGTTGTGGTTCAACCCATCACTTGACCTACATTCATGGGTATAGGTGTAATTTCCACTATAAGGATAACATGAAGTATGGCAATCTCTCTCTCTCTCTCTGGAACCCACTCGCTATCAATGGAACTCAAGGTATTTCTTCTCTAGAAACCCTAGTGCTCTCTCTGAAGTAAAGCATCTAGGACAATTGTGGGGTCCCAGTGCACGGGACACATCTATTTAAGCTTACTTGGAGTACATTCATCTAGAGCATGTGAGGGGAGAGGGAATATGCTTTTATAGCCAATGAGAGTCGTGCACATTTCCATGTAATAGAAAGAAAGATCTTCCCCAATTTGGTTCTTAGATAAGTGACTCGTATGGACGAAAGTGTCCCGCCGGTTGCTATGTAAAATATGTCCATATGTCTTATATCCACAAGAGAATATATGCCTTGTATCCACAATAAATATTTTCTTATGAGAATCATGTGGTTTAAACATGAAACCTATAACTTATGGATTAGTCACTATGTTTTGTAAACAAATACCTAATAAGTAATATGTGTATGTTATGCGTGTCAATATTTGGAAATGTAATCATGTTTATATATAGTATATATTCATATACATAACTATGATGTTTTACTCTCCCCTCCCCTCTCCACTATAACAATTATACTTCGTACTACATCACCCTATGTAGCATGATTGGGGGTTGCTCGACCAATATATGTTGGGTTCTCGATTCAAATCTCTAAAAATTGCATACCCAAATTTATCATGATACTTTGGTTCTTATTAGTCACAAGAAAAATTTTGACTTCAACGATAGAATAAAGGAGAAGAAGAAATACTTTTCAGCAAATATATATATATATATATATATAGGTAATCAATTATAGTTATTATAGAATATTGAGATTATCCACTACATACATTCTTAGGGAACTTTGTATATTATTGGAGTACATGAATTTGGACAAAATACATTATTATAATACTAAAAGTACACAACTGTTATGATTTGGAGTAGTGATCCACCTAAGCAAACCCCCACCGTACTGCGCACTGTCGAAAGCAATGTACCCCGTTCCATACCCGTATCCGTACCATAAACCAAAGTGACCCATGATCCAAATAACATTGCTTTGTCCTCGTACAAGGCCATCACATATTCAATCTTTGTTGGTCATGTTTTGGCAAGTTTTCAACAAATTTCTGCCAACTTGTTTGAAATATAGAATTAGATATTATTATGTAGAAGAAATTATGTGAATGCATGCAGTATCGATATCTGGAATGTTTTTATTCTGAATACGTCATTTGGTTGTAAGTGTACATACTTCTTAATTGAAGAAACTAAATACTTTGTAACAGAATTCAAGAAATTGAGAGTAGATACGAGTTTATTATGCTGAAATGTCTTTATATACTCTCTCTCTCTCTCTCTCTCTCTCTCTCTCTCTCTCACACACACACACACACACACACACACACATTATCGTTGTCGAGCGTAATATTAGTACCCCCACTTGTTTGGCCGAAGACTTAGTTATTAAGTTTAGCTCTGGTTTCTTTTATTTTTTAATCAAACCTTGCAAATGGAGAAATCTATGAAGTTCTATATATGAACACTTTTTAAGGCTCTTATGAAACTGATATATAAATAGTATAGGTTTTTACGGTCTAGTCCTTGGACTAACAATTTTGGACAAAAAAACCGGTGAACCAAATTTTAAACGATTAGGTCCAACATATAAATACCCCCAATTTAAGAAAATCATAAACCTAATCGTCTATTGGAGTTTTATCTGCAACTAGCGACTATTCTCCGAAATCGAAAATAACATCAATCTTATGCTTTGATCGTCTGTCATATAATCGATTACAGTGTTCTTAATCGGTTCTACCTGTATCACTTAGCTCTATCATTTGTAAGTTTATCTTTATCAGCAGTTGATTTTTCTATTTTCGATCGATTACAATAAGTATATGTCCTTTGTTTTAATTCAGGAGACTCATTGTAATATTCATTCATGTGATTGAATAGCTTTTTATATGTTATATATGTATATGTTTTTAATTTGTGTTTTTTATGCATTTATGTTTGGATTCTTAATAAATAAGTTATATTTATCAGTATTTGTAATTGTTAGTTGAATGTGCTGAATGAATATTATTGATGTTTCATTCTAATTTTAAGAGTCCTTGATTTTGATTTGGTATTGAATCACTTATTGATATAGTTCCGCGCCAGCGGAAATAACCAGTTCGATATCAGTTTTCAAAGTACACGCAGTGTTTATAAAGTACACGTGATTGATTATTTGATAATATATGTGTGGTTTATTGCTTCATGTATAGGTTTTTAAAAAGTGCCTGTAAGTTTGTATTAATTATAAATAAATATTTTGATATTTCATGCATTAAATTATTGCACACATTTTTAGAATTGTTGACCTTGAAGTAAATGTTTTTCGTTTCTGTTTTACTGCGGGACATTATGGTAAGTAGTGTAATAGCAAGGTGTTGTTATTTGGATAATATGGCTTGTATTGAAATATTTGAAGATAGCTCATTAGATTTCATATGCAATGAGTTGTGTATTAGGTTTACTAATTTGAGAAATGGGAGTTTTTCATTGAGGTATTCATTTGGTGATGAATGTCGGTTCATGTTGGTTTATGACAATGATGTTTGTTGTATGTTGCGATCCTAATTGATCGTGAAAGCTAATTTCATTTGGATATATGTCATTGATTCATTACCATTTCCATGTAATACATGTCGTGAATGGGTTGATTGCTCTAATCGAATTTTTGAAGGGGTTGACTGCAGTAATACAAGTCTTGAGAGGGTTGACAGTGGTGATACAAATACACAGAGGTTAGAGTCTTTATCATGAGGCACTAAAAATGATTTTAATAGTTGCATTGAAATGACTTTTATCTTGGAGGTGTAGATTCAAGTAAGTCGTAAGTCTATCTTTCGAATGATTGGAAGACTTATATAAGTCATGAGCAGCAGTGTTTTGAAGGAGGTGTAGTGGAATTTCGGGATAAATTGCGAAAGTATGCCGTTGAGGTTGGGTTCAAGTATGTGTATTTGAAGAATGATAAAACTCGAGTGACGGCTGAATGCTCTAAAAAGACTACTGAGAATTGCATGTGGAGAATTCATGCTTCATTATCTACAATAAATGGATACTTTTACATATGTGCAATGAATAATGAGCATACATGTAGAGGTGTATTTTGTAGTTCGTTAGCCAAAATGATAGCCTCCAAGTTGGTTTCAATATTGGTAGCTGATGATCTTAGAGATAACCCACTATTGAGACCAATTGATGTAGTTAGAGATATGAAGAAGAATTATGGTCTTGATATAGCTTATCAACATACATGGCGTGCGAAAGAGATGGCTGCTGTTGATATACATAGTGATGAAAAGGTTTCTTATGCATTAATGAATAATTATCGTGACCTTCTATTGCAGTATAATCCTGGATCGCATTGCATCCTTGACGTGGAATATGAGAGTAAAAAATTCAAGAGAATATTTGTAATGTTTAGAGGATGTATTTATGGATTTCATTACTGCAGACCTATTTTATTTCTTGATGGTGCCTTTTTGAAGAGCCGTTACCGTGGAACAATACTATTAGCTACTGCAAGGAATGGGAACAATGGTGAATGAATTTTAAATATTTTATTTTGTGTATTGCATTGAAATTTTGTTTGTTCCATTCCATATCATCAAAATACAAGCATAAAAATATAAAATACCTTTGAAGGTCTTTGTTTTAGTTCACGTGTACCTTTCATTTTTCTGCGTGTATTGTCATGATATGTCTTATTATGCGTGTACTTTGATGATGATGATGATGATGATGATGATGATTTTGTTTGTTCCATTCCATATCATCAAAATACAAGCATAAAAATATAAAATACCTTTGAAGGTCTTTGTTTTAGTTCACGTGTACTTTTCATTTTTCTGCGTGTATTGTCATGATATTTCTTATTATGTGTAATACTAAGTAAAGTACACGCATAGTACATGTAAAGTACACGTGAATGTTTTTGTTAATGTCACGTGTACTTTTCATTTTTATGCGTGTACTTTGATGATGATGATTTTATGTGTAGTAATAAGTAAAGTACACGCATTTTACATGTCAAGTACACGTGAATGTTTTTTTTAATTTCACGTGTACTTTTCATTTTTATGCGTGTACTTTGATGATGATGTTATGTTGAATACAAACTAAAGTACACGCATTTTACATGTCAAGTACACGTGAATGTTTTTCTTAATTTCACGTGTACTTTTCATTTTTCTGCGTGTACTTTAATGATAGGTGTTGTTATGTAGAAATAATAAAGCAAAGTACATGTTAAAAATGTAAAGTACCTTTGAATGTTTTTGTTTAGTTCACATGTACTTTACATTTTTATGCGTGTATGTGGATGTTAGTTTTGTTAATAATAAAGCCAAGCAAAAGATTGGAAAGTAAACGTGCATGTCTTTTTATCTTTATCATGTGTACGGTACATTTTTATGTTTTGTCTTGTTATTTACAAACAATTTAAATTAAACACAATATATTTTCCATGTGTTTTAGGGTCTGTGCCAGCAGCATCAATATACAAAGTGTTGTACATGGATATGTTATTTATTTTAATTTTAATATATTTTTATATTTCAGGACTTTTTCCTGTTGCATATGCTGTTGTTGATTCCGAAACCGAAGATAACTGGATGTGGTTTCTAGTCAATTTGCATAGTGCAGTAGTTGAGCAATATCGAAACATAACATTTATATCAAATCGAAACAATGGATTACTTGAAGCTGTTTCGAGGGTCTTCCCGTTGTATGCACATTACTACTGTATACATCATTTACAAGGGAATATAAAAAAGAAAATTCGTGGGAATTGTGCTGGATTTCGAAAGAAAATTGTTAAAGTTTTTTTGTCTTGTGCATTTGCTGTCTCAGTAGATGTATTTCATAAGAATATTGAAGCATTGAAAAAGGAAGGAGGAGCTGCTATTGCCGATTTCATTGATAGTTTGCCTCTTGAGAATTGGTCCTGTGCATATTTCCCTGGTAAACGGTATGGTGACATGGCATCTAGTGTTGCGGAGTCATTCCATTCATAGATATTGGAGGAAAGGCATTTACCAGTAATGAATATGCTTGATAAATTGAGAGTGAAGATTATGAATTCCAATGCAAACAAACTTGTTGAGTCTGACACTTGGACAAATGGGCTATGTCCTTTTTTTCAAAAGTTACTCAATGGAAATTGGAATAAAAGACGACATTGGACTATTAGTCGCTCAAGTCAAAATGTATTTGAAGTTCATTCAGAAGTACGAGCAACAGTTGACTTAGTAGAAATGACTTATTCTTGTAAGAGTTGACAGATTAGATGTTTTCCATGTCTCATGCTGTTTGTGTTGTGCAGAGGAAAGGGACCAGTATTTATGATTATATTGAGGAGTGCTATAAGGTATCTTTCTACAGAAAATCATACTCGATACCTATAGTTCCTCTTCCTGATTTGATTTCCTTAAATATTCCTATTCCTAAAAATCCATCTATCCTTCCACCAATGACTAAGAGACCGACATGCAGGCTAAGAAATAAGAGAATAAAGTCTTCTGGTGACATCACAGTAAGGGAAGTTACTTGCTCGAGGTGTAGTAAAACGGGTCATTACAGGTCTACTTGTAAGGAACCCATTTGACTATTTTTAAAATTGTTGAATTCATTCATTTTAACCATTTGATTGAATAAATTAATTAATAAACCATAAATGAATGTAATTTATTTTTAAGTCTCATTCTTTAGTTTATTTTTTGTGTTGCTGTACACATATTTTTCATAAAACATACATGATCATTATTCCTTGTGTTCACGTGTACTTTACCTTTGTATACGCATATTTTGTACAGTACACGCGCATTTTGATGTCCAAAGATTTTTTAGGTATTTTAGCAATAGTTCCATTTGTGAAGGTTTTGTTTGTCCTAATCCCATTTGACTTTTATATTCATAAGTAGTCCCATTTAGCAGTTGTGTATGGTTACAACTGCATTCCGAGAAAAACGTGGACTGCTATATGGGGTGTGATTGTATTATTGTTCAGAGGCATTTTAATTTCCACATTCATTGAATAGGACTAACAACAACAAATGATATATCTAGGATCGGAGGCAAGATGATGATCAAAACTGGGACTAAATGCCAAAGTCTCCAAGAAATTTTATCAATGCGTGTCCTTGATTAAATATACGTGTACTTTATTAAGTACACGTATATTAATAAAGTACACGCAATTAAAAATAGATTTGGTCAGTTCAATATGCGTGTACTTTATAAAAGCATGCGTGTACTTTACTTAATGTACATGCATGAAGTACACGCATAATATAAATATAATGTGCGTGTACTTGATGAAATGTGCATGTACTTTATGAAGTACACGCATTGATAATTAAAGTACACGCATTTAAATATAATTGTACATGCATGTTTTAGCAAAGTACACGCATATTGATATGACAAAAATCTAATTCAATATACGTGTACTTTATGTATTCTGCATGTAATTTTATCAAGTAGACATATATAAATGCATGTACTATTTGGAAAATGGTTTTTGGCATTACAATGTGCTTGTACTTTATAAAAGACATTTGGGTCACTCATATTCTTAAACTCCTATGGGTATTATGGTCCGTGCCAACGTCATTATTATACAAGTATTTTAATAGGCGTGTACTTTATAGACTATGCGTGTACTTTATAAAGTACACGTGTAATATATAGAGTACACGCATTTATATAATATTTTGGGACAATATCTTGAGTACATGCATTATTATACAAGTATTTCAATAGGCGTGTACTTTATAGACTATGCGTGTACTTTATAAAGTACACGTGTAATATATAGAGTACACGTGTAATATATAGAGTACACGCATTTATATAATTTTTTTACATGAAATGTTATTAATGTTAAAATTTTTAACAAAACACGTGATCATGTTTATAAGGGTTCACGTGTACTTTACTATATTGGGTGTATGACATAACTCAGAACGCATTCATGAAAGAAATAAATTTTTTATTAAAAACAAAAAAATAAAGTACAATTTTTTCAAATAAAGAAAGCTGAAAAAACTAAACAAGGCTTATAGTAGGGATGTTTGTCAAAGGCATCCAGGATGTCAGGGAGAGAGTCAATTAAATTCGACCAGTGTCAAATTTCTTCTTCTATGACAACTACAAGGCCTTCATGGAGAGCCTTCTTCTCCTTCAGCTTTGCGATTTTCATGGGAACTTCTTGTGTATAGAAAGACATGAGTTCTTCATGTGTTTGAGAAGGGTCCTCATCCACATCAAATAAATCTATGGGATTGGGTGGAAGTCCAGAATAGCCTTCCCTCACATATGTTTGAAACTGCTCAAAGGTAGTTTCATATGAGGAAATATTTTCCTCAATTTGCCTTATTTTTTTTTATTTCTTTCATCTCTCTCAAGAGTTTCTCGAAAGTTTTCTGCTGGAATAGTCATTATGTTATCTTTACCCTAGATGTAATGGTTAAGAAAGGAGCAAATATTACTCTTTTATAGGAAAAGTGAAAGTTATTTATTTCTTGACCAAAAGTAGTTGGGAAGTGAGTAGTTGAGCTTAATAAATTGATTTTGGTTATTGTGTCCTTAATGAATTCTTCAAAGTAGTTTTCAGTTAAAATAAAAAATAATTATTATATTAACCAGTGCGTGTACTTTAGTAAAAATGCGTGTAGTTTGAAGAATTCATTGGTGTACTTAGTAATTATGACTTGTATTTTTTGTGAAAACTGCTTGTACATTGTTTCATAACAATCAAATGCATTGTTTGTCTAAACCTTACGTGGATCGTGGTCCGCGCCAGCGGGAAAAAACCATTTTGGTGTAATAAATATTGTAAACAATAACCAATATAACACAAAACAAATTATAAATATATGTTTTGAATTTGAATCACAATTTATAGATGTTTTTTCTCCTTTTAAGGGAAGAAATATTTTGACAGAAGAATTTCCCCGAGTACATATGCTCTTTGTTTTAGCATGTCAGGGTCTTGAAACAATTTTTGCATTTCCATGTTTCTACTTATTTGTTCAATGTAGTACATGTAGAACACCCCACAGTCAACCCTGAAATTATAATAAAATAAATATACAAATTAGTATGATGTGATGAAATTTTTTGAAAGGATACAAATTAGTAATTTTTAGAAATGAAGTTTTTCTTACCCATTATATTGTTTAGGGCATTCATGATCTCTTATTAGGTCAAATTTGAGATCACTTTCCAGCAAGAAATCTACAGTCCTTCTTTCTTGCTCTGTCAATGGATCATCATCCAATGTAAACTCATTTGGTGTACCTTCATCAAATTTCCTCTGAATTTTGAATCCATTGTTTTTCATTGTTTCTGCTTCAGTCTTCAATAGGCACAGTGTTTTTTGGAAGACAGAAAACTGTTAAGAAGACAAATATTTAGTGTATACAAATAAAAGAGTATATGAAGATTAAAGAGTGAAAAGTACATGCATAATATAAAAGTACACGCATATTTTATTTTTTCATATCACGTGTATTTTAAAATATGATGCGTGTACTTTGCCTAATGTGTATAAAGTACAGGCATAATATTAAAGTACACGCATATTTTATTTTAAAATATCATGTGTATTTTAAAATATGATGCGTGTACTTTTCCTAATGAGTTAAAAGTACACACATAATATTAAAGTACATGCATATTTTATTTTTATCTATCACGTGCATTTTAAAATATGATGCGTGTATTTTTCCTAAAGACTTAAAAGTACACGCATAATATTAAAGTACACGTAACTTATATTGGTTCATTTCACGTGTATTTTAAAATATGATGCGTGTACTTTGATAATATGGGTAATTATGTACAACTAATACAAAGTACACGCATTATATAATGCACGTGTACATGTGTATAATATAAGTACAAGTAACATTACTAATTAAGTTTAGGCACTAACCAATTTTTTTGCATCATCGAAGAGTGTTGTGTTTTTTTCCTTGTCGTTCGGTCGAAGGGGATCCATGTGGACCACTTTATTTTCTTTTTTGTATATCACAAGTAATGTGAAATGTCCTACACTATGTCTTACTACAATGAACAAATTATTACAAGTGCCTAAGTATTCAAATAAATCTCTGTATAACTCCCCCTTCTTATTGACTCCATTTGTTCTACAAGCTTCTATATGAATAAAAATTATAGACATAGTGTTAATAAAAAAAACTAAAATTTTGTTTCTCAAAACTTTCGGTTTATTTGTACTTACTCAACAATAATCAGAAAAAGTGTGTGAGTAGGAGAGTCATTCCTCTGATAATTTTAACCTCAATACTTCACTAAAGGCAAGTATTATCTATTTCACACAATATAAAATGGTGAGAAAATAATAATATTGAAATTTAATGGATGTCTAATATTTGGACTACATACTTGGCTTGAAATTTCTTGATTGTTGAGGACTTCAAGTAAATCTTCCCATGGGACATACAAAACCAGCCATTGGAAAATAAATTCCCTGCATTTTATATAATCAATAATAATTGTATAATAATAATAATAACCTTATTCTTTTGCACCAAAAATAATATAAATTAGCAAAGTGATAAATCATAAAACAATTAACTTTACCCTGGCTCAGCAATTTTAATAAACTCTTCAATCTTTTTCTTCGAAGCTTCATCGAGATATTTGTATGCTTCGATTTCTTCAAGCTTGACGTGAGTTTCCTTCATTTATTCACCTATTGTTAGACGACCTTTTCTCAGCTTTGAATCTTTTTGTTTCTTAATTGGTTCATGCTTTTCGGTTTCGCCGTCAGCTTTTCTTTTCTTCTGCCCTCTAGTAAGAGGTCCTTTTGTTTTGGATATTTTGGGGCTGCCCTGAACTTTCTTTGAGGCTAGTTCAATCTTCAAACTCGAAATTTCGTCCATGAGTTGTTTATTAATGTTTTCCTGATATATTTAACAAGGGATGTTGGATTGTAAGCATTTTTTGAAACAATGATTCATTTTCTCTTACGTGTATTTTATATAATACACGCGTGCATTTTAATACATGCGTGTATTTTATAAAGTACACGCATGTATTATAAAATACGTGTACTTTATAAAATTTATAATATACATAAAATTTATAATAAAATTAAGAAAGTGTAGCGTGTAATAAATATCTATTGTATTTTATAGATACCTGGTCAGTTTTTTTCAATTCTGATTCTTCAAGCATTTTCTTCAACTCTGAAATTCCGTCATTAAGGATTTTATTATTGTTTTCCTGTAATACAAAAAAAAATGTTACATTATAAACAATGCATTATTTTTAATAAAATAATGCATGTACTCTGCATTATATCTAATATCAAATAAAACTGCATTAAAAATACTATGAAATAAAACTGCGTGTACTTTGGGAAAATTGGGTGTACTTTGGGAAAAATGCGTGTACTTTGAAAAACCGCGTGTACTTTAAACGTGTACTTTAGGAAAACTGCGTGTACTCTGCATTCAAAAGTACCTGTTGAGTTCTTTTCCACTCTAACTCCTCAAGATTCTACCTCAATGTCATCTTTTCTATGTCAGCATCTTTCCATTGTTGCAATGTATCATCATACTTTTTTTTTGAGATCTTCATTAGTCAGAGACAGATATCCATTCTTTTGTTCCAAAATTCGTGTTGATTCTGCCTGTTTTTTCAATGATTCATCCAATTATTTAATTCTATCTGAGTCACTCATTGTGACTTGATCAAGCTTTTCTTTTAAAGAATTGTTTAACTCAACTAGTTGGGCATTTTCTACCTCCAACTTATTTAATAACTCTTTTTCCTTTAAAAGGTTGGAATTCTCCACCTTTAAGTTCTTCACTTCCTCATGGGCTTCAAAAAGTGAATCACGATCTACCTACAACTGTACATTCAAAATGGCACTCTCCACCTCCAAAGAGGTCACCTTCTCAAGTGCACCATTAATGTCTTCAGCGGCTTTAGATAGTTGGTTATTTTTTTCCAACAATTCCCTTTTCAAAACAATAATTTTTTCCTCCAAATTAACCTTTGGTTGATCTTTTCCCTTCTTTTCTTTGGAGTCACAATGTTTTTAAGGGGAATATTCCAACCATGTGAAAACTCATTGTCATTAATATCTTCAGCAACATTTTTTGATGATGAATCAGCATGTATAGGACTTTCTGTAGATATGTTCAAAGAGTAACTTGGCCCTTCAAACTGAGATTCTTTTTGTACAAGACAGTCCTTACAAGCTGGTTTATTTGTAGCCTGTTTCAAAGTTGCTGTTACGATGTCATTCTTCACAAACCATTGTTTCAAAGACGACAACTTCCACTTCAGGAATTTTGGTGTATTTTCTTTATATTCTTCAACAGGAGAAATAATTTCGAATTTCTCACATGCCCAATACTGTGATCATACAAAAAACAAAATGAATTTAATATTTGTATTACCCAGGGATTCATAATGGAAAGTACAAGAGATTTGTTCAAATTACACGCAAAATTAAACGTGTACTTTATAAATTTTACAATTGTATATTGAAAGTACACGTTACCATTTCAAATTACACTTATACTTTGTCAATATAAGTTCACGTGTACTTTCTAAAGTACATTTATAATATTGACAGAAGATATAACAAGAGTATTTTGAGAGTACACTGGTTATATTTACAAAACATAGTACACGTGTACTTTGTAAAATACAAGTGTACTTTCACATGATATAAGACGTGTATTTTCAAAATACACGTGATTAAGACGTGTATTTTCAAAATACACGTGATATAAGACGTGTATTTTCAAAATACACGTTAAATATCAAGTGTATTTTGAAAGAACAAGAGAAAATATCACATGTATTTTGAAAATACACGTAATATTTTCAAAGTACAGGTACGTATTGGTATGTAAATTTTGAAATATAAGGAATATCAAGTGTATTTTAAAAATACACGTGAAAATAAACGTGTACTTTCAAAATACATGTGAATTTATCACGTGTATTTTGAAAATACACGTTAAAATAAACGTGTATTTTCAACATACACGTGAAAATATCAAGTGTATTTTGAAAATACACGTGAGTATTGCTATGTAAATTTTGAAATATCAAAATATTTTTTTGCTCACTAGTAGGAAAATGACACATCCAGTAACTGTGCTAGGTTTTGAACTTGCTGATTTGTCAAGTGAATGTATGAGAAACTCTTGCACAACAGATGCCCAATCATATTTATTCATTTCCTCAATATTTTCAATGTATTTCAACCAAAATTCTCCAAGGGTGAAGTTTGAGTTGGAGAAAAATAACGTGTTCAAGAAGTGAAGACACACAATTTTAACAAAATCAGCAATTCCTTCATCTGTCTCCAATTCAACTGATTTCTTCAAACCATTCAAAATTTCTGACTTTCCTATTCTTTTTTAGAAGTATCGTGCTTGTAATCCAGATTTTTGAGCAGTATTCGGTCGCTTTTTCAGTTCTATTGATATTAAACCCTCAACCAGGGGTATGCCAAATATTTCACTTATATCTATTGGCATTATTGGAATACTACTCTTCATACGAAAACTTTTGGTTTCCGTATTGTATAGCTCGATAATTGATAAAATATTTTTATCCGTCTTCTTGTGGTCCACTTCTACTACTTTCTCACTGTAGTAGGCATTGAAAAGATCTCAAAATGGAGTCTTCTTAAGAAGTTCAATATGGCTATTGTTTATTTTATCTTTAATCTGATGCAAATCATGGAGAAAGCTAACAATATTTGACCGATATTGGTCATTCTTCTTTGCAAGACGTTTAGCTTTCAATGCCACACTAGAACTGGAACTGGATGAAGAACTATCATCAGAACTGCTCTTTTTTTGTTTCTTTCCTCTTCTTCCCTTCATCTTCATCCCCATTATATTGATCTATAAACAAAATTTAAATTACTAACCTATAATGATATGTACAAAAAATAAATACATGCGAATTAGAATAAAACATAGACTAAAACAATAAAATACAAGCGTATTTAACAAAAGTACATGCAATATTCTCACAAATAATTTATACAAGTCTCATCAAAATACATGCTAAAGGCGATAATATATATCGTCAGTTTCATGGTAATACCTAACAGAGGTTGTTCGACAAGTCAAAAACCAAGATTCTCTACTCCTAACATATTCAGTAAAGAAGTGATACAATAGCTGAATGCTAAAAGCTCCAACATGATCAAAACCCATTAAGCAATACTGCTCAATTCGTTTAGCTAAATCCTTTGCTTTCGATTCAGTTACTTGAAGCTGTTGCGCACCAAAAGTGCAGTAAATGTCTTCATAGTAGTAGTAGAAACCAAGTAACCTTTTAGCTCTATCATTGATCCGAAGGAGAAAATGAATTTCGTCATCATTAGTACTATTCACTGTTAATGTGAAAGGTTTTGTATTGTTAAGATCTTCGAACGTGCAAGCAGCAGTTTTGTAGTTGAACATTCTTGATCATACGATTCCTAAACAATAACACAACAATACAAAATAGTACACTCATAATACACATTAGTACATGGACATTGGATTGAACAAATTGAATTTCAATGTGCGTGTACTTTCTGAATTTTTTGCGTGTACTTTCAACAAAATACACGCAAAAAATGAAAAAGTACACGCAATAAAACTAATTATTACCTAATAACATATCATTAAAATGCAGCTGGCTATTGGACAAAAAACACTCCTAAATATTAACAAAATAATAATACTTCTTACAAACTCATGGAATATCATTCAAATGCCGCTGGCGCGGACCAAAATAACATAGGATTGATCAAATATGGATTTGAAATTAATATTTTATAGAGTACACGTATAAAATATAAAAGTACATGCATAATGAATTGAGAAATACAATTTCAATGTGCGTGTACTCTGTGTATTTTGCGTGTACTTTTAAAAAGTACATGCAAAATACACATAGTACACACAACACAGGACTTGCACATGTACATATTCTATAGAGTACACGTATAAAACATAAAAGTAAACGCATAATGAATTGAGAAATTCATTTTCAATGTGCGCGTACTCTGTTTATTTTGCGTGTACTTTTAAAAAGTACACGCAAAATACACATAGTACACGCAACACAGGGCTTGTACATGTACATATTCCAATCATGTATATATTCCTAGTCCTTGATAAATCCTCGATAAATGATGTATACATGAGGAAAAGTACAATGATGAAATACATATATCTAACATGGAAAAAGTGTGTTTTGCAATTAAAATGAGGGAAACAAATATATGATGAAATACATATCATGAAAAATAAGAATGTGATTTCATCAGCCCATATGTCTACAAATTTATACATATGAGAACACAAAATACACAAGGACAAAAAGGTGATAAGAGAATGTATACATACTTGTTAGTGCTGTTTGGAAGAATTTGATTTAGAATGTAAAATGTACAACTTCAACGATTAGGGTTTGAAAAAAGAGAGTTAGGGTTTTGATCGAAGAGAGTTAGGATTTTGATCGAACAGAGTTTCTAGAGCTTCGATCAGGAGTATTTATATGTTGTTGTTGACCAAAATTTGATTGAGAAATAGATTCGTTTTGGGGTTTTGATCGAAGAGATGGTACGATTAAGGTTTTGATTCAAGAGAGAATACAGTGTTTTTGGCGCTTCGATTTCTGAATAGTGCATGTTTGTTTTAATTTCGGGGTATTTATATGTTGAACCTAATCGATTAAAATTTGTTGGGCCCAGTTTTTTTGTCCAAAATTGCTAGTCCAAGGACTAGACCGTTAAAGCCCCTAAATAGTATGAGAAACATCCCTAGAATTTGACTTCCTTGATTATGAAATTCTCAAAGCTTTTCTTTCCTTTCAGTCTCAGACTTTTTTCATGAATACAAAAATTGATTTCAATGGTTATTTATGTGGGTTTTGTTTTAAGATTGTGTTAATGAGTGTGAATTTATTTGCAGGCATTACCTACACCAGTGGATAGAGAGAGAGTCAAATCGTGCTTATCTGAACTAGGTAAAATGACTAACAGCTTCAAGAAAGCCATAAACATCAAACTTGAACAACTCATAGCACGTGTAACCCCACGAATCCGTCCACTCCTAGACACCGTTGTCACCATCATTTACGAGCTTTCCGAGTCCGAATACGCGGACAATGAGGTAAACGACCCGTGGGTCCAAAGACTTCTCCACGCTGTCGAAACCAACGTGGGGTGGCTCCAACCTCTAATGACTGCCAACAATTACGACGCGTTTGTCCATTTAGTCATCGACTTCCTCATAAAACGGATCGAAGTAATAATGATGCAAAAGAGATTTAGTCAGCTTGGGGGTCTCCAACTTGACAGGGACGCTAGGGTGCTCGTTAGACATTTATCCGACATGACTCAAAGAACTGTCAGAGACGAATTTGCCCGTCTTACACAAATGGCAACTATCCTTAACTTAGAAAAAGTCTTCGAGATTCTTAATTTCTGGGGTGAGAATTCGGGTCCGATGACCTGGAGACTAACTTCAGCTTAGGTGAGGAGAGAGTTGGGTTTTGAGGATCGATTTTAAACCCGAAGTGAAAGCTGCTCTTAAATTGTAATACTGGACTATTATTTTGCCCCCGATGATAATTGCATAATAGAGTATCCCTCTCGTGGCATGTGCATCAACCCACGTGTACCTTATGCATTGTGGGTTTTGAAATTTTGAAGGTAAATCTAATCATACAATTATTTATGGGGGTAAAGTAATTATAGTTGGTTTGTCTCTGAATTTTTAGGTTTCTACTTTTTGGGTTTGGGAGTGAATCTTGTAGTCCTTTATTGGAGTTGAAACACATGAAATGAACCAATTATAAGATATTCTTTTATTATGAGGAGGTTTGAATTTTTGTGTAGTATTATCTTAATTGTGCTTTTTTTTCATGTAAACTATAAGTTTTTCAAATGATTCAGTCTATACATTTGAAATATCTTCACAGCAGGGATTATATTTCATCTCGAATTGTTATAATTACATCTTGCCCGTGTGACTGAAAAATTGGAAGAAGAAAAAAACTTAAAAGATAGTTCATTTTCATGAAAAGTTGGAAAATTAGTGAATATATATACACTTTTTCTCTTTTGTCATGGAATGCAATTTTTTGGTGGCCTGTAAGAATTTTTTTTCACGAAAAACGAGGAAAATATAGAGTATGCACCACATTTGACGCAATTGTTCGCCGACAATATATTTACGATTAAGTAATACAAAAGTAAAAATTGAAATTGAAATTTTCAATGGAAAAACAGGTTGAGCCAACAAAGTACGCCTAAATCAAAAATGAAAAAAGGTGGCGAAGGAAGAAAAAAAAACTATTCGTGGGAACTAAAAATGGGTCCAATTTTTTGTGATTAATCCACAAGGATTCGTTCGCAGCCAAAGCATAAATGATTTTAAATTTCATTTTTTTCTTTAAACTTTTCGCTTGGTAATTTCTTTTAGTCTACTAACATATTTTTTTGGCACTAAGATCTCTCTTCCTTAATAATGCATATACGAATTTTATAATATACATGAACCGATTTTCAATAATGTAGACAATACGTTTTGTAAAGTATACATTTATTTGGGAATACATTATAATTTGTACACATAATTTTATAATGTGTACACGAATTTTTAGAATATATATGTGTTAAGTTTGTGTTTACCCTAACTTATAAGGTTTACATTAAGCGATAAGGGCCCAAGAAATATATGTGGACTAGAGCAACACACTCACACACACACCTCTCCTATTTACATACCTAAGAACATACCCATTTTTTAAAAATAGTAAAAAAATATATTTTTCAACTAAGTTTGGTATACATGATCTCCATAATGAGGCGATCATCTACAAAACATTCATCCAAAAATATAACTTGAAAGTTGGTGATTTGAAAGTTGGATGAATATGTGTTTTTTTAACCGTTGAAGCTTGTGATCATCACCTCACCTACTTCCAAGTTGTATTTTTGGATAAATTTTTTTGTCGATGATCTCATTATGGAGATAATGTATACCAAATTTGCACTGTTCTAAAAAACCCGCCTAGGCTCCGCCTAGGCACGCCTAGGCTTGAGGTTTGGGAGAAACGCCCCGCCTTAATATTTTGACGCCTTATGCTTGGTAAAATCCTTAAGGCGTACTTGTTCTCTAAAAATAACAACGCTTTAGTGAAATGGTATCGCCTTTTAAAGATTTTTTTACAAACCGGACCATTATCTCATCCAAAATAATCAAATAGTATTTTTATTTGTAAATATTCAGACATATTTTTATGATATGTACAATTTTAGTATTTCAATAGCCTTGTTATGGTTAAAAAATATTAAAATATATTAAAAAGGCCTAAACGCCTTTTCACGCCTTTTTACGCCTAGGCCCGCCTAGGCTTCTAAGGCTTAAGGCTTGGCCTCCACGCCTCGATCACGCCCCGCGTTTTTTAGAACCTTGAAATTTGGTTGAAAATACATTTTTTTACTATTTTTAAAAATGGGTATGTTCAGAGACATGTCGATAGGAGGTATGTTGGAGAGTGTAAGCGCAAAATTTTAGCTTAGGCTATTTATTTGCACTTTGATATATTTGACGTACCTGTTACAAATTGACACGCATCTACAAGTTAAACTGAACTCCAATGTCTTCAGGTTCAAGGCTCCTCTACACTCGTGAAGGTATAAAACTTTTAGGAGTTCTTAATTTTTCATATTTATATTGGGGATGTGTTTGGCTGGATTTTTATGTTTTAAAACCTTTTTTTTTGAAATTTTTTTTATCTTTAAAAGACCGGAATTTAATGGATAATTTGTATAATCGAATGCCCATTTTTTATGGTTCCATTTATGCCAACTAGGAAACAAGAATGAGATTGGCTTTAAAAGCCATTAATGAATGTATTTGGTTAGTTTGTGAAATATGGTGGACTCCACCCACAGTGACTGTAGATAATGTTGTTGGCCCTAAACCTATCTCTCAATGGGAAGATGACGACTTTAAATGGAGTAATTTTAACTCACGTCTTAAGTGTTATTTCTGGAGGTGTCATCCCTGACGAGTTCTATCGCATTATGACGTGCACCACGTCTAAAGAAGCTTGGGACACCCTCCAGCTCACACATGAGGGAACCAACGTTGTAAAGGCATCCAGGCTATAATATTTGACCACCCAATTTGAGACCATTACTATGCTAGAGTCTGAGTATTTTGATGAATTTTATCCGCATTTGTCGGAGATAGTTAATTCCAGTTCTAATTTGGGTGAGAAGATTTCTGAGATGAGAGTTGTTAAGAAAATTTTGAGGGCGCTCCTTGCCCGCTTTATTCATAAGTTCACCGTACTTAATTCATTTGGGATCCTATACATTCTTAGCTTAGAAGAACTTGTAGGAGATCTTCAAACATGATTTTGATGACTTGGCCCTATTTAGGAAAAATTTCAAAAAGTTTCTCAAATTTTTCGAAGAAAATATTTTTGAGAAAAATAAAAATAAGAAGGGTCATTTACTGTTTGGGGTACGTTCGTTTATAATATTTTTTCTTGGGGTACGTTTGTTTCTGTATTAATTTCTTGGGTGTTATATTAGCAGTTTGAGGTAACGAACGTTTAACTAATGAATCCCTTTTTATCAACTACCTAAAATACCCCTATATTTATAACTAAAAGCCTACCCCCCGCTCTCTCTCTCTCTCCTCTTTCTCAACGGATGATTTTTTTCTCCCATTTCTTCTCTGAAACCCACACCAACGATTTCTTCTTCTCCGACGCCTACGACAACTTCAGATCTGAAAGTTGGAGTTTCAATTTGATGTGGATAATCGATTTGGTGGCCAGATGTTGTGGAGAATCGATTTTTTTATGCATTTTTTTTATCGTCGCAAGTTTGTTGCATTTTTTTTATGGGCGAAGCTTTGTTGCATTTCTTCTTCTCTAACGCACATTGGTTTGCTGCATTTTTTGATGACCAATTCTTTATGCATTTATTTGAAACATGGATTTTTTTTTGCTGGAAATTATTGTTTGGGTAGAAATTTTTTTCTTTGGAGAACAATTTTTTTTTTCCTGAAAATAATTTTTTAAATGAAACAGTTTTATTTTTATACTGGAATTATTTTTTAGAGTTCGAAATCATTTTTTTCAGGAAATAATTTTAAACTTAAATCATTTTTATTTTGTACTTATTCATTTTTTGCATTTTCACATTTTAAATAAAAAACGTTTTTTTTTTCTAGAATTTTTTTTTCTAAAAATGTTAATTTAATTTTTTTTGCATGGAATTCGAATTATTAAGTGAAAATAATATTGTTTTTCTAAAACCTAATTTTATTTTTTCTGAAACGTTTGGTTTTTAGAAAGTATATTTTTTTTTTGTTGAAAATCAATTTTTTTGTAGCTGGAATTTATAATCATTTCTTTTTTTGGATTTCTTTTCTTGGGAATTTATTTCCTTCGTAGAAAACTTTTTTTTCTAGAAATAATATTTTTAACTGAAAATCATTTTTTTGTTGATAATCACCGTTTAATTGAAATCAATTTAATTTTTTAACCTGAAATAGATTTTATTTTTAACTGAAACATATTTTCTTTTGTTGAATATTATTTTTGAAATAATTTTTTGGAGGTTTTTTGAAATCTATTTTTTTATCATTTATAAACAGTTTTTTCAACTACAATTCATTTTCAAACATTATAAACTATTTTTAACATTTTTTAAAATTATTAAAAATATATTTTATAAATGAATACACTTTATAACATATTTTGTTGAAAATCATTTTAATTGGTTGAATATACTTTTTTAAACATTATTATATAACTCATTTTTAAACATTATTATACAGCATATTTTGTTTTTTTCTAAATATTTAAATCTTATATATATATATATATATTAAAATTCGAAAACGATTTTTACTAAATAGTTTTAATTAATATTAACGATTTTTATTAATATTAAATATTTTTTTATTAAATAGATAATATTTTAATGAAATTGTTAAAGATAATATTTAGGCCTTTTCGTTTTTAGAATTTTATTAAAATATTATCTGTTAATTTTATAAATGTTAATTAAACAACTTTTATAAATATTAAACATTTTATGCTTTAATTTCAAGGGCAAAGATGTCATTTACCATATGAGAGACAATTGTTAACGATGTCAGCTAACGGTCAAATGAGTCAACTAACGATTTCCGTTAGTTTTGGACCCAATGAACTAATACGGAAACAAACATACCCCAAGAACAAAATATTATAAACAAACGTACCCCAAACAGTAAATGACCCAAATAAGAATGAGGGCACGAATGGGGGAGAGAAAGTGGAAGAAATAAGGTGTTATGAGAGTGAAGGTAAAGGACACAAAGCGCATGAGTGTCCCACTAGGCTTAAGAGAAATGGTAAGAAAGTAGCGAATAAGGCCACTCTTAGCGATAGTGAAGTCGTGTAAGTTGAGTCAGGTGGAGAATCACCACATGAATCGTGCGTTGCGTTCATGGCTAGTCACGTTATCACTTCTAGTTTGTCCCACGCCAATGATGGCATATCTAAATGTGAAAGCCTCAATGATGTTTCGATTAATTCTAGAGATAGTGAGGGTGAGGATGGAAATTTGAGTGAGGGAGAAGGTGATCTCCAAAAGGCGTTTAGTGATCTTTACACCGAGACCTTGAAAATGAAAAAGCTAAATAAAGATTTGTCTCCTAGGGTGTTAGATTTGGAGAAAGAGGTGAAAATTTTGAGAGAGTGTGAGGCATCGGTGAATCAACTCTAGAAGGTGAAGATTTCTTTATGTGAGCGGTTGATTGTTTTAAGTAAGGAAAATACCGAATTGACCAACACTGTGGCTAGTCTTACGAGAAATCTTCAATGCTTATTGGAGACTCGTGAGAAACTTAAAGCTCGTGTATCCCAACTCGAGAGCGATCTCAAACGTTATCGGGAGATCAATGTCACTGTTGATGTAAAAAATTAGATTATATCTAATTATTTAATCACAGATAAATAAAATGAGACAAAGAACTTTTAAAGTGGTTCAGCCTTATAAGAATGGCCTACGTCCACTGTTTCTGTTATTTCTGACTGTTTGGGAATTCTCGATTACAAGTTTTCTCAAGAAATTCCGGTCCCCGAAATTTCGGTCCCCTTACAATGAGGATAATACAATGTATTTATAGCCCTAAGGCTGTAATGTGAAAGGGTAATATATTAAATGCCCCTTAAGCGTATACATCTGTATGATAATAAGCATTTAATGCGCAGTCAAACTGTTGGGTTATCCTGCTATTAATGCTTTGTTTGAGGTACAACTCGGACCTCCTAAGATGTTCGGACCGCCTAAGTTCCTCGGTACTCAAAAGTTCCTCGGAGAGTTCTTGTAGGTCGGAGCATCTGAGTTGATCGGGGAAGTAGAGTTCCTCGTTGTAGTATGGTTCCTCAGAGTTGAGGTGTTGTTCGTGAGTATTTATTGTTGCCATGTAGATTGCCACGTGTCTTCACCCAATTGAGCCATGTCAGCAGACTAAATTTGGTATCAACAGAAGCCCCCAATGTTTCATAGTTCAAAATTTGAGGAGTGTGGAACATTCTTTCTCGATATATGGCGGTTTTAAATGGTCCTCCTGATTTTTAGGAGTGTTTCCTTTGTATTTATTTTTCCTTCCAAATTCGTAGAATCAGGCTTTTTTGAATTTTTATAACCGCTTCGATTCCCGCGCCCTTTTTGTCTGTTTAGCCACCGGTTATGTAACCGACTCTTTTTGTAATCATTACTTTTACCCTTTCCCAAGCCAAAGTATTTAAACGTTGCAGAAAATCCCATCGTCTTCTACTTTTTCAAATTTGTCTCTTCGAGTTTTCCATCATCTTTCTCTCTCCTGTGCGTTCATATCTTCCATCGTTTGTTATCAACAGACTCATCCCTTTCCTGTAAGATTTTCTTCTTTCTCTTTGGTTTCCTTCTTTCATCATGGTTTATCCTGTAGAATCAATTGATAAGTTTCGCTCTGATTTCTCCATTCCCTCATGGGTTATTTTGGAAGAGCTTTCCGAGCCTTCAGACTATTTTCGTTTGGCTGAGGGACATTGGTTCCCCAGTCTCTTTGTTACTGAGTGTGGCTTTTCTTTTCCCCCAAACCCTCTATGTCTGGAATTCTGTCAATACTTTGACGTGGTTCCTGCACGAATAGCCCCTAACACATGGAGAATAGTTAATGGTGTTTATAGATTAAATCAAATACATGGAACCGGTATAGGAATTCCTGAAATCATGTTTTGTTATAGATGGGTTGTGGGAGATAATTCTTTTTATTTAAAAACTAGGTTTTTAAATAGAGCTTTAGTGGTCAATCTCCCAGATGCCAATAGGGACTATTTTGAGCACGGGGTTGTTATAAAAAATTGGCAACATGCTCCTTTATCTGGAGATGAAGTGTATCGAGGTCCCAGATGCCCTCCCTATGGCAATGGGATAGGTTATTTTTATTTCATTTTATTTATTTTGAGATTATGCTTCCTTTATGTTTGATAAAATGTGTCACTGATATTTTAATGTTTAGACAACAAAAGAAAGTGTCCAAAAGAGGCAGACATTAATATAAGACACTTAAAACTTATCTGGAGTTTGCATCAGACTGTTGCCGACGAGCATATTAGGTCAGCTTCATATTTGCTGCAGTACAAGAGTTACACCTCCTCTTTTACTGCTCGTTCGGTGATAAGCGACGCAGAACCCATACGAGCCTCTATAAGTTCTTCACCCGAGTCACACATTCCTTTGAGTGAAAGGATGAAGAAAAGAAGACCTCTTACCCTTTTCGATAAACCTGCCTCTGGTTCTGGAGAGGCAAAAAGAAGTAAGCTTGATGTCCCAGGAGAAGGGACAAAGAAAATTGATGCACCTCCCTCGGCTGCTCCTGTGAAGGTGGTCGAGAAGCCCCCAGTGGCCCCGAGCAAGGATGCTGCTCCAGGCGAGGTGATTTTCATTTCTCCGACTAAGACTACATCGTTAGTCGAGAAGGTTGATGCTCCTCTGAGGAGGCTAAAGAAAAGCTCCTCTATCAATTTGGCTGACACCGTCTCTCAGCCCCCGACTAGTGGAGTTCCCACTTTTGTTCCCCCGAGCTCTGCTATGAGCTCGGTGAAGACTTGGATCGTTCCCGAGATCCAAGGTATTGAAGAAAACCTTTCTCGGGACACTGTTACTACACTTGCAGCTCATCACATTGCTTCTGTAAGTCCCATAGTATTCTTTCCTTTTTGTATCTGTGCACTAACTTATTTTCATTTTCTTTTCACAGTTGGTGAGCTGTTTTAATACAATTTTGAAGAAAGATGAAGCTATTAAAGCTTCAAGCTCCTCTTCTGGTGTAGAGGAAGCTTTGGTAGGCCTGGCGCAGTCTGTGAAAGATTCTCGTCAGAAATACGATGATGATACGGCAGTCTGGGAGAAGAATCTTGCTTCTACTGAGCAGGAGAAAGCTCAGGTTATTGAGGTCTCCAAGGGGTTGGAGAAAAAATTAAATAGTCTGGAGGAGAAGAATAAAGAGCTCGAAGAGAAGCTCAAAAATGCTGGGGAGCTTGAAAATAAGCTCAAGGCTGCTGAAGAGGAGTTGGGTCAACTTCGGGAAGTAAGCCGTCAGAAGGAGGAGGTTGAGAATAAATTGAAAGCTGATGATGACCTTCTTTCCGAGAAGCTTTCCCCGGAGAAGACAAAGAGGAAATTGGTTGTGAAGAAATCTTTTAGCACTGGCTGGGATAAGGGGTGGAACAAAGGCTTGGCTTCCATGATGTCGCAAGTCGAATATGGCAGCCTCAAATACTTTAGAGATGGATGGGTGGCTACTTTACAAGAAATGAAAGTTGATAAAACTTCTGAATTATTTCAATGACACATCCCTGGCCCCCCTCCAACTCCTGAAGACGAAGAAGAGGACGAAGATGCCTCTGAGGAGTCTTCCATGGTGATGGTAGATCAAGTTTCTTATCCCCTAGCCATCCAGCCTACTAACGAGGAACTTCAGCAACTCATTACTTCATCCGAGCAACTGCCATCGCTCCCTGAGCAACTCTCTGTTCCCTCCGAGCAACCTACCTCCTCGTCCCAGCCTCCCGAGAAAGTTTTGGGAGACAAGGAAAAGGTGTAGAGTTGTTCGGGTTTCTCTCTATTTTATTTTTCTCTGTCAAATGTAACCCTGAACATGTAACTCTGAACTTTATGATATAATGAAATTTGAACTTTTGTTTATGCATACTGTTATTTCTTCTCTTCATGCTCTGTTGGTACTCTTATTGATTATTGCTTTTTCTTCCTCTACTAGTTTCTGGCCAGGATGGAATTATTATTTGTTCATGATACAAAGCTGTTACGACAATGCAATGAATATTTTAAGGCTGGTCACACAGATCTGAGTGCAGCACAAATCGTCGACATCCTCGGCCAAGATGCTTCGGAACAGGCAATTGAAGCCTACCAATATTTGAAGTGTCTGCTTAATCGTGCAGTGGCCAATAATGTAGCTTATTATGATATGATTGAGGATCTCCAAGCCACTCTTGAAGAACTTCATCAATAATATAAGGAATCCACTGCCCTTTTGCATGAGGGGTACGAGAAGAAGTATCAGCAAATCAGTGCTGATAAAGGATATGATAAGCGTTTTGCTGCTTACGACGTGCGGGAGAGAATGTTGAAGGCTGAGGTCGAAGAGCACAAACAGATAACTGAGTTATTAGACCAAAAAAATAATAACGTGCAAAGAGAGGTGTCTCAGTTGAAGTCTGCAGCTTCCACCTCAAATGCTTTGATCCCAGTGATTGACGTGGGATTCTCGTTTTAGGAGGTCGAGAACGCCAACCTGAGGGATGAGTTGGAAACCTTGAAAAGAGATGGACCTTCTACATTATCTCATGGACGAGCAAGAGCTCCTCGGGGACGAGCAAGAGCTGCTCGAATTCCTGTCGAGGAACAGAGGACTCAATCATCTCTAGAGAACCAGGCCTTCCATCTAACGGCGAAGAACCAGGCATTGGCTGAGATGTCTAAGAAAATCAAGGACCTGGAAGAGCAGCTTTCTGCACAGAAGTCTGTCTTGGAGAATAAAGAACTTTTTATCAAAAACCTCTATGAGCAGCTGGAAAGATTGACGTATCAATTTCACAAGCAGCCCAGGGAGTTCTGGATGGCTGGCTACAACGAGGCTCTCTACCACTCGAACGATCGTATCCAGAATGCAAATAATGAGGGCTACAAACAGGGATGGCTGAATGCCTTAGGTGTGCTGCAACTCGAACAGGGTCATTACCTGTAGGATTACCATAATCCTGGGTGCTCGACCTACCCGTGCCACCATTCAATCTTGATATGAGTTGGATCCCTGCTCGGGCCATCCCTCGGTGTTTGATTTCCAAATACCTCGGCGATTACAATCTCCATTCCAATATTGAGATATCTCGTCCCGAGCATCTACTAGATCGACCATCCGTTATGAATATCAAGATGCTAAAAGATCTTAAGTTTATAAATTCTCCTCTTGCTTTAAATGATCCTCCTGCTGGCGAGGAACCTGTTTCAAAAGCAGAGGGGAAGAAACCAATAGAATAGGAATATTGATGTAATAAATTTGTATTTCATTCCTGATGTATTTTGTTATATATTTAATGAAATAATTTTATTTGCAAATCTTGACTTCCATTGTCTTGTAACACTTTACATCTGTGCATATGTATCTATTAAAAAGATAACAACATTGTGTTATTTATCGATCAACTTATTGTCGAGTAATTTGAATTTGTGGTAGTCACTTGGCAAAAATGATGTTTTGTTTCTCGACCAACTTAGTAGTAATTTAAAAAGTTACGAGTATCAAAAATTTTGCCCGATCACTTTCTCGTATTCATAAAATGTTTCTGACCAACCAAGATCGGTAAATTTTCCTTTTCGACCAACTACAGTTAGTGGATTTTTCCTCTACGAGGAGCTTTGGCACTTTCTGGAATAATTTTACCTCCCAACCAACTTTAGTTGGCATTTTCGAGAATACATTTACTTCCTAACCAACATAAGTTGGCATTTTTAGGATTTTATTTCCTAACCAACATAAGTTGGCATTTTCAGGAATAGTTTTACTTCCCGTAGGAATACATTTACTTCCTAACCAACATAAGTTGGCATTTTTAGGAATACATTTCCTAACCAACATAAGTTGGCATTTTTAGGAATAGTTTTACTTCCCGTAGGAATACATTTACTTCCTAACCAACATAAGTTGGCATTTTTAGGAATACTTTTACTTCCTAACCAACATAAGTTGGCATTTTTAGGAATAGTTTTGAGTAGTCTGAGATCAGCTGAGTATCTGTTGAGTAGTGTGTAGCACTAGTATTCCACAAAAAATTTCCAATAAAGGGAAAGAAAATGGGCAAAACATTGTCACTTTATTCATACTGATGAAACTGCATTACATGAGAGTTTACATTACTAATAATATTTGCGCAGGTGCTCTGCATTCCATGCATTCTTAAACTCCTCCCCTTCTAAAGTTTCTATTCTGTATGTCCCTGGTCGAACAACTTCTTTAACTCGGTAGGGTCCATGCCAGTTTGCTTCCAGTTTGTTGTGCTTTTGAATCACCTTCTTTAGCACATAGTCTCCTTCTTTCAAGTCACACTTCTTCACTCTCTTGTTGTAAAACAAAGCTGTTCGCTGCGGGTAAGCAGCATTTCTAATGGCTTCTTATTCTCTAACCTCCTCGAGCATGTCCAAGTCTAACCTTCTCATTAAATCGCTGATAGGGGAATTAAAATTCAGTATTCTGTGTGTTGGGAGACCCAATTCGGCGGGTATAACAGCCTCACTTCCAAATGCCAGCATATATGGAGATTCCCCTGTTGCTGCTCGGGGAGTAGTTCGTAAGCCCATAACACTGATTGTAGCTCGTTGATCCAATTTTCTTTCGCATCATCCAGTCTTTTCTTCAGACCATTCAGCAACGTTCTGTTTGTCACTTCAGTTTGTCCATTGCTTTGAGGATGGCTTGGTGCTGAGTGGATCTTCAAAATATCTGACTGATGACAATAGGCAGCGAACTCCTCGTTGTCAAATTGTGTTCCATGGTCTGTGATGAAGGCATGAGGAAGACCATAACGACAAATGATGTTCTTCCAAATAAATTGGTACACCTTGTCGTACGTCATATCAATAAGAGGCTCAGCTTCAACCCATTTAGTAAAATAGTCCACAGCGACCACGAGATACTTAAATCTTCCCCTGGTCGTCGGCAGTGGCCCAACTAAATCTATTCCCCATATGGAAAATGGCCAAGGGGAAGTAATGGGTGTCAATAACTCTTGGGAAGTTCTTCGGATGGAGGAGAAGCGCTGAAACTTGTCATATTTCTTAGCATAGGCTATGCAATCATCCCTCATCATCGGCCAGTAGTATCCTTGAGTCATCATTCTTTGCAAAAGAGTCCGACCTGCTACATGGGCTCCACATGACCCTTCATGGACCTCTTCAATCAAATCTTTCACCTCGGTGGGATGCACACATCTTTGCAAACCTGCTATAATTCCTCGTCTGTATAAAATACCATTAGTCAGTACATAACGAGCAGCCTTAAATTTTAGTTTCTTGGTTGCAAGTTTATCAGTTGGTAATTCCCCTTTCTCAATATATGCCCTGATGGGATCCATCCATGATGACCCTGAATCGAGGGTATTAAAGTTTATAGTCAAATCTTCATCTATACTCCGACCAGCTAAAACTTCAATTGGGATTATTCTTCATAGCTCGGTACGAGTAGCTGATGCTAATCGAGCTAAGGCGTCTGCTCTCGCATTTTCCATTCTTGGTATTCTGACCAGTTAAATAGCGGCAAATTCTAACACCAATTCCTTCGCCTTTGCATGATATCTGATCATTAATTCTTCTTTGGCTGCATATACTCCCATCATTTAATTTATGACCAATTGCGAGTCACTGAAAACAATAACTTGTTCCGACCCCATGGTTTTTGCCAAACTAAGACCTACAATCATGGATTCATATTCAGCCTCATTATTCGAAGCTTTGAATTGGAAACGTAGGGCGTATTCCATGTCGACCTCGTCCAGACTATTCAAAATTATCCCTGTGCCACATCCTGTAGTGCATGATGAACCATCCACATACAGACTCCATATAGGCAACTCGTCTTAAAATTGCTGATCTGACAGAGTTCATCGGTGGAAAGTTTGTTGCTTCCTATCACCATCTCCTGATATTTCTTGCTGTTCATCGATCATCTTTTCTTGCCCTAAGCTGGTCTGGGCTTGAATTTGATGATCCTGTAACATCTACTTGCCCTTTTACCAAGCTAAGTTGGTCTGGGCTTGCATTTAATGATCCTGTAACATCCACAGATTGATCAGCGAGCAACTTTTGCTCCTCGGGGGTATCAGGATAGGTGAACTCTGCTATAAAATCTGCTACCGCTTGCCCTTTTAGTGATGATCTGGGTTTATAAACTATATCATATTCACCGAGTTTTATTGCCCAGCACATCAATCTTCCTGACTTTTCTGGTTTATGAAGGGCTTGCCTCAATGGCATATCAGTATATACTACTATGGTATGAGCCTAGAAGTATGGCTTCATTCTTCTATTCGCCTCAATCAATGCTAGTGCCAATTTTTCCAGCCTTGGATATCTGATCTCTGCTCCTTGGAAGGCCTTACTTGTGTAGTAGATTGGTTTTTGTACTCCATTCTCCACTCTTATCAATGCCGAACTAACTGCATTCTCAGACACTTCCATATACAAGTATAATTTTTCTCCCATCACTGTCCTGGATAACAGTGGAGGTGTTCTAAAATATTTCTTCAAGTCTTAAAAAGCCTTTTCACATTCATCATTCCACTCAAAAGTTTTTCGGAGCGTCTTGAAGAATGGGAGGCATCGATCAGTTGCTCGCGATACAAATCTGTTGAGTGCTGCTACTCATCTTGTAAGACTTTGTACTTATTTCTTCGTCATTGGGGATCTCAGCCCTAACAGAGCTTTGATCTTTTCAGGGTTAGCTTCAATGCCTCGCGGATTGAAAATGTACTCGAGAAACATGCCTTCTCGTACTCCAAATATGCACTTCGTCGGGTTCAACTTCCTTTGATATTTATCTAGTTGATCAAAGGTCTGGCTTAAGTCAACTAAATGATCAACATCTTTCTTGCTCTTTGTCAGCATATCGTCAACATAGACTTCCATATTACAACTGATTTGTTCTGCAAACACTTTGTTCATCAGCCGCTAATATGTTGCACCTGCATTTTTCAAACCAAAAGGCATAACATTATAATAATAAGTTCCCCTAGGGGTAATGAAAGAAGTACTCTCTCTGTCTTTAGGTTTCATTGTAATCTGATTGTAACCAGAATAATCATCCATGAAGCTCAGCAGCTCGTGTCCCGAGGTAGCATCCACTAGTTGATCAATTCGGGGCAGCGGAAAATGATCCTTTGGGCATGATTTGTTGAGGTCAGTGAAGTCTACACACATCCTCCATTTTTGTTCTTCTTCTTCACCATTATCACATTTGCTAACCAGTCTGGATATTTAACATCTTCAATAAAGAAAGCTTTCTGGAGCTTCTCGACTTCCTCCTGTATAGCTTGATCCTTCTCGGGACTGAATACTCTTCTTCTCTGCTTCACAGGTTTGATCTCCTTATTCACATTGAGTTCGTGACATAAGAAATTTGGGTCTATCCCAGGCATATCCTCATGAATCCATGCAAAAGTTTGCTTTCTGCTTCTTAGGAAAGTTATCAATTCCTGTTGTAGTGAGGCTTGCAACGACGAACCTACTTGAGTAGTTCATTCAGGTCGCTTGTCGTCCAGGATGATATTTTCAGTAGCTTCCACCACTTGACCCTTCACGAGTTGTGACTCATCTCTAGGATCCAATGTTTCAATTTCTGCACCTTCATCCACTTGATAGGTGATGGTCTTTTTCCTTGATTCCTCCATTTCCTCTTGCTCGACGGATGAATAATAGCATTCCCGAGCTACTTTCTGATCACCTTTCACAACTCCTACTCTAAAATTTGTTAGAAATTTTAGGCATTGATGTACCGTGGATGGTACAACTTCGAACTTCTTCAATCCTACTCTTCCCATGATGATATTGTATGATGATTGAACATTCTTATCCATCATGAAGAAGCGTATTCTTTCTGTTCGACAAGCAGGCCACGTACCAAAGAATATATCCAATTTGATCGTCCCAAGTGGAAATACTTTCTCGCCAACAAAACCGAGGAGGGGTCTATGATAAGGCTCCAGTTGAGATAGCTTTAGATTTAAACTGTCGAAGCACGAGTAAAACATGATGTCTGCTGAGCTACCATTGTCTACTAGTACTCTTGAAATCATTACCTCCTTCATCCTCATTTTGATCACCAATGGGTCATCATGAGGATATAGAACACCTGCGAGGTCATTCTTTGAGAAACCAATGACCAATTTCTCTTTGTTCACCTTTCTCGGGCGATCCTCCTCAGCTAGATTTATTCGTTAAATGTATGAACAAGCTTGAGCCTCACAGAGGTAAGCTTTTCTCTCGGCAGTAAGGTCTCCTCCTCCTGCATCTCCACCTATAATAACATTACAGTCAAATGACCTAAAGCATATTGAAAATACCTCATGTTCTGGCTACCTTGGTCTCTTGGGAAGATCGGGGTCATCTTCTGGATTAACTTCATGGTCTCTCTTCTTGTTCTCCTCTGCTCGACGAGGATATCCAGACCTCTCTCTTGCTCGGTCGTTGTTTCTTCTATCATTCCTCCGATCAACATACTTTGCCAATTTTCCTCGTCTGATGAGTGTTTTAATCTCATTCTAAAGAGCTATGCAATTTTTGGTCATATGACCATGATCTTTGTGAAACTCGCAATATTTTGCCTTATTTCTCCTTTCGGGGTCTGCCTTCATTTTCTCTGGCCAGCTTAATTCCTCGTTGTTTTTGATTTCTTCTAGAACATGGTTGATGTCTTTCTTCAAAGGAGTATAATTATCAAATTTCCTCAATACTTCCCAAGACGACCTTGTTTTTGAGTGTTTGTCATTACCATTGTTCTTATGCTCTTTCTTCTTAGCTTTATCACCTTCCACCTTGGTTTCTTTGGCATCCATAATCTTCTTTGCAGCCATAGCCACCTCGGCATTCATAATCTTGTCCGCTTTTCCCATCAGATCTGACATTGTTCTAGGTGGATCTTTGGCCAAAGTGTAGTACAACTTGTTGGGCAGTAATCCACTCATCAAGGCGGTAATCGCTGTTTTTTCCTCATAGTCAATGACTTCGAGCATCTCGTTATTAAAATGAGTTATATAATCTCTGGTACTTTCACCAGTTTTTTGTCTAACACTTAACAAATGCGCTACTCGTTTAATCGGCTTTGCCCCAAAATAGAAATTCCCAATGAATAACTCGGCCAGTTGAAAGAAAATTGAGATCTTACCCCAAGGAAGATTATTATACCACATTTGAGCAGATCCGGTAAGAGTTCCCGAGAATGCTCTGCATCTCATATCATCTGGAACAGCATAGATGTCAGCTGCAGCTTGGTATTGTTCTATATGAAGGACAAGGTCGGTCTTTCCATCATATTTGTGAGTCACAATAGGTTCTTTAAACTTTAATGGTGTTGGAAAATCTACAATGGCCTGGACAAAAGGTGTTCCTCGAACAAAAGTTCATTGTAGAGGGTTCTTGGCCTTAGCCATTTCCCCTAATCTATCCTCCAGCCTCTGAATAGAGCCTTTCCACGCATCGTTTCTTTCCTCGGGCCTGTTGGTTCGAGCAACTGATCGCGTTGATGTGGCTTCCTGGGATCTATCTTGACGAGCAGCTGGTCGCGACTGGGCAGATCCTTCCCTTAAGTCTGATAGTCGTCGAAAATTCCTCGATGCGGCTCTAGGAGGACTTTTGCTCCTCATAGGACCTAATCGATCAAAAGGAGTTACTCTGCTTAATCTTTCTAGCGCACTAGTCCTTTCTGGAGAGAGAGTGATACATTGTTCAGTATCTGTGGCTCGTACCGACGAAGTTCGTCCAGGTTGATAAGAAAAATCTTCAGACTCCTCAGTACGATATGAATCAGTACGCCTAGTACATGAAGAGGGTAAATGGGTATTTCTTTGAATACTTCGCGATTCTGAATGGGTTGGTACGCCGCCATAGAGGGTTCATATGAGTTGTCGCATCGTTTCTTGCATGACTGTCTGGCCTTGGGCCAGATTTGTCATTATTCCAGCCAGATCTGGAATATTGGGCGGAGCAGATAGATTTGGAGGGCTTCCAGCGTTTTGATTGCTGGGTTCTGGAATATCAGCCATTTGTGATAAATTGTTTTTAATGAAAAACGATATTTCCAGTCGTTTCCCACAGACGGCGCCAATCTGTTGATGTAAAAAATTAGATTATACCTAATTATTTAATCACAGATAAATAAAATGAGACAAAGAACTTTTAAAGTGGTTCAACCTTATAAGAATGGCCTACGTCCACTGTTTCTGTTATTGCTGACTGTTTGGGAATTCTCGATTACAAGTTTTCTCAAGAAATTCCGTTCCCCAAAATTCCGATCCCCTTACAATGAGGATAATACAATGTATTTATAGCCCTAAGGCTGTAATGTGAAAGAGTAATATATTAAATGCCCCTTAAGCGTATACATCTGTATGATAATAAGTATTTAATGCGCAGTCAAACTGTTGGGTTATCCTGCTATTAATGCTTTGTTCGAGGTGCAACTCAGACCGCCTAAGTTCCTCGGTACTCAAAAGTTCCTCGGAGAGTTCTTGTAGGTCAGAGCGTCTGAGTTGATCGGGGAAGTAGAGTTCCTCGTTGCAATATGGTTCCTCGGAGTCGAGGTGTTGTTCGTGAGTGTTTATTGTTGCCATGTAGATTGCCACGTGTCTTCACCCATTTGAGCCATGTCAGCAGACTACATTTGGTATCAACTGTCACTTTAGAGGACACATAAGAAGGTAGGAAATATGCTCATCGGTCTCGCGTCAGGTAATGTTGAGAGGCAAGGAATAGGTTATGACGGTGCATCACTTACCATGCTGCACCCGAGCCGGTTCTCTAGTTTATATTGGATCCTTATGGACCTAGACATAACCTATATAGGAGAGCTCATCCTAGACGTTTTAAGAAGGTGGACCCAAGCCCATTTATGTTTGTGCCCATTGCAAACAAAGAGGCCACCTTATAGAGTATTGTTTTGACCTATAGGGAGAGTGTCTTACAGGTATGTTCTCCAATATTCTTGCACACAAGTTCCCTCGCGAGTTTTTACACGCATTTCCACACATGTTACTCCGCGTCACTTGAGATATTTGACAGTTCTCGAGAGAACTAGAGTATTTAGTCAAGACTTTACAAAATTTGTAGGAGGAATTTTTTAGGATATCATCTCCTTTTGAGAACTCCTCCAGGCCTAATGATTGAGGTTAAGACTTGTCTTCTAGCATAGGGTGACTATCATGTTCATATCTTACATTCATATTTCTAGATTGTACTATAATTGTATATCTATATTTCTCATTTTGATATTTTTGGAAAAATCCAAAAAGAGTTTTATTTTTCTAAAAAATTTGAAAAGTACAAAAAGATTTTCGATTTTTAAGAAAAGGTGTTTTAATAAAATTTTTGAAAAAGGCAAAAAGAGTTTTGTAATTTTTTTCACCTTATACGAATGAACAATTAAGCTGTCCAGATCATGAATTCATTCCATATCCACGTGACTTTTTCTAGTGAATTGAGACATGACATCATTTCATATATGGACTTCATAATGTATGGAGTTGTTAAGTTTGATCATTACTTGCTACATGTTTAACTCATTGTCTCCTTTAATGCACATGAGCACCATCTTATTTAACTATTGCACTTACCTGTCATTTGTCGATCATAGTGTCTTCATCTCAATTTTTCTTTAAAACAAACCAAATGTAAAAAATGAGATAAAAAGTTGTGCATATAAGAACCATTACCCGTATTCAAATCATTTTATCAAAAAAATTATTATATATTAAGCAATGTAAAGGGGCTACGAAAGATAAAAGTCTTTGCATTAAAAGTCGCCATTTGCAATGAAAAGAGCCTAAAAATATTAGAGGCACATAAAAACAAAAGTGTTAGGCCATTTTGTTTGAAAATTGATGCTTCGCTGCAAATTAGCATTAATTTTATCAAAAATATTATTTGTTATGCGAGATTTTGAGGGAGCTAAGTTGAATATCAATGGGTTTGTACAAACTTTATAAATCTCGAAAAACATTGCATAGTTTTGGACGTAGTTGGTGTGCAAATCACTTATGTTCTTGATTTGTTGATTAGGTTAAGTCAATTTCACTCGAGTTCACCACTTTGAAACCTAAGTTAGACTTTGAGATCGTTCATTAGTGGTATCACGATCCTTCATTCACATATGTTATGATTGTCTATGTTGATTAACATGGAATATGTTCACACCCCTACATTCCACATTCATGATTCCGACATTTTTGTGCTAATTCATGGTGTGTTGTGTTTGTAAAATTCATACTTGAGAAAATTTTGAAAATTTTCAAAAATAGTTGATGAAGCCTTTGAGATTATCATTACACGTGAATTATTTTTGTGTCTTTGTGATGACATCTTACTTCTTATATGTGATGCTTTATACTTCATGTTTAGTTTCTACTCCTTTGTCTATTTCGAACAAAAAGGGAGAGAACAAATTGTAAACGCACGTAATTTCCTTTTTATGTGTAAAACAACAAACACGAGATGCGGAAGCGTAAGGATGATGGTTCAACTTTTAAACACCGGATTTTAATTTAATAAACAAAATTAAACCAATTCATTAATCCAAGTCCTAGAATTTGCCTAAGTCATGATTATCAATATTACAACAAAGTTAGGCGAAACCAAATTTTAACAATTGACTTGAATTAAACAAACTTTACCCAATATTTAATTTAGTCCCATATTAGATTGAGTGTGATAATTTAAAACGAATTTTATCTTGAATTTATTCAAAGCATGCGTTCTAAATTATGAAGCAAGATAAAATAAACAATATCACACTACGCCGCGATGTACGAGGAAAAACCCAAGACGGGAAAAAACCTCGGACGACCTTAGCCACAAAGCCACTAGATACGGAATTATACTTACAAGACAGATAGACTTACAACGACTGACTCGATCCCTCTCAAGCCTCGACGCTTCTTCTCGTAGACACCTCTTCCTAGCGGATAACCTCGAAACACCACCGCGGTCTCGGAATCCACCGATGGGGCTTTCTATGGTCACTGTCACCCGTACATGGAGACTTTCTCCAAGTGGGTAGAGTCGCAACAAAAAATCTTCTTCTTTGATGGATGTAGAAGCAAACCAAAACTTCTCTTCTTGAATTCGGTAGAGATAAACTGGTGCCAAAACTCCAAGCAATTTGATATGTAAATAAGAACTTTGACTAAACACAATTGGGTGTAAAATAGAGTGTGAAGGATTTTCTCTTTGAAAAATAACACTCAAAACATGAACAATTTCCTAAACCATTTTTGCTCTCAAACACTCTCTAAGAGATGGAAATATTTTGGAAATGTTGGTTTGGAAAATGTCATTCCCGCACATAATAAAGTCTGAAAAAGTTGGTTAAAAACCAAGTGGGGAAGTGGGTGAAAAACTGCCAAAAAAACTGTTCCCGCCTGACAGCTCGTTCGAACGACATTTCGTTCGAACGAAGTCTCGTTCGAACGAGACTTCTAACGACGCTCCAGTATGGACTCGTTAGAAGCTCGTTGGAAATCTCGTTAGAATGACAATCTCGTTCGAACGACATTTCTAACGACATACCAGTATGCCTTAGTGGGAACTCGTTGGCAGGTTCGTTCGAACGACATCTGGTTCGAACGAAAAAACTCGTTCGAACGACATATCTAACGAACGACCAGAAAGATTGAAAAATTCGATTTTGGCCCAGAAAACTTTATGAACTTATTTTAAAGTTTTATATAATTTCTTTCTTAAAACAAAATGCAGTTTTTATAAAACCTAACACCCAATAAACTTTGTTCCAAGCTCCTATATAAATATAATTGCATTCATACCTTGGGAGCATGGAACCATAGTTGATGACGTAGAAACGAGGCACGCAAACCGGCACATTTGATGAAGCTTTATACTCTTTGCCGCTACATCTTCAACACACACTTCATAAGCTTGAGAGTATTACAATAACATACTATCCTATGAATAAATGTTTTTGTCCGGAATTGAGCCAAAACTATATATGGACTCAATTGGAAATTTGTGTCCTTACAAATCTCCCCCTTTGGCTATTCCGGGACAAAAACCAAACAAAAATCCTAAAGGGTCGTCAAGCTCACTAGACTCAATACATAACCCACCCAAACTTGACTCAACCCAAGGATCAAATGCTTTGCCATTAAACAATGCCGCTTTAGAAAAAATCCTGCACACTTAAGCAAACTCATCAAATGCATAGGGACTATCAAAGTATTTAAGCAAACTCATCAAATGCATAGGGACTATCAAAGTATTAAATGCAATTAATTAATTACTCCCCCTAAATTAATTCTCCCCTTTATCCCCTTTATCAAACACATGACCTACTTAGAAAGACGTCTCCCCATAAGATAAATCTCCCCCAAACTAAGATATGATAATAATAGGATTAGATACCATTTCTCCCCCTATCATCATTCTCCCCCTTTTTGTTCAGGAATAGGCAAAGGATAAAGAACTAATAAACAACATGTTGAAGCTTAAAGTGATAAGACATGAAAGCATATGGGCAATAAAAGCATAGGCAAAGACAAAACAAATATCATATATATATAAACGAGAAATATACCAATGAAGCACTTGCATATATATATATATATATATATATATATATATATATATATATATATATATATAGATATAAACACACACATGACACAAAAATATACTAAGTTTTCACACTCGTATGGAAAAAATGTGTCATATGGAAACGGGAGTGTAGGGGTGTGAACTAGCAACAATTAAATTTAGACCCAAACACTTAATAAACATTCACGGAGTTCTCATTTGATTGCAAACTTTATCACATTTAAATATAACCTCATGTGACAATATGAAGATTGAACTCAATGAACAAACATACACAATGCATACAAGCCTAGCATGATGATGATTCTACAAACCAAATAGAGTCATGACATTAAAGACAACTAGGATAAACGGACATTGTGCAAACCGTTGATATACCATCCAAGTCTTCCTCAATAAGCATATATATTCTTTTGCTTTTGAATGAAAATATCAAACATACATAGGCCGTGGCAATTGTTTTCTTTTTAATGCCAAATATTCTGTTTTTAGGCCTTTGGATCACGTATTTCTTTTAGATCCAATAAACGGTGGCTTACTATCGCAAAGGATTTAATTCATCCTTTCGGAGCCCTTCCCCGTGCACATTTTTATTTATCATGTTTTCATTTTTCACACAAATCTCACATGCAACGGATTTTGACATGCACTAGTCCTCCTAGGTCATAGATATGTAGATGACTAGATTGGTAGGAGAACACCTCAAAAAGCTCAAGTATAACATGTGACATTAAGATTTCAAAAGAGCTCGTGCATGTGTGAATAGAGGCATATAAAAATAGAATCCATTTAAACAATACAAAATCCAACTACTCCAAATAAAACATGGTAAAGAACATTTTAAGGATTGAAAATCTAAACCAAAAGTTCTAGCCACGTGGGAGCGTAAAAAAATGGGATTCAAACACATATATATGCCACATAAAGTGTGTCAAACTAAAATACACACAAAATAATTTTTTTGAGTTTTTAACATTTTTAATCAAAAATAGATATTTACTCAAAAGGAAAATCATTTGTACTTTTCATTAAGCTTAAATGAAATAAATAAAACACAAATGAGAAACACAAATCTTTTTATATTTTTTAATTAATTCAATCACAAAATATAATACAAAAAGATAAACAAGTCATAATTTCTAGCATGTGATATGAAATAAGGCAATGACTAGAAAATGACTAAACAGGCATACATTTAGCATGTGAATATAGCATGAAGTACAAACGCTAAAGTATGCAAATACTAACACATTCATCCTTTAGATTTAGCAAGGAAGGAAGCATGTGAAAGTAAATGAGAATCAAAAACCCTATTTTGCAAAGCAACCAAGTCGAATTTCCTAACCCAAATTAATGAAGAATGACTATCTTGGGGTGTAGGAACTTTAACTACCGTGGTTACTTTACTATGGGATTTTCTAGGAATTCGTTTAAGATCAAAACAAAATTTCCTAAGATGACCTTGTCGACCACAATGTGTACAAGTAAGAGCATGTCGAAAAGATTTACTTAAAGAGTGATCTTTAAATGTATTCCTAGTTGATTCTCCTAAAACATTGGTTTGGGCATTATGATTAAATTCATTACAAGTATTGAAGCCTAAACCACAAGTGTCATTTTTAATTTGGACCGTTCCTAACATTTTATCTAGTTTTTCTGAACGACACTCCAAATAAAATTTGACATTACTAGAATCTTTTAATTTATTTTTCAAATCTACAATGTTAGATTCTAGTAAAACATTTCGCTCTTCAAAAGCAAGAAGCTCCGTTTTCAAGGATTCCATTAAACCCCTAAGGCTATCTCTCTCGCCTTCTACATATTCTAGCTTCTCTCAAAGAGTCCTCTCACGTGTCCTAAGGTCTTCTATTAAATCATTTTCATCAACGACCTTGACACTCTCTCTTAAACTAGCTTCTAACTTCAAATTAGCTCTTTTCAATTTAGTAGATTCTTTATAAAGTTCTTGGAAAGCATTTTGTAGTTTACTCACATTAACCTCTTCTTCATTTTCACTCTCGCTTTCTTCTTCACTCTCACTATCATAAAAAATAAGAGAATCATGTACAATGACCTTGGAAGTGGCATGTGCTATCGTTTCATCAATCGATGAGGTCTCACTATCACTCACATGACTAGCCATAAAAGCCACAAAATTTTTCTTAGTGGGGGAATCGGGCTTCTCTTCCTTATCACTATCACTAAGGGTTGCATTATATGAAATGGGTCGCTTACCATCTTTCCTTAGTTTATTGGGGCACTCATAATCCCTATGGCCATAACCTTCACAACCAAAACACTTATTAGACTCGTCCCTATCTAAATTGTCATTGCTAGGTTTAAGGATCTTCTCGGCTTTAGAAATATTCTCGCTTTTATCATGTTTAGAAGTATCAAATTTCTTAAAACCATTTTTAAATTTATCTTTGTTAATTTTAAGAAATTTTCTAAATTTACGAGCAAACAAAGCCATGTCTTCCGAGTCACTATCACTCTCGCTCTCTACTACTTGTTTTACCTCTCTTCGGGCTTTTAAAGCAACGCCCTTCTCGATTTTCTTTTCAGTTTTATAGGGAAACATATCTAGTTCATAGGTTTGTAAATCACCTACAAGCTCTTCTAATTTCGTAGAGGCTAAAGTGGGTAAAGAATTTAAAACGGTCACCTTTGGAATAAATCTATCGGGTAGGGACCTTAAAATTTTCTTTACAACACGGTCGTCAGGTATTTTCTCTCCCAAGTTAAAAGATGAATTAACAATATCAGAAAGTCTAGCATAGAATTCATCAAAAGTTTCTGTTTCATTCATTTTGATAGTTTCAAATTGAGTGGTGAGGTTTTGGAGTTTTGAAGCTTTAACGACACTAGTTCCTTCATGAGTTAATTGTAAAATATCCCAAGCTTCTTTAGCGGTTTCACACGTCATAATACGACGAAATTCATCCGGTGTGACAGCGCTAAATAAAGCATTTAAACCACGGGAATTGAAATTAGCAAGTTTAAACTCATTTTCAGTCCATCTATCGGCGGGTTTGATAACACGTTCATTTTTAACTAAATAAGTTGGTGGGGACCACCCGTTAACAACAGACATCCAAACACGTTCGTCGATAGATTTTAGTGCTGATCTCATACGCGCTTTCCAATACGCGTAGTTTGAACCATCAAAAATAGGAAATTTTGAAAATGGGAAAAAATCCATTTTAGCCAAAAATTATTTACAGATCGTTAACGAAATAATTTATCGCTTTGGCTCTGATACCAATTTGTAAACGCACGTAATTTCCTTTTTATGTGTAAAACAACAAACACGAGATGCGGAAGCGTAAGGATGATGGTTCAACTTTTAAACACCGGATTTTAATTTAATAAACAAAATTAAACCAATTCATTAATCCAAGTCCTAGAATTTGCCTAAGTCATGATTATCAATATTACAACAAAGTTAGGCGAAACCAAATTTTAACAATTGACTTGAATTAAACAAACTTTACCCAATATTTAATTTAGTCCCATATTAGATTGAGTGTGATAATTTAAAATGAATTTTATCTTGAATTTATTCTAAGCATGCGTTCTAAATTATGAAGCAAGATAAAATAAACAATATCACACTACACCGCGATGTACGAGGAAAAACCCAAGACGGGAAAAAACCTCGGACGGCCCTAGCCACAAATCCACTAGATACGGAATTATACTTACAAGACAGATAGACTTACAACGACTGACTCGATCCCTCTCAAGCCTCGACGCTTCTTCTCGTAGACACCTCTTCCTAGAGGATAACCTCGGAACACCACCGCGATCTCGGAATCCACCGATGGGGCTTTCTATGGTCACCGTCACCCGTACATGGAGCCTTTCTCCAAGTGGGTAGAGCCGCAACAAAAAATCTTCTTCTTTGATGGATGTAGAAGCAAACCAAAACTTCTCTTCTTGAATTCGGTAGAGATAAGCCGGTGCCAAAACTCCAAGCAATTTGATATGTAAATAAGAACTTGGACTAAACACAATTGGGTGTAAACTAGAGTGTGAAGGATTTTCTCTTTGAAAAATAACACTCAAAACATGAACAATTTCCTAAACCATTTTTTCTCTCAAACACTCTCTAAGAGATGGAAATATTTTGGAAATATTGGTTTGGAAAATGTCATTCCCGCACATAATAAAGTCTGAAAAAGTTGGTTAAAAACCAAGTGGGGAAGTGGGTGAAAAACTGCCAAAAACTGCCAAAAAAACTGTTCCCGCCTGACAGCTCGTTCGAACGACATTTCGTTCGAACGAGACTTCTAACGATGCTCCAGTATGGACTCGTTAGAAGCTCGTTGGAAATCTCGTTAGAACGACAATCTCGTTCGAACGACATTTCTAACGACAGACCAGTATGCCCTAGTGGGAACTCGTTGGCAGGTTCGTTCGAACGACATCTGGTTCGAACGAAAAAACTCGTTCGAACGACATATCTAACGAACGACCAGAAAGATTGAAAAATTCGATTTTGGCCCAGAAAACTTTATGAACTTATTTTAAAGTTTTATATAATTTCTTTCTTAAAACAAAATGCAGTTTTTATAAAACCTAACACCCAATAAACTTTGTTCCAAGCTCCTATATAAATATAATTGCATTCATACCTTGGGAGCATGGAACCATAGTTGGTGACGTAGAAACGAGGCACGCAAACCGGCACATTTGATGAAGCTTTATACTCTTTGCCGCTACATCTTCAACACACACTTCATAGGCTTGAGAGTATTACAATAACATACTATCCTATGAATACATGTTTTTGTCCGGAATTGAGCCAAAACTATATATGGTCTCAATTGGAAATTTGTGTCCTTACACAAATTAAGGAGGGGTTTGATTTATGAGGGGGAATGCATTACGAGTTTCATTTTCTATTTCAAACTCTATTCATCATGGGTATTTTCTTTGCTTCATGTGTGTAGGTATCCAAACGAATAACATATTACACCGGATGAAAACAAAATTGCCCAAAGGAAAAATAAGATGATATTAAAGTCAAAGTTTCTCTATGTCGTTCCATTTCTAGGGTTTGGGAAAGGTATTAGGATATTTTGTCATAAAGGGGTAATTTTTGTAATTTGGGTTTCGGTTAGTTTTGTGTACCAGAATAGCCAAAGGGGGAGATTTGTAAGCGTAAAATTTTAGCTTAAGCTTTTTTTTTGTATTTATTTGCACTTCGACATGTTTGGCATATCCCATTAATAACCGACACGCACCAACAAGTCAAGACGAACTCCAACATCTCAAAGTTCAAGACTCCTCTACATCTGATGAAGGTATAAAACTTTTAAGAGTTCTTAATTATTCATATTTGTATTGGGAATGTGTTTTTTTAGAAAAAATCGAGGCTGGATTTTTATGTTTTAATTTTTTTTTTTAAATCTTGTTCAAACAAGTTTAGAATCTCACTCGAACAAAATTGCCATTTCATTAGAAGGTCGTTAGATATTTACTTCAAATGAACATCAAACGAGGTTGGTCTGCTCTACAGTGGATTCTCGTTTAACATCGTTAAATGTAGACATCGAACGAAATGTCTTTATCATTTGATCAACCCGTTGATCTCATTCGAACGAAGTGATATTCTTATTCGAATAAACCTTATTTTCATTTGAACGAGCTACCGACTCGAAATTTGTGTTAGACTTATAAATACCTGTTTTAACTCCAATTTTTATAAGACTTTTGAAAAAAACATTTCATGCATATTTGTTGCAAAAATTCCAAGTTTTCTATTTTCCAAACACTTTTGATTCACAACTTTACATCCCTGGATATATTTGTGAATCGTTTTGAAACCCTAGAAGTTTCGTATCCCGCACACTTTGTGAAGATGATTCTTTACGACTGAACTTGTGACCCGAGTGATCAAGGCTGAAGAAGAATGAAGAAAGGCTGATCGGTGGATACCCATGGTGGACCGCCACTTATGGACGACTCTGGATTGAGTCATTTTCTTTACAAGGTTTTGAAGACACCGTGCGTTATACTTAATCGGTCTATGTAGTCTGTAAGTCGATAATCTTGTAAAATATTCTAAAGTACTGATTAAAGGTTTTCCCTCTAAAGAGATTTTTTTCTCATCTTTGTGTGTTTGCATGTTTGGTTTGATACTTACAGTTATATATTTAACATATATCTGCATGCATACCTAATTTAACCAAGATTAAAATTTGGTAAAAAATGGATTTGTGTGTGTTGGGATTTAAATTGAAAAAAAAATACAAAAATATAATTTTTGATTGTAACCATCCTTGTCGGGCGTGTTCACGTGCTTATAGAGAGTCTGACTCTCTGTGTGTGTGTGTGTGATCTCCAACATACCTTAAAGAGAGGACAAAAAATGATCATTTTTTTAAAATAGTAAAAAATATTGTTTTGAGCTGTTTTTTTGTACAATATTTAAACATTTCAACGAACCTAAAAAAAATCAGTCAAAATGAATTTTTTTTCCTCTTTTAAAAAAAATGTATTTGACGAATTTTTTAAAATAGGAAAAAAATCAATTTGAGTTTATTTTTTTTGTTTTTTTTTTGAAATGTTTAACTACCGGTATGTTTGAGATTCTCCCCATATATATATATATATATATATATATATATATATATATATATATATATATATATATATATATATATATATTAATCAGGAACATAAATGGAAAACTCAAATGTTAAGGTATCGACTTCATTACCTCCCTGATATGTTTTTTTTTATTAAGGCCGGTTTTGACTTTAGTTATTTACACAACCGTTTATAAATGAATGTATTTAAAAAATAAAAAAATAGTTATAAAATAATTATTAACCAATAAAAAGATAGAATAATGTCGAAAAAGAAAAAGAATGAAAATCAAACCTCCAACCCACCTCTTCTCCCTCCTACCAATACCACATCCTCCCTTCCTCTCTGACTACCAACACCACTGTCAGCCACCATTACACCTAAAATAATAATTACAAGACTATATCATCATCCCCACCTATCTCCAACTCGACAATCAACCTACCCTTCTCTAACTACCATCCCTCTCTTTTCTTCGCTACCACTTGACCCCTCTCTAACTACCTAGCTGATTCACCATTAGAAAAATATAATAGCGGACCCCCCTTCTTCCTTTTCTACATACGGATCTAAATCTGAAACCATAAGACCATCTTCAATGTAGTATTCCAGTATATATTATAGATCAACTCCCAATTCCCAACCCAACGCATTGAAACCATCATTCCCCTCTTTCTTTCTCTTTCCCCATACTGAACTCTGCAATGGCATCAACACGTCCCCCTGACTCGCCCCCAACACCCTCCCACCTCCTCGACCCTCCAATTCGTCACCCTGACGCTCTATCTCACGTCCGATCTCTGACCGACGTGCACATAATGACCCGTCTCCTCCACGAATGCACCGCCTACCAACGCTCTCTCGACCTCCACCTCTCTGACATCCTTTCCCACTGCTCCCACCTCGACAAATCCCTCTCCACGCTCCAAAAATCCTCCCCCACTCTCCATATCATCCAATCCGATGCCTCCCACATCCTCTCCAACCTCCGCTCCACCTCTTCCCTCGCTAATCAAGTCTAAAAAAAAGTCCTCCAACTCGACCTCACCCAATCCCGCGTTAACATAAACCTCCGACACATTAATACATCCTCCAATGCAATAATTGTATTCAAGGTGTCCAAAAGTCCCTTCAATATGAAGATTTCGAATCCGCTGCTAATTACATCCAAACTTTCACAAACATCAAATCCACTTACAAAGACACATTCTCAATCCCCAAAACCACCTCATTTCCATCATTCGTAAAAAATTACAGTTTGCCATTGACCAACGCGATCACGTCAGTATTTTAAAGTTTATAAAGTCGTTCCCCCCATTAGGTAAGAAGAAGAAGGCTTACAACTTTACGTTTCCTAGTTAAAAAAAGTGATTTTCATGAGATCCAGATCTGAGTTTGAGGAGCTAACTGAAGTAATTAATAAAAAAGGATTTGTTGTTAATGCCAATTTTGTGAAGTGTTTGACGAATTTTCTTAGGGATTTAATTTTTGCTATTGAGGAGAATACCGAGGTTTTGTGGGGATTATGTGGAGAGGATGGGGTGGTGTACGCGATTTGCGAGTTGTAATAGGAGTGCGATACACGACGTTCGATGATTTTGAGGAAGTACATGGAGTATCGGGGATTGACGAGGTTGGAATCCGAGACTAATGAGTTTAAGAGGAGTGTGGATTTGGAGGGGTGGCCGGAGCCGAGGGAGATAGAGGTGTATTTGGAAGATATTTTGGCGTTGACGCAGTTGGGGGAGGATTAAAAGGAGTATATGGTGTCGAATATACGGGGATTGAGTGAGGTGGATCCAAAGTTGGAGCCGTGGGCGTTTAGGGGAGGGAGTTTTAGTAAGGTTGTGCAAGATATCACGGGGTATTATGTGATTTTGGAGGGTTTTTTATAATGGAGAATGTGAGAAAGGCGATTAGGAATGATGAGTTTGTGAGGGATGGACTTATGAGTTCGATGGTGGATGATGTGTTTTATGTTTTGCCGAGTTATTGTCGGAGGCCGGTGTCAACGGGCAATATTAATTTGGTTATCGCGGTTTTGAGTAGCGCAGTGAGTTTGTTGGGGAGTGAGTATAATGATGCTTTGCAGCAGAAGATGAGGGATCCGAATTTGGGGGGAAGTTGTTTTGGGTAATGTTCGATCACAGAAGACTGCGGTGGAGATTACTATGGCTTTTAATAATATGGATGTGAGTAGTGAGTATGCATTGAAGATGCGGCATGAAATTGAAGAGCAATGTTCTGAGGTGAGTGCCTTTTTTATTATGTTATAGTTTTATGGATAATTTTAATTGAAAATGTGATTGCTTGTGTTTCATGTAATACTGTTTGTTTTTTAGCATCTCTAATCGGCCATCTCTAACAGGCCAAGTAATCTATAGTTTGTTTTTTTATTTCATATAATATTAGGTGTTTTGAGTTGTTTTACATAGTCTTTCTGAAAATATGTATTTTAATGTGAGCATGTGAGATGTATAAAACAGATATTTAATGCAAAACCCAAAAGATGATGGAGCCGATTAGGCCATGTAGTCTTTAGTTTGTTTGTGTTTTGTATCGAATTGCGTATTTGAGGCCTTTTACATACCCCTCAAAATAGGCGTTTTATGATTCTTATGTAAAATACAACGGAAGGGAAACACATTTGTTATCAAAAAGACAACAGAGGCGCTGTGACGCATGCGGCGAGGTCTCTTATTTGTTCATTTAATTTTTAAATTATAATATCACTGTTATCAAGCTTGATCAATTTTGATAAATAAATTTTAAATTAAAAACTAGAAATACTGTATTGTTTCGTCAAAAGAATTCCATATAGTCAGAATCTCCCCATCAATCCTGACTGCAAAGTCCTCCCTCACCTTGAGGTCCAGAGCTGTTTGTTTTATCCTTTCCCATCTTGATCATTCATCTTATACTTGATGAAAAGGAAATCTACTTCAATATTAAACCAATATTACAAATTATTGAACAATATCTGAACTAGCCTCTTCTACAACATTACCAGTCAAAATGCACCCCCCCCATCCTAGATGCCTCATCTCTCTAGTCAAATGGTTGAAGAGGTAGGAATGGCCTATTCGAAACCCATAGTAATTTTAAAAAGTCTAATTAAAAGGAAGTTTAGTCTTTAGAAATGGGGCAAAATTAAACTCCCCCCCCAACACACACACAGACACACAATATTCTTTAGAGTTAAGTCTCTAAACTAGTAAATGCAACCCATGTATAAAAGCTACCACACTCTCCATGCACAGCTGACCTAAATTCTGCTACAGACTAACTTTTGTGGCTAGTATTACAGTTTGGCAGATTGGCGTTCAACTAGGGTGGATCATCAGGTTAGTCAACTCAAGACGAGTTTGAATGGTATTAAGATAGTGTTCTATAGTTCAGCTAGATTATTAGTGTGACCTAATGTATGATCTAGAATGTGGTGGTAGTTCAGGTTCTAATCACTTTGATCATCTGTTTGGGTGAGCATCATACCCGTAGTCAGATGAAGTCTATCTTTAGTGGAAGTTTGGGTTCACTTATTTGAATGGTTCCACGTATGTTTGGTTTGGAAATGTGGGTTATCAAGACCTTTCGTATATAGTTTGTGTTTCCATGTTTAAGAGACCGATGATCTCGTCGAAGAAGGGTTACCATAGATTGTTATTGGAAAGAGTGTGGGACAAAGTGTGAGCACTAAATGCGTGGAAGAGTATTAATGGAGATAATGTCAACAGTGTGTTGGAAAATCAAGAGAATGGATGACGTGACATACCAATTGCACCAAAAATAAAGAGTATCAAATTAAGCATAAACTCTCACAAATTTATTGATCGAATAACACTTAAGGGGAATGCTTACGTTTATTGGCCTACAAAGGGTATATTCCATTGAGTGTGATACTCTATAATCATGAAAGTGTTAGAATTAGTAAGTTCATGAGTGATGTCATCCATGTGTAACATCCCTCATGACAACATTAACTGTACTTTTTAAATTTCTTAATACTAACTATTACTAAAATCAAAAAATAAAGATATAGAAATAAAATAATACAAATAATAAATATTGCAAATTTGCCCTCTTATTCTCAGTTCACATCAAACTCCCCTCCTCAAAAGAGTTCGTCCATGAACTCAAAGGACGGTAGTAGTGTTTTGCAAAGCTGTTGTTGGAGGTCGGTGTCAACGGGGAATAGAAATTCAGTTATCATGGTTTTAAATAGCGCGGTGAGTTTGGTGGGAATGGGTATAATGAGGTATTGCACCAGAAAATGAGAGAGCTGAATTTGGGAATGGGGGAGTTGTTTTTGGGTGGTGTTGGTTCACAGAAGACTGCGATGGAGATTACTACGGCTTTGAGTGATATGGATGTGAGTAGTGAGTATGCGCGAAAACTGAGGCATGAAATTGAGGAGCAATGTGCTGAGGTAAGTGCCATTTTAAATTATGTTATAGTTTTGTGGACATTCTTAATCAAATCTATTGATTGCTTGTGTTTTCATATTATAGTGTCTATTCTTAAGTATCTCTAATAGGACATGCAATCTCTAGTTTGTGTTTTCATAAAATATTGGGTGTTTTGAGCTGTTTTACGCAGTCTTTCACCACATTCATATTATAATGTGAGAATGCCAAGTGGATAAAATGGATATTTAATGCGAGGATGCAGAGCCTATTTATGCTTGTCTCAATTATTTTATGAACTTGTCTCGAACGAGCACGAGTACTTTGGTTCATTTTACTGGAGAGCCCTAATTAAGACAACCATTTCAAATCCTACTATCTTTTATATAGCGCTGCCAACGAACTGGACCGAGTTCGATCTAAGCTTAGAGAAGCACATTTATCAAATGAGCTCAAAATTATGTTCGAGATCGGTTCATTTAATAAACGAACGAGCCGCACACGGTCCGAGCTCGAGCAACTCGATTTTAAGAGCCCTAATCGAGCTCGTTTATGCTTTAAAATCGAAGTACAAGCCACGCCCAACGATTTCAATTTTTTAAATGATCTCAAAATTGTGTTCAAGATCGATTTGTTTTCCTAACAAACGAGCCGAGCTTGAGCTTTAATCGAGTCATTCTCGAGCCGTTAAAAAATAACTCGATTCATTTGCGGCACTTCTTTGGGGAGACTTTTTTTAAATTATTACGTGGAATTCTCTTTAGTAAATACATAAACAAATAAAACTTCCACATCTTATTACGCCTAATTTTGAATCGATCAACAAAAGATGGATTGGATCACAACTGTAACTCCATATCCAAATCTAACGTTTTTAAATTGGTTCATTACAAAGTTTGGATGATGAAATTGTTTGAGTAACCCTTCATTTTTATTTGATCGTATTGGAATTTATTAAAATTCCAGGGTTTTGAAATCAGGTCATTATAGTTGTGTTATTTTTAAATTTATTTCATACGTTTGTTCAACCTCATTATGATTGTTCTATCGCAATTTCAATCTCCAACTTTCAAATCTGTTATGCATTTGTTTTGTAATGGAATTTAAAGTCTGAAATCTAAATCTCAAAAATTTGATTGTTTGTTTTTATGTCTGAAATTCCAAATGTATGTATTTAGATAGATTCAGGTTCAAAGTTTAGATTCGGAGTTAATTTTACGTCGTAACTATCTCCTATAGCGGTTGGCCTCTTAATTAAAAAAAAACACAATTTAGTACCTCTAAAGTCTCTAAAGTCTGAATGGTTAATTTAACCTCTTAACCAGTCAGAGTCAAATATAGCGGTACCCGCTTCATTTAATAAAATGAACACTACTTAGTGCCTCTAAAGTCTGAATTGTTGAGATTTTGACTTATGTGCCAAAAACAAACGACCCTTATGGGTGGTTATTTCATCTCTTGTGCATTTGTTTTTCATCTGAAGCTGAAATGTGAATTTAAAATATTTATTTTCTTGTGTGTCTGAATGGATGTACTTAGACAAATCCGGGTTCAAAGTTCAAACTCGGAGGTTATTTAGAGGCAAATATAGCCGCTAGTCTCTTAATAATTCAAAAAAGGGCTTTTTAGCTAAACCCCTAGTTTTTGATGTGTTATCTGACTTGACGCCCACTTTGCTAATCTCTTTGATACGAAGCCAATACTGAGGGGTTATCTCAAAATATCGAATAAAAACAGGGGGTTAAGTCAAAATCTTTATCTGACTTTGTCCCCTATTTATAATGTCAAACTAGACTTAACCCCCTATGTTGGAGGCAAAGTCAAAGAATTGTGAAAATAAGGGGTTAAGTTAAATTATTCATTAAAAATTAGGGGTTAAATCAAAATGACCATTAAAAAAACAAATAATATTTGGTACATCTGAAGTCTGAATGGTTCAGATTAGACTTGAGGCAAGAACAAACAACCTATCATTCCATATATATTAATTTTATATATTCTTTATGTCTCAAATTGATTTGCTTGATTTGCACACCGGTGATTCAAATTTGGTTGAGTTTGCGGTAGCTTAACTGCTTGGGTTAAGTTTGGTGTGCAGTGTAACAACAATTGGAAGTTTTATGGGTTTAAACAAGTCTCATGTATATACATACGGAGAGTCTTTCATACATACCACATATGATATCCACCAATGCGGACGATGTTTTTTTTAAAAATAGTATAAAAAATTATTTTGAGCGGACTTCTTTTTTACGGCATTTAAATATTTTATGGGACCCATAAAAAATCATCTCACAATGAATTCTTTTGTCATTTTAAAAAAATTAGTCAATCAATTTCAAAAATGTTTAAATAGCATAAAAAGGGAGAAGTACTCTTAGGTCCCTCACAAAAAAAATTTAAACACTAAAAGAATGTTGAAAATTTTTAAACACTTATGTCCACTAATTCTCTTATTGTAGAAGTCAACACTATTGGCACAACAAATGGATTTAATAGTAAATTGTCCTTAAATGTTTAAAAATTGTCAATAAGGGACCTAATTTGAAATTTCCCTATATACTCCCTCCGTCCCAAATTAAGAGTCTCTATTAATTTTTTTTTTATAGATTAAGGATATGAACACTTGTTTACTATTGTGAAATTTGGTTCATTTATTAGGTCCAAAAAATGAAGGTGGACTATTAATTTTGGACAACCCAAAAAAGGAATAGCAGACTCCTAACTTGGGATGGAGGACGTATCTCTCTCTATCTCTCTCTTTATATATATATATATATATATATATATATATATATATTGTGCATACACTTACATTATCATTGCTTAGGTTTGAAATGGATTTTGTGTACAGTTTTCATTTATTTTGTATTTTAGATCTAAATTGATTACTCTTGTTATCTGGTTTATAGTGGTTCTGAGTTCTCATGGAAAAATTTCACATCTTTGTATAATTCATGAATTTATATTGATTGAATTAATGCTATTATTGTTGCATTATAGTTGATTGTAATGATTTTGTGCTAGTAGATATTGCTAGGGAATGTTCATACACTTATAGTACTGTTTTGAATACTATTACTGTTTTGATTGTTGATTTATTTTGTATTTGAGTGTTGAAGTGGAATTTTCTAGAGAATGTGCATACGCTTATATTATCATTTCTAGAGAATGTGTGAATACTTTTATGACAGTGGTTCGTGGCAAATCATAGCTTGTCCGATTATTTATCAACTTGTATATACCAACACTTTTTTTTAAAGTTTCAACGACTATGTCGCATGAAATATATAGTATATACTATCCTATAATTCATGAATTTATATTGATTGACTTAATGCTATTATTGTTGCATGATAGTTGATTACAATGATATTGTGCTCGTAAATATTGCTAGGGAATGTGCATACACTTATAGTACTATTTTGAATACTATTACTATTTTGATTGTTGATTTATTTTGTATTTGAGTGTTGAAATGGACTTTTCTAGAGAATATGCATACGCTTATATTATCATTTCTAGAGAATGCATGAATACTTTTATGACAGTGGTTCATGGCAGATAACAGCTTGTCCGATTATTTATTAACTTGTATATACGGTCACTTTTTTTAAAATTTCAACGACTATGTCCCAGGTAATATATAGTATATAGTACCCCAATTTTTATTATTTTTTGTTGGTGTGTTTTTTCCGTGTGTGTTCACAAGGAATAAAAATAATATGTTTCAGAAAATCTTATTAAGCTTCCAATTGTTGTTTGCCTTTGTATTCTTATCATGCCTTTCTTGATCTTGTAGGTTTGGAGGGGAAACGATTGGTCCCATTGTAAAGCGGTATTTTTGTATATATTATGGGTCATCTCCAAATTCCCAACCCAAAGCATTGAAACCATCACTCACCTCTCTCTCTCTCTCTCTCTCTCTCTCTCTCTCTCTCTCTCTCTCCCCACACTCAACTTTTCAATGGCATCAACACCATCCCAGACTCGCCTTTGCCCACTCCCCCACCTACCTCCCCAACCCTCCAATTTGGCACCCCTGACTCCCTCACATCCGGTCTCTAATCGACTTTCACATAATGACCCGTCTCCCAACGCTCTCTCGACCTCCACGAATGCACCGCCTACTAACGCTCTCTCGACCTCCACCTCTCTGACATCCCCTCCCACCGCTCCCACCTCGACAAATACCTCTATGCCCTCCACAAATCCTCCTCCACTCTCCACATCATCCAATTCAACGCCTCCCACATCCTCTCCAATCTCCTCTCCACCTCTTCCCTCGCTGATCAAGTCTCCAACAAAGTCCCCCAACTCAACCTCGCCCAATCTCGTGTCAACACAACCCTCCTCCACATCAACTCCGTCCTGCAATGCAATAATTGTATTCAATGTGTCCTACAGTCCCTTCAATTTGAAGACTTCGAATCCGCTGCTAATTACATCCAAATTTTCCCAAACATCAAATTCACTTACAAGGACACATGTCTAGATCAAAAACAACAAATGCTCAATCCTAAAAAACACCTCATTTCCATCATCCGTAAAAAACTACACTTTCCATTGACCAATGCGATCACGTGACTATTTTAAAGTTTATAAAACTATTCCCCCTATTTTGTTTAGAAGAATAAGTCTTACAACTTTACATTTCCTACTTAAAAAAGTGATTTCCATGAGATCCAGATACGAATTTGAGAAGCTGACTGAAATAATTGATAAAAAAGGATTCGTTGTTAATGCCAATTTTGTGACGTGTTTGACGAATTTGTTTACGAATATAGTTTTGGCTGTTGAGGAGAATACTGAGGTTGTGAGGAGATTGTGTGGAGAGGATAGGGAGGTGTACGTGATTTAATATTTACAGGAGGAGTGCGATACACGAGGTTAGATGATTTTGAGGAAGTTCATGGGATATCGGGGATTGGCGTCCAAGATTAATGAGTTTAAGAGGAGCGTGAATTTGGAGAGGGGGCGGAGCTGAGGGAGATAAATGTGTATTTGGAGGAGATTTTGGCATTGACGCAGTTGGGGGAGGATTACACGGAGTATATGGTGTCGAAGATACGGGGGTTGATTGAGGTATATCCAGAGTGGGGGCCGAGGGTGGCGAGGGCATTTAGGGGAGGGAGATTTAGTAAGGTGGTTTTGGATATCATGGGGAGTTATGTGATTTTGGAGAAGTTTTTATAGGGGAGAATATGAGGAAGGCGATTAGGATTTATGAGTTTGTGGAGGATGGGATTACGAGTTCGATGGTGGATGATATGTTTTATGTTTTATAGAGTTGTTGTCGGAGGTCGGTGTCGACGGGGAATGTAAATTTGGTTATCACGGTTTTGAGTAGCGCGGTGAGTTTATTGGGAGAAAATATAATGACGCTTTGCAGCAGAAGATGAGGGATCCGAATTTGGGGGAATTTATTTTTGGGTGGTGTTGGGGCACAGAAGACTGTGGTGGAGATTACTACGGCTTCGAATAATATGGATGTGAGCAGCGCGTATGCATTGAAGTCGTGGCATGAAATTCAAGAGAAATGTGCTGAGGTGAGTGCCTTTTAATTTATGTTATTATTTTGTGGATAATTTTAATTGAATCTGTTGATTGGTTGTGTTTTCATATAATACTGTCTGTTTTTTAGCATCTCTAACAGTCTTTTCGAAAATAAGTGTTTAAAAGTGAGCAAGTGAAATGTTTAAAACATATATTTAGTGCAAAACCCAAACGACAATGGAGGAATTGAACCATGCGGTCTTTAGTTTGTTTGTGTTTCGTATCGTAGAGGGTATTTAAGGCCTTTTACATGGACCTACAAAATAGGTTTTTTATGATTCTTATGCGAAGTACAACGAAAACACATTTTTTTTTTGCAAAAGTCAATGGAGGCACAGTGGCACATGCGGCGAGGTCTCTTATTTGTTTATTAAAATTTTAAATTATATTATCACTGTTATCAAGCTTGATCAATTTTGATAAATAAATTTTAAATCAAACACTAGAAATATTGTATTTTTTCGTCAAAAGAATTTCATATGGTCAGAATTTCTCTATCAATCCTGAATGCCAAAGTCCTCCCTCACCTTGATTGAGGTCCAGAGTTGTTTGTTTCACCCTCTTCCAGCTTGATCATTCATCTTGTACTCAATGAAATGGAAATTCTCTTCAATACTAAACCAATATTTGAAATTATTGAACAGTATGTGCCCCAACCTCTTCAACGACATTACCACTCAAAATGCACCCCCTCCTAGCTGCCTCATCTCTCTCATCAAATGTATGAAGAGGTAGGAATGGCCTATTCTAAACCTAGAGTGATTTTAAGGAGTCTAATTAAAAATAAGTTTAGTCTCTAAAAAAGTCTCCCCGGACCTAAATTATGCTACATGCTAACTTTTTTTTCGACAAGACTGAGTAACTTTTGTGGCTAGTATTACAGTTCGGTAGATTGGCATTCTACTAGGGTGGATCATCAGGTCAGTCAGCTCAAGACGAGTTTGAATGGTGTTAAGATAGTGTTCTATAGTTCAACTAGATTATCAGTGTGACCAATTGTATGATCTAGAATGTGGTGGTAGTTCAGGGTCTAATCACTTTTATCATCTATTTGGGTGAGGATCACACCCGTAGTGAGATGAAGTCCAACTTTAGTGGAAGGTTGGGTTCACTTATTTGATTGGTTACACGTCTGCTTGGTTTGGAAATGTAGGTTATAGAGCCCATTTGTATATAGTTTATGTTTCCATGTTTAAGAAACTGGTGATCTCGTGGGAGAAGGGTTACCATAGATTGTTGATATTAAAGTGCAATTGGGACTATCTAAATCTCGATACTGAGTTCCTTTGGATGGAAAGAGTGTGGGACAGAGAGTGTGAGAACCAAATGTGTGGAAGAGTGTTAATGTCGATGGTGTGAATAGTGTGTTGGAAAATCAAGAGAGTGGGTGACGGGCTATAAAGCGCGAACACGTAATACGTGTTTCGACACGCGACACATGATTGATCCAAGAACTAGGATACGACACGCTATGATACGTATAATATATAATATATATTAATGAAATAAAACAAATTTTCTCCATAAAATACATTATTAAAGCATTCTTAACATGAAATTCAGAAAATGGACCATACAAAAAAAATCAAACAGACTTTGACATTAAGAACCATAAATAAAACACAATCACCATCACTTGAGTAAAAAATGACTCATGGCTTTCGGGAGACTGTTCGTGCTTCATAGGTGTCCGACAGGTTGGCTTCCGGGATAGTTCCCGTGCTTCATAGGTGACGGGATACACCATTTGCACCCAAAAATGAATAATAAATATTGCGAATTTGCCCTCTTATTCTCAATTCACATTAAACTACTCCCCCTAAAAGAGTTCGTCCACGAACTCAAAAGACTGTAGTATTGTTTTGAAAAGTTACTATTGGAGGCCGGTATCAACGAGGAATATAAATTCGATTATCACGATTTTGAGAAGCACGGTGAGTTGGTTGGTAATTAATATAGTGAGGTGTTGCACCAAAAAATGAGAGAGCTGAATTTGGCGGGGGAGTTATCTTTTAGTGGAGTTGGTGCACAGAAAACTGCGACAGAGATTACTACGGCTTTGGGTGATATGTATGTGAGTAGTGAATTTACGCTGAAACTGAGGCATGAAATTGAGGATCAATGTGTTGAGGTGAGTACCATATTTAATTATGTTATAGTTTTGTGGACATTCTTAATTAAATCTGTTGATTGATTGTGTTTTCATATTACACTGTCTCTTTTTTAGTATCTCTACCGTGCAATATCTAGTTGTTTGTGTTTTCGAATAATATTTGGTGTTTTGAGCTATTTTACGTAGTCTTTCCCCAAATTCGTGTTCTAATGTGAGCATGCGAAATGCATAAAAAGGATATTTAACGAAAAACCCAAAAGTCATTGGAGGAGGTTAGGCCATGCAGTTTTTAGTTTATTTTCGTTTTCATAACATAGTGGGTGTTTTGAGACCTTTTACATAGTTTTCTTAAATTATGTGTTCTAATGTGAGCATGTGAAATGCGTAAAATGTTTTCTTGCGCAAATGACAACAGGGACACATTTTTTATGCAAAAGACAATGGAGACGCAGTGGCACATGCTGTGAGATCTCCTATTTGTTTACTTAATTTTCAAATTATAATATCACTGTTATCAAGCTTAATCGATTTTGATAAATAATTTTAAAACTAAAAAATAAAAATATTTTAGTGTTTCATCAAAAGATTTGCATATGTTAAGAATCTCCCCACCTATCCTGACTGCCAAAGGCCTCCCTCACCTTGAGGTCCAGAGCTATTTGTTTTATCCTTTTACAGATTGATCATTCATCTTATACTTGATGAAAAGGAAATCCAATTCATTATCAAACCAATATTTCAAATTATTGAACAATATATGCCTCCAACCTCTTCTACCACATTACCACTCACAATGCGACCCCCACTCCTAGATGCCTCATCTTTCGTCAAATGGTTGAAGAGTCTAGCAAGCAAAGTGATGGTCGGAACCAAGAGTAATTTCTATAGATTCCAATTAAAAAGAAGTTTACTCTTTAGAAATGAGTCCAAATTAAAATTTGGCACCCCTATCTTATTCTTTAGACATTCTTCAAACTTCCAGATGTAGGATCCATGTATAAAACCTACCACACACTGTTCACAACTGACCTAAACTCTTTATAAACTTTTTTTGTGGATCGTATTACAGTTTAGTATATTGGTGTTCTATTAGGATGGATCACTAGGTCAGTTAGCCCAAGATGACTCTGGATGGTGTTAAGATAGTCTTCAGTGGTTCAGCTAGAGCATCAATGTGGAAAAATGTATGAACTAGAATGTGGTGGTAGTTCAGAGGCTAAAGTGAAAAAGATTCACCGCGATCATCTGTTTTGGTGACTACCAAACCCTGAGTGAGATGAAGTCAAAACTTTAGTGAAAAATTCGATTCAGATTAGCTTATTTGAATGGTTTCGCGCTTGTTTGGATTGGAAATGTGGGTTGTAGAGATCTTCCCATATAATTTGTGTTTCCATATTTAGAGACGGGAGATCTTGTCATGAAGAGGATTACCATAGATTCTTGATATACAAGAGCAAGTGGGACTAAAAATCTCGATATTGAGATGCTTATTTGGATGGAAAGAGTGTGGGACACAGTGTAAGCACCGAATGTGTGGAAGAGTGTTATTGTTGATAGTGTGAATAGTGAGCTAGAGAACCAAGAGAGTAGGTGACATGACATGATAATGCACCAAAAAGAAAAAATAACTTGAGCACAAACTATAACAAATATATTGATTGAATAACCCTAAAGGGGAATAGTTACATTTATAGGCCAAAGAGGGAATATTCCCTAGAATGTGCTTCTCTATTTATTTTTGAAATATCTAGCATTTGTGAGGTACTGACAGATGTCACCCATGTGTAGCGTTCCTCATGAAAACACTAATTGCACCCCTTATATTTCCTTAATTAACTACTATTGAAAATAAAAAATAAAATTACAAAAATAAAAGAATATGAATAATGAATATTGAAAATTGAAAATTGGCCCTCATATTCTCGATTCGTCAAACTCAACCTCTTGAAAGAGTTAGTCCACAAACTCAAAAGACAATAGTAATGGGTCTCGGGTTGCACAAATTTTCAACCAATTTTTACTGAGGTTTTAGCCTGGAAAATCTTAGAGTCTTGTTGGCCTCACAGACCCAAGTCTAATTCTTGTAAATAAGCTTTGTTGGGTAGAAGTCCCCTCAACCTCCAAGTCTGGGCACATCAACATGAGGCCATTTGAGTCTTAAAAATGAGAAACCCATACGGCCCAGATATTGACGTATCTTCTTTCCCAAAAAAAGTCTTAGGGAAACCGAATGGTCCTTTTGATATGGGTTGTAACTTGCCTACCCGTCAATAACTGTCATTGGACCCAAGTTACTTTATTTCCCAATGATGACAGCCTATGATGCTCCGACCTTTCTAAGATTCCTCGATTCGAACCTCACATCCACGTTTATCCTCTTTCACCGGCTCCAGTTCGAATGTGGTGAAACTCTCAAATAAATATCTCTCCTCCCTTCTTTAGATTTGACGGCATGATTATTATCCTAGGTCAAAGATCGTCACAGGGCTACAAGGCAAAATATCAAAGATCTTGGGGCTACAGTGCAACGGTGTGATGCGAAGTCTAGCTGAAAGATGTTATGGCCACTATGACGACCTCTTATGGGTTGGTTTCAAGCACTATGATTTTCGGTGGATGCAACGAATAGTGTTTGGGGTTTTCAATTCGCCTGTTCATCATCTTTGCAATATATCTTAGGGGTACTGGACCCTTTTTCTAAGTATGCAAGGATTTTTGTGGGGTGTCAACGGAGACAAGGTGGTAAATCGGGGGTGATGCCCATAATGGTGGTGGTAGCAGCGGCTTGGGGTAGTACGTGGCAGTGAATGCACTCAATTTATCCAAAACGAACTCCGCGGTGGCTTTTTATTTGTTGGTGCCTCGTTCAAAGCTGGTGTGTTATCCACTCTTTGGAATTATAGGTGGTGTGATGAAATGAGGGTTTACACACAAAATTTGAGTGAGCCTCACTCTCATACCAATTAATGTGATATGCAATGGCATAAAAAAGAATGAATAACAACTTTAGCACAAACTTTTAAGGTTGTGCGTATCTTCTTTAAGCATTCGCCACACTTATAAGGTTGTATTCTTCAGTTGTAGTGATGTAATTGCAGCGAAAGGTAATTATAATAACAATAATAACATTTTAGAAATAAGGTTTTCTCTCACTCATTCACCTCTTAAAAGTAATATGATTACAATAGTTGGTCAAAGCTAAGCTAAGTTATCTTGCTATCCATGAAGACTTAAAATTGTAAAGTGACTAGAGTGGGCACTATAAGAACATTCCAAAGGACTATTACCCTATGTTTAACATTCTATATATGAAAATAACCTAAAAGACACATGAAAAGTAAACATACCAATAAACATATTACAAATGCGCCCCCAGGACCCCATCATCATCAACATCACACAATCACCATTGTTCTTCCCACTTGAAAGGTGCGAGTGAGTAATAAAATATCCTAAACATAGCCGTTAGAGCTTATCATGATAAGAATCGACACACTATCTCTTCGAAGAGGGTCAACAATGCTAGGCGAGGGTTGAATCACCTAAAGTGCCTCAAGCTAGGTACCAAAGTTCAATATCCGAACAGGAATTAAATGGATCTTAAAATGGACCACATACCCGAGTTCCATCAATTCTGTACAACTCAACCCAACTCACCTGTATCATAAATCTTTTGTTCATTGGTAAGAAGTCCGCAACGTAATATGTCCTTACCTCTCGCAAGTGAGTGACGGTCATCCAACCAATCTTAATAAAAATCTCGAAGAATTCTCTAATACATCATCCAACCTCATCTTCCCTGAAGATGAGCATGAAGTCTTCGATATCAAACATATCAACATCTCAAAACTTGGTCCGAGTGATACACCCATCCTCGATGAAGCTATCGAAGAAATCTTCATTGTTGAGCTTCGCATCTCTTCGAGATGGGATAAAATCGATGATATCAAAAACCTCCAAGTATTTGAATCGTGTATGGGTAATTTAACCATCCTCCTCGAAGGTTGAAAATAAATCATGAGAGAGCTGGGTGTCCATGAAGGTCCCTCCGACGACACAGGCAACTCATCAAAATATGTGATAGGTTAGCAAAGGAAATTTTCGTTGTACGTGGAATTGACGGGGGTTGGAGAAGTTGTCACTTGTCATATACTTGATGACAAGTTATCACTCTTTGCATCACCTGAAAAAGTTATGAAGGTGGCACTGGATTGGTAATTATGGACCACACTTGCACATTCCCAATAGTCGATGCGAGCGTGAATTGTCTCGATGGTCTCACAACATGCTTGTTAAAATTACGCATAGCCTTCATATATGAGGGGCGAAGGTTGGGTTTTCCGTGGAAGTTTAAATAAGGAAACACATTATAACTGGAAACTGTATAATAAAATACATTCTTGGTAATTATCAACTAGCAATAAATCTCCCAAACTAATATCCTAATTAATAACGACTAAATAATAATTTATAAACATAGAAGGTAAAATGATTATTTTCCAAAAATTCAAAAACTCCCTTGGGGCCACATAACATCAGTATACATCATATTCCCCTCCTTAAAAAATGCTCATCCATGAGCCTTTGGGAGATTTGAACTTAAATTTTGGCCAAACTCTCCATCCATTTTTGGGGACGAAATAATTTTTTTTCTCCATTGGGATTTTTGGATCACATTCATGAGACTACAAACGACTAAAATTAATTTCTGGTCCATTATAATCAAAACCAAATGATTTTTTTTGGAGTAATTGGGCTCAAAGTAGGCAAATCCCAGTTGCATGATGCGCCGGATTGGATTGAACAGGTAGGATAAGGCTTTTACTAATTCTGTATTTGTAGTAGTCGTAGATAAGATGACTGTGTGGGAAATAATAGTTCAAATTCACTTTTAGAATGCACTAGATATCTAAAAATATCCTTATCGTGTATTTAATGATCTAAAATACAACACATTAATTTTCGCACATATTTTACAACTATATCATATTTAATTATGTTTGACAATATAATTACAACATATATGAATAGAGATAAAAAGTATATATATATATATATATATATATATATATATAAACGAAAATAAAACAATAAAGTTTTAATAATAATACAAACACCATTAATATTTTACTCAATAATAATAATATGAGATATTCAAAGAGATAACTATTGAAATATCACTCAAGCTTTGGAAAATATTCGTTTATACACACCTTCATATCTAGAGCCTGTGGATATGTGCACATTGATAATTAAGAATTTTCTTAACAAGGAAAATACCAAGAAGCTGTGGACATCATCAAAGAAGAGGGAGGAAACATGTCTTATTATATGCTACAGAGACACAGAAGGGGGTGTTTCTTGTTTAAAATTAACAAGGCACCGTGGTATTTATATTCTGAGGCTTGTGATGAGATAATTGTATACCCCCTAAGTGGTGAGCTCAGTTAGGATAAAATGACAATTTTATACCACCTATGAGGTCAACCCACTTAGGATAAAATGTCTCATTTTAATTATTATCCAAACCATTATTAAATATGAATAGGAAGCGCATTGGAATTAATCATCAAACATATCACCAAAAAGAACACCAAAGGATAATAAATCGTTATTCATTGTGACAATCTTAGTTAGGTTTGTGACAATTGTTATTCGTTGTGAAAATCGTTGTAGATATCTTAGTTAGGCTTCTAACATAATAAATTGGGTGTCAAACAGATATCTGTTTAGGAAGTTATAGCGAATTTACGAATCGAGCGCAAAGTTGTCCATCCTTTTAAATGGTATTTTGTCTTTTAGTACACCAGCTATTTTAATTTGATTGGTTGGAGAGGGAGGAAACTTTGGCTAACTTTAACCCATGAATATCACCTCTTTATTCATCATTTTGAACCCTTGGTTCAGTTGGGAGATGTTTTGGCTTGATTAAAGAGAAAGGAGAAGCTTAAGGAAGAAAGTGTGACAAGAAAAGCTAGAAAAAATTCAAATAAAATCATAAAAGTATTCCTAAGGTTTAAAGTCTAATCCGCCAAGTTCAGCTTCACCGAAAAGAAATGCAAATATATTGTCGCGATTATGTACTTTGGTAATTTAGGGCGTGCCTTCAGACAAGGGCATTTCGCTAGTAGTATGATATTGCAGTCTTGCCTTCATAATTGGGCCAAAACTCGATCCGACACAGTACCCAGTACACAGCCTGAGAATTTGCACCAAAAATCAAACTAGATGGAATAACATATATTTACACACACAGCGGCGCCACACCCAACCCTTCCTTGGATCACTTGTCCTTACCCATGGCAACCTCCTTAATTACAAATTTCACTCCCTCACCAATCTCTGTAAAAATAGAAACCCCAATCCAAAAAGTTTAGGGTTCCTTTGCAAATATGTCTCTCCCTCCTTTGGAGTGTAAATACGTAACAAAACATCGTATAAGAGAATGGAAAAATGGAAAAAATACCTTCAAGCCTCCCCAACCGGTCCCAATGCTTCGGTTTCTCTACGAGATCTTTAGGAATATGGTATATCTTATTTTTATATTATATATGGACTTCCTCAAATTTGTGATTTTCATTTAACTTTTTTTATGTTTCTGGTTAATAGGTTCTCGAGGAATTGCCGATTCAAAAGTGTAAATCGGCATTAGAGTCAGTTCAGTTTTCTGATACAGTTTCAAACTTGGATATGAGTTCCAATTTTGTAGATATTGTGAGCCAAATGTCTCAAGATGTGAGTAAATAGCAAAAAAAATATATCTTGAGCTGGTTATCTTTAGGGGCCACCTAAATGTTTAAACACACACAAGAAATATCTTTTTACTATTTAAAAAAAATACAGCCCTGCACAGGAGATGGACTTTTTCTCTCTCTCTCTACAAAGCATTTTATACTTAAGTGGTTTTTGTTCACACCATTTTATTAGTGGGTTGTTTTCCTTCCCCTTTCAAATTATGTATGTTGTAAGTCGAAATCTGAGGACAAATTTACTAGTAGCCTTGTTTAAAGGGGGTTTTGGTGAAAAGTCCAATCTATCTCAAAGGGTATAAAAATAGGACGCTCCACATAATTTTATAAATTTAGTCCATGTACTAAAAATACCATGAAAAATTACCAGTATACCATTTGATAACTTATATAATAAAAAACCATCAATTTTTTAAAAGTCTATTACTTCAAATCTACAAATCCAAAATTCACAAACTTTATATATTTGAATTCAACTCGTCGAGATCTATCCAACAACACCCATATTTGATATTTTTTGAAGAAAATATTGAAATCTATAAACTTATTATTTTGCTCAAACCTCCATTTTTTTGGCAAATTTTTTTTTTCTTCGCGAAAAACCTTCTTCTCTAGAGCTAGCAAAGGTGACCCTAGTGCGGACCAAAAAAATGTAATTAAGAGAGAGAGAGAAATAAGGAGAGAGAAACAATCTGGCAATAATTTTGGTGGTCTTCGACGAGGATTTCGACGTTTTAACGAGGATTTCGATGAGTGGGGATGGTTGGGGTTGAGGTGGGGTTACGTGTTTATATTTAGAATGAGTTTTAAACGAGTATGACTAATGATATAAATATAAATTCCTCTTTAAGTAAAACAAATGAAATTACATTTTTTGTGTACTTCTAACTCTAAAGGAACCACACAAATAAATGTTATTGTACCGCAGGGACTTGATATATAAACCTAAAAACCATTGTCCTATAAATCCAAATATATGAATAAACATGACTGTTGATACCAAATTTAGTCTGCTGACATGGCTTAATTGGGTGAAGACACGTGGCAATCTACGTGGCAACAACAAACACTTTCGAGGAACTCAGACGCTCCGAGGAACCATGCTACAACGAGGAACACTGCTTCCCCTACCAACTCAGACGCTCCAACTTACAAGAACTTTTCGAGGAACTTTTGAGTACCTAGGAACTTAGACGGTTCGAGCAACTTAGGCGGTCCGAGCTGCACCTCGAACAAAGCATTAATAGTAGGATAACCAACAGTTTGACTTTTCATTAAATGCTTATCATTCAGATGTATACACTTAAGGGGCATTTAATACATTACCCTTTCACATGTACACCATTTAATGTATTACCCTTTCACATTACAGCCTCAGGGCTATAAATACATTGTATTACCCTCATTGTAAGGGGATCGAAATTTCTTGAGAAAACTTGTAATCGAGAATTCCCAAACAGTCAGCAATAACAAAAACAGTGGACGTAGGCCATTCTTATAAGGCTGAACCACTTTAAAAGTTCTTTGTCTCATTTTATTTATCTGTGATTAAATAATTGGATACAATCTAATTTTTTACATCAACAGATTGGCGTCGTCTGTGGGAAACGACTGGTAATATCGTTTTTCATCAAAAACAACTCATCACAAATGGCTGATATTCCAGAATCCGATAATCGACACGCTGGAAGCCCTCCAAATCCATCTGCTCCGCCTAATATTCCAGATCTGGCTGGGATAATGAAAAATCTGGCCCAGGACCAGACAGTCATGCAAGAAACGATGCGACAACTCCTACAAACCCTCTATGGCGGTGAACTAACCCATTCAGGACTGTGAAGTATTCAAAGAAATACTCGTTTACCTTCTTCACGTACTAGGCATACTGATTCATATCGTACTGAGGAATCCAAAGATTTTTCTTATCAACCTGGACGAACTTCGTCAGCGCGGGCCACAATTACTGAACAACGTATCACTCTCTCTCCAGAAAGGACTAGTGCACTAGAGAGGTTAAGCAGGGTATTACCTTTTGATCGATTAGGACCTCGTGTTGAGGAGTTTTCGATGACCATCATATTTAAGGGAAGGATCTGCCCATTCGCGACCAGCTGCTCGTCAAGATAGATCCCAGGAAGCCACATCAACACGATCAGTTGCTTGAACTAACAGGCCCGAGGAAGGAAATGATGCATGGAAAGGCTCTATTCAAAGGCTGGAGGATAGATTAAGGGAAATGGCTAAAGCCAAGAACCCTCTACAACGAACTTTTGTTCGAGGAACACCTTTTGTCCAGGCCATTGTCGATTTTCCAACACCATCAAAGTTTAAAGCACCTGTTGTGACCCCCAAATGTGATGGAAAGACCGACCCTATCCTTCATATAGAACAATACCAAGCTGTAGTCGACATCTATGCTGTTCCAGATGAGATGAGATGCAGATCATTCTCGGGAACTCTTATCGGATCTTCTCAAATGTGGTATAATAATCTTCCTCGGGGTAAGATCTCAACTTTTCTTTAACTTGCCGAATTATTCATTGGGAATTTCTGTTTTGGGGCAAAGCCAGTTAAACGAGTCGCACATTTTTTAAGTGTTAGACAAAAGGCTAGTGAGAGTACCAGAGATTATATAACTCGTTTTAATAACGAGAAACTCGAAGTCATTGATTATGAGGAAAAGACGGCGATTACTGCATTGATGAGTGGACTATTGCCTAACAAGTTGTACTACACTTTAGCTAAAGATCCACCTAGAACCATGTCAGACCTGATGGGAAAAGTGTCCAAGATTATGAATGCCGAGGAGGCTATGGCTGCGAAGAAGAATATGGATGCCAAAGAAACTAAGGTGGAAGGTGATAAAGCTAAGAAGAAAGAGCATAAGAATAATGGTAATGACAAACACTAAAAACAAGGTCGAGTTGGGAAGTATTAAGGAAATTTGATAATTATACTCCTTTGAAGAAAGACATCAACCACGTTCTAGAAGAAATTAAGAACAACGAGGAATTAAATTGGCCAGAGAAAATGAAGGCAGACCCCGAAAGGAGAAATAAGGCAAAATATTGCGAGTTTCACAAAGATAATGGCCATATGAATAAAAATTGCATAGCTCTTCAGAATGAGATTGAAACACTCATCAGACGAGGGAAACTGGCAAACTATGTTGATCAGAAGAATGATAGAAGAAACAACGATGAAGAAAGAGAGAGGTCTAGATCTCCTCGTCGAGCAAAGGAGAACAGGAAGAGAGACCATAAAGTTGATCCAGAATACGACCCCGATCTTCCTAAGAGACCAAGGAAATCGTAACATGAGGTATTTTTAATACGCTTTGGGTCATTTGATTGTAATGTTATTACAGGTGGAGATGCAGGAGGAGAAGACCTTACTGCCGAGAGAAAAGCTTTCCTCTGTGAGGATCAAGCTTGCTCATACATTCAACGAATAAATCTAGCTGAGGAGGATCGCCCGAGAAAGGTGAACAAAGAGAAATTGGTCATTGGTTTCTCAAAGAATGACCTCGCAGGTGTTCTATATCCTCATGATGACCCATTGGTGATCAAAATAAGGTTGAAGGAGGTAAAGATTTCAAGAGTATTGGTCGACAATGGTAGCTCGGCCGACATCATGTTCTACTCGTGCTTCGACAGTTTAAATCTAAAGCTATCTCAACTGGAGCCTTATCATAGACCTCTCCTCGATTTTACTGGCGAGAAAGTATTTCCACTTGGGACGATTAAATTGGACATATTCATTGGTACGTGACCTGCTTGTCGAACAGAAAGAATAAGCTTCTTCGTGATGGATAAGAATGTTCAATCATCATACAATATCATCATGGGAACAGTAGGATTGAAGAAGTTCGAGGCTGTACCATCTACGGTACATCAGTGCCTAAAATTTCCAACAAATTTTGGAGTAGGTTTTGTGAAAGGTGATAAGTAAGTAGCTCGGGAATGCTATTATTCATCCGCCGAGCAAAAGGAACTGGAGGAATCAAGGAAAAAGACTACTACTTATCAAGTGGATGAAGGGGCAAAAATTAAAACATTGGATCCTAGAGATGAGTCGCAACTCGTGAAGGGTCAAGTGGTGGAAGCTACTGAAAACATCATTCTGGACGACGAGCACCCTGAACGAACTACTCAAGTAGGTTCGTCGTTGGAAACCTCACTAAAACAGGAGTTGATAACTTTCCTTAGAAGCAGAAAGAAAACTTTTGCGTGGAGTTATGAGGATATGCCTGGGATAGACCCAAATTTCTTATGTCACGAACTCAATGTGAATAAGGAGATCAAGCCTGTGAAGCAGAGAAGAAGAGTATTCAGCCCCGAGAAGAATCAAGCTATACAGGAGGAAGTCGAGAAGCTCAAGAAAGCCTGCTTTATTGAAGATGTTAAATATCCTGGCTGGTTAGCAATGTGGTGATGGTGAAGAAGAAGAACAACAAGTGGAGGATGTGTGTAGACTTCACCGACATCAACAAAGCATGCCCAAAGGATCACTTTTTGCTGCCCCGAATTGATCAACTAGTGGATGCCACCTCGGGACACGAGCTGCTGAGCTTCATGGATGCTTATTCTGGTTACAATCAGATTAAAATGAAACCTGAAGACAGGGAGAGTACTTCTTTCATTACCCCTAGGGGAACTTATTGTTATAATGTTATGCCTTTTGGTTTGAAAAATGCAGGTGCAACATATCAGTGGCTGATGAACAAAGTGTTTGCAGAACAAATCAGTTGCAATATGGAAGTCTATGTTGACGATATGCTGACAAAGCACAAAAAAGCTGCTGATCATCTAGTTGACTTAAGCCAAACTTTTGATCAACTAGATAAATATTAAATGAAGTTGAACCAGAAGAAATGCATATTTGGAGTACTAGAAGGCATGTTTCTCGGATACATTTTCAATCAGCGAGGCATTGAAGCTAACCCTCAAAAGATCAAATCTCTGCTAGGGCTGCGATCTCCAATGACGAAGAAAGAGGTACAAAGTCTCACAGGACGAGTAGCAGCACTCAACAGATTTGTATCATGAGCAACTGATCGATGCCTCCCATTCTTCAAGACACTCCGAAAGACTTTTGAGTGGAATGATGAATGTGAGAAGGCTTTTCAAGACTTGAAGAAATACTTGGGAGCGCCTCCACTGTTATCCAGGCCAGTGATGGGAGAAAAATTATATTTGTATCTGGCAGTGTCCGAGAATGCAGTCAGTTCGCCATTGATAAGAGTGGAGAATGGAGTACAAAAACCAATCTACTACACAAGTAAGGCCTTTCGAGGAGCAGAGATCATATATCCAAGACTGGAAAAATTGGCACTAGCATTGATCGAGGCAAGTAGAAGAATGAATCCATACTTTCAAGCTCATACCATAGTAGTATATACTAATATGCCATTGAGGCAAGCCCTTCACAAACCAGAAAAGTCAGGAAGATTGATGTGCTGGGCAATAGAACTTGGTGAATATGATATAATTTATGAACCCAGATCGTCGCTAAAAGGGCAAGCTGTAGCAGATTTTATAGCAGAGTTCACCTATCCTGATATCCCCGAGGAGCAAAAGTTGCTCGCTGATCAACCTGTGGATGTTACAGGATCATTAAACACAAGCTCAGACCAACTTAGGTTGGTAAACGGGCAAGTGGATGTTACAGGATCATCAAATTCGAGCCCAGACCAACTTAAGTTGGTAAAAGGGCAAGAAAAGATGATCAATGAAGAGCAAGAAATATCAGGGGAGGATGAAAGGAAGCAATAAATATTTCACCGAGGAACTCTGTCAGATCAGAAATTTGAAGACGAGTTACCTATATGGAGTCTGTATGTGGATGGTTCATCTTGCACTACAGGATGTGGCGCAGGGATAGTTTTGAGCAGTCCGGACGAGGTCGACATGGAATACGCCCTACGTTTCCAATTCAAAGCTTCCAATAATGAGGCTGAGTATGAGGCCATGATTGCAGGTCTTAATTTGGCAAAAATTACGGAGGCGCAGCAGGTTATTGTCTTAAGTGATTCTCAATTAATCGTAAATTAAATGTTAAGAATATATGCAGCCAAAGAAGAATTAATAATTAAGTATCATGCAAAGGTGATGGAGTTGGTATCAGAATTTGCTGCTATTCAGCTGGTCAGAATACCAAGAATGGAGAATGCGAGAGCAGACGCCCTAGCTCGATTAGCATCAGCTACTCGTACCGAGCTACGAAGAACAATTCCAATTGAAGTTTTAGTTGGTCAGAGTATAAATGAAGATCTAACGATGAACTTTACTACCCTCGATTTAGCATCATCATGGATGGATCCCATTAGGGCATATATTGAGAAAGGGGAATTACCAACTGACAAACTTGCAGCCAAGAAATTAAAGTTTAGGGATGCTCGTTATGTACTGACCAACAGTATTTTATACAAACGAGGAGTTATAGCAGGTTTGCAGAAATGTGTGAATCCCACCGAGGTGAAAGATTTAATTGAAGAGATCCATGAAGGGTCCTGTGGAGCCCATGTAGCAGGTCAGACGCTTTTGCAAAGGGTAATGATGCAAGTATACTACTGGCCGATGATGAGGGATGATTGTATAGCCTATGCCAAGAAATGTGACAAGTGCCAGCGCTTCTCCTCCATCCGAAGAACTCCCCAAGCGTTATTAACACCCATTACTTCCCCTTGGCCATTTTCCATATGGGGAATAGATTTGGTTGGGCCACTGGCGACGACTAGGGGAAGATTTAAGTATCTCGTGGTCGCTGTGGATTATTTTACTAAGTGGGTAGAAGTTGATCCTCTCATTGATATGACGTACGACAGAGTGTACCAATTTATTTGGAAGAACATCATTTGTCGATATGGTCTTCCTCATGACTTCATCACAGACCATGGAACACAATTTGACAACGAGGAGTTCGCTGCCTATTATCATTAGTCAAATATCTTGAAGATCCACTCGGCCCCAGGACATCCCCAAAGCAACGGACAGACTGAAGTCATAAACAGAACACTGCTAAATGGCTTGAAGAAAACACTAAGTGACGCAAAAGCAAACTGGATCAACGAGTTACAGTCAGTACTGTGGGCTTATCGTACTACTCCCCGAGCAGCAACTAGAGAATCACTATATATGCTGTCATTTGTAAGTGAAGCTGTTATACCTGCCGAGTTGGGTCTCCCAACACACATGGTACTGAATTTCAATTCCCCTATCAGCGACTTAATGAGAAGATTGGATTTAGACATGCTCGAGGAAGTTAGAGAAGAAGCAGCCATCAGGAATACTGCATACCAACAACGAACAACTTTGTTCTACAATAAGAGGGTGAAGAAGTGCGACCTGAAAGAAGGAGACTATGTGCTAAAGAAAGTGATTCAAAAGCACAACAAATTGGAGGCAAACTGGCATGGACCATACCGAGTTACAGAAGTTATTCGACCAGGAACTTACCGAATAGCAACTTTAGAGGGGGAGGAGTTTAAGAATGCATGGAACGCAGAGCACCTGCGCAAGTATTATCAGTGATGTATGTTCTCATGTAACGCAGTTCCGTCAGTATGAATAAAATGAAGATATTCTGCCAAATTCTCTCCTTTTATTGAAAGTTTTTCGGGGAATACTAGTGTTACACACTACTCGACAAAACTCAGATTACTCAAATTTCTTCTCGAAAACGCCAACTAAGGTTGGTCGAGAAACAAATATATTCCTACAGAATGTAAAACTATGTATTCCTTCGGGAGGTAAAACTATGTATTCCTCCGGGAAGTAAAACTATGTATTCCTACGGGAAGTAAAACTATGTATTCCTTCGGGAAGTAAAACTATGTATTCCTCCGGGAAGTAAAACTATGTATTCCTACGGGAAGTAAAACTATGTATTCCTCCGAGAAGTAAAACTATGTATTCCTAAAAATGCCAACTTATGTTGGTTAGGAAGTAAATGTATTCCTCCGGGAAGTAAAACTATGTATTCCTCCGGGAAGTAGAACTATGTATTCCTCCGGGAAGTAAAACTATGTATTCCTACGGGAAGTAAAACTATGTATTCCTCGGGAAGTAAAAGTATTCCTAAAAATGCCAACTTATGTTGGTTAGGAAGTAAATATATTCTCAAAAACGCCAACTAAAGTTGGTCGGGAGGTAAAATGATTCCAGAAAGTGCCAAAGCTCCTCGTAGAGGAAAAAGCCACAAACTATGGCTGGTCGGGGATAAAAACCCACTAACTGTAGTTGGTCGAGAAGGAAAATTTACCGACCTTTGTTGGTCAAAAACATTTTATGAATATGAGAAAGTGGTCGAGCAAAATTTTTTATACTCGTAACTTTTTAAAATCATTACTAGGTTGGTCGAGAAACAAAACATCATTTTTGCCAAATAACTACCACAAATTCAAACTACTCGACAATAAGTTGGTCGACAAATAACACAATATTGTTATCTTTTTAACAGATACACATGCACAGATGTAAAGGTTTATAAAATAATAGCAGTCAAGATTTGCAAATAAAATTATTTCATTAAATGTAGAACAAAATACATGAGGAATGAAATATAAATTTATTACATCAATACTCCTATTCTATTGGTTTCTTCCCCTCTGCTTTTGAAACAGGTTCGTCACCAGCAGGCGGATCATTTAAAGCAAGAGGAGAATTTATGAAGTTAAGATCTTTTAACATCCTGATATTCATCACGGATGGTCGATCCAGTAGATGCTCGGGACGAGATATCTCCACATTGGAATGCAGATTTTAATCACCGAGGTACTTGGAAATTAAACACCGAGGGATGGCCCGAGCAGGGATCCAACTCATATCAAGATTGAATGGTGGCACGGGTAGGTCAAGAAACCCAGGATTATGGTAATCCCACAGGTAATGACCCTATTCGAGTTGCAGCACACCTAATGCATTCAGCCATCCCTGTTTGTAGCCCTCATTATTTGCATTCTGGATACGGTCATCCAAGTGGTAGAGAGCCTCATTATAGCCAGCCATCCAGAATTCCCTGGGCTGCTTGTGAAATTGATAGGTCAATCTTTCTAGCTGCTCGTGGAGGTTTTTGATGAAGAGTTCTTTATTCTCCAAGATAGATTTCTACGCTGAAAGCTGCTCTTCCATGTCCCTGATTTTCTTAGACATCTCAGCCAATGTCTGGTTCTTCGCCATTAGCTGGAAGGCCTGGTTCTCTAAAGCAGATTGAGTCCTCTGTTCCTCGATAGGAATCCGAGCAGCTCTTGCTCGTCCCCGAGGAGCTCTTGCTCGTCCACGAGAAGATGTAGAAGGGCCAGCTCTTTTCAAGATTTCCAACTCATCTCTCAGGTTGGCGTTCTCTACCTCCAAGAACGAGAATCCCTCGTCAGTCACTGGGATCAAAGCATTTGAGGTGGAGGCAACAGATTTTAATTGAGATACTTCTCTTTGTAAGTTGTTATTTTCTTGCTCCAACAACTCGGCTATTTGCCTGTGCTCTTCGACCTCTTCTTTCAAAGCTCTTTCCCTCACATCATATGCAGCAAAACGCTTCTCGTATCCCTTGTCGGTAACGATTTGATGATACTTCTTCTCATACCCCTCATGCAAAAGGGCAGTGGATTCCTTATATTGTTGTTGAAGGTCTTCAAGAGTGCCTTGGAGATCCTCAATCATATCATAGTAAGCTACATTATTGGCCACCGCACGATCAAGCAGACACTTCAAATATTGGTAAGCTTCAATTGCCTGTTCCGAAGCATCTTGTCCGAGGATGTCGACGATTTGTGCTGCGCTCAGATCTGTGTGACCAGCCTTAAAATATTCATTGCATTGTTGTAACAACTTTGTATCATGAGCATACAATAATTCCATCCTGGCCAGAAACTAGTAGAGGAAGAAAATGCAATAATCAATAAGAGTACCAACAAAGTATGAAGAGCAGAAACGATAGTATGCATAAACAAAAGTTCAAATTTTATTATATCATAAAGATCAGAGTTACATGTTCAGGGTTACATTTGATAAAGAGAACTAAAATAGAAAGAAACCCGAACAACTCTACACCTTTTTCTTATCTCCCAAAACTTTCTCGGGAGGTTGGGACGAGGAGGTAAGTTACTCGGAAGGAACAGGGAGTTGATCAGGGAGAGCTGGAAGTTGCTCGGATGAAGTAATGAGTTGCTGAAGTTCCTCGTTAGTAGGCTGGATGGCTGGGGGATGATAAACTTGATCTCCCATTAACATGGAAGACTCCTCAGAGGCAGCTTCGTCCTCTTCTTCGTCTTCAGGAGTTGGAGGGGGACTAGGGATGTGTCGCTGGAAGAGTTCAGAAGTTTCATCAAACTTCATCTCCTGAAGAGTTGCGACCCACCCATCTCTAAAGTATTTTAGGTTGCCATATTCGACTTGCGACATCATGGTAGCCAAGCCTTTGTTCCACCCCTTATCCCAGCCAGCGCTGAAATATTTCTTCACAGCCGATTTCCTCTTCAACTTTTCCGAGGAAAGATTCTCGGACAAAAGATTTTTAGCAGCCTTCAGTTTATTCTCAGCTTCTTCCTTCTGCCGACTTACTTCCTGAAGCTGACCCAACTTTTACTCAGCAATCTTGAGTTTATCTTCAAACTCCTCAGCATTCTTTAGCTTCCTCTCAAGCTCCTTATTCTTCTCCTCTAGACTATTTAATTTTTTCTCCAACTCCTTGGAGACTTCAACAACTTGAATTTTCTCCTGCTCGGTTGAGGCAAGTTTCTTCTCCCAAGCAACCTTGTCAGCATCATGCTTCTGATGAGAATCTTCCAAAGATTGCGCCAGACCCATCAGAGCCTCCTCTACACCAGACGAGGAGCTGGAAGCTTTAATAGCTTCATCCTTCTTCAAAATTGTGTTAAAACAGCTCACCAACTGTGAAAAGAAAATGAAAGCAAGTCAAATACATATATAACAAGGGAAAGATGAAAAGATAAAAATAATAAGACTTACAGAAGCAATGTGTCGAGCTTCCAGTGAGGTAACCATGTACCGAGAAAGGTTTTCTTCAATACCTTAGATCTCGGGAATAATCCAAGTCTTCACCAAGCTCATGGAAGAGCTCGGGGGAACAAAAGTGGGAACTCCACTAGTCGGCGGCTGAGAGACGGTGTCAGCCAAATTGACCGAGGTGCTCTTCTTCAGCCTCCTCGGAGGAACAGGAACAGTTTCAACCAAGGAAGAACTCTTGGTCGGTGATATGATAATCACCTCCCCTGGAGCAGCAGCCTTGCTCGGGGCCATTGGGGGCTTCTCGACAACCTTCACAGGAGCAGTTGGAGGAGCTGCATCAATTTTCTTTGTCCCTTCTGGGACATCATGTTTACTTCTTTTTGCCTCTCCAACACCAGAGGCAGGTTTCTCGAAAAGGGTGGGAGGTCTTCTTTTCTTCATCCTTTCACTTAAAGGAATGTGTGACTCAGGCGAAGAACTGGTGGAAGCTGGTACTGGCTCTGCGTCGCTTATCATCGGACGAGCAGTAAAAGAATTTGTGTAACTCTTGTACTGAAGCATATATGAAGCTGACCTAATTTGCTCGTCGGCAACAATCTGATGCAAACTCCAGATAAGTTTTAAGTGCCTTATATTAACGTCTGCCTATTTTGGACACTTTCTTTTGTTATCAACTACAAATAAATCAAAATTAAAATATCAGTGGCACATTTTATCAAACATAAAGGAAGCATAATCTCAAAATAAATAAAATGAAATAAAAATAACCTATTCCATTGCCATAGCGAGGGCATCTGGGACCCTGATACACTTCATCTCCAGATAAAGGAGCGTGTTGCCAATTTTTTATAACAACCCCGTGCTCAAAATAGTCCCTATTGGCATTTGGGAGATTGACCACTAAAGCCCTATTTAAAAATCTAGTTTTTAAATAAAAAGTATTACCACTAACAGCCCATCTATAACAAAACATGATTTTTGGAATTCCTATGCGAGTTCCATGAATTTGATTTAGTCTATGAACCCCATTAACTATTATCCACGTATTGGGGGCTATTCTTGCAGGAACCACGTCAAAGTATTGACAGAATTCCAGACATAGAGGGTTTGGGGGAAAAGAAAATCCACACTCAGTAACAAAGAGACTGGGGAACCAATGTCCCTCAGCCAAACGAAAATAATCAGAAGGTTCAGAAAGTTCCTCCAGAACAACCCATGAAGGAATAGAAAAATCAGAACGAAATTTATCAAGAGATTTAACAAGGTAAACCATGATGAATAAAGGAAATGAAGAAGAAGGAAGAAGATCTTACAGAAAAAGAATGGATTTGTTGACAACGAACGATGGAAGAGATGAGTGCACATGAGAGAAAGAGACGATGGAAAACTCGAAGATACAAATTTGAAAAAGTAGAAGATGATGGGATTTTCTGCAGCGTTTAAATACTTTGCCTTGGGAAATGGTAAAGTTAATGATTACAAAAAGAAACGATTACGCTATCGGCGGCTAGAATGAGAAAAAGTACGCGGAGATCGAGGCGGTTATAAAAATTCAAAAAAGCCTGATTCTACAAATTTGGAAGGAAAAATAAATACAAAGGATACACTCCTAAATTTCAGGATAACCATTTAAAACCGCCATACATCGAGAAAGAATGTTCCACACTCCTCAAATTTTGAACTATGAAACATTGGGGGCTTCTGTTGATACCAAATTTAGTCTGCTGACATGGCTCAATTGGGTGAAGACACGTGGCAATCTATGTGGCAACAACAAACACTTCCGAGGAACTCAGACGCTCCGAGGAACCATGCTACAATGAGGAACACTGCTTCCCCGACCAACTCAGACGCTCCGACTTACAAGAACTCTCCGAGGAACTTTTGTGTATCGAGGAACTTAGGCGGTCCGAGCAGCTTAGGCGGTCCGAGCTGCACCTCGAACAAAGCATTAATTGTAGGATAACCAATAGTTTGACTGTTCATTAAATGCTTATCATTCAGATGTATACACTTAAGGGGCAATTAATACATTACCTTTTCACATGTACACCATTTAATGTATTACCCTTTCACATTACAGCCTCAGGGCTATAAATACATTGTATTACCCTCATTGTAAGGGGACCGGAATTTCTTGAGAAAACTTGTAATGGAGAATTCCCAAACAGTCAGCAATAACAAAAACAGTGGACGTAAGCCATTCTTATGAGGTTGAACCACTTTAAAAGTTATTTGTCTCTTTTTATTTATCTGTGATTAAATAATTAGATACAATCAAATTTTTTACATCAACAATGACCTTTACCTTAATTCTCTATTTTCTCAAAGATATTATGAGTGTAAGTCTCTAGAAGACCTTTGTTGGGTTGTGATACCTAATAGTTGTCAATAGTAGATTATTTGAGGCCAAGAAGTATTTTTTAGGCATCAAGGTGGATAAGACGAGGGGGTCTATTTTCCCTAGTTGTTCATTTTGGTACCTAATACTTTGGTTAGATTGGTGGAGAGGGATAAGGCTTAAAGGGTAGTTCAGGGTTTCTTAGTTGGTAAGGAGAAGATAAATGTAACGCATTTTCAGTGTGTGAATGATACTAGTATTTCTCCTCAGGACAACAATGAATACTTGAGGATTTTGCTAGTCTAGTTAGTGCTAAACACGTATATACCAAAAGGTGAAATAGGGAAGGGGGGTTAATACGTAAGTGGATTAGAGGAGTCTATTGAGGGGCTTACTTTGGGGTAATTGTTGGATAGAAAAATGGCCTTTGAGTTTAAATGTCTCATTCTCCCACAAACTCCATCATCTCCCACGACGTCCCACACCGGCGACCTGCGCCTCCCATGACGGCGACCTACTTTGACTTAATAAATGTCTTTTGAACCTGCAACGTCAACCTGTGACTCTGTAATTCTCGCTCTCCTGTTTGGTCTTTCAGTATTGTTTAAGCTTTGTTTAAGTTGTACTATTTTCTCTTTGAGATTTATTTGATAAATTTCAGTTACTGAAGCTGATGTTTTCTCTTTGTATTGAAATTGGGTTTATAAATCTTACGATTGTTGTTACACTACATACCAAACATAACCCAGGAAGCTAAGTTACCGCAAACTCAACGAAATTTGAATCAGTGGTGTTCATATCAAGCAAATCAATTTGAGAATCGAAGAATATATAAAGTCAATATATGAGGAATAATAGGTTGTTTGTTTTTGCATGAAGTGTAAATCTGAACCATTTAGAGATAAGAGGTACCGACTATTATATGTTTTTTAATGGTCATTTTGACTTAACCCCCAATTTTTAATGCTTAATTTGATTTAGCCCCATCTTTTCACAATTCTTTGACTTTACCCCTAACATAAGGTGTTAAGTCTAGTTAGACATTATAAATAGTGGGCAAAGTTAGATAAATATTTTGATTTAGACCCCAATTTTTATTTGATATTTTGAGATAACCCCTCACTATTGGGGGGTTGTATCAAAGAGATTAGCAAAGTGGGGGTCAAGTCAGATAAGACAATAAAAACCAAGGGTTTAGCTAAGAAGTCATTTTTTTAATGATTAAGAGATTAGCGGCTATATATGCCTCTAAATTACCTCCGAGTCTGAACTTTGAACCCGAATTTGTCTAAATTCGTCCATTCAGACACACAAGCAAACAATTTTTTTAGATTCACACTTCAGCTTCAGATGAAAAAAAAATGCATAAGAGATGAAATAACCACCCATAGGGGTTGTTTATTTTTGTCACATAAGTCTAAATCTGAACCATTCAGAATTTAGAGGTACTAAATAGTGTTCATTTTTTTTAAAAATTAAGTGGATACCGCTATATTTAACTCTGAATGGTTAAGAGGTAAAATTAACCATTAAGACTTTAATGACTTTAGAGGTACAAAATTGTGTTTCTTTAATTAAGAGGCCAACCGCTATAGGAGATAGTTAAGACATAAAATTAATTTTGAATCTAAACTTTGTACCTGAATCTATCTAAATACATCCATTTGGAGGTTCAGACATAAAAAAAATAATTAAATTTTTCATATTCAGATTTCAGACTTCAAATTCAATTACAAAACAAACGCACAACAGATTTGAAGGTTGAGCTTGAAATTGCGATAGAACAATCATAATAAGGCTGAACATACGCATGAAATAAATTTTAAAATAACAGTACTACAATTATCTGATTTCAAAACCCAGAAATTTCAATAAATTCCAATGCAAAGAAATGAAAATGATGGGTTACTCAAAAAATCTCATCATCCTAAACTTTAATGTACCAATTCAAAACCCTAAGATTTCGATATGGATTTTACAGTTGTGATCCAATCCAGCTTTTGTTATGATTCAAAATTGGGTGAATAAGATGTAGAAGTTGTATTTGTTTATATATTTACCAAAGAGAATTCCACGCAATAATTGAAAAAAAGTCTCCCGTAAGTAGGTTTGCAAATGAACCGAGTTGTATTTGTACGACTCAAGAATGACTAGATTAAAGATCGAGCTCTGCTAGTTTGTTAAGCAAATGAATAGAGCTTGAACACGATTTTGAGATCGCTTAAAAAATTGAAATCGTTGGGAGCGGCTTGTGCTCGGGTTTTAAGTCATAAACGAGCTCCATTAGGCCTCTCTAAATCGAGTTGCTCGAGCTCGGATTGTGTTCAGCTCATTCATTTAGTAAATGAATCGAGCTCGAAAATAATTTCGAGCTCGTCTAAAAAATGAGCTTAGCTAAGCTCATCTTGAACTCGGGTCGATTCGTTTGCAATGCTACCTACAAGATAGTAGGATGTGGAGTGATAGTCATAATTAGGTCTCTCCAGTAAAATAAACCAAATCACTCGTGCTCGTTCAAGACAGGTTCATAAAATAAATAAGACAAGCTTAAACAAAATTTTGAAGTTCATTATTTTATTCAGCTCGGCATGGATTCGATATGACCACCGATATACATACTAAATTAGTGTAAAATAACAAATTGAATCAAGCAAGCGTCATATTCATTTTCTTAGAAGCTCATTCGAGCTCGGATCCTAAGATAAATGAACCTAGCATGAACATATTTTTATGCTCGTTAACATTTACAAGCCAAGCTCGGTTAGGCGTGCCTTATTTTCCTCCCTAGTCATCGGATATGTGTCTATCAATTAAGAAAAGGGTACAATTAAATACACACCAAATTACTATTCTAGCACTCCAAAATAATATATAATGACACTTTTTAACGAATTGCGATTTTGAGCATAAAGATTCCACTGACCTGTAAAAACTGGGCCTAACCCTTGGGGATGCGGTAATACATCTATTTTTTGTTTTCATCGAACGTACTGCCCTCTGGATCCAGGAATAGTAACATGTACTAAATGCCTTGTCCAAGCCAAGGAACTTACGCAGAAGAGTCCTGACAAATGATGATTCAGATGAGATTCGACATTTTTTAACCATGAAACATCATTGGTTCGGGCTGAAACAATAAGATCTTTCGTTTGTCCCTTCCAGGCGATCGAAAAATAAAGAAATGATTAATATATTCAAGATAATTATGTATTTACATAATACCGTCTCAATTCATCCTATTTCATCATATTCGGGATGTGATAATTTCCCTGTAGATCCTATATCAATTAATATGAATAAGAAATCATGTAACAAATATGATTCTTATTTGTACAAATGGTACTTGGAACTAGCATGTAGAAATTAATTATACTTCTTTATCTTTTGAGTTGTTCTGTCGGATCGATCGCTCAAGATCTTTGGTCTCTACCCGGGCCTGATGAAAAAAATGGGATCACTTCTTATGGACTCGTTGAGAATGATTCTGAGGTAAAACCACCCATCAAAAGTCTCCTAAAATTAAATAAACACCACTTTAGAAAGAGAAACACTCTTTTCTCTTTTAAAATTCAAGTCGGTAATAAGGCTTACAAGTGGGTATTTAAAGGGGAGGGGTAGCTTAGGCTCCAAGTTAAGGCACTAATTACAAAAATATCATTACTACTCCTTACCTCTAAATACAATAACAAAAAAGTAAAGGAAAATATAGTAATAAAATGAAAGAAAATACAAAAGAGAATAAAATGACTTATAAAACCCTAAAAATGACCTATTTCCATCAGATTATGATCTGGTTCATGGCCTATTAAAAGTAGAAGGCGCTTCGGTGGTATCCTCACGGACAAAAAAATATTACAATTCGTTTGATAATGATCGAGCGACATTGCATCGCCAGCCTGCTCTGATAAACCGATACACTAACACTAATGTGGAGCTTCACCCGCTCTGATACCAATTTGATGTAAAACCACCAGTCAAAAGTCTCCTAAAATGATCTAAACTGCACTTTAGGGAGAAAAACACTCTTTTCTATTTCAAAATTCAAGTGTACCTCAAATGAGTCTTACAAGTGGGTATTTTAAGGGGAGGAGTATCTCGGGCTCTAAGTTAAGGCACTAATTACAAAAATGTCATTACTACTCCTTACCTCTAAATACAATAAGAAAAAAATAAAGGAAAACACAATAATAAAATGAAAAAAAAAAGAGAATAAAATGACTAATAAAACCCTAAAAATGTCCTATTTCCATCACTCTCCCCGACTTTGAAGATCTTGTCCTCGAGCATAGGAGATGGACGGTAAGAAAGTAAGGCGCCCATCAATGAGCTCCTCAAATAGAATAAGATCCGTCCTCAGAAACGCCCTTTGTACCGACTTGAAAAAATCCCGAGAGGATAGGAACACAATCCAAATGTGGTCGGCCAACAAAATTACTACCCGAGATTCATGTGATGAGCCCCCTCAATGCTACGCCATGGAGAATTTCCTCCAAGCGCATATCAAATGTCACCAAAAATAGTTCCACAAACCCACCAATAAACACATCACCTCCAATCTCCACTTCAACCCCATTCCTAAATATGGGAAGAAATATCCCATATCAAATGTGTCTTGATCGTGAAAATGCATGTGAGTCACCAAAACATCCTTGATAAAAATGTCAAAAATTCCCCAATACACATTCTAATTTCGTCCTATTATCTTCATTGCCATAAATCGTCTTGGGATGGGAGTTTTAACATTGATTTGACTTGATTGTAGGATTGAGGAAGGAAAAATGATTGGGTGAAGGAACCAATCTTGGACTAGTCACTGACAAACTTGAATTGAGCCTCGAGAGTTAATCGTGGAGGAGATGTAATTTTGTTTGTGTGGGGGCTAAGAAATGGTTCGGGTGGGAGCCCACCGATAGAAGGAGGGTTTCAGGGTAGAGGAGAGGGGAAGAGGATATAATCGGGGTTATCGGTCAAGGGTCGATCGTCGGGTGGGTTTGGAGGTTCACCAGAGCCTATTTAAGCTTGTCTCATTTATTTTATGAACTTTTCTCGAACGAGCACAAGTACTTTGGTTCATTTTACTGGAGATCCCTAATTAAGATTATCATTTCATATCCTACTATCTTGTAGGTAGCACTGCAAACGAACCGGACCGAGTTTGAGCTAAGCTTAGCTCAGCTCGTTTATCAAACGAGCTCGAAATTATGTTCGAGCTCGGTTCATTTGCTAAATGAACCAGTCAAACATGATCCGATCTCGATCAACTCGATTTTAAGAGCCCTAATCGAGCTCGTTTATGCTTTAAAATAGGAGCATGAGCCGCGCCCAACGATTTCAATTTTTTAAACTAGCTTAAAATCTTGTTCAAGCTCGATTTGTTTTCCAAACAAACGAACCGAGCTTGAGCTTTAATCGAGCCGTTAAAAAATAACTCAGTTTGTTTGCTGCCCTTCTTGGGGAAGACTTTTTTTAATTACTGCAGGACATTCTCTTTGGTAAATATATAAACATATATAACTTCCACATCTTATTACGCCTAATTTTGAATCGATCAACAAAAGTTGGATTAGATCACAACTGTAAATTCATATCCAAATCTTAGGATTTTAAATCGGTTCATTAAAAATTTTGGATGATGAGATTGTTTGAGTAACCCTTCATTTTTATTTGATCGTATTGAAATTTATTGAAATTCCAGGGTTTTGAAATCGGTTCATTGTAGTTGTGTTATTTTTAAATTTATTTTATGCATTTGTTCAACCTCATTACGATTGTTCTACCGCAATTTCAAGCTCAACTTTCAATTTTTTTATGCATTTGTTTAGTACCTCTAAAGTCTTAATGGTTTAGATTTTGACTTATGTGCCAAAAACAAACGACCCTTATGGGTGGTTATTTCATCTCTTGTGCATCTGTTTTTCATCTGAAGCTGAAGTGTGAATTTAAAAAATTTGTTTTCTTGTGTCTGAATGGATGTACTTAGACAAATTCAGGTTCAAAGCTCAGACTCAGAGGTTATATAGAGGCAAATATAGTAGCTAGTCTCTTAATCATTTAAAAAAAGAGCTTTTTAGATAAATCCCTAGTTTTTAACGTGTTATCTGAATTGATGTCCAATATGCTAATCTCTTTGATATAACCCCCAACACTGAGGTGTTATCTCAAAATATCGAATAAAAATAAGGGTTTAAGTCAAAATATTTATCTAACTTTGCCCCTATGTATAATTTCAATCTAGACCTAACCCCCTATGTTGGGGGCAAAGTCGAAGAATTATGAAAACAAGGGTTTAAGTCAAATTATGCATTAAAAATTAGGGGTTAAGTCAAATTATGCATTAAAAATTGGGGTTAATTCAAAATGACCATTAAAAAAAAATATTTGGTACATCTTAAGTCTGAATGGTTTAGATTTAGACTTGAGGAAAGAACAAACAACCTATCATTCCTTATATATTGATTTTATATATTCTTTAGGTCTCAAATTGATTTGCTTGATTTGCACACCGGTGATTCAAATTTGGTTGAGTTTGTGGTAACTTAACTGCTTGGGTTAAGTTTGGTGTGCAGTGTAACAACAATTGTAAGTTCTTTGGGTTTAACAAATTCTCATCTATATACATTCGGAGAGTCTTTCATACATACCACTAATGAGATCCACCATTGCAAACAATTTTTTTTAAATAGTATAAAAAATAATTTTGGGTGGACTTCTTTTTTATGGTATTCAAACATTTCATGGAACCCATAAAAAAATCATCTCACAATGAATTCTTTCGCTATCTTAAAAAAATTCGTCAATCTATTTCAAAAAATTTTAAATAGCATAAAAAAGTGGAAAGTACTCTTAGGTCCCTCACAAACAAATTTTAAACACTAAAGGAATGTTGAAAATTTTTAAACACTTAGGTCCACTAATTCTCTTATTGTAGAAGTTCGTTCTATTGGCACAAAAAATGGACTTACTAGTAAATTTTCCTTAAATGTTTAAAAATTATCAATAAGGGACCTAATTGGAAATTGCCCTATATATTCCCTCTGTACCAAATTAAGAGGCTCTATTCATTTTGTATAGATTAAGGATATGAACACTTATTTACTATTGTGAAATTTGGTTCATTTATTAGGTCCAAAAATGAACGTGGACTATTAATTTGGGACAACCCAAAAAAGGAATAGCGGACTCTTAACTTGGGATGAAGGACGTATCTCTCTCTATCTCTCTTTATATATATATATATTGTGCATACACTTACATTATCATTGCTTAGGTTTAAAATGGACTTTTTGTACTGTTTTGATTTATTTTGTATTTTAGATCTGAATTGATTACTCTTATTATCTAGTTTATGGTGGTTTTGAGTTCTAATGGACAAACTTCACATCTTTGTATAATTCATTAATTTATGTTGATTGACTTAATGCTATTATTGTTGCATGGTAGTCGATTACACTGATTTTGTGCTAGTAGCTATTGCTAGGGAATGTGCATACACTTATAGTACTGTTTTGAATATTATTAATGTTTTGATTGTTGATTTATTTTGTATTTGAGTCTTCAAATGGACTTTTCTAGAAAATGTGCATACGCTTATATTATCATTTCTAGATAATGCATGAATAGTTTTATGACAGTGGTTCGTGGAAGATCACAGCTTGTCTGATTGTTTATTAACTTGTATGTACCAGCACTTTTTTTTAAAATGTTTCAACGACTATGTCCCAGGTAATATATAGTATATACTATCCTATAATTCATGAATTTATATTGATTGACTTAATGCTATTATTTTTGCATGATAGTCGATTACAATGATTTCGTGCTAGTAGATATTGCGAGGGAATGTGCATACACTTATAGTACTATTTTTAATACTATTACTATTTTCATTGTTGATTTATTTTGCATTTGAGTGTTAAAATGACCTTTTCTAGAGAATGTACATTCGCTTATATTATCATTTTTAGAGAATGCATGAATACTTTTATGACAGTGGTCCATGGCAGATCACAGCTTGTCCGATTATTTATCAACTTGTATGTACCCGCACTTTTTTTTTAAGTTTCAACGACTATGTCCCAGGTAATATATATTATATAGTATCCTGATTTTTATTGTGTTTTTAGGTGTGTTGTTTTCGTGTATTTTTGCAAGGAATAAAAATGATAAGTTTCAGAAAACATTATTAAGTTTCCAATTGTTGTTTATCATTGTATGCATATCATGCATTGCTTGATCTTGCAGGTCTGGTAGGGAAACAATCGGTCCCACTGTAAAGGGATATTTTAGTATATATTATAGAACGACTCCCACTTCCCAACCCAAAGCATTGAAACCATCACTTCCCTTTCTCTCTCTTTTTCTCTTTCCCCACACTAAACTTTGCAATGGCATCAACACCACCCCCAGACTCGCCCTTGCCCCCACCCACCTCCCGAACTCTCTCACTTTTGGTCTCTAATCGATGTGCACACAATGACCCGTCTCCTCCCCAAATGCACTTCCTACCAACGCTCTCTCGATCTCCACCTATCTGACATCCTCTCCTACCGCTCCCACCTCGACAAATCCCTATCTGCCCTCCACAAATCCTCCCCCACTTTCCACATCATCCAATCCGATGCCTACCATATCCTCTCCAACATCCGCTCAAACTCTTCCCTCACTGATCAAGTCTCCAACAAAGTGCGCCAACTCAACATCGCCCAGTCCCGCATCAACAAAATCCTCCTCCACGTCAACTCCATCCTCCAACGCAATAATTGTATTCGAGGCGTCCAAAAGTACCTTCAATCTGAAGATTTTGAATCCGTTGTTAATTACATCGAAACTTTCACAAACATCGAATCCACTTTCAAACACACATGTCTAGACGAAAAAAAACAAATGCTCACTCACAAAAACCACCTCATTTTCATCATCCGTAAAAAACTACAGTTTGCCATTGACCAACGCGATCACATGACTATTTTAAAGTTTATAAAATTGTTCCCCCCATTAGTTTAAGAAGAAAAAGTCTTACAAATTTACGTTTCCTACTTTAAAAAATTGATTTCCATGAGCTCCAGATCTCAGTTTAAGGAGCAGACGAAAGTAATTGATAAAAAAATATCTATCATCAATGCTAATTTCGTGACGTGTTTGACGAATTTGTTTAGGGATATAGTTTTGGCTATTGAGGAGAATACCGAGGTTTTTAGGGGATTGTGTTAAAGGATGGGGTGGTGTACACGATTTGCGAGTTGCAAGAGGAGTGCGATACGCGAGGTTAGATGATTTTGAGGAAGTACGTGGAGTATCTGGGATCGGCAAGGTAGGCGTTCGAGATTAATGAGTTTAAGAGGAGTGTGGATTTCGAGGAGGGGGGACAAAGCTAAGGGAGATAGAGGTGTATTCGAAGGATATTTTAGCGTTGACGCGGTTGGGGGAGGATTACACCGAGTATATAGTGTCGAAGATACGAGTATGGAGTGAGGTGGATCTAGAGTTGGGGCCGAGGGCGACGAGGGCGTTTAGGGGAGGGAGTTTTAGTAAGGTTTTGCAGGATATCACGGGATATTATGTGATTTTGGAGGGTTTTTTATTGTGGAGAATGTGAGAAAGGCGATTAGGCTTGATGAGTTTAGGGGGGATGGGCTTACGAGTTCGATGGTGGATGACATGTTTTATGTTTTGCAGAGTAATTGTCGAAGGTTGGTGTCGACAGGGAATATTAATTTGGTTAATGCGGTTTTGAGTAGCGCAGTGAGTTTGTTGGGGAGTGAGTATAATGATACGTTGCAACAGAAGATGAGGGATCCGAATTTGGGGGGAAGTTGTTTTTTGGTGGTGTTAGGGCACAGAAGACTGCAGCGGAGATTGCTACAGCTTTGAATAATATGGATGTAAGTAGTGAGTATGCATTGAAGTTGCGGCATGAAATTGAAGAGCAATGTGCTGAGGTGAGTGACTTTTTAATTATGTTATAATTTTATGGATAATTTTAATTGAATCTGTGATTGCTTGTGTTTTCAGATAATAATGTCTGTTTGTGAGCATCTCTAATAGGCCATCTCTAACAGGCCATGCAATATATAGTTTATTTTTTATTTCATATAATATTGGGTGTTTTGAGCTGTATTACATAGTCTTTATGAAAATATGTGTTTTAATGTGAGCATGTGAGATGTATAATACAGATATTTAGTGCAAAACCCAAAAGGTGATGGAGGAGATTAGGCCATGTACTCTTTAGTTTGTTTGTGTTTTGTATCACAGGGGGTATTTGAGGCCTTCTACATAGCCCTCAAAATAGGTGTTTTATGATTCTTATGTAAAATACAACATAACGGGGACACATTTTTTATTCAAAAAGACAACGGAGGCACAGTGACGCATGCGACGAGGTCTCTTATTTGTTCATTTATTTTTTAAATTATAATGTCACTGTTATCAAGCTTGATCAATTTTGATAAATAAATTTTAAACTAAAAACAAGAAATATTGTATTATTTTTTCAAGGGAATTCCATAAAGTCAGAATCTCCCCATCAATCCTGACTGGAAAGTCCACCCTCACCTTAAGGTCCAGAGTTGCTTGTTTTATCCTTTTCCAGCTTGATCATTCATCTTATACTTGTTGAAAAGGAAATCTTCTTCAATATTAGACCAATATTACAAATTATTGAACAATATCTGACCCAACCTCTTCTAGAACATTATTGCTCAAAATGCACCTCCCACTCCTAACTGCCTCATCTCTCTCATCAAATGGTTGACAAGGTAGGAATGGCCTATTCAAAAACTAGAGTAATTTTAAAGAGTCTAATTAAAAGGAAGTTTAGTCTCTAGAAATGGGGCCAAATTAAACATTGCTTAGTCTCTAAACTAGTAAATGCAGCCCATGTATAAAACCTGCCACACTCTCCATTCATAACTTACCAAAATTCGGCTGACTAACTTTTGTGGCTAGTATTACGGTTTGGCAGATTGGCATTCTACTAGGGTGGATCATCAGGTCAGTCAACTCAAGATGAGTTTGAATGGTATTAAGATAGTTCTCTATAGTTTATCTAGATTATTAGTGTGACCTAATGTATGATCTAGAATGTAGTGGTAGTTCAGGTTCTAATCACTTCGATCATCTGTTTGGTTGAGGATAATACCCGTAGTGAGATGAAGTTTAACTTTAGTGGAAGTTTGGGTTCACTTATTTTATTGGTTTCACGTATGTTTGGTTTGGAAATGTTAGTTATCGAGCCCTTTCGTATATAGTTTGTGTTTCCATGTATAAGAGACCAGTCATCTCGTCAGAAAAGGGTTACCGTAGATTGTTGATGGAAAGAGTGTGGGACAGAGTGTGAGCAATAAGTGCGTGGAAGAGTATTAATGGAGATAACGTGAATAGTGTGTTAGAAAATCAAGAGAGTGGGTGACGTGACATACCAATTGAACCAAAAAGAAAGAGTAACAAATTAAGCATAAACTCTCACAAATGTATTGATCGAATAACCCTTAAGGGGAATGGTTATGTTTATTGTCCAACAAAGGGAATATTCCCTTGAGTGTGATACTCTATAATCATGAAAGTGTTAGAATTAGTAAGGTCATGAGTGATGTCATCCATGTGTAATGCCCCTCATTAAAACACTAATTATACCTTTTAAATTTCTTAATACTAACTATTACTAAAAGCAGAAAATAAAGATAGAAATAAAATAATATAAATAATAAATATTACAAATTTGCCCTATTATTCTCAGTTCACATCAAACTTCACCCCTTAAAAGAGTTCGTCCATGAACTCAAAAGACGGTAGTAGTGTTTTTCAAAGTTGTTGTCAGAGGTCGGTGTCAACGGGGAGTAGAAATTCAGTTATCGTGGTTTTGAGTAGCACAGTGAGTTTGGTGGGAATCGGTATGATGAGTATTGCACCAGAAAATGAGAGAGAAGAATTTGGGAAGGGGGAGTTATCTTTGGGTGGTGTTGGTGCAAAGAAGACTGGGACGGAGATTACTACGGCTTTGAGTGATATGGATGTGACTAGTGAGTATGTGCAGAAACTGAGGCTTGAAATTGAGGAGCAATGTGCTGAGGTGAGTGCCATTTAAAATTATGTTATAGTTTTGTGGACATTCTTAAATCAATTGATTTCTTCTGTTTTCATATTATACTGTCTGTTTTTCAGTATATCTAATAGGCCGTGCAATCTCTAGTTTGTGTTTTCTTATAATATTGGGTGTTTTGAGAAGTTTTACAGAGTCTTTCACCAAATTCTTATTATAATGTAAGCATGAAAAGTGCATAAAACAGATATTTAATGCGAAACCCAAAAGTCATTGGACTGCAGTCTTTAGATTATTTGTGTTTTCGTAACATAATGGGTGTTTTGGGACCTTTGACATAGTCTTAAATTATGTGTTTTAATGTGAGCATGTGAAATGCATAAAATGTTTTTTTACGCAAAACACAACGGGGACACATTTTTTATGCAAAAGACAACGGAGACGCAGTGGCACCTGCTGCGAGGCCTCCTATTTGTTTATTCAGTTTTCAAATTATAATATCACTGTTATCAAAATATTTTATTGTTTCGTCAAAAGATTTGCATATGTTCAAAATCTCCCCACCTATCCTGACTGCCAAAGGCCTCCCTCACCTTGACGTCCAGAGCTGTTTGTTTCGTCCTCTTCCATCTTGATCATTCATATTATACCCGATGAAAAGGAAATATGCTTCATTATCAAAACAATATTTAGAATTATTGAACAATATCTATCTCCAACCTCTTCTACCACATTACCACTCACATTGCAACCCCCACTCCTAGATGCCTCGTCTTTTGTCAAATGGTTTAAGAGTCTAGAAAGCAAAGTGATTCCCTGAACCAAGAGTAATTTCAAAATATTCAAATTAAAAAGAAATTTAGTCTCTAAAAATGAGTCCAAATTAAAATTTGGCACGCCCCATCTTATTCTTTAGACAGTCTTTAAACTACTGGATGTAGGAGTTCCATATAAAACCTACCATACACTGTTCACAGCTGACCAAAACTCTCCTATAGACTATTGGCACATGATATTGTAACTTTTGTGGATCGTATTACACTTGGGCAGATTGGTGTTCTACTAGGTGGATCATCAAGTCAGTTAGCTCAAGATGAATTTTGATGGTGTTAAGCTAGCCTTCAGTGGTTCAGCTAGAGCATTAATGAGACAAAATGTATGCACTAGAATGTGGTGGTAGTTCAGAGTCTAAAGTGAAATAGATTCACTACGATCATCTATTTTGTTGACGATCATACCCTTCGTTAGATGAACTCAAAACTTTAGTGTAAGATTCGGTTCAGATTATCTTATTTTATTGGTTTTACGTCTGTTTGGATTGGAAATGTGGGTTGTCGAGCCCTTTCCCATATGATTTGTGTTTCCATGTTTTAAGACCGGAGATCTTGTCATGAGAAGGATTACCATAGATCGTTAATAGACATGTGCAAGTGCGAGCATCGAATGTGTGGAAGAATGTTATTGTGGATAGTGTTAATAGTGAGCTAGAGAACTAAGATAAGTGACATGACATCACAATGCACCAAAAAGAAAAAATAACTTAAGAAAAAACTCTTAACAAATGTATTAATTGAATAACCCTAAAGGGGAATGGTTAAATTTATGGCCCAAAGCGGGAATATTCTTTAGAATGTGCTAATCTATATATATTTGAAAGTCCTAGCATTAGTGAGGTCATGAGTGATGTCACCAATGTCTAGCGTTCCTCTTGAAATTACTAATTTTACCCCTTAAATTTCTTTCATTAACTACTACTGAAAAAAAAGTACATAAATAAAAGAATATGAATAATGAATATTGCAAATTGGACCTCTTATTCTTAATTCATCGAACTCACTCTCTTAAAAGAGTTTTTCCACAAATTCAAAAGATGATAATAGTGGGTCTTAGCCTGCACAAATTTTCAACCTATATTTATTTAGGTTTTAGACCAGAAAATCTTGGAGTCTCATTGGCCTCCATAACCTCGGTCTAATTCTTGTAAATAAGCTTTGCTGGTTACAAGTCCTATCAACCTACAATCCTGGACACATCAACATGAGGCCATTTTAGTCTTAAAAGTGAGAAACCCATCCCAACTTGATTTGGACTCAGTTTGTTTCCCAAATAAAGTCTTAGGGAAAATCGAACGGTCCTATGATATGGGTTATAACTTGCCTACCCGTCAATAACTGTCATTGAGCCCAAGTTGCTTTGTTGGTAGGTGATGACAACCTATGATGCTTTGACCTTTCTAAGATTCCCCGATTCAAACCTCACATCCCCGTTTGTCCTCTTTCATTAACAACGATTCGAATGCGGTGAAACTCTTGAATAAAAATATCTCCTACCTTATCCGAATTTTACGATGCGATTGTCATCCTAGGTAAAAAATTATCAAGGGGATGCGAGGCATAATATCAAAGCTCTTAGGGCTATTGTGCAATGGTGTGATTCGAAATCCAGCTGAAAGATGCTACCTTCAATTGTTGACTGCTGATGTGTCTGACCACGATGACGACATCTTATTGGTTGTCTTTGAGCACTATTATTTTTGGTGGATGCGATGAATAGTGTGTGGGGTTTACAATATTCCCCTTCATCTTCTTCATCATAATCATACCGTAGGGCTACTAGTCCTTTTTCTAGTTTGAAAGGATTTTGATGGGGTGGCAGCGAAGACTGGGTGGTAAATCGGGGGTGATGTCCAAAGTGGTGGTGGTGGCAGCGATTTTGGGTGTTAGGCGGTAATGAGCGCACTCTGTCTCTCCAAAATGAACTTCCTGGTGGATTTCTATATGGTGGTGCCTTGTTTGACGCTGGACTGTGATCCTCTCTTCGTAACTATAGGTGGTGTTGCAATGAGGGTTTACATAAAAAAAATTGAGTGAGCCTCACTCTGAACTAATTTAGGTGATATGCAATGGCACTAAAAATTATAAATAACGACTTGAGCACAAACTTTCAAGGTAGTGCGTATCTTCTTTAAGTGTTTGAATGTAATTGCAATGGAAAGTAATTAAAATAACAAGAATAACATTTTTAAAATAAGGCTTTCTCTCATTCATTCAACTCTTAAAAGTAATATGATTACAATGGTTGGTCAAATCAAAGTTATATTATGTTGCTAGCCATGAAGATTTAAAAACGTAAAGTGACTAGAGTGGGCACTATAGGAACATTCCAAAGGAATATTACCCTATGTCTAACATTCTAAATAGGGAAATAACCTAAAAGACATAAAAATAAAACATACCAATAAACATATTACAATTGTGCCCTCAAGATCCCACGTACATATCATCGTCAACATCACATAATCATCATCATTCTTCCCACTTGAAAGGTGAGAGTAAGTAATCAAATATCCCAAACATGGCCACTGGATCTTATCATGATGAGAATCGACACACTAGCTCGCCAAAGGGGTTCAACAATGCTAGGCGAGGGTTGAGTCACCCAAAGTGCCTCAAACTAGGTACTGGAGTTCAATATTCGATGGGGAATTAAATGAATCTTGAATGGACCATGTATCTGGGTTCAATGAAATCAGCACAACTCAACTCAAAACACACTAATACCATGAATCTTCTATTTATTAAACGGTAAGAAGTCAGCAACACAATATGTCCTACCTCTCGCAAGTGTGTCACGGTCATCCAACCAATGTTAACAAAAATATCGAAGTAGTCTCTAATACATACTCTAACCACATCTTCCCCGAAGATAAGAAAGAAGTCTTCGATATCAAACATCTCAAAAGTTGGTCCGAGTGATACATCCATCCTCGATGAAGCTATCGAAGAAATCTTCCATGCTGATCCTTGCGTCCGCCTCTCCAAGATGGGATAAAATCGATGATATTAAAAACCTTCAAGTCTTTGAATCATGTGGGAGTAATTTAACCATCCTCCTCGAAGGTTGCAAATAAATCAGGAGAGAACTGGGTGTCCATGAAGGTCCCTCTGAGGACATGGAAACTCATCAAAATGTGTAATTAGTTAGCAACGAAAAGTTTCATTGTATACGAAAATGACGGGGGGTGAAGAAGTTGTCACTGGTCATATACATGATGACAAGTTTTCAAAATTCGTTAAATTCTTGACCACACTTGCACATTCCCAATGGTCGATGCAAACTTGAATCGTCTCGATGGTCTCACGACTTGCTTATTCAAATTTCGCATAGCCTCCATTTATAAGGGGCCGAGGTTGGGTTTTTCTTTGAAGTTAAAATAAGGAAACATATTATAATTGGTAATTGTCTAATAAAATACAGTCCTAGTAATTATCAATTAGCAGTAAATCTCCCTTACTAATATCCTAATTAATAACAACTAAATAATAATTATAAAAATAGAAGGTCATATTATTATTTTCCAAAAAGTCAAAAATTCCTTTGGCGCCACACAACATCTGCATACATCATACTCCCCTCCGAAAAAGCTAATCCATGAGCGTTTGGGAGAACTGAAAACACTCGTTCCAAATCCATAAATATTTTTTTCAACTTCAATTTTAGCCTAAGCTCACCATCCATTTTCAGGGACCAAATAAAGTTTTCTACTCGATTTGGAGTTTTGGATCAAATTCATAAGACTTCAAACGACTAAAATCAATTTCTGGTCCATTATAATAAAAATCAAATGATTTTTTGAGAGTAATTGGTTTCAAAGTAGGCACATCCCAGTTGCATCATACTATTTGTTATCACTTTTTAATTAAGAGTCAAGCCCACATCTTTTTTGTAAAATAAATAAATTTCCCCTGATTCTTCATAAACCCAGAAAAATATTTATGGCTTAACAAGACCCCTTCAGCCAAACCAATGTTATGGCCTAACAAAACCTCTTCATTCAAACAAATTCCTCTTGTCGTTGAAGAACAACATTTCCTTTAGGGTTCCCAAGGCATTTTTGTGATTGACCAAAATAATTTTCGATACACCGATTTCCTTTTTCATTCTCATTGGTGATCTCGCTAGAGTAAAACCGTTATCAACCCTCATTGCTCCTCGCTAGCCGCTCGATTTCTCATTTCTCATCACTAGCTGCAACCTCGGTACCATGGGAGGTGACTTCCTCTTAATACTCTTCTTCTTTGGGGTAGTCGCCAAAAATGGGCGATGGGCTCCTCCATTTACCTCTTCATTCTTGATTAGGGTTTTCATGTTGAGGGTAGATATTGATGCCATCTTAGCCATAGCTTTGGGGCGTTGGAAAACTATTGGTTACCAAGGTACAAATAAGCTTTCAAAGTAATGTTTTAGAGTGTGATTTCATTTTATTTCTTACTTCTATTGTTTTTTATTGGTTGTTGTTTTGTGTATGAAGTTTCTGGCATAGGATCTATGCCATTGGTATCTAAATATAGCCACTAGAGCATGGACTTTATTATAACACCTGGTTTTCTTAGCTAGTAATCTTTTTTACATGTTATTTTTTCAACTTTGGTTTTTTAAATATTTCTATTACCATACTCTTGTCTTTTACATAGTGTTGCTTCTTGTAACATTTATACGTTAATGATACCAATTTCCCTTCTCTTAAAATCCTCGCATAGTATTTGGGTTTCCATTCACTTTTCTCTAATGCCTCCTTTGATGGAATAGATAAGATGGGGCGGATTGGAATGAAGAAGTTCAGGGATGGATTAGGATAAGGCTCATTCTAATTCTTCATTTGAAGCAGTCCCAGATAAGAAGACGAAAATTATAGTTCAAATTCATGTTTGCCTGAAGTGTAAATCTGAACCATTTAGAGTTAAGAGGTACCAACTATTATAATGGTGATTTTGACTTAACTCCCAATTTTTAATGCATAATTTGACTTAACCCCATCTTTTCACAATTCTTTGACTTTGTCCTCAACACAGGGGGTTAAGTCCAGTTTGACATTATAAATAGTTGATAAAGTCAGATAAATATTTTGACTTAACCCCTTATTTTTATTCGATATTTTGAGATAACCCCTCACTTTGGGGGGTTATATCAAAGAGATTAGCAAAGTGGGGTCAAGTCGAATAACACAATAAAAACTAGGGGTTTAGCTAAAAAGCTATTTTTTTAAATGATTAAGAGACTAGCGGCTATATTTGCCTCTAAATTAGCTCTAATTTAGAACTTTGAACCCGAATTTATATAAATTCATCCATTCAAACACACAAGAAAACAAATTTTTAAGATTCACACTTCAGCTTCAGATAAAAAAAAATACATAAGAGATGAAATAACCACCCATAAGGGTTATTTGTTTTTGGAATAACCCGCTCTGATAAATAACCACCCTCGAGCCGTTCACATACAACTTGAAAAATCAGGATCACGCGATAAATTAGCGTAACCCGCTCTGATACCAATTTGAAAACGTCATATAGCGACTGTGTGATATTGATTTAAATAAATTTTGCAAGTTTACAAGTAACCCTTATTTAATTAGAGTCTACTTTTAAATCAAATAAATACAGCCCTAAACATGCATCTAAAGAGCATGATTCAACCTATAAACAAATAAAGCATGTGACACAAAATTAAGGAAAAATCCCCGCAGGGCAAAACCTTTTATTTCTAGAACTTTGAATAATTTACAAGATCATTGACTTACATACAACCTGATAATCGCCCACAAGTGTAACGCACGGTGTCTTCGGTAAACCTTCAAAGCAACGGCTAGAAACAGTGTCGGCTGGAATCTCCCTCAGGAACTCCAGGTGGTCAGCAATGAAGAAGAGAGACGGCTTCTCCACAAGGATTGAATAAACCAAAGTTGTGTTCTTGGGTTGGAAAAGGATTCACAAATATTTGGAAAGGATGTGTGAATCAAACATGAGTCTTGGGACTCAAAAAATATGAAGACTTGAGGTATTAGGACTCTCAAATTCGTCTATCAAAGTCTTGTAAAATAGCTCCCCCGAAGTTGGCTTTTATAAGGAAACCAAAAGAGATTTAAAAAACTGGGACTGTTTCAGTGCGTGTACCCCGAACCGGTTCTGGTGTACCTCGAACCGGTTCCCCATGCGGTTTGGGGTACCTCTCTGGTTTGGGGATTAAAAAAAACAACATTCTTTAAGGAATTTTCTCCATCTTCAAAAGGTCATAACTCCTTCACCATAGCTCGGATTGAGGTGCCGTTTCTTCCAGTATCTTAGTTGCGGTGAGCTCTTCAGCTTTAAAGTTGACCAGACCACCGGACTATGGCTATAAAATTAAGAAAATTCCCTTGAACTCTCATATCTTGCCTTTTTTACTGTTTTGATTTCTCTTGCGTACCACTTGCATTAAGTCCCTAAAATCGTGAAACATGAAGTCGTTGAGGCAGATGTGGGGCACATTAATGGATATGTTGAATGCTTGATTCCCGAAATTCGGATAGAGGACGTCATGTGAGATCGTGAGGTGACGTGCCAAATGTAGCGGCGTATGACATACACAAATGTAACATGTTAGACATGAGAAAAATGTCGTTACAAATCGCCCCCTATGTCTATGCCGGTACATACATAAAAAATCTGAATTATCAAATAACAAAATTGCCTATACAAATCTACCCTTCCATGAACCCAAAACTGGAAAGATACAAATGAATAATTCTCCATCGTTTGTTCTTCAAATCTTCAAAACTTCAAATATTCAATCTTCAAAATCTCAAATCTTTTCTCATCAGGGTGTGCAATTCAGTGATCATCAATGTAGTACCTACACACATGAGATAAAGAAAAAAATACCAAGTGACGTATCGAGTTTGAAATGAGATAAACATAGATACCAATTTATACGAAAATCATAAGTTAAATCTCAAAAACTCCCCCAAAATAAGATAATTATTTCTCCCCCTTTTTATGATGTCCCCAAATAGACAAATGAGAAGAATAAATCAAACAAGCAAAGTCGAGGTGTCACGGTATTCAAAACAAAGCATCAATCAGATGGAAAATGCGTTCTTGCAAAGAGATACTCAAAAAATCTTCACAAACTATTTTTTATTTTTCAATTTTTTTTTTCGTACAAAAAATAAGATACCAATTTGAAAAAAATATGGTACAAAAATCACACCATGGATTTAAACTCAAACAACCAAGTCATGGAAACAGAATGAATGGGTGTGAACACATTCGATAGGTAAATCAACTCAATCAATCATATGTGCACGATGCATATGTGTACCCCTAACGAATGATCATCAAAAGTATCCTTAGGTGTAAAAATTTGTTGAATTTAAATGACACCGTCTTATGCAAATCAACAAATCAAAGTCAAAGTGATTTCAACACAAATAATGTCCAAAACTACGTAGCGCATTTTCAAGCAATTCAAGGACGTGCAAACCCGTTTTAATTCTCCAACCAAACTCCCTCATATATATTTTCTTTTAGAGGTAATCTAAATTCTCAAACTTTGGAGAGTTGGTGCAAAAACCTAAATGGCCCATAAGTTGGCATGAATTTTCTTTTTATTGCCTTTAAATTTTTTTTTGGGCTCTTTTAAACCTCTTTGGACCTCGGATAATAAAATTCCTCCATTTTTTAGGTCAAATTTAACGGTGGCTTAGTATTCGCAAAGGCAAAATGAACCTTTCGGAGTCCTTCCCCGTTTTAAAACAAAGCACAAAAAGCACACAAACTCACAAAACTGTTCTTAAATGCACAATTTCCTTATCAAAATATATCGCGCTTGGTTCGTTTTAAGGACAGGATTGAAGTGAAAACACCTAACCAACATGTGATAAGACAAGCACAATAATCAAACAAATCCGTGCATGTGTGCAATAAAGGAAACATGAGTCAAACAGGTAGGAAGTAACACTTTAATTACATCTTAATGACTCCAAACATTATAAAGAACAAGGATGAATTGACCTATTGTCTCAAAACACTATCAAATAGTCACATGAAAATAATGTAATGATGTTGTGACTCGATCATCCTAAGTGTTCATCCATAAACGGTGCAAAGAAAATACAAAAAAAATCTTTTTGGATTTTTCAAAATTTTGTAAAAAAAAATAAAAAATACAAACATGATACATACTGGCAATAGTCAAACAATGTCATCATGAAAATCATCATATGCTAGTAAACAAGTCAAACCTCAATCATTAGGTGCGGAGGGGTTTTTCAAAGGTGGTGACAACTTATGAAAAACCTCCATCAATTCTTGTGACGTTTTGACCAAAAACTTAACTTACTCACCTAAATGTACAAACTCTCTCATGTAGTCTCCGGGAGCATGTAAAGTATCATGTGTGGGTGCATGTGTGCCAGAAACACGTGTAGAAGCAAAACGTGACACATACCCCAACTTAAAGCAAAATTCCCTAAGGTGTCCTCTCCTTTTGCAATGTGAGCAAACATAAATAGGCCTCGGAACAGCTTTTTCAAAAACACTAGGACACACTCTCCTAGTAGAAATGGGACGCCTAGGTGGGTTAGGGTGAGACTCACGTGAATCAAGCACTAAAGTGGTAACCGGCTCGGGTGCTAATTGGGAAGTGGAAGCGCCATCATGACTTATTCCTAACTTCTCACCTTTACCCTTATAAACCACCTTTTCAACTTTCTTAGGTTCGTTCACAAAAGTGACTTTGACCTCCCTGCCATGTTCGAGATCACTCTCGAGCTGGGATACACGTGTCGTCAGATTAGACAACGTGTGGGTCAAATCACACTTCTCCTTTCTCAAAACATCCTTTTCTTTTTCCAAATCTAAAACCCGACGACCTAAATCACGATTATACTTCTTAGTTTTCAAGGTCTCGGTGTACAAATCTCTAAAAGCTTTTTGGAGCTCACTTTCATCTCCACTCTCACTTTCACTTTCTCCCTCACTCGAAGAACACAAATCACCATCATCGCTTTCGTGTGCACTTTTGTGAGATAAAGTGGGTGTGCTCACACGACTAGAAAAAGCTAAAATCTTCTCACCACTAGTCTCATCACCCTCACCTTCACTACTATCACTAATTGTGGCGGGCATAGCAGTCTCTTTGCCCTTTCTCCTTATCCTAGTAGGACACTCTCTAGCTATGTGCCCTTTCCCTTCACACTCAAAGCACCTGATCTCATCCTCCTTGTCAGTATCTTTGGCCTCCTATTTCTTTTTATTTGACTCAAAAGATCTCTTTTTATTGGAAGAATTTTCTTTACTCATTTTGAGAAACTTTTTAAAAAATTTCGCAAATAAGGCCATTTCTTTAAAATCAAAATCTTCCTCAGAGTCGGATTCATAAACTTTTTCTTTATTTTTCTTAAAATGAGTCTTTAAAGCAATGCCATTATCCTTAGCCTTAATGGTTTTGGGAAACATGTCAATATCATAGGTTTGAAGATCTCCTACAAGTTCTTCCAACTTAAGTGATTTCAAATTTCCCAAAGAGTTCAAAACAGTGACTTTAGGAATAAAGCGTTTTGGGAGGGATCTCAAAATCTTTTTAATGACACGATTGTTATCAATCACCTCACTCAAATTAAAACACGTGTTAACAATGTCTGACAAACGAGCATAAAAATCATCAAAGCATTCAGACTCAGACATGGTAATAGTCTCAAATTGGGTGGCCAAATTTTGTAATTTAGAGTCTTTGACCGCGTTCGTACCCTCATGTGTCAGTTTCAAAACATCCCAAGCCTCTTTAGACGTGGTGCACGTCATAATTCAGCGAAACTCATCCGGAGTGACAGCACTATAAATAGCACTCAAACCACGGGAATTGAAATTGGACAATTTATAATCATCTTCAGTCCAGGCTGACACGGGTTTTAAAGTGGTGATGTTATTAACAGTGACGGTGGGAGGAGTCCAACCATTTTCGCAAAGCAACCAAACACGCTCGTCAATAGATTTTAAAATCTATTTCATACGAGCTTTCTAGTAGGCATAATTAGACCCGTAAAAAATAGGCATCTGATTATATAAGTGCTCCATAGGAAAAAATGCGAATTTTCACAAAACTGATTTAAAAAAAAAATATCACACAAATTTTGCGAAAAATAGGAATACGCAATAATTTAGCGTAACCTACTCTGATACCAATTTGAAAACGTGAGTAGACAAATTGTATCAGAAAGTAAATCCTTGAAAAATCAGGATCACGCGATAAATTAACGTAACCCGCTCTGATACCAATTTAAAAACGTCATATAGCGACTGTGTGATATTGATTTAAATAAATTTCGCAAGTTTATAAGTAACCCTTATTTAATTAGAGTCTACTTTTAAATAAAATAAATACAACCCTAAACATGCATCTAAAGAGCATGATTCAACCCATAAACAAATAAAGAATGTGACACAAAATTAAGGAAAAATCCCCGTAGGGCAAAACCTTTTATTTCTAGAACTTTGAATAATTTACAAGACCATTGACTTACATACAACCTGATAATCACCCACAAGTATAACGCACGGTGTCTTCGACAAACCTTCAAAGCAATGGCTAGAAACAGTGTTGGCTGGAATCTCCCTCAGGAACTCCAGGTGGTCAGCAATGAAGAAGAGAGACGGCTTCTCCACAAGGATTGAACAAACCAAAGTTGTGTTCTTGGGTTGAAAAAGGATTCACAAATATATGGCAAGGATGTGTGAATCAAAACATGAGTCTTGGGACTCAAAGAATATGAAGACTTGAGGTATTAGGACTCTCAAATTCGTCTATTAAAGTCTTGCAAAACAGCTCCCCCGAAGTTGGCTTCTATAAGGAAACCAAAAGAGATTTAAAAAACTGGGACTATTTCTGTGCGTGTACCCCGAACCGGTTCTGGTGTACCCTGAACCGGTTCCCCATGCGTTTTGGGGTACTTCTCTCGTTTGGGGATTAAAAAAAATATAGCATTCTTTAAGGAATTTTCTCCATCTTCAAAAGGTCATAACTCCTTCACCGTAGTTCGGATTGAGGTACTGTTTCTTCCAGTATCTTAGTTGCGGCGATATCTTCAACTTTCTAGTTGACCAAACCTCCGGACTATGGCATTAAAATTACTAAAATGCCCTTGAACTCTCCTATCGTGCCTTTTTTTACTGTTTTGACTTCTCTTGCGTACCACTTGCATTAAGTCCCTAAAATCGTGAAACGTGAAGTCATTGAGGCAGATGCGGGGCATATTAATGGAGATGTTGAATGCTTGATTCCCAGAATTTGGATAAAGGCCCTCATGTGAGATTGTGAGGTGGTGTGCCAAATGTAGCGGCGTATGACATACACAAATGTAACATGTTGGACATGAGAAAAATGTTCTTACAGTGTAAAATAACCAACTAACTCGAGCGCGGGTCATATTCGTTTTCTTATAAGCTCACTCGAGCTCGGGTCGTAAGATAAATGAACCTACCATGAACATAGTTTTATGCTCATTAACATTTACAAGCCAATCTCGGTTCGGCGTGCCTTATTTTCCTCCCTAGTCATCGGATATGTGTCTATCAATTAAGAAAATGCTACCAATAATACACGCTAAATAATTATTCTAGTACTCAAAAATAAAATATAATGACACTTTTTAAAGAATTGGGATTTTGAGCATAAAGATTCCTTTGACCTATAAAAACTGGGCCTAACCCTTGGGGATGCGGCAATACATCTAATTTTTTGTTTTCATCGAACGTACTGTCCTCTAGATCCATGAATAGTGATATGTACTAAATGCCTTGTTCAAGCTAAGGAACTCACGCTGAAGAGTCCTGACAAATGATGATTCAGACTAGATCGAAAAAAAAGATATGGTTAATATATTCAAGGTAATTACGTATTTACAAAATACCATCTCAATTCATCCTATTTCATCAGATCCGGGATGTGATAATTAGCCAATAGATCCCATATCTATCAATACGAATAAGAAATCATGTAACGGAGGGGATTCTTATTTGTACAAATTGTACTTAGAACGAGCATGTAGAAATTAATGATACTTGTTTTTCTTTTGAGTTGTTATGCCGGATCGATCACTCAAGATCTTTGGTCTCCACCCGGACCTAATGAAAAAAATGGGATCACTTCTTATGGACTCGTTGAAATGTCACCAAAAATAGTTCCACAAACCCACCACCAAACACATCACCTTCAATTGACACTTTAACCCCATTTCCAAAGATGGGAATAAATCTCCAATATCAAATGTGTCTTGCTCGTGAAAATGCGTGCGAGTCACCCAAACATGCTTGATAAAAATGTTAAAAAAATCTCCAATACATATTCCAATTTCGTCCTTTCTATCTTCATTGACATCAATCGGCTTGGGATGGGAGTTTTTACCCTTTATTTGACTCGATTGGAGGGTTGAGGAAGAACAATGATTAGGTGAAGGAACCAATCTTTGACTAGTCACCGACAGTCTTGAATTGATCCTTGAGAGTTAATCGGGGCGGAAATGTAATTATTTTTGTGTAAGGGCAAAGAAATGATTCCGGTGGGAGCCCACGAGTAGGAGGAGGGTTTAGGGGTAGCGAATAAAAGGTTTTGTATATCTAGGAAGGAGAAAAGAAATATTAAAGATGAAGAAGAGAGAATAAGAGAGAGAAACGACTGAGATGTTATATTCTAAATTCATATCTATTACAAATGGGAATTAACTATATTTATAGTTGAAACCTAATGGGCTCATATACAATAAACAAGATTGGGCCTACTATTTCTTAGACTAAATACAAAATGATTGGGCCAAGACTAAATACAAAGTGGGCCATACATACTGTTGATGTAAAAAACTAGATTTGATCTAATTATTTTAATCATAGATAAATATGAATAAGTAAATATGAGACAATAGATTTTTAAAATGGTTCAGCCTTAAGAGAATGGCCTACGTCCACTATTTTGGTATTGCTGACTATTTGCCTGGAATTCTTGATAATTGATTTACCAAGAGATTCCCGAGTCCCCTTCTAATGAGGAGGCTACAATGTATTTATAGCCTTGAGGCTGTCCAAATGAAAGAACCATGCACTGTTATCTAGTAGACATATACATCTGTACGATAATAATGAGCATTTAATGCGCAGTCGTCTCTTTTATTCCCTTATTTTGTATGCTAAGTTATTCGAGTCGCCTGAGTTGCTCGGACCGCTGAAGTTCCTCGGGACCTATGAGTAGCTTGGAGCCCATGAGTTGGTTGGGGAGCTTGAAGTTGCTCGAAGGTATTATGTTGTTCGTCGAAAGTGTTTGTAAATGACATATATGTTGACACGTGTCTCCAAATGATTGATCCACATCAGCAGACTAAATTTGGTATCAATAGAAGCCCCCAATGTTTCACAGCTGAAGTTGAAAAAGAGTGTGGAACATTCTGCTGCTTAGATTTTTGGTTTGTATGGATTTTAGGCAAACTTTCATTGTATATAACTCCTTTTTTGAGTGCATAGTATCAGGCTTTTAAATTATTTTGAATTTTCATGACCGCTTCGATATTTGTGCTCATTTTCTTCTTTTTAGCCGCCGAAAACGCAAACATCCTTCCTTGTAATCATTGATTTCTCTATTACCTAGGTAAAGTATTTAAGCGCGGCAGAAATTCTATCGTCTTTTCACTTTTCAAATCTGTATCTTTGAGTTCTTCATTTTCTTTTTGTCTCGTGCCTTCGTTCTTTCCGTCGTTCATTGTCACCTGATCTCTTTTTCCCTGTAAGATTTTCTTCCCTTTCTCTTATTTTGCTTTGTTCATCATGGTTTATGTTATTGATTCATTGGACAAATTTCGGTCTGAATTTTCAATCCCTTCGTGGGTCATTTTGGAGGAGCTTTCTGAACCTTTTGATTATTTTTCCTTAGCTGAGGGATGTTGGTTCCCAAATCTTTTTGTGGCCGAATGTGGCTTTTCTTTTCCACCAAACCCCCTATGTTTGGAGTTCTACCAATATTTTGATGTTGTACCTGCAAAAATAGCTCCAAATACCTGGAGGATAGTTAATGGTGTTCATAAATTGAACAACTCCATGGAACCCGTTTAGGGATTCCTGAGATTATGTACTGCTATAAATGGGTCGTCAGTGATTCTATATTCTATTTAAAAACTAGGTTTTTGAATAGGGCTTTAGTTGTCAATCTTTCAGATGCCAATAGGGATTACTTTGAGCATGGGGTTGTTATGAAAAATTGGCAACATGCTCCATTAAATGGAGATAATGTATATCAGGGTCCCACGTGTCCCCCTTAGGGCAATGGAATAGGTTGTTTTTATTTTTTGAAATATTATTTTCTTGATGTTTGATAAAATGTATAACTGACATTTATTTTTATTTATTACATTTGACAGTAAGAGAAAGCCTCCAAAAGAAGTTGATGTTAATTTGAAGCATTTGAAACTTATATGGGATCTGTTGCCGAGGAACATATCAGATCTGCCTCTTATTTGTTGCAATATAAGAGCTATACTTCGTCTTTCACTGCTCGTCCAGTGGTGGTTAATCCTGACCAAGTACCATCCTCTGAGACTAGGGTGGAAGGTTCTTCCTCTGAGTCAAATATTCCCATCAGTGATATAATGAAGAGAAGAAAAGATCCTGCCTTTTTCGACAAGTCTTCCTTTTCTGCTGTGGAGGCAAAGAGAAGTAAAAAAGATGTCCCATAAGAGGGGATAAAGACTGTAGAGGTACCCCCTTCTGATGCTGCCAAGAAATTTGGCGAGAAGCCCCTATGGCTCCGAGCAAGATTATTGCTCTCTCTCCTCCAAGTGAGGTTATTTACATATCACCAACAAAGACAATGTCTTTAGTTGAAGATGTTCTTGTCCCTCCTAAGAGGCTGAAGAAAATTTCTTCCGAGAGAGCTGCTGAACTTGTCTCTCAAATTCCAAACATTGAAGGTAGTATTCCATCCTTTGCTGCTCCGAGCTCTGCTGTGGGCTTGGTGAAATCCTGGACTATCCCACAAGTCTAGGGCATTAAAGACACTCTTTTTCGTGAGAGAATCACTACCTTGGCTGCTCAACACATTACCTCAGTAAGTATTGTTAAATCAACCCCTTCATTTTTTAGTATTATGTTCCTTTATTGACTTAAAATTCTTTCTTTTTTCAGTTGGTGATGTGTTTCAACATCCTTTTGAAGAAAAATGAAGCAATCAAGGCCGCAAGCTCCTCGGGAGGAGTAGAGGAAGCCTTTGTTGGTCTGACCCAGTCTTTAAAATATTCTCGTCAAAAGTATGAGGAAGATAAGTTTGCCTGGGGAAAGCAACTCAAGTCCATTGAGATGGATAAAAATCAAGCTGAGAATGTGTCCAAGGAATTAGAGAAGAAGCTGAAAGAATTTGATCAGAGCAATAAGGAGCTTGAGGCTAAACTCAAGACTGATGAAAATGAAGTTGTTGCTCTTCAAAATGTTGAGCGACAAAAAAAAGAGGTGGAGGAGAAATCAAAGGTTGCCGATGAGCTCCTTAGGGAAAGGACCTCCTCGGAAAAGGCAAAGAGGAAGAAGGAAGTCAAAAAGTCTTTCAGTGATGGTTAGGATAAAGGCTGGAACAAAGGCCTAGCTGCCATGTCTTCTCAAATGGAGTATGCTAGACTTAAATATTTTAGGGACGGATGGGTTGCAGCCTTGCAAGAGCTAAAAGTTACTGAGAATTCTGAGTTATTCCAACAACACACTCATGGCCCTCCTCCCTCTCCTGGAGAAGAAGAAGAGGACGAAGCTACCTCAGATGAGTCTTCCATGATGACTGGAGATCAGTTTCCTTCTGTTCTAGTTGTTCAAATTTTCTCCGAGTAACTCCAACCAACTAGTACTTTCGCCGAGCAGCTATCATTGTCTTCCGAGCAACCAGCATGTTCATCCAAACCTTAGAAGGAAGTCATAGGGAACAAAGAGAAGGTGTAAAGTTTCTCGGATTTTTATTTTGTTGTTCTGTTGAATGTAATCTCAGACTTTGTATTTTCTCTTATGATGAAATAAAATTCAAACTTTAGTTGTTCATCTCGAATTTCTCCCTTACTTTCTCTGTCTACATCCTTATTGATTCTTTCTATTTCTCTTTGCTAGTTTATGGCCAGGATGGAGCTCTTATCAGCTCATGACACATAATTAATGAAGAAATGTAATGATTATTTTAAAGCGGGTCATGCAGATCTTGATGAGATTCAAATCATTGATATCCTGGGTTCAGATGCTTCTGAATGAGCAAATGGAGCTTACCAATATCTGAAGTGCTTGCTCGATCGCGCTGTTGCCAATAATGTGTCTTACTATGAGATCATTGAGAACCTCCAAGGAATGATCGAGGAACTCCAGCATAAGTACAAAGAATCCTCTACACTTCTGCATCAAGGGTACGAAAAGAAATTTCAGCAATTGAGTGCTAAAAAAGGATATGATAAATTCATCTCTTCTTATGAAAAGAAAGAGCATAGGAAGATCGCTAAGCTGTTGGAGCAAAAAAACATTGTTTTGCAAGAAGATATAACACAACTAAAATCTGCAGCATCTTTCTCGGGAGCCTTGGTCCCTATCAATGATGAAGGTTTCTCTTTCTTAGAGGTAGAAAATGCCAACTTAAGAGATGAGGTGGAAACTTTAAAAAAGGCTGGACCCTCCTCGTCTACTCGTGGATAAGAAAGGTCTTCTTCTCGGGGACGAGCAAGGGCTGGTCGGGTTTCTGTTGAAGAGGCAAGGACTCAATCTTCTTTAGAGAATCAAGCTTTTCAATTGATGGCGAAGAACCAAGCCTTAGCAGAAATGTCTAAGAAAATCTTGAATCTCAGCGAACAACTTACTGCTCGGAGTTCTGCCTTGGAAAGTAACGAAATCTTGGTGAAGAATCTCCACGAGCAATTGGAGAGGCTAACTTATCAATTCCATAAACACCCCAGAGAATTTTGGATGGCCGGGTATAACGAATCACTTTATCATCTTGATGATCGTTTAGAATAGTCAAACAACGAAGGGTATAAACAGGGATGGTTGAATGCTCTGTGCGTGCTGCAATTGGAGCAGGGACACTACCTATGGGATTATTATGAGCCTGGAGTGCTCAACTTGCCCGTGCCTCCTTTCAAGCTTGATTTTAGTTGGATACCTGCTCGAGCAATTCCTCGATGCCTAATCTCCAAATATCTTAACGGCTATAGTCTTCATGCTAATGTTGATATATCTCGCCCAGAGCATTTGCTTGATCGGCCCTCTGTGATGAATATTAGAATGCTGAGAGATGTAAATTTCATAAATTCTCCTTATGCCTTTTTCTGACTAACCGGAGTTGGTGGTAAATAAGTTTCCGACCAACCGGAGTTGGTGGTAAATGTTTTCCGACCAATCGGAGTTGGTGGTAAATAAGTTTCCGACCAACCGAAGTTGGTGGTAAATGTTTTCTGACCAATCGGAGTTGGTGGTAAATAAGTTTTCGACCAATCGGAGTTGGTGGTAAATGTTTTTCGACCAATCGGAGTTGGTGGTAAATGTTTTTCGACTAACCGGAGTTGGTGGTAAATAAGTTTTTGACCAACAAAGAAAGCAACTGGATGAAGCATCATTTTATTCATATTGAAGCTACTGCAATACACGTGAATTACAATCACTGATAATACTTGCGTAGATGCTTTGCATTCCATGCATTCTTCAATTCCTCTCCCTCCAAGGTTTCAACCATGTATGTCCCTGGGCGAACAACTTCTGTTATTTTATAGGGTTCGTGCCAATTGGCTTCCAGTTTGTTGTGCTTTTGGATCACTTTCTTGAGCACATAATCCCCTTCCTTCAAATCACACTTCTTCACTCTTTTGTTATAGAACAAAGTTGTTCGTTGTTGATATGCTGCATTCATAATTGTTGCTTATTCCCTAACTTCTTTGAGCATATCTAGGTCTAATATTCTCATCAAGTCACTGACTGGAGAGTTAAAATTTAGTACTTTATGCGTAGGTAGACCCAATTCAGCAGGTATGACAGCTTAATTCCCAAATGCCAGCATGTATGGGGACTCTCCAGTTGCTGTTCGTAGTGTGGTGCGATAAGCCCACAACACCGAGTGTAGTTCATTAATCCAATTTGCTTTTTCACTATCTAGTCGTTTCTTTAATCCATTTAGTAGTGTTCTATTTGTCACCTCAGTTTTTCCATTGCTCTGGGGGTGACCTGGTGCATAATGAGTTTTCAGTTTATTAGATTGATGACAGTATGCAGTAAACTCTTCGTTATCAAACTGGGTTCTATGGTCAGTAATGATGCATGTGGGAGACCATATCTGCAAATAATGTTTTTCTAAATGAATTTATAGACTTTGTCGTATGTCATATCAATAAGGGGCTCATCTTTTACCCATTTTGTAAAATAATCCACAGCAACCACAAGGTACTTGAACTTTCCCCTGGTCGTTGGGAGTGGCCCGACCAAGTCTATCCCCCATATGACAAATGGCCAAGGAGATGTTATGGGTGTTAACAATGCCTGAGGAGTTCTTCGGATGGATGAGAAGCGTTGGCATTTGTTGCACTTCTTAGCATAAGCTGCGCAATCAGCTCTCATCGTCGGCCAGTAGTACCCTTGAGTGGTTATTATTCGTAAGAGCGTCCGACCAGCTACATGGGCTCCACAAGATCCTTCGTGAACCTCTTCGATCAAATCTTTCACTTCAAAGGGATGGACGCATCTTTATAGCCCTGCTATAATTCCTCGTCTGTACAAAATGCCACTGGTTAATAAATAATGAGCATCTTTAAAATTTAGTTTCTTGGCTGCAAGTTTATCAGTTGGTAAAGTCCCATCTTCAATATAGGACCTGATTGGATCCATCCAAGATGGTCCTAAGTCGAGGGTAATGAAATTTATTATTAGATCTTCGTCTATGCTTCGACCAACTAAGACTTCTATTAGGACTGTTCTTCGTAGCTCGATGCGTGTGGCTGATGCCAATCGAGCTAGTGCATCTGCTCTTGCGTTCTCCAATATTGGTATTCTAATTAACTGAACTGCAGTAAGACTTGATACAACCTCCATTGCTTTGGCATGATACTTTATCATTAATTCTCCTTTTGCTGCATACACCCCTAGAATTTGATTTACAATTAACTGAGAGTCACTGTACACAACGACTTGCTCTGCCCTCATGGTTTTAGCCAGGTTTAGTCCCACGATCATTGCTTCATATTCGGCCTCAATATTAGAAGCTTTAAATTAAAAGCGCAGGGCATACTCCACCTCAATCTCATCTAAACTTTTCAAAACAATCCCTGCTCCACTGCCCGTAGTGCACGAAGAGCCATCTACATACAAATTCCATATTGGTAACTTATCACTAAATTTTTTATCCGAGAGAGTTCCTCGGTGAAATATCTGGTACTTCCTTTTATCCTCCTCTAGTACTTCTCGCTGCTCGTCAGTCATCTTTCCTTACTCGTCTACCGAAGTAAGTTGCTCGGGGTTTAATTTTGATGATCTTGTAACATTTACAAATTAGTCGGAGGCATCTTCCTGAGTAAACTCTACGATAAAATCCGCTACTGCCTGAGTGACGACCTAGGTTCATAAATTATATCATATTCACCGAGCTCCACTGCCCAGTACATCAATCTTCCTGATTTCTCCGGCTTATGCAGAGCTTGCCTTAATGGCATATCGGTGTACACCACTATAGTGTGGGCTTGGAAGTATGACCTCATTCTTCTGCTTGCTTCAATTAATGCTAGTGTTAATTTCTCCAGCCTTAGATATCTGATTTCTGCTCCTCGAAAAGCTTTACTGGTGTAATAGACTGATTTTTGTACTCCGTCCTCCACTTTTATCAATACCGACCTCACTGTGTTTTCTGAAACTGCCAGATATAAGTATAGTCTTTCTCCCATCACTGGTCTGGACAACAATGGAGGTGTCCCTAGATATTTTTTCATCTCTTGAAAAGTCTCCTCGCATTCATCATTCCACTCAAAAGTTTTTTAGAGTGTTTTAAAGAATGGGAGGCATCTATCAGTTGCTCGTGACATAAATATATTAAGTGCTGCTACTCACCCTGTGAGGCTTTGCACTTCCTTCTTCGTGGTTGGAGATCGTAGATCTAATAGAGCCTTGATCTTTTCAGGGTTCGCTTCAATCCCTCATTGATTAACAATGTATCCGAGAAACATGCCTTCTCGTACTCTGAATGTGCATTTGGTAGGATTCAACTTCATTTGATTTCTCTAATTGATCAAAGGTTTGACCTAGATCAACTAGATGATCAGTAGCTTTCTTGCTCTTCGTCAGCATATCATCAACGTAAACCTACATGTTATGACTGATCTGCTCTGCAAACACCTTATTCATCAGCCGCTGATACGTTGCACCTGCATTTTTCAATCCAAAAGGCATAATATTATAGCAATAAGTTCCCCTTGGGGTGATAAAAGAGGTAATCTCCCTGTCTTCAGGCTTCATTTTAGTCTGGTTGTAACCAAAATAAGCATCCATGAAACTCAATAATTCGTGTCCCGAGGTAGCATCCACCAACTGATCGATTCGAGGTAAACGAAAATGCTCCTTTGGGCAGGCTTTATTAAGATCAGTGAAGTCCACACACATCCTCCACTTGTTGTTTTTCTTCTTCACCATTACCACATTTTCTAGCCAATCAGTATATTTGACATCCTTAATAAAAGAGGATTTTTGCAATTTCTCTACTTCTTCCTATATGGCTTGATTCTTCTCGGGACTGAATACCCTTCGTCGTTGCTTCACTGGCTTGATTTCCTTATTCATGTTGAGCTCGTGACACAGGAAATTTGGGTCTATCCCTGGCATATCTTCGTGACTCCATGCAAAAGTCTACTTTTTGCGTCTTAGAAATGCTATCAGCTCTTGTTTTATTGATACATCTAGTGATGCACCAATTCGAGTTGTTCGTTCTCGATGCTCATCGTCCAGAATGATATTTTTGGTAGCCTCCATGACCTGGCCCTTAACGAGCTGAGACTCGTCTCTTGGGTCTAAAGTTTCAATCTCCACATCTTCTATCTCATCTACCTGATAAGTAGTGGTCTTCTTCCTGGATTCTTCATGCTCCTCTTGCTCAATAGATGAATAGTAGCATTCTCAAGCTACTTTTTGGTCGCCTTTCACAATTCCCACTCCAAAATTAGTTGAAAATTTTAAACATTAATGTACAGTAGATGGGACTGCTTCGAACTTCTTCAGGCCTACTCTTCCCATGATGATATTGTAAGCTGATTGGACGTTTTTATCCATTATAAAAAAGCATACTCTTTCTGTTCGACAAGCAGGCCATGTACCAATGAGCATATCCAACTTGATCGTCCCAAGTGGAAAAACTTTCTCGCCAGTAAAGCCGAGGAGAGGTCTATGATAGGGCTCCAATTGGGCTAGCTTCAAATTCAAACTATCAAAACATGGGTAGAACATGATATCTGCCGAGCTACCATTATCCACCAATACTCGTGAAATCACTACTTCCTTTATTCTCATCTTGATCACTAATGGGTCATCATAAGGATATAGCACACCTGCTAGGTCGTTCTTAGAGAAACCAATGACCAACTTGTCTTTATTTACCTTCCTCGGGCGATCATCTTCATCTAGATTTATTCGTTGAATGTACGAGTAAGCTTGAGCCTCATTGAGGTAAGCTTTCCTCTCCGCAGTAAGGTCTCCTCCTCCTGCATCTCCACCTGTAATAACATTACAATCGAATGATCTAAAACGAATTGAAAACACCTCACGTTCTGGTTGTCTTGGTCTTTTGGGGAGATTGGGATCAACTTGATCATCTTCTGGATATTCTTCATGACTTCTTTTTCTTGATGAGGAGATTTAGATTTTCTTCCTCGGTCATTGGTCTTTCCACCATTTTGGCGATCAACATACTTAGCCAATTCTCCTCGTCTGATGAGTGCTTCAATTTCATTCTGAAGAGTTATGCACTGTTTGGTCGTATGACCGTGGTCTTTATGGAATTCGTAATATATGGACTTGTCTCTTTTGTTCGGATCTGCCTTCATTTTTGCTGGCCAGGCTAGCTCCTCGCTATACGAATATATATACAAAATACAAGGGAGAATATATATACGAATAAGGTACGGGGTATAATATGGGATGTTATGCGTACTGCGAATACTAGGCTAAGGGAAAGCTAATGAATTTATATAAGTGGTGTGTATGCTTATTGCTCTACATATGATGTGTATGACATACCTAGCTACTGGATATCGAAAGTAGGTTAACGCGTTGTGGACGATCGGATCTTGTGTGCCTTCGGGGGATTTAGAGTCGTACCACTAGAGCATGGAACCTAGGTACGGTCTATCTGTGAGAATGATAGTGATGAAGGTCATATGGGTGCATACGTATGTGCATAGCCCATCGGCTTGGGACTATGTTCGCTTCCAACAGGTGTTTGTGTTTTTTTTATTAGTTCTCGAGAGATTGAACCAGTTGTCCTCTATGCGTGAGTGTTTCAATGGGACTAGATAGCCGAGTATGCATAGCACTTAGGGTTTCTCAACCAGGGGTGCGATATTGTTATATTTATATATAAATTGATATGTATATATAAAGAGAATAATGTGTTTATACCGGAATCCTGTTTGGTATCTTATGTTGGTGACTCTATTTTCAGACGTGTGCTTATGGTATTATCAGCTGGGCAATTAGAAAAATATTTGAATAAACTAAAGTAATTCTAAACCTAAATTGAAATCTTAAGAACGTCGGCTTGGAGTTATTTAGGTAGACTTTCCATCATAATAATATGTACCTAGTAGCCAGTCAGGGTACCATAACTAGCATGGGTAGCTAGGCTCGTTTGGCGTGCACACTAGATCGAGGGGTAAGTATCTCAAGTGAGTATGCTAAGTTAACTTGATTAATAATTGTGCTAATTGAAATCAATTTAAGCACTTGTTATTTTAAACTGTTTTCAACTCGGGCTCTGACCCATTTTTCAATATATCTTTCTATTGTTCCATTATTTTAGGTACCCATCCACAGGGACACCAACCTTAGGAGACTCTATTCAGTTACCGTGTTGTAGCTGCTGTGGAAGCTGGAGGATAATTGCTAGTAGATGACTCAGCCTATTCTCCTTTTTGAGTTATCTATTCTGTTGGACATGTTGTCCTTTCTTCTGCTTACGTTAAGAGATTTAGTTGTTTTAAATTCTCTCTTAGATTTGATTTCCTTTTTATTGGATTTATTGTATGGGATTGTATCTGGATGTGTTTTACTCCAGTCATTTATTTTACTTCAGTTAGACTTTATTTATATTACTGTGACGCATGGTATTTGTTGATATTCTTTTGATATTGGCTAGTAATAAGATAAAATTTGGACATCGCCCTTTTTAAATAGTAGGTGGTTAGTTTTATTAAATTAAAATTTTGAGATTTTGGTTGTGATGCATTATTTTTACCAACTTGATATTCTAAAATTAATTAATTAAGGACTGATCACCCGGTAATTAATTAGGCGAGGTGTCACAGATCTAGAGTTAGGGCCGAGGGCGACGAGGGCATTTATGAGAGGGAGTTTTAGCAAGGTTGTGTTGGATATCATGGGGAATTATGTGATTTTGGAGGGGTTTTTTATAGTGGAGAATGTGAGGAAGGCGATTAGGATTGATGAGTTTGTGGAGGATGGGCTTACGAGTTCGATGGTGGATGATGTGTTTTATGTTTTGCAGAGTTATTGTCGGAGGTCGGTGTCGACGGGGAATATAAATTTGGTAATCTCAGTTTTGAGTAGCGCGGCGAGTTTATGGGGGAGTGAATATTATGACGGGTTGCAGCAGAAGATGAGGGATCCGAATTTGGAGGCAAATTATTTTTGGGTGGTGTTGGGGCACAAAAATTGTGGCGGCAATTACTACGACTTTGAATAATATGGATGTGAGTAGCGCGTATGCATTGAAGTCGCGGCATGAAATTGAAGAGCAATGTGCTGAGGTGAGTGCCTTTTAATTTATGTTATATTTTTGAGGATAATTTTAATTGAGTGATTGCTTGTGTTTTCATATAATACTGTCTGTTTTTTAGCATCTCTAACAGTCTTTCTAAAAATATGTGTTTTAAAGGGAGCATGTGAAATGTGTAAAACAAATATTTAGTGTAACACCCAAAAGGCAATGGAGGAATTTAACATTGGAGTCTTTACTTTTTTTGTGTTTCATATTGCAGAGGGTATTTGAGGCCTTTTACATTGCCCTAAAAATAGGCGTTTTATGATTATTATGCAAAATACAACAGAGACACATTTTTTATGCAAAAGTCAATGGAGGCACAGTGGCATATGCGGTGAGGTCTTTTATTTGTTTATCTAATTTTTAAATTATAATATCACTGTTATCAGGATAGATCAATTTTGATAAATAAATTTTAAATCAAACACTAGAAATATTGTATTGTTTCGTCAAAAGAATTTCATATAGTCAGAATTTCCCTATCAATCCTGACTGCTAAAGTCCTCCTTCACTTTGATTGAGGTCTAGAGTTGTTTGTTTCGCCCTCTTCTAGCTTGATCATTCATCTTATACTCAATGAAATGGAAATCTTCTTATACTCAATGAAATGGAAATCTGCTTATACTCATGGAAATCTGCCACCTTGATTAAGGTCCAGCTTGATCATTCATCTTATACTTAAGGAATGGCCTATTCGAAACCTAGAGTAATTTTAAGGAGTCTAATTAAAAAGAAGTTTAGTCTCTAGAAATGCCCCCCACCCCCCCACACACACCTAAATTATGCTAGATGCTAACTTTTTTTTAGGCAAGACTAAGTAACTTTTGTGGCTTGTATTACAGTTCGACAGATTGGCGTTCTACTAGGGTGGCTCATCAGGTCAGTCAGCTCAAGAAGTTAAGATAGTGTTATATAGTTCATCTAGATTATCAGTGTGACCTAATGTATGATCTAGAATGTAGTGGTAGTTCAGGGTCTAATCACTTCTATCATCTGTTTGGGTGAGGATCATACCCGTAGTGAGATAAAGTCCAACTTTAGTGGAAGGTTGGGTTCACTTATTTGATTGGTTCCACGTCTGCTTGGTTTGGAAATGTAGGTTATAGAGCCCCTTCGTATATAGTTTGTGTTTTCATGTTTAAGAGACTAGTGATCTCATGGGAGAAGGGTTACCATATATTGTTTATATACAAATGTAATTGGGACTTTCTAAACCTCGATACTGAGTTCCTTTGGATGAAAAGAGTGTGGGACAGAGAGTGTGAGCACCAAATGTGTGGAAGAGTGCTAATGCCGATAGTGTGAATAGTGTGTTGGAAAATCAAGAAAGTCTATGGCGGGCTATGAAGCACGGACACGTAATATGTGTTTCGACACGCGACACGTGATTGATCCAAAAACTAGGATACGACACACTATGATACATATAATATATAATATATATTAATGAAATTAAATAGATTTTCACCATAAAATACAGTATTAAAGCATTCTTAACGTGAAATTCATAAAATGGACCATACAAAACAAAATTCAAACACACTTTGACATTAAGAATTATGAAAAAAGCACAATCACCATCACCTGAGTCAAAGCTGACTCATGGCTTACGGGAGACTGTTTGTGCTTCATAGGTGTCCGACACGTTGGCTTCCGAGAGATTGTTCATGCTTCATAAGTGACGGGACACACCAATTACAAAAAAAAAAATAGAACAATAAATTGTAAGAATTTTCCCTCTTATTCTCAATTCACATCAAACTACTCTCCCTCCCTAAAAGAGTTCATCCACAAACTCAAAAAACTATAGTAGTGTTTTGCAAAGTTGCTATTTGAGGTCGGTATCAATGAGGTAAATATATTCGGTTATCACAGTTTTGAGTAGCGCGGTGAGCTGGTTGGGAATGAGTATAATGAGGTGTTGCACCAGAAATGAGAGAGTTAAATTTGGTGGGGGTGGGGGGAGTTATTTTTGGGTGGAGTTGGTGCATAGAAGACTGCGACATAGATTACTACGGCTTTGGGTGATATGTATGTGAGTAATGACTATACGTTGAAACTAAGGCATGAAATTAAGGAGCAATGCGCTGAGGTGAGTGCCATATTTAATTATGTTATAGTTTTGTAGACATTCTTAATTAAATCTATTGATTGATTGTGTTTTCATATTATACTATCTGTTTTTTAGTATCTCTACCGTGCAATCTCTAGTTTGTTTGTGTTTTCTTATAATATTTGGTGTTTTGAGATGTTTTACATAGTCTTTCCCCAAATTCATGTTTTAATGTGAGCTTGCGAAATGGATAAAATGGATATTTAATGTAAAACCCAAAAGTCATTGGAGGAGGTTAGGCCATGCAGTCTTTAGTTTATTTTTATTTTCGTAACATAATGGGTGTTTTGAGACCTTTTACATAGTCTTCCTAAATTATGTGTTCTAACGTGAGCACGTGAAATGTGTAAAATGTTTTCTTGCGCAAAAGACAACGGGGACACTTTTTTTATGCAAAAGACAATGGAGATGCAGTGGCACATGTTGCGAGGTCTCCTATTTGTTTACTCATTTTTCAAATTATAATATCACTGTTATCAAGCTGAATCGATTTTGATAAATAATTTTAAAATAAAAAATAGAAATATTTTATTGTTTCATCAAAAGATTTGCATATGTTCAGAATCTCCCCACCTATCCTGACTGCCGAAGGCCTCCCTCTCCTTGAGGTCCAGAGCTATTTGTTTTATCCTCTTCCAGCTTGATCATTCATCTTATACTCGATGAAAAGGAAATCTGCTTCATTATCAATCTAATATTTTGAATTATTAAGTAATATCTGCCTCCAAACTCTTCTACCACATTACCACTCACAATGCCACCCCCACTCCTAGATGCCTCATCTTTCATCAAATGGTTAAAGAGTCTAGCAAGAAAAGTGATGGACGGAACCAAGAGTAATTCCTAAAGATTCCAATTAAAAAGAAGTTTAGTCTCTAGTAATGAGTCAAAATTAAAATTTGGCACCCCATCTTATTCTTTAGACATTCTTTAAATTACCGAATGTAGGATCCCTGTATAAAACCTACCATACACTGTTCACGCCTGATCTAAACTCTTCTATAGACTATTGGCACATGATATTGTAGCTTTTGGGGATCGTATTACAGTTTGGCAGATTGGTGTTCTACTAGGGTGGATCATCAAGTCAGTTAGCTCGAGATGAATCTGGATGGTGTTAAAATAGTCTTTAGTGGTTCAGCTAGAGCATCAGTGTGGCAAAATGTATAAACTATAATGTGGTGGTAGTTCAGACTCTAAAGTGAAATAGATTCACTGCGATCATCTGTTTTGGTGACTAACATACCCTTAGTGAGATGAAGTCAAAACTTTAGTGGAAGATTCGGTTCAGATTTGCTTACTTGATTGGTTTCGAGCATGTTTGGATTGGAAATGTGGGTTGTAGAGCTATTTCCCATATAATTTGTGTTTCCATGTTTAGAGACATGAGATCTTTTCATGAGAAGGATTACCATAGATACTTGATATACAAGAGCAAGTGGGACTATAAATCTCGATACTGAGATCCTTATTTCGATGGAAAGAGTGTGGGACACAGTGTGAGCACCGAATGTGTGGATGAATGTTATTGTTAATGGTGTGAATAGTGAGATGGAGAACCAAGAGAGTAGGTGACATGACACGACCATGCACCAAAAAGAAAAAATAACTTGAGTACAAACTATAACAAATATATTGATTGAATAACCCTAAAGGGGAATAGTTACATTTATAGGCCAAAGAGGGAATATTCCCTACAATGTGCTACTCTATTTATTTTTTAAAGAGATAGCATTAGTGAGGTATTGAGTGATGTCACCCATGTGTAGCGTTCCTCATGAAAACACTAACTGAACCCCTTAGATTTCCTTAATTAACAACTATTGAAAATAAAAAATAAAAGTACAAAAATAAAAGAATATGAATAATGAATATTGCAAATTGGCCCTCTTATTCTCAATTCATCAAACTCACACTCTTAAAAGAGTTAGTCCACAAACTCAAAAGACAATAGTAATGGGTCTCGGTTTGCACAAATTTGCAATCAATTTTTACTGAGATTTTAGACCGGAAAATCTTGGAGTCTCATTGGCGTCACATACCAGGTCTAATTCTTGTAAATAAGCTTTGTTGGGTACAAGTCCCATCAACCTCCAAGTCTGGGAACATACACATGAGGCCATTTGAGCCTTAAAAATGAGAAACCCATACCGACCAGATTTGGACATAGCTTATTTCCCAAAAAAAGTCTTAGGTCCAATGGAACGATCCTTTGATATGGGTTGTAACTGGCTACCCGTCAATAAATTTCATCAGACCCAAGTTGCTTTGTTGGCCGATGATGACAACCTATGATGGTTCGACCTTGCTAAGATGCCTCGATTATAACTTTATATCCAAGTTTATCCTCTTTTACTGACAACGGTTCGAATGTGGTGAAACTCTCGAATAAATATCTCTCCTCCCTTTTTTAGATTTGACGGCGTAATTGTCATCCTAGGTCAAAGATCTTCACGGGGCTACAAGTCACAATATCAAAGATCTTGGGGCTACAGTGCAAAGGTGTGATGCGAAGTCTAGCTGAAAGATGTTGCAACCACGATGACGACCTCTTATGGGTAGGCTTCAAGCACTATTATTTTCGGTGGATGCGGCGAATAGTGTGTGGGGTTTTCAATTCGCCCCTTTATCATCTTTGCAATCATATCTTAGGGCTACTAGTCCCCTTTGTCTAAGTTTGCAAGGAATTTGGTAGGGGAAATGGAGACAAGGTGGTAAATCGGGGGTGATGCCTGTAATGGTGGTGGTAGCGACGGCTTGGGGTAGTAGGTGGCAGTGAATGTGCTCAATTTCTCCAAAATGAACTCCGTGGTGGCTTTTTAATTGTTGGTGCCTCGTTTGAAGCTGGTTTTTGATCCTCTCATCGGAACTATAGGTGGTGTGATGAAATCAGGGTTTACACACAAAATTTGAGCGAGCCTCACTCTGATACAATTGACGTGATATGCAATTGCACCAAAAAGAATGAATAACAACTTGAGCACAGACTTTCAAGGTTGTGCATCTCTTCTTTAAGCGTTTGCCACACCTATCAGGTTGTATTCTTTAGCTATGGTGATGTAATTACAGTGAAAGGTAATTAAAATAACAACAATAACAAGTTAGAAATAAGGCTTTCTCATACTCATTCACCTCTTAAAAGTAATATGATCACAATGGTTGGTTAAAGCTAAGCTAAGTTCTGTTGCTAGTCATGAAAACTTAAAAACATAAAGTGATTAGAGTGGGAACTATAAGAACATTCCAAAGGACTGTTACCCTATGTCTAACATTCTAAATATGGAAATAACCTAAAAGACACATGAAAAGAAAACATACCAATAAACATATTACAAATGTGCACCAGTACCACATCATCATCAACATCACACAATCACCACAGTTCTTACCACTTGAAAGGTGAGAGTGAGTAATCAAATATCCTAAACATAGCCACTGGAGCTAATCATGACGAGAATCATCACATTTGATCTTCGAAGGGGGTCAACAACGCTAGGCGAGGGTTGAATCACCCAAAGTGACTCGAGCTAGGTACCGAAGTTCAATATCCGATCAGGAATTAAATGGATCTCATAATCAACCACGTACCTAAGTTCTATCAATTCTCTACAACTCAACCCAACTCACATATATCATAAATCTTCTGTTCATTGGTAAGAAGTCCGCAACCCAATATGTCCTACCTATCGCAAGTGAGCGAAGATCATCCAACCAATCTTTACAAAAATCTCAAGAAAGTCTCCAATACATGATCCAACCTCCTCTTCCTCGAAGATGAGCACAAAGTCTTCGATATAAAACATCTCAACATCTCAAAGCTTGGTTCGAGTGATACACCCATCTTCGATGAAGCTATCGAAGAAATCTTTGTTACTGAGCCTCGCACCTCTTCGGGATGGGATAAAATGGATTATATCAAAAACCTCCATGTATCTGAATCGTGTACGGGTAATTTAACAATCCACCTAGAAGGTTGAAAATAAATCACGAGAGAACTGGGTGTCCATGAAGGTCCCTCTTAGGACTCAGGCAACTCATCAAAATGTGTGATATGTTAGCAAAGGAAATTTTCGTTGTACGTGGAAATGGCGGGGGCTAGAGAAATTGTCACTAGTCATATAATTGATGATAAGTTTTCGCCCCCTCTCAAGCATTATGAGATTGCGCATTGCCTTTGTCTTATGAAGTCCTGCCAACACCGAACCAAGAGTCAACGACACTCTTTGCATAACCTGAAAAAGTTATGGATGTGGCACTGGATTGGTAATTATGGACCACACTTGCACATTCCCAACACTCGATGTGAGCTTGAATTGTCTCGATGGTCCCACACTTGCACATTCCTAATAGTTAGGGGAAGAGGTTGGGTTTTTCTTGAAGGTTTAAATAAAGAAACAAATTATAACTGGAAACTGTCTAATAAAATACATTCTTGGTAATTATTAACTAGTAATAAATCTCCCAAACTAATATCCTAATTAATAACAACTAAATAATAGTTTATAAAAATAGAAGGTAAAATTATTGTTTTCCACAACAATATTCCCTTGGGGCCAAATAACATCAGTATACATCATATTCCCCTCCTTCGAAAATGCTCATCCATGAGCATTTGGGGGAATTGAACTTCAATTTTGGCCAAACTCTCCATCCATTTTCGGGGAGGAGATAATTTTTTTTCTCCATTTGGATTTTTGGATCAAATTCATAAGACTCCAAATGGCAAATATTAATTTCTGGTCCATTATAATCAAAACCAAATTATTTTTTCGGAGTAATTGGGCTCAAAGTAGGCAAATCCCAGTTACATGATGCGCCAGTTAAGATGCACTGGATTGGATTGAACTGGTTGAGGTATGGATTGGATAAGGCTCTTACTAATTCTGTAGTTGGAGTAGTCACAAATAAGATGACTTGATGGGAAATAATAGTTCAAATTTGCTTTTGGAATGCACTGGATATCTAAAAATACCCTTATCGTGTATTAAATGATCTAAAATACAACGCATTAGTTTTCGCACATATTTTACCACTATATCATATTTAACTATGTTTGATAATATAGTTACAACATATATGAATAGAGATAAAAAAGTAAAAATAATATATATATATATATATATATATATATATATATATATATATATATATATATATATATATATATATATATATATATATATATATATATAAACGGAAATAAAACAATAAAGTTTTAATAATAATACAAACACCATTAATATTTTACTCAATAATAATAATGTGATATATTCAAATAGACAACCATTGAAATATCACTCAAGCTTTGGAAAATATTCATTTATGCACACCTTAATATCTAAATCCTGTGGATATGTGCAAACTGATAATCAAGAATTTTCTTAACAAGGAAAATACCAAGAAGCTGTGGAGACGATCAAAGAATAGGGAGTAAACAAGTCTTATTATATGCTACAGGGACACATAAGAGGGTATTTCTTGTTTAAAATTAACAGGGCACCATGGTATTTATATTCTGAGGCTTATGATAGATGACCCTCCTACTGGAGTAGAACCTGTTTCAAAGGTTGAAGGGAAAAAAACCAATAGAATAGGGGTTTTATTGTAATGAAGTATATTTTTCACATTATGTGTAATTCTATTTGATTTGAATGAAGAAATTTTTTCCATTTCATTGTCTTCTAAATAATTTATAGAATGTTCTTGCTTTATGACTGATAAATATATGTGTATATAACATTTATCCCATTTTTTGTTTAATTTGGGTTAATTTCTTTCCGACCAATCGGAGTTGGTGGTAATAAATTTCCGACCAATCAGAGTTGGTGGTAAATAAGTTTCCAACCAATCGGAGTTGGTGGTAAATGTTTTCTGACCAACCGGAGTTGGTGGTAAATAAGTTTTCGGCCAACCGGAGTTGGTGGTAAATGTTTTTCGACCAACCAGAGTTGGTGGTAAATAAGTTTTCGACCAACCGGAGTTGATGGTAAATGTTTTCCCACCAACCGGAGTTGGTGGTAAATGTTTTCCTACCAACCGGAGTTGGTGGTAAATGTTTTTCGACCAACCGGAGTTGGTGGTAAATAAGTTTCCGACCAACCGGAGTTGGTGGTAAATGTTTTTTCACCAACCGGAGTTGGTGGTAAATAAGTTTTCGACCAACCAGAATTGGTGGTAAATGTTTTTCGACCAACCGGAGTTGGTGGTAAATAAGTTTTCGACCAACCGGAGTTAGTGGTAAATGTTTTTCGACCAACCGGAGTTGGTGGTAAATAAGTTTTCAACCAACCGGAGTTGGTGGTAAATAAGTTTCCGACCAACCGGAGTTGGTGGTAAATGTTTTTCGACCAACCGGAGTTGGTGGTAAATAAGTTTTCGACCAACCAGAATTGGTGGTAAATGTTTTTCGACCAACCGGAGTTGGTGGTAAATAAGTTTTCGACCAACCGGAGTTAGTGGTAAATGTTTTTCGACCAACCGGAGTTGGTGGTAAATAAGTTTTCGACCAACCGGAGTTGGTGGTAAATAAGTTTCCGACCAACCGGAGTTGGTGGTAAATGTTTTTCGACCAACCGGAGTTGGTGGTAAATAAGTTTCTGACCAATCGGAGTTGGTGGTAAATGTTTTTCGACCAATCGGAGTTGGTGGTAAATGTCAAACAGGTCTAACACTCACATAAATAAGCCTACAGGATGTTCGAAATAAAAATCGGGCCTTAAAAGTCATTCCAAAATCTCATTAGAAGACCCAGGGTATCTCGTTCGAACGAGGTCATTTGAACGAGGGTTGTTAGAACTAAGGTCCCCCCACTTCGAATGAACTACCAAACTCGTTAGAAGGGCCACTAGAAAATCGTTAGAATTCTCATTTGAACGAGGTCATTTGAACGACCTGGGCTCGACTTCTAACGAAAATTCTGCAGTTGCCCAGTTCATCTTCAAAGTTCATTTTTCTAGATTTTCTCCTCTTCAATATAAACCTAAACCCATTCCAACCCTAGTAAAAGGTTTCTAAACTACTCTAAATTAATCTAGAACGTTTCTTAACATAGTTTAGGGGTCAAATCCTTCTAATCATCAATTAAATTCTACAAACTCCTAAATTTTCCCTTGAATCATATTAACATAAATCCAGAATTATAGATCCATAGAAGTCCCATTTTTATTTTGTGGTTAGCATCTAATTCACCAAATTTCACACTCCTATAACGGGAAAAATCCTTTACATGTAAACCCCATCAAATTTCTAAGATTTCTACACAATCTCATCATAGGTAAACCAATTTTGGTGTTAATAGTTCTAAAATCTCAACATATGTTAACAAGAATAATAAATGCTAAGAGAAATAGCAAGATAATCACTTGAATTAAAATGAACTTCTGATTCGCGGGTTGAAATTGGTATGGGAACGATCCTCCTAACACGATCTACGCGCTGGTATACTTTTTGATGTGAAAACTTAAGTTCTTAGCTTAGGGCTCTAATGGAGTCTTCTCCTTCTTCCTTGGTTCTCTCTCTTTTCCTATATTTCTTACGTAGGTTGAAAACTAACAGGTCACTAACCCTAAATGCTATGAATTCAACCCAATTTTCGCCCATTTAATTACCCAAAAATTTTAAAAGACCAAAATACCCCTCCGGGGTGTTGTTTTGGGATAAAAATGTCTCGAACTCCAAATAAAATACCCGAGTAGTGTTTTCTGACTATTTCGACCCTTCCAAACACTCTGGTGTACTCTAAATAGTCATCACAGTTATACAAAAATAATTTACCTTTTAAGCCCCCAAAATATATACTAGTGACGCGACTCATACGCGTCCTAAATATTTATAACATAACTGCCGTGTATCTCATCCCTGGCCATAATATTATTTCAATAACTACTAATTCTCATCACGCTAGTAATTATTATCATATAATTGGATTAATTTAAATTTTCACCCTTTTATTTAATTAATCCCCATTTTCCCATTTTCCATAATTTCATAAAAAAAATATGCGTAAAAATACTGGGTATTACACACTTTTCCCCTAACAACAAAATTTTGTCCTGAAATTCGAAAAAGAATATCTATACCTGGAAAGAATAACTCTGGATAACGCTAACGCATGTCTTTCTCGCGCTCCCAAGTTGGTTCTTCAACATTATGGTGCCGCCACTAAACACGTACTAGCGGTACTATTTTTTTATCTCAACTTCCTCTCGCTACGGTCTAGAATAGCAACCGGCCCCTCCTTGTAGGAGCTATCAGGATGTAAGTCTACCTCTTCCAACGAAATGTGGGTGTGGGTCAAATCATCTCGAAGAAATCTCCTCAGTGAAGAGATATGGAACACGTCATGGACTCTATGCAAGTGATCCGGTAACCCAAGTCTAAAAGCAACTGGCCCAATCCTCTCGATAATGGGGAATGGTCCTACATACCTAGGCGCTAATTTTCCTTTCTTCTCAAAATGCATAACTCCCTTCATAGGAGACGCCCGAAGTAACACCTGATCACCAATGTCGAACTCGTGAAAATACCGTTTAGCGTCAGCGTAGCTCTTTTGTCGATCTTGAGTGACTCGAATACGGCTCTGTATCAATTTTATCCTTACCGAAGTATCCTGAATCACTTTTGAACCAAGTAACTTGTTGTCCCCCGCCTCTAGCCAACATGCTGGGGAATGACAAGGTCTGCCGTATAGTGCCTTGAATGGAGCCATATCGATAGTAAACTGGTAGGAGTTGTTATAGGCAAACTCCACCAGTAGGAGGTACTGATCCCAGCCTCCGACAAAATTAATGATGCACAAATGTAACATATCCTCCAACATCTGATTAGTTCGCTTGGTCTGACCATCCGTCTGCGGGTGATAGGCTGTGCTCAATCACAACTCCGTACCTAACGCCTCCTGAAAACTCTCCCAAAATCGAGAAATAAACACCTTATCTCTGTCGAACACAATATTAAAAGGCACTCCATGGAGTCTCACTATCTCTGCAATGAATATCTGGGCGTACTGTCCCGTGGTGTAGTCTGTTCTGGTTGGCAGAAAGTGTGCTACTTTGGTCAGCCTATCCACTATCACCCATATTGAATCATGACCCCTCTGTTATGTAGGTAATCCCGTGATGAAGTCCATGGAAATGCTCTTCCATTTCCACATAGGAACTTCTAACGATTGTATAAGTCCTGTCGGTCTCTGATGGTCCACCTTTACCAACTAACAAGTGGCACATTTCGAGATGAACTCGGCAATATCCTTCTTCATTATGCTCCACCACTACTGTCTACGCATATCCTAGTACATCTTATCCCCATCGGGATATACCACAAATCGGGAACCGTACGACTCCATCATCACCTTGTGTCGCAGATCTTCACCCTCGGGAACAACCAATCTCCCATTGAAATGTAGACCCCCGTCTGAACCCACGGTGTAAGACTCATCCCCCTCGTCTAGATGCTTCACTACCTGACTTTGGTAGAACGGATCATCTTCCTGAGCTTGTACTACTCCCGTAATAATCTGGGGCATAACCATCATTACAGACTTAAACGATCGAGCCACTGCATCCTGGTTCCCTAACTCCTTCCATTTCGCTTTCCACACCTCAACGCGTCTGCTACCACATTAGCCTTCCCTGGGTGGTATTGGATATCAAATTGATATTTGATAGCATAATGTATGAGCGGTACAGAGGAGCTAGATTGATTTGCGTTTATTAGATACTGGTTGCCTAGTTAGATTGGCTAGAATTGAGTACGTGGGGTTGAGTAGCAAATGTTAGGTACGCATTATAGATTAGATTTGAGGAACTCAAGGGAGTGTTCGTAACCTAACATGTGTATCTAACAACTGTTCATTTAAACTGTTATTATCCACCTCACTCAACCCCCGTATCTTTGACATATCATACTTCGTGTAATCCTCCGCCAACTGCGCCAATGCTAAAATCTCCTCCAAATACACCTCTATCTCCCTCGGCTCTGCCCTCCCACTCAAAATCCACACTCCTCTTAAAATCATTAATCTTGGACGCTAATCCCCGATACCCCATGTACTTCCTCAAAATCATCTAACCTCGCGTATCGCACTCCTCTTGCAAATCGCAAATCGCGTACACCACCCCATCCTCTCCACACAATCCCCTAAAAACGTCAGTATTCTCCTCAACCGCCAAAACTATATCCTTAAACAAATTCGTCAAACACCTCACAAAATTGGCATTAATAACGGATTCTCTTTTATGAATTATTTCAGTCAGCTCCTCAAATTCATATCCAGATCTCATGGAAATAACTTTTTTTACGTAGGAAACGTAAAGTTGTAAGCCTTCTTCTTCTAAAACAAATAGGGGGAATAGTTTTATAAACTTTAAAATAGTCACGTGATCGCGCTGGTCAATGGTAAAGTGTAGTTTTTTATGGATGATGGAAATGAGGTTGTTTTTGTGATTGAGCAATTGTTGTTTTTCGTCTATACATGTGTCTTTGTAAGTGGATTTGATGTTTAGGAAATTTGGATGTAATTAGGAGCTGATTCGAAATCTTCAGATTGAAGGGAATGTTGGACATATTGAATACAATTATTTCATTGAAGGATGGAGTTGATGTGGAGGAGGGTTGTTTTGACACGGGATTGGGTGAGGTCGAGTTGGTGAAATTTGTTGAAGACTTGATCAGTGAGGGATGAGGTGGAGCAGAGAATGGAGAGGATGTGGGAGGCATCATATTAGATGATTTGGAGAGTGGAGGAGCATTTGTGGAGGGAGGAGAGAGATTTGTCGAGGTGGGAGCAGTTGGAGAGGATGTCAGAGAGGTGGAGCTCGAGAGAGCATTGGTAGGCGGTGCATTCGTGGAGGAGACGGGTAATTATGTGCACGTCAATTAGGGACCTGATGTGACAGAGTTGGGGGTGCCTAATTAGAGGGTTGGGGAGGTGGGTGGGTGTGTGGGCGAGGGCGAGTTTGGGTGTGGTGTTGAAGCCATTGCAAAGTTGAGTGTGGGGAAAGAGAAAAATAGAGAGTGAGAGGGGAGTGATGGTCTCAATGCTTTGGGTTGGGAATTGGGAGTCGATCTATAATATATATTAAAATACTGCTTTACAATGGGATCGATCATTTCCCCGCCAAACCTGGAAGATCAAGAAATGCATGATAGGAATATAAATATAAACAACAATTGGAAGCTTAATAAGATTTTCTGAAACATATCACTTTTATTCCTTGCGAACACACACGGAAACAACACACCAACAAAACGTAATAAAAATCAGGATACTATGTACTATATATTACCTGGGACATAGTCGTTGAAACTTTAAAAAAAAGTGCTAGTATATAGAAGTTGATAAATAATCGGACAAGTTGTGATTTGCCATGAAGCACTGTCATAAAAATATTCACGCATTCTCTAGAAATGATAATATAAGTGTATGAACATTCTCTAGAAAAGTCCATTTCAACACTCAAATACAAAATAAATCAACATTCAAAACAATAATAGTATTCAAAACAGTACTATAAGTGTATGCACATTCCTTAGCAATATCTACTAGCACAAAATCATTGTAATCGACTATCATGCAACAATAATTGGAAGCTTTAAGTCAATCAATATAAAATCATGAATTATCGGATAGTATATACTATATATTACCTAGGACATAGTCATTGAAACTTAAAAAAGAAAGTGTTGGTATATACAAGTTGATAAATAATCGGACAAGCTGTGATTTGCCACGGACCACTGTCATAAAAGTCATTCTCTAGAAATGATAATATAAGCATATGCACATTCTCTAGAAAAGTCAATTTCAACACTTAAATACAAAATAAATCAACAATCAAAACAATAATAATATTCAAAACAGTACTATAAGTGTATGCACATCCCTAACAATATCTACTAGCACAAAATCATTGTAATCGACTATCGTGCAACAATAATAGCATTAAGTCAATCAGTATAAATTCATGAATTATACAAAGATGTGAAATTTTTCCATGAGAACTCAGAACCACCATAAACCAGATAACAAGAATAATCAATTCAGATCTAAAATACCAAATAAATCAAAATAGTACACAAAGTCCTTTTCAAACCTAAGCAATTATAATGTAAGTGTATGCATACTATCTATATATAAGGACAATTTACTATCAAGTCCATTTGTTGTGCCAATAGCGTGGACTTCTACAATAAGAGAATTAGTGGACCCAGGTGTTCGAAAATTTTCAACATTCCTTTAGTATTTAAAATTTGTTTCCTCGGGACCTAAGAGTACTTTTCCCCTTTTTATGCTATTTAAACATTTTTGAAATAGATTGACCGGTTTTTTTAAAATAGCAAAAGAATCCATTGTGAGCTGATTTTTTTTATGGGTCCCATAAAATGTTTAAATACCATAAAAAAGAAGTCCTCCCAAAATTATTTTTTATAATATTTAAAAAAAATAATGGTCCGAATTGGTGGATCTCATATGTGGTATGTATGAAAGACTCTCCGTATATATATACATGAGAATTTGTTAAACCCGTAAAACTTACAATTATTGTTACATTGCACACCAAATTTAACCCAAGTAGTTAAGTTACCGCAAACTCAACCAAATTTGAATCACCGGTGTCCAAATGAAGTAAATCAATTTGAGACCTAAAGAATATAGAAAATCAATATATAAGGAATGATAGGTTGTTTGTTCTTGCCTCAAGTCTAGATCTGAATCATTCAGACTTAAGATGTACCAAATATGATTTGTTTTTTTTAATGGTCATTTCGACTTAACCCCCAGTTTTTAATGCATAGTTTGACTTAACCCCTTATTTTCATAATTCTTTTACTTTACCCCCCACATAGGGGGTTAAGTCTAGTTTGACATTATAAATAGGGGAAAAGTCAGATAAATATTTTGACTTAACCCCCAATTTTTATTCGATATTTTGAGATAATCCCTCAGTGTTGGGGGTTATATAAAAGAGATTTGCAAAGTGGGCATCAAGTCAGATAACACATTAAAAACTAGGGGTTTAGCTAAAGAGCCCTTTTTTAAATGATTAGGAGACTAACAGTTATATTTGCCATTAAATAACCTCCGAGTCTGAACTTTGAACCCGAATTTGTCTAAGTACATCCATTCAGACACACAAGCAAACAAAATTTTTAAATTCACACTTCAGCTTCAGACGAAAAACAAATGCACAAGAGATGAAATAACCACATATAAGGGTCGTTTGTTTTTGGCACATAAGTCAAAATCTCAACCATTCAGACTTTAGAGGTACTAAATAATGTTCGTTTGTTTTAAATTAAGTGGTTATCACTATATTTGACCTTCAATGGTTAAGAGGTCAAATTAACCATTCAGACTTTAGAGACTTTAGAGGTACTAAATTGTGTTTTTTTAATTAAGAGGCCAACCGCTATAGGAGATAGTTAAGACGTAAAATTAACTCTGAATCTAAAGTTTGAACCTGAATCTATGTAAATACATCCATTTGGAAGTTCAGACATAAAAACAAACAATCAAAATTTTTAGATTTAGATTTTGAGACTTCGATTTTAATTACAAAATAAATGCGTAACATATTTGAATGTTGAGCTTGAAATTACGGTAGAACAATCATAATGAGGCTCGAGAACGAACCGAGTTATTTTTTAAAGACGCTTGAAAAAACGTCTCACCCGAGAAGGGCCTTAAACGAATCGAGTTATTTTTTAATGGCTCGAAAATGAAACGATTAAAGCTCGAGCTCGTCTCATTTGTTAGGAAAATAAATTGAGCTTGAAGACGATTTTGAGCTTGTTTAAAAAGTTAAAATCCTTGGGCGCGGCTCGTGCTCTGGTTTGAAAGCATAAACGAGCTCGATTAGGGCTCTTAAAATCGAGTTGCTCCAGCTCGGACCATGTTTGGCTCATTCGTTTAGTAAATGAATCGAGCTCGAACATAATTTCGAGCTCGTATGATAAACGAGATTAGCTAAGCTTAGCTCGAACTCGATCCGGTTTGTTTGTAGAACTACCTATAAGATAGTAGGATATGAAATGATAGTCTTAATTAGGTATCTCCAGTAAAATGAGCCAAAGTACTCGTGCTCGTTCGAGGCAAGTTCATAAAATAAATGAGACAATCATAAATAGGCCCCGATGAACCTCTAAACCCATCCGACGATCAACCCCTGCCCGATAACCCCGATTATACCCTCTTCCCCTCTTTGCTGTTAAGTGTATAGTATGTATGGCCCACTTTGTATTTAGTCTTGGCCCAATCATTTTTTATTTAGTCTAAGAAATAGTAGGCCCAATCTTCTTTATTGTATATGAGCCCATTAGGTTTCAACTATAAATATAGTTGATTCCCATTTGTAATAGATATGAATTCAGAATATAACATCTCAGTCGTTTCTCTCTCTTCTTCTCTCTTCTTTATCTTTAATATTTCTTTTCTCCTTCCTAGATATGAAAAACCTTTCATGGTATCAGAGCCCTAAAATGACGAAAGTCGTTTCATCCTGAATTAATACTGTGTACAAATTTGTAGTTCTACTGTGGAGAAACTTAGATCCAATATCAGATCTGTTATTTTTTTATTGATCTATCTTCTTAAAGACTGGTCCATTAATACATGTTCTTGAAATGTTGAGGTCATTGATCTATCTTCTTCAAGACTGGTTCATTTATACCAGTTCTTGAGTGTTGAGTTCATTTACTTTTCTTTAAAGATCTATTCATTTTTTTCCATGTGATTCTTCTTCTTGAAAACTCATCCGTTCGTGCAAGTTCTTCGTACCGGAACAAGAAGTATAACAGATATGATTTGATTTCATTACCTGATCTCTTCAAACTGGCTCATCAATACCAGTTTTTGGATTTATTCTTTATCACATACGTACCAGATCTAGATTCACCGCCCGTAGTTGGCAACATATAAATCCGATCGGTGTCTACAATCTATAGTTGGTGACATCGGTCCTGATCTGTCTGCATACACGACTGTTAGTTACTGCTGTGTTGGTGTATTTTTTTTCAACTCCTTTGTTTCTCTCGATCTGACTTTGTCCAATATTATATTCTAAGTGATTCACCCGAGGAGAAATGCCCGAAACCTCTGAAATTGGCACCACATCTGCACCGATGGATATGAACCCCAATTTTTCCACAATTTTACCACAGAACATTTGGAGTCTAATTACTATCAAATTAGACTCCACTAACTATGTGTCTTGGAAATATCAAGTTGAAGCTATTTTGGAGGCACAAGGATTGTTTGGTTTTGTTGATGGTACGATTTCTTGTCCCTCAAAATATGTCTTGGATTCATATAGCCAGCCTACTACTAAGGTAAACTCTCACTACTTAATCTGGAGAAGTCAAGACCGTGCTCTTATGTCAGTACTCTCTGCCACTCTTACTCCCTCTACCTTTTCGTATGTTATTGGTTGTAGTAGTAGTCGTGCTCTCTGGCTGACTTTAGAACAATAGTTTGCATCTATGACACGATCTAATATCCTACAACTTAATTCTGAACTCCATAACTTGAAGAAAGGGCCTGATAATATTGATATTTACTTGCAACGTGTAAAGAATATTCGTGATAAACTTGTTGCTGTATCTGTAGTAGTTGATGATGAGGATATATTGTTGTATGTTTTGGATGGCCTTCCAAATGAGTATCATGGATTTAAAACTACCATACGTACATGGAATCACTCTCTCACTCTTGATAACTTGTATGCATAGCTTAAAGTCGAAGATCTTTCTTTAACTGTATTAAACAAATTGAATGATTCTATTCCCACTGTAATGTTTTCTAGCAACAGAATGTCTAATAACTCATGCACGGGTAGGGGCAGAGGATATAAAGGTGGTGGTCATTTTTTGCGAAATAATACTTGGAGGATAAACACTTGTAATTTTGGTTATCAAACTTCTCATGTTGGTTCTGATCAAGGCATAATGGGGCCACGTCCCTCTTCTAATGGTATTTCTCGATCAGCCCCCTCCCCAAAGCCTGCTGTTGTGTGTCAAATTTATGCTAAAATTGGACATTCTGCCCTAGACTGTTATCAACGCATGAACTATGCGTATCAAGGCCGTCGACCTCCTCATAACCTCACTGCATTGGCTGCAAATTATCAACATGCTCCATATAATTCTAATGTTTGGCTTATGGATACAGGTGCTTCGAATCATATGACTCCCAATTTGGATCAACTTCATTCTTCTCGAGAATACCACGGGAATGATCGTATTACAGTTAGGCATGGGTCAGGTGTGCCCATCTCCTGTGTTGGTGAATTAAGCTTTCCTACTGATAAACACTTGTTTTCTTTACATAATGGTCTTCTTACTTTACATCTAATATGTTATTCGTTTATCAGTTTTGTATTGACAATAGTTGTCTTTTATTTTTGGTGCTGATTCTTTTAAGATACTGGATCTAGCTACTCGGAGAGTTCTGTACCAAGGTTTGAGTGAAGGAGGCTTGTACCCCATCCATCTCCAGTCCAAATGCCATACTGATTCTTTTAATGATTGTAATTCTTCCCCTTCTCCTATTCTTTGTCCTCAAATTATTTGTAATAATGCACATAAGTGCAAGAACTATATGGACTCTTTGGTTTGTAATAATGCACATAAGTGTCAGAACTCTTTAGCATGTAATTCATACATCTTGTGGCATGAACGTCTTGGACATGCTTCTTCTCCCATTATTCATGCAATGGTTGACAAGTCAGGTATATCCTCTTCCCTCGTGAAACCCTCTTGTTTATGTATCCATTGTATGCATGCCAAACACCATTAATTACCTTTCACTCATTCTGAAACTAGATCTTTCTCACCTTTATATATTGTCCACACTGATGTATAGGGCCCTTCACCTCAAATATCTCTTGATGGATTTCGATATTATGTTTCCTTTATAGACAATTTTTCTCGTTACACATGGATATATCCTTTAGCAAATAAATCTGATGCATATTCCATGTTCACAAAATTCAAACCATTCATTGAAAATCAATTTGATTGTCAAAGGAAAATCTTACGTAGTGATGGTGGTGGTGAATTCTGCAATTTTCCTCTTGATAAATATCTTTTTGAAAATAGAATTCAACACCAAAAATCTTATCCTTATACACCGGAACAAAATGGTGTAGCTGAACGTAAACATCGTCATATCACAAAAACTGCTTTATCCCTTTTATCTTGCTCTTCATTGCCTTTAACATTCTGGTTTCATGCCTTTGCTACTGCCACTTTTCTTATAAATTGTATGCCTACAAATACCTTAAATGGCAAATCTCACTTTAAACTATTATTTGGAAGAGCACCTGACTTGTCTGGTTTGCGTACCTTTAGTTGGCTTTTTTATCCATTGCTTAAACCATATGCTAAACAAAAATTAGATTTTAAAACAAAGCAGTGTGTGTTTATTGGTTATGCTTTGGATTACAAAGGTTATCATTGTTATGAATTAGAAACCGAACGGATTTTTATTTCTCCTCATGTCTTATTTGATGAGTCTCATTTTCCTTTTAAAGAATCATTATCCTCTCTTAACTATTCACCCAACATTTTACCTCAAACACCAATTGCGTTTTGGGCTCCACAATCAATTTCCATTAGTCCTTTTATGCATTCATCGTAGCAGGGTACAACTCCCTCCACTCCACTCTTGAGACCTTCGAGGAAAGTAGATTCAGTCTGCCTAGATGTGCCCATTCCATCTCATTCCCCGCCTTCATCACATGGTGTTTCACCTGTCACCGAAAATCACATTTATGTCAATACGATAGACCTTCCAACTGTTCCTTCTATTACTTCTCTACATCCTATGAAAACTAGATCTAAATCTGGTATTGTAAAGAAGAAAGTTTACTTGGCTTGCGATACTCCATGTGAGCCCACTACCTTCAAACATGCCTCTTCCCAATTAGCATGGCAGCAAGCAATGGAAGATGAATATTCTTCTCTTCACTCTCAATAAACATGGACTCTTATTCCTCCTCCATTAAATCGTAATATTATTGGTTGTAAATGGGTTTATAAAATAAAGCGCCATTCAGATGGCACCATTTCTCGTTATAAATCTCACCTTGTTGCAAAAGTCTTTCATCAAGAAGTTGGTTTGGATTATGCGGAGACTTTCAGTCCGGTTGTCAAAAAGCCAACTATTTGACTTATTTTGGCTCTCGTTGCACAATTTAATTGGAAACTTCGTCAGCTTGATGTTAAAAATTCTTTCTTACATGGTGTTTTAAAAGAAGAAGTGTACATGTCCCAACCACCCGGGTTTGTTGACCCTGATCATCCAAACTATGTGTATCGATTGCATAAGTCCTTATATGGCCTTAAATAGGCTCCAGGGGCCTGGTTTGATCGTTTTACATCACACCTCTCTACATTTAGCTTTCAAGCGTCAAGTGCATATGCATCCTTGTTTGTACGCTATCAAGGAGCTTCTCTCACTATTTTACTTCTTTATGTTGATGATATTATTTTAACGGGAAATGATCCTACTTATATTGCATCCCTAATTTCTGACTTGGGGTCCATGTTTGAAATGAAAGATCTTGGTCCTTTAAAATATTTTCTTGGGCTAGAAATTCAACATTCTAATTTTGGAATTTTTATTCATCAACATAGATATGTGCTTGATCTTCTTGCCAAGGCTAACATGTCTGATTGCAAGCTTGTCCTCACTCCCTGTGCTACTTCCCGACTTCTGCACTCAATTGGTACTCCGTTACTCGATCCAACACATTATCGGAGTATTGTGGGGGCCTTACAATATTTGACCTTTACTCGTCCGGATATCACCTTTGCTGTTTCGTATGTTTGCCAATTTACGCATAGTCCTACTGATGCTCATTATGTTGCTGTAAAACGTATTTTGCATTATTTGAAAGGAACTTCACATTCTGGTATTATGTTTTCTGTTGGGCATTTGGATATTACAACCTTTTGCAATGCAGATTGGGCTGGCGATCCCAATGATCGTCGCTCCACGACTGGTTTTATTATCTCAATTGGAAACAATCCAATACATTGGGGGTCTAAGAAGCGGCATACTGTCTCTCGCTCATCCACCGAGGCTGAGTATCGTGCTCTTGCCTCTACTACAACTGAATTGTCTTGGTTGCGGCATCTGTTGTGTGATTTGCATGTTTATCTTCCACGTCCTCCATAGATTTGGTGTGATGATGTTTCCGCCTTAGCCTTGGCTGTTAATCCTATTTTCCATGCCTGCACAAAACACATTGAAGTAGACTATCATTTTGCTCGAGAGAAAGTCATACGCAAAGATATTCTTGTTGATTTTATCTCTTCGTCTGATCAATTAGCTGATATTCTCACAAAGGGTCTTTCTACGGATTGCTTCAGTCACCATTGTGCCAAACTCATTATGGATCCCACATGAGTTTGAGGGTGGATGTTAAGTGTATAGTATGTGTTGATACCAAATTTAGTCTGCTGATGTGGATCAATCATTTGGAGACACGTGTCAACATATATGGCATTTACAAACACTTTCAATGAACAACACAATACCTCCGAGCAACTTCAAGCTCCCCGACCAACTCATGGGCTCCTAGCTACTCATAGGTCCCGAGGAACTTCAGCGGTTCGAGCAACTCAGGCGGCCCGAACAACTTAGCGTATAGAACAAGGGAATAAAAGAGACGACTGCGCATTAAATGCTCATTATTATCGTACAGATGTATATGTCTACTAGATAATAGCGCATGGTCCTTTCATTCGGACAACCTCAAGGCTATAAATACATTGTAACCTCCTCATTAGAAGGGGACTCGAGAATCTCTTGGTAAATCAATTATCAAGAATTCCAGGCAAATAGTCAGCAATACCAAAACAATGGACGTAGGCCATTCTCTTAAGGCTGAACCACTTTAAAAATCTATTGTCTCATATTTACTTATTCATATTTATCTATGATTAAAATAATTAGATCAAATCTAGTTTTTACATCAACAGATTGGCGCTGTCTGTGGGATACGACTGTAATTATCGTTTTTCACTAAAACAACTCATCATCAATGGCTATAATCCAGAATTCAATAATCGAAATAATGGGATTCCTCCAAACCCTTCTGCTCCCCCAAAATTTTCAGATCTGGCCGATATAATGTCTAATTTGGCCCAAGGCCAGACGACCATGAAAGAAACCATGCGACAACTTATAGAAATCGTTCAAGGCGGAGTGCCGGCTCAATCAGGACAATGAAGTGTTCAAAGAAATACCCGTTTACCCTCTTCGCGAACTAGACGAATGTTATTTCCAGAGGAATCTCAATCCAGACGCACCGATTCATATCGTACTGAGAGATCTAATGATCCTTCTTATCAGCATGGACGGACTTCCTCGGTACGAGCTACGAACACTCAACAAAACGTCACTCTATCTCCAGAGAGGACAAGTTCCCTTGAAAGGTTGAGCAGAGTCTCTCCTTTTGATCGTTTGGGACCTAGGAAGAATAGAAGTCCCCCTAGGATTATGTCAAGGAAATCTCAACGACCATCTGATTTAAAGGAAGTCTCTGCCCAATCACGACCAACTGCTCGTCATGAAAGATCCCAAGAGGAAAATTCAACACAATCAGTTGCTCGAACCAATAGGATCGAGGAGGGAAATAATGCATGGAAGGGCTCAATTCAAAGGTTGGAAGATAGATTAGGGGAAATGTCCAAGGCCAAGAATCCTATACGAAGAATTTTTATCCAAGGAACACCATTTGTACAGGCAATTGTGGATTTCCCCACACCATCAAAATTCAAAGCTCCTATGGTGACGCCTAAATATGATGGAAAAACTGACCCTGTCCTTCATATAGAACAATACCAAGCTACTGTTGATATATATGCCATTCCAGATGAGATGAGATGCAGGGCATTTTCAGGAACTCTTACCGAATCTGTTCAGATGTGGTATAATAACCTTCCTCGGGGGAAAATTGCGACCTTCTTTCAGCTAGCAGAACTCTTTATTGGAAATTTTTATTTTGGAGCAAAGCCAGTCAAACGAGTAGCACACTTGCTAAGTGTTAGACAAAAGATGGGTGAAATCACTAGGAACTATATTACTCATTTCAATAATGAGAAACTGGGAGTAATTGATTACGAGGAGAAAACTGAAATTACTGCTTTGATGAGTGGACTGTTGCCCAATAAACTATACTACACTTTAGCCAAAGATCCACCCAAGACCATGGCAGAACTGATGGCAAAAGCAACCAAAATCATGAATGCCGAGGAAGCCATGGCTGCAAAGAAGAACGCAGACACTAAGGAGACCTAGGTGGAAGACGGTAAAACCAAGAAGAAGGATCAAAAGAACAATGGTGGTAATAGGCAATCGAAAGCAAAGAAAACCCTGGAACAGATAAAGAAATTTGGAAATTACACTCCTTTAAAGGTAGATATAAATCATATTCAGTCATAAATAAAGCCATTAGTATAATAACTAAGCATATAGGTTTGCATTTCAGTTTATGGGATAAAATAATACCTAACAAGTATAAAAAACCAATATTGTAAAAGTTCAAAAATCTAAAGATATGAACGAATAAAAGAACATAACTAAAGAGATAAAACTAGTGATTAAGAGAAATCAAGATGGTTATTCGAAAAGAGTAAATCAAACACTCTAAGACACCTACACCAAAAGAATCCTATTTCATTTTTAATAAGGACCAAGCCTTGGCAAATTTTTTGAGGGATTACAGTTCTCGGGGGTCAAATATTTTTCCATTCCCCTTTCCTTTTGCAACAAATATTTTTAGGGGCTTTCATTTTCTTCTTCCATTTCGTATCAAACTTTTACCCATACAAAACCCAACTAACTATGATGCGATTCGAAGTAAAAAATAAAACTCCTTAAGATATCCTAATTTAGGACAATGTGTGCACCTAAAGGATTATGGTTCAATGGGGTGCTTGATTTGTTGCTTCCAAAGTCTAAAACAAAACTCCTTCAAGTGTCCTTCCTTGTTACAATAGGAACACATGAAAGTCACCTTCCCTTGGATTTTTTCGGGTATAGAATGAGTTAAAAATTGACCAATGTGAGATGTAAAATGGATTGGGATGCTATGAAAGCTAGGTTAAACATTAAACCATCACATCCAAAATTGAATCCTCATTTATCCTTAGTGTGCAACTTGGCACTAAAGAATATCTTATCTAACCTTTGAGACCTACACACTATATTCATCCTGAAAATGGTCGTGGATAGTAGTTTGGCCTCAAGCAAAGAGATTTGGTTCTCTATGAGCATTCTTGACTTTTCACTCTCATGTGGGAACATCCTAAGGAATGCAATCCCCATGTGAAGAAATTAAATGAAAATTATCTCAAAATGTGGTGCACTACTCACCATATGTGGAGTAATAAAATCACTCACACAACTTTCACTCACCATAGCCATTTGGTTCTCGGATTGGCTATCTTGTTGTAGAGTTCCGTGTTATGACTTTTGAGGTTTATGGATTCATCAAAAAATCTAATATAGTATTCCTAAATATCATTTTCCCCTTCTTCTTTAACAGTGCGTCAAAAGGATCTAGGAATAGTCATTTTTCATTAGGCAGAAAAGGGACATAAAAATCCTCTAAATCATCTCATTTGTCAAATTTCTCTTTCGCCATAAATGCAGCATTATTGCATTCTTGAGAGTCATCTTCGAAGTCCTAGTCAACTTTACTAAAAGTGACTTAATAAGAATTTTTGTCGTTATTATGACTCATATTTGAGGAACATTGCTTCAACATCTGTCCTCGACTACCACACATAAACTACGCGAGGGTCCTTAGAGATTCATCTTTCTTTTCTCCACTTTTATGACCAATCTCAAGTCTAGGCGGACAGTTTTTGGGTGCAATGAAATCATTTTTTCCACTTCTTAGAGAAATTAGGGAGAAATGCCATATCATCCTCACTAACATCATGGAAACTAAAATAGGGAGATTTTAGCATTAAAATCTATATTTTTCTCTTTTTCTTTAGGATGCACTCCCGGTGATAAGAAAAATTCACCTCATAGGTTTGAAGAGAGCCAACCAATTCGTCTACAAGAATTATTTTTAAAAGCAAGGCCCTAACCTCTTCAATGGCATCCACTTTTCCACGAAACCTAGGAAGAAGAGACCGTAAGGTTTTATCAATAATTTTACTCTCTTTTATAGTCATCCCCAAATCAAAGATAGAGTTAAATATGTTGTTTAGCTTGGCATAGAATTCGTCAAAATTTTTGTTCTTCGTCATGGTAAGAAGTTCAAAATGGGTGGTAAGTCGTCGAAGCTTGGAATGCTTCACATTAGAGGTGCATTCGTAGGTCGTTTGTAAAACATCCCACCCCTCCTTAGACATTATACATATGGATATAAGTCTAAACTCACTAGGGGATATGCAACTAAAAATAGCGTTAAGTCCATGTTCCAACCACTATCCTTTCAATTATTTTCGTCCAACTTGATCTAATCTTATCAACTTGGGCATCATCAACAACAGTTTTAGGACAAGTCCATTCCACAAGAACAATATTCCAAATGTAATCCTTCATATACATTCAATATGTTGTCATACGGGCTTTATAATAGGAATAATTGCTACCATCAAATGGAGGAGATCAAAGGGTTGAACTTCTATCCATTGCACATCAAAAGGATCTATACCTTCTGACACTAGTTGAGAGTGTGCCTCTCGATAATAGTTACTCAAATAAAAATTAATTCACCTAATTTAAGAAATATGGTTGTTAATTTATTATTACAAAAGTGTTTAGCAATCCAAAAGTCTATCTGACAAAGTATTTCACTAAGTTTTAGAATCTCTCAAATTTTATCTTTTTAATTAAGACAATGATTATAAATGAAGCAAAAATAGTAAAAGAAGCATAAGACCGGATATATGAGGGAAAAATCACTAACGGAAAAAGCCTCGGGCCAGTAACAATAAAAAAATGCATTATAGTAATGTTTTACAATTAAAAAAATAGACTTACAGCCTCAAGGCACTACAACCGACTAGAAAAATCTTTCCCACCATATTCTCCATAGAGTACACCAACAACTAAAGTATGTTGCACAACTGCGATCAATTTTGGTCAGCAACCAATGTCTTAAATTTTTTTGGCCAAATCAATCTCCTTCAAAGTAGAAGCCACATACTTCGTTTAAAGTTTGAAGAATAACTTTGTGTCAGGATGGAACCTTCAATCAACCAAAATGTTATACCAATGATTTTTTAGGGAATCCTATAGATATATGTGTTAGGATGTTTGCAAAGGATGTGGTGCTTTGAATATCAAAAATGAGTTTTTCCAAGCTAATGAAGAGAAAATATTTACTCACCAATAAAGATTGTATTTGAATGAAAGATGAGTAAATATTCCTCTACTAAAAATAATAGCTCATAAGAACTCAAATATTAGGATTGAAAAGATGTGCCCATAAATGTATCAAATGTTTTTATTAGCAAAAATAATTTCCAAATCTATCACTCTTGGTTTGAAAGATAAGACAAAACCTTAACTTATATCCTTTTTTATTTTGAAAATGTTTAAAGGTCCAAATGGTAGGTGTCATGCTCTTAAGGTGTCAAGTAGTCACATTAGGTTTCAAGTCACTCAAAAAGATGTCCTTAACACACTAACTAAGAAGATCTTAAAGAAAGATCGTGCGAAAAAGTGACTTTCGGCACTAGTTAAACTCCTTTCGCCACAAGGTTGCTACAGCGGGAAAATGCATCGATGCGGCGAACCAAAGGCAATTCAGGTCGCGCCCCTAATCGTACTTTTTGCATGGGGGGCCAATAAGATAGTGTCGCCACAACGAGAAGACCATCCCTGTGATGAAACTGCGGTAAAGAAAGTCTGGCCTTGGTTCAAAGATTTTAAAATGTGAACAAAAAGTGTCAGCAACAAGTTTCGTGGCAGAGAGGCAAGTCGTCGCTACAGCGAAGCTGAGGCAAAGCAGGTCGCATATTTATTCATATTTTATCTAGTTTTCCTTTAGAAATTTTTTCGAAAATAATTTTTGAGTCAAACTACAAGTGTGTTTATTTCTCTCATGAACATATATACTTGAAATACACAAAGAAATGAAATTCTTAATAAACATGTGAAAAATATATTAACACGTATATTTGACAAAATTATAAAACCAATGTTAATTAAAAAGATTTTTCTATCTTATAAATAGATTAACCAAGGTGAATCTAAGCTCACTAAGTCTTATACCTTTTACTAAGTGGTATGCTTGAGGTTTGGTATTGAGTGAATCTGGTTCATTGATGAAGCTTTCTGACGAACTCTTGGACGAAGACTCAAACATGTTTTGGTCAAAGAATTCAGACTATCTATTTTATAGATCACATCGAGTATACTATACTCTTACAATATTTTAAGCTCATGTTGTCGACCTTCCACCATCAATATAGATATTGTTACTTTCGCACCGTAACCTTTATTTTTGTACATCGATCATCTATCAAACATATATGATGTCGATCCTTAACATGATGTAAGAACCAACTCCAATTATATAAATTTTCTTCATCAATAATGTAAAATGCTCGTGGGAATACTTTCTCGTTACCTTCCAAGATCATTGCTCTCGACATTTGCCCCTATATTTACTATAGAGGTGGGTATTGTCAATGTTTACGATAGGCAGAATAAGAATTAATCGTTCTCTCGAGGTTGGGAGTGAAAAGAAGAGTTTGGAAAACATCTCCTTACAATCGGCTTATGGAAAAGATACTAGATGGAGGAAGATCCCCTAATTATACTGTTTGATTGTTGAATAATTGGGGAAAATCGTTATACAATAAATCCCACTCGCCAAAATAAGCAATAATTTTTTTTCCTTTTGGCATTCCATGCCTTCGTATAAGGTACAGTGTAGAGGGTGTTTTATTTTATATATGAAATAATAACACGTATCCTAACACCTGGGTCTACCTTAACTAGGCATTGGATTATTCCAGATACATATGTTGAAGTAAACTACCTATGGTTTGTTCTGATATTTGGGAATGTGCATGTGATTTTTTATGTCACTACAACTTCCTCTACCTAAGGTGCCACTTGAATCCACTTGCCTCTTTTTATTTTCACTTTATAACCCAAGTCAAAGTTTCAGACTCAATAACTTCAACATCAATGTGGTTAAAAATATGGTAGCATGTGACATCAATTTGGAGATCCTTCCTGGACTCATACTTTAGAGAGAGCCATAGCTGACCCTCCCCACTAGAACATATTTCAACAAGTGTCAATGTGGACATCTTGATTTATAATCAAGGTCCCAGGATGCTTCGGCCTAGTCCAAATAATGCCTGAGCATGTACCTCGAGAGAAATCTAAAAAAAACTCTAACTTTTAGAACCTACGCTAAAGTTTCGAGTGTCAAAAACATAAGAAACATGAGCTTATGGGGGCCAAAGTATAAATAAATAAAAAAACCAAAAACCTATCTATTAAAACTACCAATAAACAACCCCTTTGGGGCCATTATCCAACCGTCTAAAGGCTTCCCCGGTAATGGCCAATTGGAAAAAGCCCTTTATCACTAGATCTTATACAAATCTTTTTATCTCTCTTTGATTAAAAATTAATGGCCCTAAACCATTAGCCTATCAGCCAAACCTCCCTCCAAAACTGTAAGGACCTAAAACATGATTAGGAAGGTTAATTAAATGATTAATTATAACTTAGGAGTTATAAGTTATAAATTGGTTATGTGTGTTAAACATGTTAATTATCATGTTTAGGGGATGCATGCTTATGTGATATATGTGTTGTTTACATTAGGTGCTAATTGAGCTTATGATCGGGGATACCATGTTTAGAACATATGATTAGTTATATTGTTAAATGAATCATAAATTATGTTTCTAATGCATGATTATGTTTATAAAATTAAATAATGGTGTTGATACGAAATTGGCAATGTTTGGTTGTCAAATGTGAAAGTTTTGAGATTTTCGGTAAATTGCTACTTTCCTGTTCGAAGCCCAAATTAGGCATATTAGTTTATGGTTTTGGGAAAACATAAATTATGAAAGTTTTATATATATGAATTAATATTATAACACAACAAACGGTGGGTTAAACGGAGGCTCGTACAAGAAGTTATACCGAAAGTACGAAACAAGGGTAAATATGTCCATCCCTTAAGTGACAATTGTCTTATTAGCACACCATGTGCTATTTTTTGATTGGTTAAAGGGTGAATGATTGTTTGGAAGACTTAAACTTTATAAAACAACCCCTTTGTTAAGAAAATGTAGCCATGAACAAGAGTTTTGCCTAAAGAGAGAGAAAGAGAAGAAAGTTAAGGAATAAATCTTTGGAAATGTTCTATAAATCAAGGAATCCTCGTAAGGTAATTACATCTTTATTAAAGTTGGTCACATGGATGAGTTCTATACTTATCATGTTTTTATTTTTAATTTGGATATATATTTTAATTATACCCATATTTCTGAATTGTGTTGGAACAAGGATGGGTTAAGAACATAAGTTAAAACTAGAGCTAGGATCGTAAATGCATACTTTAAAGTCCTAAATTTACATCATCTTTTCGTAAAGCATTTTGATTTAGAAAATTCATGATTATAATGTATATTTCTTCTAAAACATGTTTATTATATGTTTCCATGAATTATACTCAAGGTCAAGGTTATGTATGTTTAAAAATGTTAAGTTATGCCTTAATGTTGTATTTTGACCTAGTTATACTAAAAATGGCATAAATCATGGAATACTTATCGGAATTGAGTGATTCAAGTTGTAGAGTAAAATATACTCATACATGTATAACATATCCGAAAATTGTATAAAAATACCAAGGAATGAACCCTTGGTGATAGTTTGAAGTTTTGGTTTAAAATCTGCCCTAAAGGAGCAAAAATGCATACCAGGTGTTTGACGTTTTGCTCGACATAGAAAATGAGCCCAAAAAAATTATGAAACATTGATTTTGTATTATTAAATAGGTTTATTGATATTGGGTGGAGTATCATGCAAAGTTATGTTGTATAAACATTATGAAAACTCCAGGAAGTTGAAGTTGTGTTGCGGTTTTTCTTGAAAAACGATTTGGAAAATGTTGTAATAAAATGGGCATAACTTTGTCTAGCGAATTGGTAATTTAATTCCGTAAATTGTGCTAGAACCCTAATTACTTGGGTGTTATACAAATGTGAACTATCATATTTATTTCCTCCTTAGTTATTTTTGATTGACCAAATGATGTGATGTATTACTAGGTTTAATGTTAATTGGTGTATTCAGATACTAATGACGTTGACTTGTTAGGTGGGGAAGCAACTAATACTACCATACCAAGGAAGTAGTTTAGTATTAATATTAGCACCAAATCCAAGGTGAGTGACTTGTCCTATGAAATATAGATGATTATATATTCATATGGAAATGTGTAGTTCAATACATGTGTTAAAATGCTTATAGGAGTGATGTTGTATTTAGGAAACATGTGCATATGATTGAAATGTTAAGTGATGTTATTTAATGTTAAGGACCGTGGTGGGTCCTACAGGATTTGGCGGTCCTGTTAATCCAACTTAAAGGTTTGTGTACTCGGGCCTAATAAAGGGATGTGGTGGTCCCCAATAACTGTGGTGGATTAATTGGACTGTGGCGGGTCCAGGCTTGCGAGAGTTTCACAATTCCTGTTGGGTTATAGCATTAGAAAAAAATAAAAATGGTTATTTAATTTGGTTATAGGTGTGGTATATGGTCATTAACTAAGCTTATATTTCTTACACTCCTGTAATGTTATGTTTCAGGCATGCCTTTCGTTTGGAGTTCACTGCCAAGTTAGGACCTTAAAACGGGGGAGTGACGGATATCTAGTATGGTTTAAATATCAAGAATATTATTGTGTAAATATTAAACTAAAGATCTTGGTTATGTAAGGTTGTGTAGTACTTATAGGTGACATGTAAATGTAGTTATGTTTTTATCTACACATACCTTGAAAAAAAAATCTCATGCTATTTTCCTTAGAGATTTAAATTAAAGCATTGTTTATGGTTTAAGGCAATTTATCGCTAATTAACAAGGATGAGTTTAACTTAATTAAGTCGGGGAATGACAAAAACCCTTATAAATAGAGTTCCCCTCCCACCACTTCAAGTCATCCCCCTTAGAACCAAAGAAGAAAACCCAACATTGATTCGATTTTCCAAATTTCTTAATCCCGAATGCCTGAGATACTCAATCTCATTTTTTGAGAAGTCTCGAAGGACTCATACTTTAGAAAAGTCACTTCTACAAAAGGAAAAGCTTGTACTTTCATGCAGTTGCCCTAAAAAGAAGTTCTTGCTCCTGAAAAATCGCCTCCGAGAGAAAAATAGAGTCAATTCCTATGAAAATTCTGCAAAAGTCAACACTTCTAGCCGAAGCTTTGCCCAACTGAAAAGCACCAAAAAGCGGGGCTTTCCCCCAAAGTAAAAAATTCATCTTTTATCACGAGGGTAAATAACCTATGCCCCAATTTTGGGGAAACACTCGAATATATATGATTATAAATTGTGCATACTTGTGTATCTTCTCAAATCGGCCCCCATTAAGGGTACCAAATCTATAATTTATAGTGTTTATATGTGTTTAAAGTCTGGTTTTTAAACCAACACCTTTGATTTTTAACGAATTGACATACTCATATAGTAAAATAATACAAATAAAATGCCATGATTCCAAAATACAAACATGAAAACATACCTCTCAAAACCCTTTCTCAGGAGAGTTACGTTCGGCGTAAAACTTTTCATGCCAAAGTCAAAATTTGGCAACACGCACCATTTCTCCGAGCGAACAAACCTCGTCTCTACACGGCACACCGAATATGTGTTTTAAATACTTTTTAAACATCTGCATTTGATCAACGAATTATTTTAACATATAAATATATCAATCCAACACAACGAAAATGCTATATTAAGGACTATGTTATATAAATATTGCAATGTAGTACCTTGTATACTCGGAATCCCGTTGCCTATACCTGTAAATATACCCCTTTGAGTGAACTACATTGGCTTTGATCCCGAGTCTCCTTATGTACGTAGGATATATACCAAAATAAACTCGTGAAGCCCAAGCCTTATAATACGTCCCACGACGTATTATCTACTAGGGATGCCTCCATCCCTAATCCTAACTCACCCGACTTCTACATCTGCCTTCACAGCCGATAGATGTTTAAAACATGACATCCTTAATGCTACACCCCCAAACTAGTCTAAAGAATCACGCCTTTTGGTTAATAACCACCCGACTATTATAAGGTAATTTGCTAATATCAGACCACTCCTATTTTAATATTCCATACACCATTACTCCCCTCTCTAATCTAAGTCCTACACTTTCATACACATCACATTCGAACACGTGTTACAACCGAACTACATAGTCTTTGATCGCAACTCCTCTTGGGTACGTAGGCATAATACCGGGTATTTCTCATGAGCTCGAGCCTTAACGATATGTTCTTCATATATTATCTCCACCGAGATGCATCCATCTCTCGACTTACACATTTTATATCTAAATAAATCAAAAGAGATATCAAACTATCTCAAGGAGAAATCTCCCAAACATAAACCTACATATAAATGTGCAAACACATATATAATACTTATAATAGAGATGCATCCATCTCTCACCTTTGTATGTCTCATCAAACCCCAAACGAGATATCAAACTATCTCAAAAGTCTAGCTTTCTACCACACTCAATTTTACCATAATAGCCATCTATTTTACAAATAAAATCATGGAGTCATACATAAGCAATCTTGTGTACCTATATCGGTTAAATTAACGTTCTTATACCTATTACTTATATTGTTTTCTAACCCTAGCACTTATCTACATTTTTAAAGGGACCCTCATGCTAAGTTCTCTAAACAAGTTCTAAAATAACTTAAAAGTAATCAATCATTGTAAAGACCAATAATAAACACAGAATTAAGGAAGCACATGGAACAAGTGGGGCGCCTAACACCTACCCACTCATAACTCGATTTTCAAACCCGAACACCAGTAATCTCTGAACTAACCACAGACTTTAAAAACTGCCTTAGGATTAACCCAAAAATTCTAGCCCGAATCTTTTTGTTTATTTATATATAAAAAACTCGTGATTCTGAACACCCTACGAAACCTCATTCATACCGAACAAAAGCCACACTTGATAATAAGGGCATGCACCAAACCTGTACATGGCGTCAAACTACATCTAGGGGTGTAGGAGGGTAGTGAGACTGGGGTCTATGAATAACTGGAAAGGGTGAGGCTTGACCCACTCCAATGGACGCTGTCTGTAAGGTTCTCAAAAACTTCTGAAGTAGCTTCTGATGAAACTTTATCCTTTTGGTAAAAATAGAGCTCAAGCTGGAACTCCCTCCCTACAAGAAGATGAACTTCCACAATAATAATAGTAATTTTCTCAAGAGGAGCTCCTGAGAATGACGGATGTCAGTGGGGACTGAAAGAATAAGGCACTTAGCCCTGAGAGAGAGAGCAGGGAGAAAATACTAGAGAGATCTGGTGTGAGTTTGATAGAGTAACTTTGCAATTGAGTTTTTTTATTCCCTTCTTGACCTTGCCCAGGGGTCATATTTATACTTGGGCACTAGGGTTGGGTTGGAACTTTTGGCACCAAAACTGAGAGGGTTGGTGGGAAACAATGTCTGGAGTGTACCATTTATCCCTAACTGCAGGCAGCTCTGCCCGTCCCCTCCTACAGGCACCACCTAGCGCCAACCAAAGTCAAAAAGCAAATATGTCTTCTAATGGAGACAAAATATCTGATTTGCTAAATATCTTTTGAAACGGTAACTTTTGGTACAAACATTATAAACTTGAGGTGGGTCTCGAAAACCACCTCCTCTAAAATCTTTATAAGCTTGAGTGGGATCTTGAGGACCCCCTTCTAAAATCATTTTTCTTGTGAGGGGTCTAGAGGACCCTCTCCTTTAAAATCATTTAATAAGAAGTTCTTCTCTTGAGAGCAACCAGCCCTTTGGTTGCTCACTTCACTTGTGACTAAGTGTGATTTATGTGAGGACTGAACGACCCTAGGGTATCCTACTAGTATTATCTTAATTATATAGTGCTAAGTGTTTGAGATTGCTCAACATACCTTGTCCCTTAGCCACCAAGCCAAAACTCCCAAGAGATCCCAACTGGCCTACTCAAGCCCTGCTTTCTCAACTAAGCAACTTGTACAAGAAAATAAGCATTAGTATTTATGTTCTTTTTCATGATGAGGGGTTGCTTATGGTAGACACCCCATCATCCTAACTTGGTTTTCTGGGTACTGAGGGGGAAGGACCTTACGGGTCCCTCCTCCCATGTAAGTTTACGCTGTTGAAGAACGGGAGTCCTTCTCAACTTGGGATTTTACTGCTATCTAAGTGGTTTCCCTCTCAACTTGGGTTTCTACAGTGACCCTTATTGGGGCCCTTCTCAACATTGGCTTCAGCTACTACCTAGGTGGGTTCCCTCTTAACTTGAGTTTCTGCAGGGACCCTTACGGGACCCCTCTCAACTTGGGTTTCTGTAGTGACCCTTGTGGGGACCCTTCTCAATATAGGCTTATGTTGCTACCTATGTGTGTTCCTCTCATCGTGAGTTTCTGCAGAGACCTTGGGGAAGTCCCTTTTAACAATGGTTCCTTCTCAACTTGAGTTTTTGCATGGATCCTTACGAGGGCCCTCTTAGCTTGGGCTTCTGCAGGGACCCTTGCGGTGGCCCTTCTCAACTTGAGTTTATGCAGGGACCCTTACGGTGGCCCTTTTCAACTTAAGCTTCTACAGGGACCCTTGCGATGGCCCTTCTCAACTTGAGTTTCTGCAGGGATCCTTGCAGTGGCCCTTCTTAACTTGAGTTTTTACAGTAACCCTTGTGGTGGACCCTCTCAACTTGGGCTTCTACACTGACCCTTGTGGTGGCCCTTCTTAACTTGAATTTCTGCAGGGAACCCTGTGGTGGCCCCTCTCAACTTGAGTTTCTTCAGGGACCATTGCAGTGTCATTCTCACCTTTTCAACTTGAGTTTCTATAGGGACCCTTGCGGTGGCCCTTTTTAACTTGAGTTTCTGTAGGGACCCTTGCGGTGGCCCCTCTCAACTTGGGCTTGTGCAGTGACCCTTGCGGTGGCCCTTCTTAACTTGAGTTTTTATAGGTACCCTTACGGTGGCCCCTCTCAACTTGGGCTTGTGCAGTGACCCTTGCGGTGGCCCTTCTTAATTTGAGTTTCTGTAGGGACCCTTGCGATGGCCCCTCTCAACTTGAGTTTCTACAGGGACCCTTACGGTGGACCTTCTCAACTTGAGTTTCTGCAGGGACCCTTGCGGTGGCCCTTCTTAACTTGAGTTTCTGCAGAGACCCTTATAGTGGCCCCTCTCAACTTGGGCTTCTACAGTGACCCTTGCGGTGGCCCTTCTTAACTTGAGTTTTTGTAGGGACCCTTGCGGTGGACCCTCTCAACTTGAGTTTTTGCAGGGACCCTTGAGGTGTCCCTTCTCAACTTGAGTTTCTACAGGGACTCTTACGGTGGTCCTTCTCAACTTGGGCTTCTGCTACTACCTAGGTGAGGTTCCTTCTCCAATATGGCACTTTTACGGTGGAGGGACCCTAGGGGTTCCTTCTCTAATATGGCACTTCTGTGGTGGAGGAACCTTGGTGGTTCCTTCTCCCATATGGCACTTCTGGAGTGGAGGGACCTTGGGGGTTCCTTCTCCAATATAGCACTTTTGCGGTGGAAGGACCCTGGGGGTTCCTTCTCTAATATGTCACTTCTGTGGTGGAGAACCCTGGTGGTTCCTTCTCCAATATGGCACTTCTGCAGTGGAGGGACCCTGGGGTTTCCCTCAACCTCATATTTTCTGTAAGCTGCAGGGGGATCTTTGAGGGACCCTTACCCACAAATATAGTGGTGAAGCTTAAAACACCCTTCTATATTAGCACCTCGTGCAAATTCTTTTGTGTTGGGTAGACCAAAAGGCTTTGTATGCCATAAATTTGATTTTTTATTTTGAGGGACCCTAGGATTCCTTCATCATTCCCCTTAGGGTCATTAAATGTTCTATCACTTCATACCAAGTTTTGTAGATGAGGCCACTTATAGTGGACCTCCCTATCTGGGTATCAACTTGGGCGGAGGGGTTACTCACGATGACCCCCTAGTTCTTGGCCTTCTTTTATAGACTTTTACTTTATTTAGAGGGGTTACTCGCGGTGAGCCCCTCATTCTTGACCTTCTTTTATGACCTTTTACTTTGTTTAGAGGGGTTGCTCATGGTGAGCCCCTCGTCCTTGGCCTTTTTTCTGTGGCCTTCTATCTTGGATAAAGGGGTTGTTTAAAGTGAGACCCTCCCCATTGGCCTTCTATCTTGGGCGGAGGGGTTTCTCATGGTGAGCCCCTCGCCCCTGGACTTCTTCTATGGCCTTCTATCTTGGGCTGAGGGGTTACTCGCGGTGATCCCCTCCCTCTTGGCCTTCTTTTATGGCCTTTCATCTTGGGTAGAGGGATTGCTCGTGATGATACCCTTTCCCTTAGCCTTCTTTCGTGGCCTTCTTTCTTTGGGCAGAGGGTTTGCTCGCGGTGATCCCCTCACACTTTGCCTTCTTATGTGGCCTTCTTTCTTGGGCAAATGGATTACTCGTGGTGAGCCCCTCGCCATTGGCCTTCTTCTGTGGCCTTCTTTCTTGGGTAGAGGGATTGCTCACGGTGAGTCCCTCGCTCTTGGCCTTCTTCTGTGGCCTTCTATCTTGGGAGAAGGGGTTACTCGCGGTGGGCCCCTCGCCCTTGGCCTTCTTTTATGGCCTTCTATCTTGGGCAGAGGGGTTACTCGCGGTGAGCCCCTCGCCCTTGGCCTTCTTCTGTGGCCTTTCATCTTAGGCGGAGGGGTTACTCGTGGTGGTCCCTCGCCCTTGGCCTTCTTCTGTGGCCTTTTATCTTGGGTGGAGGGGTTGCTCACGGTGAGCCCCTCGCCCTTGGCCTTCTATCTTGGGTAGAGGGGTTTCTCGCGATGATCACCTTGCCCTGAGTCCTTTTCTGTAGCATCAAGTTTGGGAAGAGGGTCACTTAAGGTGGATCCCCTCGCCCTAGGCTATTTTCTATCAAACTTGCAATCTTAGGCAGGTGGAGCCACTCTAAGTGGACCCCACACTCCAGGCTATTTTATTATTTGTTCACTTGCTTGAGGACTTCTCAATATTATCCCCCTCGTGCAGAAGTGTCTTGTAATGTTGAGAAACTTGTGCGCAAAATTGTCTTACCTTTTACTTATACTTGACAGTTGCCCAAGACTGTGATCTCTCTAGTGCCCTTGGATCTTTAGGTGCTAAACTATCGCACCTTATAATTATACTTGACACTTGCTCAAGACTGTGAGCACTCCGGTGCCCTTGGAGCTTTATGAGCTAAACGATCGCATCTTATATTTAAACTTAACACTCACTCAAGACTGTGAGCGCTCCGATGCCCTAGGAGCCTTAGGTGGTCAACTAGCGCACCTTATATTTATACTTGGCACTTGCTCAAGACTGTGAGGGCTCTGGTGCCCTTGGATCCTGATGTGCTCATCTGGAGCAATATATGTTTATACGTGGTACTTGCTCACGACTGTGAGCGCTTCAGTGACTTTGGAGACTTAGTTTCCCATCTGGCACACCTTGTATATATACTTGACACTTGCTCAAGACTGTGAGCGCTTTGGTTCCCTTGGAGCCTTAGGTACTAAACTTTCATACCTTATATATATGCTTGGCACTTGCTCAATACTGTGAACGCTCTGATGCGCTCGGAGCCTTAGGTACTAAACTGTCTATAAAAGGGTACTTTAGATTATAGATGGAGGCGTAACCCCTTTTGAGTATGGTAATGATAAGTTAATTATCCCAAGACCTTGGATTAATGATAGAACATACAAACGCAAACCCAATGAAGAAGAACTCAATTTAAACTCATAAGTCTCTCGTGTATAACTCATGAGATAGTAATGAACTTTTAGAAGTAACTTAGGTAGAGGGAGAGAGAAGTAAGCACCCTAGATACACCTTGGTAGGCAGGTAGAAACACACCATACACCCTCAAGAATCTCTATCAAGTATTAAAAGCTTCGCAATAAATAACAATGGTGGGTGGATAAACCCTCTGGTTTGCAATAACTCTCTCTGATGTGTATCTCTAGTAATAACTCCAGAGTTCTCCAAAAAGATCATCTTATCTCCTCAGGGGTGGTTGGGGTCCTTAAATAGCCCCCCACACCATCCCCGAGGCAACTCAGTCATTAAAACTATGAAAGACATCCCTCATACTTTTTGTCACAATATTAAATGCTTCATGAACTAGTTGGCTCCACGTCATAAATATTAAATGCCAAGACATGCCTTTTGCCTGACCACTGTGTGTCAGGGGAGGGGGCTGTTGCCACAGAGGTGGATCACCAGCTGCCTGACAGCCCCAAATACCATGGTGGTTTACTCAAGTGCATGTCTGACATTGTTTAGCTGGCTAGTGACATAATCTATAGTAGATGTGACATTAAGTAGAGGATTATTTGGTTCACAGCCTAACGCCCGATGGAACTCCAAGTTGCTCCGCCCGAGGTTCCACGGTCAAGGTCCTTCGGTGTTTTACCAGGTATATCTAAGATGGTCAGGACAAGCCCCAACGGTTCCTCACTTCTCAATCCTCCAAACCAAGTCCCTCTAAAGTTCCCATGGTGAGGTCATTCGATAGAGCATGAAAGCTCTCCCAGGCCCTGTCAAGCCTGGTCTCTCGCAAGTACCGTTTGACCTCACATAAACTCATTTATTATTATCGTTACGTCATTACAACCGTTATAGCTTACAGTTAACATAAATAAAAATACAATATGACTAATACAACAAGCTAAAATATGAGATGCCGCGCCAAGCTGCCTCGCCTAGTTGCCACGCTTGAGCTGTCACGCTTGAGCTACCTCGGTTGCTTAATCTCAAACACTATTGTTAATTAGGTATTTGTTCCTAATCTTAAAATTATCTTCAAGCCCCCCTCTACATTTTCCCCCTCGTGGAGACATTTGTTGGAACAAGAAATGTCTGCACGAAACGTCTCAAACCGATGGACCTTTCTCTGTGTGAAAAGATTCAGGCCTCTTCTCCTTTATTCAGAACCAGAGCATTAGAGTCTCTAGGAAAAAGTAAAATTCTCCCCGATGTACCTGAGCCGAGGCACTGCCGTTTGTTGATGCTTCGGTTGAGGGACATCGCTACTTTTTTCGTATGTTGAGCTTCGACCGTTCTAGCTTCAATATGTGAAATTCTCCCGAAAGACCTGCTAATATTCTCAAATTTCGTTGGGACTGCAAATACCGTTGTGACTTGTGAAATTATCCCTTGGAACTTTTCATCATGTTCTGAAAAGCGGAAATTCTCCCCGATGTAGTCGAGTCATAACTAAACAACGTTTTAACTTATGATGAGGGAACATCGTAGCTTTTTGGAACCGTTGGGACATCTTCTTCATTAGGAGTTTATTGGATATGTCTGACAAAAATTTTTGGCGCCAAAACCCAATCTTTCTTAGGAAGGAAACGGTTTGTGTTCCCCAGGTGTCACTTTATTAATGACGTGGCGCTGTCTTTTCAACTATCAAAACACTTCCCGAAGTGCCACGTGTTCATTTGAAATGATTACAGGCGGCCTTGCACGTGCGATGGTGAGAAACTTAAACGACGAACTCCAAAATTTCAAACGACTATACCCAAACACTTAAACCCTTTATCTTTTACTTTGTCACCGTCTTCTTCAAACTTCCATTTTCTTTAGAGAGAGAAAGTCTGTGAGAACTCCATTGTTGTTAAGCTCTTGCTTACCTTCTTCCCCTATCATCTTCTAAACCACCGCCTGTGGTTGTGATCTTCCATTCTCGTTCTTAAAACCCTTCTTTCTTGAAGCTTTCTTGTTACTTTATCATTATTTGCCATGGCATCCTCAAGCAGCCCCATCGCGTCTGCTGCCAGTGCTCCGCCCACTGCCTCAACTATTGCCACCACCATGGATGTTGCCTGCCAGGAACAACTAAGGTTTTATCATCGATCACCTATTTTTGGAGAAGGTGATCATTTTGTTGTTGCCTGCAAGACTGTCCATTTTTCTTCTAAGTTTGACGCCTTATTTTTGGGTGACGAAGATGAAGATTCTTCTGAGTGGGGATTTCTTCCTCCAGAGGCGACTCTTCGATTTTGCCTGGAGAGAGGGGACTTCCCATAGTCCCATATTAATTTCAAAGCTCCCGGGGAATCTCCTGCCCACTTCGCTGCCTGAAACTCCCATATGCAAAGTTCCCATGTTAATATTCTCACCAAGCTTGGGTTGCAACGGGCTAAATGGTTTGGTGAGTTCACTCTCTCGAAGAATAATGTTGCCCTTCTTATCATGGTCTCTCGATGGAACGTTACTACTCATACGTTCATCGCTGCGTGGGGCGAGTTCACCATAACTTTGGAAGACATGTGCGAGCTCATGGTCCTCAATGAAACAAGTCATGATCCTTATACTGATGAGGCTCTAAATGCCCAAGAGGTTGCCGACCGTTTGGAGTTGGATCGTATATGCTGAAGTTGCATCGGTTCGTCCAACAAGGCTACTTTCTCTCCTCTGATTAATTATTTCTTCAAGGGTTCTGGTGAAGTCAGTTCTTCAACAGATGCTCCTAGTCAAGGTACACCATTGGAACTTCCTACCTATATTCTTGTGATTCTCTCCCGTTTCCTTTTGATGGGAAAACCCAATGACCACGCCCGACGGGACCTTATCAATATATCCCTTCGTTTGGCCCGGGGCATTAAACTTCCCCTGGCTGTAATTGCCTTGGAATCCCTCTACACCTGGCTGGATAAGACTTTGCTCGATATGGAACGATCGCTTGGCCGTTATAACTTGACCAATTTTGCCAACTGCGTCCTTCTAACTAGCTTCCTTTACTTTCGTTTCCCTGCTGTAGCGTCCAAAACCAACCACCCTCCTTCGGGGGAAACAATTATGTCTCCACGGTCCTTTATTTATCATAAAAGACAAAGACGAAAGGAGTTGATATCTGTGATTGATCGCTTTGAGAACTTCGTGATGAGGCCTTACTAGGAGGATATCTTCTTCCACACTTATGGATTTTTTTAACATGAAGCAAGGGTGGTACAGGCCTCTACTGTGGATATTGAAGATCCCTTGATGGCTATTGTCCTTCTGTTCTCCCCAGGATATCTGCCTTCTTACACTGAATGGGGATATACTAGTGAGCACTATAATCCCAATCGATTCAGCTGCCAGTTTGGGTTTGACTAGGGGGCTCCTCGTCCAGTGTTTCAATCGTCAATCCTCAAGGTTTCCTTTAGCGAGGCGTGTTCTCTATTTTCTTCAATCGCTGCGTGGGGAATAAGTTCTACAATGGCTAGGCGAGTCACCATTCCTAGCATCACTAGGCAAGGGGATATGACCCCTCTATTTGTAACAAAATACTGGCCGAAACAACTGGCTGAAATTGCTGAGTTCGTTGAGGGAGATCCAGTGTATCCTCCCGTTTCTGCATTTTCTGCCTTAGAGTTGGGGTTAAAAGTCAACTCCGTTCTTGGGACTGAATTCCCTCTAAATACGACCCCCAAGGCACCTCCTTCTGATCTTACACCACTCTGTTCCATGATCCCCGTTGCCACACCCAAACCCAAAACCGCTGCAGCCCCGAAGAAACTTGCCCCTTCAACTGAGGCCGCTACCGACGATGGGCCTTCTCAGCCACCTTCCAAGAAGGCAAAAATGGCCAAAAGTGGGGTGTCAAAGTCAAAATCTAAGTCCCAGACTCCCGTGGTAGCCTTCCCCATAGCCTCCGTTCCTCCCCCCATGTCTGCCGAAGTGGCTGAGCGATTAAGGAAGGAAGCCCAGGTAGAGATAGCTCGGATAAATGTTGAGTATCAACGACACATTATCGTTGTTCCTCCTTCGGCTACTTTTCCCACGGTCGTGGTTGATCCCACGGAGCCAACGGTAAGAAGGAGAAAGAGTTCAAGGGTTCTTCGAGCTGTTGGCACTGATGCAACGGTAATAAGGAAAAAGACTCTGGGTACCAAGTCTCAGAGGAAGCAAACTCCTGAGGTGCCTCTCTCTCCTTCCCCTTCTGTTTCTGCCTCCCCTCCTTCTTCACCCATGGTTATACCTTCTCGTTCTCCTTCCGAATCTGAGGTATGTATACTTGTTTTACTCATTTCTTCTTTGCTTAAGGCAAGCTGCATTTGCTTATTTTTTTCTTGACAACTGTGGTGCAGGGGTTGAAGAGGAAAGACCCAATCCCCCTAGTCTTCCCGTGAGCCCTTTTGTGGGGGGGACGTTTCGGTATTTCTCGAATTGATGTGACTCCTCCCCGTTCCCACATAACGGGGCTTACTTATTCTCGTCGTTCAGCCTCCCAACGTGAGAGGGAACTTGCTATGGGTGATTCTGTTGAATCTGTGGGCGTCTCTTCGCAATAGGAGACAACTCTCCCCATCCATTCTAGTTTATCCACTCCATCCGAGCTTCTTATGCCCATTGTTCTGGCTGAAGAAAATGAGCTCGAGGTATGATTTCCTCTATAATTTATTTGGTATAACGTCCTTTCAGTCTCACCCCTTTATTTATTTATCATGCTGAACCTTGAGGTTTTGGGTGCCCTAGGTTGAAGTGTCCCTAACATTCTTCTTCCAACGATGCTGATGAGACCTCGGACCGCCATTCCCCTTTTCAGTGCCATAACTGAGGTAAGTAACACCTAGAGATACTTCTCCCTTTTTTTGTACTTATTCCTCTTTTTTTAACACTTGCCTTCATGTTGCAACTTTCTCCCGATCTTGTACCACCTACTTCTCTTGGTGGTCTTTATGCACACAAGGCTAAGGTTGGTGCTTCTTCCCAGCATAGTGGCTCTTCTGCACCCCTCCGTGTTGGGGCTTCGTTTGGGAGTCCATTATCTTCTCCCGATGAGACCCCTATGCTGGCCTTGGTGCCTTATGTTGGTGAGGGAGTTTTGCTGACCATTGAGGCTTCTGCGACCAGGGACCCCGCTGTGGCTTCTGAGGTAATGAACCTGCCCCCAACGGTTCCTGTCCCTGCGGCTACCACGATGACTCCCGTTCTTACCCCTGCTGTGACTGGGGTATTTTTGTTACTTCTCATAAACTCCACCTTATAACGATGACTTAACAACGAAAATGCTTGTTAAGATTTTTTCATAAACTCCACCTTATAACGGTGAATTAACAACGAAAAACGCTTGTTAAGATTTTTCATAAAATCCACCTATAACGGTGACTTAACAACGAAAACGCTTGTTAAGATTTTCCATAAACTCCACCTTATAACGGTGACTTAACAACGAAAACGCTTGTTAAGATTTTCCATAAACTCCACCTATAACGGTGACTTAACAACGAAAACGCTTGTTAGGATTTTTCATAAACTCCACCTTCTAACGGTGACTTAACAACGAAAACACTTGTTAAGATTTTTCATAAACTCTACCTTCTAACAGTGACTTAACAACGAAAACGCTTGTTAAGATTTTTTATAAACTCCACCTTGTAACGGTGACTTAACAACAAAAACGCTTGTTAAGATTTTTTTTCTTAAACTTATTATGCCCTCTATCTCTTCTCAGGTTGCTCAGGAAAATTCTCCCCCAGTTCTTTCGCCTATGGGCTCACCCTATTGGGAACCTACTATTTCGACAAACTCTGCCCATGATGATCAAGGTTCCACGACCGGTGCTGCAGCAGAGAGCGAATCTGGGTGCTAGCTTCCTCTTCCTGCTTGGCTCCTCACGCTTTCTGCCTGATAGTGCTTCGACATTCTCCTTAAATTCCTGTCAACCATCGCTTGGTGATTGAACAACTGGTGATTCATCACCCTGAGACCTTTACAGTGGATTGCCTACGTTCCAATATTCACGTGATGAGTCACAGACTTCAAGGCATGGCTATCGTTGTTGCTGAAATTGGCAGTACTCCTACTGCAAGCATTACCATATCCCTCCTTAACCAATTTTTGGGTTTTCTGAGGGATTTGAATCGTGATGGTTTCCGTTTTGACTGGCTTATAACACATTTAAAGATTTTGAAGAACCAGCAACTGATCATCCAGAGGGAAGTATTGCGAAGGCAGTAGGAGGACCAGCGGGCTGAGGAAGCTAAGTTGGCCGCATTAACACCCCTCTTAGAAGCAGTGGATAAAGAGCTAAAGGATGCCGAAGAAGCTTTGCGTCTGGTTAAGCTGAAATGAGAGAGACTCCTCATCGAACGTACACAAGTGCAAACGAGGCTGGAGGTTTCTATCAACGCCCAATGGTCTTTCACATCAGCTTCTTTGGGCCTCCCTGGAGATTTTTTCTCTTCTTCGGATCTATGGTTTCTCTTAGGCTAATGGCTTTTTGTATATATCCTCCATCTGCTTCTATCTATGTAATTCTTGGGCGATAGCTCCCAATTTTGTAATGCTCCATTGTTTATGAATGAAGAATGTATATTTTCCAATTCTTCCATGTGTTGTGACTGCTTTTGTATGTTATAAAGTTCTACATTTCTACAATTCTTTCATTATGTTCAAGTCATAACTAAAACTTGTATATTCATAACAACAGCTAGTTACAACAATGGTTCAAACTTGATTATTTACACATGATAAACCTTCAGCCATTTATTGTTAATCTTAAATGGCTTATCTTCCTCCAACTTCGAAATTAAATAATAACCTCAATTATGAGCTTCCTTTACAACGAAAGGTCCCTCGCAGTTGGCTGCAAACTTTGGTAGAGGAAGCCCCCTGATGTGCTTCACTGCTGCTTTCAAAATGAGGTCTCCCTCCACGAACTTCCTTGGTCTCACCAAGTTATCGTATTCCCTGGAGAGTTATTTCGTATACATTTGAAAGTGTTGCATCGCATTATCTCTGTGTTCATCCAACGCTTCCAACTGCACATGTCTATTCTGAGGGAGAATGCTACTTCGCAAGGCATATCGAGCAGATGGAACTTCCAACTCCATTGGAAGGATTGCCTCATCCCCATAAATAAGAGAGAACGGAGTGTATCCTGTGGGTTTCCGCTTGGTTGTTCGATAGGCCCATAATACAACCAGTATCTTATCATCCCACAACCCTGGAAAGCCCTACATTATCTTGGCCAAAATATTAACCAAGGTTTTGTTAGTCGCTTCGTCTTGACCATTTCCCTTTGGGTACGCCACCGTTTAAGTGTGATGAACAATAGAGTACTTGTCTGTGAGCATTGTTACTTCTAAATTGACGAAAGGAGTCCTATTATATGAAAGAATAACCTTTGGGATCCCAAAATGACAAATGATGTATTCTCTGATGAAGTTGCTCACCACCCCATCCGTTGCTCTTCTGAGTGGTATCGCTTCGACCCATTTTGTAAAACACTTCGTTTCTACCAGTATCCATATCTTGCCCCTCGAAGAAGGATGTACTGCCCCGACCAGGTCGAACGCCCAAGTGTGAAAATGGATAGGGTGTTTCCAGAGAGTGTAAGTCTACCGATGGGGCATGGATCATATTCCCATGAAATTATCAAGCTCTGCATTTTCGGACGAACTCAGCAGAGTCTTTCTCCATTGTTGGACAATAATACCCCAACATCATCAGCTGATCATACAAATTGGCCCCTCCTATGTGGGCTGGATCGTGCGTTTGTTTGAGGACCTCAGCTGCTTCTTCCTTCGTGATGCAACACAATGGCCTGTTGAAGTACCCCCTTCGATAAAGTTGCCCCTCCTGAACATAGACCTTAGGACCCTTCGCCTCAGGCCCATCGCATCCATTTTCTCCGTTGGGATAACTCCATCCTGAATAAAGTTGATATAGGGTTGCCTCTAGTCCATTTGAGTTTCAATGAAATGGCACTCAGCTGCTTCGAAGAATAGCTGACACTTATCGCACTTCCGTTGCAGCTCTTCCGCATCTTGCTTCATTCTAGGCCAGAAATACCCCTCTCTTTGAATTCTCTTAGATAGAGGTATCTCAATCGTTTCGCAGTGCTCCTCATGCGTTTTATTTAACCTTCGCTCTTCTTCCTCTGGGCTGATACATCTTGATAACCATCCCCCAACATTTCTGTAGTAAAGATTTCCCTGGTTCGTAAAGTATTGGGCTAACTCTTTTAGTCCCATAGCTCCTTCGCCAGACTCCAGTTGCTTCCTAATCTCTCCCCTCCAGTCCGTATCCTCCTCCATCGGTAGTATTGACTGTACCACCGAAGGATCTTTCCTTCATTGGATCACAACGATAGTCTTATCATTCCTCATGACCATTTTTTGGGCGATAGTGGCATAGGCGTCTGGATGGTGGTTCATCGTTCTGGGATGTCTTCTGATCTTGGTCCGATGGAACTTGTTGAGAAGTCTCTGAATGATTATTCTGTATGGCGCCAGGCTCATGTGCTTCAACGCATATTCTCCGTTTACTTGCTGAATTACTAAGTTCGAGTCACCCTTAATGCAGAGTGAACGAATTCCCCTTAGAAGAGCCTTCAGCATCCCCAGTACCAACACCTCGTACTCTGCTTTGTTATTTGAACAAGGGAAATATAGCTTGTAGGAAAGGCAAATCTCCTCCATCCCTTTTGAAAGAATAATGCCTGCTCCTCCCTTCTTTTCCACCGAAGATCCATCGAACTGCATACTCCATTCCTCATCAGTTGTATCCAGATAATTAGCATGTAAGTCATCTCCTGGAATGTCTTCTTTAGGAGGTTCAAACGTTCCTGATGGAAAGATTGCCAATAGATCGGCATACGCCTGGCTCTTGATCACACGAGGAACCACACACTTCAAGTCATATTCTGAGAGGACGAGGAACCATCTGGCTGCCCTGCCAATCAATATAGTCCTTGCCAACAAATACTTAATAGGATCACATCTAGTTACAATATGAATTGTAAAAGACAACATATAATGTCTAAGTTTTTGTGCTACAAAGACTAAGGCTAAACAATGTCTTTCTAAGCTACTATATCTAATCTCTGGCCCATGTATGATTCTTCCGAGGTAGTAAACCGACCGTTCTTGCTCGTCCACTTCTTGTGCCAGCAGAGCTCCAATTAACCTCTTGGTAGACATAAGGTATAGCTGCAACGGTACTCCTGCCACGGAAGGAACCATGATTTGTGGTGAAATAAGCAGTTTTTTTAGCCCAACAAGAGACTCCTGGTGAACCTCCTCCCACCTGAATTTTGTGTTCTTTTGCAACAGCTGCATCAGTGGGTGTGTTATTTCGGCCAATCCAGGCACAAATCTCCTAAGGTAGGAGACTTTACCGAGAAAACTCTTCATCTCCTTTGTCGTTCTTGGACATGGCATCTCCAAGATTACCCATTTTTTATCCTGGTCCATCTGCACCCCTTGTCGATCAACCACGAAGCCTAGAAACTTTCCACTCGTTAATCCGAAGACACACTTTAACGGGTTCATCCTCAATTTATACCTCCTACACCAAACAAACACCTTCCTTAAATCATTCAGATGGGACTCCTCCTTCTTCGATTTGATGACCAAGTCATCCACGTAGAACTCTACAAATTTATGGAAGAAGTCATGAAAAATGGCCATCATTGTCCTCTGGTAAGTAGCCCCAGCGTTCTTGAGTCCAAACGACATCACTTTGTACATGAAGATGCCCAACGGAGTTCTGAATGCCGTTTTCTCTGCGTCTGTGGGGTCCATCTTGATCTAGTTATACCTTACGTACCCATCTATGATGATATACATCTCATGACCATCCGTGGCATCTATCAAACTGTCGATGGAGGGTAAGGGAAACTCATCCTTAGGGCAAGCCCTATTCAAATCTCTAAAGTACACACAGATCCTTATCTGGTTTTAGTCTTTCTTCCCCACTGGCACAATGCTAGATAGCCAAAGGGGATGTTGTATTGAATTAATGAATCCTGATGCCAATAAACGTTAGAACTCCTCTTTAATCTTTAAGGCTAGTTCAGGTTTGTAAGTCCTCATTACCTACTTCACCGGAATAGCTGAAGGCATCACGTTCAGTTTGTGGCAGCTCACTTCCTTATCTAGCCCTTCCATTTTAGTGTATTTCCATTCGAAGACGTCTATGAATTCCTGAATCATCTCAACCAAGGCTTCTTATTTATCCTTACCGAGATCTTTCAAGATAAAGATAGGCCTTGGATCTTCCCCTTCTGTTGCTAGGTTCAGCTGCTTTAACTCTTGTGCCTGGGGCTTCGGTTGATCTACCATGTAGTCTGGTTCTTCGGCGACATCTTATACGAACTCCTGTATGTTGGAGTTGTCTATCACCATACACTGCCCCTGTTGATCCACCAAGAAACACTCATATATCGGGTCAACCTCATCCTTAGTCTCTTAGGCCGCCCTTTCACACCATTATAAGCGGTACACCAATTTTCCCTCTTCAGTGACAATTTTCTTGCATTGCCTGCTGGTAGCTGTTGCCACGGCCTTCCTCTTCTTCTCTCTGGAAGCCTCAGCGATTCTTTTCCCTGAAAAGAGACTCAACACGCTTTTTCGTTGGACCTCATGCTCCACCGGGTCTGTTCTAGGCCTCATCCGGTCTTTGAGTTGCTTAGAGATATTTTGGGGTCGAGGGATAACCTGATGGGCTTCTTTGGCCCTCACCCCTTCTCTACTTGCACCCTCTTTACTTTTCTCGTTCAAGGGACCCATTCTCTCCCTAATCGAGGGAACCCATGCTCCCTCAATTCTCCTTGTCAGAACTCGCACATCCTCCTCCAGCTCTGTATAAAATACCGCATCCACCAAGTGTTCTTCTTCGATAACGAAAGGCCTCTTCGTAGCCCTAATGGTCACTTATGTTCCCTTGATATTTTCCTTGGCGCATTGATGATAGATTGAAGGGACTAACCCTTGGTTGTGCATCCACACTCTCCCTATTAGTAAATGATAGGAAGTTGCACTTTCTATTACATGGAACTTGATGTGGGAACTCATATTTTCCATCACAATCCCAACATTCACATACCCGATGGATTTGACAGATTGGTTGTCATACCTCAAAATTACCAAAGGCATGGGAACCAACCTTTCTTCCGGAATATTATCCACGTGGAAGGAGTTGATCGACATAATATTGATGGAAGCACCCGCATCCATAAGAGTCCTTGCAAAGCTAACCCCGTTGACGCTAGCGGTTACATACAGAGGCCTGTTATGAGGGAACCTTATAGCTCTATCTGCATCGCTAAAGGTTACTTCTGATAGAAACTTCTTCACCAGCTTAGCCATGGGTCCCCTCCACCTTAGCGAGGGGACTACGTTCCTCCTTGTAATATCCAAAATCGCCTGAGTTATCTCCATTCTGCTCTCCTTCGGGATCCCCACTTGATCGAAGAACCAAGTGAACTTTGGAGAATTTGAAACTGCACTATACTCTATGATCCTCACCTTCAACGTTGTATACATCTTCCACGTCTTCAGCGCTTGCTTCATCGTAGGATAAAACTACGTTAGCCATTCCCGTGGTGAAATGTTCCAGAGCTTCTTCGAGCTCCTTCTGCTTCATCGTTAACCCTCCTCCTTCTCTTTCTGCCTCCTCATTATAGGCCATCACCAGATTGGCCCCGTGTGCTGGAAGTGGGCTGTTGTTAATATTCTGCAGGGGGATTTGCAATGTCCCCGCCTTCATGTACTTGTCAATGATTCTTCACAGTGTGAAGCATCTCTCTGTTAGATGCTGGATCTTTCGAAGAACCTGACAGTATTTGGGATCCGCCCTCGTCGCATCATCGTGTTCTTTCGCTAGAACGCCCTTTGGTTCATAAACCATTCCACCTTGGACCATTGCGTTATAACAACTCACGGCCTCTTCTATCGTACAAGGCAACGGTGGCGGGTTTTCTCTGTCCCTTCCAAACTTTCTCTTATTGTCCTTCTTCGGCGCCTTGCCCCCATCCGTTCCTTCGGTGTACCCAACCCGTGGAGGTTGAGGCCTTCCTCCCCCAGGTTGCATCGACTTCCTAAACATCATAGGTACCACCACCGAGTTTGGTCGTACAACCAGTGAGATGTTCCTTACGAATTTTAGGAACGCTGAAAAAGTTCCCTCGCGCGTCTCTTTGATCAGGTGGCATATGTACTCAGGGAGTAGCCCTTCCGCACAGATCTGTAATAGTTTAGACTCCTTGGCCTCCTCGCTTACATCGAGGGACCTTTCCCTGAACCTTCGAACATACGCCACCACGTCTTCTCCCGACCGTTGTCTCTCTCTCCCTAATTGGGTCAGAGTAAACTCATCCTCTGCCAGAAAGAACTTTTGGACGAACAACACATGCATCTCTTCCCACGTAGAAACACTATTGGGGGCCAAGTGGGAGTACCAAGTATAAGCTTTATCAGTTAGGGATTTGGAGAACTCCTTTAACCTGAGCTTCTTATTGTTGCAATGCTCCCCCAAGTGTTCGATAAAACGTTTAATATGCTCCTTCGGATTTCCCCCCTTTCCTGTGTATTTTTCAAAGATAGGTGGAACATAATCCTTTTGATAAGGCTCGTCGTTGTATTTCTGAGGGTAAGGTGTTCGGAAGTCATCGTAGACCGAAGCTACCTCATCCACAGATTGCGAGGAATCCTGCATGAACTTCAGCATCTCCTTTTGCATCTCCCTTCTTATTTCTTCCATGGGCGATGGGGCAACGACCAATGGGGTCACAGGCAGAATGCCCATTATAGCTGGAGCCATCGTTACTGTTGGCGCCGTTGATACTCCAGAGGTTCCCACCGCCAGATTCACGATGGAGGGTATGCTTGCCGGGGATGTTCCCGTTGTACTTGCACCTGGTGGGGCCGTTGGGGCTGCTCCTAGTGTGATGAATGAATTGGCTTCGAATCCTCCCATCACCGTTGAAGCTACGGGGGTCTGTAAAAACTCATAAAATTTACTCATGAGGAGGGCCACCTGAGCAGGTCCCAGCCCAGCACTCGTGGAAGCTTGTGTTACCCCTGGAGCGCCTATTGCTGTCTGAACTGGAGGCACTTCTATTCGAGGAGCCCCGTCCCTTAGGGCCTCCAGTTCTCTTGTTGCTTGCTCTTCACTATGTTGAATGTCATCAAAGTTGAGCCTTCGATTAACGTTATCTTGTGCCATAATCCTTGCTTAGAAGAATGCCTCCCCAATAGAGTCACCAAATGTAAGAGGGTACTTTAGATTATAGAGGGAGGCGTAACCCCTTTTGAGTATGGTAATGATAAGTTAATTAGCCCAAGACCTTGGATTAATGATAGAACATACAAACGCAAACCCAATGAAGACGAACTCAGTTTAAACTCACAAGTCTCTCGTGTATAACTCGAGAGATAGTAATGAACTTTTAGAAGTAACTTAGGTAGAGGGAGAGAGAAGTAAACACCCTAGATACACCTTGGTAGGGAGGTAGAAACACACCATACACCCTCAAGAATCTCTGTCAAGTATTAAAAGCTTCGCAATAAATAACAATGGTGAGTGGATAAACCCTCTGGTTTGCAATAACTCTCTCTCTGATGTGTATCTCTAGTAATAACTCCAGAGTTCTCCAAAAAGATCATCTTATCTCCTCAGGGGTGGTTGGGGTCCTTAAATATCCCCCCACACCATCCCCGAGGCAACTCAGTCATTAAAACTATGAAAGACATCCCTCATACTTTATGTCACAACATTAAATACCTGATGCACTAGTTGACTCCACATTATAAACATTAAATGCCAAGACATGCTTTTTGCCTGACCACTGTGTGTCAGGAGAGGGGGATGTTGCCGCAGAGGTGGCTCACCAACTTCCTGACAGCCCCAAATACCATGGTGGTTTACTCAAGTGCATGTCTAACATTTTTAGCTAGCTAGTGACATCACCTACAGTAGATGTGACATTAAGTAGAGGATTGTTTGGTTCACAGCCTAACGCCCGATGGAACTCCAAGTTGCTCCGCCCAAGGTTCCACGGTCAAGGTCCTTCGGTGTCTTACCAGGTATATCTAAGATGGTCAGGACAAGCCCCAATGGTGCCTCACTTTTCAATCCTCCAAACTAAGTCCCTCTAAAGTTTCCACGGTGAGGCCATTCGATAGAGCATGAAAGCTCTCCCAGGCCCTACCAAGACTGGTCTCTCACAAGTACCGTTTGACCTCACATAAACTCATTTATTATTATCGTTACGTCATTAAAACCGTTATAGCTTACAGTCAACATAAATAAAAATACAATATGACTAATACAACAAGCTAAAATATGAGCTTCCGCGCCAAGCTGCCTCGCCTAGTTGCCACGCTTGAGCTACCTCGATTGCTTAATCTCAAACACTATTACCAATTAGGGATTTATTCCTAATCTCAAGATTATCTTCAAGCCCCCTCTACACTGTCATACCTTATATTTATACTTGGCATTTGCTCAATACTGTGAGCGCTCCTGTGCCCTTGGAGCTTTAGGTAATAAACTATTGTACCTTATGTTTATACTTGGCCTTTGCTCAAGGATGTGAGCGCTCCGATGCCCTTGGAGCCTTAGGTGCTAAACTGTCGTACATATACTTATACTTGGAAGTTTCTCAATATTGTGAGGGCTCTTGTGCCCTTAGGGCCTTGGATGCTCAACTGGCGCACATTATATTTGTAATTGGAACTTTCTCAAGACTGTGAGCACTCCGGTGCCCTTGGAGCCTTAGGTTCTCATCTGGAGCACCTTATGTTTATACTTGACACTTGCTCAAGACTGTGAGCGCTCCGGTGCCCTTGGAGCCTTAGGTGTTAAACAGTCGCAACTTATATTTATACTTGGCACTTGCTCAAGACTATGAGCTCTCCAGTTCCCTTGGAGGCTTAGGTGCTAAATGGACGCACCTTATATTTATGCTTGACACTTGATCAAGACTGTGAGTTGCTCTATTTTCTGTGAGAACTTCAAGATCGAATTGCCCCGTACTCTGTGGGGTACTTTGCCTATGATCTGAGCAAGTTGTCATTTCCGAAGCTTCCCCTCTATCTATGGGGTACTTGCATATAGGATGAGCAAGTTCAAAGTTTGAAGTTTCCCCTTTAACTGTGGGGTACTTGAATATAGCTGAGCAAGTTATCATTCTTGAAGCTCCCCCTTTAACTGTGGGGTACTTTCATATAATTAAACAACTTAAAATTTTTATGCTACCCCTTTAACTACGGGGTACTTGCATATAGGATGAGCAAGTTCAAAGTTTGAAGTTGCCCCTTTAGCAGTGGGGTACTTGCATATAACTGAGCAAGTTAAAATTTGAAAGTTTCCCCTCTAGCTGCGAGGTACTTGCATATAATTGAGTAAGTTATAATTTTAGAAGCTACCCATCTAACTGCAGGGTACTTTCATGCAACTGAGCAAGTTAAAATTTTGAAGCTACCCCTCTAAATGCGGGGTACTTGCATATAACTGAGCAAGTTATGACTTTTTAGCGCAGTCCCATGTGACTGTGGGGTACTCTTTAGCGCAACCCCGTGTGATTTTGGGGTATATTTTTTTTAGAGCAACCCCATGTGACTTTGGGTGTTTTGTTATGCCCATTCATTTCTTAGGGAGTAAGTAGGAGATAGGGTTAGCCCTTCTTCTTCCCACAAACTTTACATAAAATTTCACATATATCATAAGTAAAGAAATAATTATTTCTTTATGCTGAAAATTTTCCTTTGTCTCTAGGATCCTTGTTCCAAACTTTTCTTAGGAACCTTTTTGTCTCATAAAAAATAACAAGTTTGGAGGGGGGGTAGACCCGCTTCTCCCTATTTTTTGAAAACTTGGTCAAGTAAATTTTTTTCTTGAGAACAGAGGTTAGGACTTGTTCTCTAGGCTATAAATCTGTATGGAATAATAATAATAAATGTAGTGATTTTTTTTTATTATTATTATTACTAGGAGGATAACCTCCTGATGGTTCAGTCGTGTCTGCAGGGGCTTTACTCACAATACTTTTACTTTGGGGTTGGATATAACCCCAAGTATAATGAGGAAAGTTACTTATATCATGCGTCCTCTTCTAATCTAGTAGAGGTTCTACCCTTCTTTTAAGAAAAGAAAATATAAAAAACTGGCGTACCCATAGCCCAATGTAGGTAAATGTGTCATGCACAAAATTTCAAGTGCCATAAAAAATAGCTAGTGTTCCTTTTCTTCATTGCAGTCAGAGTTTATATTTCTTACAAGAAGGGTACTCATAAAATTGCTTTACGCAAAAAAATACTTTTTTTTGCACTAGAGCAGGGTATACAAACTTTTTAAGAAAATAAAACTTGGAGGAGTTAGGCATAGTACCTTCTCAGTCATAGCGGTGAGGATGTCTGTTGATGACAGATTGAATTTTGGGGTGAGGACTTGTACGGTTCCCTCTCCACTGCTTGTAATGGCGGTGGGTTCCTTGCTTGAAAGTCCCCTTCTTGGAACTGAATTTATTGTGGGTTCCTCGCACCCACAGGTTATTGAGGAGGGCTACTCGCTTTTGGGTTCCTCACTTGTCACTGTGAATGAGGGGTTTCCTCATTGGGTGTCTCGACCACTTTTGGTTCCTCAACAAAGTTTTTCAACCATGAGGGATTCCTTACAAGGGGCTTTCGTCACTGAGGGTTCCTCGCGAGAACGCCTACCCAAGAAGGGTTCCTCGCCGCCGCGCAATATTGACAAGGGTTACTCGCGATAACGCCTACCCAAGAAGGGTTCTTCGCCATCACCCTTAATCAAGGTTGGTTCCTCGTGACTTCCATTATGATTAGGGGTTTGCTCAACAACTGTGGGTTCTTCACCGATGGAAAATATTTTGGGGGGTTCCTCGCCTCGCCAACTGTTGTTACTATGGGGGAGCGCTGCAAGTCAAGGGTTCCTCGTGACCCCCTTGTTGGTGAGTTCTTCGTACATTGATTTGTATTTTGAGAGTTCTTTGACTACTACAAATAATTCATTGGTTTATATATGTGCTTCCCCAATAGTTAGGGGTTCCTCGCGTATAATTATGTTAGCCGACGACATCCTCGGGTCCCTTGTGCACTAACGATTTTGTACCTGAGGGCGTAGAACCTAGGGGTTCCTCGTCGAAAGGAATTCCAAACAGGGGGTCTTTGGACGCTAATCAACCAAAGGGCCATAAGCTGGGTTCCTCGTGCATTATGGGTTCTTCTTCATTCCCTGATTTGGGTAACTTGGCAAGAGAGGGTTCCTCGCCACTTGTAATTGTGTCATTCCCTCAAACAGTGAGGGTCTCTCGCCAATTAACATTTTCGCTGGATGTTCTGTCGCCGTGAATTTTTCTATAATGATGGATGCTACCCAGAGTCCCTCGCAGGTTGAATCTTTATCAGAGGCTTCCTCGACCACTACCTTGCATTTGCCCCTCGCGGGTTGGGTCAAATTGCTGAATTTGCTCCTTCTATGAACGAGGCTTCCTCACGAGCCGATATTAACCCCATGGGTTCCTCACCAAATATTTTGTTTTGCTAAGGGTTCCTCGTGGGTGGACTCTATACCCGAAGGTTCCTCGCATATACCATTTCCCGTAGTGGATTCAAACCTCTTTATGGTCGCGAGTTCCTCATCAAGTGCCACTTCTCTGCCAATGGGTTCCTCACATGCCAACTTATCATCCGAGGGTGTCTCAACTTCCTGCCTCATCGAGGGTTCCTCTCCTGGTGGTATCGCGTTTGGTAAAACGGGACATTTTCAACTTGCTTTCAAGTGGGGGTGGTTCCTTTCCTGGTGGTATTGGCTTTAAGAGTCCCTCGCGCTTGGGTTTACTATCTAGGGCTGCTATAACTGAGGGTTATTTATTAGCGATGAGGGACACCCAAGGTTCCTTACCCATGGGTTTCTCACGAGTTGGTGTTTCTAGAGGGACTACTGCCGCGACTTCTTTATTGGCGACGAGGGACAACCAAGGTTCGTCACCCATGGGTTCCTCACGAGCCGGTGTTTCTCTAGTCGAGGCCTTGGAACCTATGGGTTCCTCGCCGAAAAATATTTTTCATGAGGGGTCCTAGCGCGCCACTGTTAGTGGGGAAGTACACTTTGGAAGTACGGTTCTTTCCAATTGTGGGTGCCTACCCCTTTGAGAAGAGGAGAGTTTCTCGTTTTGGTCCCTTTGCGACTGTGGGTTCCTTACTGTAACCAATGGACGTTGGCATTTCTCCGACCACCTCATCTTCTCCTCAAGCTTGGGAAGACTATATGCGCACTTTTGGGTAGGGACCCCACAACTCATCATACCGATGAGAAACCTCCCTCTGAGAAGAGGAGAGAACTTCCTAGCCTCCTCTATAGTAACAATTTTATAGGGTGATTCCTCCAAACCCATACCCTTGGTTGCTGGTGATCTTTACGGCACCACTACTTGCTCATGCACCCCTTTCTGTGGCGGAGCCACTACCGCCAGAATCATTGTAGATGTGGCTACCCCACCAGGGGGCAGCTGCTGGTATTACACAGCCTTGACCCAAATTTTCCATCTCTACGTTCTTCTGTTTCAAAAACTCAAAAAACATGCTCATAAGGTTGATACCTGTCGTCGGAGCCGCTGCCAGTGAACTGGTATGCCCTCCCTAAGGATTAGGTACTCTAGCTCCGATCACCACCACATCCTCTCGAGTGGTCTGGTCTCTTTGAGTTCCATTCCTAGATGGAATATCTTCAAACACTAGTTGCTTAGAAACATTAAAACCTTCTATGTCCATGGAAGTGAGGATACCTCCCCAGCAGAGTCGCCAAATGTAGGAGGGTAGTGAGCGTGGGGTCTATGAATAATTGGAAAGCGTGAGGTGTGATCCACTCCAATGGACGTTGTCTGTAAGGTTCTCATAACTTCTGGAGCATATACTGATGAAACTTTCTCCTTTTGGTAAAAATGGAGCTCAAGCTGGAACTCCCCCCCTGCAAGAAGATGAACTTCCGTAACAATAATACTAATTTTCTCAAGAGGATCTCCTGAGAATGATGGATTTCAGTGGGGAGTGAAAGAATAAGGCACTTAACACTTAGAGAGAAATCATGGAGAGCATACTAGAGAGGTTCTGGTGTGATTTTGACAGAGTAACTTTGCAATTGAGTTTTTCTATGCTCTTCTTGACCTTGCCGAGGGGTCATATTTATACTTGGGCATTAGGGTTGGGTTGGCACTTTTGGCACCAAAACTGAGAGGGCTGGTGGGGAACAATGTCTGAAGTGTACCATTTGTCCCTGCCTGCAGGCAACTCTGCTTGTCCCCTTTTGTAGGCACCACCTGGCACCAACCAAAGTCAAATATGTCTTCTAATGAAGACAAAATATCTGATTTGCTAAATATCTTTTGAAATGGTAACTTTTGGTACAAACTTTGTAAACTTGAGGTGGGTCTCGAAAACCACCTCCTCTAAAATCTTTATAAGCTTGAGGGGGATCTTGAGGACCCCCTTCTAAAATCATTTTTCTTGAGAGGGGTCTAGAGGACCCTCTCCTTTAAAATCATTTTATAAACAGTTCTTCTCTTGTGAGCAACCAGCCCTTTGGCTGCTCACTTCACTTGTGACAAAGTGTGAGTTGTGTGAGGACTGGGTGACCTTAGGGTCTCCTACTAGTATTCTCTCAATCCTATAGTGCTAAGTGGTTGAGATTGCTCAATATACTTTGTCAGGAGGGGACAGGCAGAGCTGCCTGCAGGTGGGGACAAATGGTACACTTCAGACATTGTTCCCCACCAACCCTCTCAGTTTTGGCGCCAAAAGTGCTAACCCAACCCTAGTGTCCAATTATAAATATGACCCCTAGGCAAGGTCAAGAAGAGCATAGAAAAACTCAATTGAAAAGTTATTCTGTCAAAATCACACCAGAACCTCTTTAGTATTCTCTCCCTACTCTCTCTCTAAGTGGTAAGTTCCTTGTTCTTTCACTCCCCACTTATAGCCATCATTCTCAGGAGCTCCTCTTCAGAAAATTACTATTATTGTTTTGTAAGTTCATCTTCTTGTAGGGAGGGAGTTCCAACTTGAGCTTCATTTTTACCAAAAAGAGAAAGATTCATCAAAAGGTGCTCCAGAAGTTCTTGAGAACCTTGCAGACAGCGTCCATTGGAGTGGGTCACGCCTCACCCTTTTCCAGTTATTCATAGACCTCAGTCTCACTACCCTCCTACAAGGGGTAAGATCATATATACCCATTGTCGAATCGATAATCAAACCTCCGGGGATGCGGCAAAAGTGGGATACAAACACTCCTCGCATCCTTGTGATAAAGTTCTCCCCGAGTGTAGCCTCACGCGTAGCTTGCTGGTGTTCATAATGCCACATTATGGAATCCAATAGGGATAATTCTTCTTCTATCAAAATGCAACATTGTGTATCATAGCTGGACCTCGTCGACTACGTCACAGTGGTAACTACACCGAAGATAAATCAAGAGAACCAAACTATTTATATGCTTCTTTATACTATGTATAATATATCTCTCCCGTATGACTACTTTACATTAATTTTAGAACTACTTAGTGGCCTTAGTTTTAAAGTCCCTCATAATGTAAATACATGCTTAGGTCCTCATGACACCCCACCTAATTAAATACCAGGTGATCATTCCATTATTAAATTAAAATAGGTTTCTTATTTTGATCATTCTTAGCATCACTATCAAAAACTTTTTAATTACTAATCGCCTATGTCCAAGTAAACCAGTGTCAAATTTTATCTTTCATTACACAAATAACTATAACATGCGAAAAACCAAAGTAAACCATACACCATAATAAAGTCTGAATCATCACGAGATATAGATAAATGAAATCCCGACGAATAAACTATTGGTTACAAACTCCAAGTCCAAATACAAATCAAATGATAAAACCAGCTGGTAGTAAATAAAACCAAATAAATGTCTTAACTGAATAACTAAAATCCAAGGACAACATGTCCATAACTGAAGTACTAGAATGAAATCTTATACTAGATTTGAATAGAGGAAGCGTTCTGCATTCATCCACCTGTGTTGCAGCTGCGTATCCATGGAATAGAATATCAAGTCTGACGTCCCTATGGCTGGACACCTAAAAAGTTTTGAAAATATTTTATTGCAAGGGTTAGAACCCAAAATATTTTGAAAATATTTATCAAGCATTTATCACAGTTCATAAAATCGTTATTGATAACACATGTCAGGTTTGCATACATTCTCTTGAGATTTCTCACCTCTCATCTATTATGCATGCCTAACATTACTAATTATCCCACCTAGAAATACTACCCAAGCTAATTAGACTGAAGTAATTATCTAAACTGATTAACACATCCAAGTTACCGTACTGCCCATACAGTACTATAACCGAATCAACATCTCTAGTATGTTATCAATCAAGTAGGTAACATTTCTCGCATGTTAACGTTTAAACAAATTAAATTAAGTTTCACTACTTCATTTATCTTTCAGATATTCATCTCATTTAACTTCCTACTATCACACATAAGTAGACTATTTCTCAAGTGTATATTTCACCCACTAATATATACTATAAATAAATTCAGTTTCGCTACTTAATTTATCTTATATATATATATATATATATATATATATATATATTTCATCCACTGTATACTGTCATACATAAGTAGATTATTTATCAAGTATATATTTCACACACTAATATATACTATAAGTACATACTTTGCATTCATGCCTCCGTATCACTAATTAGGGACTATTCGTTCAAAATATCACCTAAAGCCCAAATTTAAGTTTCATATATTGCTTCAGAATGTCACCTCGACCCCAATTTAAGTTTCATATATTGGTTCAAAATGTCACCTCGACACTAATTTAAGTTTCATATATTGATTCAGAATGTCACCTCGATCGCAATTTAAGTTTCATATATTGGTTCAGAATGTCACCTCGACCCAAATTTAAGTTTCATATATTGGTGTGGAATGTCACCTCGACCCCAAATTTAAGTTTCATATATTAGTTCGGAATGTCACCTTAATCCCAATTTAAGTTTCATATATTGGTTCAGAATGTCACCTCGATCCCAATTTAAGTTTCAAGTATACTTTATGTATTCACACCACCTATGTATTATTATAAATCAGTAGGTATGCACACAACCTAATTATCCATGCTTGTACGTAGTATGTTTCTCTTGAATACTGACCGTACATATTACTTTGCGATTTACCTCACTATCATATTTATTCGAGTATTCACACAACTCTAAGGGCCATATTTACCCCTTCATTATTTTTCAGTAGTTATTCTCGTCGTCACTACTGGTCATAAGCATAGGTTCACTCATCACTACGTCACCATTCTCGAATTTCATTCATTTATCAATTACGGATATTTTTTTAATTATCCCAATACTTACTTGTCTCAATTTATGTAAACATAATCTTTACTTTAGGTGTAATGTCCTTATTATAGAACAATAATCACAATCAATCAATCTAGGCAACCTCCAACGGAATAACAACTAAAAATAACATTTCTTAAAATTTACCCCACGAATCTGCCCAGATTTTTTAAAATGCAGTTTTGAGGCATTTCAAAGCCGTTTTGGGAGAAAACGTATCAGAGAACAAAATGCAGAAAATAGGATTTTCTACGAGGCAGTGCGAACAGAATAGACATTTTCGAAACCAAAACTGCGCCAAACAGTTTCTAAAATGACAGTTAAATTTATCCAATTTCATAGACTTCTTCAAATTCAAGAAGTTGTTTTAGGATTCAATCCTACCCATCAAAAAACCCAGATTTATCCCATATAAATCATGACCCAATTATTGATTTTGTGATCTCTGCATAAATCAATCAAATCTACATGCATTCCTACCCATAACATACCCTATTCTTGACATGGATATTATAACCTCGAGTAAAACCATAATTAAACACTTGTCTTATGATGTTGGATCTGATTTCATGATTTTCAGATGTGTTTGAGTGCCTTCCTTTCCAATCCACACTCCTAAGATGATGAAAGTGCAAGATCCACAAAGAGTTCTGTAAGATTCCTCTCAAATCCTCCAAGAAATTTCTCTCTTTGATCTCCTATGGCCTCTCTTACGTTTTTAGACTTCTAACCCTAGCCTCAACCTCTAATGATAAAGACTTGTAACACCCCATAAATTTAATGGTTATTATTTAAATTAATTCAGAATTTGAGGAAAATAAAAATAAAAAAATTATTAATTTTTGGTAATTTAAATGTTGGGTTTTAATATTGAAATGTAGGATTTTAATCGAAATTAAAATCGGAGTCAAAATGGGAATTTAAATTGCAATTTATTTTTATTTTTTGTGACCGAACCGAACCGATGGTTTATGCTGTACCGGTTTGTCGGTCTGTTTCTCCAAACAGTCCTATTTTTCTTAGAATTCTTTTACCAGTCAAACTCTTATTTATTTTGGTATAAAACCAACTCGGGGTTATGACTTTTAAAATATATTTTAATCAACCCTTAGAGCAGAAGCCTCCCATCTTTTACATATTTTTCAACCTCTAAACTCTAGCCCCATTATATATAACTTTCAACTCAAGGTTTGTCAAGATTAATTTAGTTTTTCTCAAGATTGTTCAAGAACGAGTTTTGATAGTTTTGTGAAAGGAACACAGTAGTAGAATCAGAATTTTTTGGTAGAATCTTTATGGCCTTAATGTGATGATTTTAAGGTACGGGACTTACAAAATATGCTCATAAATTATCTCGATAGTATTCCATTTTTTTCATGTGTTATTTTCACTCATGTTGAATTGTGGTATTTATTGGAATCCTTTGAAATATTTATTAGAATCTAAAAAATTAATTCGCTAAGATGTTGTATTTGTTGATGGGCATGGTGTCAAGAGATTTTTATATGGCGCGAACAATGGGCACCCGCCAATAGTCTAAAAGTCCAATAGCCACAATGAGGTTTTATGAAGCTTGGGTTAGGTTAGATGAGGTATGGTGACACATTGATGTGTTATTGAAAAATTAAAATTGGTACAATGGTTGAGTAGTGAATTTGATTCGTTTATGCGGATTCTCATTGTTGCACTTTATTCACCGTTATTATTTTTTAGCATCTATTCATGTCATATTGTATACTTCCCCGTATTTTCTTTTAGTGGCAGGTTAGCGTGGATTTGGACGCTAAGGATTATTTGGAGTATTTTAGAGCTTGAAGTTTGGAGGACTTTTATTATTTTTATATAGCTTGGCGGTGTGTTTATTGGAGAGCTTAGAATTATTTTCGAGTGGAATTTAATTGTAATTTCTTTGGAAGTGTAAATTTTGGATTCAATATATTTATTTTGTGGAATATAGATGCTCCATACTAATTGTTGAGGATTTAGTTTAGTTTTAATCATAGTAAAGATCGTATTTTACGCGGGGTGTTACTGATGGTATAGTTATACGACAACCCTCGGGACTTTGGATTTGGGGTCTAGCATGTGGGTTAGACATGTTTTCTTGGAGATAGAATTTTTATTGAGGACATGGTAGGCATCAAGGTATGGATTAGTAATCTTGATGTAAGGATGTTTAGATTTGATTTGAGAAATTTAGAATTGTGATAATTTTAGGGAGATAAGATCGAGTAGTAACTCGTTCATGTAGGATTGGGTGTATGAGCGCCTAATCGTGATCTTTATGGGTAGATGTTTGTGAGCCGCTTTGAGCATTAGGCTTCATCGAATTTCGAGGACGAAATTCATGTGCTACTAGGGATGTATATAACACCCCGAAAATTTACATGGTTATTATTTAAATTAATTCAGAATTTGAGGGGAAAAAAAGTTATTAATTTTTGGTAATTTAAAATGTTGAGTTTTAATATTGGAATGTAGGATTTTAATCGAAAATAAAATCGGAGTCAAAATGGGAATTTAAATTGGAATTTTTTTTTATTTTTAGTGACCGAACCGAACCGATGGTTTATGTCGGACCGAAATTGCAGGTCTGTTTAGCCAAACAATCCTATTTTTCTTAGAATTATTTTACCACTTAAACCCTTATTTATTTTGGTTTAAAACTAACTCGAGGTTAGGACTTTTAAAACATATTTTCATCACCCTTAGTGCAAAAGCCTCTTATCTTTTACATCTTCTTCAACCTCTAAACCCTAGCCCCATTCTACATAACTTTCACTCAAGATTTGCCAAGATTAATTGAGTTTTTCTCAAGATTGTTCAAGAATGAGTTTTGATGGTTTCGTGAAAGGAACAAAATAGTAGAATCAGAATTTTTGGACAGAATCTTTATGGCTTTCATGTGATGATTTTAAGGTATAGGACTTACACAATATGCTCATAAATTCTCTCGAGAGTATTCCATTTGTTTCATGGGTTATTTGCACTCATGTTGAATTGTGGTATTCATTGGAATCCTTTGAGATATTTATTGGTATCTAAAATAGTGATTCGCTGAGATATTGTATTTGTTCATGGGCATGGTGTCATGAGATTTTTATATGACACGGAGAATGGGCACCCGCCATTAGTCCAAAAGTCCAATAGCCACGATGAGGCTTTACGAAGCTTAGGTGAGGTAAGGTGAGGTATGGTGACCCATTGATGTGTTATTGTAAAATTAAAATTGGTACAATGCTTGAGTATTGCATCTGAGTTGTATATGCGGATCTGTATTGTTGCACTTTATTCAATGTTATTATTTTTTAGCATCTATTCTTGTCATATTGTGTACTTCCCTATTTTTTCTTTTAGTGGAAGGTTAGCGTGGATTTGGATGCTAAGGATTATTTGGAGGATTTTAGAGCTTGAAGTTTGGAGGACTTTTATTATTTTTGTATAGCTTGGCAGTGTGATTTATTGGAAATCTTAGAATTAATTTCGAGTGGAATTTAATTATAATTTCTTTGGAAGTGTAAATTTTGGATTCATTATATTTATTTTGTAAAATATAGATGCTCTATACTAATTGTGGAGGATTTATTTTAGTATTAATCGTAGTCGCGCCTCATGTTTTACGCAGGGTGTTACAGTCCCCATGTACGGGATTGTACATTTTGCCAAACACATCGATCCCCACGCAGGACTTCGCGATAAAATTAAACAACAAATTATATAAAAAATTAAAGATTACCTATAAGAATCACACACTACATAGTCTTGATTTTCATATTGTTTAATCCTTATACCCTCGAGGGCTCCCATAAGCTGCTAGTTAAAAAAAATCATACTTTAGGAAAGTCACTTTATCTAAGGGAAAATTCGTACTTCAGAAAAGTCATCTATCCAAAAAAAAGGCTTGTGCTTAGGAGAAGTTATTTCAATGAAAGGCTAGTCGCCAATGATTATCCTCACACTTTCTGTCCACACGTCTAGTATATCAAATAACTTCTCTCTTGATCCCAAGGTCTCGATGATAGGGAACGTTTGAAGATTATTTAGTAGTGAGGTATATCGAATAGGCTTTCACAACTATTCAATAGTAGGATAAAGTAGTATCACACGTAATTTAAAGGTTTCTTTATCCGAGAAACTTGGTATATCATGGCCCATGGAAATGAAAAGCAATCCTCCGATAATCGAGTCATATCACTCCTTTGCAAATAGAAAAATCTCTTGGAACACACCTTATTTCACAAAAAGAACATATACTTACGGGCATCGCCTCGACCGAATTTTCAAAAAAATTTAGACGAGTAGAGATTGGTTCCAAACCCCTCAGATTCCAGGTTGAATGTATTCCCTGCCCAAGGGAGATTGATAATATGAATCCCTAAGTCATTGTCAAAACAAGGGTCCCTTATCTTGGATTCTTCTAACAACGTTTTTAGGGGGAATGTAATAGACCTCAATCTATTATTTCCTATCTTATCATCCTAAGAAAAAAATATCTCACCCCTGTTCACTCGAATCCAATGAGACTCCATTGAAGTTCTTGCCTATTGGAGATACTACCAAATAAAAGAACACAGAAAATAAAATATCGTCCAAACACGATTAAAATAGATAAAAGAATTGCATCATTAAACATCATGCGTATGTGAGTCCTTTTCCCTTATGTATTATCCTTCTGTCATTCTTTCTGTCTGTAAAAAACTAAACGAAAATGCCTCGACTTTTTTTGCAGTTGACACTATTAGCAGGAAGAATTCCACTGAGTTCTTACCCTAGAAACTATAGTTCGTGCATCATATGGTCATTTAGTCTTCATTACTGAGATATCAACCTACGATTGTCAAATCCTCATTGTCGTATGATCCATGTCTACCGAAGAAGATCAAGTCCTGTCAGCTATGGATCATATTCTCAAATAACTTTAACATATCACCTCTTCCCAGAACACCATGAAGTTCGAGATTAGGGCACTAGGCCAAACCCAAGCCCGTATATAGGGAATCCACATTGTAATAGGAGAGAACATCCACCGATTCCAAATATTAGTACAATGCTTGCGGTGGATTTCATGGACATGCCCACTAAACCGCAAAATCCCCCTGCTCTAGTTCCATCTATGGCTCCCCCTACTAACATCAGTGTTCCGTACTTTCAAGTACCATTTTCCCCCCGTATGGTTTCTTCCAACCATACAACTAGTACCCTAAGTACCTCAACACCGCTTTCCAAGGTCCTCTACAGGGTGAATCTATGGATCCTCCACCAATATAAAAGGTTATTCCCTTACCACCAAACTAGGAGAAAAAAAAAATCCAATCTGAACTCTGTCTTTTCTAGTAATCCATCAGTAAAATGAAAACCATAGAAAAGCTTACCAATATTAAGAAAATGTCCTTTTATCCTGAAGTCCAACTCCCTAACAATTTCAAGTTTCCAAGCTTCAAAACCTACAAAGGGGTAGGCTCTCTAACCTCCCACTTATGTAACTATCACCTCTAGATGCAGGTCTAAAACGTTGACGTACTGTTAATAGAAAGGATGTTCTTCGCTCACTTGGAACATGGGCCTTAAACATCAGGGGACTGACAATACCTGAGATAATATATGTTGCGATTTACTGAAGCAATACAAATACAAAGAAGAACTGAACATCATCCGTAAAGATCTAGAAATACTACAATAGGAAGAAACGGAGGCAGTTGGAATCTTCATCACTCGTTGGAGAGAGATAGTTGATCAGCTGGTCAATTATCCCATAGAGCGGGACTAGATAGAGATTATAATTATAAACCTTTAAAATAAGTACAAAGTGAACTTGGTCTCACCTGGATCCCAAATTTCAAATCCTTCCGTCATATAGGGTGTAATATCGAAGAAAGCCTAGCCCCAAAAGCTTCCAAAACTACCGAGGAATCTCGTCGTACTATTAACTAATTCTCAACCCGTAGGAACCTGCAAGGGGATTCTAAATATCACATCACCGCGCTCTTGGTCATTCTACAATCAGGAACACGCTTGATTAGCAATACTACCCTAGAGATGGTAGCCACCACTGCACCTTTTTTCCACCGGGACCCTGATATGTCAAGAATATTGTATATTAGCGCCCATTATCCTTATGCATTCTAACACTTTTGTCTCCATTATATCCTACTTTATACTCATATATTTTTTAACCATTATATACGACAAATATATGATGTGAAAGGTTTATCTAAGTTTTTGTAGGTATTAGAATGATAAACGGAGCATTTGGTTGCATTTTAAGAAAGTTTCGTTATTAAATGCAACTTCAAGGGAATGTTCAAAATATCTGACTTCTTAGTTCAGATAGAGGAACTCCATGGGAGAGTAGTTCATTGAGTTAACTTCGCGTGGCCATAAACAACACATCGCTTTGAGTTAGGATCAAGTTATAGCTATTTCTGTAAAGAAACTTGTCTCACTTTTAAAGAGCAAAGTTCTAGGAAAATAGAGCACCGAGCGACCAATCCTTCTTTATGGTGTCGATCGATCAATCAAGTTTTCCCTATGACGTTCTGTGAGGGCTTAGGAATTATTGAGAATGAAAAGAGTGAAAACCGTTATTGGGAAGAAAATCATTGTTGGCAGTAAGAGTTGGATTTATCATTCGAACCTAAGGATGATTTTTCGTCTGAGAGTTTTAAAGTTGAGCAATGTGTTGAACCAATGAGGAATCGATGCCTATTTTGGAACAAACCATTCTTCTCTTTGTCCATGGTACATTAGAGAATGAAATTGAGGAAGAAATGGAAGTAGTCTCCATTTGCAATGAAATCATTTTTGTGGAAAACAAAGAGGAGGTTAAGACGTATGTTTCACCTCAAACAATTTTAGAAGAACATTTCATTGAAAGTGAATCCTTTTCCTTTAGAATTCAATTTTCAAGCGATGATGATTCATCCCTTAAGATTGAATTTATTTTCTTCCCGTGTTTATTCTGCATTATCAAATTGAAACAAATATCCAATGAATCGGTTCAAAACTTTAAAAATGTTTAATCATTTCACCAATGAGGACTACTTACTTGAGTTGCTTTCCATAAAGGTAATCTTGCCTCCATTTGTTCCACCTCCCATTCCAATTGGAAAATCTTTGGGAGGAAATTTTGTTTTTTCAGATTCCATGTGTATTCATCACCCATTCAATCCAAACCCCCCATCATCCCTCAAAAATGTTTTATTCATGATGGTTCATTTTCCCCACCCAAACCATTTCTTTCATTGTTCAAACAAAATTCGTATTTTTCGAAAGGCATGAACTCAAATGAGGATACACTGAGTATCCATAAAAGCTAAATTATTTTTTGGGTGGACCCTCCAAAATTTCCACTTCTAATATATAGTTAGTTAGAAGCTCAAATTGTAGGTTGTACATATTTGGTTGATTTTAGTTTTTACTTGTTGTCTAGTGTAATTAGTTAAAATTTTAGTTCTTCTTTTTTGTATGCTTGGTGCTAAAATGTTTTGTAGAATCTTTGGACTTGTATTATCCATAGATTGCTGCATTTTGGGTAATATCGCTCTTTTTCTCTCTTTAGCTTGGTTCTTGATTCACATTGGAGACAATGCAAGGTTTACGTTAAGGGTTGTAGGATATTCCTCCCATTGATTTTTTTAGTTCCATTGATTTATCATATGTTCCTCCCAAGTATGCTTTTGTTGTAAAAAATGAAAATTTTCAGAAATATTTTCTTTTTTTTTATTGGACACTTTGCCTTTGTTTCCAATGATAAGTTTTAATAATTTCCCGATCTAATAGATAATTCAATGATGCATGTTCTCGACTTTAATCATTGATATTGTGAAACGCTTCATGAATTACACTTTAAACCCATGAGCACATGAGTTTTTTTGTTCAAATGATTTAGTTTAAGACTTTTATAACTCGGTAATCTTTTGTCGTACTGTATATACTTACACTAAGTGAGCTTTGTACTTTTCTTCGTTTGTGAGTGTTTATACATTACTCTTTCCTCTTGAAAATGTTAAAGCCGTTAGTAATCTCACTATTCTTTCATTTGATTGTTCATTAATTGAGTTTATATATGAAATGTGTTAATTGAGCATGATTTTTAAAATTCTTTTGATTCTAGAATTTCATAAACTTTAGGAAAGGATCATAGGCCCTCTTTGTTATTACACCCATATTGACCTTTACCTTACCTTATATGTTTCCCTCATCAAAAACTATAAGCCTAAATATAGACTTTCATTTCATAACCCAAAGTCCCATAACCAACTCTAAATTGGAGTTTTTACACCATATATATCACCTTCGGTACCTTTGTTTGGAATGACGCTTAGGATTAAATGATGTTCTTGTTATATGGTTCCAATTAAGCATGTGAGAGTGTGAAAGGAAAGAAAAATTGAAGAAAAATAAAAGAGAAAAGAAAAGCAAAAAAAAAAGAAGAAAAGAAAGAGAAAGTATTACTTGATGTACATAGTCGTCAATAATATTTGTCATTTTCCATTGTTATATCCAATGCTTGTTATGAAAATCATATACTAATTTTTAAATTGCCCGCATTTTTTCATTATCCTAAATGATTCATCCCCGAACACCTTTGAATCCATACATATTCCCTTAACTTCAAGATCTTAACCCCAAACCTAAATTACAACCCATAAAATCCTATGTGATCCTTGGATGAATTTGATTCAAATGTCATAACAATTGCTATAATATGAAACTGCATTTTGCCTCCCTTAATGAGCGGTATCTTTCATTGAGATTGCAATTTATCATTTTATATACAACGTTCTTCAATTGATGACATGTGCGACCTAGTTCCCATTTATAATTACTCTTTATGATCGCATGTCCAATGTGTGTTACTCCCCCATTCATAGTGATTCATTTCTTGAGTGGAAACACCGAAGAGGATTGAATATCATGAACCCTTTAATACTTATTATCTGGTTTATAAAAGTTTTGTCATTTCATACTTTACATGTGCTCACTTTTCCTCCCACACTTAAGGTTTTATATACCACAAATAAGGTTTTAATTATATGAAGTGCATTCTATAAAGTGACGAGAAAAACAGAGCACCGAGCGACCGGCCCCTCTCCACGTGATCAATCGATCAATTAGGTTTTTCCTAAGAAGGAAGGCAGTGGGCATTATTCAGGACCACCGATCGATCGGTCAAAGGACAGCGGTCGACCGGTCATAAAAGATATTTGGCATTTTTTTCCTTTTGTTTTCCTTTCCCTTTTCTTTTAATCCAACTAACTATATATTTGTAAGTTGGACTTTTGGAAAGATATCTTCATTTTTCATTAGAATAGAATTCGGATTGGATTTTGGGAGTTTCTCCTCCTCTCTCCTAGGATTTGCCTAATTAGATATATAATCCACTCTTCATTGTCTTATTCCTTTAATTCAAGCTTTCTTTTGACATTTCTTGATTTGTTAATTAGTTTACAAGCTTTGTTAATTAGATTTACTTGCTTTACTTTAACTCATGCCATTTACAGTGCTTTGTATCTAAATTAGTTTAGGTTAAGATTTATTTAACTCACCTTGGATTAAATGGTTAGTTTTCTTTGGTGATAGATTATATTAGTTTAAATGTGTTAGGTTATTTTTTGTTTTGTGCCTAGGATATTTAATGGTGTATATCATGTATGAGCCATATTTATTACCTTGCATGTGCAACCTCGGGGATATTTGTTGACACTAAAATCATAGTATTTTTTTATAAGGAATTAGGGGGTGATAACTCTAGATTCTATTAATTGATGAGAGGAGATTTAATCTTGATTAAATTTTCTTCCCATGTAACCATTTATACTAATTAACACGAGGTGAGGGATAATATTCTCAATCTATAGTTTTTACTCTTTTTTATTTGTCCTAATTTAAATACATGCCTAGATTAATCTTTTTGTTAGACCCATTACCTTTTACACTTTTATTTAGATGCAATAAGTCAATTAACATCCAGAAGCATTCCCTGTGAATTCGATACTCGGACTAGCCACTATACTCCCATAAGAATGCAAAGTTAAAGTCTAGGTTTTTCATAGTCGTGGGAGATGAAAACAACGACAGATATAGTAATACGAATGCCCAGTTTTCCCCGGTCTATCACCCTCGCCCAAAAATTATCTGACCATATATCCTCCTGAAGAGTCCCTTTTTCGGTCGAGAACCTTCACTAACTTATAGGACCACCTCAGTTAGGACTTTTTAGCTTAAAAGTTAGATGGTTATCTTGAAGAACTTAACCCCAGACCACTCCCAACCACTACAGAAAAAAACTAGATATCAGACTCACACTACAAGTAACACAAGGGACCCGATCAAATCCTATAACTGTCGGGCCTTAAGGTACGCCATCCATTACTTTATCGTCGTTAGGATCCTTATCCTACCAAGGCCCAATATCACCAGCAATATTTTGCCATATCATTCCAAACCTGGAACTAATACCCTCCCATACGCTTCAGTCTCAAACACTGATCCCTCAACTCCGATAGTCCCTATCCATCACAAGCCAAGGATTAGGATGCATGCCATTTACCAAAGGGTTACCCATAGTCCCCCCATCGCCCATCATAAAATTCATCACTCATACTAAGCCCACCATAAATCATATGACCTTCTTTATAATGGTGATAAACTTCCTGCAGATCAACCACTTCCGCCTAGACCTACTTTTAGTCATCTAATTCATGTTCTCCAAAAGGGCTGGGACACATTACCCTTTCTCAATAGAGGTCAATCACTCATCTTAATGGGAAGAAATGTAAAAATCTCTCAAGGAAATCGAGCACACCACTTGTGCAGTTCCGATTCAGTCCACTATATGGGAGGGGTGAACATATAAGGCTAACATGTTCTCTCTCTAAAATTAAAAAGCCAACAGCGATACCCACCCACCCACTACTATAAACACGTTCTCGATTAACTTTTAAAAAATGTTAAAAGAACCACATCAGCCTACCACCAAATAGCAGGACCCATTACTTAGCCACCACGATATGCTAGCCCCCCAGGACAGATGAGTGAAAGAGATGGGTAGCTCGGGGCAAATGATTACATCACCTAAAAGTTCAAAACCCATCAATAATCATTATACGAAGAAGAAGAACGAATTAGGGTCTGCATCATATAAAGGGATGCCTCTTGGGAGGCGTAATGACAAGTTAGCCCTGGCCCAGTGATATACACGCCACACATGAGCCTTTTTAGAGAAAATGGGAACCTCTTTTTTGAGGACCAAAGGGCCACGACCACACAAATAATCTTTGCCATTAAATACGACAAGCAACGAGGAATGACCACGTGGGTCGATAGCCCGAGAGACGAATTTTAAACTCCTTCCCTTACTACCGTCCATATGATGAGAACAGACACCGAGAGGGATATTAACCCCTCGTGATTAATAGTACCAAAACCTGTACTCTCCCCATCTGTGAGGGACACCGCCTTTGGCTAGCCAGAGCTTACTCAGAGACCTACTGCACCCAGTCCCCACCTTATGTACTACGCTGACCTACCAAAATAAGGGATCGGGTCCCATAGATGATTTTAGCCTTAACCCTTGGTTCTAGTAAATGATGACACAGTAGGACTACTCCCCTGGAAAAGAACTCGGTATACATAAGCAAGGACATACGTCCTTCAAAGCACTTGCCTCCGAGACTTCAGATTCGAGATCAGTTATAAAGCTATAGTATAGAGCTCAACCAGCTAGAATAACACGAACAGTAGACCTATCTCATGAAAAAAGTGAGGTTACTCAGCAGACAACCTACAGTCCATCCTCTCATATGGAGCACCGCCTATCCAATTTTTTGATAACAATAGAGGGCTCGAGCATCCCAGCATTGATATATATCAAAGCATCCAAGACACTAGGTGGAGAGATCTACTTGTAGAAATATAACATACTGTGTGCAACTTCATGGCAATAGACAATGATCCACCTGACCTCACCCCACTCGAAGAAGACCTCGTCAGTCCTTAAGATAAACTAGACATACTAGTATCACAATTGGCCTTATACATCTTTGTCCTCAAGATATCACCATAATCCCATCATCACAGAGACACGGGGAACAATTACAAGAATGTACCTAGACACAACCCATATTATTAGTATCATCTAATTACAATATAAGATGACTTGTTAAGTTTATCTCCTACAAGAAGGCCTTCCTCACGAAGATACTTGTACAAGAACGAAATGGAACTTGTCCACCCCGCTTCCCATGATTATATTATGAAAAATTTGACATCTATCAATACGTGGTATCTACATTGAATCTCGCTCAGTTTTATCTACGAGATCTCACCCTGGGGGCCCGAATACGTCGAATACCGGTATTACTATGGAGACATGTTCTACGAAGCCGCTAGTATCGTGAAAGAAATAGATTCAGGAGAGATCGAACCCCCTACAACCGATGATGAACCAAAATAAAAAATGCCCCGAATGACAACCTATGGTGGGGATCCTCGATATCCATCGAACCTTTAATCAGGGCACTTGACTACACAGATGACCAGGTCCTAGCCATGGTAGCAGAGATTACCACCACCACTCCTAGCTCGAACGTATTTATAGTGTGGATAGAGAACTTCATGTCCCGATATCCCTCAAAGACCCAGAATGAGGCTCTCAAGAACCCAATACAGAACCCCATTACAGACTAGACCGAGATGATAACTCCAAAGACAACATTTCCTGCCTTCGGCCCTGAATCCCTGATACACCTAGAGAAAGCTGAGAAAGAATTCCAGGAAAAAATCATCCTCGTCCCAGACAAAGAAGTTGTTTTCCTCGCGAGGTCATGTCGAAACGCCTCTCCTTTGAAACCCATTAAAAAGAGAAAGATTCCACCGAAGTGACCATCGTACCTCCTCCCTATGGAAGCAACAAAATCCAGGAGAAATTTTAAAGAACCTCACCTAACATCACCATATGGGAGTTTTTATATACATCTCATGAGCACCGAGATGCACTCGTTTGCCTACTGTCTCAGGCTTTTGTGCCTACAAATATAAATCTAGCTGAAATGTCGACCACTATCGACTCCATCACTATGCAATAACACATCATCTTCTCTGATGAGGACCTCCACGTGCATGGTCGCAACCATCGATTCTCATTTCACATCACTGTTGAGGCCTACAGGCAGATAGTACTAGTAGTACTAGTAAAATATAATTCCACCATCAACGTATATCCTTTTCGCACTTCTACTAGTCTAGGATACACTGTCTCGGAATTTACACTATAATCTATGGCCATTAGGGCATTTAATAACACTCGTTGAGAGGACCTCGGTGCCATCACTCTTACTTTTATAATAAGTCTTATCAAATATGATGTCTAATTTTAAGTAGCCGATATTCCGTCCAGTTCCAACCTTTTACTTATAAGAGTCTGGATACACGCCACGGGGGCATTACCCTCATTATTTCATATGAAGGTTGAATTGTTGTTCGACACCGAGGTCATCACCATTCAAGAAGACGATGGTTGGGCCGCTATATCCAATACTAGCACTACCTCTCTTCTATACACCCATCACGATAGCAGCAATGTTTGCCACAATAGATTCCAAGTTTTCCCACTCATTCACATGAAAAGGAGTAGCCAGTTATCAACTATATAGCCTCTCGAATCGTTTAAAATATGGAATATATATGATAGGGTTCGGTCTTAGAAAAAAAAAGTAGGTAATCCTCGAGGCCATCATCGCTACAAAACATAAGGGAATGTAAACCTAGCGGATAGCCCCAAAGACCTTCATCAAGGGTGGAATGGTCACTTCTATCTTCAAAGAGATAACTTCCCTTACCACAGACTCCCAATACCCTAGTGGGATAAGAACAAAAATCCCTATAACCTGGAATAGATATCCTCAGCGAGGAAGGACTATATGTGGATTATGGGAAAATCTACACAGTCGACCAGGGAGAACTAAACGTACCATGGGTTACCACAGAAGACAAAGAAACCCCTTATTAAGAGCTCGAATGGGGATTACATCCACTATTTCTTGATAAGACTACAGAGAAAGGATGGTTAGTTAACATCCTTAAACTCAATCTCTACCCACATGTGCTAAACTCAATTATTCCCTTATTTGAGACACCGCCTTCGATCAAACCTCAGCAAACACTAAACGAACACCCATAGGACTATCAGTGGAATAAGAAAAATCATGAGCGCTTTATAAAATCCCTCTCTGAGACGCCTCCACACACCAACCCTACTACGAACTCCGTTAAGGACCCTAAAGCCACCCACAAAGGAAAAAGGTCTGTAATACCCCATAATTTTATTGATTTATTTAATGGGATTAATTAAATTAAATGGGATAATTATTTGGAAATTAAACCGGATTTAAATACTAGCGAGACGAGAGTTGGTATTTGATTATGATAATAATGTTGAATATAACTGGGTGAATATAGTAATATATGATTATGTAATTTATTAAAATTATCGCGAGTCATAAATACGACAATTCAAAAAATTTAGTTGGGACGCGCATGTGAGTCGCGTCAGGAATCCTTTTAAATGAATTTAAAAGTAAATTTTAATTCTATCATCCGTATGGTCATTTTGAGTGCACTAGCGTGTCCGAAAGGGTCAAATAGTCATAAAACACTAGCCGGTGGTTTAGTTTGGGTCCTGGGGCATTTTAGACCAAATCGGCAACCCGGGAGGGTATTTTAGTCATTTTAATTTTTAAGGGATTTTGACCCACGAAATTTAGGCTTTATTTATCAGCCAATATTAGGGACATTATCTTCCAAAAGCAAGGAGTGGGAAACGTGAGAAGAGAGGAGAAGTTATAAAGAAGGTTGCAAGGCCAGAACCATCACACACCACCACTATCGTCGAATTTGTGACCGGAGAGAGGAAGAGAACCAACCCTTAACGTCACCAACGGATCAGAACATCAAATTCCTGGGCAAGTGATTTGATTCATTAAGTTTCAGTGAATAATTTATCCATGATAGTTTAGGATTTGATGATATCCATGATAATATTGAAAACTAATCAAACTTGGAGATGAAACCTTAATTCTGGCTAGGAATTGTATGTAGTTTGATCCTGGAAGTATTGTAATAATGAAATCAGAATTCATGCTAAGTTAGAAGAGTTATATGATGATTCTTGAAGAAAATAGAATAAATAGGGTTTTCATGATAATAGGATGATTTGATTTAAGAAAAGATCAATTGATGATGATTTAGGAATTTTGGAACGTTAAGATTCATGTTTTTAGGTTGTATGATGAACTAATATGCTTAATTTAGGATTTAACATCTTGTAATGAAGATTTGGGACAAAACTGGGACTAAAAATAAAGGAAACTCGTATCCTGCACCTGCTTGATCGATCGATCGACATTCATAGGTCAATCGATCGACTGGCACGATCAATCGATACCCATAGGTCGATCGATCGATCTCCTCAGAAACTGTGACCTTTTTCCCTTTTTTGAATTTAAGTGTTTTCGGCCATCGAACGTTGTAGTTGGGGATTATATGAATACATTTGGACTTTAGGGATATCAGTAGGGATATATTTGAAGGTCGGAACATATTAGAATTTGGCTGGAATGTAGTATTGAATTTATGAGTGTCCGACGAGTAATTTCCAATTTTATTATGTGAGAGCATGATTTAAATTCTTAGGAGTGATAAGTTAGGATTTGGGACATAAATAAGGACTTCGGAGTACTGAATTGATATGTGGAAAAAAGATTGGAGACTTAGTATCCTCTTCGATTAGGTTTTAAGTACTCGAAACTATACGACGTGAGACTTATCGGCGAAATATATTATATATAATCTAGAATAATAATAGTGTACCAATTAAACTAATGGTATAGGGCTGAGAATATACCCTTAGTAATATAACAATTTATCTAAGTTGTGTGAATGCTTAGTATACGGTTTATTATGTATATGACATACCTACCATACTTGCTATCACGGGAGGTCGGCTTTCGGAATAGGACCATCTATTCTTTATGTGCCTACGGGGGGGATTTAGATTGGTACCTTTAGGACATAGGGTTATGAATGGCTTATTTGTGAGTTAATAAGTCGGCTGACCATGGGGGCGTAGGTATGTGAGTGACCCATGGGCATGTGAACTATGTTCGCCTCCAATATGTGTGATTTTATGAATTTGAAACGGTTTCTAAGAGATTCGAAACACATAGTCCTTATGAACGTGATGTACCGGGATTCGATAGAAAACTATGCGTGCACCACAGCTTAGCCTATGGGTACTCTATTTGTATATTTATACGGAGAATGATATACTAGTGATTTTAACGGACTCTTTGTTAAAGTATGAATATGAATAATTGAGATATTTTGAATGGGATTAAAAATGAGAATTCCCTATCGTAATTGTTATAAATTAATCTGATCAATAAAAAGGTGAGTTACACGCAGGATATATTATAATGATATGAATAGACCCCTATAATATAATATGAGGACAAGAAGTGGTACAGACTAGTTTGTTAACGGCATAACTAGGACGGGTTAAGGATATACATTAGGCGTGTACATTAGTTGAGGGGTGAGGAACTCATGTGAGAGCACGTAACTAACATGTATATAATATTCACTGTTTAATGCAATTAAATACTTGCTATATTTTTAAACTATTTTCACCTCGGGCTCTGACCCGTTTTCTTTTAAATCTATTTTCTTGCAAAACCTTTTAGGTGCCCAGCCACAGGGACGCCAAACATAGGAGTTCCATTATATTGACATGTTGTAGCTGTTGTGGAAGTTATAGGATCTCGGCTTTAGACGCCTCCACATTCCGCACTTGATTCTATTTAGGGTCATTCATGAGTTAGGGCATGTCGCCCATTTCCATTTAGAGATAGCATTCTCATACTTTCAGTTTCATTTCAGTTTTGGATTTATTTATCTATTCAGACTTTTGTATTGGTATTTATTCAGTATTTGGATTATTCAGGGGAGTGTTACTCCAGACACATTTTATTTATTCCATTATTAATCTATTGTGATTGTGATGTGGATGTGGGATATTTAGTTTAATATTTAATTGGTTTCTTGTAAATTTAATTTAATAAAATTTGGCAACTCCCTTTTTAAATATTAGGTGGCTATTAATTGTTTAATATGTTTTCGACAGTGATGCTATGAACTGAACCATCTTGACATTTTGTATTAATTTGAATACTGGAGTGGCTAACCTGTATTTAATTAGTCGGGGTGTCACAGGTGGTATCAGAGCATTAGGTTCTATCTTCCTTAGGATCTGTACGGCTTGTTATGTTTTCGCGTAACATCCTTTGTTATAGAGCCCTATATTTTAGGATTGTTCTACTCTTTTGTGTATATTACGTTCTTTAGCTATTTTGAGATAATAACTGTGTACTTATAAAACTTCTCTCTCATTTTAGATGCCTCCTCGACATGCACATCGAGTTACCAGGGGTACCCAGCCTGAGCCTCAACCTGCACCAGTTCAAGGTTCTATGAACGCTGCTGAAGTTGCCGCCATTGTAGCTCTGGCGATAAATGCCGCATTAGCAGTTCTGCAGCAGGCACCACCTTAAGCACCGATGGTAGCCCCAGTCCAGGCTCATGCATTCCCGTATGCTTGGGAACGTTTCCGTGTTGCCTTTTAGAAGGCGCACCCTCTGGAGTTTACAGGGAGATCTGACGTCGTTGTGTCGATCCAGTGGAAGAAGGACATACAAAGACACTTGAGGATGTATGAGTGTGCAGATGTGCAGAGGCATATACTGGCTACATTTAAGCTGGTAGGAGTAGCATTGCAGTGGTGGGAGTCCATTACCACCACAGAGGAGAGAGATGTTCTTTCTATTCAGGAGTTCTGGGTGCGGTTTGACCGTAAATATTTCCCCTCAGCAGTTCACACTAAGATGAGGCAGAAATTGTTGAACCTTAAGAAGGAAAGGAGGACAGTGGCAGATTATGAGACCGAGTTCACCAATATTCTAAACATCGTTCCCGATAAAATCCCTACTGAAGAGAAGAAGATACAAAAGTTCAGGGATGAGTTGACGTGGAGGATTCGTCAGCACCTGTTAGGTAATCTCTCTTTGGCCACCTATTCAGATGTGGTTAACGCAGCATTACTTCACTGCCAGGACCATCGCTTCCATTTTTCGAAGGGTAAGCGAGTAGGAGAGTCCAGCCAGCAAAGCAGGACAGGGGGTAATGGTTCCAGCGGGGCACAAACAACTTCGGGTCAGCACAGGCAGGGTGATCAGAGTTCTCAATAGGGGGATTCTAAGATATTTAGATCAGGAGGTTTCAGGCATGGCCAGGGAAGTTTTCGATATGGCTAGCAGCGTCAGCACGGCCATCAGGGCCAGTAGCAGTTTTAGCACGGCCAGCATGGCCAGGGTAGGGGTGGTAACGACCATCAGGGTTGTTTGTGGGTAGCAGGGTCAAAGAGGTGGAGACTTTACAGGGAAATGTTTCATATGTGGCAAGATTGGCCATAAATGCCAGGAGTGTTATGAAAGGGGCGGGGCCCCACAGCAGCAACAACAGGGTGCTCGACATAAACCCCAGAGACCTATATTTCCTGTCGCCCTCCCAGCACCACCACAGATGCCAGTATTGCCACCTATCCCAATAATCCCAGTTCAGTAGGGACAGCTTCACTTTGGTCGAGTTTACGAGCTTTATCAGGCTGCAGTCCCGTAGGATCCACCCGCGATTGAGGTTATGTTTCTATTCAGGGGACTATGGGGCGTATTTTATTTGACATGGGGGCCACACACTATTTTATTGCCAAGAGATTTTCACACACTATGGGGTTATTAGATACCGTGGAGAGCCATTGAGTAGGGGTTCTATGATTTCCTTTATCTGTAGAGGCGTGGGTATAAAGATTGGGAGGGTTACCTTACTTGCTGATATGTTAGCACTAGATATGACTGTGTATGATGCGATTATTAGTATGGATTGGCTGGTGACGTATCGAGCCATGATTGATTGCTATAGTATGAGTATTATTTTTTCCATACTCGGTCAGGAGATGTTCCTAGTGGCGATGCCTCGTCCTGAGGGCGGATCGTCCACACACTTGTACTACATAGAAGAGGAGACCTCTAAGGAGGTGGTGATACCACTTGATTCGATTCCAATTGTTAGATATTTTGCTGATGTATTCCAGGATATTGTGGGATTACCTCCTAGTAGAGATATAAATTCGCTATAGACTCGACACCGGACACTCGGTCGATAGCCCGCGCACCTTACCGTATGGCTACAGCGGAAATGAGGGACCTACGGGATCAGATATAGCAGCTATTAGGTCAAGGGTTTATCCATAGGAGTACTTCATTGTGGGGTGATCCTGTGATGTTCGTTAAAAAGAGGGATGGATCTTTGAGGTTGTGTGTAGATTACCGGGAGCTGAATAAAGTCACAATACGGAATAAGTATCCGTTGCCCCAAATTGATGACTTATTCGACCAGTTAAGAGGAGCTTCCTACTTCTCAAAGATTGACCTGAGGTCGGGATATCATCAGTTACGTATCAGGGAGCAGGATTTCTCGAAGACTGCCTTCTTGACGAGATATAGTTCCTACGAGTTTAGGGTTACGCCTTTTGGCCTAACCAACGCCCCAGCCGTGTTTATGGACTTGATGAATAGGGTGTTTAGAGAGTTCCTAGACCCGTTTATCATTATCTTCATTGATGAAATTCTGGTTTACTCCCAGATAGAGGAGGAGCATGTCGAGCACTTGAGGCAGGTTTTGCAGACACTATGTCAGCACGAGTTGTATGAAAAATATGAGAAGTGTGGGTTTTGGCTGAAAGAGGTTCAATTTTTAGGGCATATCATTTCTGATAAGGGAATATCTGTTGATCCAGGGAAGGTATCAGTGGGGAGGGAGTGGGGACAGCCCACGATACCGACAGAGATACGCAGTTTCTTGGGCCTAGCAGGATACTACAGGAGGTTTATTTGGGGGTTCTCAATGATAGCAGGTCCTTTGACACATCTGGCTCGCAAAAGTGTGCCATTTATCTGGAGCGGTGCCTGCCAGTTGGCTTTCGATGAGTTAAAGGATAAATTGACCTCAGCACCAGTGTTAGCATTCCCCACGTTGGGAGTGGAGTATCTAGTCTACACTGATGCGTCCTTACTAGGACTTGGGGGTTTACTGCAGTAAGAGAGTCAGGCTATAACTTATGCTTCCCGTAAGCTTAAGCCTCATGAGAAGAATTACCCCACCCACAATTTGGAGTTAGCGACAGTCATATTTGCTCTTTGAATTTGGAGACATTATCTCCTGGGGGAGAAATTCCGTTTATCCACAGACCACGTCCCTACAGTACCTCTTCACGTAGAGGGAGCTGAATATGCACCAACGTCGGTGGCTTGAGTTTGTGAAGGACTATTAGTGCGATATTCAATACCACCCAGGAAAGGCTAACGTGGTAGCAACCGCATTGAGCCATAGTCCAGTAGGTGAGGTGGTCGAGGTGTGGAAAGTGAAGTGGAAGGAGTTGGGACACCAGGACACAGTGGCCCAATAATTAATGTCTATGATGACAGTTATGCCCCAGATCAATACGAGAGTTATACAAGCCCAGGCAGCACACCCGTTCTGTCAAGAGCAGATCGTACGATTACTAGTAGGGGGTCGAGTCTTACACCGCTAGTTTAGATGGGGACTTACGCTTTAATGGGAGATTAGTTGTTCCTGAGGGGGAAGACTTGTGACACGAGGTAATGACAAAGTCGCACGGTTCGCGATTCGTGGTGCATCCTGGTGGGGATAAGATGTACCAGGATATGAGGCGACAGTACTAGTGGAGCGGGATGAAAAGGGATATTGTCGAGTTCGTTTCGAAATATGCCACTTATCAGCTAGTAAAGGTGGACCATCAGAGACCAGCAGGGCTTCTATAGCCATTAGAGATTCTAATGTGGAAATGGGAGAGAATTTCCATGGACTTCATCATGGGTTTACCTATATCGCCGAGAGGTCACAAATCCATATGGTGATCGTGGATCAATTGACAAAGGTGGCTCACTTTCTGCCAGCCTGAAAAGACTACACTACGGAACAGTATGCCCAGATCTTCATAGATAAGATAGTGAGACTCCACGAGGTGCCTCTTAATATCGTGTTCGACTGATATAAGATATTTGTGTCATGATTTTTGGAGATTTTCCAGGAAGCCACGGGGACAGGGTTGTAGCTGAGTACAGCATATCACCCGCAGACATATGGGCAGACCGAGCGGACGAATCAGATGTTGGAAGATATGTTGCGTATGTGCATCCTAAACTTTAGAGGTGGTTGGAAGTAGTGTCTTCCACTGGTGGAGTTTGCATATAATAACTCCTACCGGTTCACTACTGGTATGGTCCATTCGAGGCATTGTACGATAGGCCTTGTCGTTCCCCAGCATGGTCGCTAGAGGTGGGGGATAAAAAGCTACTTGGGTCGGAGGTGATTCAGGATACCTGAACAAAGATAGAGATGATACAGAGCTGTATTCGGGTAGCTCAGGACCGACAGAAGAGCTATGTCGAGGCCAAGAGGTTCTTTTAAGAGTTCAATGTGGGGGACCAGGTGCTGCTCAGAGTATCTCCTAAGAAGGAGATTATGCATTTCGGGAAGAAGGGGAAGTTGGCGCCTAGATACGTGGGGCCTTTCCCTATCATCGAGCGAATTGGGCCAGTTGCGTATAGACTTGGGTTACCAAAACACTTGCATAGGGTCCAGATATGTTCCACATTTACTCACTGAGGAGATATCTTCGAGATGATTTGGCCCATACTCATGTTTATTTAGAGGATATCGATCTATAACCAGATAGTTATTATGAGGAAGAGCCGAATTCTATTCTAGACCATAGCGAGAGGAAATTGAGGTCGAAGATAGTACCGTTAGTACGTGTTAAGTGGCGGCATCATAATGCTAAGGAGTCTACCTAGGAGCGTGAGGATGAGATACGCGAGCGTTATCCAGAGTTATTTCTGCCAGGTATATTTTATTTCTGAATTTCGGGACGAAATTCTACTATTAGGGGAGAAGTATGTAATATCCCGTAATTTTATTGATTTTATTTAATGGGATTAATTAAATTAAATGGGATAATTATTTAGAAATTAATCCGGATTTAAATACTAGCGAGACGAGAGTCGGTATTTGATTATGATAATAATGCTGAATATTACTGGGTGAATATAGTAATATATGATTATGGAATTTAATAAAATTATCACAAAGCATAAATACGACAATTCGAGAAATTTAGTTGGGACGCGCATGTCAGTCGCGTCAAGAATCGTTTTAAATGAATTTAAAACTAAATTTTAATTTTATCATCGGTATGGTCGTTTTAAGTACGCCAGCGTTTCTAGAAGTACGAAATAGTCAGAAAACACTAGTCGGGGATTTTATTTGGGTCCCGGGGCATTTTTAGGCCAAACCGGCAACCCGGGAGGTTATTTTAGTCATTTTAATTTTTAAAGGATTTTAACCCACGAAATTTAGGCTTTATTTATCAACCAATATTAGGGCCATTAGGGCCATTATCTGCAAAAATTAAGGAGTGGGCAATGTGAGAAGTGAGGAGAAGTTATAAAGAAGGTTGCAAGGCCATAACCACCACACACACCACTATCGTCGAATTTGTGATCGGAGAGAGGAAGGGAACCAACCCTTAACTTCACCAACGGATCAGAACATCAAATTCCCATGCAAGTGATTTGATTCATTAAGTTTTAGCGAATAATTTATCTATGATAGTTTAGTATTTGATGATACCCATGATAATATTGAAAACCAATGAAACTTGGAGATGAAACCTTAATTCTCGGTAGGAATTGTATGTAGTTTCATCCTAAAAGTATTCTAATAACGAAATCAAAATTCATTCCCAGTTAAAAACGAATTTATGAAAAGGTATATGATGATTCTTGAAGAAAATAGAATAAATAGGGTTTTTATGATAATACGATGATTTGATTCAAGAAAAGGCTAATTGATGATGATTTAGCAATTCTGGAACGTTAAGATTCATGTGTTTAGGTTGTATGATGAACCAATATGCTTACTTTAGGATTTAACATCTTGTAAAGAAGATTTGGGACGAAACCGAGACTGAAAACGAAGGAAACCTGTAGCATGCACCTGCTTGATCGATCGATCTAAGTCAAAATCTGAGGACAAATTTATTAGTAGCCTTGTTTAAATAGGGGTTTGGTGAAAAGTTCAAGCTATCTCAGAGTGTATAAAAATAGGACACTCCACATAATTTTATAAATTTAGTCCATGTACTAAAAACACCGTGAAAAATAACTAGTATACCATTTGACATCTTATACAAAAAAAACAATCAATTTTTTAAAAGTCTATAACTTCAAATATCCAAATCCAAAATTCAAAAACTTTATATATTTGAATTTTACTCGTCGAGATCTATCCAACAACACCCATATTTGATATTTTTTAACAAAAAAATTGAAACTGATAAAGTTATTATTTCACTCAAACCTCCATTTTTTCGGCGAAAACTATATTTTTTTTCTACGAAAAACCTTCTTCTCTAGTGCTAGCAATGGTGCCACTGGAGCGGACCAAAAAATTGTAAGAAATAGACGAAGAGAGAGAAATAATCTGGCAATAATTTCGGTGGTCTTCGACGAGGATTTCGACGTTCCAACGTGGAATTCGGTGGGTGGGGTGGAGGTGGGGTTACGTGTTTATTTTTAGAATGAGTTCTAAACGAGTATGACTAATGATATAAATATAAATACCTCTTTAACTAAAATAAATAAAATTACATTTTTTGTGTATTCCTAACTCTAAAGGAACCACGCAAATAAATGTTATTGTACCGCAGGGACTTGATATATAAACCTAAAAACCATTGTCCTATAAATTCAAATATTGGAAGAAACATGACCTTTACCGTAATTCTCTATTTTCTAAAAGATATTATGAGCGTAAGTCTCTAAGAAGACATTTGTTGGGTTGTGATACCTAATAGTTATCAATAGTAGATTATTGGAGACCAAGAGGTATTTTTAAGGCATCAAGGTGGATAAGACGAGGGGATCCATTTCCCTAGTTGTTCATTTTGGTACCTAATACTTTGGTTAGATTGGTGGAGAGGGCTGAGGCTTAAGGGGTTGTTCTGGATTTCATAGTTGGTAAGGAGAAGATAAATGTAACGCATTTTCAATTTTTGAATGATACCAGTATTTCTCCTCAGGATAGTAACAAAAACTTGATGATTTTTCTAGTCTAGTTGGCGCTGAACATGTATGTACCAAAAGGAGAAATAGGTAAGGGGGGTTAATATGTTAGTGGATTTGAGGAGCATATTGAGGGGATTTCTTTGGGGGGATTGTTGGATAGGAAAATGGCCTTTGAGTTTAAATGTCTCCATCGCCCACAACCTCCCTCATCTCCCACAACCTCCCACGCCGGTGACCTGCGCCTCCCACGCCGGCGACCTGCTTAGACTCAATAAATGTCTCTTGAACCTGCGACTCTGTAAATCTCTCTCTCCTATTTGGTTTTTCAGTATTGTTTAAGTTGTACTGTTTTCTCTTTGAGATTTTTTCAATCAATTTCAGCTGGTGAAGCTGATGTTTTCTCTTTGTACTGAAATTGGGTTTATAAAACTTATGATTGTTGTTACACTACATACCAAACACAACCCAGGCAGTTAAGTTACCGCAAACTCAACGAAATTTGAACCATCGGTGTCCAAATCAAGCAAATTAAATTGAGGACCGAAGAATATATAAAATCCATATATGAGGAATAATAGGTTGTTTATTTTTGCCTGAAGTGTAAATCTGAACCATTTAGAGTTAAGAGGTACTGACTATTATATGTTTTTTAATGGTCATTTTGACTTAACCCCCAATTTTTAATGCATAATTTGACTTAACCCCATCTTTTCAAAATTCTTTGACTTTGCCCCCAACATAGGGGTTAAGTCTAGTTTGACATTATAAATAGTGGGCAAAGTCAGATAAATATTTTGACTTAACCCCCAATTTTATTTGATATTTTGAGATAACCCCTCAGTGTTGGGGGTTACATCAAACAGATTAGCAAAGTGAGGGCCAAGTTAGATAAGACAATATTTAGCGAAAAAGCCATTTTTTAAATGATTAAGAGACTAGCGACTATATTTGCCTTTACATTACCTCTGAATCTTAACTTTGAACCCGAATTTGTCTAAATTCATCCATTCAGACAAACAAGCAAACAATTTTTTTAGATTCACATTTTCACTTCAGATGAAAAACAAATGCATAAGTGATGAAATAACCACCCATAGGGGTTTTTTGTTTTTTTCACGCAAGTCTACATCTGAACCATTCAGAATTTAGAGGTACTAAATAGTATTCATTTTTTTTAAATTAAGAGGATACCGTTATATTTGACTCCGAATGGTTAAAAGGTAAAATTAACCATCCAGACATTAGAGGCCAATCGCTATAGGAAATAGTTAAGACGTAAAATTAATTCCAAATCTAAACTTTGTACCTGAATCCCTATAATTACATCCATTTGGAGGTTCAGACATAAAAACAAATAATTAAATTTTTTAGATTCAGATTTCAGACTTCAGACTTCAAATTCAATTACAAAAAAAATGCATAACAGATTTGAAAGTTAAGCTTGAAATTGCGGTACAACAATCATAATGAGGCTGAACAAACGCATGAAATAAATTTAAAAATAACACTACTACAATGACCCGATTTCAAAACCCTACAATTTTAACAAATTCCAATGCGAAGAAATGAAAATGATTGGTTACTCAAAAAATCTCATCATCTTAAACTTTAATGTACCAATTTAAAACCCTAAGATTTGGATATGGAGTTACAGTTGTGATCCAATCCAGCTTTTATTGATCGATTCAAAATTGGGCAAATAAGATACGAAAGTTTTATATGTTTATATATTTACCAAAGATAATTCCACGTAACAATTGAAAAAAAGTCTCCCGTGAGTAGGGTTGCAAACGAACCGAGTTGTATGTGAACGGTTCAAAAATGACTCAATTCAATCTCGAGCTCGGCTCATTTGTTAAGCAAAAAAATCGAGCTTGAACACGATTTTGAGCTCATTTAAAAAATTAAAATCATTTGGCGTGGCGCGTGCTCGAGTTTTAAGGCATAAATAAGCTCGATTAGGGATCTTCAAACCGAGTTACTCGAGCTCAGATCGGGTTCGGCTCGTTCATCTAGTAAATGAACCGAGATCGAACATAATTTCGATCTCGTCCAATAAATGAGCTTAGCTAAGCTCAGCTCGAACTCGGGTCGGTTCGTTTACAGCACTACCTACAAGATAGTAGGATATGGAACGATAGTCATAATTAGGGCTCTCCAGTAAAATGAACCAAAGCACTCGTGGTCGTTCAAGACAAGTTCATAAAATAAATAAGACAAGCTTAAACAAAATTTTAAAGTTTGTAATTTTATTCCGCTCGGCATGGATTCAATACGACCACCGATATAGCTACTAAATTAGTGTTAAATAATCAACTGACTCGAGCGCGGGTCATATTCGTTTTCTTAGAAGATCATTCGAGCTCGGGTCATAAGATAAATGAACCTAGCATGAATATATTTTTATGCTCGTTAACATTTACAAGCCAAGCTTGGTTCGGCGTGCCTTATTTTCCTCCCTAGTCATTGGATATGTGTCTATCAACTAAGAAAATGGTACGGTTAAATGCACGCCAAATTGCTATTCTAGCACTCCAAAATAATATGTAATGACACTTTTTAATGAATTGGGATTTTCAGCATAAATATTCCACTGACCTGTAAAAACTGGGCCTAACCCTTGGGGATGCTGTAATACATCTAATTTTTTTATCGAATGTACTGCCCTGTGGATCCAGGAATAATGACATGTACTAAATGCCTTTTCCAAGCCAAGGAACTTATGTCGAAGAGTCCTGACAAATGATGATTCAGACGAGATTCGACATTTTTTAACAACGAAACACCATTGGTTCGGGCTGAGATAACAACATCTTTCATTTGTCCCTTCCAGGCGATCGAAAAATAATGAAATGATTTATATAATCAAGATAATTACGTATTTACAAAGTACCGTCTCAATTCATCCTATTTCATCAGATCCGAGATGTAATAATTTCCCTATAGATCCTATATCTATCAATATTGATAAGAAATCATGTAACGAAGGGGATTCTTATTTGTACAAATGGTACTTGGAACGACATGTAAATATTAATGATACTTCTTTATCTTTTGAGTTGTTCTGCCGAATCGATCGTTCAAGATCTTTGGTCTCTACCCGACCCTGATGAAAAAAACGGGATCACTTCTTATGGATTCGTTGAGAATGATTTTGAGGTAAAACCACCCGTCAAAAGGCTCCTAAAATTATCCAAACACCGCTTTAGAGAGGGAAATACTCTTTTCTCTTTCAAAATTCAAGTCGGTAATAAGGCAAAAAAGTGGGTATTTAAAGGGGAGGAGTAGCTTAGGCTCTAAGTTAAGGACTTAATTACAAAAGTGTCATTACTACTCCTTACCTCTAAATGCAATAACAAAAAATAAAGAAAAATAGAATAATAAAATGAAAGAAAATTCAAAAGAGAATAAAATGACAAATAAAACCCTAAAAATGACTTATTTCCATCAGATTATGATCTAGCTCATGGACTATTAAAAGTAAAAGGTGCTTTGGTGGGATCCTCACGGACAGAAAAATATTGCAGTCCATTTGATAATGATCGAGCGACATTGCTTCGTCGACCTACTCTAATACACAGATACTCTAACACCAATGTGGAGCTTCACCTGCTCTGATACCAATTTGACGTAAAATCACCCATCAAAAGGCTCCTAAAATTATCTAAACCACACTTTAGGGAGAAAAACACTCTTTTCTATTTTAAAATTCAAGTCTACCTCAAATGAGGCTTATAAGTGGGTATTTAAAGGGGAGGATGTAATACCCCATATTTTTATGCTATATTAATTTGGGGATTTATAACATTTAACGTGAATGATTTATTTAATAAAAATCCGGAAATTAATTATGTTAAAATTAATTATGTTATAATTATTAACGTGACGAGAGTTAGTAATTATGGGAAATTTGTTGAATAGTACTAATGAGCAAAGTAATATACTATATTGGTTATATTGAATTTCATGAGTGAATTAAATGAAAATTTTGGAAAATTAAGTCGGGACGTGCCCGTGTCACGTCGGGACTAATTTTGTTAAATAAAAAGTGAATATTTTATAAGTTGTTCGTATGGTCGTTTTAAGTGTGCCAACGCATCCGGAAGGGTCGAGATAGTCAGAAATGTGTACCCGGGGGTTTAGTTTGGGTCTCGGGGTGTTTTTAGGCCTAATTGGTACCCCGGGAGGGCAATTTAGTCATTTCACCTTTTTGGGTAATTAAACCCACGAAATTCAGCAACCTATATCAGCCATTTAGGTTAGTTTTTAGGGTTAGAATATTCAGAACACAAGTGACGGCCATTGGAGAAGAGAGGAGAGAGCTCCAAGGCAATCCAAAGCCAAAAAGTCACCGGTTTGCACCGCCGCCACCACCAATGCGTAGATCGCGAGAAGGGGAACGCAACCACACCGGATTCATCTGCAAACCAGACTTCTGAAAATCCCAGGCAAGTATTTAACTTGCGTATTTTCGTTAGTGCAATCTCGTATTAATTTAGGATTGATTAGAGATGAAAACTATGGAAGAAAACCCAATTTGTGTTAGGAAAATGCATGTAGTATTGATTATATTGAAATTCTGGAACCCTTGCCATGTAGAGGAATATAACCCACGAAATTTTGATGATATATGAGAAGGAATTTCTGGTAAAAACATATTAGAACCTTGATTAAGAAAAACTCTAGGGTTCTTGATGATTAGATGGGATTTTGGGTTAATTATCCATGTTGAATGTTAGATATACACATGCTTTACGTTGAAAACATCTGGTATATTGTTATAATGATAGTAGTAGGATTTTTGGGACGTTTAGAATGGAAAAACATGGTTTTGGATGAAGAAATTTGGTAGAACCCGTAACTGCATTTCTGCAGAATTTTCGCTGACCTGCTTGATCGATCGATCCAGCCTAGAGCTTCGATCGATCGAAGGTTTGATCGATCGAGCCCCAAACCTCGATCGATCGACCCCTCCTGGCAGACTACTATTTCCCTTTGTAAATGATTTAAAAATTGAATTATCGTGATATAACTCTTGGGCATTCTTAGTATAATGATTTGGGAGACATAGAGGACCAGTAGGGCGTATAAATAAATGTTGGGATCATTAATATTCGACGAGAATGGTATTTATGGGAAGTTTACTTTAGGGTTAGTAAATTGTTATGTTAAAGTGTGAGGCGCGTAAGAGAGTTACGATGAAACGTAAATGTGACACCTACTGAATTTTCTACTTGGGAGAATATAGTCCACGAGTGTCACGAAATAAGTGAGAAAACCCTTCGAGTTAAGGTTAGAGATGAAACCTTATACGTAATACTAATAATGTAAAATTAAGTATAAATGTTGTAATTATGGGTAACGAGAGGAACCTATATTAATATGATAAAAGTGGTATATTTATATGATTGTGTGTACATATATTATATACATGTGAAAAACATACCGCGCTACTTGCTATCCTTGAGGTTACCGCGCTGGGACAGTCTTATCTCGATGGGACCTTTATGGGGGATATTGACTTGTACCCTAGAAGATAGATATCCTTGGTACAGGCTATCGAATTGATAGTTCAGACGGTCCTAAGAGACGCGAGTATGTGCCATCCTCTTAGAGACTTGGAATCTATGCTTCGCCTCGATATTATTTGTGTATGTGTTAATACAGTTCGAGAGTGATTCCGAACTTGTATTCCCCTTGATATGAGTGGTATGGGGTTTGGATTGTAGAAGTATGCACGCACCATAGTTTTATGTGGGGTGCTGTTTTTATATATATTATGCGAGTAGTTAATATATATATAAGATTTGGAAATTTGAAACTGTCTACTGTGATTTGATAAGTAGGACATGGTTGATGACTTATATAGTAAATACTTGTTTTGTGAAAGTATAAAATGTCACTGAAAAACTTTATAAATTAATAAAAGTTAAAACGAGAATTGTGCTGCTAATTGGACGTATTCTTTCTAAACAATAATATTGTTCGGTTTTGAAATCTTATGAGTAAGTTAAGATACGCTAAAGTATTGGGAAGGTTAGTATGTTATAATGATAAGATAAACCCTTGGGAAGGTTAGTGCGATAGGTGTGCACATTAGAAGAGAGGTGAGTATTTCTCAAGAGAATGACGCTCTAATATGTTGTTGCATTGGCCTGTATCAATTTAAATACTTGCTAAACGTATTTTAAAATCAAACACACTTTCGGGCTCTGACCCGTTCTCTTTTTCTCTCTCTTGTATATATATGTATATATTTCAGGTGCCCAGCCACAGGGGCGTCTTGCTTAGGATCCCTTGAGAGGAACGTGCTGCAGCTTAGGTGGGAGTTCCAGGTCACTTGCGTAGACGGCTTCCTTTATTGACTCCACTTCTAGCATTCTCATTTATTGGGCATGTGTCGCCCTTTCCATTATTTCATTATTATTGGGATATTTGTATTTCAGTTATTTCCAGTATTGTTACTATGGGTTTTATTCACTTTGGATTTGTGACTTTAGTTTTCGTATGTGAACATTCGATTGACGAATGTATTATATTCATTGGATTTTGTGTTCCAGGTTTTTGTGATGTGATTCTTAATTGTTGGAATGTTGTTAATAAAATAAATAAATCTTTTTCTTTAAATAAAATTTGGAAAGTTATGTATGAAAATGTTTTGACACTTAGCTTAATTATTTAGGATGTTAAATTGGAAAAATTATTTTTATCGACAGTGATGCTGAGAATGAACCAACTGTTTACCTTGATTTAATTTAATAAAGGAGTGATCGCCCGGTATTTAATTAGGCGGGGTGTCACAGGTGGTATCAGAGCATCAGGTTCTAGTGTCCATAGGATCTGTACGGCTTATTTCGCTTTCAGCTTAACGTTATTGCTATAGAGCCCTATTTTTAGGATTGTTGTATTCTTGCTTTTATCTTTAAGTCTTCAGCTATTGAGATTTGATAATAACTGTAGACTAATAAACTTGTTCACGTTTCAGATGCCTCCGAGACGTGCTCCGAAAGATAGGCGTGCCCAAGCCGAGCAGCCAGCAGCTCCGGCACCAGGCACAATGAATGCAAATAAAGTAGCCGCCATTGTTGCTCAGGCGGTGAATGCCGCGATAGCAGTGATTCAGCAGGATCCACCCCAGGTTCAGGCAGTAGCGCCAGTACTAGCACAGCTTCCATCTGCATGGGAGAGGGTTCGGGATGCTTTTCAGAAAGCGCATCCCCCTGAGTTTTCTTGTAGCTCCGATATTGTTACAGTTAGCCAAAGGAAGAAGGACATCCAGCGGCATCTCCGTATGTATGAGTGAACTAATGTGAAAAAGCAGTTATTGGCTTCCTTTAAGCTGGTGGGAGCCGCCTTACAGTGGTGGGAGTCCACTACTACTTTGGAGGAGAGGGACACGATCCCTATTCAGTTGTTCTGGGAGCGGTTTGACCGCAAATATTTTCCACCCGCAGTGCAGACTGAGATGAGGTGGAAATTACTAAATCTGAAGCAGGAGAACCTTACTGTAGCTGAGTATGAGGAGGAATTCACGAGACTTCTCACCATTGTGCCAGATAAGGCACCTACTGAGAGCAAGAAGATTATGCTGTTTGTCGACGGGTTAGCTTGGAGGATCCGTCAACACCTTATTGGGAACCTATCCCTGAGTACGTTCACTGATGTACTTAATGCCGCATTGTTACATTGCCAGGATCACCGCTTCCATCTTCAGGGAAGTAAGAGAGCAGGAGAGTCCAGCCAGCAGGGCAGGGCCGAGGGTAATAGTGCCGGTGGGGCACCATCTCAAGGACAGACTCGTCAGCACGAGCAGAGTTCCCATCAGGGGGAACCTACTAAGCGATTCCGTTCAGGTGATTCTAGGTAGGGATTCGGGGGTTTCAGGCAGGGCCAGCCTAATCAGCAGGGCCAGCAGGGCCAACACCGACCGCAGGGCCAGCAGTAGGGCCAACAGCGTGCACATCAGGGCCCACAGGGCCAGTGGCGTGGAGGTAACGGCCAACAGGGTCGTGGACAGCAGGGTCAGAGGGGAGGTAACTTCAAAGGCCGATGCTTTGGGTGCGGTAAACATGGCCATAGGCGCCAGGATTGCCCAGAGGGTGATAGGGCCCCCCAGCAGCAAGGAGCCCGTAATGAGCCGCAGAGACCACTTTTTCCACCCGCCCTCCCAGCTCCAGCCCAAGTGCCAGCCCTACCAACCATTCCAGCAGCTTCAGTGCAGCAGGGGCAATTACAGTATGGGCGTGTCTATAACGTCCACTAGGAAGAAGCTCCACAGGCACCGCCCGCGATTGAGGGTATGTTTCCTATCCATGGTACTATGGGTCGGGTTTTGTTTGATACGGGGGCAACACATTATTTTAGAGCTACACATTTTACGAAGTCCTTAGGGTTGTTAGCCACAGCAGAGAGCACCGTGACGTGTGTAGACTCACCACTGGGGAGTGGGTCCCTTATTTTCTTTATATGCCGAGGAGTGGGGGTAGATATTGGTAGCTTGGTATTACCTGCAGACATGTTAGTCTTAGACATGCACGAGCATGATGTGATTATTGGTATGGATTGGCTCACAGCTTACAGAGCCATGATTGATTGCTTCGGTGGGAGCATTATTTTTTCCATTCCGGGGCAAGAGATGTTTGTAGTGGCGATGCCTCGCCCAGAGGGAGGTTCGACCGCTCATTTATATTACATAGAAGAGGATACCTCTAAGGAGGTTGTGATTCTCTTAGATTCGATCCCAGTTGTCAGGGAGTATTTCGAGGTGTTTCAGGAGATACCAGGCCTACCCCCCAGTTGAGAGATAGACGTTGTTATAGATTTATTGCCATATACGAGACCTATAGCACGCGCACCGTACCGTATGGCTCCGGCAGAGATACGAGAGCTACGGGATCAGATAGAGCAGCTGTTAGGTCAGGGCTTCATTTGCAGGAGTACCTCACCTTGGGGCGCTCCAGTTTTATTTGTGAAGAAGAGAGATGGTTCACTGAGATTGTGTGTGGACTACCGGGAGCTGAACAAGGTCACGATACGAAATAAGTATTCGTTGCCTCGAATCGATGACCTGTTCGACCAGTTGAGGGGAGAAACTTTCTTTTCGAAGATAGATCTGAGGTCGGGGTACCATCAGTTACGTATTAGAGAGCAGGATGTTTCAAAGACTGCCTTCTTGTCGAGATATGGGTCCTATGAGTTCAGGGTGATGCCGTTCGGACTCACAAATGCTCCAGCCGTTTTCATGGATTTGATGAACCGAGTATTCAGAGAGTTCTTGGATCAGTTTGTCATCGTCTTCATATATGACATCTTGATATATTCACACTCTGAGGAGGAGCATGTCGAGCAGTTGAGGCAGGTTCTTCAGACTCTACGTGAGCATCAGTTGTATGCTAAGTACGAGAAGTGTGGATTCTGGTTGCGAGAAGTACAGTTCTTGGGCCATGTTGTTTCTGAGCAGGGGATAGCAGTTGACCCGAGCAAAGTGTCAGCGGTGAGGGAGTGGGGACAGCCCACGACACCGACGGAAGTGCGTAGTTTCTTGGGGTTAGCTGGTTACTATAGGAGATTCATTCGGGGATTCTCCAAAATAGCGGGTCCATTGACCAATCTGACTCGTAAGGGGGTACCATATGTTTGGGATGACGCTTGTCAGTTGGCTTTCGACGAGCTGAAAGACAAGCTTACTTCAGCGCCAGTCCTTGCGTTACCGAAGCCGGGTATGGAGTACCTGGTTTACACCGATGCGTCCTTACGGGGACTTGGGGGAGTACTTCAGCAGGAAGAGAAGGCTATAGCTTTTGCCTCCCACAAGCTTAAGCCACATGAGAATAATTACCCCACCCATGACCTGGAGTTAGCAGCGGTCGTCTTTGCATTGAGGATATGGAGGCACTACTTATTGGGTGAGAAATTCTGTTTGTTCACAGACCACAAGTCATTGCAGTACCTGTTCACTCAGCGAGAGCTGAATATGCGTCAGTGCAGATGGCTAGAGTTTGTGAAGGACTACCAGTTTGATATAAATTATCATCCGGGAAAGGCTAACGTAATTGCTGATGCATTGAGTCGTAGACCGGTAGACGAGGTAGCGGATGTCTGGAAAGCAAAGTGGAAGGAGTTGGGTCACCAGGACGCAGTAGCACGTTCTTTCATATCCGTGATGTAAGTCACACCCGAGATTGTTACGAGGGTGATACAGACACAGACCACAGACTCGTTTTGGCAGGAGAAGATTGTACGACTTTTAGCCGAGGGTGATGAGTCTTATTCTGTTAGTTCTGATGGGGGTTTGAGGTTTAATGGGATATTGGTGGTTCCAGAAGGAGCAGAATTATGTCATGCAGTGATGACTCATTCTCACGGGTCCCGATTTGCAGTACATCCTGGAGGAGATAAGATGTACCAGGATATGAGGCGACAATACTGGTGGAGTGGGATGAAGAAGGACATCGCTGAGTTCGTGTCCAAGTGTTCTACCTGCCAACTGGTGAAGGTGGACCACCAGAAACCGTCAGGGTTACTTCAGCCATTGGAAGTACCCGCGTGGAAGTGGGAGAGCATTTCCATGGATTTTATTACAGGGTTGCCTACCTCACAGTGGGGACATGACTCTATCTGGGTGATTGTAGACCGTTTGACCAAGGTAGCCCATTTTCTTTCGGTGCAGACAGATTATATATCGGGTCAGTATGCTCAGTTGTTCATCGCTGAGATTGTCAGATTACACGGGGTGCCCCTGAATATTGTGTCAGATAGGGACAAGATTTTCGTGTCACGTTTCTGGGAAAGCTTTCAGGAGGCTATGGGTACTGAGTTGAGGTTGAGTTCAGCTTACCACCCACAGACAGATGGACAGACAGAGAGTACTAATCAGATGTTGGAGGATATTCTACGCATGTGTGTTCTCGATTTTGGAGGAGGTTGGTAGCGACATCTTCCACTGGTAGAGTTTGCTTATAATAACTCTTATCAGTTCACGATTGGCATGGCTCCATTTGAGGCTTTGTATAGCAGGCCTTGTCATTCTCCAACTTGTTGGCTCGAGGTGGGGGATAACAAGTTGCTAGGACCAGAGGTGATTCAGGAGACCTCCACGAGGATTGAGATGATCAAGAGTCGCATTCGGGTAGCCCAGGACAGGCAAAAGAGCTACGCCGATGCAAAACGATTCTTTCGGGAGTTTAGTGTGGGGGACCAAGTGTTATTGCGCGTATCCCCTATGAAGGGAGTGATGAGGTTCGGGAAGAAGGGGAAGTTGGATCCGAGGTACGTGGGACCATTTACCATCATCGAGAGGATTGGGCCGGTTGCATACAGGTTGGGACTACCAGAGCATTTACATCGCATCCACGATGTATTCCACATCTCGTCGTTGAGACGATATCTTCGGGATGATATGGCCCATACTCACATTGCGATAGATGAGATCGACTTACAGCCTGATACCTCTTACGAGGAGAGACGAGTGGCAATTCTAGACAATAGTGAGAGTAGATTGAGGTCGAAGATAGTTCCACTTGTGCGAGTCCAGTGGGAGCATCATAATGTGGAGGAATCCACTTGGGAGCGTGAGGCAGATATGCGCGAGAGATATCCAGAGTTGTTCTTACCAGGTATGCCTTATTTTCCGAATTTCGGGACGAAATTACGTTATTAGGGGGGAAGTATGTAATACCCCGTATTTTTATGCTATATTAATTTGTGGATTTATAACATTTAACGTGAATGATTTATTTAATAAAAATCCAGAAATTAATTATGCTAAAAATTAATTATGTTATAATTATTAACGTGACGAGAGTTAGTAATTATGGGAAATTTGTTGAATAGTACTAATGAGCAAAGTAATATACTATATTGGTTATATTGAATGTCATGAGTGAATTAAATGACAATTTCGGAAAATTAAGTCGGGACGTGCCCGTGTCACGTCGGGACTAATTTTGTTAAATAAAAAGTGAATATTTTATAAGTTGTTCGTATGGTCGTTTTAAGTGCGCCAACGCGTCCGAAAGGGTCGAGATAGTCAGAAATGTGTACCCGGGGGTTTAGTTTGGATCTCGGGGTATTTTTAGGCCTAATTGGTACCCCGGGAGGGCAATTTAATCATTTCACCTTTTTGGGTAATTGAACCCACGAAATTCAGCAACCTATATCAGCCATTTAGGTTATTTTTTAGGGTTAGAATATTCAGAACACAAGTGACGGCCATTGGAGAAGAGAGGAGAGAGCTCCAAGGCAATCCAAGGCCAAAAAGTCACCGGTTTGCACTGCCGCCACCACCAACGCGTAGATCGCGAGAAGGGGAACGCAACCACACCGAATTCATCTACAAACCATACTTCTGAAAATCCCAGGTAAGTATTTAACTTGCATATTTTCGTTAGTGCAATCTCGTATTAATTTAGGATTGATTAGAGATGAAAACTATGGAAGAAAACCCAATTTGTGTTAGGAAAATGCATGTAGTATTGATTATATGGAAATTCTGGAACCCTTGCCATGTAGAGGAATATAACCCACGAAATTTTGATGATATATGAGAAGGAATTTCTGGTAAAAACATATAAGAACCTTGATTAAGAAAAACTCTAGGGTTATTGATGATTAGATGGGATTTTGGGTTAATTATCCATGTTGAATGTTACATATACACATGCTGTACGTTGAAAACATCTGGTATATTGTTATAATGATAGTAGTAGGATTTTTGGGACGTTTAGAATGGAAAAACATGGTTTTGGTTGAAGAAATTTGGTAGAACCCATAACTGCATTTTTGCAGAATTTTCGCAGACCTGCTTGATCAATCGATCCAGCCTAGAGCTTCGATCGATCGAAGGTTCTATCGATCGAGCCCCAAACCTCGATCGATCGAGCCCCAAACCTCGATCGATCGACCCCTCCTGGCAGACTACTATTTCCCTTTGTAAATGATTTAAAAATTGAATTGTCGTGATATAACTCTTGGGCATTCTTAGTATAATGATTTGGGAGACATAGAGGACCAGTAGGGCGTATAAATAAATGTTGGGATCATTAATATTCGACGAGAATGGTATTTATGGGAAGTTTACTTTAGGGTTAGTAAATTTTTATGTTAAAGTTTGAGGCGCGTAAGAGAGTTACGATGAAACGTAAATGTGACACCTACTGAATTTTCTACTTGGGAGAATATAGTCCACGAGTGTCACGAAATAAGTGAGAAAACCCTTCGAGTTAAGGTTAGAGATGAAACCTTATACGTAATACTAATAATGTGAAATTAAGGATAAATTTTGTAATTATGGGTAACGAGAGGAACCTATATTAATATGATAAAAGTGGTATATTTATATGATTGTGTGTACATATATTATATACATGTGAAAAACATACTGCACTACTTGCTATCCTTGAGGTTACCGCGCTGGGACAGTCTTATCTCGATGGGACCTTTATGGGGGATATTGACTTGTACCCTAGAAGATAGATATCCTTGGTACAGGCTATCGAATTGATAGTTCAGACGGTCCTAAGAGACGCGAGTATGTGCCATCCTCTTAGAGACTTGGAATCTATGTTTCGCCTCGATATTATTTGTGTATGTGTTAATACAGTTCGAGAGTGATTCCGAACTTGTATTCCCCTTGATATGAGTGGTATGGGGTTTGGATTGTAGAAGTATGCACGCACCATAGTTTTATGTGGGGTGCTGTTTTTATATATATTATGCGAGTAGTTAATATATATATAAGATTTGGAAATTTGAAACTGCCTACTGTGATTTGATAAGTAGGACATGGTTGATGACTTATATAGTAAATACTTGTTTTGTGAAAGTATAAAATGTCACTGGAAAACTTTATAAATTAATAAAAGTTAAAACGAGAGTTGTGCTGCTAATTGGAAGTATTCTTTCTAAACAATAATATTGTTCGGTTTTGAAATCTTATGAGTAAGTTAAGATACGCTAAAGTATTGGGAAGGTTAGTATGTTATAATGATAAGATAAACCCTTGGGAAGGTTAGTGCGATAGGTGTGCACATTAGAAGAGAGGTGAGTATTTCTCAAGAGAGTGACGCTCTAATATGTTGTTGCATTGGCCTGTATCAATTTAAATACTTGCTAAACGTATTTTAAAATCAAACACACTTTCGGGCTCTGACCCGTTTCCTTTTTCTCTCTCTCTTGTATATATATGTATATATTTTAGGTGCCCAGCCACAGGGGCGTCTTGCTTAGGATCCCTTGAGAGGAACGTGCTGCAGCTTAGGTGGGAGTTGCAGGTCACTTGCGTAGACGGCTTCCTTTATTGACTCCACTTCTAGCATTCTCATTTATTGGGCATGTGTCGCCCTTTCCATTATTTCATTATTATTGGAATATTTGTATTTCAGTTATTTCCAGTATTGTTACTATGGGTTTTATTCAGTTTGGATTTGTGACTTTAGTTTTCGTATGTGGGCATTCGATTGACGAATGTATTATATTCATTGGATTTGTGTTCCAGGTTTTTGTGATGTGATTCTTAATTGTTGGAATGTTGTTAATAAAATAAATAAATCTTTTTCTTTAAATAAAATTTGGAAAGTTATGTATGAAAATGTTTTGACACTTAGCTTAATTATTTAGGATGTTAAATTGGAAAAATTATTTTTATCGACAGTGATGCTGAGAATGAACCAACTGTTTACCTTGATTTAATTTAATAAAGGAGTGATCGCTCGGTATTTAATTAGGCGAGGTGTCACAGAGGAGCAGCTTAGGCTCTAAGCTAAGGCACTAATTACAAAAATGCCATTACTACTCCTTACCTCTAAATACAAGAACAAAACACTGTTCTAAAAAACCCGCCTAGGCTTGAGGCTTGGGAGAAACGCCTCGCCTTAAGATTTTGACGCCTTATGCTTGATAAAACCTTTGAGGTGTACTTTTTCTCTAAAAACAACAATGCTTTAGTGAAACGATATCACCTTTTAAAGATTTTTTTACAAACCGGACCATTATCTCATCCAAAATAATCAAATAGTATTTTTATTTACAAATATTCAGACATATTTTTATGATATGTACAATTTTAGTATTTTAATAGCCTTGTTATGGTTAAAAAATATTAAAATACATTAAAAAGACCTAAACGCCAAGGCCCGCCTAGGCTTTTAAGGCTTAAGGCTTGGCCTTCACACCTCGATCACGCCCCGCGTTTTTTAGAACCTTGCAAAAAAATAAAGGAAAACACAATAATAAAATGAAAGAAAATATAAAAGAGAATAAAATGACTAATAAAACCCTAAAAATGTCCTATTTCCATCACTCTCCCGACTTCAAAAATCTCGTCTTCGAGCGTAGGAGATGGACGGTAAGAAAGTAAGGCGCCCATCAAAGAGCTCCTCAAATTGAAGAAGAGTCGTCCTTATAAACACCCATATATAGGCTTGAAGGAAATCCCGAGAGGATAGGAACATCATCCAAATATGGTCGTCCAACAAAATCGCAACCCAAGATTCGCGTGATGAGTCCTCTCAATGCTATGCCGCGGGGAATTTCCTCCGAGCGCATATCAAATGTAACCAAAAATAGTTCCACAAACCCACCACTAAACACATCACTTCCATTCGCCACTTCAATACCATTCCCAAATATGGGAAGAAATCTCCCATATTAAATGTGTCTTGCTCGTGAAAATGCATGCGAGTCACCCAAACATCCTCAATAAAAATGTCAAAAAATTCCCCAATACACATTCTAATTTCGTCCTTTCTATATTCATTTCCATCAATAGGCTTGGGATGGGAGTTTTTACTGTTGATTTGACTCGATTGGGGGATTGAGGGATGAATAATGATTGGGTGAAGGAACCAATATAGGACTAGTCACGAAGAATCTTAAATTGAGCCTCGGGAGTGAATCGGGCCAGAGATGTAATTTTTTTGTGTAGGGGCCAAGAAATGGTTCAGGTGGGAGCTCATAGGTAGGAGGAGGGTTTTGGGGTAGCGATGAAGGGAACAGCGTATAATCGGGGCTATCGGGTAGGGGTTGATCACCATGTGGGTTTAGAGGTTCGTCAGAGCCTATTTAAGCTTGTCTCATTTATTTTATGAGCTTGTCTCGAGCGAGCACGACTACTTTGGTTCATTTTACAAGAGAGCCCTAATTAAGAGTATCATTTCATATCCTACTAACTTATAGGTGCAAATGAACTGGACCAAGTTTGAGCTATGCGTAGTTAAGCTCGTTTATTAAACGAGCTCGAAATTATGTTTGAGCTCAATTCATTTGCTAAACGAACGAGATGAACACGGTTCGAGCTCGAGCAACTCGATTTTAAGAGCCATAATTGAGCTCGTTTATGCTTCAAAATCGAAGCACGAGCTGCGCCCAACGATTTCAATTTTTTAAGCGAGATCAAAATCGTGTTCAAGCTCGATTTGTTTTCCTAACAAACGAGCCAAGCTTGAGATTTAATCGAGTCGTTCTCGAGCCATTAAAAAATAACTCGTTCCTTTAGCGTCCCTTCATAGGGGAGACTTTTTTTCAATTATTACGTGACATTCTTTTTGGTAAATATATAAACATATAAAAATTGCACATCTTATTACGCCTAATTTTGAATCGATCAACAAAAGTTGGATTGGATCACAACTCTAACTCCATATCCAAATCTTAGATTTAAAATTGATTCATTAAAAATTTTGGATGATGAGATTGTTTGAGTAACCCTTCATTTTCATTTGATCGCATTGGAATTTATTGAAATTTTAGGGTTTTGAAATCGGGTCATTGTAGTTGTGTTATTTTCAAATTTATCTCATGTGTTTGTTCAGCCTTATTATGATTGTTCAACCGTAATTTCAAGCTTAACTTTCAAATTTGTTATGCATTTGTTTTGTAATTGAATTTGAAGTCTAAAATCTAAATTTGAAGAATTTGATCATTTGTTTTTATGTCTGAACCTCCAAATGGATGCATTTAGATAAATTCGTGTTCAAAGTTTAGATTCGGAGTTAATTTTACGTCTTCACTATCTCCTATAGCGGTTGGCCTCTTAATTAAAAAAACATAATTTAGTACCTCTAAAGTCTCTAAAGTCTGAATGGTTAATTTGACCTCTTAACCATTCAGAGTCAATTATAGTGGTACCCGCTTAATAAAAAACAACGAACACTATTTAGTACCTCTAAAGTCTGAATGGTTGAGATTTTGACTTATGTGCTAAAAATAAACGACCCTTATGGGTGGTTATTTCATCTCTTGTGCACTTGTTTTCATCTCAAGCTGAAGTATGTGTAAGGACATTTTGTCCAACATACTTGTATATGTCATTAGCCGTAACACCGTTGAAGAAATTCATGTCCACATCGTCATCAACGGAATCCGAGTATCGAATCAAGGAAGGAATCAGAAATCCAGTCAGCGGGACCGGTCCGCCTCAATGAAAAAGGAACCGATCTGCTAACATCCCGGACCGGTCCGCCAAGAAATTAAAAGAACCGATCCGCTTCCGGACCGATCCGCCTCCCTGCCGGACCGATCCGTCTTTCACATTGAAGCTAGTGAGCACCGAACCGAATCAGCCTCAAATTAAAAGAACCGGTCTGCCATCGGACCGATCCGCCTAAGGCCCGGACCGATCCGCCCTGGATAACCACGAACAGATCGTGTGGAGATTTTTAGGGCAAATGAATTCTTATTTATACCACGATCGGGGAGTTGGTTTTCTTAAGGCTTATACACGATTTCCAGAGTAGATAAACTCTAAGGCCTTCATGGTATTTGAGTCCATTGATTCATACCCATGATTCACATAACTTCCAAACCTATTGTGAATCAATTCTGGTAACCCAAGAACACCATTGCTGCTGTTCAACCCTTGTGAAGTGGACCGCTTCTTCCTCTTCATTGCTGCCCTACTGGAAAGGGATATTCCAGCCGCGACTACAGAATCCGATACCCGAGGGTAATTCTTAGTCAAAAACTTGTATTTCAGTGTAATCCGATTGTAAGCCGTTTCTCTTACAAATTATAGTGATATACAAATGGTTTTGCCCCTGTGGGGGATTTTTCCTTAATTATGTGTGTTTGAATAACTCTTGCATGATGTCATATTGTTTCAATCACACCTAGTTGCATGTTTAGGGTTAATTTGGGTTAAAAGGAATTTATTATATTGTTTCCTTATTTGAACGCAAGCGCCAACTCTTTCAAATTGGTATCAGAGCAGGTTACGCTAATCTATCGCGTATTCCTATTTTCCGCAAAAGTTTTCTAAGATCTCAATTTTCTGAAAAAATTGATTTTTAAATAAAAAAAAAGTGCGTGTTCAAATGGAGAAGTCATATTATAAAATGCCTATTTTTGACGGGTCAAATTATGCTTATTGGAAAGCCCGTATGAGGTCGACTTTAAAAGCCATTGATGAACGTGTATGGATTCTGGTTGAACGAGGGTGGACTCCTCCCACCGTGACTGTTGATAATTTGACCAACTTGAAACCTGACTTTACTTGGTCTGATGAAGAAATTAAATGGTCATCTTTTAATTCTAAGGGTCTAAGTGCTATTTCTGGGTTTGTCACACCTGATGAGTTCAAACGCATAATGACGTGTACCACGTCAAAAGAGGCATGGGATGTTTTACAACTCACCCATGAAGGAACTAATGCTGTGAAAGAGTCTAAGTTGCAAAACTTGACAACTCAATTTGAAACAATCACCATGCATGATTCTGAATGCTTTGATGAATTTTATGCTAGACTTTCTGACATTGTGAATACTAGTTTTAATCTTGGTGAACAAATTCCGAATGCTAGAGTGGTTAAAAAGATTCTTCGTTCTTTGCCTAAGCGTTCTATCCCTAAAGTCACTGTGCTAAATTCTATGGGTAATTTAAATACGCTAAAATTGGAAGAACTTGTAGGAGATTTGCAAACTTATGAAATTGATATGTTCCCTAAAAATGCTAAATCTAAAGATAAGGGAATTGCACTTAAAGCCCAAGAGAGAAGGAGTGAGGGGTCAGCTAGAAAGAGAGTAGAGTCATCTAGAAAGAAAGAGACTGACACGTCGGATTCTGAGTGCGATTTTGACTTAGATGATTTGGCTCTTTTCGCAAAAAATTTCAAGAGGATTCTCAAATTTAAGAAAAATGGCAATTTTAAAGATAAAAAATTTTTTGAGAAAAATAAGTTTGAAAAGAAAAATGAAAAAGATTCCAAAAATCCTCCTCTGAAAGAAAGTGAGAGATGTTTTGAGTGCGACGGTAAGGGACACAGAGTGTTTGAGTGTGCCACTCATCTGAATAGGGAAAAGGGTAAAGCTGTCCTAAATGCTACCCTTAGTGACGACAGTGAGGTCGAGTCGGTGGACTCGGGAGATGAGTCACAGCATGAGCGTAACTTCAATGCGTTCATGGCTAGTCATGTGAATACTCCTTGTTCTCCTCACGACGATGAGGATGATGCTTCACAGGGACACCTCGACAATGAGAGCGAAGAAAGTGAGGGAGAGGAGGAAGGTAGTGAGGACGAGAGTAACCTTCAACGCGCCTACGCCGAGTTATATAATGAGTCTTTCAAAACTAAAAAACGTAACAAGGCGTTAGTTCTTAGGATCACCGCGTTAGAAGAAGAGTTAGAAGAGACGAGAGAGAGAGAGTCCTCTACCTGCACCGCCATGAGAGAGAGAGAGTCTGCCTGGGTTAGTAAAGAGAATTTGCTTAGAGAGAGAGAGAGCAGTTTTGAGAAAGAGAAAGCGGACTTGACTAAACAAGTGGCTAGTCTTACTAGTGAGCTCCATTCCTCCATGGAGACTCGGAAGAAACTTAAAGCCCTTGTTGCTCAGCTTACTCATGACCTTGAGAGAGCTAGGAAAGTCAAGGTACAAATCGAGGACATATCTGGGAAGATGGGAAAGATGCTCCTCGGTCCCGCTTTAGGTTTTGGTGACAGGCAAGGAATTGGTTTTGATGGTGCCTCCACGTCTCAAATTGCATCGGGACCAATTCCTGAGTTTACTACGACTCCTTATGGCCGTCATCAAAAACCTCGAAGGAGAGTTCGACCAAGAAAAGCAAACCAAGGTCTGCCTTTGACTGTACTCTTTCGTACTTATTGCAAAAGAAAAGGCCACCTTAGGGAAGCTTACTATAGCATGGGTCGGACACGACGTACTTTTGCTCCTCCACATCATACTGATGAGTTTGCTAGTCTGAGAAAGCAAGTTGAGTTTCTAGCCGCCACATCACTGAGTTTGATGGAGGAATTTCGACGAATGTCCTCACCGTCAATGAAAGCTTCCGGCATTCCGGCTAAAACCAACAACGACAACGGTAAACAAAAGGTTACCTATTCTTGGGTTCCTAAGAAAGAGAAAAAGGCCCTTGTTGTTCATGTTGCTCTCAAAGCACATAATACCTCTCAGTGGTATTTTGACAGTGGATGCTCCAGACACATGACAGGTGATGTCTCCCTTTTTACTCAGATTGAGGATTATGATGATGGGAGAGTTACTTTTGGAGATGGGAGTAAATCTAGCATTGTAGGACGAGGTACTGTAGAGTTACCAGGACTTCCTAAGCTAGAAAATGTCTTGTACGTCAAAGGTTTAAAAGTAAACCTTCTCAGCATCAGCCAGCTGTGCGACGATGACTTTGCAGTAAAGTTTGACCGGGAAGCTTGTAAGGTCTATAATCAAGCCGGTAAACTATTAGTGCAAGGGGTGAGGACAGAGGATAACTGTTATGGGACTGAGCCCAAATCCTCACTTGTCTGCAACAGCGCCACGATCACTCCTATGGATCTGTGGAACCAACGTATAGGTCATGTGAATGTTAGAGACTTATCTCGTTTAGCTAAAAAGGACCTAGTACGTGGCTTACCATCACTTGGAAAGCCAACTTCCATGATTTGTGGACCCTGTCAGTTGGGAAAACAAATCCGTAGCCCTCATAGGAAGTTGAATTCTATTACCACCTCCCGTGTTCTTGAGTTGATTCACATGGATCTTATGGGTCCTACTCGCACGAAGAGTCTAGGTGGTAATAGATACATTCTCGTGATGGTAGACGATTTCTCTAGATACTCTATTGTAGGTTTTCTAAGAGAGAAATCTGATGCTGTAGAGTTATTAACGACTAAGTGCCGTGTCCTACTAAATCAACACGGAGTCACTATTAACAGGATGCGTAGTGATAATGGCACTGAATTCAAAGAAGCAAATGTAGATCTCTACTGTGATAGCATTGGGATCAAACATGAGTTTTCTGCTGTGAGAACTCCTCAGCAAAATGGGATTGTTGAGAGAAAGAATAGAACCATCCAAGAGATGGCTAGATCTATGCTTCTAGGTCGTAAAGTTTCTAGGAGATTTTGGGCAGAGGCAGTGTCTACTGCATGCCACGCGGTGAATAGGGTGTATCTGCGTCCACACACACTTCACACTCCTTATGAGTTGTGGACTGGAAAGAAGCCCAACCTGGCATATTTTTGTGTTTTTGGGAGTAAATGCTATATCCTACGGGATAGAGAGCAATTAGGAAAGTTCGACTCCAGGAGCGACGAGGGAATATTTCTAGGATATTCATCGAATAGTAGAGCATACCGGGTTTTTAACCTGAAGAGCTCTAAGATTATGGAATCAATAAACGTCACCGTGCAAGATGACGAACCTCCGACGGTTATTGATCCTAATCTTCAGTGTGAGGATGAGGACTGTTCTGACAGTGATTTACCTGTTCCTCTCTCACACTCTGTGGACCCTATTCCTGTGTTAGGGGACACACCTGCTTGGGTTCGCAAGAGTCATGATCCTTCAGCCATTGTTGGCGATCCCACTCTAGGGGTCAAGACTCGTGCTCAACTAGAGAACGTTGTTAGTCATCATTGCTACACGTCCAAAGTCGAGCCCAAGAACGACAAAGAAGCACTCAAAGATGAACACTGGATATCTGCTATGCAGGATGAGTTGCTTCAATTTAAGAAGAACAATGTCTGGGAACTTGTCCCCCGACCTAGTGATACTAATGTTATTGGTACCCGGTGGATTTTCAAGAATAAAATGGATGAAAATGGTACCATAACCATAAATAAGGCTAGGTTGGTCGCTCAAGGCTACACACAGATAGAGGGTGTAGACTTTGGGGAGACATTTGCTCCTGTTGCGAGGCTTGAGTCCGTCCGCTTACTTCTCGCCATCGCATGTCATCTGCACTTCAAGTTATATCAGATGGATGTCAAGAGTGCCTTTCTGAATGGCATTCTACAGGAGGAAGTTTATGTGGAACAACCAAAAGGGTTTGAAGACCCTCTGCACCCTGAGCACGTCTACTATCTGAGGAAAGCCTTGTATGGTTTGAAGCAAGCACCCCGTGCTTGGTACGAGAGGCTTACTTCCTATCTCTTAGCGAGTGGCTTCAAGAGAGGGGGAGTAGATATGATGTTGTTCGTCAGGAGAGATGACGGTGCTATTTTGGTTGCCCAGGTCTATATGGATGACATAGTCTTTGGATCCACATGCTCCCAGCATGCTCACCACTTTGAGGAGGAGATGAAAAGTGAGTTTGAGATGAGAATGGTTGGTGAGCTTACATTCTTCCTTGGTCTCCAGGTTCGTCAGCTAGAGGATGGGATGTTCATCTCCCAATCCAAGTATGCTAGAGACCTAGTGAAGAAATTTGGTTTAGACTCCGCTAAGCATGCACGTACACCTATGAGTACCACTACCAAGCTTAGTAAGGACACTTTAGGCAAGGACGTAGAGCAAACCTTATATCGGAGCATGATAGGCAGTCTTCTCTACTTGACTGCTAGTCGTCTCGACATCGCCTTTAGTGTTGGAGTCTGTGCGCGATATCAGGCATCCCCAAAAGAGTCACATTTACTTGCTCTAAAATGTATTATTAAATACGTGAGTGGGACTCTCTCATACGGGATTTGGTATTCCTTTGATACCAATGACCATCTATCCGCCTATTCGGATGCCGATTGGGCTGGGGATGTAGATGGATGTAGGAGCACTTCTGGTGGGTGTTTCTATTTCGGTTCTGCTCTTGTCTCCTGGCTGACCAAGAAGCAAAATTCCATCTCTTTTTCCACTGCGGAGGCTGAGTATATAGCCGCCAGGAGTTGTTGCACACAACTCTTGTGGATGAAGCAAATGCTGGAGGATTATGGGATATCACAGGACACCATGACCATTTCCTGTGATAACACGAGCGCAATACACATATCCCGCAATCCAGTTCAGCATTCGTGCACAAAACACATCAGGATACGTGAGCACTTTATACGCCAGTTAGTTGAAGAGAAAGTCGTATCCCTGAGTTTTGTTCCTACCGACCGTCAGTTAGCCGATATTTTCACGAAACCTTTAGATGCCCTTAGATTTGAGAGTCTTAGGAAATCTTTAGGGATTTGCACAGTTGACTGAGGGGTTGGTATATGTCTAGAATAGGATGCTTCTTCATGTTCATATCATATGCTTCCTATTGCTAGTCTGTTTTATATGTACCATTGCTTTGTTGTACAGCTTTGCTTTATTCTTGTTGCTTTTCATAATTCTTTAAAAAAAATACAAAAAGATTTTCCTTTCAGAAAAATTTTGAGAAAAAGCACAAAAAGATTTTATTTTGATAATATTTTTTGAAAAAAGCCAAAAAGATTTTTCTGTTTTTGCACCTTTTATGGATGAGCATTTAAGTTAGCCAAGTCACAACTTCATTCCATATATTCATGTGACTGGTTGATAGAGATTTGAGAGGCTACATCATTTCATCCATGTGCTTAACATTGATTGGAGTCCTTGAGATGTAATTAGTGATATTTCCTACATGCTTGACTCCTATATCCTTTATTGCACACATGCATGGATGTATTTGTCTATTGCACTTGTCTATCTCATATTGGTTTGAGTGTTTCTATCTCAATTCTGTCTATACAATGTACAATATGCGATAAAACTTGACAAGATTGGATTGCATGTAAAAACCGTTTTGGTGAGCCTGAGTGTATTTTTTCATAACGGGGAGGGGCTGCGAAAGTTGATTCTTATCCTTTGCGCAAAAGCCACCGTTAAAAAGGACCTAAAAAATGGAGGAATTTTAATATCCGAGGTCCAAAGAGGTTAAAAGAGCCCGAAAAAATTGATAAGGCAATAAAAAGCAATTCATGCCAAATATGGGCCATTTAGGTTTCACCCAATTCTCCAAAGTTTGAGAATTTAGTATTCCTCTATTCACAATATAAATCTGAGGGAGTTTGGTTGGAGATTGACAAACGGGTTTTCACTTCCTTGAAAGTCCTGAAAAAGCATGAAAATCATTTTGGACGTTATTGGTGTAGAAATCACTTTGAGCTTTGATTTTTAGATTTGATATAGTCAATGTCTTATATTTCCAATCTTTTACACCAAAGGAAGCATTTGAGTTCATTCGTTAGGAATATCCAATATTCATCATGCACATATGTCATGTTTGTATGCTTTGATTTTCCTATCGAATTTTGTTCACACCTATTCTTTTACGCTATCACCGACTTGGTTGTTTTATGTTCATTCATGGTGTGATTTTGTGCCTTGTGTCACCCCGATACTTGATTGCTTGATTTATTTCTCTCATTTGTCTAATTGTGGACATCATAAAAAGGGGGAGAATGAATTATTTGATTATGGGGGAGTTTTGAAATTCTGAGAATATCATTTTAAATTGATATATATATGTTTATCTCATTTCAAACTCGATACGTCACTTGGTATGTGCTTTATCTCATGTGTGTAGGTACACCCTTGATAATCTCATGATGCACACCCTGATGAGAAAAGCGTTGAGATTTCTGATCGGAAGATTTGCAGAACAAACGATGCAGCCTTTATCATTTGTACCTCTTTCAGTTTTGGGTTCATGGAAGGGTAGATTTGTATAGGCATTTTTTATTCTAGATAATTCGGATTTTTTATGTATGTTCCGGCATAGACATAGGGGGAGATTTGTAAGGACATTTTGTCCAACATACTTGTATATGTCATTAGCCGTAACACCGTTGAAGAAATTCATGTCCACGTCGTCATCAAGGGAATCCGAGTATCGAATCAAGGAAGGAATCAGAAATCCAGTCAGCCGGACCGGTCCGCCTCAATGAAAAAGGAACCGATTCGCTAACATCCCGGACCGGTCCGCCAAGAAATTAAAAGAACCGATCCGCTTCCGGACCGATTTGTCTCCCTGCCGGACCGATCCGTCTTGCACATTGAATCCAGTGAGCACCGAACCGAATGCGAACCGAATCAGCCTCAAATTAAAAGAACCGGTCTGCCATCGGACCGATCCGCCTAAGGCCCGGATCGGTCCGCCCTGGATAACCACGAACAGATCGTGTGGAGATTTTTAGGGCAAATTAATTCTTATTTATACCACGATCGGGGAGTTGGTTTTCTTAAGGCTTATACATGATTTCCAGAGTAGATAAACTCTAAGGCCTTCATGGTATTTGAGTCCATTGATTCATACCCATGATTCACACAACTTCCAAACCTATTGTGAATCAATTCTGGTAACCCAAGAACACCATTGCTGCTGTTCAACCCTTGTGAAGTGGACCACTTCTTCCTCTTCATTGCTGCCCTACTGGAAAGGGATATTCCAGCCGCGACTACAGAATCCGATACCCGAGGGTAATTCTTAGTCAAAAACTTGTATTTCAGTGTAATCCGATTGTAAGCCGTTTCTCTTACAAATTATAGTGATATAAAAATGGTTTTGCCCCTGTGGGGGATTTTTCCTTAATTATGTGTGTTTGAATAACTCTTGCATGATGTCATATTGTTTCAATCACACCTAGTTGCATGTTTAGGGTTAATTTGGGTTAAAAGGAATTTATTATATTGTTTCCTTATTTGAACGCAAGCGCCAACTCTTTCAGTATGAATTTAAAAAATTTGTTTTCTTGTGTGTCTGAATGGTGTACTTAGACAAATTTGGGTTCAAAGTTCAGACTCGGTGGTTATTTAGAGGCCAATATAGCCGCTAGTCTCTTAATCATTTAAAAAAGGACTTTTTAGCTAAACCCCTAGTTTTTAATGTGTTATCTGAATTGACGCCCACTTTCCTAATCTCTTTGATATAACCCCCAACACTGAGGGGTTATCTCAAAATATCGAATAAAAATAGGGGGTTGAGTCAAAAAATTTATCTGAGTTTCCCCCCTATGTATAATGTCAAACTAAACTTAACCCCCTATGTTGGGGCAAATTCACAGAATTATGAAAACAAGGGGTTACGTCAAATTACGCATTAAAAATTGGGGGTTAAGTCAAAATGACCATTAAAAAAATAAATAATATTTGGTACATCTTAAGTCTGAATGGTTCAGAATAGACTTGAGGCAAGAACAAACAACCTATCATTCCTTATATATTGGTTTTATATATTCTTTAGGTCTCAAATTGATTTGCTTGATTTGCACATCGATGATTCAAATTTGGTTGAGTTTGTGGTAACTTAACTGCTTGGGTTAAGTTTTGTGTGCAGTGTAACGACAGTTGTAAGTTTTATGGGTTTAACAAATTCTCATGTATATATACGGAGTCTTACATACATACCACATATGAGATCCACTATTGCGGACAATTTTTTTTTAAATAGTATAAAAAATAATTTTGGGCGGACTTCTTTTTTATAGTATTTAAACATTTCATGGGACCCATAAAAAAATCAGCTCACAATGAATTCTTTTGCAATTTTAAAAAAATCGGTCAATCTATTTCAAAAATGTTTAAATAGCATAAAAGGGGGAAGGTAATCTTAGGTCCATCACAAATAAATTTTAAACATTAAAGGAATGTTGAAAAATTTTACACTTAGGTCCAATAATTCTCTTATTGTAGAAGTCCACACTATTGGCACAAAAAATGGACTTCATAGTAAAATGTCCTTAAATGTTTAAAAATTGTCAATAAGGGACCTAATTGGAAATTTCCCTATATATTACCTCCATCCCAAATTAAGAGGCTCTATTCATTTTTTTGTACAGATTAAGGATATGAACACTTGTTTACTATTATGAAATTTGGTTCTTTTATTAGGTCCAAAAAATGAATGTGGACTATTAATATGGGACAAACTGAAAAAGGAATAGGGGACTCTTAACATGGGACGGACGACATATCTCTCTCTGCCTCTCTTTATTTATATATATATATTTTGCATACACTTACATTATCAATTCTTAGGTTTGAAATCGACTTTGTGTACTGTTTTGATTTATTTTGTATTTTAGATCTGAATTGATTACTCTTGTTATCTGCTTTATGGTGGTTCTCAGTTCTCATGGACAAATTTCACATCTTTGTATAATTCATGAATTTATATTTATTGACTTAATGCTATTATTGTTGCATGATAGTCGATTACAATGCTTTTGTGCTGGTAGATATTGTTAGGGAATGTGCATACACTTATAGTACTGTTTTGAATACGATTACTGTTTTGATTGTTGATTTATTTTGTATTTGATTGTTGACATGGACTTTTCTAGAGAATATGCATACGCTTATATTATCATTTATAAAGAATGCGTGAATGCTTTTATGACAGCGGTTCGTGGCAGATAACAACTTGTCCGATTATTTATCAACTTGTGTATACCAGCACTTTTGTTTTAAAAGTTTCAACGACTATGTACCAAGTAATATATAGTATATAGTATCCTAATTTTTCTTATGTTCTGTTGGTATGTTGTTTCCGTGTGCATTCGCAAGGTATAAAATTGATATATTTAAGAAAATCTTATTAAGCTTCCCATTGTTGTTTATCTTTGTATTCCTATCATGCATTGCTTGATCTTACAGGTTTGGCGGGGAAAGGATCGGTCCCAAGCGGTATTTTAGTATATATTATAGATCGACTCTATATTCCCAATCCAAAGCATTGAAACCATCACTCCCCTATCTTTCTCTTTTTCTCTTTCCCCACATTCAACTTTGCATTGTCATCAGCAAAACCCCCAGACTCGCCCTCGCCCCCACTCACCTCCCCGACCCACCAATTCGGCACCCCCAAATCTCTCACGTCCGGTCTCTAATCGACGTGCACACAATGACCCGTCTCTCCTCCACGAATTGACCGCCTACCAATGCTCTCTCGATCTCCACCTCTCTGGCATCCTCTCCCACCGCTCCCTCCTTGAAAAATCCCTCTCTGCCCTCCATAAATCCCCCCTCACTCTCCACATCATCCAATTCGATGCCTCACACATCCTCTCCAACCTACGCTCCAACTCTTCCCTGGCTGATTAAGCCTCCATCAAAGTCCTCCAACTCGACCTCGCCCAATCCCGCATCAACACAACCCTCCTCCACATCAACTCCATCCTCCAATGCAATAATTGTATTCAAGGCGTCCAAAAATACCTTCAATTCGAAGATTTAGAATCCGCTACTAATTACATCAAAAATTTCACAAACATCGAATCCACTTACAAAGACATATGTCTAGACAAAAAAACGATTTGTCAATCATAAAAACCACCTCATTTCCATCATCCGTAAAACACTAGAGTTTTCCATTGACCAATGCGATCACGTCACTATTTTAAAGTTTATAAAATTGTTCCCCCATTATGTTTAGATGAAGAAGGCTTACAACTTTACGTTTCCTACTTAAAAAAATGATTTCCATGAGATCCAGATCTGAGTTTGAGGAGTTGACTGAAGTAATTGATAAAAAAGGATCCGTTGTTAATGCAAATTTCGTGACGTGTTTGATGAATTTGTTTAGGGATATAGTTTTGGCTGTTGAGGAGAATACCGAGGTTTTAAGGGGATTCTATGAAGAGGATGGGGTGGTGTACGCGATTTGCAAGTTGCAAGAGGAGTACGATATGCGAGGATAGATGATTTTGAGGAATTACATGGAGTATCGGGGATTAGAGAGGTTAGTGTTCGAGATTAATGAGTTTAAGAGGAGTGTGGATTTGGAGGAGGGGGACAGAGCTGAGGGAGACAGAGGTGTATTGGGAGGAGATTTTGGCATTGACGCAGTTGGGGGAGGATTACACGGAGTATACGGTGTCAAAAAAATAGGGATTGAGTGAGGGGGATCTAGAGTTGGGGCCGAGGGCGACGAGGGCGTTTAGGGGAGGGAGTTTTAGTAAGGTTGTGCATGATATCACAGGATATTATGTGATTTTTGAGGGTTTTTTATGGTGGAGAATGTGAAAAAGGCGATTAGGATTGATATGTTTGTGGGGGATGGGCTTACGAGTTCGATGGTGGATGATGTGTTTTATATTTTACGGAGTTGTTGTCGAAGGTCGGTGTCGACGGGGAATATAAATTCGATTATTGCGTTTTTGAGTAGCACGTTGAGTTTGTTGGGGAGTGAGTATAATGATATATTGCAACAGAAGATGAGGGATCCGAATTTAGGGGGAAGTTGTTTTTATGTGGTGTTGGGGCACAGAAGACTGCGGCGGAGATTACTACTGCTTTGAATAATACGGATGTGAGTAGTGAGTAAGCATTGAAGCTGCGGCATGAAATTGAAGAGCACTGTGCTGAGGAGAGTGCCATTGTAATTGGGTTATAGTTTTGTGTATAACTTTAATTGAATTTGTGATTACTTGTGTTTTCATATAATACTGTCCGTTTTTTAGCATCTCTAATATACCATCTCTAACAGGCCATGCAATCTATAGTTTATTTTTTATTTCATGTAATATTGGATGCTTTGATCTATTTTACATAGTCTTTCTGAAAATATGCATTTTAATGTGAGCATGTGAGATGTATAAAACAGATATTTAGTGCAAAAACCAAAAGACGCTAGAGGAGATTAGGCCTTTTAGTTTTTCGTTTGTTTGTGTTTTGTATCACTGTGGGTATGTGAAGCCTTTTACATAGCCCTCAAAATAGGCGTTTTATGATTCTTATGTAAAATACAACGAAAAGGAGACAAATTTTTTATTCAAAAATACAACGGAGGTGTAGTGACGCATGCGGCGAGGTCTCTTATTTGTTCATTTAATTTTTAAATTATAATATCACTGTTATCAAGCTTGGTCAATTTTGATAAATAAATTTTAAATTCAAGATAAGAAATATTGTATTGTTTCGTCAAAAGAATTCCATAAAGTCAGAATCTCCCCATCAATCCTGACTCCAAAGTCCTCCCTCACCTTGAGGTCCAGAGCTATTTGTTTTATCCTTTTCCAGCTTGATCATTCATCTTATACTTGATGAAAAGGAATATGCTTTAATATTAAACCAATATTACAAATTATTGAACAATAGCTGACCCAACCTCTTCTACAACATTACCGCTCAAAATGCACCCCTCACTCCTAGCTGCCTCATCTCTCTCATCAAATGGTTGAAGAGGGAGGAATGGCCTATTCAAAACCTAGAGTAATTTTAAAGAGTCTGGTTAAAAGGAAGTTTAGTCTCTAGAAATGGGGCCATATTAAAATTTGCTCAATCTCTAAACTAGTTAATGTAGCCCATGTATAAGACCTACCACACTCTCCATTCACTACTGATCTAAATTTTGCTACAGACTAACTTTTGTGGCTAGTATTATAGTTCGGCAGATTGGCATTCTAATAGGGTGGATCATCAGGTCAGTCATCCCAAGACGAGTTTGAATGGAATTAAGATGGTGTTCTATATACCAGCTATATTATTAATGTGACCTAATGTATGATCTAGAATGTGGGGGTAGTTCAGGGTCTAATCACTTCGATCATCTGTGTGGGTGAGGATCATACCCATAGTGAGATGAAGTGTAACTTTAGTTGAAGTTTGGGTTCACTTATTTGATTGGTTACACGTGTGTTTGGTTTACAAATGTGGGTTATCGATCCCTTTCATATATAGTTTTTGTTTCCATGTTTAAGAGACCGGTGATCTCGTCGGAGAAGGGTTACCATAGATTGTTGATGGAAAGAGAGTGGGACAGAGTGTGAGCACTAAATGCGTGGAAGAGTATTAATGGAGATCACATGAATAGTGTGTTGGAAAATCAAGAGAGTGGGTGATGTGACATAACAATTGCACCAAAAAGAAAGAGTAACAAATTAAGTGTAAACTCTCACAAATGTATTGATCAAATAACCCTTAAGGGGAGTGGTTACGTTTATTGGCCTCCAAAGGGAAAATTCCCTTGAGTGTGCTACTCTATATTCTAGGAAGTGTTAGAATTAGTAAGGTCATGAGTGATGTCATCCATGTATAATGTCCCTCGTGAAAACACTAACTGTACCTTTTAAAGTTCTTAAAACTAACTATTACTAAAAGCAGAAAATAAAGAATGAATAAAATAATACAAATAATAAATATTGCAAATTTTCCCTCTTATTCTCAGTTCACATCAAACTCACCCCCTTAAAAGAGTTTATTCATGAACTCAAAAGATGGCAGTAGTGTTTTGCAAAGTTATTGTCCGAGGTCGGTATCAACGGGGTATAGAAATTCGATTATCGTGGTTTTGAGTAGCGCAGTGAGTTTGGTGGGAATGGGTATGATGAGGTATTGCACTAGAAAACGAGATAGCTGATTTTGGGGAGGGGGGAGTTGTTTTTTGGTGGTGTTGGTGCACAGAAGATTGCGACGGAGATTACTACGGCTTTGAGTGATATGGATGTGAGTAGTGAGTTGCGCTGAAACTGAAGCATGAAATTGAGGAGTAATGTGCTGAGGTGAGTGCCATTTTAAATTATGTTATAGTTTTGTGGACATTCTTAATAAAATCTGTTGATTGCTTGTGTTTTCATATTACACTGTCTGTTTTTTAGTATCTCTAATAGGTCGTGCAATCTCTAGTTTGTGTTTGCGTATAATATTGGGTGTTTTGAGCTTTTTACATAGTCTTTCACCAAATTCGTATTATAATGTGAGCATGCAAAGTGCATAAAACAAATATTTAATGTGAAACCCAAAAGTCATTGGACTGCAGTCTTTAGATTATTTGTGTTTCGTAACATAATGGGTGTTTTGGGGCCTTTTACATAGTGTTAAATTATGTGTTCTAATGTGAGCATGTGAAATGCATAAAATGTTTTTTACGCAAAACACAATGGGGACACATTTTTTATGCAAAATACAACGGAGACGCAGTGGCACCTGCTGCAAGGCCTCCTATTTGTTTATACATTTTTCAAATTATAATATCATTGTTATCAAAATATTTTATTGTTTCGTCAAAAGATTTGCATATGTTCAGAATCTCTCCACCTATCCTGAGTGCCAAAGGCCTCCCTCATCTTGACGTCCAGAGCTGATTGTTTCGTCCTCTTCCATCTTGATCATTCATCTTATACCCGATGAAAAGGAAATCTGCTTCATTATCAAAACAATATTTAGATTTTTTGAACAATAACTGTCTCCAGCCTCTTCCACCACATTACCACTCACATTGCTACCCCCACTCCTAGATGCCAGGTCTTTTGTCAAATGGTTGAAGAGTCTAGCAAGCAAAGTGGTGGCCTGAACCAAGAGTAATTTCTAAAGATTCCTATTAAAAAGAACTTTAGTCTCTATAAATGAGTCCAAATTAAAAAATTTGACGCCCCATAATATTCTTTAGACAGTCTTTGAACTACTGGATGTAGGAGTCCCGTATAAAACATACCACACACTGTTCACAACTGACCTAAACTCTGCTATAGACTATTGGCACACGATATTGTAACTTAAGTGGCTCGTATTAAACTTTGGCAGATTGGTGTTCTAATAGGGTGGATCATCAGGCCAGTTAGCTCAAGATGAATTTGGATGGTGTTAAGATAGCATTCAGTGGTTCATCTATAAAGCATCAGTGTGACAAAATTTAAGAACTAGAATGTGCAGGTAGCTCAGAGTCTAAAGTGAAATAGATTCACAGCGATCATCTATTTTGGTGACAATCATACCCTTAGTTAGATGAAATCAAAACTTTAGTGTAAGTTTCGGTTCAGATTAGCTTATTTTATTGGTTTTACGTATGTTTGGATTGGAAATGTGGGTTGTAGAGCCCTTTCCCATATAAGTTGTGTTTCCATGTTTAGAGACCGGAGATCTTGTCATGATAAGGATTACCATATATAGTTGATAGACAAGTGCAAGTGCGAGCACCGAATGTGTGGAAGAATGTTAATTTTCATAGTGTAAATAGTGAACTGGAGAACCAAGAGAGGTGACATGACATCACAATGCACCAAAAAGAAGAAAAAAAAACTTAAGCACAAACTCTTAACAAATGTATTAATTGAATAACCCTAAAGGAGAATGGTTAAATTTACACGCCAAAGAGGGAATGTTCCCTAGAATGTGCTAATCTATATATCTTTGAAAGTGCTAGCATTAGTGAGGTCATGAGTGATGCCACCGATATGTAGCCGTTCCTCATGAAAATACTAATTGTACCCCTTTAATTTCTTTCATTAACTAATACTGAAAAGAAAAATAAAAGTACAAAAATAAAGGAATATGAATAATGAATATTGCAAATTGGACCTCTTATTCTCAATTCATCGAACTCACCCTCTTAAAAGAGTTCGTCCACAAATTCAAAAGACGGTAATAGTGGGTCTCGGGCTGCACAAATTTGCAACCTATTTTTATTTAGGTTTTAGACCAAAAAATCTTGGAGTCTCATTGGCCTCATTAACCTAGGTCCGATTCTTGTAAATAAGCTTTGTTGTGTACACGTCCTGTCAACCTACAAGCCTGGGCACATCAACCTGAGGCCATTTTAGCCTTAAAAGTGAGAAACCCATCCCACCCCGATTTGGACTGAGCTTCTCTCCCAAACAAAGTCTTAGGGATATTATACAACGGTGTGATGCGATGTCCAGCTGAAAGATGCTACCTTTAATTCTTAACAGCTGATGAGTCTGACCATGATGACGACATCTTACATGCTGGCTTTGAGCATTATTATTTTTTGTGGATGCGACGAATAGTGTGTGGTGTTTTACAATTTACCTCTTCATCTTCTTCTTCGTAATCGTAGCTTAGGTCTACTGGTCCTTTTTTCTAGTTTGAAAGGCTTTTGGTAGGATAGCAATGAAGACTGGGTGGTAAATCGAGGGTGATTTCCAGAGTGGTGGTAGTGGCGGCGACTTTGGGCGATAGGCGGAAGTGAGCGCACTCTGTCACTCCAAAATGAACTTCGTGGTGGCTTTCTATATGGTAGTTCCTTGTTTGACGCTGGACTGTGATCCTCTCTTCGGAACTATAGGTGGTGGTGAAATCAGGGTTTACACAAAAAATTTGAGCGAGCCTCACTCAGAAACAATTGAGATGATATTCAATGGCACTAAAAATAATAAATAACAACTTGAGCACAAACTTTCAAGGTAGTGAATATCTTCTTTAAGCGTGCGGCACACTTATCAAATTGTATGCTTCAGTTATAGTGATGCAATTGCAGCGGAAAGTAATTAAAATAACAACATTAACATTTTTAAAATAAGGCTTTCTCTCATTCATTCATCTCTTAAAAGTAATATGATTACAATGGTTGGTCAAAGCTAAGCTATGTTATGTTATATTGCTAGCCATGAAGATTTAAAAACGTAAAGTGACTAGAGTGGGCACTATAGGAAGATTCCAAGGGAATATTACCCTATCTCTAACATTCTAAATAGGGAAATAACCTAAAAGTCGCGAAAAGAAAACAAACAAATAAACATATTATAATTGTGCCCTCAAGATCCCACGTACATATCATCATCAACATCACACAATCACTATCGTTATTCCCATTTGAAAGGTGGGAGTGAGTAATCAAATATCCCAAACATGGCCACTGGAGCTTATCATGACGAGAGCCGATACACTCGCTCACCGAAGGGGGTCAACAATGCTAGGTGAGGGTTCAATCACCCAAAGTGCCTTAAACTAGGTACTGAAGTTCAATGTCCAATCGGGAATTAAATGAATCTTGAATGGACCATGTATCCGGGTTCAATGAAATCAGCACAACTCAACTCAAAACTCACCAATATTATGAATCTTATCTTTGTTAAACGGTAAGAAGTCAGCAACACCATATGTCCTACCTCTCGCAAGTGTGTCACGGTCATCCAACCAATCTTAAAAAAAATATAGAAGAAGTCTCTAATACATACTCTAACCGCATCTTCCCCGAAGATGAGAAAGAAGTCTTCGATATCAAACATCTCAAATCTTGGTCCGAGTGATATATCCATCCTCGATGAAGCTATCGAAGAAATCTTCATTGTTGATCCTTGTGTCTGCCTCTCCGAGATGGAATAAAATCGATGATATTAAAATTATCCAAGTCTCTTAATCGTGTAATGGTAATTTAACCATCCTCCTCAAAGGTTGAAAATAAATCAGGAGAGAACTAGGTGTCCATGAAGGTCCCTCTGAGGACATTGGAGATTCATCAAAATGTGTGATTGGTTAGCAATGAAAATTTTCTTTGTATGGGGAAATGACAGGGGCTGAAGAATTTGTCACTTGTCATATACCTGATGACAAGTTTTCGAAATTTGTTAAACCAAGAGTCAACGACACTCTTTATATCACTTGATGGAGTTATGGAGGTGGCATTGGGTCGGTAATTCTTACCCACACTTACACATTCCCAATGGTATAATCGAAATTGAATCGTCTTGATGGTCTCACGACTTGCTTGTTCAAATTTTGCGTAGCCTCCATTTTTAAGGGGCCAAGGTTTGGTTTTTTGTGGAAGTTAAAATAAGGAAACATATTATAATTGGTAACTGTCAAATAAAATACATTCCTGGTAATTATCAACAAGCTGTAAATTTCCCAAACTAATATCCTAATTAATAACAACTAAATAATAATTATAAAAGGGTCAATTATTAAATAGTCTCTACTATAAATATATATTTTTTAAAAAGGACACATATTTTTAGTTTAACCCATTTAGTCCCTCAAGCACTCAATATCCTCTTATTTTTAGAGGTCCGCGCCAGCGGCACTCCCTCTCCAAAATATGTGGCAAAGGACTTTTTGAGGCAAAATAAAAAAGTTTAGACTAAATTGGTATTAAAAAATGTCCGAGGGACTATTTGGTATATGTCCCATTATAAAAATAGAAAGTCACATTATTATTTTCTAAAAATTCAAAAATTCCTTTGGGGCCACACAACATTTGTATACATCATACTCCCCTCCGAAAAAGCTCATCCATAAGCGTTTGGGAGAATTGAAAACACTCGTGCCAAATCCATAAATATTTTTTTTCAACTTCAATTTTGGCCTAAACTCACCATCCATTTTCAGGGACCAAATAAAGTTTTCTGCTCCATTTGGACTTTTAGATCAAATTCATAATACTTCAAACCACTAAAATCAATTTTTGGTCCTTATAATCAAAATCAAATGATTTTTCTGGAGTAATTGGTCTCAAAATAGGCACATCCCAGTTGCATGATCCTTTTTGTTATCCTCTTTTAATTGAGAGTCAAACCTATATCTTTTTTGTAAAACAAATAAATGTTCCCTCATTCTTCATCAACCCAGAAAAATATTTATGGCTTAACAAGAACACTTCAGCCAAACAAATGTTATTGCTTAACAATACCTCTTCAATCAAACAAATTCCTCTTGTCGTTGAAGGACATCATGTCCTTTAGTTCCCAAGCCATTTTTGTGATCGACAAAAATAATTTCCGGTACAACTATTTCCTTTTTCATTCTCATTGGGGATCTCGCTAGAGTAAAACTGTCAATAACCCTCATTGCTCGTCGCTAGCTACTCGGCTTCTTGTTTCTCATCACTAGCAGCAACCTCGGTGCCATGGGAGGTGACTTCCTCTGAATACTCTTCTTATTTGGGGTAACTACCGAAAATGGGCGATGGGCTCATTATTGATGAGGGTGTACATGTTGAGGGTAGAGATTGACTCCATCTTAGCCATAGCTTTGGGGCGCTGGAAAACTATTGGTTCCCAAAGTACAAATAAGCTTTCAAAGTAATGTTTTAGAGTGTGATTTTCATTTTATTTCTTATTTCTGTTTTTTTATTGGCTGTTGTTTTGTGTATGAAGTTTCTGGCATAGGATCTATGCCACTGGTATATAATCATAGCTACTAGAGCACGGACTTTATTGTAACACCTGTTTTTCTTGACTAATAATCTTTTTTAAATGTTATTTTTCAACTTTGGTTTTTTAAATATTTCTATTACCACACTCTTGTCTTTTACATAGTGTTGTTTCTTGTAACATTTATACGTTACTGATACCAATTTCCCTGCTCTTAAATTCCTCGCCTAGTATTTGGGTTTCCATTCTCTTTTCTCTAACGCCTCGTTTGATGCACCTGATTAAATAGGTTCAGGGCTGGATTAGGATAAGACTTATTCTAATTCATCATTTGGAACAGTCGCGGATAAGAAGACGGAAATTATAGTTCAAATTTGCTTTTGGAATGCACTGGATATCTAAAAATATCGTTATTGTGTATTTAATAATCTAAAATACAACACATTAGTTTTTGCTCATATTTTACCACTATATCATATTTAATTATGTTTGACAATATAATTACAACATATGTGAATAGAGATAAAAGTAAAAATAATATATATATATATATATATAGCAACGAAAATAAAATAGTAAAGTTTTAATAATAATATAAACACCATTAAAATTCTACTCAATAATAAAAATATGAGATATTCAAATAAACAACCATTCAAATTTCACTCAAGCTTTGGAAAATATTCGGTCATGCACACCTTCATATCTAAAGCCTATGGATATGTGCAAACAGATAATCAAGAATTTGCTTAATAAGGAGATTACCAAGAAGTCGTGGAGACGAACAAAGAAGAGGGAGGAAACATGTCTTATTATCTGCTATAGAGACAACGAAGAGGGTGTCTCTTGTTAAAATTAACAGGGTACTGTGGCATTTTTATTATGAGGCATGTGATTAGATAATTTTATACCACCTAAGTAGTGAGCTCAGTTAGGATAAAATGATAATTTTATACCACATATGAGGTGGGCTCACTTAGGATAAAATGTCTCATCTTAATTCGTACCTAAACCATTACCAAATATAAATAGGTTGCGTAGTTGAATTAATCACCAAACACATCACCAAAAAGAACACCGAAAAACAAAAAATTGTAATTTATTGTGAGAACCTTAATATAATCATGATCATTCTTATTTGAATCATTATATATATATATATATATATATATATATATATATATATATATATATATATATATATATATATATATATATTGTATTTTATTTATATATTACATGTTATGTTATCATATGTTAGTGTATTTGTACTTTAAAGAATCGTAAAATTTCAATTTGGTGACAAACGACAAAATTCTAGGATTTCGATAGGAATTTTCATGTTAGAGACTAGTTTTGACCCGTAGGTTGTGACAATTTGGTCAAGGCAAAAACTAAGTAGTTGTAGATATCTAAGTTAGTATTATAACACAACAAATTGGGTGTTAAACGGACTAACGAGTAAGAAATTACAGCGAATTTACGAACTGAGTGCAAAGTTATCCATCTTTTTAAGTGGTATTTTGTCTTTTAGTACACCAATTTTTTTAATTTGATTGGTTGGAGAGGGAGGCAACTTTGGCTGACTTTAACCCTGAAATATCACCTCTTTTTTCATCATTTTGACCCCTTGATTAGGTTGGCAAAAGTTTTTGCTTGATGAGAGATAAAGGAGAAGCTTAAGGAAGAAAGTGTGATAAGAAAAGCTAGGGGTAATTCAAATAAAATCATAAAAGCGTTCCTAATGTTTAAATCTAATCCACAAAGTTCAACTCCACTGGAAAGAAACGCAAACATATTGTTGAGAACCCTCGGTGACTGTAATCACTGGAAAGATGTATAAGTATATTGTTATGGATATAATTGTACCGTTATGAATATGAAATTGTTTCATTTTGGTTTAATGAAATGGGAGGTTTCTCCCCGACTCGGAATGGGGGAGGATTGTCTAACAGACAAGGGGTTACACCCTGACCAAGAATGGGAAATAATTGTCAATTATAGACAGGATAGGTGCATTATGTTTCGGAAAGTTGGGTCATTCTTTATGAATGGACCGGATAAGTTTATATATTAGTATTTGGATATGGTTCATTGCATTTAATTTTAAGCAATAGTGTAGTAGAGATGCATTTATTGAGCAATTTTGCTCACAGTTCCTATGTTTAAAAGCTGTCACACCCAACCGAGTTAGTTATAATTAAGTTTTAAAGTCAAAGCGAGTCGAACCATAATTCAATTAACCAACCCATAAACACGAGTCTTAAATTTAGAGTCATCAACGAAAATCTATAAAACAAAAAAAAAAAATCACAATATTAAAATACTTATATGCTTATACAAACTTTCTTGAAGGATAAGTTGACTTAATTACATTATTTATGTTTAAACAAAACTTATCGTTTTACTAGTTTCTTACTAACCCAACCCAACTTCCTAGATTTGACAGTGAAATCATGATACCTGAAAAACATAAATATAGGAACCATGAGAAAAATAGCTCAATAAATGAATCATTACTACACTATTGCATAAAATTAAATGTAATAAATCATATCCATATATCCATATACTAATGTATAAACTTATTCGGTCCATTCATAAAGAATGATCCAACTTTCTGAACCATGATTCATATATCCTACCTACAATTGATAATTATCCCCCACTCCTGGTCGGCGAGTATATCCTTGCCTATAATTTGTCTATAATAGACAATTCTCCCCCATTCAGGTTCGAGGAGTAACCTCCAATTTCGGTAAATTGAAATGAAACAATTTCATATTCATAATGGTGCAATTATATCCATAACAATATACATCTTTCTAGTGAGTACACTCACCTAGATTTCTCAACTATATGTCTGCGTTTCTTTTCGGTGGAGCTAAACTTGGTAGGTTAGACTTCAAACCTTAGGAACACTTTTATGATTTTATTTGTCTTTTTCCTAGCTTTTCTTATCACACTTTCTTTCTTAAGCGTCTCGTTTCTCTCTCATCAAGGCGAAACTTCTCCCAACTGAACCAAGGGTTCAAAATGATGAAGGAAGAGGTGATATTCGGGGGTTAAAGTCGGCCAAAGATGCCTCCCTCTCCAACCAATCAAATTAAAACATTTGATGTGGTAAAAGACAAATACCACTTAAAAGGATGGACGGCTTTGCCCTCGGTTCATAAATTCATTGTAACTTTTTATTGAGATATCCGCTTGACACCCAATTTATTGTGTTACAATCCTAACTCAGATATCTACAACTATTTATTTTTTCCTTGACCAAATTCTCACATCTTATGAGTCAAAACTAGTCTCTAAAATGAAAATTCCTACCAAAATCTTAGAATTTTGTCGTGTGTCACCAAATTGAAATTTTACGATTTTTTAAGGTGAAAGATACTAACATATGATAACATAACATGTAACGTATAAATAAAACATTATATATATATATATAATGTAATATAAGCATGATGTAAATAGAAGTGATCATGAATATATTCGGGTTGTTACAAGTCTCTCTCCTAGAAAAAATTCGTCCCCGAACTCTATTTTCTATTCATAACTATAAAACAAGGAAACTAACAAACCAGTTTCTATTATTTAGATACAGATTTTGGCTCTCCAGGACCGACTTTTAGTGCCGACCAAATCTTATAGAGAGAATATCTGAAAAATCCAAATAAAAAAGAAATTACAAATTAACACTCACAACTTTTTTTTTGGATTTCCATCACTCCTCCCCACTTAGTAAAAGTTTTCCCTCGAGCTTAGAATGGAATTCCTTCATTGTCCAGTGGAACCAAATTGCGGTTGACGACTATATTCACTGCTTCCTCCGCTGGGGATTCAACTTCTATGATTAAAACTGAAAACTGTACAGTACTTCTTTGTCAGACATTCGGTTGATTTGTGATAACCATCACATTCATAACGTTCAAGGACATTTTTTGGGGCAACCTGAGTTGTAATACGTGATTGGCGAAAGGGATGGTAGTAAGCTTGGACCCTTAGACAAATAGGCGGCCAACATAATTTAGTTTTCCACTTTGATAGCATACTTGATGGCTTGGCCGAGGGATGAAATTGTGCACAACCCAAATTCTATTTGATACCTCTGTTGCAACCCTTGAAGATAATGACCACTTTTCTGCTCTGAAATCTCCTTCAATCATACATAGAAGTTAAAATTATTCATTGTATTCTATAATGTAGATATGAGCCTGCTTCAAACACTGAGCACGCGCAAACAAATCCCTCTTATAAAACTCTGGAATAAAGGAGGTTTCCATCAAGTCTTTCATTTTGGTACATATGAGGATTGGAAGCAGATTATTGATTTGTATGAGATAGTTCCACCACACTTTGGCAAATCCCTCCAATTTTCTTGCCAACAACTTGACATACTTATAACCGAAAAAAAAAAACTTGCTCAATTGAGTATAGTCCATCCAATCAATAATTTAATCCATATCCAAGCATCTATCAAATGTAGGAACATCGACCCTAATATCGCCTTACACGACCCTTTTTAACACTTGCAGCATGATAAACATATTATTCCCACCCAACCACTCATAATTCGGTTCACCTACATAATCATTTTCATCAATAAGATCATTACCTAACTCAACAGGACCAAAGCACAGGCTTCTCGGATCATTACCCAACTCAATGGTAAGGTTGCCCCATTGTGACCTGGAGGTCACTAGGTCGCGTCGTGAAAACAGCCTCTTTACATATGCGGGGGTAAGTTGCATACATCTAACCCTCCAAGTACCTCGAAGTGGCAGGAGCCTCGTGCACTGGGTTTGCCCTTTTAATGTTTGTGTATATGGTACATTATTTTTTGCACAAACAATTATATCCATTAATCTCCAAAGAAAAAAGGATGCCTTTAACCAAAGATAATGTAAATGATGATATTATTTTAAAAAAACATCCACAACGTACACTTTTCCACTATTTTTTGAACATTTCAAACAAATCACCCCAAAACCATTCTTTCGAACTAGTGCTCAAAGCAGGGGTTCAACACGTCACTTAACCTACATTCATGGGTGTAGGTGTAATTTCCACTACAAGTATAACACGAAGTATGGCAATATCTCTCTCTCTAGAACCCACTTGCTATCAATGGTACTTAAAGTCTTTCTTCTTTAGAAACCCTTGTGCTCTCTCTGAAGTAAAGAATATAGGACAATCGTGGAGGCCCAGTGCACATCACACATCTATTTAAGCTTACTTAGAGTACATTCGTCAAGAGCATGTGAGGGGAGAGGTAATACACTTTTATAGCCAATGAGAGTCGTGCACATTTCCATGTGGTAGAAAGAAAGATCTTCCCTAATTTGGTTCTTAGGATAAGTGACTCGTATGGACGAAAGTGGCCCCTCGGTTGCTATGTAAGATATGTCCATATGTCTTGCATCCACAAAAAATATTTTCTTATGACAGTAAATCTAGTATCATATGGTTTTAACATGAAACCTATAACTTATGGATCAATCACTATGTTTTGTAAACAAATACCTAAAAAGTAATACATGTATGTTATGTGTGTCAATATTTGGAAATGTAATCATGTTTATATATAGTATATATTCATATACATAACTGTTGATACCAAAATTAATATGCTGATGTGGACGAATAATACGAAGACACGTATCAATCTACGTGGCACAATAGCAGCGAGGAAGATCATTTCCCGACCAACCATGCTTCTTTCCGAGCAACGAGAATACACCGAGGAACTCTATCACACCGAGGAATTCTAACGCACCGAGGAACTCTATAGCACCGAGGTACTCTAATGTTCCGAGGAACTCCTGATCAGCGAACAGCTATGACGGTCCGAGCTGCATCTCGGTCGTATCATTAATTGCCAGATAATCAACAGTTCAGATATTCATTGAATGCTTATATTCTTGGCACGCATTCTGCATTAAATGTATTACCCTTTCATATGTATGTCATTTAATGTATCGAACCTTTCATGTACAAGCTCAATGCTATAAATACCTTGTATCATCCTCATTCAAGGGGACCGGAATTTCTTGAGAGATCTTGTAATCAAGAATTCCACAAACACTCAGCAATAACATAACAGTGGACGTAGGCTTTATTCCTAGCCGAACCACTTTAAAAATCTTTCTCTTATTTATTTATCTGTGATTGAATAATTAGAGCAATCTAGTTTTTTACATCAACAGATTGGCGCCGTCTGTGGGAAACGACTGTTGCAATCGTTTTTCACTAAAAATCATTTGTTATCAATGGTAGATAATCCCGAATCCAGTTATCGAAATGTTGGAAATACTGGAAATCTTCCAAATCCATCTGCATCCCCAGATCTGGCAGGAATTATGACGAATCTGGCTCAAGGACAAACCGCCATGCAAGAATCTATGAGGCAACTCATTCAAACTCTTCAAGGCAGTGCACCTACCTACTCAGTGCAAAGGAGTGATCATAGGCAATCTCAATCTAGACGTACTGGGTCATATCGCAATGAAGAGTCTAATGATTCTTCTTATCAACCTGGGCGAACTTCATCGATACGGGCTACGGATACAGATCAACGTATCACTCTTTCTCCGGAAAGAACTAGCGCTTTGGAAAGATTAAGCAGGGTGTCTCCTTTCAGTCGGTTAGGACCAAGGAAGAACATGAGTCCACCTAGGGCTCCATCAAGAAGTTTTCGACCACCATCAGGTTTGAGAGAAGGATCTGCACAATCGCGACCAACTACTCGTCGAGATAAATCTCAGGAAGCTACGTCAGAGCAATCAGTTGCTCGGACTAAGCGGCCCGAGGAAGGGAATGAAGCATGGAAAGGTTCCATTCAACGGTTGGAGGATAGACTGGGAGAAATGGCTAAGGCGAGGAACCCCTTACAGAGAACTTTTGTTCAAGGAACACCTTTTGTGCAAGCCATTGTGGATTTCCCTACACCGTCAAAATTCAAAGCACCCGTAGTGACCCCCAAGTACGATGGAAAGACAGATCCCGTACTTCATATAGAACAATACCAAGCTGCTGCAGATATCTACGCTGTCCCTGACGAGATGAGGTGTAGAGCATTCTCGGGAACTCTTACCGGATCTGCACAGATATGGTACAATAATCTTCCTCGGGGTAAGATTTCAACTTTTGTTCAGTTAGCCGAATTGTTTATTGGCAATTTTTGTTTTGGAGCAAAGTCGGTAAAGCGAGTAGCACACTTGCTAAGTGTTAGACAAAAATCAGGTGAAAGTACTAGAGATTACATAACTCGTTTCAATAACGAGAAGTTGGAAGTCATAGATTATGAAGAAAAGACAGCAATCACTGCTCTGATGAGTGGTTTACTGCCTAACAAGCTGTACTACACTTTGGCCAAAGATCCACCTAAAAATATGTCGGAGTTGATGGCAAAGGCGGCCAAAATCATGAATGCCGAGGAAGCTATGGCTGCAAAGAAGAATATGGATAAAGAAGTTAAAGTTGAGGTCGACAATTCTAAGAAGAAAGATCAGAAAGGTAATGGTGGTGACAAACATTCCAGGAATAACAGGATGAAGTTGGAAGTCCTAAAGAAGTATGATAATTATACTCCATTGAAAATGGGTATTAATCATGTTTTGGAAGAAATCAGGAATAACGAGGAAATCAAGTGGCCAGAGAAACTGAAGACAAATCCCGACCTGAGGAATAAAGACAAATATTGCGAGTTTCACAAAGATCATGGCCATATGACCAAAAATTGTATAGCCCTTCAGAACGAGATTGAAACACTCATCCGAAGAGGAAAATTATCAAAGTATGTAGATCGCAGAGGTGAAAGGAAGAATGATGATAGAACTAGAGAGAGATCTAGATCTCCTCGTCGTGCAGAGGATAAAAAGAAGAGGGACCATGAAGAGGATCCAGATGATGACCCCGATCTTCCCAAGAAACCAAGGAAACCTGAACGAGAGGTATTTTCCATACGTTTTGGGTCACTTGATTGTAATGTTATTACGGGAGGAGATGCAGGAGGAGGAGACCTTACTGCAGAAAGAAAAGCTTACCTCGGAGAGGCTCAAGCTTGTTCATACATTCAGCGAATAAACCTGGCCGAGGATGATCGTCCGAGGAAGGTAAACAAAGAGAAGCTAGTGATTGGTTTTTCAAAAAACGACCTGGCAGGTGTTCTTTACCCTCATGATGATCCTTTGGTGATCAAAATGAGGATGAAGGATGTGATCATTTCAAGGGTGTTAGTAGACAATGGTAGTTCGGCAGACATCATGTACTATTCATGCTTTGATAGCCTGAATTTAAAATTATCTCAATTGGAACCTTATCACAGACCCCTTCTGGGTTTTTCTGGCGAGAAAGTTTTTCCACTTGGGACGATCAAGTTGGATATACTCATTGGAACTTGGCCTGCTTGTCGAACATAAAGAATACGCTTTTTTGTGATGGATAAGAATGTGCAGTCCGCCTACAACATCATCATGGGAAGAGTTGGATTGAAGAAGTTCGAAGCAGTTCCATCTACAGTACATCAATGTTTGAAATTCCCAACGAATTTTGGAGTAGGAATTATGAAAGGTGATCAAAAAGTAGCTCGGGAATGCTATTATTCGTCTGCCGAGCAAGAAGAACTTGAAGAAGCAAGGAAAAAGACTACTACTTATCAAGTGGAGGAGAGCACAGAAATTGAAACTCTTGACCCTAGGGATGAATCTCAACTCGTAAAAGGGCAGGTTGTGGAATCTACAAAAATTATTATCCTGGACGACGAGCATCCTGAACGAGTAACTCAAATAGGATCGTCGTTGGATGTTTCAATAAAACAAGATTTGATAACTTTCTTGAGAAACAGAAAGAATACTTTTGCTTGGAGTCATGAAGACATGCCAGGTATAGATCCAAACTTTTTATGTCATGAGCTCAACGTGAATAAGGAGATCAAGCCTATGAAGCAAAGAAGAAGAGTGTTTAGTCCCGAGAAGAACCAGGCCATACAAGAGGAGGTCGAGAAACTCCAGAAAGCCCAATTCATTGAGATGTGAAATATCCAGATTGGTTGGCAAATGTGGTGATGGTAAAGAAGAAGAACAACAAATGGAGAATGTGTGTTGATTTTACTGATCTCAACAAGGCATGTCCAAAAGATCATTTTCCATTGCCCAGAATTGATCAACTAGTGGATGCTACCTCGGGACACGAGCTACTCAGCTTCATGGATGCTTATTCTGGCTACAACCAGATCAAAATGAAACCTGAAGACAGGGAAAGTACTTCTTTTATTACCCCAAGGGGAACTTATTGTTATAATGTTATGCCTTTTGGTTTAAAAAATGCAGGTGCAACATATCAGCGGTTGATGAACAAGGTTTTTACCGAACAAATCAGCCGCAATATGGAGGTCTATGTCGACGACATGCTCACCAAAAGCAAGAGAGCTGCAGATCATTTGGTTGACTTGAGTCAAACTTTTGATCAACTGGATAAATACCAGATGAAGCTTAACCCGACGAAGTGTACCTTTGGAGTACGAGAAGGAATGTTCCTCGGATACATCGTCAACCAACGAGGTATTGAGGCAAATCCAGAAAAGATCAAGGCTCTTTTAGGGCTGCGATCTCCGACGACGAAGAAAGAAGTGCAGAGTCTTACCGGACGGGTTGCAGCACTCAACAGATTTGTATCCCGATCAACTGATAAATGCCTCCCATTCTTCAAAACACTGCGAAAAAGTTTTGAGTGGACTGATGAATGTGAGAAAGCCTTTCAAGATTTGAAGAAGTATTTGGGAGCCCCACCATTGTTGTCTAGGCCAATAATTGAAGAGAAGCTGTACTTGTATTTGGCAGTATCAGAAAATGCAGTTAGCTCAGCGTTGATCAGATTGGAGAATGGAGTCCAGAAGCCAATTTATTACACAAGCAAGGCCTTCCGAGGTGCGGAAATCAGATACCCAAAGCTGGAAAAATTGGCACTGGCATTAACTGAAGCAAGTAGAAGAATGAGGCCATACTTCCAGGCCCATACCATCATTGTGTATACCGACATGCCGTTAAGACAAGCCCTTCACAAACCAGAGAAATCAGGAAGATTGATGTACTGGGCAATAGAGCTCGGTGAATATGATATTGTATATGAACCCAGATCATCGTTGAAGGGGCAAGCCGTGGCAGATTTTATAGCAGAGTTCACATACCCCGATACCCCCGAGGAGCAAAAGGTGCTTGCTAACCAACCTGTGGACGATACAGGATCAACAGACACAGATCCAGACCAACCAAGGTTGGTAAAAGGACTTGTGGATGTAGAAAAATCATCATATTCAAACCTAGACCAACTCCGGTTGGTAGAAGGGTGCGAACAAATGACCAATGAAGAACGAAGGATACCCGGGGATGATGAAAGAAAACAGATGATATTTCACCGAGGAACTCTAACAGATAAGAAATTTGAAGACGAGTTACATACTTGGAGATTATATGTAGATGGATCATCTTGCACGGCTGGTTGTGGAGCAGGGATTGTTTTAAACTCTCCAGACGATATTGACATGGAGTATGCCTTGAGATTCTAATTCAGAGCTTCCAATAATGAGGCTGAATATGAGGCTATGATAGCAGGTTTTCATTTGGCGAAAGTTATGGAGGCACGACAAGTAATTGTTTTCAGTGATTCTCAATTAATTGTGAATCAAATGATGGGAATATATGCAGTGAAGGGAGAGTTAATGGTGAAGTACCATGCAAAAGTGATGGAGTTATTAACAGAATTTGATGCTATTCAATTGGTAAGGATACCGAGAATGGAGAATGCTAGAGCAGACGCATTGGCCCGACTAGCGTCAGCTACGCGCACCGAGCTGCGAAGAACAATACCAATTGAAGTATTAGAAAGTCGGAGCATAGAAGAAGATCTGACGGTGAAGATTATTACCCTTGATTTAGGACCATCTTGGATGGATCCTATCAGAGCATACATTGAAGAAGGAGAATTGCCGGAGGACAAACTAGCTGCCAAGAAATTGAAGTATAAAGTTGCTCGGTATGTGTTAACTAATGGTGTTTTGTACAGACGAGGAATTATGGCAGGTTTGCAGAGATGTGTGCATCCATCAGAAGTCAAAGAATTGATTGAAGAAATTCATGAAGGATCTTGTGGAGCTCATGTAGCAGGTCGGACACTTTTGCAAAGGGTAATGACACAGGGATACTATTGGCCGACGATGAGGGCTGATTGTATAGCCTATGCTAAGAAGTGTGACAAATGCCAACGTTTTTCCTCCATCCGAAGAACTCCACAGGCATTGTTGACACCCATAACATCACCTTGGCCATTTTCCATGTGGGGAATTGATCTGGTTGAACCACTGCCGATGACCCGAGGAAGGTTCAAGTATCTCGTCGTGGCAGTAGACTATTTTACTAAGTGGGTGGAAGCTGAACCACTAATTGATATGACGTACGAGAAGGTGTATCAGTTCATATGGAAGAATATCATTTGTCGATATGGTCTCCCCCACGCTTTCATCACAGACCATGGAACGCAATTTGATAATGAAGAATTTATTGCCTATTGTCATCAGTCAAACGTCTTGAAGTTTCATTCAGCACCAGGCCATCCCCAAAGCAATGGACAGACTGAAGTGACGAACAGAACATTACTAAATGGGTTGAAGAAGAGGTTAAGTGAGGCTAAAGCAAATTGGATTAATGAGCTACAGTCAGTTTTGTGGGCTTACCGAACAACTCCCCGAGCAGCAACAGGAGAATCACCATATATGCTAGCATTTGGAAGTGAGGCTGTGATACCTGCCGTGTTGGGCCTACCAACACACAGGGTGTTAAATTTCAATTCTCCGATCAATGATTTGATGAGAAGGCTGGATTTGGATATGCTCGAACAAGTCAGAGAAGAGGCAGCCATTAGGAATGCTGCTTATCAACAACGAACAGCTCTGTTTTACAACAAAAGGGTAAAGAAATGTGATCTAAAAGAGGGGGATTATGTGCTAAAGAAGGTTATTCAGAAGCAGAATAAGCTGGAAGCAAACTGGCATGGACCTTACCGAGTTACAGAGGTTGTTCGACCAGGAACTTACAGAATAGCAACTCTAGAAGGAGAGGAATTTAAGAACGCATGGAATGCTGAACACCTGCGCAAGTATTATCAATGATGTCAAATGTAAAGCATTTCTTTCATTATGAATAAAACGAGGATGTTTCGCCATTTTCTTTCTGGTTGAAAATTTTTCGGGGAATACTAGTGTAATACACTACACAACAAAAGTGCTCTAAGGAGCCAACCTCCTTTGGTTAGGAGGACAGCTCTACGGAGCAAAAGTGCTATAAGTAGCCAACCTCCTTTGGTTAGGAGGAAAGCTCTACGGAGCAAAAGTGCTATAAGTAGCCAACCTCCTTTGGTTAGGAGGACAGCTCTACGGAGCAAAAGTGCTATAAGTAGCCAACCTCCTTTGGTTAGGAGGACAGCTCTACGGAGCAAAAGTGCTATAAGTAGCCAACCTCTTTTGGTTAGGAGGACATGCTCTAAGGAGCCGAAAAATGCTCTAAGGAGCCAAAAGCTTTAAGGAGACAAAAAGTGTACACCAGCATGATCAACTACGGTTGGTAAGATAAAAATATACTCTCATATTACAACTTATGTTGGTCGGGAGGTAATATTATTACAATGAGTTCTTTGAAGAACAAAATGTTCAAAAAATACACCAAGTATAGTTGGTCGGGGATAAAAACCCAATAATTGTAGTTGGTCGGCGAGGACAAATTATTGATCTTAGTTGGTCGGACGCAATTTTATAATTAAACCAAGTATAGCTGGTCGGGGATAAAAAAACCATCAGCTGTAATTGGTCGACAAACATTATTCAACTACCTTGGTTGGTTGGAAACAGTTTGAACAATTTACATTCATTACTTTATTGATCAACCTTGATACTTGTAAATTTTTAAGTTGGTTGATAAATAGCACGATATTGCCATCCTTTTAAATACATAGATACCTATGTACAAATATAAAGGTGTTTGATAAACACAAGACTAACAAAATTGGCAAACAGAAAATGACAATCTTTTCATTAATCTAGAATAAATTACAAGTTACAAGAATGTACTAAATTGTTACATGGATATTACTATTCTATTGGTTTTTTGCCCTGTGCTTTAGAAACAGGTTCCTCGCCGGCAGGAGGGTCTTCTAGGCAAAGGGGAGAATTGATGAAATTAACATCTCTGAGCATTCTGACGTTCATAACAGAAGGTGTATCCAAGAGATGCTCAGGACGAGATAATTCAACTTGGGAATGAAGGCTATAATCACCAAGGTATTTTGAAATTAAGCTGCGAGGAATGGAACGAGCTGGGATCCATGCCATATCCAATTTGAAAGGTGGTACAGGCAGGTCTAATAATGATGGAGCATGATAGTCCCATAAAAAATGCCCTTGCTCCAACTTTAATACACCCAATGCATTTAACCATCCTTGCTTGTAACCTTCATTGTTGGCATGTTCAATACGAGCATCCAGGTGAACAAGGGCTTCATTATATCCTGCCATCCAGAATTCCCTTGGCTGTTTATGGAATTGGAAGGTTAATCTCTCCAATTGTTCATGAAGGCTTTTGGCAAAAGGATCCTTATTATGCAAGGCAGATTTCGTCGATGTAAGCTGATCTTCCAGAGACAGATTTTTATTGGACATTTCAGTTAGAGCACGGTCTTTTACTTTCAACTGGAATGCTTGAGTTTCCAGAGTAGACTGAGTACGAGCCTCTTCAACATTTTGGCTGAGGATTCTTCCTCGCCCCCGAGAACCTCTTCCTCGTCCCCGAGCAGTTCCAGAAATGGCAGATCTTCTTAAGTCCTCCAGCTCTTGCCTTAGTTTGGCGTTTTCGACCTCTAAGAAAGAGAAGCCTTCATCAGTAACTGGTATTAATGCAGTAGAAGATGAAGCAGCAGATTCATATTGAGCCAATTTTTTCTGCAAATTATTATTTTCTTGTTCCAGGATCTCGGCAATTTGTCTGCAGGCTTCAACTTCACCTTTTAGGGTCCTTTCCCTAATATCATATGCAGCAATGATCTTCTTATGGCCTGTTTCAGAAGAAAGTTGTTGGTATCTATTTTCATAATCTTTGTGTAACAAAGCCATTGATTCATTGTGCTGACCTTGGAGATCCTCTATGGAACCATGAAGTTCCTCGATCAGTTCATAATACGCCACATTATTGGCCACAGCTCGGTCGAGTAAATCTTTCAAGTATCGATAAGCCTCAATAGCCTGTTCTGAAGCACCATGACCAAGGATATCAGCAATTTCCGATGTACTAAGGTCTGTATGACCAGCCTTGTAGTATTGATGACATTGCTGCATCAGCTCAGTATCATGTGAAGAGATCAATTCCATTCTAGCAACAAACTAAGGACGAGAAAAAGACAACAATCAACAAAAACAAGTTATCAACAACAGAGATGAGCAAAGATATATTTTATTAGATCATCAAAAAGTTACATTGTTCGATTACAAGGAAATACAGAAATGATACCGAATAACTTCACACCTTTTCCTTGTCCCCCAAGACTTTCTCGGGAGGCTGGGACGAGGAGCTCGGTTGCTCGGTGGTAACAACAGCTTGATCGGTAGGAATCTTCTCGGGAGGAGGAGGTATGGAAGAAACGTCCTCGGTAGTAGAGGGTTGAGAGGCAGAAACTTGATTACCCATAGCCAAAGAAGACTCATCTGAGGCAGGCTCATCTTCTTCTTCTTCCACAATCGGTGGAGGAGGACCAGGGAGATGCTGTTGGAATAGCTCAGAATCGTCTTGGACCTTTAGCTCTTGCAGAGCAGCTACCCAGCCATCATGGAAGTATAAAAAACTCCCCATATTGGACTTGGGATGTCATTGCAGCTATCCCTCTCTCCCATCCTTTCTCCCAACCAACGCTGAAATGCTTCTTGATTGCAACTTTTCTCCTCGACTTCTCCGAGGAGAGCTTCACCTCCAATTCCTCTTTCTTAACCTTGATATCTCGCAGAGTAGATAATTCTTCTTCTGCCTTCTTCAACTTATCATCAGATTCCCGATGTTTAACCTCCAAACCCTTAATTTTCTCCTCCAAATTCTTGGAGGTTTCAGCCATCTTCATCTTATCAGCCTCAGCCACAACCAACTTTTTCTCCCAAACAGTTTTCTCCTCGATGTACTGTTGGCGAGATTCCTTCACAGATTGGGCTAAACCCAACAAAGCATCGTCAACATCGGACGAGGAACTGGAAGCTTTAATAACTTGATCTTTCTTCACGATGGTATTGAAGCAGTTCACCAGCTGAAAGATAAGAAAAACAATAAAGTCAACACAAATACAAGAATTCAAGAAAAAGAAAGAAAGACCAAAGGAGTGAGAAATTTACTGAAGAAAGATGACGAGCAGCTAGGGATGTCAGTGTATCCCTAGGAATTTTTTCATCAACCCCGAGAACCTCGGGTATAACTGAGCTCATTGAAGAACTCGGAAGAATGATGTTTGAAACACTACTACCACCAGCGGGTAGAGAAGATGCAGTTCCAGCAAGATTAACTGAGGATGATTTCCTCAATCTCTTCAAAGGAGGGTCAGCAGCATCAACCAAGGAAGAAGTCTTGGTCGGAGAGATTGTAATTACATCAGCAGGAGCATTTTTCTTGCTCGGGGCCACTGGGGGCTTCTCGGCAGCTTTGGAGGACCCAGCATCTACTTTTTTAGTCCCTTCTGGGACATCAATTTTGCCTTTCTGGGCTCCAACAGCAGAAGAAATTTCACCAAATAGAGCAGGAGGAGCTCTTTTCTTGCCCATTCTCTGAGATAAGGGGATATGAGAATCTGAAGATGAACTTTCTGGTGTTGAAGCTGGTTCAACAGGGCGAGCAGTATAAGAGGTTGTGTAACTCTTATACTGTAGTAAATATGAAGCAGATCTAATATGCTCGTCAGCAATCGTCTTATGCAAACCCCAGATAAGTTTCAGATGTTTAATATTCACTTTTGATTCATTTGGAGTTTTTCTTTTGCTATCAACTGCAAATAGATACATAATGAAATATCGGTCATACATTTTATCAAACATGATGAAAGCATAATTTTACAAGTAAAATAAAATGAAAAATAAACCTATCCCATTGCAATCTGGGACCGTTGTACGCTTCATCCCCAGATAGAGGCGCATGTTGCCAATTTTTTATGACCAACCCATGCTCAAAATAATCCCTATTTGAGTCAGGGAGATTAACTACAAGAGCCCTATTCAGATATCTAGTTTTTAAATAATAAATATTATCTAGAATGGCCCATTTATAACAAAACATAATTTCAGGGATCCCAATACGAGTCCCATGAGTTAGATTTAATTTGTGCACCCCGTTAATTATTCTCCATGAATTGGGGGCTATTTTTGCAGAACAAGATCAAAATATTGACAAAACTCAAGACATAATGGGTTTGGTGGAAAGGAAAAACCGCATTCAGCAACAAAAAGACTGGGGAACCAATGTCCCTCAGCCAATCGAAAGTAATCTAAAGGCTCAGAAAGAACCTCTAGAGTTACCCACGAAGGAATGGAAAAATCAGAACGGGATTTCTCAATAGACTCCACAATATAAACCATATTGAATAAAAGAGATACAGAAGAAAGAAAGAAGATCTTACAGAAAGAAAGGAGATGTGTTGACAACGAACGGAAACAAGGATGAACGCACAAGAGAAGAAGAGAATAGAAAGCTTGAATGCAGAAAATGAAAAACGTAGACGACGGTATGGTTACCAAAGAAGTTTAAATACTTTGCATTGGGAAGCGGCGAAAGAAATGATTACCAAAAAGAAACTACTAAACTTCCGGCGGCTAAGAGGACAAAATTTGCACGAAGATCGAAGCGCTTATAAAAAAGGCGGAAACTGCGAAATAAGAAGGAAATTTGAATACAATGTTCCTGAAACCCAGGAAGGACATCTAATATTGCCATATACCGAGAAAGAATGTTCCATACTCCTCATAGTTCGAAATATGAAACATTGGGGGCTTCTGTTGATACCAAAATTAATATGCTGATGTGGACGAATAATAATAAGACACGTATCAATCTACGTGGCACAATAGCAGCGAGGAAGATCATTTCCCGACCAACCATGCTTCTTTCCGAGCAACGAGAATACATCGAGGAACTCTATCACACCGAGGAATTCTAACGCACCGAGGAACTCTATAGCACCGAGGTACTCTAATGTTCCGAGGAACTCCTGATCGGCGAACAGCTATGACGGTCCGAGCTGCATCTCGGTCGTATCATTAATTGCCAGATAATCAACAGTTCAGATATTCATTGAATGCTTATATTCTTGGCACGCATTCTGCATTAAATGTATTACCCTTTCATATGTATGTCATTTAATGTATCGAACCTTTCATGTACAGCCTCAATGCTATAAATACCTTGTATCATCCTCATTCAAGGGGACCGGAATTTCTTGAGAGATCTTGTAATCAAGAATTCCACAAACACTCAGCAATAACATAACAGTGGACGTAGGCTTTATTCCTAGCCGAACCACTTTAAAAATCTTTCTCTTATTTATTTATCTGTGATTGAATAATTAGAGCAATCTAGTTTTTTACATCAACAATAACTATAATGTTTTACTCTCCCCTCCCCTCTCCACTATAACAATTATACTTCATTCTACATCTCCCTATGTAGCACGATCGAGGGTCGCTCGACTTGAAATAGGTTGGGTTCTCGATTCAAATCTCCAAAAATTGCATGCCCAAATTTATCATGATACTTTAGTTCTTATTAGTCACAAGACAAATTTTGACTTCAACAATAGAATAAACGAGAAGAAGAAATACTTTTCAACAAAAATATATACGTAATTTATTATAGTTATTATAGATTATAAAGATTATCCACATCATAAATTATTAGAGAACTTTCTATATTGGTGGAGTACATGAATTTGGACAAAATACATTATTATAATACTAAAAGTACACAAATGTTATGATTTGAAGTAGTGAGCCAACTAAGCATACCCCCACCATAATCTCTAAATCAATGTACCCCGTTACGTACCTGTACCATAAACCAAAGTTCCCCACGATCCCAGTAACATTGCTTTGTCCTCGTACAAGGTCATCTCATCTTTAATCTTTGTTGGTCATGTTTTGGCAAGTTTTCAACAAATTTTTGCCAACTTGTTTGAAATATAAAATTAGATATTAATATGTAGAAGATATTACGTGAATGCATGCAATATTGGTATCTGGAATGTATTTATTCTGAATACGTTTTTGTTTGGAAGTGTACATACTTCCTAATTGAAGAAACTAAATATTGTGTAACTAAATTCAAGAAGTTGAGAGTAGAGAAGAGTTTATTATGCTGAATTGTCTTCATTCTCTCTCTCTATCTCTCTCTCTCTCTCTCTCTCACACACACACACACACACACACACACACATTATTGTTGTCGAGAATAATATTAGTACCCCCACTTGTTTGGCCGAAGACTTATTTATTAAGTTTAGTTCTGGTTTATTTTATTTTTTGATCAAACCTTGCAAATGGAGAAATTTATGAAGTTCTATGTATGAACTCTTTTTAATGCTCTTCTGAAACTGTTATATAAATTGTATGAGAAACATCCTAGAATTTAACTTCCTTGATTATGAAATTCTCAAAGCTTTTCTTTCATTTCAGTCTCAAACTTTTTTCATGAATACAAAAATTCATTTCAATGGTTATTTATGTTGTTTTTGTTTCAAGATTGTGTTAATGAGTCTGAATTTATTTGCAGGCATTCCTTATACTAGTGGATAGAGAGAGAGTCAAATCGTGCTTATCTGAACTAGGCGAAATGAGTAATATCTTCAAGAAAGCCTTAAAAGTCAGGCTTCAACAACTCGTAGCAAGCATTGTTAAAATTAATGCATAACTGTTGTAGGCGCTGCTGTAGGGGCTGCTACAGGGGCTCCTGTAGGGAAATTAATGTGCCTTTATTGTGTGCCTTAGGGGTCCTAAATATTAGTCTACCTATTTTATGTTATAGGGGAGTGTAATTAGCATAACAATAAATGCATCTCCCTAGTTTTCTTATATGTATTCAGCTATCAGAACTTTGCTGTCAATTGAAATGAAAAGATTATCTTCTCCACAATACCTCTCTTGCTTTATTCTTCACTTCTTCTAATACAATAATATAGTTCTCATTTAAACTCCAATAAAGTGGTATCAGATCCCTGTTCAGATCAAGAACTGCATGTATTTTCTTTGCTGGCTGAAAAACAAATCTGACGAAAAGCGATTGAAAATTTATGGTAAGTTCTAGCAACCAAATGGGTACCCAATAACCCTTATGGTAAGTTCTAGAAAACAAATGGGTATGCAACAACCTTTAATTCCAATTTTTGATGGAGAGAACTTTTATTTCTGGTCTGTAAAAATGAAAACCATTTTCCTTTCATTTGATTTATGCGAGTATATTAAAAATGGGTTTGATGAACCGGGGGATATCACGGCTTTGTCGGAAGCTCAAAAGCAAAAGTTGAAGGAGAACAAGAAGAAAAATGCAAAAGCTTTAAGCCTAATCCAACAGGGGTTAGTTGAAACAATATATCCAAGAATCATCAATGCAAACAAATCAAATGATGCTTGTGATATTTTACAAAAAGAATTCAGAGGTACTTTGAAGGTAAGGGCTATTAAAATTCAGTCCTTAAGAAGAGATTTTGAGAATATGAAGATGAATCATGTGGAAATATTGAAAGATTATTTCTCTAGATTAATGGAGATTGTGAATCAAATGAAAACATATGGGGAACAACTTTTCGATCAAAGGATTGTTGAAATTTTTTTGATTAGTTTGCCGGAAAAGTATGACCCCATTGTTGAAGAAACTAAAGAAATGGACTCTTTGAGTGTTGAATAATTGATGGGTTCAATTAAAATATATGAGCAAAGGTTGAGTAGACACTCTAAAAAGTCTGTTGAGAGTGCCTTTCAATCTAAGCTCAATGTTGGGGCCAAACCATGTTTTGATCAACCCAAAGGTGAATCTTCAAGAGGTGGAAGACATGGAAGAGGAAGAGGAAGAAACACTCGAGGAAGAGGTAGAAATAATTTTGAAAGAAAAGAAAGTAGTGAAAGTTTCAATCAACAAAAGTGTAGTATTTGCAAGAGAAGTAGCCATATTGATAAATATGGTTGGTTTCGGGGAAAGCCACGATGTCACAATTGTAAGAAATTTGGGCATGTTCAAAAAGATTGTCGGCTCAAGAACAACCAACAAGCTAACTTAACCGAAGAATAAGAATGTGAGGGGAATATGTTTTTTTCTGCTTGTCAAAGTGCATCGGAGCAAATAAATGATTTGTGGTTTCTTGATAATGGGTGTAGTAATCACATGACCGGAGATCAAAATATTTTTACCTCTATGGATACTTCCTCTAATTCTCAAGTGAAGATGGGTAATGGTGCCTTAGTCCAAATAAAGGGCAAGGGTACTATAGCCATTGAAATGGAGAAAGGATCAAAGTATATCCGAGATGTGTTACTAGTTCCAGATTTAGAGCAGAATTTGTTGAGTGTTGGGCAACTTGCGGAACATGCGTATACTATTGTCTTTGAAAAAGACTCATGCAGAATTTTTGACAAAGGGGGGAGAAGCCAAGTTGTTACAAAAATCAAGATGGAAAAGAATAGAAGTTTTCCTCTCACTTTTTGATACTCAAAGAATTTGCCCTTGAAGATGAATGTGGTTGATGATATATGGCTATGGCATAGAAGATATGGGCACTTAAATTTTCAAAGCATGAAGAATTTGCATCAAAAGAGCATGGTTTACGGGATGCCAAGCATCCAAGAAGTATATGGAGTTTGTGAAGGATGCGCTCTTAGAAAGCACCACCGAGAGCCTTTTCCAAAGGAGAAAGCATGGAGAGCTAAAGAACCATTGGATCTTGTTCATACCGATGTGTGTGGACCAATGAAGAACACTTCTCATGCAGGTAACAAATACTTCATTACCTTTATTGATGATTTTAAAAGGATGACTTGGGTGTATTTTATGCTGCAAAAATCAGATGTTTATGCCATTTTTAGAAAATTTCACAAACTAGTTGAAAAATAATGTGGTCACTACTTGACAATTTTGAAAAGTGATAGAGGTGGAGAATACAACTCTAAGGAGTTCGATAAATTTTGTGAAGATATTGGCATGGAAAGACAACTAACAGTTGGGTATACTCCACAACAAAATGGAGTGGCAGAAAGGACGAATAGAACCATTAAAGAAATGGCAAAATCCATGTTACATGAGAAAGGGCCGCCATATACTTTTTGGGCCGAAGTGGTGTATGCGGTGGTTTATTTGATGAATAGATGCCCTACAAAGGTCGTAGAAAACCAAACTCTATTTAAGGCATTGAGTGGAAGAAAACCATTTGTGAACCACATGAGGGTGTTTGGTTGTATTTGCTTTGCTCATGTCCCTAAAGAAGTGAGATACAAGCTTGATGAAAGTGGTGAAAAATGCATTTTTGTGGGGTATAGCTCAAAATCAAAGGGCTATATACTCTTTAGCTTGAAGAGCAATAAAGTGATTATTTGTAGAGAGGTTATTTTTGATGAGAAAGCTTTTTGGGATTGGAAAGAAAAAAAATCTCAAAATCAAGTTATCACCCTTAAAGCGTTGAAGAAGATGAAGAGGAAGATGTAGAAGATCCTTAAATGTCTCCAAATGCAGGTCCAAATGCAAGTCCACAATCATCCTTAAGTTCTCAATCAAGCTCAAAGTCCTCATCTCCAAGCTCAACTCCAAAAAGAAGAAGAAGTCTAAATGATGTGTATGCTACATTTAATTTTTATGTAGCTGAACCGGAGACCTTTGAAGATGCTAAAAATGAAAAAGTCTGGCAGCTTGCAATGGAAGAAGAAATTCAGGTTATTGAGAAAAATAATACTCGGGAATTGGTGAAGAGGCCTAAAAATAAAGAGGTCTTTGGTGTGAAGTGGATTTACAAAAGCAAGGTTAATCCGGATGGCTCAATCCAAAAGAATAAAGCAAGACTTATAGCAAAGGGGTATTCTCATCAACCCCGAGGCTTGACACAATTAGAGCACTTGTTGCCACGTCCACTAAAAAAGGTAGGTTTTTGTATCAACTTTATGTAAAATCTTCATTCTTCAATGGTGTGTTAAATGAATCAGTGTACGTTGACCAACCTCAAGGATTCATGATGAAAGGTGAGGAAGAGAAGGTATATAAGCTAAAAAAGGCCTTGTATGGCTTGAAGAAAGCTCCCTGAGCATGGTATAGTGAGATATATGCATAATTCAATCAAAGAGGCTTTCAAAGAAGTAAAAGCGAGCCAACCTAGTACTTTAAAATAAGCGGTTCGGTAAGTACTCTTATTGTCTCTCTTTACGTTGATGACTTGGTGTTTACCGATAGTGATGTAAAAATGATTGAAGATTTCAAAAGTGACATGATGAAAAAAATATGAAATGAGTGATTTGGGTCTTCTAAATTACTTCTTAGGCATTGAAATTTATCAACAAGAAGATGGTTTTTTTATTTGCCAAAAGACTAAAACCCTTCTTGAAAAATTCAAAATGAAGAATTGAAAATTGGTGGCTACGCCTTTGGTGGTTAATGAAAAATTATTGAAAGAAGATGGAAGCAAAGAGGTTGATGCATCTATTTATAGAAGTTTGGTTGGAATTTTGTTGTACTTGACGGCTACGAGGTCGGATATCATGTATGTTACTAGTTTATTATCTCGGTACATGCACAAGCCGAGTCAAACTCATTTTTGGGTTGCAAAAGGAGTGTTGATGTATATCCAAGGAACTTCTAATTTTGGCATCATGTATAAGAAGAACGTTGAGATAAACTTACTTGGATTTTGTGATAGTGATTGGGTCGGTTCTATTGATGACATGAGAAGTACTTTCGGGTATGTATTTTCTTTTGGCTTCGGAGCAATTTCATGGGCATCAAAGAAGCAACAAACGATAGCGTAATCATCTGCCGAGGATGAATATGTGTCGGCATCATTGGCAACTTCACAAGAGATGTGGCTAAGAAGAATTTTAGAGGATGTTGGTGAAAAGAAAGGAGAGGCTACTCTAATACTTTGTGGCAACCAATCCGCGATTGCCATGACAAAGAATACCGTCTACCATAGTCGCACCAAGCATATTACAATCAAGTATCATTTCATTAGAGAGGTCGTGGAGGTTGGAGAGATTCAACTCAAATATATCAAGATCGAAGAGCAAGTTGCGTATATCTTCACCAAAGCTCTACCCAAGGACAAGGTTCAATTTCTTAGAGAAATGATAGGTGTTCAATAAATGCATTTGGGGGAGTTTAAAATCCATACATAGCTGCTATAGGGCAATTAATGTGCCTTTAATGTGTGCCTTAGTGGTCCTAAAGTTTATTCTACATATTGTACGTTGTAGGGGAGTAAAATCAGCATAAAAATAAATGCATCTCCCCTATTTTCTTATATGTATTCAGCTGCCAGAACTTTGTTGTCAATTGAAATGAAAATATTATCTTCTTCACAATACCTCTCTTCCTTTCTTCTTCACTTATTCTTCTAATACAACAATATAGTTCTCATTTAAACCTTAACAAACGTAACCCCTCGAATCTGCCCACTCCTAGACACCGTGGCCACCATCTGTTATGAGATTTCTAAGTCTGAATATGAGAACAATGAGGTAAACGACCCGTGGGTCCAAGACTTCTCCCCACTGTCGAAACCAACGTGGGGTGGCTCCAACCTCTAATGACTGCCAACAATTAGGATGCATTTATTCATTTAGTCACCGATTTTCGCATTTATATTATGTTATTAGATTTGTCTCTGGATTTTTAGGTATCTACTTTTTGTGTTTTGGAGTGAATCTTGTAGTCCTTTATTGGAGTTGAAATACATGAAATGAACCAATTATAAGATATTCTTTTATTATGAGGAGGTTTGAATTTCTGTATAGTATTATCTTAATTGTGCTTTTTTCATGTAAACTATAAGTTTTTCAAACAATTGAGTCTATACATTTGAAATATCTTCATAGCAAGGTTTCTATTTCATGTCTAATTGTTCTAATTACATCTTGCCCTTGTGATTGAAAAATTGGAAGGAGAAAAAAACTTAAAAGATAGTTCATTTTCATGACAAGTTGGAAAATTAGTGTATATATATATACACACCCTCCTTTTCTCCTTTGTCATGGAATGCAATTTTTGGGTGGCCTGTATGAATTATTTTTCATGAGAAATGAGGAAAATAGAGAGTATGCACCACATTTGACGCAATTGTTTCCGAACAATATATCTAGGATTAAGTAAAACAAAAGTAAAAATTGAAATTGAAACTTTCAATGGAAAAACACGTTGAGCCAACAAAGCACACCTTAATAAAAAATGAAAAAAGGTGGCAGAGGAAAAAAAAAACTATTCGTGGGCACTAAAAATGGGTCCAATTTTTTGTGATGAATCCACAAGGATTCGATCGCCGCCAAAGCATAAATGCTTTTAAATTTCATTTTTTTCTCCTTTAAACTTTCTGCTTGGTAATTTGTTTTAGTCTACTAACATATTTTTTTGGCACTAAGATCTCTCTTCCCTAATAATGTATATACGAATTTTATAATATACATGAACCGATTTTCAATAATGTATACAATACATTTTATAAAGTATACATTTATTTGGGAATACATTTTAATTTGTACACATAATTTTATAATGTGTACACGAATTTTTAGAATATATATGTGTTGAGTTTTTGTTTACCCTAACTTATAAGGTTTACATTAAGCGATAGGGGCCCAAAAAATATATGTGGTCTCGAGCAACACACACGCACACACACACACACACACACACACACACACACATTTCCTAGTAACATACCTATGAGCATACCCATTTTTTAAAAATAGTAAAAAAATATATTTTTCAATCAAGTTTGGTATACATGATCTCCATAATGAGGCGATCATCTACATAACATTCATCCAAAAATATAACTTGAAAGTTGGTGATTTGAAAGTTGGATGAATACGCGCTTTTTTAACCGTTGAAACTTGTGATCATCATCTCACCCACTTCCAAGTTGTATTTTTGGATAAAAATTTTTGTCGATGATCTTATTATGGAGATCATATATATCAAATATTGGTTGATAAATACATTTTTTTACTATTTTTAAAAATGAGTATATTCAGAGACATGTCAATAGGAGGCATGTTGGAGAGTGTAAGCATAAAATTTTAGCTTAGGCTATATATTTGTATTTATTTGCACTTTGACATATTTGACGTACCCGTTGCAAACTGACACGCATCTACAAGTCAAACTGAACTCCAACATCTTCAAGTTCAAGACTCCTCTACACTCATGAAGGTATAAAACTTTTAGGAGTTCTTAATTTTTCATATTTATATTGGGGATGTGTTTTTTTTTAGAAAAAAACTGTTGCTGGATTTTTATGTTTTACAACCTTTTTTTTTTTTGAAAAATTGTTGATCTTTAAAAGATCGAAATTTAATGGATAATTTATATAATCGAATGCCCATTTTTTATGGTTCCAATTATGCCTACTAGAAAACAAGAATGAGATTAGCTTTAAAAGCCATTGATGAACGTGTTTCGTTAGTTTGTGAAAGATGGCGGTCTCCACCCACAGTGATTGTAGATAATGTCGTTGGCGCTAAACCTGTCTCTCAATGGGCAGAGGAGGACTTTAAATGGAGTAAGTTCAACTCTCGCGGCTTAAGTGTTATTTCTGGAGCTATCACCCCTGACGAGTTCTCTCGAATTATGATGTGCACCACGTCTAAAGAAGCTTGGGACACCCTCCATCTCACACATGAGGGAACCAATGATGTAAAGGCAATCAGGCTACAATATTTGACCACCCAATTTGAGACCATTACTATGCTAGAGTCCGAGTCTTTTGATAAATTTTATGCATGTTCATCGGACATTGTTAATTCTAGTTCTAATTTGGGGGAGAATATTTCTGAGACGAGAGTTGTTAAAAACATTTTGAGGGCGCTCCCTGCCCGCTTTATTCATAAGTTCACCGTACTTAATTCATTAGGGATCCTAGACATTCTTAGGTTACAAGAACTTGTGGGATATCTTCAAACATGATTTTGTTGACTTGGCCCTATTTACGAAATATTTCAAAAAGTTCCTCAAATTTTCCAAAGAAAAGATTTTTGAGAAAAATAAAAATAAGAAGGGTCATTTACTGTTTGGGGTACGTTTGTTTATAATATTTTGTTCTTGGGGTACGTTTGTTTCCGTATTAGTTTATTGGGTGTTATTTTAACAGTTTGAGGTAACAGACGTTTAACTAATGAATCCCTTTTTGTCAACTACCTAAAATACCCTTGATATTTTTAACCAAAAGTCTAACCCCCCCCCCCCCTCTCTCTCACCTCTTTCTCAACGGCTGATTTTTTCTCCCATTTCTTATCTGAAAACCACACCGGCGATTTCTTCTCCAAAACCCACAATGACGATTTCTTCTTCTCCGACGCCTATGGAGACTTGAGATCTGAGAGTTGGAGTTTCAATTTGATGTGGAGAATCGATTTGGAGTTTCGATTTTTTTGATCGTCGAAGGTTTGTTGCATTTCTTTTTCTTCACCCCACATCGGTTTTTTTGATGCATTTGTTTGAAACATGGATTTTTTTTCCTGGAAATTATTGTTTGGGTAGAAATTATTTTCTTTGGAGAAAAATATTTTTTTTCCTGAAAATATTTTTTTAAATGAAAACAATTTTATTTTTATACTGGAATTATTTTCTAGAGTTCGAAATCATTTTTTTCTGGAAATGATTTTAAACTGAAATCATTTTTATTTTGTAATTATTCATTTTTTGCACTTTCATATTTAAAAAAAAACGTTTTTTCCTGTAATTTTTTTTTTATTTTTATTCTTAAAACGTTAATTCAATTTTTTGTGTGGAATTCGAATTATTAAGTGAAAATAATTTTTTTTTTTGAAACGTTTTTATTTTCAATTTTTTTTTTCTCGAAAATCAATTTTTATGCACCTGGAATTTATAATCAATTCTTTTTTTGGATTTTTTTCTTGGGAATTTATTTTCTTTGTAGAAAACTTTTTTTCTGGAAGTAATATTTTTAACTGAAAATCATTTGTTTTGTTGATAATCACGGTTTAATTGAAATCATTTTTATTTTTTTAACTGAAATTTATTTTCTTTTGTTGAAAATCATTTTTTGAAATCATTTTTTCTAGAGGTTTTTTTAAATCTGTTTTTTTAATCATTTTATAAACAGTTTTTTTACATGAAAATCATTGTCAAACATTATAAACAGGTTTTAACAATTTTTAAACATTATTAAAAACGTATTTTTATAAATTAATACACTTTATAACATATTTTTGTTGAAAAACATTTTATTTGGTGAATATACTTTTTTAAACATTATTATAAAACTCATTTTAGACATTATTATACAACATATATTTTTTAAAATATTTAAACCTTATATATATATATATATATATATATATATATATATATATATATATATATATATATATATATATATATATATATATATATATATATATATATATATATATATATATATCGAAAATAGTTTTTACTAAATAGTTTTAATTAATATTAACAATTTTTATCAATATTAAATAATATTTATTAAACAGATAATATTTTAATGAAATTGTTAAAAGATAATATTTAGGCCTTTTCATTTTTAAAATTCTATTAAAATATTATCTGTTAATTTTATAAACGTTAATCAAACAACTTTTATAAATATTAAACATTTTATGCTTTAATTTGAAGGACAAAAATGTCATTTACCATGTGAGAGACAATTGTTAAATATGCCAGCTAACGGTCAAATTAGTCAACTAACGGTTTTCGTTAGTTTTGAACCCAACGAACTAATACGGAAACAAACATACCCCAAGAACAAAATATTATAAACAAACGTATTCCAAACAGTAAATGAACCAAATAAGAATGGGGGCACGAATGGAGGAGAGAAAGGGGAAGAAAAGAGGTGTTGTGAGAGTGAAGGTAAAGCACAAAGCACATGAGTGTCCCACTAGGCTTAAGAGAAAGAGAAAGAAATTAGCGAATAAGGCCACTCTTAGTGATAGTGACGTCATGTCGGTTGAGTCAGGTGGAGAATCACCACATGACCCGTGCGTTGCGTTCATGACTTGTCACGATAACACTTCTAGTTTTTCCCATGCCGATGATGACATATCTAAATGTGAAAGCCTCGATGATTTTTTGATTCATTCTAGAGATAGTGAGGGTTAGGATGGAAATTTGAGTGAGGGAGAAGGTGATCTCCAAAAGGCATTTAGTGATCTTTACACCGAGACCTTGAAAACGAAAAAGCTAATTAAATATTTGTCTCTTAGGGTGTTAGATTTGGAGAAAGAGGTAAAATTTTTGAGAGAGTGTGAGGCGTCAGTGAATCAACTCTAGAATGTGAAGATTTCTTTATGTGAGCAGTTGATTGTTTTAGGTAGGGAAAAAACCGAATTGACCAACACCGTGGCCAATCCTACGAGAGATCTTCAATGTTTATTGGAGACTCGTGAGAAACTTAAAACTCGTTTAGCCCAACTCGAGAGCGATTTCGAACGTTATCGGGAGGTCAAGGTCACTTTAAAGGACACATAAGAAGGTAGGAAAGATGCTCCTCGGTCTCGTATTAGGTAATGCTGAGAGGTAGGGAATAGGTTATGATGGTGCATCCACTTCCCATGAAGCACCTGAGCCGATTCCCTAGTTTGTATTGGATCCTTATGGCCCTAGACATAACCCATATAGGAGAGATAATCCTAGATGTTTTGAGAAGGTGGGCCCAAGCCCATTTATGTTTGTTCCCGTTGCAAAGAGGCCACCTTATATAGTATTATTTTAAGCTAGGGAGAGGGGCTTACATGTATGTTCTCCAATATGCTCGCACACAAGTTTCCTCACGAGTTTTTACATGCATTTCCACACATGTTACTCTGCATGCTCCCGCACGTCACTTGAGAGATTTGAGAGTTTTCGAGAGAAAGTAGAGTATTTAGTCAAGAGTTCATACAATTTGTAGGAGGAAATTTTTTAGGATATCATCTCCTTTTGAGAACTCCTTCAGGCCTAATGATTGAGGTAAACTTTTTTCCTAACATAGGGTGTCTATCATGTTCATATCTTACACTCCTATTGCTAGATTTTACTATAATTGTATATCTATATTTTTCATTTTGATATTTTTAGAAAAATTCAAAAAGAGTTTTGTTTTTCTGAAAATTTTGAAAAGTACAAAAAGATTTTCGATTTTCAAGAAAAGGTGAAAAAGTAAAAAAGATTTTATTTTAATAAAATTTTTGAAAAAGGCAAAAAGAATTTCGTAATTTTTTTCACCTTATATGGACGAACATTTAAGCTGTCCAAATCACCCACTCATTCCATATCCACGTGACTATTTTGTAGTGTATTGAGACATGACATCATTTCATATATATGCTTAATAATGTATGGAGTCATTAAGTTGTGATTTGATGATTATTTGCTACATGTTTGACTCATTGTCTCCTTTAATGCACACGAGCACCAGCTTATTTAACTATTGCACTTACATGTCATTTGTCGATCATAGTGTTTTCATCTTAATTTTTCTTTAAATCAATCCAAATGTAAAAAATGAGATAAAAAGTTGTGCATATAAAAACCATTACCCGTATTCAAATCAATTTTCCCCAAAAAAGTTATATATTAGGCAATGTAAAGGGGATACGAAAGATAAAAGTCTTTGCATTAAAAGCCACCCTTTGCAATGAAAAGAGCCTAAAAATATTAGAGGCACATAAAAACAGAAGTGTTAGGCCATTTTGTTTGAAAATTGATGCTTCACTACAAATTACCATTAATTTCTTCAAAAATATTATTTCTTATGTGAGATTTTGAGGGAGTTAAGTTGAAGATCAATGGGTTTGTACAAACTATATAAATCTCAAAAAACATTGCATAGTTTTGGACGTACTTGGTGTGAAAATCACTTACGTTCTTGATTTGTTGATTATGAATTTTACTCGAGTTCACCACTTTTACACCTAAGGTAGACTTTGAGATCGTTCGTTAGTGGTATCTCAATCCTTCTTGCACATATGTGTATGATTGTCTATGTTGATTAACCTATGGAATATGTTTACACCCCTACATTCCGCATTCATGATTCCGACATTTTTATGTTAATTCATGGTGTGTTTGTGTTTGTAAAATTCATGCTTGAGAAAATTTTCAAAAATATTTGGTGAAGCCTTTGAGATTATTATCACACGTGCATTATTTATGTATCTTTGGGATGACATCTTACTTTTTATATGTGATGCTTTATACTTCATGTTTAGTTTATACTCCTTTGTCTATTTCGAACAAAAAGGGAGAGAACAAATTAAGGAGGGGTTTGATTTATGAGGGAGAATGCATTACGAGTTTTATTTTCTATTTCAAACTATATTCATGAGGGGTATTTTCTTTGCTTCATGTTTGTAGGTATCCAAATGAAGAACATATTACACCGGATGAAAATAAAATTGCCCAAGGGAAGAACAAGATGATACTGAAGTCAAAGTTTCTCTACGTCGTTCCATTTTTAGGGTTTGGGAAAGGTATTAGGATTTTTTTGTTATAAAGTGGTAGTTTTTTTCCTTTAAAAATATATATATATTTGACGAATTTTTTAAAATAGAGAAAAAATCATTTTGAGTTGATTTTTTTTTTGTTGGTTTGTTGAAATGTTTAAATACCGTACAAAAAAATCAACTCAAAATATTTTTTTTACTGATTTTAAAAATTGGTCCCTTTTTTATCCTCTTTTTGAGGTATGTTGGAGATTCTCCCCATATATATATATATATATATATATATATATATATATATCAAGAACAGAAATGGAAAACTCAAATGTTAAGGTATCGACTTCATTACCTCCCTCATATGTATTTTTTTATTAAGGGCGGTTTTGACTGTAGTTATTTACACAATCGTTTAAAAATGAAAGTATTTAAAAAATCTGAAAAATAGTTATAAAATAATTATTAACCAATAAAAAGATAGAATAATGCAGAAAAAGAAAAAGGATGAAAATCAAAGGGATCTTAAGTATTCAGTCCTATTTATAATGATTTATTTTTCACCACTCTTATATTTTTATTTTTTTAATTGTTGGTCCTATATGAGACAAGTGTTATTATCTATAAAAAAAAGGATGAGTAGTTACAGGGATGTTATAGAGGGTTTGGTATCCACCGCGACAAATCCCTCTCCGCCCTCCACAAATCCTCCCCCATTCTCCACATCATCCAATCCGACTCCTCCCACATCCTCTCCAACCTCTGCTCCACCTCTTCCCTCACTGATCAAGTCTCTAACAAATTTCGCCAACTCGACCTAACCCTATCCCTCGTCAACACAACCCTCCTCCACATTCACTCCATCCTCCAACGCAATAATTGTATTCAAGGTGTCCAAAAGTCCCTTCAATCCCAAGATTTCGAATCCGCTGCTAATTACATCCAAACTTTCACAAACATCGAATCCACTTACAAAGACACATGTCTACATGAAAAACAGCAAATGCTCAATCACAAAAACCACCTCATTTCCATCATTCGTAAAAAACTACACTTTTCCATTAACCAACGCGATCACGTCACTAGTTTAAAGTTTGTAAATTTGTTCCCCCCCATTAGGTTTAGAAGAAGAAGGCTTACAACTTTACGTTTCCTACTTAAAAAAAGTGATTTCCATGAGATCCAGATCTGAGTTCGAGGAGCTGACTGAAGTAATTAATAAAAAAGGATCCGTTGTTAATGCCAATTTTGTGACGTGTTTGACGAATTTGTTTAGGGATATAGTTTTGGCTGTTGAGGACAATACTGAGGTTTTGAGGGGATTGTGTGGAGAGGATGGGGTGGTTTACGCGATTTGCGAGTTACAAGAGGAGTGCGATACGCGAGGTTCGATGATTTTGAGCAAGTACATGGAGTATCAGGGATTGGCGAGGTTGGCGTCCAAGATTAACGAGTTTAAGAGGAGTGTGGATTTGGAGGAGGGGGGGCCGGAGCCGAGGGAGATAGAGGTGTATTTGGAGGAGATTTTGGAGTTGACGCAGTTGGGGGAGGATTACACGGAGTATATGCTGTCGAAGATACGGGGATTGAGTGAGGTGGATCTAGAGTTAGGGCCGAGGGCGACGAGGGCGTTTAGGGGAGGGAGTTTAGTAAGGTTGTGCAGGATATCACGGGGTATTATGTGATTTTGGAGGGTTTTTTTATGGTGGAGAATGTGAGAAAGGCGATTAGGATTGATGAGTTTGTGGGGGATGGGCTTACGAGTTCGATGGTGGATGATGTGTTTTATGTTTTGCAGAGTTGTTGTCGGAGGTCGGTGTCGACGGGGAATATTAATTCGGTTATCTCGGTTTTGAGTAGTGCGGTCAGTTTGTTGGGGAGTGAGTATAATGATGCTTTGCAGCAGAAGATGAGGGATCCGAATTTGGGGGGGGGGAAGTTGTTTTTGGGTGGTGTTGGGGCATAGAAGACTGCGGCGGAGATTACTACAGCTTTGAATAATATGGATGTGAGTAGTGAGAATGCATTGAAGCTGCGACATGAAATTGAAGAGCAATGCGCTGAGGTGAGTGCCTTTTTAATTATGTTATAGTTTTGTGGACTATTTTAATTCAATCTGTGATTGTTTGTGTTTTCATATAATACTGTTTGTTTTTTAGCATCTCTAATAGGCCATCTCTAACAGGCCAAGCAATCTATAGTTTGTTTTTTATTTCATATAATATTGGGTGTTTTGAGCTGTTTTACATAGTCTTTCTGAAAATATGTGTTTTAATGTGAGCATGTGAGATGTATAAAATAGATATTTAATGCAAAACCCAAAAGACGATGGAGGAGATTAGGCCATGTAGTCTTTAGTTTGTTTGTGTTTTGTATCACAGTGCGTATTTGAGGCCTTTTACATAGCCCTCAAAATAGGCGTTTTATGATTCTTATGTAAAATACAACGGAATGCAGACACATTTTTTATTAAAAAAGACAACAGAGGCGCAGTGACGCATGCGGCGAGGTCTCTTATTTGTTCATTTAATTTTTAAATTATAATATCACTGTTATCAAGCTTGATCAATTTTGATAAATAAATTTTAAATTAAAAACTAGAAATATTGTATTGTTTCGTCAAAAGAATTCCATATAGTCAGAATCTCCCCATCAATCCTGACTGCAGGTCCAGAGCTGTTTGTTTTATCCTTTTCCAGCTTGATCATTCATCTTATACTTGACGAAAAGGAAATCTGCTTCAATATTAAACCAATATTACAAATTATTGAACAATATCTGACCCAACCTCTTCTACAACATTAACACTCAAAATGCACCCCCCACTCCTAGCTGCCTCATCTCTCTCGTCAAATGGTTGAAGAGGTAGGAATGGCCTATTCGAAACCTAGAGTAATTTTAAAGAGTCTAATTAAAAGGAAGTTTAGTCTCTAGAAATGGGACCAAATTAAACTTTGCCCCCCCCCCCCCCCCCCTCCCCAAACACACACAAAAAATATTCTTTAGAGATAGTCTCTAAACTAGTAAATGCATCCCATGTATAAAACCTACCACACTCTCCATGCAAAGCTGACCTAAATTCTGCTACAGACTAACTTTTGTGGCTAGTATTATAGTTAGGCAGATTGGCGTTCTACTAGGGTGGATCATCAGGTCAGTCAGCTCAAGACGAGTTTGAATGGTATTAAGATAGTGTTTTATAGTTCAGCTAGATTATTAGTGTGACCTAATGTATAATCTAGAATGTAGTGGTAATTCAGGGTCTAATCACTTCGATCATCTATTTGGGTGAGGATCATACCCGTAGTGAGATGAAGTCTAACTTTAGTGGAAGTTTGGGTTCACTTATTTGATTGGTTCCACGTATGTTTGTCTTGGAAATGCGGGTTATCAAACCCTTTTGTATATAGTTTGTGTTTCCATGTTTAAGAGACCGGTGATCTCGTTTGAGAAGGGTTACCATAGATTGTTGATGGAAAGAGTGTGGGACAGAGTGTGAGCACTAAATGCGTGGAAGAGTATTCGTGAATAATGTGTTGGAAAATCAAGAGAGTGGGTGACGTGACATACCAATTGCACCAAAAAGAACGAGTAACAAATCAAGGATAAACTCTCACAAAGGTATTGATCGAATAACTCTTAAGGGGAATGGTTATGTTTATTGGCCTACAAAGGGAATATTCCCTAGAGTGTGATACTCTATATTCTGGAAAGTGTTAGAATTAGTAAGGTCATGAGTGATGTCATCTACGTGTAACGTCCCTCATGACAACACTAATTGTACCTTTTCAATTTCTTAATACTAACTATTACTAAAAGTAGAAAATAAAGATACAGAAATAAAATAATACAAATAATAAATATTACAAATTTGCCCTCTTATTCTAAGTTCACATCAAACTCCCCCCCCCCCCCCTTAAAAGAGTTCGTCCATGAACTCAAAAGACGGTAGTAGTGTTTTGCAAAGTTGTTGGAGGTCGGTGTCAATGAGGAATAGAAATTCAGTTATCGTGGTTTTGAGTAGCGCGGTGAGTTTGGTGGAAATGGGTATAATGAGGTATTGCACCAGAAAACGAGAGAGCTGAATTTGGGAAGGGGGAGTTATTTTTGGGTGGTGTTGGTGCACAGAAGACTGCGACGGAGATTACTACGTCTTTGAGTGATATGGATGTGAGTAGTGAGTATGCGCTGAAACTGAGGCATGAAATTGAGGAGCAATGTGATGAGGTGAGTGCCATTTTAAATTATGTTATAGTTTTGTGGACATTCTTAATAAAATCTGTTGATTGCTTGTGTTTTCATATTATACTGTCTGTTTTTTAGTATCTTTAATAGGCTGTACAATCTCTAGTTTGTGTTTGCGTATAATATTAGGTGTTTTGAGTTGTTTTACATAGTCTGTCACCAAATTCGTATTATAATGTGAGCATGCAAAGTGCATAAAACAGATATTTAATGCGAAACCCAAAAGTCATTGGACTGCAGTCTTTAGATTATTTGTGTTTTCGTAACATAATGGGTGTTTTGGGACCTTTGACATAGTCTTAAATTATGTGTTCTAATGTGAGCATGTGAAATGCATAAAAAAAAATTTACACAAAACACAACGGGGACACATTTTTTACGCAAAAGACAACGGAGATGCAGTGACACCTGCTGCGAGGCCTCCTATTTGTTTATTCATTTTTCAAATTATAATATCACTGTTATCAAAATATTTTATTATTTCGTCAAAAGATTTGCATATGTTCAGAATCTCCCCACCTATCCTGACTGCCAAAGGCCTCCCTCACCTTGATGTCCAGAGCTGTTTGTTTCGTCCTCTTCCATCTTAATCATTCATCTTATACCCGATGAAAAGGAAATCTTCTTCATTATCAAAACAATATTTAGAATTATTGAACAATATCTGTCTCCAACCTCTTCTACCACTCACATTGCAACCTCCACTCCTAGATGCTTCGTCTTTTGTCAAATGGTTGAAGAGTCTAGCAAGCAAAGTGGTGGCCTGAACCAAGAGTAATTTCTAAATATTCCTATTAAAAAGAAGTTTAGTCTTTAGAAATGAGTCCAAATTAAAATTTGGCACGCCCCATCTTATTCTTTAGACAGTCTTTAAACTACTGGATGTAGGAGTCCCGTATAAAACCTTTCGCACACTGTTCACAGCTGACCTAACCTCTGTTATAGACCATTGGCACACGATATTGTAACTTTTGTGGCTTGTATTACAGTTTGGCATTTTGGTGTTCTACTAGGGTGGATCATCAGGTCAGTTAGCTCAAGATAATTTGGATGGTGTTAAGATAGCCTTCAGTGGTTCAGCTAGAGCATCAGTGTGACAAAATGTATGAACTAGAATGTGGTGGTAGTTCAGAGTCTAAAGTGAAATAGATTAACTGTGATCATCTGTTTTGGTGACGATCATACCCTTAGTTAGATGAACTCAAAACCTCAGTGTAATATTCAGTTCAGATTAGCTTATTATATTGGTTTTACGTCTGTTTGGATTGGAAATGTGTGTTGTAGGGCCCTTTCCCTTATAATTTGTGCTTCCATGTTTAGAGACAGGAGATCTTGTCATGAGAAGGATTATCATAGATTGTTGATAGACAAGTGCAAGTGCGAGCACCGAATGTGTGGAAGAATGTTATTGTTGATAGTGTGAATAGTGAGTTGGAGAACCAAGAGAGGTGACATGACATCACAATGCACCAAAAAGAAAAAATAACTTAAGCACAAACTCTTAACAAATGTTGTTGATGTAAAAAACTAGATTACTCTAATTATTTAATCACAGATAAGTAAATGAGACAAAAGATTTTAAAGTGGTTCAGCCTTATATGAATGGCCTACGTCCACTGTTATGTTATTGCTGAGTGTTTGGGAATTCTCGATTACAAGTGCGATCAAGAAATTCCGGTCCCCTTGAATGAGGGTGGTACAAGGTATTTATAGCCCTTTAGGCTGTACATGAAAGGGTGCTACATTAAATGATACACATATGAAAGGGTAATTCACTTAATGTTCTTCAAACGTGCGCGTCAAGATGATAAGCATTCAATGAATAGTTGAACTGTTGATTATCTGGCAATTAATGTTGTGGTCGAGATGCAGCTCGAACCGCCTTAGTTGCTCGTCGTCCAAGAGTTCCTCGGAGCATTGGAGTTCCTCGGAGGATAAGAGTTCCTCGGAGGGCTGGTGTTCCTCGGAAGACTGGCGTTCCTCGGAGTGAGTATGTTGGTCGGGGGAATAAGTTTCCTCGTTGCTATTGTGCCACATAGATTAACACATGTCTTCTTATTATTCGTCCACATCAGCATACTAATTTTGGTATCAACAGAAGCCCCCAATGTTTCATATTTCGAATTTTGAGGAGTATGGAACATTCTTTCTCGGTATATGGAGATATTAAATGACCTTCCTGGGTTTTAGGAGCCTTTTCTTCATATTTGAATTTCCTTCCAAATTCACAGAATTCGCCTTTTTGCATTTTTATGGGCGCTTCGATCTTCGTGCCCTTTTTGTCCTTTTAGCCGCCGGTAGCGTAATAGTTTCCTTTTTGTAATCATTTATTTCGCCGCTTCCAAAGGCAAAGTATTTAAGCTTCAGAGGCAATCCCATCGTCTTCTACCTTTTCAATTTCTGCTTTCGAGTTTTCTATAGCTTTTCTCTCTCCTATGCGTCCATCCTTTTCTTCGTTTGTTTGCCAACAGATCTCCTTTTTCCCTGTAAGCTCTTCTTCCTTCTTCTTTTATTCATCATGGTTTACATTATTGAGTCTCTTGAGAAATTCCGTTCTGATTTCTCTATTCCATCTTGGGTAATTTTGGAGGTTCTTTCTGAGCCTTCAAGTTATTTTGATTTGGCAGAGGGACATTGGTTCCCTAGCCTCTTTATTGCTGAATGTGGATTTTCTTTTCCACCAAACCCTTTATGCTTAGAGTTCTGTCAGTATTTCGACGTTGTCCCTGCAAAAATAGCCCCCAACACCTGGAGAATAGTTAATGGGGTATATAGGTTAAATCAAACTCATGGAACTCGTACAGGAATTCCTGAGATTATGTACTGTTATAGATGGGCTGTTCTAGACAATGTTTATTATTTAAAAACTAGATTTTTGAATAGGGCTCTAGTAGTCAACCTCCCTGACGCCAACAGGGATTATTTTGAACATGGAGTAGTTGTAAAAAATTGGCAACATGCCCCTCTGGTTGGAGACGAAGTATATGAGGGTCCCAAATGCCCTCCATATGGCAATGGGATAGGTTATTTTCATCTTATTTTGTTTTTTGAAATTATGATTTCATTGTGTTTGACAAAATGTATGACTGATATTTCACTATGTTTTTATTTGAAGTTGACAGCAAGAGAAAAACTCCAAAAGAAACAGAAGTTAATATCAAGCATTTAAAACATATCTGGAGTTTGCATCAGAATGTTGCAGACGAGCAAATTAGGTCTGCTTCATACTTGCTGCAGTACAGGAGCTATACATCCTCTTATACTGCTCGTCCTGTGGCTAGCATTAACGAACCATTGCCAGCTTCTGAAGACTCTTCACTAGACTCTCACATTCCTTTGAGTCAAAAGATGGGCAAGAGAAGAGTTCCTGCTCTCTTTGAAGAGACCTCCTCTGCTGGAGATGGAAAGAGAAATAAAGCTGATGTCCCAAAGGGGACAAAGAAAATGGATGCTGCCCCTTCTGCTACTTCTCAGAAGGTCGCCGAGAAGCCCCCAGTGGCTCCTGTACAGAAGGATGCACCTGTGGAAGTAATCACTATCTCTCCAACCAAAAATGCTTCTTTGGTTGAGGTTGTTGAGAAGACACCGAGGAGATTGAAGAAGTCTTCCTCGGTTAGTTTTTCTGAAGTCACTCCCCAGCTCCAAACTAGTGGAGCTAGTGTTCCAACCATTATTCCCCCGAGCTCTGCAATGATCTCGGTAAGGACTTGGATTATTCCTGAAGTCCAAGGCATCGAGGAAAACATGCCTAGGGATATGCTGACATCCTTAGCTACTCGTCACATCGCTTCAGTAAGTTTCTTCTTATCTGTAATTCTTATTTCCTTCTATCAATATATGTATCTCGACACTAACTCATCACTACCTTCTTCTTTCAGCTGGTGAGTTGCTTTAACACCATTGTGAAGAAAGATGAAGCACTTAAGGCTTCAAGCTCCTCGTCTGGAGTAGAGGATGCATTCCAGGGTTTGGCCCAATCTTTGAAGGAATCCCGTCAGAAGTACGACGAGGATAAAGGTGAATGGGAGAAGAAACTGGCTGCATCTGAAGCAGAGAAGGTGCAGTTGGGAAATAAAGTGAAGGACTTGGAGAGGGAAAATAAGAAATACTCCGAGAAGCTCACCACCTTCGGGGAGCTTAAAAATAAGCTGAAATCAGCTGAGGAAGAGCTGACCCTTCTGTGCGAAGCGAATCTTCAGAAGGAGGAGTTGGATGCCAAGCTGAAAGCCTCCGAGGACCTTCTATCCGAGAAGCTCTCCTCGGAGAAAACGAAAATAAAGAAGGCAATAAAGAAGTCTTTCAGCACAGGTTGGGACAAAGGGTGGAACAAGGGAGTAGCTGCTATGATGACTCAAGTACAATATGGAAGTTTGAAGTACTTCCGAGATGGCTGGGTTGCAGCTTTGCAAGAATTAAAAGTGAGCGAGGACTCCGAGCTATTTCAACAGCATTTCCCTGGTCCTCCTCCAGCCATCAAGGATAAAGAAGAGGACGAAGCTGCCTCAGAAGAATATTCATTGGTAGTGGGTGATATCATCCTTACCCAGCCTGCTGACGAGGAGCTTTCATCTCTGCCAGCTCCTCCAGAACAAGTTCCAGCTCCCGCCGACCAACTCATAATCTCCACCGAGCAACCAAGCTCCTCGTCCCAGCCTCTCGAGAAAGTCTTGGGAGATAAGGAAAAGGTGTGAAGTTGTTCGGTATTCTCTTTTTATTTTTCTTTTACTTGTACTTTGTATCTCAGATCTTTGTAACTTTGCCTTATGATCTAATAAAATATGAGTTCTTTTCTTCCATATGATTGTCTCTTCTTTATCTGCACTCTGTCTTGATCTTCTTTTTCTTTCTCTGTTAGTTTTTGGCCAGGATGGATCTTTTGTCTGCTAATGACACAAAGTTGATGCAGTAATGCCATGAGTATTATAAAGCTGGTCACACAGACCTCAGTGCATCAGAGGTTGCCGACATCCTTGGCCATGGTGCTTCAGAGCAGGCAGTAGAAGCTTCTCAATATCTGAAGGGCTTACTTGATCGAGCTGTGGCTAATAACGCGGCCTACTATGATATGATCGAGGAGCTCCAATATACTCTAGAAGATCTTCAGACTCAGTACAAGGAATCAAATGCCTTGTTACATGAAGGGTATGAAAAGAAATATCAACAGCTTTCTGCCGAGAAGGGCTACGACAAACTCCTTGCTGGGTATGATGTCAGGGAGAGGACCCTAAAGGGAGAAGTTGAAGCTTGTAGAAAAATTGCTGAACTGCTGGAGCAAGAAAATAATAATTTACAGAAAGAACTAGCACAATATAAGTCTGCAGCCTCTTCTTCAACAGCGATAATCCGAGTGACCGATGAGGGATTTTCTTTCTTAGAAGTTGAGAATGCCAAATTAAGGCAAGAGTTGGATGTCCTGCGAAGATCTAGTACTTCTACTTCTACTCGGGGACGAGGAAGAGGTTCTCGTGGGCGAGGAAGAGTTGCCCAGGATGTTGTCGAGGAACGAAGTACTCCAGCTGCTCGGGGTCGATCAAGAACTCCTCGTAGTATTGAAGAAGCTCGTACTCTGTCAACATTGGAAACCCAAGCATACCAACTGAATGCCAAAGATCGGGCTTTGTCTGAAATGTCCAAGAAAATCCTAAATTTGGAGGATCAACTTACTGCGACGAAGTCTGCTTTAGAGAATAAGGACATTTTTGCAAAAAGCCTTCACGAGCAGTTGGAGAGATTGACCTTCCAATTCCATAAGCAGCCCAGGGAATTTTGGATGGCTGGGTACAATGGGGCATTATTCCATCTACATGCTCGTATCCAGAATGCCACTAATGAGGGCTATAAACAAGGCTGGTTGAATGCCTTATGCGTGTTAAAACTTGAACATGGGCATTACTTGTGGGACTATTATGACCTTGGGGTGCTCGATTTGCACGTGACACCGTTTAATTTGGACAAGGAATGGATTCCATCTCGTGCCATTCCTCGGAGCTTAATTGCACAATACCTCGGTGATTACAATCTTCATTCTCAGATCGAGGTATCTCGTCCCGAGCATATTTTGGACACTCCTTCAGTAATGAATGTCAGAATGTTGAAGGACTTGAATTTTATCAATTCTCCTCAGACCTTAAATGATCCTCCTGCTGGCGAGGAACCTATTTCAAAAGCTGAAGGAAAGAAACCAATAGAATAGGGATTTCAATGTAATAGTTAGTATACATGTAATTTGTAATTCGTTTTGAATTTTAATGAAAAACTTTCATTTTCTGTTTGCAAATATGTATTGCTATTGTTTTGTACTTGTCTAACACCTGCATAACAATACTTTGTGGTTCATCGACCGATCTAGTAATAAAAGGTTACAAGTATAAAAAAATATTGCTCGTTCACTTAATAATAAAGTAATGAGTATAAAAACAACCAAGGTTGTTAAAATGTGCTCGTCGACCAATTATAATTAGTGAGAGTTTTTATCCCCGACTAACCATACTTGGTAATTTTTTTTTTCATAAAATGTGTCCGACCAACCAAGGTCGATAATTTTATCCTCGTCGATCAACTACAGTTAGTGGATTTTTATCCCCGACCAACCATACTTGGTTCAGTTTGGAATACTTTGTATTTTTTTTTGGAATAGTTTTACCTTCCGACCAACATAAGTTGGCATATTTTTTTTCTTAACCAGTCGAAATTGGCCTTTTTAAGAATGTTGTTCTTGCCCTTTTACCAACCGGGGTTGGTCATGGGTTTGAACTATCATGTCCACCAACTCTTTTACCAACCGAAGTTGATCACATTAGTGTACGCCTCCTATCCAAAGGAGTATAGTTTGTTCTCGCTATTTTACCAACCGAAGTTGATCACTCTCGAACTATCATGTCCACCAACTCTTTTACCAACCGAAGTTGATCACATTAGTGTATGCCTCCTATCCAAAGGAGTATAGTTTGTTCTCGCTATTTTACCAACCGAAGTTGATCACGCTCGAACTATCATGTCCACTAGTTATTTTACCAACCGGAGTTGATCACGCTAGTGTAGGCCTCCTAACCAAAGGAGTGTAGTTTGTTCTCGCCCTTTTACCAACCGGAGTTGGTCGTCGGTCTGAACTATCATCTTCTTTTTGCTGTCGAGCAGCGTAGTGTTGTACACTAGTATTCCCCGAAAAACTTTCAATAAAAGGAGAGAAGATGGTGAAACATTATCGTTTTATTCATATTGATAGAACTGCTTTACATTTTACATTACTGATAATACTTGCGTAGGTGTTCAGCATTCCATGCATTCTTGAATTCCTCTCCTTCTAGAGTTGCTATTCGGTAAGTTCCAGGTCGAACAACCTCTGTAACTCGGTAAAGTCCATGCCAATTTTCTTCCAATTTATTGTGCTTCTGAATGACCTTCTTTAGCACGTAATCTCCTTCTTTTAAATCACATTTCTTCACCCTCTTATTGTAGAACATAGCTGTTCGTTATTGATATGCAGCATTCCTAATGGATGCTTCTTCTCTAACCTCCTCGAGCATGTCCAAATCTAATCTTCTCATCAAGTCACTGGCTGGGGAATTGAAATTCAGCACTCTGTGTGTTGGGAGACCCAACTCAGCAGGTATTACAGCCTTACTTCCAAACGCCAGCATATATGGTGATTCTCCAGTTGCTGCTCGGGGAGTTGTTCTGTAAGCCCACAATACTGATTGTAGCTCATTAATCCAATTAGATTTAGCCTCACTTAACCTCTTCTTCAAACCATTTAATAATGTTCTGTTCATCACTTCAGTCTGTCCATTGCTTTGAGGATGGCCTGGTGCTGAATGAACCTTCAAAATGTTTGACTGATGACAATAGGCGGCAAACTCCTCGTTATCAAACTGTGTTCCATGGTCTGTGATGAAGGCATGAGGGAGACCATATCGGCAGATGATATTCTTCCAAATGAATTGGTATACCTTCTCGTATGTCATATCAATCAGAGGCTCAGCTTCTACCCACTTAGTAAAATAATACACTGCGACAACGAGGTACTTGAATCTTCCTCGGGTCGTTGGCAGTGGTCCAACCAGATCAATTCCCCACATGGAAAATGGCCAAGGGGAATTTATGGGTATCAATAATGCTTGTGGAGTATGTCGGATGGAAGAAAAACGTTGGCATTTATCACATTTTTTAGCATAGGCTATACAATCAACCCTCATCGTTGGCTAGTAGTATCCTTGCGTCATCACCCTTTGCAAAAGTGTTCGACCTGCTACATGGGCTCCACAGGACCCTTCATGGATTTCTTCAATCAATTCTTTCACCTCGGAGGGATGTACACATCTTTGCAAGCCTGCCATAATTCCTCGTCTATACAAAACACCATTAGTTAGTACATACCGAGCATCTTTAAACTTCAATTTCTTGGCAGCGATCTTATCCTCCGGTAATTCTCCTTCCTCGACATATTCCCTGATGGGATCCATCCAAGATGGTCCCAAATCAAGGGAAATAACATTCATCGTCAGGCTTTCATCTATGCTTCGATTTTCTAACACCTCAATTGGTATCGTTCTTCGCAACTCGGTACGAGTAGCTGATGCTAGTCGGGCCAGTGCGTCTGCTTGTGCATTCTCCATTCTTGGTATTCTGATTAACTGAATGGCATCAAATTCTGCTAATAACTCCATCGCCTTTACATGATACTTGAGCATTAGTTCTCCTTTAACTGCATACGTTCCCATCATCTGATTCACAATTAATTGAGAATCACTGAATACCATCACTTGTTGCGCTTCCATAATCTTTGCTAAATTAAGACCTGCTATCAAGGCTTCATACTCAGCCTCATTATTGGAAGCTTTGAATTGGAATCGTAAGGCATATTCCACGTCAATCTCGTCTGGGGTGTTCAAAACAATCCCTGCTCCACAACCTGTTGTACAAGATGACCCATCTACATACAATCTCCACGTAGGTAATTCGTCTTCAAAATTCTTATCTGACAGCGTTCCTCGGTGAAATATTTACTGTTTTGTTTCATCCTCCCCTGGTATTTTTCGCTCCTCGTCGACCATCTCTTCTCGCCCTTTTACCAACCGGAGTTGGTCTGGGTTTGAATTTGATGATCTTTCTACATCCACAAGCCCTTTTACCAACCGGAGTTGGTCTGGACTTATGTCTGTTGATCCTGTAACATCCACAAGTTGGTCAGTGAGCAACTTTTGTTCCTCAGGGGTATTAGGATATGTAAACTCTGCTATGAAGTCTGCTACAGCTTGCCCTTTTAAGGATGATCTGGGTTCGTACATAATATCATATTGACCGAGCTCTATTGCCCAGTACATCAGTCTTCCTGACTTTTCTGGCTTATGAAGGGCTTGTCTTAATGGCGTATCGGTATACACGATGATGGTATGGGCCTGGAAATATGGCCTCATTCTTCTACTTGCCTCAATTAATGCCAATGATAATTTTTCTAACTTTGGGTACCTGATCTCTGCACCTCGGAAAGCCTTACTTGTGTAATAAATTGGCTTCTGGACTCCATTCTCCAATCTGATCAATGCCGAGCTGACTTCATTCTCTGATACTGCCAGGTATAAGTACAACTTTTCACCCATCACTGGTCTGGACAACAATGGAGGTGTTCCCAGATATTTCTTTAAGTCTTGAAAGGCTTTTTCACATTCATCATTCCACTCGAAAGTTTTTCGGAGTGTTTTGAAGAATGGAAGGCACCTATCAGTTGCTCGAGATACAAATCTATTGAGCGCTGCAACTCGTCCTGTAAGACTCTGCACTTCTTTCTTCGTCGTTGGAGATCGCAACCCTAAAAGAGCTTTGATCTTTGCTGGATTTGCCTCAATGCCTCGCTGGTTGACGATGTACCCGAGGAACATTCTTTCTTGTACTCCAAAGGTGCACTTCGTCGGGTTGAGCTTCATCTGGTATTTATCCAGTTGATCAAAGGTCTGCCCTAAGTCAACTAGATGCTCAGCAGCTTTCTTGCTCTTTGTCAGCATATCGTCGACATAGACTTCCATGTTGCAACTGATTTGTTCGGCAAAAACCTTGTTCATCAGCCGTTGATATGTCGCTCCTGCATTTTTCAAACCGAAAGGCATAACATTATAACAATAAGTTCCCCTAGGGGTAATAAAAGAAGTGTTTTCCCTGTCTTCAGGTTTCATTTTGATCTGGTTGTAACCAGAGTAAGCATCCATGAAGCTGAGCAGCTCGTGCCCCGAGGTAGCATCCACTAGTTGGTCAATTCTGGGCAATGGGAAGTGATCCTTTGGGCAGGCCTTGTTGAGATCAGTGAAATCAACACACATTCTCCATTTATTGTTTTTCTTCTTTACCATTACCACATTTGCCAACCAGCCTGGATACTTCACATTTCAATAAATTGGGCTTTCTGGAGCTTGTCGACCTCCTCTTGAATAGCTTGATTCTTCTCGGGGCTAAATACCCTTCTTCTCTACTTTACAGGCTTGATCTCCTTATTCACATTGATCTCATGACATAAGAAGTTTGGATCTATTCCTGGCATGTCTTCATGACTCCACGCAAAAGTTTTCTTTCTGTTTCTCAATAAAGTTATCAACTCCCGTTTTATTGAAGCATCCAACGATGAACCTATCTCGGTTACTCGTTCAGGGTGTTCGTCGTCCAGAATAACATTTTCTGCAGATTCTACCACCTGTCCTTTTACAAGTTGGGATTCATCTCTCGGATCAAATGTTTCAATTTCCGTACTTTCATCCATCTGGTAAGTAGTAGTCTTTTTCCTTGACTCTTCAAGCTCCTCTTTCTCGGCAGATGAATAATAGCATTCTCGAGCTACTTTTTGATCACCTTTCACCACTCCCACTCCGAAATTTGTTGGGAATTTTAAACATTGATGTACTGTAGATGGGACTGCTTCGAACTTCTTCAAACCAACTCTTCCCATGATGATGTTGTAGGCTGACTGCACATTCTTATCCATCACAAAGAAGCGTATTCTCTCTGTTCGACAAGCAGGCCATGTTCCAATGAATATATCCAACTTGATCATCCCAAGTGGAAAAACTTTCTCGCCAGCGAAACCCAGAAGAGGTCTGTGATAAGGCTCCAATTGAGATAATTTCAAATTTAAACTGTCAAAGCATGAATAGTACATGATGTCTGCCGAACTGCCATTGTCTACGAGCACCCTTGAAATCACTACTTCTTTCATCCTCATTTTGATCACCAAAGGGTCGTTATTAGGGTAAAGAACACCTGCCAGGTCATTTTTTGAAAAGCCAATAACCAACTTATCTTTGTTTACCTTCCTCGGACGATCCTCCTCGGCCAAATTTATTCGCTGAATATACGAGCAAGCTTGTGCCTCTCCGAGGTAAGCTTTTCTTTCTGCAGTAAGATCTCCTCCTCCTTCATCTCCTCATGTAATAATATTACAATCAAATGACCCAAAACGTATGGAAAATACCTCTCGTTTTGGTTGCCTTGGTTTCTTGGGAAGATCGGGGTCATCCTCGGCATCATCTTCATGGCCTCTCTTCTTTTTCTCCTCTGCTCGACGAGGAGATATAGATCTTTCTCTAGTTCGATCATTATTTCTTCTTTCACCTCCCCGATCAACATACTTTGCTAGCTTTCCTCTTCGGATGAGTGTTTCAATCTCGTTCTGAAGAGCTATGCAATTTTTAGTCATATGGCCATGATCTTTGTGGAACTCGCAATATTTATCCCTGTTCCTCGCATCAGGATCTGACCTCAGTTTCTTCGGCCACTTTACCTCCTCGCTATTCTTGATTTCTTCCAAGACATGATTAATACCCATTTTCAAGGGAGTATAATTATCGAATTTCTTCAGGACTTCCCATGATGACTTATTATTTCTGGAACACTTGTCACCGCCATCGCCCTTGTGCTCTTTATTTTTAGACTTGTCGACGTCCACCTTGGTGTCTTTATCCATATTCTTCTTTGCAGCCATAGCTTCCTCGGCATTCATGATTTTGGCCGCTTTTGCCATCAACTCTGACATAGTTTTAGGTGGATCTTTCGCCAAGGTGTAATACAACTTATTAAGCAACAACCCACTCATCAAGGCAGTGATTGCTGTCTTCTCCTCGTAATCTATGACTTCCAGCTTCTCGTTATTGAAACGAGTTATGTAATCTCTAGTACTCTCACCAAATTTTTGTCTAACACTTAATAAGTGTGCTACTCGTTTTACTGGCTTTACTCCAAAATAGAAATTGTCGATGAACAACTCGGCCAACTGAAAGAAAGTTCAAATCTTACCCCGAGGAAGATTGTTGTACCATATCTGGGCAGCTCCAGTAAGAGTTCCTGAGAATGCTCTGCATCTCATCTCGTCAGGGACAGCATAGATGTCGGCGACAACTTGATATTGCTCTATATGAAGAATAGGATCTGTCTTTCCATCATATTTGGGGGTCACTACTGGTGCCTTTAACTTTGACGGTGTAGGAAAATTCATAATGGCCTGGACAAAAGGTGTCCCCTGAACAAAAGTTCGTTGTAGGGGATTCTTCGCCTTAGCCATTTCTCCCAATCTATCCTCCAACCGCTGAAGGGATCCTTTACACGCTTCATTTCCTTCCTCGGGCCTATTGGTTCAAGCAATAGATCGTTCTGAAGTAGCATCCTGAGATCTATCTTGATGAGCAACTGGTCGTGATTGTGCTGATCCTTCTCTTAGATCTGATGGTTGTCGAAAACTCCTCGACATGGTCTTAGGTGGACTCCTATTCCTCCTAGGGCCTAATCGACTGAAAGGAGACACCCTACTCAGTCTTTCTAAGGCACTGGGTCTTTCTGGATAGAGAGTGATATGTTGATCAGTATCTGTAGCCCTTATTGACGAATTTCGCCCAGGTTGATAAGAGAAATCATCAGACTCCTCATTACGATATGACTTAGTACGCCTGGATCGTGAAGAAAATAAATAAGTTTTCCTCTGACCACTTCGCTGTCCTGAACGTGCAGGTGCACCGCCATGAAGGGTTTGTATGAGTTGCCTCATTATTTCTTGCATGGCGGTTTGTCCTTGATCCAGATTCGTCATAATCCCGGCCAGATCTGGAGGTGCAGAGGGATTTGGAGGATTTCCAGCATTTCCAGCGTTTCGATTGCTAGATTCTGGATTATCCGCCATTGATGATGGATGATTTTTGGTGAAAAACGATAATAACAATCGTTCCCACAGACGGCGCCAATCTATTGATGTAAAAAACTAGATTACTCTAATTATTTAATCACAGATAAGTAAATGAGACAAAAGATTTTAAAGTGATTCAGCCTTATATGAATGACCTACGTCCACTGTTATGTTATTGTTGAGTGTTTGGGAATTCTCGATTACAAGTGCGATCAAGAAATTCCGGTCCCCTTGAATGAGGGTGATACAAGGTATTTATAGCCCTTTAGGCTGTACATGAAAGGGTGATACATTAAATGATACACATATGAAAGGGTAATTCACTTAATGTTCTTCAAACGTGCGCGTCAAGATGATAAGCATTCAATGAATAGTTCAACTGTTGATTATCTGGCTGTGGTCGAGATGCAGCTCGAACCGCCTTAGTTGCTCGTCATCCAAGAGTTCCTCGGAGCATTGGAGTTCCTCGGAGGATAAGAGTTCCTCGGAGGGCTGGTGTTCCTCGGAAGACTGGCGCTCCTCGGAGTGAGTATGTTGGTCGGGGGAATAAGTTTCCTCGTTGCTATTGTGCCACATAGATTGACACGTGTCTTCTTATTATTCGTCCACATCAGCATACTAATTTTGGTATCAACAAATGTATTAATTGAATAACCCTAAAGGGGAATGGTTAAATTTATAGGCCAAAGAGGGAGTGTTCCCTAGAATGTGCTAATCTGTATATATCTGAAAGTGCTAGAATTAGTGAGGTCATGAGTGATGTCACCGATATGTAGCGTTCCTCATGAAAATACTAATTGTACCCCTTAAATTTCTTTCATTAACTACTACTGAAAAGAAAAATAAAAGTACAAAAATAAAAGAATAAATAATGAATATTGCAAATTGGAACTCTTATTCTCAATTCATCGAACTCACCCTCGTAAAAGAGTTCGTCCACAAATTCAAAAGACTCTAATAATGGGTCTCGGGCTGCACAAATTTGCTTGTTATTTAGGTTTTAGATCGGAAAATCATGGAGTCTCATTGGCCTCACTAACCTAGGTCTAATTCTTGTAAATAAGCTTTGTTGGGTACAAGTCATGTCAACCTACAAGCCTGGGCACATCAACACGAGGCCATTTTAGTCTTAAAAGTGAGAAATCCATCCCACCCCGATTTGGACTAAACTTCTTTCCTAAACAAAGTCTTAGGGAAAACCGAACGGTCCTTTGATATGGGTTGTAACTTGCCTACCCGTCAATAATTGTCATTGAACCCAAGTTGCTTTGTTGGTTGGCGATGACAACCTCTGATGCTCTAACCTTGCCAAGATGCCCCGATTCGAACCTCACGTCCCCGTTTGTCCTCTTTCATCGACAACGGTTTGAATGCGGTGAAACTCTCGAATAAATATCTCTCCTCCCTTATTCGGATTTGACGATGTGATTGTCATCCTAGGTGAAAGATCGTCACGGGGCTGCGAGGCATAATATCAAACCTCTTAGGGATATTGTACAACAGTGTGATGCGAAGTCCAGCTGAAAGATGCTACCTTCAATTGTTGATTGCTGACGAGTCTGACCACGATGACGACATCATACATGTTGGCTTTGAGCACTATTGCTTTTGGCGGATGCGACGAATAGTGTGTTGGGTTTTACAATTTTCCCCTTCATCTTCTTCTTCGTAATCGTAGCTTAGGGCTACTGGTCCTTTTGTCTAGTTTGCAAGGCTTTTTGTGGGGGTGGCAACGAAGACTGGGTTGTAAATCGGGAGTGATGTCCGGAGTGGTGGTGGTGGCGGCGACTTGGGGTGTTAGGCGGCAGTGAGCGCACATGGTGGCTTTGTGTATGGTGGTTCCTTGTTTGACCTTGGATTGTGATCCTCTTTTCGGAACTATAGGTGGTGATGAAATCATGGTTTACATACAAAGTTTGAACAAGCCTCACTCTGAAACAATTGACGTGATATGCAATGGCACCAAAAATAATAAACAACAACTTGAGCACAAACTTTCAAGGTAGTGCGTATCTTCTTCAAGTGTGTGACACACTTATCAGATTGTATTCTTGAGCTATATAATTGCAGCAAAAAGTAATTAAAATAACAACAATAGCATTTTTAAAATAAGGCTCTCTCTCATTCATTCATCTCTTAAAAGTAATATGATTACAATGGTTGGTCAAAGCTAAGCTATGTTATGTTGCTAGCCTTGAAGACTTAAAAACGTCAAGTGACTAGAGTGGGCACTATAGGAACATTTCAAGGGAATATTACCCTATGTCTAACATTCTGAATAGGGAAATAACCTAAAAGACACGAAAATAAAACATACCAATAAACATTTTACAATTGTGCCCTCAAGATCTCACGTACATATCATCGTCAACATCACACAATCACCATCGTTCTTCCCACTTGAAAGGTGAGAGTGAGTAATCAAATATCCCAAACATGGCCACTAGAGCTTATCATGACAAGAACCGACACACTAGCTCGCCGACGGAGGTCAACAATACTAGGCGAGGGTTGAATCACCCAAAGTGCCTCAAACTAGGTACTGAAGTTCAATATCCGATGGGGAATTAAATGAATCTTGAATGGACCATGTATCCGGGTTCAATGAAATCAGCACAACTCAACTCAAAGCTCACCAATATCATGAATCTTCTGTTTGTTAAACGGTAAGAAGTCAGCAAAACAATATGTCCTACCTCTCGCAAGTGTGTCACGGTCATCCAACTAATCTTAACAAAAATATCGAAGAAGTCTCAAATACATACTCTAACTGCATCTTCCCCGAAGATGAGAGAGAAGTCTTCGATTTCAAACATCTCAAAACTTGGTTCGAATGATTCATACATCCGTGATGAAGCTATCGAAGAAATATTCGTTGTTGATCCTTGTATCCATCTCTCTGAGATGGGATAAAATCGATGATGTTAAAAACCTCCAAGTCTCTGAATCGTGTACGGGTAATTTAACCATCCCCCTCGAAGGTTGAAAATAAATCAGGAGAGAACTGGGTGTCCATGAAGGTCCTCTGAGGACACTGGCGACTCATCAAAATTTGTGATTTGTTAGCAACAGAAGTTTTCGTTGTATGCGAAAATGACGGGGGCTGAAGAAGTTGTCACTTGTCATATACCTGATGACACGAAAATTGCTAAATGCTTGCCCTCTCAAGCACTATGAGATTGCGCATCGCCTCTATCTCATGAAGTCCTCCCAACACTAAACCATGAGTCGACAACACTCTTTATATCACTTGATGGAGTTATAGTGGTGGCATTGGATCGGTAATTCTTGACCACACTTGCACATTCCCAATGGTTGATGCGAACTTGAATCGTCTCGATGGTCTCATGACTTGCTTGTTCAAATTTCGCATAGCCTCCATATATAAGGGCCAGAGGTTGGGTTTTCCGTGGAAGTTAAAATAAGGAAACATATTATAATTGGTAACTGTCTAATAAAATACATTCCTAGTAAATTTAACTAGTAGTAAATCTCCCAAACTAATATCCTAATTAATAACAACTAAATAATAATTATAAAAATATAAGGTCACATTATTATTTTCCAAAAACTCAAAAATTCCTTTGGGGCACCACAACATCTGTATACATCATACTCCCCTTCGAAAAAGCTCATCCATGAGCGTTTGGTAGAATTGAAAACACTCGTGCCAAATCCATAAATATTTTTATTTTATTTTTCAACTTCAATTTTGGCCTACACTCACCATCCATTTTCAGGGACAAATAAATTTTTCTGCTCCATTTGGATTTTTGGATCAAATTTCCAAGACTTCAAACCGCTAAAATCAATTTTTGGTCCATTATAATCAAAATCAAATGATTTTTTCGGAGTAATTGGTCTCAAAGTAGGCACATCCCAGTTGCATGATCTCATTTGTTATCACCTTTTAATTGAGAGTCAAACCCACGTATTTTTTGTAAAACAAATAAATTTCCCCTCATTCTTCATAAACCCAGAAAAATATTTATGGCTTAACAAAGACCTCTTTAGCCAAACAAATGTTATGGCCTAACAAAACCTCTTTAGTCAAAAAAATTCCTCTTGTCATTGAAGAACATCATGTCCTTTAGGGTTCCCAAGCCATTTTTGTGCTCGACCAAAACAATTGCCGGTACACCTATTTCCTTTTTCATTCTCATTGGGGATCTCGCCAGAGTAAAATTGTCATCAACCCTCATTGCTCGTCGCTAGCTGCTCGGCTTCTCATTTCTCGTCACTAGTTGCAACCTCGGTGCCATGGGAGGTGACTTCCTCTGAATACTCTTCTTCTTTGGGGTAGTTGCCGAAAATGGGCAATGTCCTCCTCCGTTTACCTCTTCCTTCTTGATGAGGGTTTGTATGTTGAGGGTAGAGATTGACGCCATCTTAGCCATAGCTTTGGGGAGCTTGAAAAATATTGATTCCCAAAGTACAAATAAGCTTTCAAAGTAATGTTATAGAGTGTGATTTTCATTTTATTTCTTGTTTCTTTTATTTTTTATTGGCTGTTGTTTTGTGTATGAAATTTCTGGCATAGTTACTATGCCATTGGTATCTAATCATAGCTACTAGAGCATGGACTTTATTGTAACACCTAGTTTTCTTAGCTAGTAGTCTTTTTTACATGTTATTTTTCAACCTTGGTTTTTTAAATATTTTTATTACCACACTCTTGTCTTTTACATAGTGTTGCGTCTTTTAACATTTATACGTTAATGATACCAATTTCCCTTCTCTTAAATTCCTCGCCTAGTATTTGGGTTTCCATTCTCTTTTCTCTGACGCTTCGTTAGATGCACCAGATAAGATGGGCCGAATTGGATTGAACAAATTCAGGTCTAGATTAGGATAAGGCTCATTCTAATTCTGCATTTGGAGCAGTCGAAGATAACAAGACGGAAGTTATAGTTCAAATTCACTTTTGGAATGCACTGGATATCTAAAAATACCGTTATTGTGTATTTAATAATCTAAAATACAACACATTAGTTTTTGCACATATTTTACCACTATGTCATATTTAATTATATTTGACAATATAATTACAACATATGTGAATAGAGATAAAAGTACAAATAATATATATATATATATATATATATATATATATAGCAACGAAAATAAAATAGTAAAGTTTTAATAATAATATAAACATCATTAAAATTCTACTCAATAATAAAAATATGAGATATTCAAATAGACAACCATTCAAATTTCACTCAAGCTTTGGAAAATATTCGTTCATGCACACCTTCATATCTAAAGCCTATGGATATGTGCAAACAGATAATCAAGAATTTGCTTAATAAGGAGATTACCAAGAAGTCGTGGAGACGAACAAAGAAAGGGAGGAAACATGTCTTATTATATTCTATAGAGACAAAGAAGAGGGTGTCTCTTGTTTAAAATTAACAGGTCACCGTGGTATTTTTATTACGAGGCTTGTGATTAGATAATTTTATACCACCTAAGTGGTGAGCTCAGTTAGGATAAAATGATAATTTTATACCACATATGAGGTGAGCTCACTTAGGATAAAATGTCTCATTTTAATTCGTATCTAATCCATTACCAAATATGAAAAGGTTGCACAGTGGAATTAATCACCAAACACATCACCAAAAAGAACACCAAAAAAATAAAAAATCATAATTTGTTGTGACAACATGAATATAATCATGATCACTTTTATTTGAATCATGCTTATATTATATTATATATTATATATATATATATAGTATTTTATTTATATATTACATGTTATGTTATCACATGTTAGTGTATTTCTACCGTCAAGAATCGTAAAATTTTAATTTGGTGACAAACGACAAAATTCTAAGATTTTGATAGGAATTTTCATGTTGGAGACTAGTTTTGACCTGTAGATTGTGACAATTTGGTCAAGGAAAAAACTAAGTACTTGTAGATATCTGAGTTAGGATTGTAACACAACAAATTGGGTGTTAAACGGACTAACGAGTAAGAAGTTACAACGAATTTACGAATTGAATGCAAAGCTGTCCATCTTTTTAAGTGGTATTTTGTCTTTTAGTACACCAAATTTTTTAATTTGATTTGTTGGAGAGGGAGGCAACTTTGGCCGACTTTAACCCTTAAATATCACCTCTTTTTTCATCATTTTGAACCCTTGATTCGGTTGGGAGAAGTTTTGGCTTGATAAGAGAGAAAGGAGAAGCTTAAGGAAGAAAATGTGATAAGAAAAGCTAAGGGAAATTCAAATAAAATCATAAAAGTGTTCCTAAGGTTTAAAGATTAATCCACAAAGTTCAGCTCCATCGGAAAGAAACGCAAACATATTGTTGAGAACCCACGGTGAGTGTAAACACTGGAAATATGTATAAGTATATTGTTATGGATATAATTGTACCGTTATGAATATGAAGTTGTTTCATTTCGGTTTACTGAAATGGGAGGTTACTCCCCGACCCGGAATGGAGGAGGAATGTCTAACAGATAAGGGGTTACACCCCGACCAGGAATGGAGAAGAATTGTCTATTGTAGACAGGATATGTGAATCATGATTCAAAAAGTTGGGTCATTCTTTATGAATGTACCGGATAAGTTTATATATTAGTATATGGATATGGTTTATTGCATTTAATTTTATGCAATAGTGTAGTATTGATTCATTTATTGAGCTATTTTGCTCACGGTTCCTATGTTTAAAAGCTGACACATCCCAAACGAGTTAGTTATAATTAAGTTTGAAAGTCAAAGCGAGTCGAACCATAATTCAATTAACCAAACAATGAACATGAGTCTTAAATATAGAGTCATCAACGGAAATCCATAAAACTAAAAACTTGTTCACAGTATTAAAATACTTATATGCTTATACAAACTTTCGTGAAGGATAAGTTGACTTAATTACATTATTTATGTTGAAACAAAACTCATCGTTTTACTCGTTTCTTGCTAACTCGATACGACTTCCAGATTTGACAGGGAAATCACGATACCTGAAAAACATAAACATAGGAACCATGAGCAAAATAACTCAATAAATGCCTCACTACTACACTATTGCATAAAATTCAATTCAATAAATCATATCCATATATCCATATACTAATGTATAAACTAATCTGGTCCATTTATAAAGAATGACGCAACTTTCTGAACCATGATTCACATATCCTGTCTGCAATGGATAATTTTCCCCCATTCATGGTCGAGGAGTATATCCTTGTCTGTAATTTGTCTGTAATAGATAATCCTCCCCCATTCCGGTTCGAGGAGTAACCTCCCATTCCGGTAAATTAAAATAGAACAATTTCATATTCATAATGTTACAATTATATCCATAACAATATACTTATACATCTTTCTTGTGAGTACACTCACCTCGAGTTTTCAACTATATGTTTGCGTTTCTTTACGGTGGAGCTGAACTTTGTGGATTAGTCTTCAAACCTTTGGAACACGTTTATGATTTTATTTCTATTTTTCCTAGCTTTTCTTATCACACATTCTTTCTTAAGCGTCTCCTTTCTCTCTCATCAAGCCGAAACTTCTCCCAACTAAACCAAGGGTTCAAAATGATGAAGAAAGAGGTGATATTTGGTGGTTAAAGTCAGCCAATTTTGTCTCCCTCTCCAACCAATCAAATTAAAACATTTGATGTACTAAAAGACAAATACCACTTAAAAGGATAGACTGCTTTACCCTTGGTTCGTAAATTCACTATAACTTTTTACTCGGATATCCGCTTGACATCTACAACTATTTAACTTTTGCCTTGACCAAATTGTCACATCTTATGAGTCAAAACTAGTCTCTAAAATAAAAATTCCTACCAGAATCTTAGAATTTTCTCGTGTGTCACCAAATTGAAATTTTACAATTTTTGAAGGTGCAAATATACTGACATATGATAACATAACATGTAATATATAAATATAAAATTATATATATATATATATATATATATATATATAAATATATATATATATATATATATATATATATATATATATATAATGCAATATAAGAATGATTTAAATAGAAGTGATCATGATTATATTTGGGTTGTTACAAGTCTCTCTCCTTATTGTTACAGATTTTGCTACAGATTTTGGCTCTGCAACTAAGGAAACTAATAAAACAGTTTCTATTATTTAGCTACAGATTTTGGCTCTGCGGGACTGACTTTTAGTGCCGACCAACTCTTATAGAGAGAATATCTGAAAAATCAGAATTAAAAATAAATTACAGATCAGCCCTCAGAACTTTTTTTTTGGATTTCCATCACTCCTCCCCACTTAGCAAAAGTTTTCCCTCGAGCTTAGAATGGAATTCCTTCATTTTCCAATGGAACCACAATGCGGTTGACGATTATATTCGTAGCTTCCTCCACTGGGGATTCACCTTCTGTGATTAAAACTCGAAACTGGATAGTACTTCTTTATCGGAGATTCGGTTGATTTGTGATAACCACCACATTCGTAACGTTCAAAGACATTTTATTGGGCAACCTGAGTTGTAATACGTGGTTGGGCGACAGGGACGGCAGTGAGCTTGAATCTACTTAGTCAAAGAGTCGGCCAACATAATTTAGTTTTCCACTTTGATAGCATACTCGATGGCTTGGCTGAGGGATGAAATTGTACGCAGCCCAAATTCTGTTTGATACCGCTGTTGCAACCCTTGAAGATAATGCCCAATTTTCTGCTCTGAACTCTCCTTCAGTCATGCATAGAAGTTGGAATTATTCACTGTATTCTATAATGTACATAGGAGCCTGCTTCAAACACTGAACACGCGCAAACAAATCCCTCTTATAAAACTCTGGAATAAAGGTGGTTTCCATCAAGTCTTTCATTTTGGGCCATATGCAAATTGGAGGCAGATTATTGAGTTGTACGAGATAGTTCCACCACACTTTGGAAAATCCCTCCAATTTGGTTGCCAACAACTTGACATACTTGTAACTGAAGTAAAAAACTTTCTCAATTGAGTCGAGTCCATCCAATCAATAATTTAATCCAGATCCAGGCATCTATCAAACATAGGCACATCGACCCTAATATGGTTGCATAACTCTTTTTAACAATTGCAACATGATAAACATATTATTCCCACCCAACCACTCATCATTCGGATCACCTACATCATCATTTTCATCAATAAGATCATTACCTAACTCAACAGGCAAGCACAGGGTTCTCGGATCATTACCTAACTCAATGGTAAGGTTGCCCCATTGTGACTCGGATCATTACCTAACTCAACGGTAAGGTTGCCCCATTGTGACCTGGAAGTCACAGGGTCGAGTCGCGAAAACAGCCTCTTTGCATATGCAGGGGTAAGTTGCGTACATCTAACCCCCAAGTACCCCGCAGTGACGGGAACCTCGTGAACTGGGTTTGCCATTTTTAATGTTTGTGTATATAGCATATTCTTTTTGCAGAGACAATTATATCCATTAATCTCCAAAGTAAAAAGGATGCCTTTAACCAAAGAGAATGTAAATGATGATATTATTTACAAAGACATCCACAACGTACACATTTCCACTCTTTTCTGAACACTTCAAATAAATCACCCCAAAACTATTATTTAGAACTAGTGCTCAAAGCTGTGGTTCAACCCGTCAGTTGACCTACATTCATGGGTGTAGGTGTAATTACCACTATAAGGATAACACGAAGTATGGAAATCTCTCTCTTTCTCTGGGACTCACTCACTATCAATGGTACTGAAGGTCTTGCTTCTCTAAAAACCCTAGTGCTCTCTCTGAAGTACAGAATCTACGATAATTGTGGGGTCCCATTGCAAAGGACACATCTATTTAAGCTTACTTGGAGTACATTCGTCAAGAGCATGTGAGGGGAGAGGGAATATGCTTTTATAGCCAATGAGAGTCGTCCACATTTATCCATGTAGTAGAAAGAAAGATCTTCCCCAATTTGGTTCTGAGGATATGTGACTCGTATGGACGAAAATGGCCCGTCGGTTGCAATGTAAGATATGTCCATATGTTTTATATCCACAACAAATATTTTCTTATGACAGTAAATCTAGTATCATATGGTTTTAACATGAAACCTATAACTTATGGATCAGTCACTATGTTTTGTAAACAAATACCTAATAGGTAATATATGTATGTTGTGCGTGTCAATATTTGGAAATGTAATCATGTTTATATATAGTATATATTCATATACATAACTATAATGATTTACTCTCCCCTCCCCTCTCCACTATAACAATTATACTTTGTACTACATCTCCCTATGTAGCACGGTCGGGGGTTGCTCGACCCGAAATATGTTGGGTTCCCCCGTTTCGGATCTCCAAAAATTGCGTGCCCAAATTTAACATTGACTACTTTAGTTCTTATTGTTATTAGTTACAAGACAAATTTTGACTTCAACAATAGAATAAAGAAGGAGAAATACTTTTCAACAAATATATATACGTAATTTTTATATTTATTATAGAATATTGAGATTATGCACTACATACATTCTTAGGGAACTTTATATATTGGTGGAGTACATGAATTTTGACAAAATACATTATTATGATACTAAAAGTACACAAATGTTATGATTTGAAGTAGTGAATCAACTAATCATACCCCCACCGTACTGCGCACCGTCTAAAGCAATGTACCCTGTTCCAGTACCCGTACCATAAACCAAAGTGACCCACGATCCAGGTAACATTGCTTTATCCTCGTACAAGGTCATCTCATATCCAATCTTTGTTGGTCATGTTTTGGCAAGTTTTCAACAAATTCCTGCCAACTTATTTGAAATGTAGAATTAGATATTAATATGTAGAAGAAATTACGTGAATGCATGCAGTATCGGTATCTGAAATGTTTTTAATCTGAATACGTCGTTTGTTTGGAAGTGTACATACTTCTTAATTGAAGAAACTAAATACTGTGTAATGGAATTCAATAAGTTGAGAGTAGAGAAGAGTTTATTGTGCTTAATTATCTTCATACTCTCTCTATCTCTATCTCTCTCTCTCACACACACACACACATTATTGTTGTCGAGAGTAATATTAGTACCCTCACTTGTTTGGCCGAAGACTTATTTATTAAGTTTAGCTCTGGTTTATTTTATTTTTTGATCAAACCTTGCAGATGGAGAAATTTATGAAGTTCTATATATGAACTCTTTTTAAGGCTCTTCTGAAACTGTTATATAAATAGTATGAGAAACATCCTAGAATTTGACTTCCTTGATTATGAAATTCTCAAAGCTTTTCTTTCATTTCAGTCCTTTTTTCATTAATACAAAAATTTATTTCAATGGTTGTTTGTGTGGTTTTTGTTTCAAGATTGTGTTAATGAGTCTGAATTTATTTGCAGGCATTCCCTACACCAGTGGATAGAGAGAGAGTCAAATCGTGCTTATCCGAACTAGGCGAAATGAGTAACAGCTTCAAGCAAGCCTTAAACGTCGGACTTGAACAACTCGTAGCAAGCGTAACCCCCCAAATCCATCCACTCCTAGACATCGTGGCCACCATTAGTTACGAGCTTTTCGATTCCGAATACGCGGACAACGAGGTAAACGACCTGTGGGTCCAAAGACTTCTCCACACTGTCGAAACCAATGTGGGGTGGCTCCAACCTCTAATGACTGCCAACAATTACGACGCGTTTGTTCATTTAGTAATCGACTTCCTCGTAAAACGGATCGAAGTAATAATGATGCAAAAGAGATTTAGTCAGCTTGGGGGTCTCCAACTCGACAGGGACGCTAGGGCGCTCGTTAGCCATTTATCCGGCATGACTCACAGAACTGTTAGAGACAAATTTGCTCGTCTTACACAAATGGAAACTATCCTTAACTTAGAAAAAGTCTCCGAGATTCTTGATTTCTGGGGTGAGAATTCGGGTCCGATGACCTGGAGACTAACTCCTGCTGAGGTGAGGAGAGTGTTGGGTTTGAGGATAGATTTTAAACCCGAAGCGATAGCTACTCTTAAATTGTAATACTCGACTAATATTTTGCCCCAGATGATAATTGCATGATAAACTATCCCTCGCGTGGCATGTACATCAACCCACGTGTACCTTATGCATTAGGGGTTTTGAAATTTTGAGGGGTAAATCTAATCATGCAATTATATGGGATAAAATAACTATAGTTGATTTGTTTCTGTATTGTTGGGTATCTACTTTTTGAATTTTGGAGTAAATCTTGTAGTCCTTTATTAGATGAACCAATTATAAGATATTCTTTTATTATGAGGAGGTTTGAATTTCTTTGTAGTATTATCTTAATTGTGCATTTTTCACGTAAACTATAAGTTTTTCAAACGATTCAGTCTATACATTTGAAATATCATCACAACAGGGTTTCTACTTCATATCTAATTGTTCTAATTACACTTTGCCCATGTGATTGAAAAATTGGAAGAAGAAAAAAACTTAAAAGATAGCTCATTTTCATGTTAAGGTTGGAAAATTAGTGAATATATATACACTTTTTCTCCTTTGTCATGGAATGCAATTTTTTGGTGGCTTGTAAGAATTATTTTTCATGAAAAACGAGGAAAGTATAGAGTATGCGCCACATTTGACGCCGTTGTTCCCGAACAATATATATAGGATTAAGTAATACAAAAGTAAAAATTGAAATTGAAATTTTCAATGGAAAAACACGTTGAGCCAACAAACTATGCCTAAATAAAAAATGAAAAAAGGTGGCAAAGGAAAAAAAACTATTCTTGGGCACTAAAAATGGGTCCAATTTTTTGTGATGAATCCACAAGGATTTGTTCGCCGCCAAATCATAAATGCTTTTAAATTTCAGTTTTTTTGCTTTAAACTTTCTGCTTGGTAATTTTTATTAGTCTATTAACATATTTTTTTTGGAACTAAGATCTCTCTTCTTTAATAATGTATATACGAATTTTATAATATACATGAACCGATTTCAATAATGTAGACAATAAATTTTGTAAAGTATACATTTATTTGGGAATAAATTATAATTTGTACACATAATTTGTACATGAATTTTTAGAATGTATTAAGTTTGTGTTTATCCTAACTTATTAGGTTTACATTAAGCGATAAGGGCCCAAAAAATATGTGGACTAGAGCAACACACACATACACACACACATTGAGACTCTCCAACATACCTCCTAGTAACATACCTATTTTTTAAAAATAATAAAAAAATATATTTTACAACAAAATTTGGTATACATATTCTCCATAATGAGGCGATCATCTACAAATCATTCATCCAAAAATATAATTTTAAAGTTGGATGAATACGTACTTTTTTAACCGTTGAAACTTGTGATCATCACCTCACCCACTTCCAAGTTGTGATCTCATTATGGAGATCATGTATACCAAATTTGGTTGAAAAATACATTTTTTTACTATTTTAAAAAATGAGGATGTTCATAGACATGTTGTTAGGGGGTATATTGGAGAGTGTAAGCGCAAAATTTTAGCTTAGGCTATTTATTTGTATTTATTTGCACTTTGGCATATTTGACGTACCTGTTACAAACCGGCACACACCTACAAGTCAAATCGAACTCCAACATCTTCAAGTTCAAGACTCATCTATACTCATGAAGGTATAAAACTTTTAGGAGTTCTTAATTTCTCATATTTATATTGTGGATGTGTTTTTTTTTAGAAAAAACCGCCGCTGGATTTTTATGTTTTAAAACATTTTTTTTAAAACATTGTTGATCTTTAAAAGACCAGAATTTAATGAATAATTTGTATAATCGAATGCCCATTTTTTTATGGTTCCAATTATGCCTACCGGATAACAAGAATGAGGTTAGCTTTAAAAGTCATTGATGAACATATTTGGTTAGTTTGTGAAAGAGGGTTGACCCACAGTGACTGTAGATAATGTCGTTGGCCCTAAACCTGTCTCTTAATGGGCAGAAGACGGCTTTAAATGGAGTAATTTTAACTCTCGTAGCTTAAGTGCTATTTATGGAGCTGTCACCTCCGACGAGTTCCGTCGCATTATGACGTGCACCACGTCTAAAGAAGCTTGGGACACCCTCCAGCACATACACGAGGGAACCAGCGCTGTAAAGGCATCCAAGCTACAATATTTGACCACCCAATTTGATCCCATTACTATGCTAGAGTCCGAGTCTTTTGATGAATTTTATGCGCGTTTGTCGGAAATAGTTAATTCTAATTCTAATTTGGGTGAGAAGATTTTTGAGACGAGAGTTGTTAAGAAAATTTTGAGGTCTCTCCCTGCCCGCTTTATTCATAAGTTCACCGTACTTAATTCATTAGGGATCCTAGACATTCTTAAGTTAGAATAACTTGTAGGAGATCTTCAAACATATGAGATTGATATGTTCCCTAAAACTATTAAACCTAAGGAAGTAGGGATTGCTTTAAAGAGTCAAACTAAGAAAAAGAATAAAGAGAAAGTTTGTGAGTACGAATATGAAGTTGATTTTGATGACTTGGCCCTATTTACAAAAAAATTCAAAAAGTTTCTCAAATTTATCAAAGAAAAGATTTTTGAGAAAAATAAAAATAAGAATGAGGGCATGAATGGGGGAGAGAAAGTCGAAGAAATAAGGTGTTATGAGAGTGAAGGTAAAGTACACAAAGCACATGAGTGTCCCACTAAGCTTAAGAGAAAGGGCAAGAAAGTAGCTAATAAGGCCACTCTTAACGATAATGACGTCGTGTCGGTTGAGTTAGGTGGAGAATCACCATATGAACCGTGCGTTGCGTTCATGGCTAGTCATGTTAGCACTTCTAGTTTATCCCACACCGAAGAGGACATATCTAAATGTGAAAGCCTTGATGATATTTCGATTCATTATAGAGATAGTGAGGGTGATGATGGAAATTTGAGTGAGGGAGAAGGTGATCTCCAAAAGGAATTTAGTGATCTTTACAGTGAGACCTTAAAAACCAAAAATCTAAATAAAGATTTGTCTCTTAGGGTGTTAGATTTGGAGAAAGAGGTGAAAATTTTGAGAGAGTGTGAGACGTCGGTGAATCAACTCTAGAAGGTGAATATTTGTTTATGTGAGCAATTGATTGTTTTAGGTAGGGAAAATACCGAATTGGCCAACACCGTGGGTAGTCTTACGAGAGATCTTTAATGTTCATTGGAGACTCGTGAGAAACTTGAAGCTTGTGTACCCCGAATCGAGAGCGATCTCAAATGCTATCGGGAGGTCAAGGTCACTTTAGAGGACACATAAGAAGGTAGTAAAGATGCTCCTCGATCTCGCGTTAGGTAATGTTGAGAGGTAAGGAATAGGTTATGATGGTGCATCCACTTGCCATGCCGCACCCGAGCGGTTTCCTAGTTTGTATTGGATCCTTATGGCCCTAGACATAACCCATATAGGAGAGCTAATCCTAGACGTTTTGAGAAGGTGGACCCAAGCCCATTTATGTTTGTTTCCATTGCAAACAAAGAGGCCACCTTATAGAGTATTATTTTAATCTTGGGAGAGTGTCTTATAGGTATGTTCTCCAATATGCTTGCACACGAGTTCCCATACGAGTTTTTACACACATTTTCATGCATGTTACTCCGCATTCTCCCGCAGTCACTTGAGAGATTTGAGAGTTTTCGAGATAAAGTATAGTATTTAGTCAAGACTTCACAAAATTTGATGGAGGAATTTCTTAGGATACCATCTCCTTTTGAGAACACCTCCAGGCCTAATTATTGAGGTTAAGACTTGTTTTATAACATAGGGTGCCTATCATGTTCATATCTTACATTCCTATTGCTAGATTGTACTATAATTATATATCTATATTTTTCATTTTGATATTTTTAGAAAAATCGAAAAAGAGTTTTGTTTTTCTGAAAAGTTTGAAAAGTACAAAAAGATTGTCGATTTTTAAGAAAAGGTAAAAAATATTTTATTTTAATAGAATTTTTGAAAAAAAGCAAAAAGAGTTTTGTTATTTTTTTCACCTTATATGGATGAACATTTAGGATGTTCGGATCACCCATTCATTCCATATCCACGTGACTATTTTGTAGTGTATTGAGACATGACATCATTTCATATATGTGCTTAATAATGTATGGAGTCATTTAGTTGTGATTTGATGATTACTTGCTATATGATTGACTCGTTGTCTCCTTTGATGCACATGAGCACCAGCTTATTTAATTATTGCACTTACCTGTGATTTGTCGATCATAGTGTTTTCATCTCAATTTTTCTTTAAAACAAACCAAATCTAAAAAACGAGATAAAAAGTTGTGCATATAAGAACCATTACCTGTATTCAAATCATTTTTCCAAAAAAATTGTTATATATTAAGCAATGTAAAGGGGATACGAAAGATAAAAGTCTTTGCATTAAAAGCCACTATTTGCAATGAAAAAAGACTATAAATATTAGAGGCACATAAAAACAGAAGTGTTAGGCCATTTTATTTGAAAATTGATGCTTCGCTACAAATGAGCATTAATTTCTTCAAAAATATTATTTGTTATGTGAGATTTTGAGGGAGTTAAGTTGAAGATCAATAGGTTAGTACAAACTATATAAATCTTGAAAAACATTGCATAGTTTTGGATGTAGTTGGTGTGAAAATCACTTACGTTCTTCATTTTTTGATTAGGTTAAGTCAATTTCATTTGAGTTCACCACTTTTACACCTAAGGTAGACTTTGAGATCTTTCGTTAGTGGTATCTCAATCCTTCATGCACATATGTTATGATTATCTATGTTGATTAACCTATGGAATATGTTCACACCCTTACATTTCGCATTCATGATTCTGACATTTTTGTGTTAATTCATGGTGTGATGTGCTTGTAAAATTCATACTTGAGAAAATTTTGAAAAATTTGAGAGATAGTTAATGAAGCCTTTGAGATTATCATTACCCGTGCATTATTTCTGTATCTTTGTGATGACATCTTACTTCTTATATGTGATGCTTTATACTTCATGTTTAGTTTATACTCCTTTGTCTATTTCGAACAAAAAAGGAGAGAACAAATTAAGGAGGGGTTTGATTTATGGGGGAGAATGCATTACAAGTTTTATTTTCTATTTCAAACTCTATTCATCATGGGTATTTTCTTTGCTTCATGTGTGTAGGTATCCAAATGAAGAACATATTACATCGGATGAAAATAAAATTGCCCAAGGGAAGATCAAGATGATATTGAAGTCAAAGTTTCTCTATGTCGTTCCATTTCTAGGGTTTGGGAAGGGTATTAGGATTTTTTGTCGTTGAGGGGTAATTTTTGTCATTTGGGTTTCGGTTAGTTTTGTACCGGAATAGACAAAGGGGAGATTCGTAAGCGCAAAAATTTAGCTTAGATTTTTTTTTTGTATTTATTTTCACTTCGTCAAGTTTGGCGTATCCCATTACAAACCGACACGCACCAACAAGTCAAACCGAACTCCCACATCTCAAAGTTCAAGAAAAACTTTAAGAGTTCTTAATTTTTCATATTTATATTAGGAATGTGTTTTTTTAGAAAAAATCGAGGCTGGATTTTTATGTTTTAAATTTTTTTAGATCTCGTTCAAACAAGTTTGGAATCTCATTCGAACAAAATTGTCATTTCATTAGAAGGTCGTTAGATATTTACTTCAAATGAACATCTAACGAGGTTGGTCTACATTATAGTGGATTCTCATTAGAACGTCGTTAGATGCAGACATCGAACGAGATGTCTTTGTCATTTAAACGACCTTCTGATCTCATTCGAACATAGTGATATTCTTGTTCGAACGAACCTTATTTTCATTCAAATGAGCTACCACCTTGAAATTTGTGTTAGAATTATAAATACCTGTTTTAACTACAATTTTCATAATACTTTTGAAAAAACGTTTCCTGCATATTTGTTGTAAAAATTTCAAGTTTTGTGTTTTCCAAACACTTTTGATTCACAACTTTACATCCCTAGATATATTTGTGAATCGTTTTGAAACCCTAAAAGTTTCGTATCCTAAACACTTTGTGGAGGGGATTCTCTAGGACTGAACTTGTGATCCGAGTAATCATGACTGAAGAAGAATGAAAAAAGGATGATCAGTGGATACCGAGGGTGGACCGTCACCTATGGATGACTCTGGATTGAGTCATTTTCTTTAAAAGGTTTTGAAGACACTGCACATTATACTTAATCGGTCTATGCAGTCTGTAAGTTGATAGTCTTCTAAAACATTCTAGAGTGCTGATTAAAGTTTTTCCGTATAAAGGGATTTTTTTTCATCTTTGTGTGTTTGCATGTTTGGTTTGATACTTGCAGTTATATATTTAGAACACACATCTGCATGCACACCTAATCTAACTAAGATTAAAATTTGGTAAAAAATGAATTTGTGTGTGTTGGGATTTAAATTGAAAAAAATACAAAAATAGAATTTTTGATTGTAACCATCCTTGTCGGGCGTGTTCACGCGCTTATAGAAAGCCTGACTGTGTGTGTATATATATATATATATATATGATCTCCACCATACCTTATAGAGAGGACAAAAAACGGATCATTTTTTAAAAACGATAAAAAAATTTATTTTGAGTTGATTTTTTTGTACAATATTTAAACATTTCAACGAACCTAAAAAAATTACTCAAAATGATTTTTTTTCCTTTTAAAAAAAATATATATTTGACAATTTTTTTAAAATAGGAAAATAAATCAATTTGAGTTGTTTTTTTTTTGTTGGTTTGTTGAAATGTTTTAATACCGTACAAAAAAAATAAACTCAAAATATTTTTTTTTACTATTTTTAAAAATTGGTCTGTTTTTTTATCCTCTCTTTGAGGTATGTTGGAGATTCTCCCCCCCCCCCACACACACACAGACACACACACACACACGTGTATATATATATATATATATATATATATATATATATATCAAGAACACAAATGGAAAACTAAAATGTTAAGGTATCGACTTTATTACTTCCCTAATATGTTTTTTTATTAAGGGCGGTTTTTACTTTAGTTATTTACACACCCGTTTAAAAATGAAAGTATTTAAAAAATTAGAAAAATAGTTATAAAATAATTATTATCCAATAAAAAGATAAATAATGTAGAAAAAGAAAAAGAGTGAAAATCAAACCCACAACACACCTCTTCTCGCTCCCACCAACACCACATCCTACTTTCCTCTCTCACTACCATCACCACTGTCAGCCACCACCACACCTGAAACAAGACTTAAAAGGCTACATCATCATCCCCACCTATCTCCAACACGACAATCAACCCGCCCTTCTCTAACTAGCACCCTCTCTTTTCTTCGCCACCACTTGACTCCTATGAACCATGCCGATTCACCACCACCGAAATATAACTGCGGACCCTTCTTCTTCCTTTTCTACATAAGGATTGAAATCTAAAACCCTAAGACCGTCTCCAAGACATATTGTCAAATATGCTGCCCCCAAATAAAAAACTTTATTTTTGTCCCCTAGTTTTGTGTTTACTCCAAAATAGTGGACAGAGGCTACCTCCCCGCAGTAAGTATACTGCTGCGGGACCAACAACCAAACTTCCTAAAAACTCTATTTCCAATGGCTATTTTTTTAATAATTCTATAAATTCCTTATTTTTTTAACCATTACCTTCTTAATCATTTTTCTTAAATATTTGACTGTATTTTAAAGTTTTTCGTTTCTATAATTTCGAAGGAAAACCTCTCCTCCGAGCCAATTCAAGAGACCGAGTCTAAAAAAAACCCCAAATCTAAAATTTTGAAGGTAGGCATCGAAAAAAACTTTTCGGAGCATGAGAACGTCGTACTTTACCAATGTAGATACATACAAGGACTCCATATATAAAGCCATTAAAAATAGGGTTGTGGAAAAATATGTCCTACTAATTCAAGAAGGAGAAGCAACATACCGATAACTATTATGTGGGTTATCTAAAGACACGTCGTGAGTAAATTTTATTCATTTGTTAGTCTATTTGAGCCAAACTTGATGAGCAGTCACACCGACCATGATGTGATTCCCTTCGCTACTCAAGCGTACAAGTTGGAAGCGGTAGGCTTTTCAAGTTCATGAAGTGTTACCTCATTATGAAGGGCATTTTAAAATGGAACAAAAAGTTACAAACATGGCGCAAATCGAGTAATAAGGCTAGGAATGATTACACATCAGATGGGAGTGCACTCTCCACTTTTGATCCAAGTTAATCCTCCGCGCTTGATGAGGAACCATATGTTTCTTTGATATAGAGTGTGCCATTTCAAGATGATGCCCTTACGAAATTCACTTAATTAAGAGTGCAACGACCCATCAAAAGAGATGTTACGAAGGAATATAGGGAAACCACCAATGGTTACTCCACAAGAAATATTCTTGAGTTTGTGGTGGACTTAAGTGCCTGCTTGCACTTAATTACTCAGAGGAAATTAATCGATGCCAACGGAAGCAGGCCCTGTTGGATGCAAATATGAGGATTGCCTTGAAAAAAGAGAAGTTGCTGGAAAGAAAGGCGAAATAAGATATAATCAACATAAACTATTCTCACTTGGACCACCATATTCTTGCGTACTTAGAGAAGAAGAAACCGACCATCCTCGACAATAAAGAGATTGAGAAGGCAGTCGAGGAGGTGAGTTGTGAGCATTAATAGGATTTCGAGATCCCACTGGGATGAATGATGTATTTAATTTTAGATAAAAGTGTTAAAATTGTAATAATTAATGTTTAATTTGTTATTAATTTAATCAGTTGCAGTAATAATATAAGTTTGCATTATTATTTAAATAATTGCAGAACACATTAATTAAAACCAAGAATTATATTAATGCATTATATTAAGACAACAATTACACTAACAAAGACATTAACACCAATTACATTGAACATAAATAAATCATAAACAACCTACAAATATTTATCCTCCTTCGAAAGCTTCCTCAATGTGTAGTGGAAATTACGATGAACATGCACGGGAGGAACAATCCAATAAAACTTGTGTTTTGGAGTAGGCTCTGACTCATAAGTCTCCAGCTCAGAAGTATTTTTCCTAAAAGTCTCTAGCTTTAGCACCAAAACTTGTTGCGATTAAACCACTAGATGAGCAGATGAGGAGGGAGCTTCCTTATCTTCCTCGTAAAAGTACTAATAGTATTAGAGATTAAATTCAACATCGAGACGCTTACACCGATCAAAGAATTTGACCTACATGGATGATGCTTCCTCTTATGTCTCGTATTTTTAGATATGAGAACCCGTTAAACCATCAGTCTGCCAAATTGCATCGTTGACATTTGTATATATACTAGGGCTAACTCCCATGAATACAATGTAAAATTTTTAACCACTCATCCTTGAATTAGCCATTGAACAAAATAAATATGTTTATTTCAAGGAGATTATAACCAATTGAATACGTATATTTTAAGGAGATTATAACTAATTAAATATGAGTGAGAAATAATACGGTCGTTGGTGCCGTGGCAAGTCGATTACCGTGCGCATCCCTCTCGCTCCATCTGACTTATCGCAACAATGCCATGTTTACTGCTGCCGGGAGACAATGCCATTAATTTTCAGCCCAAATCTACATTTATATATTTTTCAACGGCCATGGAGGCACACAAACACAAAATGGGTCAGTATATATAGATTTTTATATATTTTTCAATAACTTTGGAAATGGTGTAACAATGATGACATCCTTTTTTTAAATATCATATATGGAACATTTGGGAGTTTCATTTGATTTTATCTCTCTCTCACCAATCACAAAGTTGAATTCAATCATTAAGCACTTTATTTCTTTTTCTTTAAGCATACTTTTATCAAACCCTTGTGTTGTATATGTGTGTGATGAAGGAGTAGTCTATACAGGCTTTCGAAAGCATATAAAAAACATTGGCATGTAAAGTAGGTTTGGTGGTGGTCTGTGATCGGTCGAATTGGAGGTGGATAATTAAAAATTATAAATTAAGGCAAATTTGTCCCTTGTTAGTAAATATGCTATAAGTCACAATTTTAGCCTCGGATTGACCCCCATTTGTAGCCACGCGTATATAATTTAAGGATGTAAAATTTTCATTTTATGTTTTGCCAAAATCATAAATTTAGTGTGCTGAAATTCGGATCAAATGGGAAAGTAGCAATCTTCCCCAAATTTTTTAACGTGAACTTTTGGCTACCAAACCTCACTAATTTCACACAAATACCCAAATTTACATGTTTAGACACAATTATGAAGATAAATAAAAGTAATCATGCATTTAATGACATAGCTAATCTTATACTCTTCATATGTTATCATCAATATAAGGTCAATGATGATGCTGAAATCTAGCACCACCAGATAAGTGATGATGAGCTCAAACTGTAGTAACCATGGCAGCCATAGAGAGGTATATGTATATGTGTGTAAGTGTGTAGAAGGAGATGAGTATAAGAGGAACAAGATGATGATTTATAGTGGTTCAGCCAATTAGGCCTACATCCACTGTGAGTGTGTGATCCACTAAGTATGGGCACTAATGACCTTGGTTACAATGCACATAATCCCACTTTCTCTCTTTACTGTGTGTATAAGCAGAGTTTTTGCTAGGGTTACAATTATTAATCCCCTTATGGGGTTGTAGGTGACAAGTATATATAAGTCTTGGGGGGTGTAGTGTACCCCCCAAGTATGCATGGTGCATGTGAATGATGATTTAGCCAATCTCTTGTTGACACCTGTAGATGCCAAATGATGACATAATATTCCCTCAAGTGAGGGGGTGATCTTGTTATAACGGTCTTCCACGTGCTATGTGAGCCTCACGCGCACTGTTCCACGCGTCTCCCAAGCCACGCGCTGTGATGATGTCACCCAGGGCCTGGACATGAGGCCGAGGGAAAAGTTCCCTCCGGTAATGAGTCTAGCCCAATTTGGGCCTCGTACTGTCGCACCCTCGGAGGGTCGACTGGGCCTGATGAGGGGTCGGCCCCTTGAAGGGTTATCTGGGCCTGATGAGGGGTCGGCTCCCTGGAGGGTCGTCTGGGCCTGATGAGGGGTCGGCCCCTTAAAGGGTCGTCTGGGCCTAATGAGGGGTTGCCCCCTAGAGGGTCGTCTAGGCCTCGTCCAGTTGCAGGGCGCCCTCGGCCTGGATGAGGGTACATATGGGTATATCAATCACCCCCCAACCCTTAGCCATCGATGTTGTTAAGATAGATTAGGGATAGTGTTTCCCTTGAAATGAGTGTATGGCCAGTTAGATGCATGACACCTGTCAAGTTTTTATCCCACATCATTCTAGTTTTCTAGGCGTGGCGACTGCACACTGCTTGGGACTTCGTGTCCTAATGATGCCCTCCTCGTGGGCTGTGCTCTGCATTAGTTAATGGGCCCATTCATTAGCAAGGTATTTAAGAAATTTTTGAAATTACTTCTTTTCTTCTTCTTCGCACCTAAACTCTCTCTCTCTCTCTCTCTCTCTCTAGCTTCTCACCAGCTTTCTATCCATTTCTGCAATTTCGACATTTCGAGTTTGGCAGTCCCGCTATTTCTTCTCAGGTAATCCCTCTGCCCTAGTGCCCTCTTTATCTTCATTTCTGTTTGCTTTCTTGTTTTGGGCTCGTAGGGTTGGATTCTCCCTAGGCTGTTTCATAACTTTTTCGACGTATTCTCCGGTGGTCTGTTCTTGAATGTTCTTGAAAAAAACCCTTTAATTCTTTAGTTTTGATCGAAAAGTCTAACCTGGTCAACTGTAAGATTGTTTGTAGTTGGCTTAGCCAAATTCTTCTAAGTGTAGGGTCTTCCCCTTAATGCTTAGTAGGCTTTACAGTTTAGCCGAGGAGTTTCCATTCCTGAGAGATAAGTTCCTCGTAGATATTAGGCGAATAGAGGAAGAATAGGAGAGAAGACGAGGAGCCGACCCTAATTGGGTACGACCCATTTTTCTAATTCCTCTAGCCACAATAAAATCATCTGAGTCTTGTGGGTCATCCGGTCGTCCAGTCGAGAGTCATTCAGGAGAGATGGATGAGAGAGCGTCGTCATCAACTGGCATTGGGCCTTCTGGGAGAAGAGAGACGTCTGATCTAAGCTCAAGCCGACAGGCTGAGGGTGTGGTCCCTTCTGAGGCTGTCCCTGTGATAACTTTATCCCCCACGCTTTCCAGATGGCTTTTCCTCATAGGCCTCTTACAGGTGAGGAGGCCGAGGGAGAGGGGACTGAGGATGATGGTGAGGACTCAGATGCTGACCCAGTTGACACCTCTCATGCCTCGTCCTATATTTCCTCAGTCAGGGATCATAACCTCTTACTGTGGAGGCATGCATTTGGTGTGCCCTCCAACATAAGTATGAGGGTTCCCTCTGAGTCTGAGAGGGTCTTTGAGGGTGAAGAGGGAGAGATAGCAGTGTCTGAACAGATGTTTAAGGTCGGTGTTAGGCTCCCTCCGCACCCTGCCATTGTTAATATATTGTCATCCCTCGGCGTTGCCCCCTCTCAGCTTCCTCCCAATTCCTGGAGGATGATCCTTGGCTACATCTCCTTGTGGAAGAATGCCTTCATCGGCGAGCCTTCCTCCGACGTGTTTTTGGCCTGTTATAATATCACTTCCTCATCCAAACAGCCTGGGTACTATAACCTGGGGGCAAGGAGGTCTGATAAAAAAAACTTCTCCACGTGGCATAAACCTCCAACCACGATTGGAAGAAGAGATTTTTCTTCATTTCTGGAGAATGGGAATTTATCGCCGAGGCTCAACATTTGGACGATGGTCCGAGGGTTCCAAGAAGATGGTCTAACCCCTCAATAAAGGCCAGGTCAGATCCCGGACTTAGTCTGGACGAGAAGGACATAGTTGAGTATCTGAGGGAACGAGGGAAAGGGGGTGAACTTGCAAAGTTTGAAGATTTTATGACCCCTCGATTCCTCAAGGAAGTTGGTTTGAGGGTCAGCCCCCTGACAGAGCTATGTGAGTTATATTATTTTTTGCACAATCTTTGCCTTTTTTCAAGTGTTTCATCTTTTCCTCTACATTTTTCTGACGTGTCTTCTTCTTTTCAGATCGTCCTGCAGGTATATCCGACCATCTTTGGGAAATGACTGCCTCGAGCTTACTATCTGGTCTGGGCAAGAAGAAAGGCAAGGAGCCTCAGCAAGCTCCAAGGAAGACAAAGACCGTGGGGCCGACGCATGTTGAGCCGTCCTTCGACAGGTAAAAGAGGAAAGAGCCAGAAGTCACCTTTGACCCTCGGCCAGATTTTAAGATGAGGGCAAGGGTGGAGGCGTCCGAGGGGACCGCCTCTTCTTCCAGCATGGGGGCCTTCTGGTCCCAAAACATGGCATTTTTGAAGGCCGAGCCGTCTTCTCTGATTTCCAACCTGAGGTCGGCCAAGGGGTCTATGTTTTCTGCCCCCTCGGCTGCCGACTATGAGTTCTTGTCCAAGATGCCCCCGACGAAGGTGTATGACTATGGTTTGCACACTCTGGCTCAGGTACTTGTTCATACTTTTTCTTCCTTAATTGAATTTTTCACCAACTGTTTCCTCGGCCTCTTAACAACTGTTTATCATTTTTCCGTGCAGTCTGTTTGTGCCTTTACTTCGACCACCAATTGGATGGCTGAAAATCAACAAAAATTTTATGAGGCCGAGAGGGCCATTCAGCACGAGGCTGATCTGCAGGCGAAGTTGGAGATTGAAAGGGCTGAACTGGAGAGTGCCATGACCGAACATGCCAGGGTCTTGGATGAGCTGACGAGGCAGCACGATGCAGACTTGCAGGCCAAGGACGCGCTTATAAAAGAGAAGGACGAGGCCTTGATCAACTTGGGGGTTCAGTTCAAGACCGATCTTGAGGTGGCTGTGAAGAAAGACGAGGCCGATGTCGATGTTGTAGAGGCCTACAAACTCTCGGATGTGTTTCAAGGCTTCGATCTTGAATACTTAGAGAGGGGGATTAGGACGGCCTACCGGTGGGTCGTCCTTAAGTTTGCTGACGCAGTATCTTCTGTCCGCCCCTGTATCGAATCACTCCAACTGGACGACCCCCTGATTGCTGAGGCTTTGACATAGGTGGAGTCTCAAGTGCACGTCGAGGGTATCGCCACGTCTGAGGATCAGCCTGTCATGGTCGTTGAGGAGATTTCTCTTATCGACGTTGAGGCCCTGCCCTCTGATCCTGCTCAATAGGGTGGCTGTTTGTAGCCAATACCCTCTTTATGTACCTTATTTTTCTAGAACAAACATCCTTTTGTAATATTTCATTTATAATATCATCTATCTTGTTGTCTTCCATACTCGTCTCTTGTGTGATTTACGTAGAAGAATTTTTTATATTAACAATATCACTAACCCCGTCCTCGCCTTTCTTGAGGGTGAATGAGGGGTCGTCCCCAACATTCACCCTCATTATAGCCGAGGATGGTTTCCACCAATTTTAATTGATAAGGTTGATAAAGTCCTCCCTTGTCTTTCTTGAGGGCAAAGGTGGGGTCGTCCCCCCCCCCCCCCCCCCCTCCCGTTGACCCTCATTATAGCCGAGGGTTGCTTTTACCAAATTAATGATTTTTAAGTCCCCCCTCGTCTTTCTTGAGGGCAAAGGTGGGGTCGTCCCCACCATTGACCCTCATCATAGCCGAGGGTTGATTTTACCAAATTAATGGTTTTTAAGTCCTCCCTCGTCTTTCTTGAGGGCAAAGGTGGGGTCATCCCCACCATTGACCCTCATTATAGCCGGGGGTTGCTTTTACCAAATTAATGATTTTTAAGTCCTCCCTCGTCTATCTTGAGGGAAAAGGTGGGGTCGTCCCCACCATTGACCCTCATTATAGACGAGGGTTGATTTTACCAAATTAATGGTTTTTAAGTCCTCCCTCATCTTTCTTGAGGGCAAAGGTGGGGTCGTCCCCACCATTGACCCTCATTCTAGCCGAGGGTTGCTTTTACCAAATTAATGGTTTTCAAGTCCTCCCTCGTCTTTCTTGAGGGCAAAGGTGGGGTCGTCTCCACCATTGACCCTCATTATAGCCGAGAGTTGCTTTTACCAAATTAATGGTTTTTAAGTCCTCCCTCTTCTTTCTTGAGGGCAAAGGTGGGGTCGTCCCCACCATTGACCCTCATTATAGCCGAGGGTTGCTTTTACCAAAGATGATCCCAGACATACTAGAACTGACAAACATAAAATGGGAGGAAATACTAATATTTCTCATTAACATTCCAAGTGTTCTGTTGGAGCAACACCCATTACAATTATGGTCCGTCAAGACATTACAACACTACTGATAGTATTTCTTCAAATGATCTGCATTCCAAGGGTTGGAAAAGGGTTCCCCTTCTAGGTTTTCTAGTCTATAGGTCCCAAGGACAACTTCATCGATGACCCTACATGGGCCATGGCAATTCGGGTGGAGCTTGTTGGGATTTTGCCAAGTCTTTTTGAGGACCAAGTCCCCCACTACAATTGGTCTCTGCTTCACCCTCTGATTGTAAAACCTTGCAGTCCTCTGCTGGTAAGCATCTTATCTTATCTCGGTGTCTTCCCTCCTTTCCTCCATCAGGTTTAAGTCAAGTCTCCTCTCTTCTGTATTTCTCTGGGGGTCATACATTTGGACCCTATGAGTAGGAAACCCAATATCGATGGGGATGACGGCTTCTGAGCCATAAGCTAGCATGAATGGGGTTTCTCCGGTAGAGGTCTTTGCTGTCGTCCTGTAGGCCCACAGTACGGCATACAACTCCTCAACCCATCTTCCTTTTGCCTCCTCAAGTCTCTTCTTGATCCCGTCTAGGATCATCCTGTTTGTGACTTTCGTTTACCCATTAGCCTGAGGTCGGCCTGGGGTAGAGAAGAATTGTTTGATACTTACCCTTTCACAGTACTTCTCGAGAGATGTATTCTTGAATTGAGTCCCATTATCGGAGATGAGGGTGTTAGGGAGGCCATATATGCATATAATATTTTTTCAGATGAACTGGAAGGTCTTCTGCTCGGTAATCGTGACCATCGGCTCTGCCTCCACCCATTTTGAAAAATAGTCAATGGCCACGATGAGGAACCGATAGTTATTGATGGCCCTAGGTAAAGGGCCTACTAGGTCGATCCCCCACACTGCAAATGGCCATGGGGATATAATGGAGGTAAGAGGCTGATGGGGCTGGTGTGGGATGGTGGTAAATCTTTGACATTTGTCACACTTTTTTATATATGCCGTGGCATCTTTCCCCAAGGTTGGCCACCAGTACCCTTGGGTGATCACCCTCTTCGCTAAAGACCTGCCCCCAATGTGGCTTGAACATGACCCCTCATGCACGTCTCGCAAAATATGTGGGACTTCAGATGGGTGTACACACCTAAGTAAGGGGAGCAAAAACCCCTTTTTGTACAAGGTGTCTCCGATGACAGTGAATGTTGCAGCTCTGTATCTTAGCTTCTTCCTTTCTTGCCTTGCTTCTGGCATCTCCCCCTCTTTAATGTATCTTATCAGAGGGTCCATCCATGAAGCTTACTTAGAAACATTTAGGCAATTGCTAAGTGTTCCCTCAGCATCTTCAATAGTTGGTCGAAGCAAAATTTCTACTGGGACTGTCCTCCTGATATTTGTCCTAGTCGCCAAGGCCACCCTAGTAAGGGCATCAGCTCGGCCATTATCGAGCCTAGGTATCCTCTTCAATTTCACTTCTCTGAAGATCTTCAGCAATGATCTCACCTTCTCGAGGTACTTGGCCATCCACTCATCCTTGGCCTCGTAGGCTCCTAGCATCTGATTCACTATTAGCCTTGAATCACTCTGGACCAAAATTTGGTCGACACTAAGAGACTTGGCCAAGGAGAGTCCTGCTATTAGGGCCTCATATTCGGACTCGTTGTTGGAGGCTTTGAAGTTGAATCATAGGGCGTACTCAATGTCTGTGCCATTGGGTGCTCATACTATCAGTCCAGCCCCACTTCTGCTATCGCAGGAGGACCCGTCAACGAAGAGGATCCACACAGTCTGTTCTTCTGAGAAACTTCCCTCGATGAGGGTCCCCTGTCTAAAGAGATATCTTCCCTCTTCGTTTTCAGCCACTTTTCCTCTAGCGGTGCTGGTCTCAACCCTATCTGCAGGTGCGTCGGTGAGTCTACCTTGTAGGGTATCTGTCTCCCCGAAGCTCTCATCTTTAGTTTCATCATTTTCCCAAGTAAATTCATCCACAAAATCTGCCAATGCTTTCCCCTTAATGGCCCTCCTAGGTTGATACACAATGTCAAACTCCCCCAACTCTATGGCCCATGCCATTAGCCTCCCTGATTTTTCTGGATTGTGCAAGACCTGCCTAAGAGGAGAGTCAGTGAGGATGACCATTGTATAGGATTGGAAGTATGGCTTCATCTTTCTTGATGCATGGATCAAGGCATAGGCTAACTTCTCCATCCTTGGGTACCTTTGCTCTGCCCCCTGGAGTGCCTTACTGTTGAAGTACATAGGCTTCTGTACCCCATCTTCGTCTCTCACACCGGCTGCGCTGATGGATGATTCTGAGACAGCTAAGTACACATGTAGTTGTTCGCCCTGCACTGGTCGGGACAACAGCAAGGGAGACCCTAAGTATGACTTTAACTCCTTGAAAGCCTCATCACACTCTTCACTCCATTCTAAGGCCTTCCTGAGAATTTTGAAGAATGGCAAACACTTTTCTGTGGCTCTGGATACGAACCTATTCAAAGCAGCCACTCGCCCCGTGAGCCTTTGAAAGTCTTTGATGGTCTTGGGGGTCTTCATTTCTAGGAGGGCCTTTATTTTCTCAGGGTTGTCCTCAATGACTCTTTGATTCACGATAAACCCCAAGAATTTCCCTACTCTAACCCCGAAGACACACTTAGCCTGGTTGAGCTTCATCCGGTACTTGTCCATCGTATTAAAGGTCCTCTCCAGGTTAGCCACATGATCCTCTTCCTTCAATCTCTTAGTCAGCATGTCATCTACGTAGACCTCCATAGACTTCCCAATTTGGTCTTCAAATATTTTATTTACAAGGCACTGATACGTTGCCCCTGCATTCTTCAGGCCATAGGGCATGACCCTATAATAGTATGTCCCCTTGTCGGTAATGAAGGCTATTTTATCTGAGTGTTCAGGGTCCATGAAGATCTGGTTGTACCATGAATAGGCATCCATGAAGCTCATGAGCTCATGGCCTGCGGTAGCGTCTACCATCTGGTCAATGCGGGGGAGAGGGAAGCTATTTTTAGGACAATGCTTGTTGAGGTCGGTGAATTCCACACACATTCTCCACTTCCCATTGTCCTTTGGGACAATGACTGCATTGAACAGCCATTCAGGGTAGATGACCTCTCTGATAAGCTCCGCATCTTCTAATTTTTTTACCTCATCCCTTATGACCTCATACTTCTCTCTAGAGTAAATTCTCCTCTTCTGCTTTACCGGCTTTGCACCCTATACCACGTTGAGCTTGAGGCACATGATTTCAGGGTCGATCCCCGGCATTTCTGCATGACTCCATACAAAGACGCTCTGTCTTCTCCTCAAGAGTTTAATGAGGTCTTCGTTGATATTTGGCTTCAGAGACTTACCGACTTGGATGGTTTTTTCCGGGTCATCCTCATTGAGGATGATGGATTCTATCTCTTCCGCGGCCTCTCCTTTCTTCAGCTTCATCTCGTCTCTGGGGTCTAGAGTATCAATATTGTAAGTGGTTGTAGCCTTTTTATGTGCCTCTCTTTCTTCAGCGGAGTTGTAATAACATTCTTGTGTTGTCTTCTAGTCTCCCTGAACTTCCCCCACCCCATAAGGGGTTGGAAATTTAATCATCTGATGGACCTTAAACGGCACAGCTTCGAACCCCTTAAAAGCTACCCGCCCCAGTATAATATTGTAGGCCGAAAAGACATGTTCATCCATCACAAAGAATCTGACCTTCTTGGTAATCCATCTCGGCCATTCGTCCCCCATCCTGACATCGGCATCGTACACTCCGAGGGGATGAACCTTTTCCCCACTGAATCCAATTAATGGGTAATGGTACGGGACGAGTCTAGTACGGCTGAGACCTAAGGCTTTGAATCATGACCAAAACATCACGTCTGCAGAGCTACCCCCATCTACCAAGATCATAAGCACCTCACATCCATGTACCCTGGTAGTGATGATGAGAGGGTCATCATGTGGGGCTAAGAGGCCTTTGAAGTCCATTCTTGAAAACCCCACTATTAGAGTATCCATATCGACCTTCTTCCTCTTTTCTGACTTTGCCTCCAGAGAGGCTGAGTGCATTGTCTTCGTCACTACCTTGGCTTCAGCCAAGTGGGCCTTCCTATATGCAACCTCTGACCCTCCTCCTTCCAGTCCTCCGGAGATCATGCCCACATCGAGAGAGATCATATTAAGTCTCTTGACGGGGACGTGGTCGTCTCGCGGAGGGATGTCGGGGTCGTCCTCATCCTCAGAGGGGTCATCTCCTCTTTTTGGAGGATCTTCTCCGCATGCATCGCCTCCCTTTTTCCTGGGGTGGTCCCCTCGGCCCCTCTTGAAGGCACTCTTATCAATTTACTTCCTCAACTTCCCTTCTTTTAACATTTTTGCAATCTCATCTTTCAGAGCAAAGCATTTATCTGTCACGTGGCCATGGTCTTAGTGAAATTCGCACCACAGGTTTTTATTCCTCTTGTTGGGGGCTGCCCTCAACTTCTCAGGCCACTTCAGGGATCGGTCACTCTTTATCTCATTGAGAATATGTTCACAGCTGACCGTTAGAGGGGTGTAATCAGTGAACTTGTCATCCGTAAACCTCTTCTTCCCCTCTTTGTTCTTCTTAGGGTACTTACCCTCACTGGTGCCTCCTTTTTCATCTTCGTATTTTGTGACCATCGCCTCTTCGATGTTCATCACCCTCCCTGCTGTTGACAGCAATTCAACCATCGTCCTCGGAGGGTCCTCAACAAACTTACATAAAAGCTTCCCCTTCTGGAGTCCTCCGATGAGGGCGGTCATGGCTATGCTCTCCTTATAGTCTTCAACTTCTAACTTTTCTTTGTTGAATCTGGATATGTAGTCTCTTAGACTCTCATTCTTCCCCTGCTTAATATAAAGCAGGTGTGTGGTCTTCTTCTGTGGCCTCACCCCAAAGCAAAAATTGTGGATGAGCCGGTCTGCCAACTGCTTAAAGTTTTTAATGGAATTTTTTGAAAGAGACATATACCAGACATGTGCAGCCCCCGTCAGAGTACCAGAGAAGGCACGACACCTCATCTCATCTGAGATTGAGTATATGTCAGCCACTGATTGATACATCTCAATATGGTGGACTGAGTTGGTACTCCCGTCATATCTTGGGGTGACCGTAGGTGGCTTGAACTTTGATGGTGTAGGGAAGTTGACTATCTTCACCACAAAGGGTGAGCTTATGGAGTATCCTCTCTGAAGAGGGTCCCGGATCTTCAGTATATCACCGATCTTATCCTCCATTCGTTGGTTCGAGTCATTCCAAGGCCTCGTAGGATCGACCTGGCCGATGTTATCCCCTGTCGCCTCTTTGAGGTGGACAAAGGGTTCTGCTGCAGTAGGTCTGTGTCGGATGTTTACTTCCCCTTGACCATCGTCCCTTCCTTGGGTTCGGTCCCCATGGGGTCGGCCATCTACTGCCTCCCTCCTGGACCTTGCAGTACTCCTTGATCTGGATAATTTTTCCCGCGGGTCATTTACTGGGCCCAGCCTCTCAAAGGTCGACCCCCTGCTTAAGGGATCAAAAGCAGAGCCTCTTGGGCGATCTTCAGGATTTGGCCTTCCACACTTCCCTCTGCTCTCTTGGAGAGGTCTCACAGTGTTGTTGGAGACCTCATATGGCTCCTAGCATTCTATGGGGGCCTTCTCTCCCTCCAGATCATTATACCTGTCCTCAGGGCAAGGGTTTCCTTGCCTCCCTAGGCGAAGACGTCGGGGTCAGCAACATCCCTCTGTCTATGTGGGGGTGGCAAGTCTTTGCATGGTGTCTGGGGTGGTCCCCTAGCCTCATGCTACCCTGGAGTCACTGCCGGAGTGATCATCTCAGGTGAGACCCCTGGTGGTCTTAGTATGTTCTGGCTTAGAGCTGTGAACTGCTCCTGTATGATTCGCTGGCTTGCTGCCAGAGACTTCAAGGCTTCCGCCACATCAGCCATCGCAGACTGAGGTGGTGGCTGACTATAACTGGGTCATACTCCACTATCCGGTGGAGGAAGTGGTGGTAGTGGCATTTTCGGTGCCATGTGTTTGAGCTTTGAAGAACTGAACTGAAGAAAGTATTGGTGAGCTTGAGAACCTTAATGGGTCTCTTTCAATGGTGAAATAGCTCCGCAAAGGGGGAGAACTGGCTCCCTACCAGAGTGACCAATGAGGTCAAGGTGTACAAAGGAAGAGATGTCTTCTCGTTCCCACAGACGGAGCTAAACTGATGATGCTGAAATCTAACACCACCAAATAAGTGATGATGAGCTCAAACTGTAGTAACCATGGCAGACATAGAGAGGTATATGTATATGTGTGTAAGTGTGTAGAAGGAGATGAGTATAAGAGGAATAAGATGATGATGTATAGTGGTTCAGCCAATTAGGCCTACATCCACTGTGAGTGTGTGATCCACTAAGTATGGGCACTAATGGCCTTGGATACAATGCACATAAGCTCACTTTCTCTCTCTACTATGTGTATAAGCAGAGTTTTTTCTAGGGTTACAATTATCGATCCCCTTGTGGGGTTATAGGTGACAAGTATATATAAGTCTTGGGGGGTGTAGTGTACCCCCCAAGTATGCATGGTGCATGTGAATGATGATTTAGCCAATCTCATGTTGACACCTGTAGATGCCAAATTATGACATAATATTCAAAACTGATGATGCTGAAATCTAGCACCACCAGATAAGTGATGATGAGCTCAAACTGTTGTAACCATGGAAGCCATATAGAGGTATATTTATATGTGTGTAAGTGTGTAGAAGGAGATCAGTATAAGAGGAACAAGATGATAATGTATAGTGGTTCAGCCAATTAGGCCTACATCCACTGTGAGTGTGTGATCCACTAAGTATGGGCACTAATGGCCTTGGATACAATGCACATAAGCTCACTTTCTCTCTCTACTGTGTGTATAAGCAGAATTTTTGCTAGGGTTACAATTATCGATCCCCTTGTGGGGTTGTAAGTGACAAGTATATATAAGTCTTGGGGGGTGTAGTGTACCCCCCAAGTATGCATGGTGCATGTGAATGATGATTTAGCCAATCTCATGTTGACACCTGTAGATGCCAAATGATGACATAATATTCCCTCACATGAGGGGGTGATCTTGTTATAATGGTCTTCCACGTGCTATGTGAGCCTCACGTGCACTGTTCCACACATCTCCCAATCCACGCGATGTGATGATGTCACCCTCGGCCTGTGACATGAGGTCGAGGGCAAAGTTCCCTCCTGTAATGAGTCTGGCCCAATTTGGGCCTCGTACTGTCGTACCCTCGGAGGGTCGTCTGGGCCTGATGAGGGGTCGGCCCCCTAGAGGGTCGTCTGGGCCTGATGAGGGGTCGGCCCCTTGAAGGGTCGTCTGGGCCTGATGAGGGGTCGGCCCCCTGGAGGGTCGTCTGGGCCTCGTCCAGTTGCAGGGCGCCCTCGGCCTGGCCGAGGGTACATACGGGTATATCAGTTAATTAGAGTCTAATGCAACCAATATATATATATATATATATATATATATATTGGTTGCATTAGATTCTAATTGACCTTATATATATTGATGATAACATATTAAGAGTATAAGATTAGCTATACTCTTAATATATTATGTGGGTATGCACTTTCCAAACATGATAAAAAATGTTTAATACTCAAGTCCAACCTTATGAATCATAATTTATACTTAATCATACAACTAAGATACCTAATATAAAATAGTTTAGCAAGTATATAAATTGCTTACCAGTTGATATTACATGCATGTTAATGCCTCGACACTCTCTTGAGAATTCTCACCCCTCAACTAATGTGCACGCGTAACATACTACTAAATAAGTCTAGATAAAGCTAACCCAGTTAACTAGTCTAACCCAATCTCCTCTCATCAATCCTGATTCACGTGATTGCATAACTATAATTTATACAAGAAAACTTTTTCTTATGGATTTACCAAGCCAGCTATGTACATCTCAATACAGCCTTAAGTTCTCAAACACTTAATTTATTTAATATCAATTATTCAATTTTATCTACTTACAAGCACAGTAGATGAATCACAGGTACATATATTTATCACTCATAATATGTATACTAATAGGGAACCCCACATAAAACCTATGGTGCTGGCATACTCTGCTATCAAGTCCCTATACCTCTCGTACAAATGAGGGAAATACTAGTTCGGACACACTCTCGAAGTGTATTAACACAAAATTCACATATTATAGGCGAAGCATAGTTCCAAGTCACTAAGAGATCAGTACATACCCTCATGTCTCTTAGGACCATCTGACTATCATTCTTACATAGCCTATACCAAGGATTCTTTATCTAGGGTACAAGTCAATATTCCCCATAAAGGTCATATCAGAATAAGACTGTCCCGGCACGGAAACCTCCGTGATAGCAAGTAGCGCGGGTATGATTAAACACAAATATTAATATAATATATATACATGCACTCATATATATATATATATATATATATTTACATTATTCAGATAGGTACACCCACGATCCATAACATATTCTAACCATACGTGGCACGTAGCGTCCGAGTCCTAGTATAATTAATTCACCCTTTTATATTCTCAATTAACGCAAGTTCCCAAATACTTCTCGACCCCCGAAGTATATCATAATATAATATAAGTATGTATACTCTCTCTACCCTACCGGTCTAAGTCATCCTTAATTATCGCAAGACCTAATTTAAGATACACATGACTTACGCCCCATTTTATACCCTCGTGACCCCACGATTAAATCTAATATAAATCGTATTACCCGAATCTTGCCTACAACCCTACTGGTCCTTCCTAAGTCCCATCATGGTATTTAAGTTATGTCTAAGGGTCTGTACACATTGGGGTTGGATTAACATTAAAAGGAAAGAAGATTCAAATTCCAGGAGGAGTTGATCGATCGATGGGAATCGTCGATCGATCGATCGAACAGTTAATGGCCCAGAAATTCTGCACATAATGCCTACGAGTTTCTTCCATTTTAATCATCAAAACCTCCATTATAATGTCCCAAACTCCCAACCAAACATTACAAATGTTATAGCAACAGGTATAAATACTTTCTAACGTAAAATCTAGAGAAATTCATTAAGGGATCATCATTAAATGGTTGTAATTCAAGATTTGGTCTCTAACCCTACTTTACCATATTAATTAAAGAATCCACATGATATTTCCATATTTCCTCCTCTAATCATCATTAAAATTCGTGATATATGTTCTACATGTAATAAGGATATCAGCCTAACATGGTTCCCATTCCCACATGTGAATTCTAGTCTTCCAATTACATTAAATCTCCCTAAAACATGGATTTGTTCTTCCTATTATAACATGAATGTTGTATCAACTCAATAACAACAAGATAAACACTTGCCTGGAAATTTAAGGTCTGATCCGAAGAATTTGAGTGGTATAGGAATGATCCTCTTCTTCCTATCTATGTTTTGGTGGTGGTGGAGGTGCAAAATGGGTGGTTCTTGGCATTGAACACCTTGGAAAGCTCTCTCCTTCTTCTTCCTATGGTTTTTCTCACTTTTTGATTCTCAGAACCCTAACTTCCTCGACACGCCATCTGATATAACCTTAATAATTTCATTATTAATTAAGGTCCTAAAAATAAAATTACCAAAATTCCCCCCGGGTGCCTGTTAGGCCTAAAATCGTCCCGAGACTCTAACTAATCCCCCGGGTACACTTTTCTAACTATCTAGACCCTTCCAAATACATTGGCGCACTCGAAAAATACCATACAAGCAACTTAGAATTAATTTACTTTTTATTTCCTTAAATTCGTCCCAACACGACTGACACGTGCGTCCCGACTTAACTTCTATAGCTGTCATATTATTCAGTCGCGACAATTTTAATAAATTCAATCACATATATTACTTTACTCATTAAATAATATTCAACATAATTCTTACCAATAATTACTAACTCTCGTCACGCGTGTAAATATTTATTTTAAAATTCGGATTAATATTAAATTAATTTATCCTAATTTAATTTAATTAATCCTATTTAATTAATCCCATAATTAAAGGTCATAAAAATACGGGGAATTACATAAGTATATAGACAAGGAAGCATAAATAACATGTGGGTTTCCTAATACCTTCCCCACTCGTAACCTGATTCTTGAACCCATATTAAGAATCTCTGGATCATTCGTTGGCCTCAAATTGCTTGGGGTTGGCTAACTCGATCCTTTTTGTTTGTTTTTATATAAAATAAACTGGAAACTCTAAATAGATAATAACCCCTCACATGAAGAATTTGGCTTAGGCCTAAGTAGGGACATGCGACAAAACTGGATATGTTATCGAATATCTTCTAGGTAAAATCATCACAACTTAACCGAACCTCGGGGGGAAATGGTGAACCGGGAGACAAGAAATCTCACGTCTTCACTGGGAACATCATGCTAGCTTCCACCGCAGGCGAACATGCACACCACGCCTCCCTTGCTCAAACGGACAAACAAAGCGACGTCTTGGCATCCCCTCATTCTTTCTCTTCACCTCGAGCATAGAATATCTTAGGACCCATAACACCACAACTTTAAGTAGACTTCCTTTCGAACAATAATCCTCTTCTAAGCAAACTTCAATGTAACTTGGAGTTTTTTGCATATTTAAACCTCTAGAAATAATCCATTATGATCCGAGAAGAATTGGGCAAACAACCATTACTAAAATGGTGAACACTTGAAATAACTAACCAAACTTCACAACCTGTCGAGTGTCGGATTGATCCGACCTGACTCTGGATTGATTCAAATATGTAGTTCATATCTCCATCTCGGGTTCACAAATTGCATGAAAAAACCTCCATAACATCCTCAAAACTTCACCAAACTTTGTGAAACTTTGTCCAAGGTCAAAACCCAAGTAAATACATGATTCTAACTAGTAAAAAATAATTTATCACCTCGCAATTATTCTATATACATAAATGAAAGAAATAATTAAAAATAACCTAATTATTGCAACCAAATCTAATCAATGAAGAAAATAATTATGGATAAACTACCGTAGGATACATTCGCACAACATAACATTCATGCGAACATGATGGAAATGATACAAACATTATAATCTCTATAAAACCATATTAGTACAGAGCAATATACTAATATGTATTTTTCTACAACATGCAAAACTCAGGTTTCATAATGGACAACATGGAACTTTCCCAAACATGATCAATCTATAATCGAGGCTCTGATACCAATTCTTGGGTAGGATTAACATTAAACATAGAAACATTTCATCCCAAAAACTTCGATTGAACATGCCTTAGAAAGAAAAAATAAGAACTAGGTTTAAAGAATAAACCTGGTGTTTCGAATCACAATACCTTTGCGAATTTTGTTGGTGACCTGAATAAGGGGAAATGTGATAATAAAGATGATGATCTTGTTGCCCTATCAAGGTCCAAAACACCTTTATATAATCCACTGAAATCCTCGGATCTTCTAGTAAATGATCACCCCAAAGTAATCCATGTGTGTGGACAATCCTGGAGATGAAAACTTGGTGAAATATGAGAGAAATCTCTTTCTCTCTCCACGCCCCTTTACAAGAATGTGATTAATGTTTTTCCTCCCCCTCTATAATCCTAGAGAATATCACAATCCTCTTCACAAACTTAGTGAACTATCACATTTTTATTAATAGTGTTTTTGTCTCTCTTACCCTAAAGAATACTTAATTAAAATATGGAACTTAAGTATATGGATTTCCATTTAGGATTGGTATTTTCATAGCATGTTTTTAATTTATTTGGTTTGAGATAACTTAATTTATATAAATATGAGAGGAAGATATGTTTTTATTATTCTGGCCCAAATGTAATGATATTTTTACACACTATTGACTTGCTAGGTTTAATCCTCTCTGTAAAACTATTTTTACAGGTCCTAGGCCATAGCCTTCGCCACACACTTGAGCTACATTGGTTAGGGGAATTCTTCAGCATCAGTTCCATTTCATCATTTTCTAGTATGTTGGTGCCGAGCGTGTATCTCATTTACGTTTCATTACTCTTTTATATTCATTTATTTAGACAATAAGTATTTATTTAGTATTCCCGATACATATATTTGTTTGAGATTCTCTAAGAATATGTATTATATGCATAATATCTAAGAATTTCAAAAAAGCATATTCCTTGAGGTCATTCCAAAAATTCTTAGAGAATCTTAAATAAATATATGTATCTTCCTAGAGTATACGTATAATGCACACTCTTAGAGAATCTCAAACAAATATATTCCCTGAGGTCGTTCCAAAAATTCTTCATGAAAATCATTCAAAAGTATACCCTTATAGACATGTATCCTTTTCATACCACTCTTGGAAGGTAAAACGATGTAAAGAGTTTTTATGCACATTATATCACACTTCTTATATTTTCGATAAAAATCTTTTGCGTGTGTGTGTGCTTTGATATGGCTTCCTTATTGTTGATACGAGAAATCGGACACATGTTGTTTTCATATCATCAAGTCAAATGTAAAATAGATATAATAGATATAAAGAAAGTAAATAGAGACAAAACATGAGATATAGAGTGGTTCGGCTATTGAATGAGCCTACATCCACTTTATTTTCCTACTCTCAATATATACGTGTTGTAGTAAAAGTTTACATAGCCATGATAGGCATACAAGATAGATGAGAGATAGAGGAATACATGTCTGTGATGGTATCGGGTGAGCCGGAGAGATGACTACGAGGTAGATGAGTATCCCCCAAGATATATTGGCGCTATGTAGAGAATTCGACAGGTCTTCACCTACTGTGGTTATCTCAGATCTCGAGATCATAACCCCTTATCTCGCGGTGTGGACCTCTATTTATAGGTTCTATGTAAGATGTGTCACATGCCCTGAGCACGTGACATCTAATAAGTCTGTAGGGTAATCACTTATGGGTAGCAGTTGTGAATGAGGGGGATGCGGCATGTTAGGTAGACAAATGATGTGGGTGACGCATCCTATATAGTATAAGGTTGCAGCCTGTCCACGAGGTGCCAAATAATCACATGCCACATCCTATAAACTTTGTGGCATTTCCTGAAAATAGGGTCCGTGATATGAGACCATATTTGTCATATCAATAAGCCCCTAAGTCGTAGTGCCAAGGGGTGATTTGGTGCTGTGACTTGATATCGTGATTGTCGCGGTGTGCAATCTCTGTAGTGTAGTTATTTCCAATATGACGTTTCATTTTCATGCGCCCTCTTATATAAATGGATCTGGTCATGGACTTCATTACATTTCTCAAACTTTTGAGAGAAAATCGAGAGTGAAACTCTGCCAGTTCTTCCTTTGAGTTTCCCGTCGAGCATTAGGAGACAATCAGTGGTTGTTAGAGGTTGAGCAACCACTTTCTTCTAATTTTCAGGTAATTTTTTAATTAAAAACTTCCTTAGTTCTTTCTGTAATCCTTGTTTTGGATGAGAATTTCTAATTTCTGCTTGAATTCATAGTAAAATGAACTGCTTAAATCCACGAATTGGCTAAATTCATAATAAATGATTAATTCTGAAATGAATTGGCTTTCTTCTTGAAGCAACTGCATAATTATTCTAATCCCTTAAATTTGTGTAGGAAATAGGGTTAAATGAAATTTACTGATTTAGACTTGGATTTTTAGGTTTGTCTATTTCTGTTTGGATTAGAAACTTGGACTTACTAGGTTAAAACTATTCCACGTACTGGCCTTGTTCTTGATGTTCTTCACGTTCTTGGGTAAACCCTTTGAATTCTAGGTTTTCAATCCCCAGGCTTGACAAATTCCAACATTAACATGTTTATGTATCTGGCCGTCGCGGATGGTAGCACGACTTGTGCTTGTTTCCTGCGGCAATATGTCAATACTTGCAATAATAGTCCCTCTGCCTTAGGGTTTAGTTTTGAATTGATTGACCGAAGTCTTTCACTCTTGAATCGTAGGACTGTGGCATGTAGAATAATACTAGCAGTTTAACTCTTCCAAATTAAATTGCATGCCGTGGATGTAAATTGTCCCTCTTCCTTTATAATGAAAATTATTCATGCTTGTAGATTGGAGTTAAGACTTGATTAATGGCCCGTGGTTTGCACTTGGTAGTAACAATTCCACTTGGTTGTAGACTTTAGACTAGGGTTAAAACTTAGTGTAGTTGGTTGCAACCCTTGAAACCTCTTCATTTTAACTTTCAAACTTGTACTTACTTTATGTTGTCCCTGTCGCGGCCTCTAAGAGGCTTTTCTGACCATATTGGTTGCAGCACATAACATCGGAGTCTTTCTGCTTTTCAGGTCTTATTGCAACCATATGAGTTAGAATCCCGATGACTTTTTAAAGGACTTTTGGAACACACACTTTGTCTTTTTTCCTCCCTAAATTCCATATGTGCGTTCTTTGAAGACTGTTGGAACTTGGTTACTCAAAAACTGCCCCAACTGTATCGTTCTTAATTCTGATTCCGTGGACTCCACCAATTGTAGGGATTCTTATATGGCTATGGTAATGGAGGAAGATACAAATTCTAGCAGCCAACCTCCTGAAGCTAGGGCTACGACAGTTGGGCCTTCTGAGGCTAGAGATGTAGCAGTTGGTCCATCTAATAGGGCTGAAAGGGATCCTGTAGCCTTAAATGTCCGTTGCATTATGACTAAATAATGGGTCAACCAGGTTGCCACGACCTTTGTATTTTCAGATGGGATAGTTTGTTCAGCTCTTGTCTGTGTAGGTATATTTTTTCAGAGATTCAGATATTCATTACTACATAACATTCAGAGACAAACTCATATTCAGATGCCAGCTAGTTTTACAACTTATGATTCATGTCTTGTATTCTTTATCATTTTGGGTTTATGGGATAGGACATATGTTTTACAGTTGCATTTTTTATTTTTTTTAGTTTTGTCTCAGAATAGACAAAGGGGGATATTGGTAAGAACACATTTCTAATCGAGTCAATTTGTTTGTAATTGGCTTAATTATGGACAAAATAAATTGAGTCTAGGGTAGTTTTAATTTGAGAATAATTGAAGCCTACGACAATTAAAGAATGAAGAATTTGCAATTAAGAGCCGTGAATAAAAAATCAAGTCAAGTTGCATTTTTCATAATTAGTTTGTTTTAAGATCACTCAAGTATGAATACTGAAGAGAATTCATGTGATTTAGAATTTTGATTAAGTAATGGATGAGTTAAAAGTTTCTTAAATATTGGAAATTAAAATTAAAATTTGAGAAAATGCATTTTAAATATTTCTGAGCTAAAATGTTTTTTAAAAATTTGAGGATTTAATTTAAATGAAAAAATCGCATTTTTACCCTGTTGCTTGAATGACAACATTGGTCGTTCTAACGACATGTCATGTCGCTTGAACGACATGGCATGTCGCTCGAACGAGATGCCGTCTTGATTTTCGTGTTTTATTTTTACTGGACTCTTGTTTGCTTATATATAAATACAACTCTGCTTAGACTTTTTTCAGCAGATGAACAATTTCAAAATTCCCACATAGTTTTCATTCACCCAATGTTTATTTAAGATCAAATTACATAATTCCAAAGTTTGTGATCTTGAACACATTCTACACAATCATTGACTGCGGTGATTAAGGTTCGCTGCGTGTGGATCTTTGCTGAAGATAGAACTGCGTGTTCTTATGGAGTTGTAGCGGTTGTTCTATTGTTGATGACACCGATCGACGCCTACGGGTATTCGTGTGTCACTGTATTTCATTGTAATCTGTGTAAGTTGCGATTTACAAATTATAGTGAAATAAAAAAGTTTTACCCGAAAGGTTTTTTTCCTGAAATTATTTCTTTTACCGCATGCTTTAATTATTTAATGGATTAAATCACTTAGAGATGCATGTTTAGGGTTTAAGAAGTTAAAATGGATTTATCTAAAATTGAAATAGTTGTTTTTACCTAAAGTACACACTAAAGGGCTATCTCATAGGTATTATAAAGCTTCCCCAAGCTTTAATTGGATATATATCAAGCCATCCTTGGCTAATTGAAGCATTCCGAAAGCGAATAACGAGCATTGTAGGCCTTCGTGGCTAATACGATCATCTGAAAGCATATATTAGGCATTATAAGCCCCCGTAGCTAAATAAAATATCCCAACACTGGGTTCAGGCATTGTAAGCCCCATGTCTAGTCAAATCATCCCAAGAGCTGCTTTGGTGATTTTCAAATATCATATGCCTTTGTATGCTTAGGCATCCTGAGTGTCATTGTGATCCCATTAAGATAGTTTCTCCTGAGATAATTTGTTGTCTTCATTTTTAAATCTGTTTAAGATGGGAGCCTTTTATGAGTTAACATATAATAAAAACAATAGAAGTGAGATATGAAAAAATAATCCCAATTCTTATATTCATGTATGCATATATTCATGACTTTAAAAAAAATACAAAGTCTAAAGGAAACATTTAAATAAAGCTTTTTCAAAAATGAAAACAGAAACATATTGGAAACTAAGGAAGATATGAGGCATGCAACTTGTCAGGTTAGGTTGCATCCTTTATGCATCCTTTAGGAATCGCTGCAGCATCCTTTGCTTAACCAGCCACTCAATTTCATTATTCAGAGTATGACATTGTTTGGTGAGGTGGCATGGTCTTGGTGAAATTTTCACCACTTGGCCTGATTCTCTTATGAGGTGGAGTCTTCATCTTCTCTGGCCATCTAAGAAATTTTTCCTCTATGCTTCTAAGGATATCTTCCAGGCTGGAGTTCAGTGGTGTGAAGTTCTCATATGGCTTGCATACCTCCTTTTTCTCCTGTTCTCTCCTCATTTTCAGGGCCTTGGCCGCGGCCTTGCCTTCTGTGTCCAATGCTTTTAACTGGGAGGTGAATTCTCTAATTTCTAGTGCAACGGCCTCTGGTGCTCTGGCCTTTGGAATGAAGTTAAAGGTTACAGACTCTAGCATGAGGACCCTCTAGGTTAAAAAATTGACCTGAGTTTGGAGTGAGGTGTGGCTATCATACAAATGGTTGAGATGGTTGTATAACTGAGCAATCTTATTTTTCATTTTTGCACTTTGGCTGGACTCTCCTTACATTTCTTCTCTGTTAGTTTTTAATATATATATATATATATATATTCTGAGATAAAAGTAGCAAGAGTGAGTGATGAAAGAAACGTAGATGAAATGACCAAGTATAATAACAAGGATGCAGTCTTTGGCAATTTTCCAGTCTATACTGTTGTGGTCGCAACATGTTGAACATGTGGAGTTACTGCCAAGGCCTCTCTATGAGGGAGCACTAGAGTTCAAGTCCGAGGACCATTTTACCATGTCTTCTCCCAGGTGATGAAATGAAGATATGCAGCATCCTGTACAAGGGCTGTGACACTCAAGCAATTTACTTGCCAGGCCACATCCTGCTTGCTGCAGCGTATTGTAATTCCAAGGACCCACGAGTTGGGTTCAACCCATAATGAAATATGAAAAAAATAAGCCTACTAGGGGTCTACCAGGGACAAATCAGTCTTCAAGTGCCCCCAAAATGGAACAATCATGCTAGAAAATCCTAGATCATAAGTGGAGAAAGTAGCAAATGAGCAGATAAAACTTATCCCTAGTTACCCATATTTGCAAGGCTAGAGCATTTTTGCATTTTTCAGCACTATCTAGATGAGGTAACATCATCAGGGTATATAAAATAGATCTAAGGTCATATAAAGGAGACTAACAAACATATCTAAAAATGTGCGATAACCATTTAAGGGTGTATATACAAAATACGAGCTCAATAACCAAAACTCACCCGCGAGATGATGACCCAGGGGGTCCCCATGAATGAAATAAGGTGCTAAGAACCCAAAATATAGAGAAACAAGATATAAATACCTTGTTTCCCACAGAAGGCGCCTTATTGTCGATACGAGAAATCGAACACATGTCATTATCATATCAGCAAGTCAAATGTAAAATAGATATAATATATATAAAGAAAGTAAAGAGAGACAAAACACGAGATATAGAGTGGTTTGGATATTAAAATGAGCCTACATACACTTTGTGTCCCTACTCTCATTATATACGTGTTGTAGTACAAGTTTACAAAGCCATGATATGTGTATAAGATAGATGAGAGAGAGAGAGGAATACATGTGTATAGTGGTTCCAGGTGATCCAGAGAGATGACTACGAGGTAGATGAGTATCCCCCAACCTGTATTGGGGCTGTGTAAAGAATTCAACGGGTTTTCGCCTAGTGTGGTTGTCTCAGATCTCATAATCCGAACTCCCTATCTCGAGGTGTGGACCTCTATTTATAGGTGGTATGTAGGATGTGTAACGTGCCCTGGGCACGTGACATGTAATAAGTCTGGAGGGTAATCACTGATGGGTAGTAGCTGTGAATGAGGGGGATACGGCCTGTTAGGGAGACAAATTCTTTGGGTGCCGCATTTTTTATAGTATAAGGCTACGGCCTATCCATGAGGTGCCGGATAAGCACATGTCGTGGCCTATAAACTTTGTGGCATTGCCTAACAATAGGGTCCATGGCAGGAGACCATATTTTTCAATATTCTTATGATGCTATTAATATTGCAAGAATGATAGGAAAGGAAGAAAAACTGGTTGAACAAGTGCCAGACAAAACAAAAAGGAAAATTCTGATAAGTTGCCAAGGTGAGTTTACTTATGATTGTTTCATATATAGATATGAAAATGATATGTTGGAGATGAATATAACTTAAAGAGAGGATTGATTTGAATACTTTGGTATTCAGTATTTGTTTGGATATTCAAATATCCAGGATTATTTGGGTCTTATGATCTAGGATTGGAATTGGATAAAGATCCAATTATTTGTTTTTAGGATTTGTCGGACCTTATGTTACAGGATTTGTTATTGCTATAATTTTTGGATTTTATATCCACAAATTTGATATAGAACTGTTACTTCATTGCAGGGAAGGAGTACCTCACTAAGCTTATTGATTAATGATTATATTTAACATTTTTAGGTTTGTACACTGCCACCTAGGATACCATACAATCTGTAATTTTGAGAGCATCATATTAGAAAGAGCTGGGGTTTAGACATGGGGATTTTGTCATTCTCACACTGAGGATTTTACTACACTCACGCATTGTATATATTGAGTTAAAGTGGTTTAACTTGATAACTGTAATAGTTAATCATAGTACTGCATGTTCTCTTAATTATGACTCTAGTGTTAATTATATTATTGTACATAGATCAAGATTATGTTCATTATGTATATTATACATGAAAATTTCGATAAATGAATTATATTTCAAATGGGCTGAAGATTATGATTTAATTATTAAAAAAGTAAATGATTAGAGTGGATTTGGGTTTGGGGTGTGACACTTAGCTTTGAAAGGAAAGTTTTGCATACTGATTACACCAATATTGTCCTATTTAAGAGGGTTATTTTACTATACACCTTGTGTGGGGATCCTATCAAAGTCTTGGAGAGGCATGTTTATGATGGTTCATATATTGGTTACAACTCCCTCTCTTAGACCTCTACTGTTGTTGATATTGATAAGCCTTAGATATCCTCTACTTTTTTTCTCACCTCTCCCCTTGCGTTTTTTGAGAAGTCATGCTTTGGGTAATCTTCTTTAGGAAATTATGACCATTCATCACTTTGAAGACAATTCTCCCATCCATCAAGCCCAAATCTCATTCTTCCTCAAATTTTATCATTTTTTTATTACGAGGTTAAGTTGACATGATGCTGAATTTAGAGATCATGACCGTCGGATGGACATAAGGTTGAAATTTTTACACGAGATAATTTGTCTTTGGATGATTGAAAGAAATTTTCCTTAATTTAAATTCGTCAAGAGATCCCCCTAAGGATCATGGCCTTGATCATCTTTCCCATAGAGAAATCATTCTTCGAACTAGGCTACATTATGAGGGTGCAACAAATTTAGTTCAAAGAATTAAACGAGCTGACCCCTTCTTTCTGAATATGGCTCAAGATTTTGGATACTTAGAATCAGAGTAAGAGATTCTCTCTCCATGGAATACTTGGCATAAGTATGTCACATATGCGTTCCCCCCAATATTGTACAGTTTAAAGGTGATGATGTCTTTTATTATTCTAGATTTTGTAATTTCCTTTTTAGGTCAATTAATGGAAATAATCATTTGTTTTGAATGATTATTTATGGTGTTGGATTAAACCAATTACGTTGTTAATTTTTTTTTTTGTAATTTCCTTTTATATTAAATTTTTTTATTCCCCAATTTTATTACCTTGATATTTATTTTAGTTTAACTATTTGGTAAATAAGTTCATCATAACCAAATTTGGTATAATATTTACTCATAATAATTTTATGCTTTTTAGTCCTAAAATGTTCAAATTCTAGAACCCTTTTGTGTGCATGTCTCTTTATTAACAGTGGCCCCACCAAATCTCAGAACGTATGTGGAAGAATCCAAGTGATGATTTTTAGTTGTCATTAAAGATTAATTAATTCAAACATGGATTTTTTTTTGTATTTTTCTTCAACGAATGCACCTAATTGTCTCGGATATCTTATCACAAGATTTTCTATTTTTACGTGCATAGCTTGGTCATAGCTTTCTCGTGTTACTTCATTTTGGGCCACCACTCTTATTGAATTAAGAGTGATTTCAGTTGATAAAACAACACCGTGACCATAGGTTAAGGCATATAGAGTCTAAATATTAGTGGGAAGCCAACAACCATTTGGTGCCCAGGATGGAAGGTACTAATATTATTAGGCTGAATTTATTAAAGCTTTATATGTTAAATATTTCCTAAAGTTTATAGGAGGGATAATGTGATGGAATTTATAAATTTGACCCAAGGGAAAATGTCTGTGAGCGAGTATGAGGCTAAATTTATAGCTTTGTCTAGATTTGCTACTAAATATGTGGAGGATGTGGAAGAGAAATGTAGTAAGTTCCAAGAGGGACTAATTTATCCCATTCAAAATAGAGTGGCTACTTATGAGTTAGAAGATTCTTCTTCTTTGGTAAATAAATCCATGATAGAAGAAAGGCAAGTGAACCAAGGGGTGGCGAGTAGAGAGAGTTTTACGAAAAGTAGATTCGACTCATCTCAGTTTAAGGGAGGTGAGGGTGGAAGTGTTAAGATGGAACCTCATAAATTTCAGAGAGGTGGTAGAGATAATAGTAGAGGTCAGGGGAGATTTGGTAAAGATAACAAGGATGGAGGATCTTCTAGTTTAGTTAGGAGGCCAGGAAGAAGGTACCTACAAGAGTTGTTACATGTTTCTTTTGTAAAGAGGATGGACATTATAAATATGAGCATCCTAAGCTTAAAGGAATGGAATGATACCATTATCATCAAGTGGGACATATTAAAGAGAATTGTCCATAGTTGGCAGAGACTCCAGTAACTGATAAGCACCCAAAACTGTACAATTTATACCCCAAATAGATGTACTTTAGTTGCTAATTCTCGACAATATAGGTCTTATGCGCTCAATTATTCAATATGCAGGTTTAATTGCAACTGCGGTGTCAAAAGCTACATTTCGAGGCCAATTACAGTTAGAATGGAGTTAAATACCCTTATCCCGTAACCTAGCCTACCCAAACCTAGCCTAAACTTACCCCAAGCCTTTGTGTGTTTTATTTGTGTCATTTTATTATTTTTTAGATTTTTAGTTTGAGTCATTTCTATTTTTAGGATTTATTTAGTATTTTCTAGGTTTTATTTTATTTTATTAGTATAATTTTATTTTATTTTGATTTTATTAGTTTTTAGCGTAGTCTTATTTTATTTGGATTAGTTTTTAGGACTTTATTTTTAGTTTATTATATTTTCTATTTTTAGGACTTTAATTTTCATTTAGATTTTAAATTTTATTTCTTTTATTTTATTTTTGTTTTTATATAGGCTTAGGAATTGATTTTTTTAGTTTTAATATTTGTATTTTTAGTTTCTTTAGTTTATTTTATTTTTAGTTAGAGTTTATCTTTTATTTTTACTTTTATTAATTTTATTTGAGTCTTTATTTTATTTTAGAATTAGATTTTATTAGGTTTTTATTTTATTTTATTAGCTTTATTTTATTAGTGTTATTTTTTAGGTGTCCTAATTAAACACACACACAACCCCATTATCCTACACTCCCATACACCCATTTACACCTAAAACTAACATCCTCACCCATACCATACACCCTACACCCCACTCACACACAATCCTCACCCAACTCATCTTCTTCCCCAAACCCCACTACTTCTTTCTCTCTCCTCTCACCTCACCTAAAACCCATCAGCAAACTAAACCACAAACCTCCATAACCCCATTAACAATCCAAAACCCTCTACCCGAGAACCTGTCGGACCACAACCGGCGGAGACCCGTTGCCATTTCCGCCGGCGCAGCCCTCCCTACCACCCCGCTGGCAGAACCTCCTGCTAAACCCACCGTCGGAACCCGCCATACACCCTCCGATCGCTCGCTCCCCCATCCTCGACCATCTCTTCTACCGACCTGCTCCGCCCATGGCTAACCTCACTGTCGGCGGTGACCCAAGCCGCGAATACCTCTGGCGGCGATCAACGTCGGCGATGACGCAGCTCCGACAGCTCACGCCCGGTGCCCTCCATGACCAAACCGATCTCAACCATTTGAACCCGATTCAATACCCATCCATTCCACCCAAACCCATTTCTAACTCAAGCCATCGACGATTTATTTCATTAGCTACCAACAAACCAATCAATAAAAAACCAAACAAATACCCCATGTGACACTTAAACCACTTTTTACCCCTTTTCCCTATTATACCCCCAACTAACCACTCAAAACCAATTTCCAAAATTACCCCTGACCATATCAGATTTTTATTCTCATTCACATGACACACCCAAACCACATGCACACTTATACCAATTACCCAATTACCCCTAGCTCCATGGCACCTACTATTAAAAGAGGATGAAGACCCATTTTTAAAAGGATCTCAAAATTAGTTTTAAGCTTGGTGTGATAAAATTCTCTCCACACCTCTATATTGAGTATTTGCATTTTTAGCAAATACCTCAATATAGAGGTGTGTAGTGAAAATTATCTCTAGGATGAATTTTACCCCACCCCTCTATTATTAATTATTGCATTTTTAGCAATTAATTCAAAATAGATTGATGTAGTGAAATTTATTCCTTATGGGAGGTAAATTCTAATCCATTCCTTTATGTTGGGATTTTTCATTTTTAGCAATTATCTCAATATAAAGTAATGATCTAGAATTTATTTCTTTGGGTGAATTCTAATGTACAATTTTAGGATTTTAGGATTTGCATTTTTAGCAAATCTCTTTTATTATTTAACTGTCCATTATGAATTCATCCACTATCCTTTTTATTTTTATTTTGTAAATTTTAGTTTAGATTCAATAAATACACGAGTGAGGGATTGTAATTGAGAGATTGATGATGTAATTGAAGATTTCATGTCAATTCAATGCTTAAATGGGTTTGATTTCCTCCTCTTTTACTTTTATTTTAATCATCTCATGCTTTCAATTGTTAATCTTATATTTTTGTATGATGATTATTGAGGGTAATCTCCCATTATTGGGATGAAATTTTGAAGCCCTCATGAGTCCAATTTTGTTAGTTTACTTATTAGGACAATTTTGTTTACCTCATTTTTTATTAGCTTTTACATCTTAGTAGTACTTTAAAAATTATTATATAGTTAGTTAATTAATATTCCCTTGAAAAATTCATAAAAAAATAGAAAAAGTGAAAATAGAAAAATATAATAAAATGCAAATGAATCTATATATATGTCCTCTCCAATTTTGTGTTTCACCCTTAGATTTGTATTGACTCCCTTACTTACCCTCTACACTAGTTTTGTTATAATTTCGTAGGTTCAAGGGAAATTTTGATGGATAGAGAAGTTGCACAACGACAAATCTACAATATACGCAATTTTTCTCTCTATCAAATGGCGCCGTTGCCATTCTTGGGATTGTGAAGCACTCGGAGAGGATTCAATTTTGTGATTCACTTGTATTGCATTTTTTTTATTTTTAGTACCATTTTATTTTATTTTAGAAGGCTTGTATTTAGGTTTATTTTATCATTGCTTGTATTGCGGTGCATTATACACCATTTATTTTCCATTTATATTTGTAATAATTGAAGACAAGCGTGATTGGAAAACCGGACAAGGTAGAGAGAGGGCGTCGAAGGCGAGGAAATGAAGCCTCTCTACCTTGGGTCAGTAGGACTCCCCGAAACGACTGAGATAGGCGTAATCACCCCCCGGTCGACTCAAATTTTTCGGCACCCCACGGTGTAAAAACTGTGGAAGGTACATTTCTCAAACCCTCGCGCCTCTCCTGTTAGGGATTCAATTATTTTGAGTGCTCTTGTGTGATTTTATTCTTGCATTTATTTTCGAATGGTGTGATGAATTAAATTTCTAAGACCTACACCCGATCACTCACGAGAAGGGATTTCATCACCCGACTCACTCGCTTATCATTGTGTACTACCCTAGCCATCACTAAATTTAAAATCAATCAACTAGGTAGCCCACAAGGAGAAATTTTTGCAAAGGCGATCACTAAGAATATTTCCGTGAATTTTTATCGCCCGCGGACTTAATTAAAATTTGACTACCCTCTCACTAAATTTAAAGATAAAAATTGGCTATGTGCTAGTTAGGAAATTTTCTTGACTTGTGTGTGCGTCCAATTCCATTTTCGGTAGTCGGTTTTAGTTAGTTTGTCCATTTCAGAGTCCATATTTTTTCCCACCATTTCTTCCAAAAAAAAATCCAAAAATATTTTTCCCCACCTTTTCTTCAAAAAAAATCCAAAAATATTTTCTTCTATTATTTTTATAAAAAAATCCAAAAACATTTGCATTTTATTATTAAAAAAAAATCCAAAAATATTTTCTTCTATTATTTTTCTTCCTTTCATTCTCTAACAATCCCAAAAATATTTCCTTTCTTTTTCAAATTATTCAAAAACTCGAAAAAAAAAGAAAGAGAACATCTTGAAAAATAAAAAAAAATAAAAAAAAGTCTTGTTTGGGGGTGTTTCTCATCACCCAATTCTTCTGCTACTCCGTGCTTTCATAGATCTTATCTTTAGGGTGAGATTTCATCGGTCTGGCTAAATTCATTAAACTTAGCGCTACCGGGAGGCAGCCCGCATTTCTTGTACTAGTCTTATCCTGTTTGGGGGTGGTGTTTCACATCACCCTATGCTTTATCATGTTTATAGACTTGTACACTTTTTTTTTCTTATCATTTATTCAGGTTTATTATTGGTGATATCTGTCCACTTCATTAGCGGTTGATATCTGGTAATCTCCTTCCTACCTTATGCTCTTAATTTTAAAAATCATTTTACCTAACATCGAGGACGATGTTCCTTTTTGTTTGGGGGTGGGGAATTTTATCAAAATCGTGCCTCTTTTGAAATTTTTTGAGTTTTAAACCTGATTTTTAAAATTTCGTGCAGTTTCTTTCATCTCACTCATTGATGCGAATTTTCAATCATCCATCTTCCAAAAGTCTAGGAATCAAGCTAGAGAATATTTTTTCTAATAGCTTATGTAATACGTAACAAGGCATGTTGCACCATGAATTTCTAGACTCAACAAAATTTGCGCACTTATCAAGTCACTACGGTTTAGAGTTGAAGAGTACTACAATTCTAAAGAGAACCTTAAGGATCACTAGTAGAGACTTTAGCCCGTGAGATTTGTGCCTGTCACCCTTTCAGAGTGTTTTACACAATCTCCGAGTCACAAGTTGATTCAACTTCTTTTGGGTCCACACTTAAATTGTTGTATGATCTCATTATTCTTCATTTTTGGCTTAATCATTGAGAATGACATTTTTTTCAAGTTGGAAGAAACGCGTGTCTTGAAATTTGTCCTGATCACTAGACTTTCATCCATACACTTACCACTTTTCCATATACCATTTACCATTCACTCACCCATTATCTTTCCATATTTTCCCCATCCATATACATTCCCCACACCATCCATTTATCATTCCACTCATATATCATCCATCATTTTTGAGAAAAAGAGTGTTGATTCCAAATATTAAATGTCTTCAGTGTTGGTTTGAAAAGTGAGAGAAAAAAAGAAAAAAGAAAAAAAATAGAAAAATATCAAATTATAGAAAAAAAGAAAAAAAAAGAGAGAAAAGAAAAGAAAAAGAGAGTTGTAGTTAATTTTTATGTAATAAAGACATTTGTGCCTAAAGTATAGAACCCACTTCTATCATATCCATTCATATATCATCATTATATCCTATATACCACATCCGTACATCACACATCCATCATACCACACCTCATACCATTCTTCCCATTTCATTTTCCCCTCACCCACAATCATCCATGTTTCCCTAGGCGTTCGGGCAAATGAAAGTCAACGTGGTGAATAACTCGACGTTCTCACTGTAGTGATTAGAATTCTTTCATGAGATTAATTTTATTTCTATATGTTCGTTCTTTCTTATGTGTGTGTGAGATGTTTGAACTTTCTTACATTTACTCATCTCCTCACACACAAGAGCGATACACTAACCCATATCTCGAGAGTTCATTTGAGAGAGTTATATCTAGTGAGATTTGAAGTTGAAGCGTTGATTCTGAAAAGGCAATCTAGGAATTACTCTTGTGATGCTCGACCCATTTTGACTGATTCACACTACACACGTTGAGTTCTAGAAAGGATGTGCCTTGAGTATTTACTTAGCCAAACTTTTTATGCACATTCTAGCTTATATTTCTGAAAATATTTCTCATGTGATGGATTGTGAGATTATTCTACGTCTAATAAGAGATTAACTGCCTTTCAATAAATCATTTCAAATAAGAATTTTGTGGGTATATTACCTGCAAACCCTCATGAGACACAACTCGTCCTGTAGGGAAACTTATAGGTTTAAAGGCTTGTTGCACATGCTAAGTGCAATCGCAAGTGCCCGCGAAAGTGGTACACTTTTGGTTACTTGTCTTTCTCTTTCTATCTATCTTATTGCTCGAGGACTAGCAACGCTCTGTTTGGGGGTAGTGTGATAAGTACCCAAAACTGTACAATTTATACCCCAAATAGATGTATTTTAGTTGCTAATTCTTGACAATATGGGTCTTATGTGCTTAAATGTTTATCATGCAGGCTTAACTGGAATTGCGGTGTCAAAAGCTACATTTAGAGGCCAATTGCAGGTAGAATGGAGCTAATTCCCTCTCTCATACCCCATTACAATGAAAACCCAACACCTCTCCCTCTCTACCTATAAACCACCCTCCGGCCAGCCATGAACCCAGCTCCGACGGCCCTCCATACCTCATCGACGAAGCCCCGATTGCGATCCTGTCCCCCTCCGACGAGCCACCATATCAACCTCCTTCTCAACCCCTGACCCCCGGCCTGTCCCGATGGTAAACCCTGTCACCTTCGGCAAATCGCGACCCAGCTGTCGGTATCTCCATACCCGTTCCCTGCCTTATCCGACCGACCCTCCAGCTAAACCACTTTAAAACCCTCTCGTTGGGGATCCACAACTCGCCACTCCTTACGCCGACGACAACCCGCACAGCCGTGAATCCCAGCCATGTTCGGCAATCTCAACTACAACCCTCTCTTCCCCTTCGCCCCTAACTCCGGCGGAAGCCTCTGGCGGACTAACCACGTCTCACCCCACACCCTCTTCTCTCTACACGGATCCAACCTGACCCTCATTCCACACCATTTCCTCCCATGTCCATACCCAAACTCATTTCCCATTCAAAACCCATTTCATTCTCCTTGCACGACTTCTAGCTGCATAAGCCAAAAGTCAAAACAAAACTAAAAGCCAATCCCACATGTGCCAAAATAAAACCCATTTAAACCCTTTTTCCCCAAATGCCCCCCAACAAACCTTTTACCCCTTTTCCAAAAATACCCATAAACTATATCAGATTTTTATATCCTCTCACCTCACTACCCACATGACCTCACTCAAATCACATGCACACTTATACCAATTACCCTGTATACCCCTAGCTCCATGCCTTGTATAAAATGAAGATGAAGACTCCATTTGAAAAAAGGGAGCTTAGAGATAGGAAAATTATAGAGAGAGAATTGTTGTGAAAAACATCATTTGTAAATAGTTTTGTTTTATTCTTTTTTTTAGATATTTGTGAGGTTAAATATTGATTGAGATTTAATTGAGTGTTGATTTTAATTTCATATTACTTGGATTCTCAATTGGAGGGTTGTATGCTTCTCATTCAAGGATTGAAGTTTATTGAATTCAAGAGATTGGTTTGATTATTCTTCTCTCTACTCTTTATTATTAAATGCCTATTGAATATTTGTTTATTATGTTTGATACCATGTTAGGCTAAATCCCCTTTCAAGGGGTGGGGTAAAACCCTTATTTGATGTTATTTTATTTTAATTAGTTTAATTACTTGAAAAGTCCCTTTGAATGTTAATTTTGATCCCTCACTCTTAGATTTACGCCTCAAGAGAGGGTAAATGATTTTCGAGAGAAAATAGAAATTCTAGTGATAATACCCATTTTAGATTCGAACTAGAGATAGGGGTTTCTTAAGTGGGGTATTATTACTTGAATTTCAACTCTAAATTTATTTTATAAGATTGACATAAATTCTAATTGATCGATCCTAGGGGGTGATTAATTAAAAGGAGTGTGGATCGATTTTTCTAGAGTTGTGGGGTGTTAAAATTAACTTTCTAAAAGATTACTATTATAATTACACTTGCAACGAGAGTTGGTTTGTAATTTTGATATTAATTTGGGAGAATTCAAATAATTAAATTAATTAATTAGAATAACTAAAATTTGTGGTGTAATCCCATTCCTTGATTGTTCTCATAATTATTTACCTCACTTTATCTTTTATTTTAGTGTTAGACTTTATTTTACATTTTAGTCATTTTTTAGTTAGTTATTATCATATTACATTTAGTTTAGTTTAGTTTAAACAATCACCTCACCCTATTATTTTAATATTGAAAAAGCTAAAAAAATTATAAAAGTGCAAAAGCCCAAAAAGAAAATAAAAAGTGAATTACAATTGAATTTGTCTCTAGTTTACTCCCTAGAAAGTGGATTGACATCCTTACTTATCACGCTATGCTTGAGTTTATTATATTTGTAGGTACATAAGGATTTTGGTTAGAAGGAGCTTGTACAACAACGATATATATACAACAGTTCTTTCTATCAGTAACACCTAGTGAAGCACTAAGAAGAGTGTTACCTTTAGGCAGTCAAGTGAAAATTGTGGGCAGATTACAAGCTAGTAGTTCTAGGCTAGGTGGATGAGTCTTTACGATGAAAGAGCCTCAGGTTACTCTGGATGTGGTGACAGGTGCAATTTTTGTTACTGATAAAAGTGCTTATGCTTTGATTGATCCTGGTTCCACCCATTCTTTTGTGTCCTATGCTTTTGCTATAATTTATGAATATACCATGTACTCATTTAGATATGGGGTTGGGTAATTATATGCTTATGGGGTATATGGTTGTCGCTTACTATTTTTTATGATTGTGTTTTGACTGTGAGGGTTAGAGATACACTTATAGACCTACTTCCATTGGATATATCTAATTTTGACATAATTCTGGGAATGGATTGGTTATTTAAAAATCATGCATCTACGGATTATTTCTGTAAGGAAGTTGTTTTTAATATGCCTGGTGAGTCTGAATTTAAATTTGTGGGGGAAAGGAAAACTGTTCCCAGCTGCATCATTTCTGCTATTCAGAGGACGAAATTATTTAGTAAGGGTTTGGGTCATTTATTGCATATGTTCTTGACACTAGGAAGGGGGATTTATAATTAGTCGATATTCCTATTGTACAGGATTTTCCATAGGCATTTCCTTGTGAGTTTCCTGGCCTACCTCCATAGCGAGAAATTGAGTTTAATATTGAATTGGCACCGGGGACAACCCCTATTTCTATGACATCGTATAGAATGGCACTTGCAGAGTTGAAAGAACTCAAGATTCAGTTGTAGGCTTTACTCAATAGGGGGTTTATAAAGACTAGTGTATTTTCATGGGGTGCACCGGTTTTTTTTGTGAAAAAGAAAGATGGTACTATGCATTTGTGTGTTGATTATAGGCAACTGAATAAAGCTACAATTAAGAACAAGTACCCTTTACCTCATATAGATGATTTATTTGTTCAGTTGTAGGGTGCTAAAGTGTTTTCAAAGATAAACTTATGATCAGGTTATCATCAGTTGAGGTTGAAGGAGAGAGATATTTCTAAAACTGCTTTTCGTACTCGGTGTGATCATTTTGAATTTTTGGTGATGCATTTTGGAGTGACTAATGCTCGACCTGTATTTGTGGATCTTATGAACTAGCAACTGCATCCTTTTGTTGATTTATTTGTGATAGTTTTTATTGATGATATTCTGATTTACTCACGTGATATGGTTGAACATGAAAATAATCTTAGAACTATTTTGAATGTGTTGAAAGATAAGCAACTGTATGCTATGTTTAGCAAGTGTGAATTTCATCTATCACAAGTTGTATTTTTAGACCATGTTATTTATGGGGATGGTATATGTGTTGATGATAAAAAGGTAGAAGCTATTGTAAAATGGGAGAGGCCTAATAATGTGAGTGAGGTGAGGAGTTTTATGGGTTTGGTTGGGTATTATAGGAGGTTTATAAAGGGATTTTCTTAGATTGCCTTGCCAATGACTAAATTAACCCGAAAAAATGTCAAGTTTGAATGGAATTTTGATTGTGAAAATAGTTTTGAGGAATTGAAAAAGATGTTGGTAATCGCACCTGTTCTTACTATTCCACATGGTGGAGATGTTTTTTTTTTATATATACCAATGCTTCACATCAAAGGTTGGGTTGTGTTTTTATACAACATTGTAATGCCATTGCTTATGCTTCTAGGTAGTTGCATACACATGAATGTAATTATCCTACACATGATTTAGAACTTGATGCTATTGTGCTTGCTCTAAAATTATGGTGTCATTATTTGTATGGTGAAGTATGTGAAATTTTTACTGACCATCAAAGTCTTGAGTATTAATTTACGCAGAAGGAGTTAAATTGAGACAGAGGTGGTGGGTGAAGATAATAAGAGATTATGATTGTACAATTCACTACCATCCAGGGAAGACAAATGTAGTTGCAGATGCTCTGAGTAGAAAGGCTTCGAGCAGGTTATCTTCTATTCGGTGTGCTAGAGTTTCTCACATTATGGAGTTGAGATTTATGGGAGTGGAATTTTAGCTAGAAGACGGGGACAAATTCTTTACTCATGTAAGCGTGAGGCCTTTGTTAGCTACCCGTATTTGTGATTTGCAAAGTCAAAATCCTTTTCTTGAGAAGAAATGGCAAGATGTCCGAGATGGTAAGTATGATAATTTTTGTATTGTTAATGATGGAACTTTATTGTATAAGCAGAGATGATGTGTGCCTAATGTGGAGGGATTGAAAGCGAAATTTTTAAATGAGGATCATAATTCCATTTATACTATGCATCCTGGTAGTACTAAAATGTATAAGGATTTAAAAGGAGAATTATTAGTGGAATAATACGAAGAAGGAAATAACTTATTTTGTTGCTAAATGCCTTATATATCAGCAAGTGAAAGTGGAATATAAGAAACCTACAGGTTTTCATCAACCATTGCCAATACCAAAATTTAAATATGATCATGTAACGATGGATTTGGGGTCAGATTCGAATTGGGTAGTGGTGGACAAATTGACCAAGTCGGCTCATTTTTTAGCAATCAAGACTACGTATACAATTGATAGGTATGTGAGATTGTATATTAATGAGATTATTCGATTGCATGGAGCATCTATTTCTATTATTTTTTATAGATACCTTACTCTTACATCCAAATTTGGGATAGTTACAATATGCTGTGGGTACTAACTTAAAGTTTAGTACGAATTTTCATCCGAGACGGATGGGAAGTTTGAAAGAACTATATAGATTTTGGAGGATATGCTTATAGCTTGTGTGCTTGATTTCAAAGGTAATTAGGATGAATATTTTCCTTCGATAGAATTTTCATATAACAATAGTTTTTAATCTACTATCGGTGTGGCTCCATATGAAGCATTGTATCGTAGATGGTGTCGTACACCAATATGTTGGGGTTCAGTTGGTGAAAGGAAGATAGAAGGTCCAGAGTTGATTGAAGTCACCAATGAAAAAGTGAAGGTTATTCAATATAGAATGAGAACAACTCAAAGCAGGCATAAAAGTTATATGAATAAACAATGGAAAGATTTGGAATTACAGAAAGGGATATTGCCATGGAAAGGAGTTATGAGATTTGGAAAGAAATGGAAATTGAGTCCACGCTACATTGAAACTTATAAAATTCTTGAGAAAGTCGGGATGGTTGCCTACAAGTTAGCATTACCACCAGAGTTAGCCCGATTACATGATGTTTACCATGTTCTATATTAAGAAATTATGTAGCGGATCCTTCATATGTATTGGTGGAACAACCAATTAAGTTAAAGAAAGTCTTGAGCTATGTGGAAGAACCACTTGATATCGTGGATATGAAGGAACAAATATTGAGATCCAAAGTGATACCACTTGTGAAAGTTGTGTGGAGAAGTCATTCCATAAAATAAGTTACATGGGAGGTATAAGATAGCATGAAAATATGTTATTCGTATTTGTTTGATTTGAACAACAAGGGTATGTCAATTTTGGGGATGAAATTTCCTAATGGGGGAAAGTTGTGACAACTCGAACATAATCATGATAAATTATGTTTGAATCATGCTTACCTTAAGTGATATGTATTATTTGTTATTGGTATATCTAATGTTAAATAATTATGTTTAGTCTAATCCTAGTTTCATAATTCATGAAATATCAAATTAGTTACAAAGACAAAATTTTGAATATTTTGATAGGAATGTTCATGTCGGAGACTAGTTTTGACCCTTATTATAAAACAATTGACTTGAGGTAAAAACTAGATAGTTGTATATATATGAATTAGGTTTGTAACATAACAAACGGTGCATCAGACGAACATTTGAGTAAGAAGATATCATCTTTTTACAAACATGGGGAAAAGTAGTCATTTAGCTTTAAATGATATTTTGTCTTATATAGCCCCACATGTTATATTTTGATTGGACCGAAGGGATGTACCCTTATGCCTACTTAAAGACATTAAAATCTCCTTCATTAATAATTGATATCATAATTTCAAGTGGGTTAAGGTTTTCCATGAAAGAAAGAGGGGTTAGGGTGAATTAGTGAAGGATTAATGAAGATATTCGAGAGATAAACGAGCTTACGTCGCCAAGGGTGCTTAGGTAATATTAATTTGTAAATTTAGATTCTTAATATGACATAATTTGTTTTATATGATGTTAAGGATCATATTTGGGGACAAGGGGATACATTTTTTTTATGTATATGGGTAGGTGTAGGTTGTATGTAAGGAGTATGTCGAATTCATACAACTAAGGGTGTAATCATTATGTTGATCAAACTGGTGTATCTTTGTAATACACAATGGAATAGATTGATTCCAGTTGAATATGAAACAACACTATATATACCTTTTATATCCAAAAATTATGTCAAAATACCAAGAAATGAATCTTGGGTGATAGTTTGAAGTTGAGGAGTAGAATCTGCCCCAAAAGGGTCAGTATGCATACCTTGTGTTTGATGTTTTCATTGACATAGCAAATGAACTCTGAAATTAATGAAACTTTAATATTGTATTATTCTATATGTTTATTGAAATTGGGTGGAATATCATAGAAAGTTATGATGTATAAAAATTGTGAAAATTCTTGGAAGTTGACTGAACGATAGAGGGGCCAATAGGGCAGATTTTCCAGGTAGTGAAGAAATGGGCATATCTTGCTCTAGAAAACTTGAAATGATGTTCCGTCATTTGTATTATAAACCTAATATGATAAGAATTGTATTACCAAAAAGAAATTAAAGTATGTCTGGACTATGATTTGGATATGTTAAATATCTTAACATGAATTTAGATATAACTTAATTTATGATAAATGATTTGAATGGGTTCATATGATGCATATAAATTGAGTTACGCTTAAGATATTCCTTGGATTGTTAATATTATTATGATGATACTAATATTTTAAGAATGATAGGAAGGAAAGAAGAACCGGTTTAACAAGTGTCGAACAAAGTAAAAGGAAAAACCTGATAAGTTGCCAAGGTGAGTGTACTTATGATTGTTTCATATATAGATATGAAAATGATATATTGGAGATGAATATAGCTCTAAGAGTGGATTGGTTTGAATATTTCAATATTCAAGATTTGTTTGGATATTCAAAAATCCAGGATAGTTTGGGTCTTATGATTCAAGATTATCTGGGTCTTATGATCCAGGATTGTTTGGGTCTTATGATCTAGGATTGGAATTGGATAAAGATCCAATGATTTGTTTTGTATTATGATAAGGATTTGTTGGAACTTATGTTCTAGGATTTGATATTGCCATAACAGGCAAGATTGTTTGGATTTTATATCCACATATTTGATATAGAACTGTTACTTTGTGGCCTATAAACTTTGTGGCATTGCCTGACAATAGAGTCCGTGACAGGAGACCATATTTGTCAATACTCTTATGATGCTATTAATATTGTAAGAATGATAGGAAGGAAAGAAGAACTGGTTGAAAAAGTGTCGAATAAAAGAAAAGGAAAAGTCTGATAAGTTGCCAAGGTGAGTGTACTTATGATTGTTTCATATATAGATATGAAAATGATATGTTGGAGATGAATATAGCTCAAAGAGCGGATTGGTTTGAATACATTGATATTCAGGATTTGTTTGGATATTCAAATATCCAGGATTATTTGGGTCTTATGATTCAGGATTTTTTATGATCTAGGATTGGAATTGGACAAAGATCCAATTATTTATTTTGTCTTATGACTAGTATTTGTTGGAACTTATGTTCCAGGATATGTTATTGCTATAATGGGCATGATTTTTTGGATTTTATATCCACAGATTTGATATAGAACTGTTACTTCATTGCAAGGAAGGAGTACCTCACTAAGCTTATTGTTTAATGCTTATATTTAACATTTTCAGGTTTGTATGCTGCCATCTAGGATACCATATTATCGATAATTTTAGAGCAGCATCGTTAGAAAGAGCTGGGGTTTAGATATGGGAATTTTGTCATTGTCACACTGAGGATTTTACTACACTCAGACATTGTCTATATTGATGTAGAGTTGTTTAACTTGATAACTGTAATAGTTAGTCATAGTATTGGATACCCGCTTGATTATGACTATGATGTTAATTATGTTATAGTATAGAGAGAAAGATTATGTTCTTTATGTATATTATACATGAAAAAGTTGATAACTGAATTATATTTCAAATGCGCTGAAGATTATGATTTAATTATTACAAAAGTAAATGATTAGAATGGATTTGGGTTTGGGGTGTGATACTTAGCTTCGAAAGGAAAGTTGTGCAAACAAATTTCTCTAATATTGTCCTATCTAAGAGGGTTATTTTACTAAACACCTTGTTTGGGGATCCTATCAATGACTTGGAGAGGCCTGTCTATAATGGTTCAGATATTGATTATAACTCCATCTCTTATACCTCTACTGCCACTGATATTAATAAAGCCTTAGATATCCTCTACTTTTTTTCCTCACCTCTCCCCTTGGGTTTTTTGAGAGGTCATGCTTTGGATAATCTTCTTTAGGAAATTATGACCATCCAACACTTCGAAGACACTGTTCCCATCCATTAAGACTAAATTTCATTATTCCTCAAATCTTATCGTTCTTTTATTAGGAGGTTAAGACGACATGATGCTGAATTTTGAGATCATGACTGTCGGATGGACATACTGATTGACCTTTTTTCACGGGATAATTTTTCTGTGGATGATTGAAAGGAATTTTCCTTAATTTACATTCGTCAAGAGATCCCCCCTGAGGATCATGGCCTTGATTATCTTTCCCATAGATAAATTGTTCTTTGAACTAGGATACAATATGAGGTCGCAACAGATTTAGTTCGAAGGATTAAACGTGTTGACCCCTTATTTTTTAAGATGGCTCAAGATTTTGGAGACTTAGAATCAAAGCAAAAGAAAAGTATATCTCGATGGATTATTTGGCATAAGTATGTCACGTATGTGTTCCCCCAATGTTGTACATTTTAAGGGGATGATGTCTTTTATTATTCTAGCTTTTGTAATTTCCTTTTTTGGTCAATTAATGGAAATAATATTTTGTTCTGAATGATTATTGATGGTTTTGGATTAAACCAATTTGTTAAATTTTTATTTTCTGATTTCCTTTTATATTAAATTTTGATGTTCACCAATTTTATTACATTGATATTTATTTTTAGTTCAACCATTTAGTAAATAAGTGCATCATAACCAAATTTGGTATAATATTTACTCAAAACAAACTTGCACTTTTTATTCCTAAAATGTTCAAATTCTAGAACCCTTTTGTGTGCATGTCTCTTTTTAGACAGTGGCACCACCAAATCTCACAACACACGTGGAAGCATCCAATTGATGATTTTTAGTTATCATTAGAGATTAATTAATTCAAACATGGAATTTTTTTGTATATTTCTTCAACCAATGCACTTGATTTTCTTGGAACTCTTATCATACGATTTTCTATTTTCATGTGCATCACCAGGTCATAATCTTCTAGTGTTAATTCATTTTGGGCCACCACTCTTATTGAATTAAGAGTGATTTTAGTTGGTAAAACAACATCGTGCCCATAGGTTAAGGAATATAGAGTCAACCCAGTACTTGAAATTTTAGAGTACTTATAAGCCCATAAAGCCTCTAGCAACAAATTATGACAATCTCTTGGATTTTTTAAATCACTTTGCTTAGGTTATACCTAATCACTTTATTTGTGGCCTCAGTCTAACCATTTGATTTAGCATAAGTAGGTGCTAATTTTGTCAAAGTTATTCCTAACTTTGAGGTGAATCCTAACACTATTTATGATTCGAAGATGCTTGCATTGTCTGAGGTTATGGTTTCTGGGATCCCAAGACCATATACAATGTCTTGCAATAAATATGCCAATTCATTATGGGTAAATGACTTCAAAGCCTTCGCTTCTACCCATTTGGTAAAATAATATGTTACTACTAATACAAAACTGTGTAATTTAGAGTATCGAGGATTAAATTTTCAATGATATCAATAGCCCATCCCCTAAATGGCCATGGCTTCCCTACATATTGTAGATTTATAGCAAGAACATATTTCAGAGGACCATGTTGTTGGAATTTTTAGCATCCTTTGGAAAACTAAATACAATCTTTTAAAATCCATGGCCAATAAAATCCATGTCTTCTTAACAACCACCTCATCTTAGGACCAGCCCGACGAGCCCCATAAAGACCTTCATAGACTTATGCTATGGTGTCAAGCCTTTATCCCTACTTCGGCATTATAGGATCATACCATAAACACCTCTTTTATATATATTCTAAACATACATAACATAATTGGTTGCTCTCAATGTGCCATCCCTACCACTTTTGATATTTGGGTTAGTTAGATATTCAATTAATGGTTTTCTCCAGTCTTTTTGAATATCAATATTCTCAACTTCAACCAAGGGACATTTGTTATGTAGTAATGGTAAAAGACCATAAATGTAACTGATCTTTAACTTTGCTCCGAGATTGTCATTAAGTTTGAAACATGAGGCCATTTGAGCAATTTCATTGGCCTCTTCATTTAAAAATCTGGGAATATAATTCAATATGACTTCATTAAATTTAGATAATAAATTTAAAGCCACTTGGCTTTATAAAGTTACATCATCTTGAAGACATTTGTATTCACCTATTAACTGTCTTATAACAAATTGGAAATCATAAAAAAACTCTATTACTCAAGCATTACAACTTTGATAGATTTCTAGGACCATTATTACAACCTCATATTCTACTTGGTTATTGGAACATGTGTTCTCATCCAACTTATATCCATGCTTGGTTTTAATACGTTTAGGTGATTCAACGATCACCCCTATACCTTATGTTATTTGAGTTTTTGAACCATCAAAACATAGTTTCCAAGGGCTTAGAGATACATAACCTACCTCATATTCCCCACCTGATTAATCTTCATATGGATGATTTGATAGATAATCAGCCAAGGCTTATCCCTTTACTTATTTTTGAGTCACATAGTGGAAGAAAAATTTAGATAAAATTGGTACCCATTTTCCAATCCTATTTCTCATAATAGATCTTGTCATATATTTCATTAAATCAAACTTTGAAATGACAAAAACCTCTTTAGGTAGTAAATAGTACTTTAATTTCAAAGCAACAATATACAAAGTTAAACAAAGTTTTTCATTACAGAATACCTACATACACAATCATTTAAAAACCTACTAAGTTAGTGAACAACTTGTTCTTTATGACGTTCACAATCTTGAGCCAATAACACTCCAATGGATACATCAGGGGATGGAATATATAACTTCAGTGGCTTGTCTTCTTTTAGAGGTGAAAAAATAGGTGGCTTGACCAGATATCCTCGAGTTCTTGAAAAGGCTGCTCATGCTCCTCTTTCTACTCCATCTATTCTTGGTATTTTATCTCCAAGAAAGGATAACACACTTTAGTTTTTCCTGCTGTATTAGATATAAATCTTTGAAAGAAATTAACTTGACCTAAAAAAATTTGTAACTCTTTCTTGTTTTAGGGAGATGTGCTTTCAATTATTTCTTTAGCATTGTCATGATCAACATTTATCCCCTTTTGGTATACTAAATACCCTAGAAAATTTCATTCAAAAACTCCAAAGGTACATTTCAAAGGATTCATTTTAAGTTGATAAAGCCTTATCCTTTCAAAACATTTTTTGAGATGTATTATATGATAAGCTATTGATATTTATTTCACAATTATCTCATCAATACAACACTCCAAAAAGGTTCCAATCATATCATTGAAAATGGTATTCATTCCCCTTGGCAAGTGGGCCCTGCATTCATTAGAAGAAATGAAATTTTATCCATTCGAAGGTTCTCAAATTAGTAGGGCTGTAAGGATATTTTATAAGTCATGTTTACATTAGAGTATGTCGCATACCGCTACAACCGTCAAAGAATTATTTAAGATCGTTCAAGCATAAAGACGGATCCGAATATCAAAGTTCTTCATCAAAGAAGTCTCCGTGAGATTAATTTTGGTAAGCTTGTGTTTAAGTGCATTTGCATTTCACTTAGAGTATTGGGATTATTTTTCATAAATTATTTTCTAAGTGTTGGAGTGGAGTTTTTACGTCAGAAATATATTTTTGGAGTTTTTGAGGTGGTGCGTTTACCGTGAAAAAGAATGTGCATAATATTTAATATTACTGTCATTCAAACGACAACCGATGTCGTTCAAACAACATGGGTTGTCACTCGAAGTATCAAACGACGTTTGATTTCGTTCAAATGACATTCGATATCGTTTGAACGAGTTGCCGCCTTAAGTCTTTTATAAATAGGACTCTCTAACTCCATTTTTCATAAGAAGACCTGTGCAAAAACTGTCTAGTTCAAATTTGTCTTCTCACTTTAGAGGTTTAATCCTTTGTTTTTACAATTCACAAAACATCCCAATCCTTTAGTGAATTATTTTGGAACCCAAATTAGTATCTTTCTGATATTGCCCTTGTAGAGAGGGTAAATCTACATCATATGACTGCGTGTCATTGAGGAACTTGCTGCGTGAAGATTCTTTATTGGTTTGGACTGAGGTTCATAGGGAGTGCTGCGGTGTTCCTGAGCTGAAGTTAGGACTGTGGTTCTTGTGGATTGCTGTGCGTAACTCAATGCTGACGACACTGAACAATGCCTGCGGGTATTCATGTGTCAAAATCTGTTTCATTATAATCCGTGTAAGTTACTTACAAATTATAGTGAAATAAAAGATTTTTCCCTTCGGGGATTTTTCCTAAAATTGGGTTCCTTTGCATGCTTATTGATTTTGTGCTATCAAATTATCTAGATGTATGTGTTAGGGTTTAACTAAAATTTGGGTTAATTAAAATTGGATTTATTTGAAAAGTCACATTATTCCGCTGCAGCACACTCTCAAGAGCACCTAAATGAAGTCTTATGCACATCTTCTTCAGATATGAATATTTAGTTATAGCTAGAATGACCGTCCATCATAGACATGATATCATGACCATCTCATTTATACCCCAATAAATCCACTACTTGCATTGGATATTCATTATTTGGAGTAACTGTATTTAGATTTCTAAAATCTACACCGACTTTGAATTTGCCACTTTTCTTGATCATTGGCACTATATTAGAGAGCCATTTAACATAACTGGTAGTTCGAAAGAACCCAACCTTCAACAGACTCTCTATTTCTTCTATAACTTTAGCTGTGACTTCCAGAGTCATTTGTCTTAGCAATTGCTTGACAGGTTCATAACCTTCTTTGATTTCCAGTTTATGCTCCATAAATTTCTTGTCTAAGCCTGGTAGCTCATCATATTCCCAAGAAAAATAATCCTTAATTTGATGTAAAAGGTCTACAACTAACTTCTTTAGCACTGATGTAGGTGACTCTCTTATTTTGATCAGTTCCCAAATTGACTTCTATCAAGAGATCCGATTGATTAACCATAAGATCTTTATATTCTATTGGTGAACTTGTTAATTCACCACTTTATTTCTAACGACCCGAATCGAATTTATGGGTTACTCGTGAGTCAACCAGATCCGAATCGAGTGTTAAGTGTGAAGTGCAATGAAATAGCCTAAATAATGTTTCTAATCCAGTTTTATATTATTTAACGTTACACTTGTTAGCATTCGATTTCAGTTTCAAGATAAACTACATATGGGACCCAAGGGGAGCACCCCAAAGTCCATGTAAACAGATCTTGCTAACGTAAATTAAATAAACTATATTAACCTGTATAACGCCCTCAAAAGATGAACCCACACCCAACCTGCTGTAACAAAGCGAGGGTGTGAGCCTATGCCCAGTAGGCATACACAAAGCAGAATAGAAACGAACGACAGAAAGGATTACTCACATGATATAACACATGCATGCGAAAGTATATATATGTATCTACGCATATATACCTTTGAAAATACACATTCAATGCATTAATCGTTTTACTTTGGAAAACCATATTTGCCCAGATTAATTTACCTTAATCTTGTAAAATACTTTCTTGCATTATACTTAGCATTTTTTCACACTATTTGACACACCCGGTTCAACACTTGAAACCATTATACCTGACTTATCTAAATACATTCCTTTACCGGAATTACTCCCTTTAACTCATTTATATACACTTTGGTATTTTCACTGAAAATTTCCATTTCAACCAATGCATTCACCGTGTTAGGAAAATACTTATTTGCCACTTAAAAACCTTTTCAATACATACTTATGAAATTATGGGTTCAATGACTCGATTGCTTAATCACCCATTTATCCACTTACTTTATCCCATTTTCCCTTATCTTATGGACATTACTAGATTTATACATTTACTTGTCCATTTCACCATTTCCAGAACATTTTCTTTAGTCAATAAAGTTAGGTTGTATTAACGCATTCTACAACATAACCCATTTCTTGATATGTTCCATATTACCTTTATTTTTTCTCGAAATCTTCCAATACCTCATACTTCAACGGGCTCCACACCATCGGCTATGCGCACCATATGCTCTGGCCAGTGATTTAGAGCTTGTCACCCAAGGGCTCCAGTCCCTTCTTGCTTTTTCCTAATGTTATCTGAGTTCCTTTCACGTGTTTTAACATTTTTACAAAATGTCCACATTATTCCACTTTTTAATTTTTCCCGACCGAAGCCAAATCCGAACTTAACCGTCCGTTTTTCCATTAACATTTGGAAAATTGTTTCTTTTGTTCTTTAAGTCCCTTATTCACACCCACACGTGATTTATACTAAATTCATTCATGCTTAGGACTTAATTCATTTTCACAAACCCATTAGTATAAAGACATTCTTAACATTTTTATTCCATAAAAATGTTTCACTTTAAATAAATTACCAATTCACCCCTTGTTAGCCAAACTTGCAATTTAGCCCTTTAACAAGTGTATCTTTTTTTTTCTCATAATGGTTAATAAGTCTCCACTTAACACTTAAATGCACTTTAGTCTTTTTAACACTTGTTTAATATCACACTTGTCACTTTAACACCTTTAATACGTAAAATAACACCCGTTACATTAAGACCCCAAATTTCGTCTCGGAGGAAACTTAAAAATATGTATTTCATAAATATTTTGACAGCATTACATCATTCCGCATTTTTATTTTCCTAAAAATGTCCATTAGTTCCTTTTACTAGAAATATGCCAAAATAACTTTTCCTTGCATTTTTATTCCACAAAAATGTGTACTAGTTCTTTTTACTAGAAATATGTCCAAATAATATTTCTTCACATTTTTATTACCATAAAAATGTCCATTTTCCGTTTTTATTATAAAATACAGCCAAATAATATTTCTCACATTTTTATTACCATAAAAATGTTCATTTTCAGTTTTTATTAGAAAGTATACATAAATTATATTTTCTTACATATTTATTACCATAAAAATATCCATTTTTAGTTTTTATTATAAAATACAGCCAAATAATATTTCTCACATTTTTATTACGATAAAAATGTTCATTTTCAGTTTTTATTAGAAAGTATACATAAATTATATTTTCTTACATATTTATTACCATAAAAATATCCATTTTCAGTTTTTATTAGAAAATATACACAAACTATATTTTCTTACAATTTTATTACCCTAAAAATGTGCATTATCAGATTTAATAGAAAATGCACAACATTAATATTTTCTACCATTTTTATTCCACAAAATGGCTATATTCATATTACTAAGAAAACATCATAATATCACAATAATCCTACTCTTAATCAACAACCACAGGACTACCATATTTATCAAATAGAGTCTTAACATAGTAAGAGTAGTTTACCCCACCTAAATGGTCTCCAAAGTGGTGATGGTGATGGTGATGGAGATGGGTGAATCCCCACCTTCAAAGATGGTCCTAAAGGGAGTCAGAAATGCCCCACCAATAACAGCTCTAAGAAACTCCATTAAATCCCTCTTCAAATACCCTCAACAACACACTCATCATCTTCTAAAATGTCTCCAAGTAGTGGCAAATGGGCGGTTATGGAGGGTCAAAAATGGATATGGATAAATTTGGGTGGATCAAAAGCGGGTCGGACATAATAATTTGGGCGGGTTTGGTCGGGTTAAATCCGGGTCGGGTCGGGTCGACCCACTTTTTTTTTTTGAAAAAACAATTATTATACCATATACAAATAAATATGGTATAATAATTTTGAAAAAAAATATACAAGTAAATACTTGAATAAAAAAAATCTTTTAACTCTTAAGTAATTTGAGTTTTATTTTTGTGAGGGTCCAAAACCATTTTGATCCGCTAATGACCCGCCAACAAACCATCTTATTTGATCGTTCAAACCATTTTGACCCACAAACACAATTAATGGGATCCAAACACATTATTTTGGGTGGATTATGGGCGATTTCATCCTCAAGAGCCCATATTGTCGGCCCAAGGACACACTGACAAACCCTCCGACAATAATATAAATATTTCTTGAGGCCCCGTTAGGTAGTCACAAAAATGTAAATTGGATCATTAATAAATCGATCCATTTACAAATTGACCAATTAATTGTGTTTGGTTTCATTAATGAAAGGATTCATTAATTTGCCCATTTTAGCTCATGTGCAAAATCTGAAATTGGATCATTTCACAAAAAAAGTTAAATGAATCCATTTGTAATAGCAGCCACATAAAGTACATGTCCCCTCTCCCTCTCTCTTTCCCTCTCCCTCTCTCTTTTGATTTATTTTTATCTTTTTTTATAGAACCTTAACATCAATTTCAAATTACCAAACATTGTGTAAAATTAGATTTAACTCATTTCAAATTCACTCATTTACAATTCACTAATTCATAGTGAACGAATTTACATAATCAAATAATTTGCGTAACCAAACTGCCTGACTCTAATCTTCCATCAGTCCTACTCATCAGCGTACCTGGATAATCCAATTCGTTAAACCCCCAGGAATTAATCCAAGGCATAAATCGACGGTCGAGTAGGTGGCAGAAAAGAGGGCGTCAGACACCTTTAGCGTCGCTGGAATGACGGAGCTCATCGCTCGATCCACTTTATATGTCGTTTGAACGACGGCACGGGCAAGGCTAATTTCTTATGTCCTACAGTTCGTTTATTTCAATACTTTCAATGCCTTATGTTAATACCCTTTATATGATTTATCCCCTATTATACGAATTCGATAACCAGTAGGTCAACATTTGGAGCAGGGGTTTTGGAGCTTTAAATTTTTTCTTCATTTAACATATAGCCCAAACAGTTCTAAGTCTTAAACGACACTCATGGTTAAATTACTTTTATAACTATTGGTTGTAAAATACATAAAATCCTTAATTAATTAGTTCTCTTTATAATTACAATTGTTACCTACAAATTTTGGTAAAGTATAATGTAATCATTTTATATTAATTAATCACGTAGTCAATAAATTTTATAATCCATATACTCCTCATATCAAATACACATATGTTATTTATTTATTTTGTCGGGGTGGGGTATTATAAACTTCCCTCCTTAGGGAATTTCGTCCTCAAAATTCTTGGTTCATCACAACGTATAATCCACTCACAAATGATCAGTTCCCAATCCTAGGCATCCTCAACGCTGGGGTCTAAACCCAAGGACTTCAATTTTATCAACCATTATTGCTATTCTAATCATGATAACCTCAAAGCCTTATTGCAAAATCTCAAGCATAGCTAACATGTTCACCAAGAAAAACCTCAAGATAATCGATACTCATCAAATATAGCAAAATTTACAAAGAATTCATTAAGATGGATCACTTCTATGTTTGTATTCACAATCTACACTTCCTCGAACAAATTTGGATCACGCCCAGCCTAGGCTGTAACAACTTCCACATTTTTAATCATTCACATCAACAATTACAAGACAATATATCATATTCGTCCATCCCCTCAATATTCCCCATAAGACTCTTACACTAACCTAGAGTCACCCAAGGCATCACCACACAATAATATATGAGCTATCACACCCTAAGCCCGCATAGTTCTTAACATAGTGCAATGCTAGCACCTAATGTTCTATCAAATCCTGATATTCAGAACGTTCTCAAGTCACGGCCCTAAAACACGCGGTCAACTCGTAACTAGATATACTGGTTAACTAATGAAACACGTTGACCTATAACAAAAAAGTTACAATACAAACTACATGCAACAGCACGAGACTACGCGCACACACAAACTAGTGAGGAGCAAGGTGCTTCTGAAGAAAAGCGCACTCATATACCATGACACATCAACCATAACCGGCCTATCTCGCATCATTACTAAGATTATGCAACGCTACTCCCGAATCAAACTTATTAATAATTTCCCATTACAGGGATGAAGAAAGACACAAGAAATGCAACGAATCAGGAGATCGCCACGCCAAAAGGGAACAATCGAATTCTGCTAATGAATCGTCCCACACGAAGTGCTAACCCACAATGTACATTCGAATTCCATAATTCTTCACTAATATCTATTGAAAAACTTATCCTTGCCATATACCCTGGCTTGGCCTCTTAGCCTTGACGAGTTCTAGTCGCGAATCATTCACCCGTGTTGGATCGACGGAATGCAAACCCACTTTTTTTTAGAAACTAGAATGCTATACTTCCCTTATTAGGGAAAAGTGTCACATCTCTATCATTGGTACGTACAACCAACTGAACTAAATGGATTCACATTCCTTCAATGCTTAACGCTAGTCACTGACCCCTCATACCAAGGCCTTGAAAATTTTATCTCACGATAACTGACCTCAGTTTTCAAAATCACTCTCATTAAGTGAAACATCACACTTACTTGGCTTCAAACATTCAACTCGCAGACTATTGTGACAACTATCAGCACAGTCTACATGACTTCACATCGTAACCATTCCAATGGAATCTCAAACTTTCAAGCATTAGCAATAACTGAGGCCTAATGATTTTGCTCACTAGAACCACACCAAACCATACAGGTAGCATATGCGGGTGCTGTAATTAATCCTAACACTTCATCCTGAGTGCTATCTCCAAAACCATAACGAACATCATCGTGTTCTAATCGTGCTAGGTGCACTACCTAGCATTGCTCAACCTATTCTCAAAATTATCCTCGAAGGTCATATCGTGACACATGCCTATAAACGAAAGTCATAACACTAAGTCCAAGGCACCATCACAAGTCAACATGATCTAACCGCACAATAATCATCAATGGTCTACCATCACTTATGCAAACTTTGATACAATAATGACTCCCAATGCCTCATAGGTGACAACATCAAAGTCAATTATTTCTCTAAACAACTCATACATCTATTACAAGAAATCACAAGTCATACCATGACCTATGATATACACCCTCGAGTTTATCATTATAAAGCGAACACCACCACATCTACATCGATGCAATAATGAATCCCAAATGTAATACATGGTACCCAACCTTAAATTTACTATTACTAAGGGGCGCGTACCACTTGCATTAACATATCACTAGTACACATCTCCAAGGAATTTTGATACAGACTCGAATTTATGGGTTACCCGTGAGTCAATCAGATCCGAATCGAGTGTTAAGTGTGAAGTGCAACGAAATAGCCAAAATAATGTTTTTATTCCGTTTTTATATTATTTAATGTTACACTTGTTAGCATGCAATTTCAGTTTCAAGATAAACTACATGCGGGACCCAAGGGGAGCACCCAGAAGTCCATGTAAACAGAGCTTGATAACGTAAATTAAATAAAGTATACTTACCTGTATAACACCCTCAAAAGACGAACCCGCACCCAACCTGCCGTAACAAAGTGAGGTGTGAGCTTATGCCCAGTGGAAATATAGTAAGCAGAATAGAAACAATTGACAGAAAGGATTACTCACACGCTACAACACATGCATGAGAATATATATATGTATCTACGTATATATACCTTTGAAAATACACATTCAATGCATTAATCGTTTTACTTTCAAAAATCATATTTGCCCAGATTAATTTACCTTAATCTTGTCAAATACTTTCTTGCATTCTACTTAGCACTTTTTCACACCATTTGACACCCCCGACTCAATGCTTGAAACTATTATACCTGACTTATTCAAATATATTCCTTTACCGAAATTACTCCCTTTAACTCATTTATATACACTTTGGTATTTTCACTGAAAATCGCCATTTCAACTAACGCATTCACCATGTTAGGAAAATACTTATTTTTCACTTGAAAACCTTTTCAATACTTACTTATGAAATTATGGGTTCAACAACTCGGTTGCTTAATCACCCATTTATCCACTTATTTTATCCCAGTTTACCTTATCTTATGGACATTACTAGATTTGTGCATTTACTTGTCCATTTCACCATTTTCGGAACGTTTTCTTCAGTCATTCAAGCTAGGTTGTATTAACGAATTCTACCACACAACCCATTTCTTGATATTCCATATTACCTTTATCTTTTCTCCAAATCTTCCAATACTGCATACTTCAACGGGCTCCACACCGCCAACTATGCGCACCATATGCTCTAGCCAGTGGTTTAGGGCTTTTCGCACAAGGTCTCTGGGCCCTTGTTGCTTTATTCCGGTTTCATCCGAGTTCCTTTCATGTGTTTTAACATTTTTGCAAAATGTTCACATTATTCCACTTCTTACTTTTACCCGGCCGAAGCCAAAACCCGAGCTTAAGAGTCCATTTTTCCATTGACATTTGGAAAATTGTTTCTTTTCTTCTTTAAGTCACTTATTCACACACACACACACACACACACACACACACATGTGATTTATAATAAATTCATTCACACTTAGGACTTAATTCATTTTCACACACCCATCAGTGTAAAGACATTCTTAACATTTTTATTCCATAAAAATGTTCCACTTTAAATAAATTACCAATTCACCCCTTATTAGCCAGACTTGCAATTTAGCCCTTTAACAAGTGTATCGTTTTTTTTTTCACAATGGTCAATAAGTCACCACTTAACACTTAAAAGTACTTTGGTCTTTTTATCACTTTTTAATATCACACTTGTCACTTTAATATCTTTAATACGTAAAATAACCTTCATCTCTACTACTTAAAAAGAGGGAACTTCCTCTTCAATGGCTAGAAGACTAAACTACCCTTATTAAATTTAAAATTTCTATTATACCCTTAATAATAGTCAACATATATTTCCCCAATTCATTGGCTCCTATGAAATAATCAGGTTTATTTCATCCCATCTTTCTCAAATTCATTCACACATACCAAGCATCCAAATACATTCATGTTCCAGCCCTAGAAATTCAAATTCAATTGCCTCAAATTTCATTCTCCAATTCACTCACATTCATGCATCCTATCTCTCTCCTATTCATTCAAGCATATCAACCATCAAAATACATTCATCTTCCAACCCTAGAAATTCATCTTTACAAATGGAAGCTCAAACAACTATTTAATTAAAAGTCCACCGTTTCTTTGCTTTTCTTTGCTTCGTTGCTATCATTTCTTCTGCCAAAATTAAGATCAATACTCGTAATTCCATCTATAATTTTTTATTATGTCAGCAAAGTATGCATTTGTTAATTTGAGGATGAAGACAATTACATAAATTTTATAATTATATATATCTCATTGAAGAATTTTGTCTCTCATTTGTGATTAGAGTTTTATATTTTCCATTTTCATTTTTTTCATGATTTTAGATATGTATACTTATTACATATTCTAAATTAAATGTTAATTTTAAAATAATTATATACATTCACATATGCCTACTGTTTTAAATGTTAATAATTTGAAAATTATGCATACGGATATAAACTTTTTCAGTACTAAAGATTGTGCTTATTTTTTGTGATTTTCTTCTACTTACGAAAATTTCACTCATGATAAAAAAAATTATTACTATAGTAAGGTGGAAGTTCACTACTACAATAGTTGATGGCACTAAGACAAGTACTTAATTTATGGTTTATTGTCATTCTTATATAATTTCTAATTACGGAAATTTCGCTCATGGTAATAAATTTTTTTATTATTTTCACAAGGTGGAAGTTCAATATTTTGGTACTACAAATAAGACAAGTAGTTAAATTTATGGTATATTGTCATTCTTATATAATTTCTAATTACGGAAATTTCACTCATGATAACACCTTTTTTTTCGTAAGGTGAAAGTTCAATATTACATACATTAGTTGATGTACTAAGACAACTATTTACTTTGGGGGTTTATTGTCATTCTTATATAATACGATGTTCTTACTCTTTACAAGTATGTTAACAGTAGTAGGAATGTAATTTGATAGTTCGTAAGAAATTGTTATCATTTCACTTTTTCGTAAGTAATTTTTAATTGAAATCTTGTAGGATATTGTCAATATTGGTGGTACAGGCTCGAATTGTGAATCTGAGAGTTAAGGAATTTTACTTTTATTTACGTGGTATGTGAAGTACTTAATACCATATTGAAACTGTTTCGTATAATTTATATTCGAGATGGTAATATATTTCGTTTGAATTTTTGTAGGATATTATCAATATTTCTTATAGAATCTTGGACTTTCAATCTCATAGTGAAGGAATCTTAATTTTATTTACGAGGTAATTGCAATTAATTAATGTATGATTGCGAATTTACTTATCATTTTTTATTTAATTTACTGGCCATTATGAAACCAATTGAAGAAATTTGTAGATGAGCTAAAAAATCCATACCCTTTACAATTTGTAATTTGTATCTTTTTTTTTTCTTTGTTATGGAAAAGTAAAAAAATTAAAGAGTTAGGAAAAAAATTACATCATATCAATTGAATGATATGAAACATAAAATACGCATGTATAACAAATTATAGAGTAGAACCAAGTAGATACACAAATCTTTATAAACTAATGAATAATATAATTGTTTGGATAAACAAAATTAAGTCATTGCAATATACATATTTAACGTTTTGATATAATGATTAATGAAACAACTTATGAATCAAAAGAATCAAAGACTGTGATGATTCATTATTTGGTGAGCTTTTTAGAGCAATTAGGTACTCAGTGAGTGGAATTTTGGGACCACTAAGTTTAAAATGACTTAGATACACGAACTTACGTATTCACATATAAATTTTTTTATATTAGCCAAATATATGTTTTTTTAACCTAATTTTTTCATTATATTTTTTAACTTAAACTTACGTATTCATGTCTTTATTGCCATTCATTTGACATGTCATCAAGCTATAATTAGGTTTTATTGTTGTTGTTGTTGTTGTTGTTGTTGTTGTTGTTGTTGTTGTATTGATTTTGAAATGTGTACAAGGTGATAGGAAAAAAAAATAAAGATACTAATCTACTTGAAAATTTCATAATAAAATTTTAGACCTTCCCTAAATTAAATTCATTCTTCTTGGAGTCATAATTTAAGATGGATCTCAGTCCTATAGGTGAACTATCAATATGGAAGTTGACTCCAAGGATATGTTACTGGTATTAGGGGACTGAAAGGAAGTACAAATTTTTTGTATTCCCTATCCAATAGTATTTAAGACCAATTGAAAACCAGTTAATGAAAAACTGATCTTTTAAGATTGTCTTATGTTCCCAAAAAGGAAAAAGAAACGTCTGCCAATGTTGTTTTATGGGCTAGAATAGGCATTCACCTCCTTGTCCTAAGCCAAATAATTGAGATAGTTTTTCTTATATAGGATTTGATAAAACTATATGTCATTGACTAGATGATAGTAGACAAAATCCATCATAGGTCATAAACATCTATTGTAACGTAAATGCGACGAATCACATTCATCAAAATTTTGTACTTTATTTGAAATGTATAATGAGGTGAGCCTAAGCCATGCTTTAGCCTACCGCCTACGCCCGCAAGGCATAGGCCTTAATGAAGGAGCCTCGCCCGGTTTGAGGTGAATCGCAACATATGAAGCTTTATTAGACGCGGGCCTGTGCATACCTTTGACAAATTCAATACTACATCAGTTTTTTCCTCGTTTGAGATCTCTCTGTAATCTTATATACTCCACCTTTTTATTTATAATATGGACAAACAAAGAAAGAAATGAAAGCTTGATCTTCTTAACCTTAGTTTTAAAAAATCCTTAAATGAAGAAATAAATCCCAACCAAAATTCCATGAAGTCTAGCGTGATTAATATGAATTCAGTTTACAATTTCTGATTGCAATTAATAATAACTGTACTAAATTAACTTATGAACTATGATATTATAGTTTTATATAAATCAATGTAACCTGTAGTTTTCCATTGGTCATATCTGTACTTATTGTGTTGGAATACTCAACAGATTTATAACTGTTCAAAGTTGGGTTTCTAGGGTCAATGTGGACTGCTTCATTCCCATTGGTTTCTTTTTTTTTTTACTGTATTCGATCAGATTTTGGTTCTATAACATTAGCCTCTAACTATTTGAGGATGACAATGCTCAATATAGGCAAACAATTTCCTTCTTCTAATAAAATGGAGATAACATCCACTGAATTTGAATATGTAGTGGCTCCATTATGTCAATCAATAGTTGTAGATGTTACTGCTTGGTTCGTGGATGTCACTACTACATTTAGTAACAAATATAGTAACAAATATTCTCCACCTATCATATAACACACATTTGGGACTACATTCACTGCCCATGCCTTTATTCTTTTACATTTGTATCCTCTCTTAAGCTAATATTTAGAACTTAAAACAAATAAATCAACATACTTTGAATAGTAGGGTATGCTAATAGTAGTAAACAAGAAAACAAAACAATTAAGAATATTGAATAAACATAAGTTGTCCTCTAGAGTTCCCTTGACCACTTCATTGGGGACCCAATTTCATTATTAAGATTTGGTGAAATAGTCTCTGGGGGGAACTCACAAATATATCTGATAAATATACATAACGCTAAGCATGATGAGATTATTGGTAGCGATCTGTCTAATTAATCTGCCTACAATAAAGATTTTAAGTCTTATATTTATAGAATAACTACATTTATTTACTTTAATATATATAATGAATATTAAATTGTAATTTCAGTTCCACATATTTTGGTTAATGACAGCATGTGTACATACAACATAATCATAATTTTATTTATGATCTTTCTTGCAATACACCCTGTTCATAAATAAAATAGTCTATAAATATCACAAATGAACTAAAGTAAACGAAATAATAAAGTGATGAACAATTATATAATCAAGATTAGTCACAATATACTTCAAACTATGAGAATCAAACAATTAAATTTCAGTAATCACCACAACCAACTCTACATAAAATATATTTATAGATAAAACTCCATTCTTGATTTGTAAACATTCTAATAAGTCTTTCCTCCAATCACTCCCCATTTTTCAGCCCTCTGTACCATTTAAATTCATAACGTTAAAATCGAGATCAATTAGTTTACATATGTCAATCACCTCTCTAAAATTGCGAACCTCTCAAATCAAATATCTGGAATCAACCACACGTGCAACGCACGTGGGCACAACTAGTTACATTAAGCCCCCAAATTTCATCTCGCGGGAAACTCAAAAATATTTATTTCATAAATGTTTTGACAACATTACATCATTCCACATTTTTATTTTCCTAAAAATGTCCATTAGTTCCTCTTACTAGAAATATGCCAAAATAACTTTTCCTTGCATTTTTATTCCATAAAAATGTGTACTAGTTCTTTTTACTAGAAATATGTCCAAATAATATTTCTTCAAATTTTTATTACCATAAAAATGTCCATTTTTCGTTTTTATTATAAAATACACCCAAACAATATTTCTCACATTTTTATTACCATAAAAATTTCCATTTTCAATTTTTACATTTTTATTACCATAAAACTATCCATTTTCAGTTTTTATTAGAAAATATGCACAAACTATATTTTCTTACATTTTTATTACCCTAAAAATGTGCATTATCAGATTTAATAACAAATACACAACATTAATATTTTCTACCATTTTTATTCCACGAAATGATTATTTTCAGATTACTAAGAGCACATTGTAATATCATAATAATCCTACTCTTAATCAATAACCACAAGACTACCATATTTATCATATAGAGTCTTAACACAATAAGGATTGTTTACCCCACCTAAATGGTCTTCAAAGTAGTGGTGATAAAATGGTAAATCCCCCGCCTCTAAAGATGGTCCTAAAGGAAGGCACAAATGCCCCGCCATTATCAGCTCCAAGAAACTCCATTAAATCCCTCTTCAAATACCTCCAACAAGGCACTCATCATCTTTAAAAATATCTCCAAGGACACACTGACAAACCCTCCAGCAACAATATAAATATTTCTTGACTCTAATCTTCAATCAGTGGGGGAAACAGAGATTTATTTGTGTCTATGTAGTTATTGCTCCCAATAAAATATGACAGACTAAGGAAAGGGGAAAGAGGTGTCTTCGGCTTTGGCAGTGGGGAGTAGGTCGCCTTAACCCCACGCTCCTTCTTCTTAAATACAAAACCAAATGGTATTTCCCCAAAACAAGAAACCTTATCTTCAAGTCCCTTCCCATATCATGTAACTCATAACCCACAAATCAACAGCACACGTAAATCTACGGTGGTTATGCTGACATAACTTTTGCCCTTATTTCTCTCTTTCCTCTTGATGTGAAACCAAATAGCCCACGGTCTTACTCATCCCCCTACCTGTCTCATCCAATTCGTTAAACCCCCATGAATTAATCCAAGGCATAAATTGACGGTCGAGCTGGTGGCAGCAAAGAGGGCGTCAGACACCTTTAGCATCGCTAGAGCGGCGGAGCTCGCCATTTGAACGACTGAGCTCGTCGCTCGAGTCACTCTATATGTCGTTTGAATGACGGCACGGGCAAGTCTAATTTCTTATGTCCTACAGTTGGTTTCTTTCAATATTTGCCATCCCTTATGTTAATACCCTTTAGATGATATATCCTTTATTATACCAATTCAATAAGTAGTAGTTCAACATTTGCGTAGGGGTTTTGGATCTTTAAATTCTTTCTTCATCTAACATATAGCCCAAAGAGTTCTAAGTCTTAAACGACACTCATGGTTTAATTAATTTGATATCTATTTGTTATAAAATACATAAAATCCTTAATTAATTAGTTCTTTTTATAATTACAATTGTTACATAAAAATTTCGATAAAGTATAATTTAATCAATTTATATTAATTAATCAAGTAGTCAATAAATTTTATAATCCATATGCTCCTCATATCAAATCCATATATGTTATTTATTTAATTTACTGGGGCGGGGTATTACATTATTAAGGAACTTCATTCTCTATATCTTTTTCGAAGACATATTCAGCCCAATTTATGGTCTTTTCCTTATCAATTTTGATGCTTAACTCTAAATCTCTAAACTTATTCAAAACCATGTCTAAGATTTCACTGGGTTGGTCAACATCAATGGGTGCACAATCCATCAAATAATTGTAATATTTTCTTCAGTTAGTCCCATCAGACCAAAAAATATTTCATCCCAAGCATCATCAGACACTTCTCCCCATGATGCTTCTAGAACTAAAGTGTCTTCCTTAATAGGACCCACATTCTCTTAGTATATCCCTACCTTAACACAATTGGAACTTTCATAAAAGGGTAATGGATTAGCCTTTATATCCTCCATAAGTCCATTTTGCTTCATCAAAAGTAATTTCTTATGCATATAGGAAAGAATACAATTATTAGAATGAATCCAATTGTAATACCCGGCCTTTGTGAATTAACTAAATCGTGTATAAATTTTATAAGAGGAGGAACTAATTGTAATTATAGAGAATTGCGAGTGAAAAATCGAAGTATAAAGAGAATTATTTTATTGAGGTTTTTATATGGATTATAAAATTAATTAAACCTTTTATGCTGTTCTAAGACTTTGGAACTGTTGGGGCAAAGCTGGAAATACAAAAAGATAAGACGTGGGAGAATGAAATAAAATTTTCTCTTAATGATCTCATTGTGTCGTGCTTTGAGTTTGGATTGAAACTGTTGATATGGCTTGACAATGTTGTTTTGGCAGGGTTCAAGTGGGTTTTGTATAGCTGGTTGGTGTTTAAGCGACAAGTACTGCTTTACAAATATCATTGTTCAAGTAAAGATATATGTACAGTTAATGTAATAACTTTGTACGATTTGTATGTAATATCATAAATTCCAACTTGTAACTCATCTCGTAATGAAACATATGTAGTTTGTTGAGACGGTTGCTCAAACGACAATCACGTCACTCAAACGAATATGACAGTCATTCGAGCGACAGCCTGGAGCAGGTCAGGTCTTTGTCAGGTGATGAACTGTCATCTCCTCATTCGTGGCTCTATTTTTTAGTTAGCCTTGGGCTTGACGAATGCAAAACAAGTTGTATTAACTTGTGTTTTTGGGTTATGAGAGAAATGGAACGTAAGATTGAATGCAGCCAGTCTGCAAAATCCATTGTAACACCTAGTATCATCGATCTAAATGGCATGTCACGCCGTGGAACCTTCGATTTCTCAAATCAAGTATTTAGTGTCTTACTTTTGGGTTATTAAGGCTTCAGTGTGTATACGAGGGATAGAGGGTAGTGAGCGAAACAATCATTTTCTTAGTCCCTTTAACAAAGAACTCATAGCTCTCTCCTAATGCATCCGACATTTTTCTTGGTATAGTATAGTGTCCACACTCACACAAATATTTGATTCTTACTCATTTGTTAAGGTTAATGTACAAATATAAGATGTTACATAAGGGAGGTTTTGGGGAGGTGTTTTGAGGAGATACTCTTAGAAGAAGATGAATGTTTTATAGACGTTTTGAAGAGGGTTTTAATGGTGCTTTCTTGCAGCTAAGCTTGGTAGTGCTAGACAACCCCTTTAAGGCCACCTTAGGAGGTGGGGGTTGTCATCTCCATTGATCTTTCATGCCTTCCACTGATTTGAGCTTAATTACGGTGGAAAAAACCAACTTTGATTCAAGTTTAATATGTAGCATATTTTTAGCATGTTATTTACATATAATAGGATAAATATAAGTGTGTAGGGCATTGGATTGCATCTTAGTGTTGATTATTGACTATCTTGGCCTTTGTATGGAATGGGTAGCAAAAAGATGAATTAAAATGGGTCTTGAAAATAGAAGAAAATTTCAAAATGATAAACAGGCATTTTTATGGAGTAAAAATTGTTAAATAAATATTGTTGTGATGGGTTTCTCTCAATAATATGAAGTGGACATTTATATGGAAATAAAAATGTAAGAAAATATCATTTGGGTGTATTTTTAGTAAAAAGAAGTAATGAACATTTTTATGAAAATAAAAATGTAATGTCATTTTGGTGTATTTTTAGTAAAAAGAAATAATGGACATTTTTTGAAATAAAAATGTAAGAAAATGTCATTTTGTCGTATTTTTAGTAAAACGAAATAATGGACAATTTTATGGAAATAAAAATGTAAGAAAATGTCATTTGTGTGTATTTATAATAAAAATAAATAATGAATATTTTTATGGAATAAAAATGTGAGGAAATGATATTTTGCGTGTTTCTAGTAGAGAGGAAATGATGGATATTTGTATTGGATAATGTAAGCTTGTTGAAATATTTATGAAATAAATGTTTCTTAAGTTTCTTATAAAATAAAGACTTTATGAAAATGGACATTTGTTGAGTTTAAAGAAATTGATAAAATGTCTTGCTTTGCTTGAACTGTATGAAAGATACGGTTTTCTATAAAGTGTGGTGTAAAAGTGAATAATGGAAGTAAAGGGTGAAAATGTTAAAGTAGTAAGTAGAAAGTGAGGTTAATCGTGATATTGAAAAAGTGTTGAAATTGTTAAAGGGTGTTTGAATTGCTAAGTGGGAACTTAATAACCATTTTGAAAAAGAACTTAATAACACTTGAAAAGGACTAAATTGCAAGTTTGGTAAATAAAGGGTAAATTGGTAATTTACTTAAAGTGGAACATTTTTATGGAATAAAAATATTAAAGAATGTCTTTACATTAATGTGTGTAAAAATAAATTACGTCCTAAAGTGTGAATGATTAATTATAAATCATGTGTGTTGGTGTTGATAAGGGACTTAAAGAATAAAAGAAACAATTTTGCAAATGTTCATGGAAAAAAGGACGGTTAAGTCCGAGTTTTGGTTTCATCCGGGTAAAATCAAAGAAGTGGATCAATTAGGACATTTGTTAAATATTAAAACATATAAAGGGAACTCGGATGACACCGGGATGAAGCAAGAAGGGTCCGGAGCCCTTGAATGAAAAGCCCTAAATAACTGGCCCGAGCACATGGTGCACATAGTCGTCGGTGTGGAGCTCGTGTAAGTATGCAGTAAATGGTAAAATTTCAAGAAAAGATAAAGGAATAAGGAACATATCAAGAAACGGGTTGTATGGTAAAATACTTAATACAACCTAACCCGAATGAATAAATTATATATTCCGATAAAAGGTGAAATGGACAAGTACGTAAACCTATTAATGTCCATAAGTTGAGGTAAAAAGGATAAAGTAAAGTGGGTAAGTTGGTGGTTAAGTAAATCAAGTGTAATGGTTTCATGTGTTGAACCGGGTGTGTTAAATAAAGTGAGAAATGCTAAGTATAAATAAATAAAGTCTTTTCAAGATTAAGGTAGATTAATCTAGATGAGTAAAGTTTTGGAAGTAAAGAGGTTAATGCAATTGAATATGTACTTTTCAAAGGTATATTTATATGTAAGTAGATACATATATATTTTTGCATACATGTGATTGTAGCGTGTGAGTATTCTTTCCTGCCATTCGTTTCTATACTGCTTGTATATTCCCACTGGGCATAGGCTCACATCCCCACTATGTTACGGCATGTTGGGAGAGGCTTTGTATTTTGAGAGCGTTATATAGGTAAGTATATTTTATTTACATTTATGTTAGTATCTCTGTTTACTTGGACACGGGGTTCTCCCCACGGGTCCCACACGTAGTTTATCTTAAAACTAGATTCGCATGCTAATAAGTGAAACGTTAACTTAAAATAAAATTGGACTAGCAATATTATCTAGGTTGTTTCATTGCACCTCACACATAACATTTGATTTGGGATGGTTGACTCATGGGTAACCCATACGTCCGGGTTGGGGCATTACACCAATAACTACCAAGTAAAGCATCGAAACTTGATTTGCCTCTAATCATAAATGAATCAGTTTTGGATTTTCTAATGCATACTTCAACATGAATTGGTAGTACACCTTTACTAGACTGTTTATCTATAACATATATTGAGATAATTATTTGAGTTTGAACCAACATAATATTTTGTTTGTTTATCCTAGATAACATAGAAAATGTCATTATGTTAATAGTTGCACCATTATCTACCAATATTTTATGGATTAAAATCCCATTTATTCATGCTTTTATAAAGAAAGGTTTAACATGATTAGTCATGTTCTTAATAGACCCTTTGAACCCATATATAAGGTCAAGAGTAACGACAAATAAATCAAAGTTTTCTACCTTTGATTTTTCATTTTCATTCACTTTTACAAAAGGTACCTCTAATCCTTCTTAAGCTTTGAACCTTTTTGGGAGGATCGTAACCATATTGATTGACACTTGGTGAGGTAGAGAACCAAACCAGACGAATTGTTTTTGTTCAACTTCTTGCTCGGGAACAATGGCATCTACTACCATCATTTCATATTTTTATATTTCACTAGAAGAACTATCTCTAGATGATCTATCCACACCTAGACTCGTGGCCTTTTCCATCTTTTTGAGCCTCTCAACCAACATGTCTGAAGAGGAATTACTAGATTTTGGATTCCCGTGGGACCTTGGATTTGGATTTGATGATGATGAGGAAAATTCCGGTGATCCGCTAGTATATAAAATCTCAAAGGCCTCTTCCCAGACCATGTACTTTCCTTGAATCCTTCTTTATTGAGTAAGCGAGATCATCACTTGTGGTTCCCTTATTTTTAACTTGGGTGGCTTCAAGACATTCCACTTACTTGGAGCCACTTGCTAGGGTTTTATGGCCTTTAGATTCTTTGGCATTTCATTTAATTGTTGTTTCACCTTTGGATTTTGCACTACAAACAAATCTGTCACTCCTTTTACTATTAGGATAGACTTTGGGACTTTTGTATGCCCTGAGTTTCCCACGAACTGTTGTGATTTGGCCTCTCTGAAGCTATGTCTAATTTACTGATTATTTCGCAGGGTCTTAGCATTCCCTTGAGCATGAAAAGGATAAAATAATGGTGTCACCTTCCCAAAGGGTTTACTTTGAACTTCCTCTTGATTTTGGAACACTGGGATTTTGGCTTCATAACCGTTATTCCCATTCTTTCTACTCTTATGTTGTTGCTTTCCCTTCGAAGACAACAATTGGAACCTTTCATCATAATTTTCACCACACACAATACATAGGTGTTTCATCACGTTTTGGTTAGGATCTTTAGTCCCTTCGAGCTTCGAAGCCTTAGGTTAAACTTTTGTCTTCATTCCAGATTTAACATGCCTTTTGTTCCTTAGAAGCTAAATAAACTACACATTTTTTCCCACTCATTGACTTTGGGGAATAGGTAATCATCCACACCCATTTTCTTTCTCATTTTGTAAAGAATTTGATTCCCCCCACCTGATCAATTCTTGAATCCTATCGTGAAACACAGAGCAAATGTTAGTTGAGTGACATAAAACATGCCAAATGCAATAATTTTTCCCTTTTATTTAATTTCTTTTAACATCATCATATGGTTTTAATATTTTATCTTTTAAAAGATGGTCAAAGATCTCACCAGCCTTGGATATTTCAAATGAGTATTTCTTTATCATTCCTTTTGATTTAGGTGTAATTTTTTTGCTATTGTGTCATTGTGAACCAATTGTTAACACATTATATTTTCAGTTCCTATAATCTCAACAACATCTATTTCAAAGTTAGAATCCTTATAATATATTTTTAAAGAAGAAATATTTCTTTCGTGATTTTTTTAGAAATGTTTCATATCTAGATACTTTGGCAGTTAATTGTACAAAATCCCTTAATTTAGTGGCATCAAATTTCCTTCGAAGCCTAAATTTTAGAACATTTTGTGACAACTTCACAAACTATGATTCAAGTAAGACTATTTTTCATTCGTTCCTAGACCTTTTGATCCCATTTTTAAAGGAACTAACCTTTTCATCAGTTTTTTGAGTTAATCAAGCCAAATTAGCGATGTAAATATTTGACTCAGCTTGGAAGAATTGTGCATGAACATATATTCCATTTGTTTCATGTTTGGACACAATTAGGTGGCAAACTTATGATCCATGTGAAGGCTGCATCAGTGAGTGAACTAGAAACTAAATGTAGTCTTAGGTAATCATTTGTTCTTACTTAAACAAATTGACTAGAGAATCTAACAAAGTGTTCAACATTGGACTGACTTCCATCCCATAAGAAAACGGAAAAAGTTAGAAATTTGAAGCCTTTTGGAAGTTCTATCCTACCTATCCATTTAGGATATGGATGTTATGGACTAGGGTCTATACCCCATGTGTAATTGGTCCATTTATTTCATATATTAGGTCCACAATCTCATTCCTCCCAACTCCCCCTCAGATATTTGCCTATTTTGTGGAGTAGTTACTTGGTTCAACAAAGGAGTTGGTTTCACCAAAGGTGGTGGAACTTGTGGAGGCACATTTTGTTCCTTGAGGGGTTTGATTATCAAACCTCCTAAGGTTCTCCACCCCCTGAGTTGTTGTTTAAATACTGGATTATTAATAATCCCATATTTATAAGTACTTGGGAAGCCTAAGTTGATATCATTTTGACGAGGTTTGGTCCTCCCTACCTCAGGGAGAGGTGTTCTCCCCATTGGGTTGTTGTAACCCAATTGTTTGGTCTGAACCTTCTAATGGGATGCTAATACCTAGACCAGTGGTATTGGAATATCCTTCCATCCTTATATTATTACCAAAGACGGTTTTGCCTGTACTAGGTCTATAATAAATAAAATGGTAAAGGTTATGTTCAGTAGTTTTATTTACACCAATTTGTGGTGCGTAAGTCTGGCCACTGGTTTCCACCCCATTGGGTAAGGTGAACTTGTTGGACATTGTGGTAATCATGGAATTTATATTTGGTATCATATTTAAAAATAATCAAACACTGGGTTTATATGGTTGATTAATTGGTCTTGAATGTTCGTGGGTATAACAACTGCTGATGTGATTTGAATATTATTGGCCCTTGGAGACACCGAAATATTCAAATCTTAACTGTGAGCATTTTTTACAAACTTGTGTGTTGTTTCATCCATTATTTTATTTAACGTGGTAATATGTTTCCTAGTTGAGCCAAGTTCACCAACATTTTCGATTGTATTGCTGCTTCGACATGTCCTAGCCATTTGTAACCACAATACAATACTAGTGTCCTATCGTGCGTGGCAAAAATATGTTTGGGTTATTTTCACTTGGCTTGTTGATTAATGTTAATTAGGATTGTGAGCATGCTAGACAAGGTTTGTGATCTTGCCAATCGAACATCTTAGCCTTGTGATAATATCAAGCCATTGTGTCTGTTCGATGCTTCAATTAAGAAAACTTATGCTTCTATTTGGGAAGACTTTGATGAAAGTAATAAATTGTGTTAACTAACTAGAAGAAGAAAAAATGTACATTGCAGGAATTGAAATACAAGTAAAGATTTGCAATTAAAGAAAAGCGTGACAACGTAAAAGAAAAGAAAGCGCAATGATGAAAAAGATTACACTATGGAATGTAAATAAAGAAATTAAAGATAACAAAAGTAAATGCAAGAAAATTTGAATAAACTTGAAGGAAAGTTACAATCTACCTTACAATCTACTTCAAATTGAAAGAAGTGCAGTAAATAATGAAAAGAGAAGAAAAGAAAAGAAAAGAAAATAATGGATAAAAGTACATAAATAAAGTTTTTGGTGAGGGAGTCCTCTATTCCTGTGTGGGCTCGTTGCTTATTTATAGAGTTTCTTCCCATGAAATGTAACTACTTTGGTAACTGCTGGGTGGTTGCTTATCCAATTGACTTTTCCCACTTTAGGTTCACTAACACCCCTATTCAAATTCTCCTTCCATTTATAATACGATGTCCAACATGCGACAAGCTCGGATCTTGAAACTCTAAGGATGTTTTATGGTGAAAAAACTTAGGAAATTTTGTGCAGAAACCTTTTTGTATGGTAAACTATTTTTTGCAGGGCAAAAACCTTTTATTTCCACTATAATTTCCATAGTTTTATAAGAGGGATTTGTTTGCGCGTGTTCAGTGTTTGAAGCAGGTTCCTATGTACATTATAGAATACATTTTCTAAAACTAGGACTTTTTCATCACTCTCCTTTTTGGACAATTTTAAAGAATTTAATTCATGGTCCAAAGAAACAAATTTTTCATAATAGAAATCTCTTTGTTTGAACCGTTTGCAAAAGATCCATCGCGGATTTAAAATGAGAATTTTCTTTTTCCAAAACTTCAATTGTTTTAGCAAGCGTCAAATTCAAAAGATTTAAATCATCCAAACTATGAATCGTGCCAGCAGGAGAAGGCATCAAATTAAATAAATTCTCCATTGATAATTGCAATTTTTTTTCACAAAAACTGATTTTTCAAACAAAATCAATATCACACAAATATGAGGAAAACAAGGATCAAACGCAATAAATTAGCGTAACCCGCTCTGATACCAATTTGAAAAGGTATACACTCACTTTTAATAAAGCTCTGATACCAATTTGAAAGTGCGTGTGCGATATTGATTCAAATAGATTTGCAATTTACAATTCAGACTTATTTAATAAGATATTTAAATTTTCTCAAACCAAATACCAATTAAATCAGCCCCTAAACATGCAACTAATTGACAATTAAAATCTCAAATTAAATCATGCGATGACAAATGCTGATACAAGAAGATCTCAGGAAAAAAATCCCCGTAGGGAAAAAACCTTTTATTTACACTATAATTTGTAAAATAATGGTTTACAATCGGATTACAGTGAAAATATAATTTGAGTTAGGAAATACCCGCAGGTGTCAATTCGTAGTTGTCAGCCCAGGAACACCGTAGCACTCCCTATGACGCGCAGTCAATCAGCCAAGTACCTCCCACAAGTGGCACCTATGGTCATCCCAGTACCTTTCCATGTCACCTATGATTCAGCAGAAAAACTCCCAGCAAAAATATGCTTCACGTTCCACAAAATAACTCACACAAAAGTCTGGGATTTGTGAATTGTAAAACACAGTTTGAACCCTAAAAAATGTGTTGGAGAATAAACAAAAACACTCGAAACGTATTTTGTTAAAACCAGTATTTTCTCTATATGAAATTCAAAAGCCTGACACCCTTTATATAATAAAATTCAAGGCGGTGGCGTGTCAGAATTAAGCAACTCTTTTCAACGAGAAACGATGTCGTTCAAGCGAGATCTGATCTCATTTCAACGAGATACTATGTCATTGAATGACATCATACACGTGTCCAAACCAATTTTAGTCTTTTATAAATCTTGGAAACTTCAAAAGTTAAGACTGTTTACGAGATCAAAAATGTTTATCCAAAAGACTTTTATGATAAAATGTTTTTGAAAAAATAAAAACCATTTAAAATCATTTCAACAATAATTTTTCAAAATTAGAAAAATATTTTACCTTTCGCAAAAAATATCCCAACACTTTTTTATGTAAAATGTAAATTGGAACTAAAACACAATTTACCAAATTCGTCCCTGTTGGGTAAGATTGTTAAAGAACTTGATATTCGGATCCGTTTCGATGCATATTTGATCTTGAACGTTCTTCGATGGTGTATCGGTATATGACATACTAAATTGATAACGGACATTTGTAAAATCATGTCCTTATAAAGTCAATTCTATGATTGATGATCATTCGTCATCACTGTAAAAAAGAATCAAGTTTATTAAATCTCAACGTAGTGAGGAGTTTGCACCGTGAGATGGGGAAGATTCTAAGGAAATTTGTAAGGAAGTTCGTTGTATTGAGATGGTTGAGTCTAGCAACGAAAAAGCTTTAAAATCCCTTGCATGTCTAGTGGGGAGACGATTTCTGCTAATCTAGAGGCATCAGATTAGGAATTGGTATCAATGGGTACTAGAGAAGTCGGGCATATCCAAAATGGTTTCACATATGGAGCACTGGAGCAAAAAATGCAAGATGTGAAAAATAGCACTGAGTCGCTAGTCAACCCTTATAATGATGAACAATGTCCATGGGCTATGGCAATAGATACATCAAGTTCAAGTACACTTTGTGTAGTTTATGTACAAGTTTTATTATCCTAGTGTACTTGAGTTTGGGTGCACGATATATTTTTTTTTGATAAAGGTTTACACTCCTGAATTCATGGCTTATGTGATTATTTATTTTCAGTATTATTGTTCGACACATCCCATAAAAATTTAATTGTATGTTTTGAATAGGTGAATTGATAAAATTGGCTTAATTACGGATAATTTAATTAAGCCTGTATTTGTGAATTTGTGGACATATTGAAATTTGGAACTAATCAATTAACATAAATGACCTAGAGTTTTCAAGTTTGATCTTAAGCATTTATATATGCAACTATTAGTGAGAACTTTTATTCATTTGATATCCATTTTATTAAAGATACAAAGTACCTTTAATTATCATTGCAAACTTCTTTCCATTTAAAAGTAGAATCGGAGGGTTTAACTTGTAAACCCTTGTCAACAAATAGGATATATTCATAGTTTTTTATTAGATATGAGATAATATTTTAAGGATGAATTGATGAGTGAATGTTTGTTCTCAAAAGTTGAATGAAGTTTGATTCCACACAAAATGATAGAAACTAATGAGAGTTTCTCGCGTACCGTGTCTAGATGTTGATGTAAGTATGTGATGCTAAACCACATTAAAATATCGGATTTGAAATATCTTCCTCAAGCTCTTCTTGTCATTATTGTTTGGGGTAAAATTTAAGTTGTGTAAACCAAGCAAGCCCAAAAATAGAAACACAAGACAAGCGGACTAAACTAACTAAACATAACACAACCAAACCAATTTAGTAGGGCACTACAAACAACCTATAAAACTGTATTTTCTACTATCAGCTCCGAACTAGACATAACAATCTCTCTCTACCTACACACTTTAAGACTAGAAAAAACCTTTACAAACCAAGAAATAAAAGCAACATCTTCTCCAACCAAGTGAATATAGAAGCTGATCACTGATCCGTTACAAAACTCCAACACGAGGCCTCTTCAAATCAAGCTGAAGAACTAACCAACAACTTTAAATGATCAGATCAAAAAAGAACAACAACTCGATCTTGACATTTTTACAAAAACACTACGAAGCATACGAACACAACTCAAATCTGAAGTTTTTTTTTTAACTTAAGTAGTATAGAATCTAAACAATATATAAAATAAAGAAATAAACATCAAATCTTCTAAACATCCAGACCAAAAAATTATTGTTAAATAAGATATTGTATAGATTAATTGAAGATGTCGACGATCTCACATATAAGTAACATTTTTGACCAAATATCAAACAAGATCATATCAATACTATAAAGATTCAAACTCATTAGATTTATGCTATACAACAAGGTAAGTATTTAAATGAAAAAACCCTTTCCCCACTTCTAATATCCCCCTCTCTATCTTGATCTGTTTAATTTGGAATGTGGTTTGAAATTCCTCTACCTTATGATTGTGGTTGTGATTTTTCATATATCCTCCTCTCCCTTTAACTGATCTTGCGGGAAAAATCTGATAGGAAATTTAATACACCACTAAAAGATATTTTTTTTTATAAAAAAAACCAGCCAAGGCATCATTCGTAGTTGGATTGGTCTTGGAAAAATTTTCAATATGCACACACTATGCCAAATTAAATCTTCATTTTGGACAATAGTAAGATGATAATCTGACTTTTTAGAGGAGAAAATTCTATAATTTCTTTCTTACACACTGTTAGACACAACATGACATATAACGGATTTTTTTTAAAAGATTTTAAAATTTCCTTTATCTCTTCTAGTAATGAACTTACAACCCCACCATAAGAAAGAACAAAATTTTAAGAATAGAATTTGAATAAGGGCACTTAGAAAACAAATGGTCACTATCTTCAATAGCTTCTTCACATAGCACACGCAAATTATCTGTGGCTACACCCTATAATAAAAGTAAATCCTTCATTCCTAGTTTCTCATGACAATCTGGCTACAAAATAAATGATCATTTATGAATTCTTATCCCACACCAATCAATACAACTTTATACCTAGAACTTCTAAGAAAATTATAGGTATCTTTACATACATAAATGTAGCTTCTAGAAGGTATCCACTCTGCCGAGTCTTCCCAAATACAAATAGGTTTATATAAATACCCCTAATTTACACTAAGGCAGATGAAATCGTGGTAAATTCCAGACACAATCCTGATTATATTTATCAACTTTTTCTTTAACAATCCCCCGCATCATACACAACTATATACCCAGATTTATCATTCAACACACCTTTCAGTAATTAATCCATAAACACGTTTATTTTCCATTACTAATCATTTAATTAATAAGGGTTTTTGATTTATCCCCTTACTTATCATACTTTCTCCATATCCGCTAATTATTAGCTCTGTCCCACAAGTGTTTGAGCACACAAGTCTTATTCAAAATGAATAAATCTCAAATGCCTAAACCCCGTTCATCTAGTGACTGGCACGTCAACCCAAGAAATTTTGCCTTAGATTTAGAAAGCTTACAAGCTTCATTGATTAAACAAGATGCATCCAAAGTTTCTCGCTTGGAAAAGTTTTGTGCTACTAGTATGTACACTATAGGCTCGATTTTTGTCTTGTGAATTCTAAACACAAACTGGTTTGTTTTCTCAAGTATTGAAAGCCCACAAATGATAGTATATGATACTTTTTTATCATTGATAAAGGCACCAACATAAATGAACGTGTCATAATTGGAACATATACTAACAAGCTAAGACATTTTCTTATCGAGAGGCAGTAAAAATCTAATGGTATACAGAGAATGGATTTACAAGCTGTTATTTTGACGATAAGTCATATGATCCTATTGTTCCCCCAAGAATAAATGGTGCATCAAATGCTATTTCAATGGTTGTGACTGAAACCGAAAATCATATATAATAAGAACATTTTCAAAAAAAGTATTTGTTGATTTGTCATCAAACATTCAACAGTTATAGAAGAAATGTAGATGGTTGTGATTCAACATGTATAAGACACGAATTTGTTCACACTACTAAAATAATATTTATGAAACATCAATCTTGATTCCTAAAGCCAATGATATATAGTTTTGAGATTTATATAACTTCGTCTATTTTTTAGTTGCTTTAAGGTTCAACTCATATATTTCTTCCCGTAAGTTTTTCACTAACAAAATTTCACTTATCATTATTTATTTTATATGTATTTCCTTATGAGCTGGCAATCCAACCTTTTGGTTCAAACTGATAGTTTTGATTTGTACATTAATTTGTGCGTTTTGACCTTTAAATGGCGTATATTCATTGGTTGTGTATTCCATATGTCTTAATCTTCCTATAAATTTGTTATGTTTTGATAAGAGAAGAACGTAGTTATCTTCTTACAAATTTTTAAAGGTAAATGGAAGTACCCGTGTGAACGATAATCTCCAAATTGGTTGTCTAATAGATTATTAAAAGTTTTTCCTTTTTATTTTCCCACTGAGATAATACTCTATTAGACATAACACCCTATATGCATAAGGTTTATACACTTTAGGTTTCTCAAAAAGTCCCAGTAATATATACACATCAAAATGATACAAAAGTTTCTAATTATGCTCTTATATAATTTCTCAACATCAAAGATAATGAAACAAAAACACATAATTATATGACTCAAAGAAATTAAAGAAAATGGCATCATATTGGTCTTCTTCATTACATTTAGATTTATCATTTGAAATGGGGAAAAACCAGCATCTATATAACCAACAAGGGTAGAGTTTAAATGGAAATTGAACAAACAAAGCTACAATTTAAATGCCAATTAAACAGACAAAGATAGGTTTTTAGTGCAAATAAAAACATACCTTATGGGACTTTCCTCGCGGGACTTGCGAAAATGAGGTGAGGATTTTATAGGAATTACGACAACGAGGTGAGGACATATAGGGAATTGATATGACTTGCGAGAACTTGCAACGATGAACTCAATCGTTTCTCCAACTAGCTCTAACACCTACCCATTTTTCATTTTTTACTGGGATAGTTTGTGCACGATATCTACATTGTCATCAAACCGATAATAAAGGGTCTCCAGTTCATAATTGTTTAATTTCATTACAAATTAATAACTAAACTCAAGGGAATTTACAATTTACCCATACAGTGGAAAGATTAATCTTGTATACTTCATTTAGTTAATAAGTTAATGATAAAGTGGAAATTGCAGTATGTGATCATAATAGTTGCCAAATAAAGAAATTTCCCATGACTATGCTCTCTAATCAAAAAGTTCTATTGTCGAACAACTGGTGATCGATCATATTGCAACCAAGAGATAACAAAAACATGAAGTGAAAGAAAGAGGAGGGCCATAACATTGAAACATACTGCAATCTCTATTTTTCATTCATTTGTTTTGTTTCTTTGTTCGTTCTTCCACTAACCGATCCAAAGAAAATCGAAATTCTTAGATTTCCCTTCAGAATATAAGGTGCACGATTGATATAGTGAGAATCCTATTGAGATAGAGAGGGAAGGAGTAGTGATATAGAGAGTGGCCGTGTGATAAAGATAAGGAACGATATGGAGGAGAATGTTGGATATGGCTTCGTAAACGTGGGATGAGAGTTTCATATGGTTTCACGAATAGAGAACGTGTTTGACACATATTTTTTATTAAGGTGTTTTTAATAAAAACGTTGCATGTAAGAGCAAATAAAAAATTATATAAGTTGGTTAACTACAAAAGAGATGTGAAGGCAAATGGAAGAGTCCTTTTACAAAGATGTATTTTTGAGCAATGTAAATAAATTTTTAAAAGTGTTGTAAATATGTATTTTTCTTGTAGTACCACATAATAACAGTGGCATGTAGTAATGTCAATATGTAGTAAACAAATATTATTGTTGCTAACACTTTAACACGAGTCTTAGCTCATAATTCAAGATATTTTCATTTCATTTACCTCGAGTAAATCCATTCCAACACATGTATACACACTTCAAATGACACAATGACATCAAAACAAGGCCAAAATCACAATTCTATTATATAAATTATTGTCCAGAAATTGTAGACATGTCCATTTCTTATCCAAAAATAAGGAAAGATAACAGCTTATATAATTTGAGAATCTAACTCAACACTATTATGAGCCAAATGTTAAGTAAGCTTAATCCACTATGCATGGAAAAATGGTAAATATAAGGATTTTAACCCCAAAATACCATTAATTCCTTATATGCATCCAAGTTATAGCTTTGTTCCATCGAATAATTTTTCATAATTTTTATTTAAGGTTAGCTTTGTAATATTAGCTTTAAAATCTAACTCATTATTAATAATCATAATATATCCTAACATATATAGTAGTAAACCCCCAAATTAGGTAGTAAAATGTACTTCACCCATATTAAACCATATCACAACCAATATCATTACAACATTTTGCATATCAGGGTAGAGTAACTATTTAACTGACTATTGTTTATGTCACCACAATCACCCTACCACCCTAAAATATGAATATATGTAGATCGAAACAATAGTTTTTATAGCTAATATTTTTGTTTGTGTAAAATGAGTGCGTGATACTGATTAAACCGAATTCGCAAATTTCCAAGTTAACCTTATTTAACCGGTGTCAGTTTTTAATCCAATTTTATTCAGACCTAAAACATGAAACTACGTGTGAATAAATCAAACCATCATAAATAAATTGCTGACACATAGATTTTAGGAAAAAAAAATCTTTCAGGTAAAACCTTTTATTTCACAAATAATACTCTCAATGATTACAAGTGAAATCTGCAATGGATTAACCTCAGTAAACTCACATAGGTCGTTACCTAAATCAACAATGGAATTTCATAGCAACTTCACATGAACCACAATTCAATCAGCCCGGGAACACCCATGAGTATTCCATTTGACACGCAGTCACGTCTGCCCAATACCTCCTTCAAGTGGCACCAAGATCACCAGTAGAGATATTTTCTACAAGAGAAGCATCACAAAATTTTGTTCATGGGTTCCAAAATAATTCACATAAAGATTGAGATGATTTGTGAATTGAAAACAAAGCTAAAACTCGAGATGTCGAGTTCGCTCGAACGTTGACACGCGTCACTCAAATGAGCTTCATGCGAGATCACTTGTCGCTCGAATGAGACAAGGAAAAAATTATTTTTTTATTTCGCCAGAAAATACTCCGCCTCAAAACTTTAAAAAATACTTTTGACGAAAAAACTCCGCTCCAACACTTAGAAAATATTTTAAATTTTTTATCCCAACACTCTAAGTGAAATGCTAACTTAGTTTAAACACAACCTTACCAAATTAATCTCGCGGCGGTTTGAATGTTGAAGAACTTTAATATTCAGATTTGTCTCGATGCTTGAATGATCTTGAATATTTCTTCGATGGTTGTAGCAGTATACGACATACTCAATAGTGAACGAACAATGTAAAATAATGTCCTTACAAATCTCCCCCTATGTCTATACCGGTACAAAATAAAAATATCTGAATTATGAAATAAAAATACCTATACAAATCTAATTCCCTCCCATGAACCCCAAACTGAAAAGGTATAAAAAATGCAAGTTTAAAACTTTACTTCAAAATCTTCAACTTCAAATCTTTAAGATTTTCTCATCAGGATGTGCAAAATAATGATCTTCAATTTTGTACCTACACACATGAGACAAAGCAAATACCTTCGTAACGCATCGAGTTTGAAATGAGATAAACATAAATCAAAACTAAGATCAAAATCTCAATTCTCCCCCATAATGTAAAACTCCCCCGTAATTCATTCCCCTCCTCTTTATATGATCGAAATAGATAAGGAAACGAATGAAAAAAATAAACATGGAGTGTCACGACAACTATGCGTAGAAAACATGAATTAAACTACGCTCATGCAAAGGAATAACTCAAAATCTTCCACAAACTATTTTTTATTTTTGAATTTTTCGTACAAAAATGCAAAAATAATTTAACAAAAATTACACATCATGAATTTACACTAAGACAACCAAATCATGGAAACGGAATAAATGGGTGTGAACAATTCGATCGGCAAATCAATGCAACCAAACATTACATATGTGCACGATGACTATGTGTACTCCTAATGAATGAATCTCAAAATCGTCCTTAGGTGTCAAAAAATATGAATTTAGATGACACCGTCTTAATAAAATCGACAAATCAAAGTCAGACATGATTTTCATACCAATAATGTCTAAAACTTTGTAACGCTTTTTCATGAATTTGTTAGGATGTGCAAACCCATTTTATATTCCATCCAAATTCCCGCATAAATAATAATAATACTATTTATTTTTCTTTTGAGGTGATGAAAATAACTAAATTGGCCCACATTATGGCATATTTTTTTTATTGCCTTTAAATTTTTTCGGGCTCTTTTCAACATCTTTGGACCTTGGCTTATGTTTTTGCCAAAATTTTATTTTCTAGGTCCGATTTTAACAGTGACTTAATCGCAAAGGATAAATGAGTACCTTTCGTAGCCCTTCCGCTTTTTTCATATTAATCTCATAAACTCACATTAACGGTTCTCACATGCACTACTTTCATTGTCAAGTTTTATCGCATTTGGTTCGTTTCAAAGACAAAATTGAGATGAAAACACATCGACCAACATGTGATAGACAAGAACAATAGTCAAACAAATTCATGTAAGTGTGCATTAAAGGAACTCATGAGTCAAACATGTAGGTAGTAACAAAAAATTTCATCTCAATGACTCCAAATATTGTAAAGTACAAAAATAAGATGATGACGCATATCAAAACACTTTCAAATAGTCACATGGATATGGAAAGAAAGTGTGACTCGGTCATCCTAAATGTCCATCCATATATGGTGTAAAACAAGATATAAAAATCTTTTTAACTTTTTCCATAAAAAATTATCAAGCTAAAATCTTTTTTACATTTTTTAATTTCTTATAAAAAAAATGAAAACCTTTTGTATTTTTCCAAAAAATTTCAAAAACAAAAATATTTTTGGATTTTCAAAAAATATATCAAAAAATGGAAAATATAAATACAAAAATGATACACACTAGTAATAGACATAAAATATCATCATGAAAATCATCCTATGCTAGAAAAGAAGTCTAAACCTCAACCGTTAAGTGCGGTGGTGTTTTCCCAAGTTGGGGACATCCTATGAAAAATATCCATCAAGTCCTGTGAAGTTTTGACTAAAAATTTTACCTGCTCCCTAAGATGTGAAAACTCTCTCACGTAGTCATTCGGAGCATCATGTGTGGGTGCGTGGGTGTGACCACGTGTAGTAGCAAAATGTGATACATTACCCAACTTAAAAAAACTCCCTAAGGTGTTTCCTCTCTTCTTGCAACGAGTGCAAACATAAACAGTCCTAGGTACACCTCTCTCAAAACGTCTCCTACGCACTCTCCTATCAGGTACGGAATGCCTAAGTGGGTTAGGTTGAGAGACATATGTATCTATCGCTAACTCGGGAACCGGCTCGGGTGCAACATGTGAAGTGGACGCACCATCATGACCTATTCCACATCTCTTAACATCACCCAAAATGGGATTGAGAACCATCTTTCCAAACCTCTTAGATGTTCCCTCTAAAGGGACTTTGACCTCCCGGGTACGTTCGAGATCACTCTCGAGTTAGGATACACGTTTTGTCAGATTAGACACCGTGTCGGTCAAATCACTCTTTTTTAATCTAAAGCAATCAATCGTTCACTCAAAGAAACCTTCACCTTCTCGAGTTGACTGTCTTTCACCTCAAACACCCTCAAACTATCAATATCACTCTCCAAACATCTCACCCTAAGACCTAACTCCTTATTCAATCTCTTAGTTTTTAAGGTCTCGACATACGAATTTCTAAACGCAATCTGGATCTCACTTTCACCTTCGCTCCCACACTCATTTTCTCCCTCAATCAAAATACTCAAGCTATCCTCCTCCTCGGGGGTATCACGTGCAAAAGTATCCTCATCGTTGTGGGACAAACTAGGTGTGCTCTCGTGACTAGCTAAAAAGGTGACAAATTCCCCATGTGAAGACTCATCTCCGAAATTCTTCACCTCTTCCTCACTATAGCTTAGAGTGGTTGGCATGGAAGTTTGTTTGCCCTTTCTCTTTAGCCTAGTGGGACACTCAAAAGCTCTATGCCCCATACCCTCACACTCAAAACACTTATCTTATTCCTCTTTCTCTTTCTCACCACTCTCTTTGGCCTCATCTTTTGTTTTGTTTTTCTCAAAAAACTTTTTATTGGAAGAATTTTATTTTGAAAACTTGAGAAATTTTTTAAAATTTTTTGCAAGCATGGCCATATCAAAATCAACCTCAACCTCAGAGTCAGAATCACAAAGTCTCACTTTATTTTTGTTCCTAGACCGGGCTTTAAATGTTATCCCTCTATCCTTAGGCTTGGCAGTATTAGGAAACATGTTAATTTCATATGTTTGGAGGTCTCTTACTAACTCTTCTAGTTTTAAATTGCCCAAATTACCTAAGGTGTTCAAAACAGTCATTTTAGGGATAAAATGTATAGGCAACGATCTTAAAATCTTTTTAACCGCTCGTGCATCGGGTATGGACTCACAAAGATTGAAACTAGTGTTGACAATAACAGATAAACGTGCGTAAAAATCATCAAAACACTCAGATTCAAGCATGGTAATCGTTTTAAATTGAGTAGTTAAAATTTTGAATTTTAGACTCTTTGAACGCATTAGTACCGTCGTGGGTAAGTTGTAAAATGTCCCACACTTCTTTTGATATGGTGCACGTCATAATACATCAAAACTCCTCAGGAGTGACGGGACCAAAAATTGCACTCAGCCCACGTGAATTAAAAGTGCTCCATTTAAATCCGTCCTCAGTTAAGTCTTTCATGGATTTTACAGTAGTGATGTTATTTACGGTAAGAGTGGGAGGAGTCCAGCGCCTTTCACAAACTACCCAAATGCACTCATCAATGGCCTTTAACTGAGATTTCATACGTGCTTTCGAGTAGGCATAATTAGACTCGTAAAAAATGGACATCCGATTATATAAGTGCTCCATTCAAAAAATTGCGATTTTACACAAAACAGATTTTTCAAAAAAAAAAATCAATATCACAAATTTTTTTCAAAAATAGGAATACACAACAAATGAGTGTAACCTTCTCTGATATCAATTTGTAAAATGAGTGCGCGATACTAATTAAACCGAATTCGCAAATTTCCATGTTAATCTTATTTAATCAGTTTCAATTTTTAATCCAATTTTATTCAGCCCTAAAACTTGCAACTACGTGTGGATAAATCAAACCATCATAAATAAATTGCTGACACACAAATTTCAGGAAAAAAATCCATTTGGGTAAAACCTTTTATTTCATAAATAATACTCACAATGATTACAAGTGAAATCTGCAATGGTTTAACCTCAGTAAACCCACATAGGCCGCAACCTAAATCAGTAATGGAGTTCTGAAGTAACTCCACATGAACCGCAGTTCTGTCAGCCCAGGAACACCCATGAGTACTCTGTTTGACACGCAATCACGCCAGCCCAGTACCTCCCTCAAGTGGCACCTAGATCAGCAGTAGAGATCTTATCTATAAGAAAAACTTCACAAAATTGTGTTCTTGTGTTCCAAAACAATTCACATAAATATTGGGATGATTTTTGAATTGAAAACTAAGCTAAAACTCTCAGAAGTGAGAAGACAAACGTTTCTGCCAAAGCAGTTTTCTAGAATAAAATTCTCAGGTCTTCAGAAGAAAAACGAAGTTATTTGACACGCTATTTGTAAAAACATTAAGGCGGCGGGTAGCTTAAACGAGCTTTGTGCGAGATCACCTATCGCTCGAACGAGATGCTCTATCGCTCGAACGAGATAGGGAAAAAATTATTTTTTTATTTCACTAGAAAATACTCCTCCTCAAAACTTTAAAATATACTTTTGACAAAAAAACTCCGCTTCAACACTTAGAAAATATTTTTAAAAATTTATCCCAACACTCTAAGTGAAATGCTAAGGTACTTTAAACACGACCTTACGAAATTAATCTCCCGGAGGTTTGAGTGTTGAAGAACTTTGGTATTCAGATCCGTCTCGATGCTTGAATGATCTTGAATATTTTTTCGACGGTTGTAGCGGTATACGACATACTCAACAAATCCAATACAATGACACCTGATACGATTTTGAATGAAAAAAAAATGCTTGATACTATTTCCTTGTCGTTTATTTAAGTAAGACACCTGATGCGATTTATAAAAAAAGGTTGAGGGCAAAATTTGGATATGGAGAATGGGATTACCGCAATTTTCGCAAGTAAAACGTTCCTTGTAGCTGATTTGATTTTCGCAATGAAGATGAAGATGGAGAGAGAAATTAAGGGGAGAATTTGGGATTTGGAGAATAAGATTGTCTTGACAGAGATAATCGAGTGAGATTAGAATCATGGGGGAGTCGGGGAGTTGTGCGGAACGGGCAGGAAAATAGGCATGCAAAAGTCCTCAAACCGTTGTATAATGCTTAATTAAAAAGGTAATTAGGTCACTCTCACATAGAATCTTTGTATATTGGTTAAACTGAAAACATATTTAGGTCACCTAATTGAAAAAATGATGGAATGTCAAATAGGTCTAATGGTTTACAACTCTTGACTTGTGAGTGATGTAAACTAATTTTTAAAAGAGTCTTAAATAAGCATTTTTCTTGTAGTTTGCAGGTGTCTCCTATAAAGGGGGTTATGAGGTTCGACAAGAATGGAAAGCTAGTGTCGATATATATGGGACCACTTTCAATCATCGAGAGGCTGGGGCCAGTAGCATATAGGCTGGGTCTATCGCAACACTTACAGCAGATTCATGACGTGTTCCACGTATCATCGCTTAAGAGATACCAAAAGAGCGAGATTGAATTTTGGCACGTTCCATTAGTGGAGATCGACTTGCACCCAAACATATCATATAAGGAGAGACAAGTGGCTATACTTGATCGTAGTGAGCATAAGTTGTGGTTTAAGGTGGTACCCTTAGTTCGAGGTCAGGGGGGAACTATAATATGGATGAGTCGACATGGGAGCGGGAGGATGACATGTACGAGCAGTATCTAGAGTTATGCACCGCAGGTATGTCCCAATTTTGAGGGCTAAATTCCTTTGTAAGGAGGTAAGGATGTAACACCCCGTATTTCTAAGTGTTTAGAATTTATTTAATTCGATATTTTTAAATTATATGTATGTCATAATTTAATTAAATTTGATATTATGTGTTAATTAGAATGTTAATCAAGAGAGATAGTGGTTAATATTTATGGAATAAAACTACTAACTGAATAGTAAATGATTATCTTACGTTATAGCGAGTGATGGTGGCGTTGCAGTATTTTACCTCAATCGAGAGTCACGTGTAGACTATTTGGGGTCGAGATGGAAAATTAGTGTAGAGTGACTTGGATGGTGATTTAAAGGTCACTATTGATTCTAAATGGGTCGAGATTGTCAAAATAGTGTACCGAGGGATAGTAATTGGATCCCAAGGCCTTTTTAGTCATCACGGAGCCCACACGGGGGTGTTCGGGTCATTTGGGCTTTATGCATTGGCCAAATTTCGAGATTACGGATTATAAACCAAAGTATAATTAGTTGGGGCAGCAATTAAACACATTCCAAACTGTAAAGAATCAAGAGGAGGCCATTAGAGAAGAGAAATGGAGAGTTCTTGGAGATTTAGCACTTTCTTGCATCACCTTTACCACCGGAGTGCAATCAGAAGGAAAAAAAGGCATCCTCATCACACACAATATGAAATGAGGCCTATAAATTTAAGAAAAGTGTTTATCTCGCATATTTTTTTGAATAAGTTATAATACTCATGTAGTGTAGCGTTTATAATTACATGATTCTAATTATGTTCTTGGGATTTAAGTGAATAAAACTCATGATTTGGGGATGGGATTGCATTTAGAAGGAATCCACATATGTAGAGTACCCCAAATCAGAATATATGTGATAACTATTATAGAAGAAATTTGGGTAAATGATTGATTATGAAGGAAGAACACATTTAATACGTTCTTGGGTAGAATTAGTATGGATTTTATGTGTGATTAACGTTATAAATTATTTATATACACTTATTTGATGTTGGGTTGGAGCATGCTGGAGTTTTGCTGTGAAATATGAAAGTTATGATGAACAGAAATGGTGGAAAATGCAACAGCATAACGGAGAAGACGACTTGTAGCATTTCAAATCAATTCAGCTGAGAGAGTGAATCGATTCGGTAGGTGAATCGATTCGGTCTCTTCACCAAATCGATTCGGTTACTCAGATTTTCCCCATTTCTTTTATTTATGCCCAGAATGTACTAATAATTAATCGAGAGACTTTTGGGTTATTCTTAAACTATAGTGAGGGACATAATGAATTTTTAGTAGACTTATGATAGAGTTTAGGCTTAGTCAAAATGGAAGAATTAAGGCTAGAACCTATCGAGCATAACGTGGAACTTAATGAATTTGCGAGAACTAGAACGGAGTACGGAGAGTGTGAGTAAAACCAAGTTGCGAACCATCAGGATAGAAGGATGTCAACTATTGATATTAATTAGGGATAACTACGACCCTCCGAGTAAAGAGTGATACTTTTGAATATATGAGAAGATATTTTAATGAGAACATTGAGTATGTGAGAGATAAATATTACGTACGGGTTTATATGATAGTTTGTATGCATACCTACAAATAATATGAATATATATGTTAAGTGAATACCTATTGTTATGATATGATTATGTGTGTGAACATACCTACGTTACCTACTATAACGGGAGATTCCGTGCAGAGGGTGATCCCACCTTGACAATTCCAGTGAGGTCTGGATGTGTGCCCTAGAACATAGAACTTAAGGAGGCTCACTATGTGTTGTGTATTAGTTGGATCGGCGTTTCATTTGGGTACGTTAGGTATGTGCATACCAAAGGCTTAGAACTATGTTCGCTTCCATTGTGTGTTGTTTGATTGAGGGTTAGAAGATACATTCTGAACCGATAGTCCTTGAATTGGTATGAGAGGTACATGGACATGATAACAAAGTATGCAAGCATTGCGGTGGCCAATCCATAGGATGCTATAGTTGTATATATTATAGTGTGATAAATATATATAAGTGTGATAAATCTACTTATGTGTGATGGTAGAATTAATATATTGTATATATCTAAAAGTAATTTAAGTATAGAAAATTAAATAATGATTCAATGATAATATGCGAGTAATATTAATGATTGGTAGTACAGTATCATATTGTATGTGTAATAAGGGGGAGTTAAACCTTTTGTAGTTAGTTAGATACGTTATCTAGTTTGGCTGGGTAGCATAACTAGGTAGGATGCGTTAGGTGTGCACTTTAGATAAGGTTAGAGGAGCTCAAGGAAGTGTACGCAGAACTAACATATGCATTTAATAACTATTTTTAAATTGTGATTTAAATACTTTCAAAAACTTTTCAAAGGGTTATTGGGCTCTGACCCTTGTGATACATCACGAATATTGCATTTTTCACCCCTTAACTTATGCATTTTTAGTCCCCAAGGTACCGTAATTGCTATAATTATGCTCATTAATCACACAACCTCCGTTTTATTCCCTAACATGTTATTTGAGGTATTATTGAGTGTTTGTAGGTGTTACAGAGCTTAGTATGAAGTTTCGGTGCGTTCCGATAAAGTTTCATAAAAGTTTGCACGTTCAGGGGCGTTTCGTAATTTCACACTTTGGGATTTTTTCTCGAAGTATTCACGAAAGTTTTAGCTCTCGGGTCAAACTTCGCATGTCCGTGAACGGTGCTCGAATTGGATTCTGAACGAAGAAAACACGGGTCTTTAATCGGAGAAGGATTTTAAGGAATTTAATTTATATTTGATTAATATACTAACAATTTAATTAATGCCCTCCACGTCTCTTTCTCTTTTACCCACTTTGGAAGAAAACTTCAAACACAAATGGTGATTTGGATTTGTGCTCGGGTTTGGCTCGAGTTTTGGTTTCGTCAGAAATTGGAGCCCTACGATCGAAATTAAAGCATGATTTTTACCACACACGCTTATGGGTCAGTTGGCTCGAGTTCTCGGGATCTTGGAGTACCCATTTTTGGCATTTTCAAGCTTTGGCCATTAATGGTGGGTTTTGGCTTTTGGCATCCATGGAAGGTGGGTCTCGGCTAAAGTTGGTCTTGGGTAACAACATCGAGCTTGGCAGTTAGTCTTGTGCCAACGCAGCAGCTCACACGCATTTTTATAGGGATTCGATTTTTGCAGAAAGACGTCGTAAATGGCCTTGGCTTTTTATTGTTGTAATGGGGGAATTGGATGGGAGGTCCCTGTTTGCAGATAGTTGAGACAATAGTCAAATTTTCCAGCGCCGAATCGATTCCCTGTTTTGGCCGACCCTGTTTTGCTGTTATCCCCTTTTTCTATTTTTTATTTTCTTTTTCTTTTGTTTGTTTAATTAGGACTTATCCCCTTAATTTTTTTCTCTTTTATTTCTTTATTGTAACTTAGTATAAAAGGAACACATGGTGTATTTTTTTTAGGAGCTAGTTTTCTCTCATAATATCTAGTTTTTTTATTTCTTTTTATTAGAGACTTAGGGTTTGTGCCACTTTGGGGATTTTTGTTAGAGTCTCCCCTCTCCTCATTTTGTGTTCAATTTTCACCCATTAATGTAAGTCTTCCTATACTCTTCTCCTTCCTTGTTTTTTCTTGCTTTCTATTTAATTTCCATGCTTTGTGTATTTAATTTCAAGCCTAGTTAAATTAGTTAAATTTATTTATTTCTTATTTTAATTATTAATTAGTTGTTTAATTAGTTTATTCATGTTGTGTGAGTAGTTAAATAGGGTTTGAGTCGTGTGTCCACCATTGATGGACGTCAAGCTTCAAAAATTAGGTTTTGTGTAAAATTGCGTTTAATTGAAACCGCGTGTATTAAAATTAGAATATTATGCATTTAACTTTCTTTGTCACACAACGTTAGTGTTTACAACGATATTTTAAATTTAATCCGCGTGTGACCATTTTCGATTAAATGTTTTATCGCTCAATTTTGAGTTTAATTTCTTCTTGCATGATGTTTATAATTAACTAAAAACGCTCAGTTAAATATTTTCGAACCGAAATTCTAATTATTAGTTGTTTAGCCCATAGCGGGGATGCGATCCGACTCTCGTTTTATTAATATTGTTTAGAGTTAACAATTACTTATTTTTCCTTTTTACCATAATCAACCTATCACCTCTTACACTTTTATTCTTGAAACAATAAATCGATTAAAATATATACGACATTCCTTGCGGATTCGATCCCTACTTGCCGCTACACTTCCATTAGTGTACCAAGTTGTGGTATTTGTTTTGTATAGGGTGTAAACACCAAACGACATGTATTAAATATAAAGTTTGCGCCTCATCACTTTGTCAAATATATTTTCCAAAACATTTTAGGTGTCCAGCCACAGGGATGCCCAACTTGATGATTCTTTTCAGGAATGCGTAGCTACAGCACTTGTGGAGGCTTACATAAGTTTGCTTAGATGCTTCAGTTATTCATTCCTAGACTAGGATTTACTTTTCAGTATTTCATTTGGTCATGTTTTTCCTTCAAACGATTCAGTATTACAGTTATTCATTTATTTATGAGATTTTATTTGGATCCAGTTTATTGTTTTTAAACTTGTAGTTGGATTTTATTTTGGGAACCGATGGTTTATTTGGTATTATTTATTCAGCTATTTATCGTGTGATCGATTCAGACTATTATTGTGTGAACGGTGTGGTTATTTTATTTATTCCGTATGTTGTTAGATTAATGTAAGATCAAATTTGGCACCGACTTAACTTAACATTTGTGGTTAGTAAATTAAAACATTTTCGATAATGATACTAAGAATGAACCAAATGAGATTCATGTTTATTTTAATAAAGGACTGATCACCCGTGGTTAAAATAGGCGGGGTCTCACATATACCTAAGATACCCAACTATTAACATAACGGAGTAACATAATGAACCATACCCCAAGACCTGAGGGTTGTCATATACCTAAGCTCGTATACCATCTGTAACAACCCGAAGATTCGAGTCGTCACTTTGATTAAAAATAAACTAAAGACCTCAATTAACATTACATACAACATCTAATTTCCACCAATTTAAATTATTGAGTCACTAAAATAAATAAAGGCTAATTAATAGTCCAATTGTAAACTCAAAATAATTAAATTATTTTCACTAATAAATAACACTAGATCCCAAATATTTACAATGCTAATTTTGTACAAAAATAATACTCTCAAAATGGCGTGTCTCTCAAAGTTCTTCATAAGCCAATATCGTCTAAATCCACACTTACCTTCTACTAAAATAAAAAAAAGATGGGAAAGTACACAATATGACAATAATAGATGCTCAATATGATAACGGTAAGCAAAAAGGCAGCTATATGAAAATCGAACATGAGTCCAATGCAATCCCCAAGCATTATACCAATTAATTTATCAATAACACATCAACGGGTCACCGACCCTCACCTTACCTCACCTAGGCATCTCAAAGCCTTATTTTGGATATTGGACTTTTGGACTTTTGGTGGGTGCTCATTCTCAGTGTCATATAAAAATTTCATGGTACTTGCCCAAATCACGAAATACATAATATTCAATCGAATAACACATGGGATTCCAATAAATATCATAACATATTCAAGATGAGTGAAAATAAATGAGGAACAAAAGGAATACCCTCGAGATATTTAGAGGAGCATATTGTGTAAATCCTGCACCTTAAACATTGAGGAGAACAATACCAATTAATGAATAACGAACTCCATTTTTTTATGTTGCTATTAGATGCATCCTAATTTTGTTCTTCAAGCTTTGGTCTCCATATAAGCCATATTGGGTTTTGGCTTTCTATACCATAATCATTTTATTTGATATATGTACATATGGGTACTTGGTATTTCTCATATTCTTCTTTTTGGTATGAATGAACAAGAAGTACACATAACACAATGAATTAAATCTAATGCGGAATAACATAACTTATTATTCAATATTAATATGTTACATAGGGTTGAACCATCGCAGGGGTGAGTTACACGTTTCTAGTACACACCACAATATAGAAAATTGAAAAGCATCACTCCTTGCTCCCATCTGATTTAATCTCTGCCCATACGGTCACATACCCAAATAGATGATCGGTTTTTGTCTCTAGTAGGGAAGAGATACTATCTTTTTTCTCCAAGCGCATCTGGAGAAGGAAGGAATTAGCACAAATACGCTAAGTAGGTTCTACAAGTTCTATAGCAATGATATGGATATAAATGAGAGTTTGAGTGTGTATAGAATCAGTGTTTAAAATGTTGAAAATAATCAGCTGATAATTTCATATTTATTAGATTATAAAACATCAAAATATTGGAACTCATAATTCCATAGTGATTTGTCCGTTTAAAAAAATACGGTACATTTCCAGTTGAATTAGGATCATGTTAAGGAAAGTCAAAGAGTTTTGAACTAATAATCCCATTCTTACTAGTTCACTAAAGGGTAAAGAGGTAATTAAGCCATTAGTTAACTTGTAATAATCATTCAACTCAAAACTTTTGGGGAAAGATAATCTACTATGCACACAATTAGAGTGGCAGTCATACGTATGTAGTAATAATCATGGCTCTCGATCATCTGAGACCAGTAGGTCAAGTAGAAAATTTCATGGAATAACACATCTGTCTACTTCCTAGTTAATACTAATGCTTATAGTAAAAATGGCACAAAGTGCTAGGGCTAACTGAATCAATAAGTTACATGATATCAGCTATTGGATGAGTAGGGTTAAAATTGGTCCTTAAATTTAAATACTAGTGATAATGGTTAACAAAATATGCAATATGGCAGTATAATAACACGCACATACTCAGAGTAAATGTGGTTATTACATAGTGATATCAATAGCAGTATTTCAAATATGCAAAGTATAATACTCAAAAGGTAGAAAAATCTACTTGCTTGGTATTCGGTTGACTAGATATCACACTGGGATATTTAGAATAATTGGGGCTTGATTTTCTATTATACAATGTCTGGTATATGCTTATTTGTGGTTAATCAGTCAATTTTGTATTTAAAACTGTCTTTGTTAAATTTTCATGGGCTTATTTGTAATTATCTTGGGATTTTAAAATAGTGACCTTAAGCTCATTATTGAACTTTAGTTCAAGAGAGTTTTTATCTTAAAATAGTTTGATGTATGCATGGGCGAAGTTTAGGGTTCAAACTCATAAGTTGAAAAGGTTAATAGGGGTTGATTTGTAATTTTAAAGAAATTTCTTTAAGTAAAGACCCATTTTTTACATAACTTGGGCTAGGAATATCCAAAGATGGTCTTATCTTATACCATTTTGAACACAAAAATTTAATAAAAATTTTAGGAAAAAAATCAAAAGTTCTTTATTGGCCATGCCACCTTACGCTCGTGATGAAGAATTCTGACTAAAGTCTTCATCTTCAACCTCTCAATTTTGACTTTTTAGGGTTTCAATCTTTGACCGAAGTTTTCTCCTTCATTGTTATACCATTTTAGATGATTCCTTAACAAACTTAACCTAATTTTTCATGAGTAATCCACTATATAAGTTTCATGGTTAACATTTAGTAAAGATCGAGTTCTAAAATAGTATTTTTTCATGAAAATTTGACCGGCATGGATTTCTAGAGTATGGCAAGGTCTCTTATGAATTGGGTTTGGTTTGCGCTATATCTGAGAGTAGTTTGGATTTGGTTTCAAAGATTTTTATGGATTGTACATTGATAATTTTGAATTTGTAGGTTTTGAGTTCAAAAACACTTTTGATCGATTTGAGCTCTACATGAACATTCACGACTTTTAACCATTACACTCGAGATCCTTAGGTTATAATGAATTTATCCATGGCTTCAAATCAAAGTTTAAGGAAATATATTGAGTTTCACCATTAAATCTCAAGCTTTAATTGTGTTCTTACTGATTTTTACTATCCTAGGTCATTCTACACGTAAAAGCTTGCATATTATGAGTGTTTTAACTCTGTTAACTATGTAGAAAAATACTAGAATTGAAAGAATTAAAAATGAAACATAAAATGATGAGTTACCTAAATTGAGGGAAATTTCGAGTTTTGAAACTGAACTGTGGGGTGAGTTTTTGATGATTACATCGAGGGGTATTCATACTATTTCAGGTGAGGATTTGATTACAGCTAAAAGGAGGTGGATTTGAACTAGTTTAGGGGATATTTTAGTTGTGGGTAAATGGGGTACAAATGGGTTCATAGGGGTTTTCATGTGTTTTTAACCTCTTATGATGATGTGGGGTAGCATGTGGACAGGTTTTGAAACAAAATTCAAAAAGGTTTTGGTTTTAATACTTCATCCTTTATATAATTACATTTATAGTCCTAAAAGTCCACTTTTTATAAAGTTTGGGGGTATTTTGGTAATTTTAGAAAGTTTCTAGGGTTGAGCTATAATTTTATGTTATTTGAGGTCTAAACGTTTAAATTGATATAAGGATGGGGTTTAGGGGTTAAATATATCTCAAGTTATCTCTCTTTGAAAATTTCAGGGGCTTTTTTATAATTTACTGAAACTTTAAGTGGTCTAAGTTAATATAACAAAGTTTTCGATTTTTAAACATAGTTTCTTTCCTCTTTAGAAGAATTTTGATTTTACCCACCTTATGAGGGTTTAAATCACGATCGTAAGTAAATTCAGGTTTAAAGAAATTTTCGGTTCTTGCAGTATTATAATCCTAAATCAACATGAACTTCTAGATCTCAACGTTAGCAGGAGACAAATATTTCAAAAGACCCTCACCGGTAGGTTTCTAATAAATACATTTAGTTATCCTTATTTTTTCCTTCTCTAAATCTCATAAATGTACACCACCACCACACTATACACCCATGATTTTGTTCCCACTAAAAGTACGATTCTAGAACTCCTTATACATTTAGATACTAACTCCTCACGTTTCCTTATTTATTTGAGTGTAATCACAATTGAGGAATTAGATTAAATGGTTCAAAATTATTATTTTATATTTTATCCAATACACATCAAGCGTCCAAAAATTATGCCATAACATTTAGCATATGTGAATAATGGTTTTTGAATTGTTTTATTTTCGCACACTCAGACACACACACACCCGTGTGTGTGTGCGTGTGTGTTTTTGTGTGTGTGTGTGTATATATATATATATATATATATATATATATATATATATCTGATTTCTTCAATAAATATTTTATAAGAACATCATGAATGAAATATTGTACATGTTAAACCCATAGTAACATATGCAGTCATAACCGCATTTTTGTTTATTAATTTTATCTATGAGATATAGGAACAATTCAATTCTATATATCGATACATTTATATATTTATCGAAAATCTTGGGGTAATTAACATATGCGTATAATTTGAAAAAGCATTGATGGAATAAACGAATAAAATGTACTTTGATTTTTAAGACAATTGAGAGTCCAATCTAATTGTTAAATATTCATTTACTTTTAGTAATCAAGGTTACATATTGTGATACAAGATGAAAGGAGTGTTATATGTTGGAAATCACGTGTACGGTGACTATTAAGAATTAAAAAACTTGGAAATCACGTCTAATTTAGTAAAATATGAACACTTTGTAAAAACATTGCATGCACTTTGTGAAAATGAATGTTCTCATTTATTGTAAAAGATCATTAATGTGAATGTTTTACAACTCAACATCGAATCAAATAAAATGTTTGTTCTCCACTCATCGTGTATTTTTCACGTGAGATAATGTTAGATATTGAAACAACAATAAATATATTCATGTATATCGTTTTTGACAAATTTCTTACACATATCTTCTATAAATAAATATATACCATTGTAGATTGGAATTACGTTATTATTTATACATTTTTTAATTCTATAAAGGATTTTTATTATTTTAAATGAATAATTTGGAAAAAACTTAGTTGATTTTGATTTTTTTTGGACGAACCACGTGAAAGAGAAATCACAAATGTGATTTTTGTTTGATTTAGAAAATTAGAGTAAAATATTATATATATATATATATATATATATATATATATATATATATATATATATATATATATATATATTGGAAAAGAAGAAGTTAAAGTTTCTTTTTATTTGGAAATGTTGGACTTTATGCATTATGATAATATAATAGAAATTTAAATAAAATAAATAGAAGGTTAAATTTGGGGACATTCAACTGCATGTATATACAAACATCATTTGAAGAACACCACATAAAAATACATATTTGGTGTAATAATTACACATAAATTTTAGTGGTTCTAGAATGATTACAATTTGAGGGTTTTTATAATTTTACTTGCATATAGTCGTGAATATGTTAAATTAGTTGGGTGAAGTGTAAAAAAATAAATGGTCACGACCTGGGGTCATAGTCTAGGACCGTGAACAAACACCAATACATAAATTTATAGTTTATTAAGTAAAATTAAATCTAGGCATATTCTTACCTATGCCACCCATTATATGGCTAGAAAAAACAGAGAGCATCTCATTCATGCGACATCATACCCTTTTCAAACTGTGCTTCACAAAAACTCAATTTTCTTCATTTGAATTTGAATTATAAAAAATTGTCACATCACCTTTTAATTATTCATTTAGTAGACTGTTAAAATTAGTCATTTAAAGTGTCTGAGTGGTCATTTTTGTCAATAATCAAAAGTGTGTGAGTGATTAGGGTTGATTAATTTGGGGTTTATGTTTCGAGACCTTTTATGTTACGGTTATGTGACCATTTTGGGTGTGTTTGTGAACCCCAATTTCAGTTTTGGAATTGAAATTTTGAATTACACAATATTTAGGGTGAACACAAATAGGGGGAAGGACGCATAACAACGTTCGAATAAAATAAAATAAGATAAACTTAAATTGGATCGGTTGAAAATTAATAACTAGTTAATGATTAATTAAGGCCATTACTTGTAGGATTCAAATCCAGACCCTCATATATTTTTTTTTTAGGAAAAATGAGTCATGGTGATAATCAAAAGAGTATGAGAGTGTGCTTGAGATCTTAATGGATAATTTCTATAGTAAGTTTTCGGCAAACAACACTCCAAATTTTATCTTTACTACCCTAAATAATGAACTATATGATAAAACAGATTAAATATGCATGCAAACACAAATAACGCAAATGAGAAAAAAAAACTTTCGGGTAAAACCTTTTAGCAGCACCATAAAAAGTTTTACAAGATGCAACTAACAAAACTTCTACAGAATAAAACTCAGTCTAGAGTTGTTCACAGGTGGCTGTCCACCATTGGTATCCACATAGCAACCTTGGTCTCCCTTTCAGCAGTGATCCTCTCGAGAACCACAACGGGTCAGCAGTGAAAAGAATCTCCTCACAAGAATAACTCAGATATAGAAATCTAGTGTTTTAAACTGATTCGCATAAATATATTGGGAGTGAAAAATGTGAATTAAAATACGTTTTTGACCTAAAAGGATGATTATTTTACAACAGATTTGCAGTATTCAAAAACGCAAAAGTCTCGTCCATTTTCTGCATGAAACAGGTATTTATAAGGCATCTCAAATTTTGAGGTGGTTAAGGTCGTTCAAACGAGAATAGACTCTCGTTCGAACAAGAATAGACTCTCATTTGAACAATAAATTAATCTCGTTTAAATGATATTCAAACGAGCTTCAAACATGATAAAACAGTAAGTCCTTATTACATGTTCGATTGATAAAATCATCTATCGACCAACATCAAATGAGGTTGCAACTTTGTTAGAACAAGATGTGCATCTCATTAGAATTACTCCCACGATTTTTCAAAATTTTAAAATGAAGAAAAATGTTTTAGAAAAATGCCTCAGTTTTAATAAAAACAACTCCTTAATGCGAATAAATTTAAGTCCTAAACTATTTATACCTTTGTTCTGTGAAGATCTTCTTGAATTTGGAGATGATGAAACTCAGTTCTTCGTGATGGCTCGATACAATCGGTAGTGGGATATGCCAAAAACTAAATTTAGCCTAACCAATGAGCAAGTGATCAAAATCATGATCTTACAGAGTACGAAGGTTGAAATTGGATCTCACTTATACATATTTCATTAGTATGTTCCATTTAGAGGGTAATCATATTTACAAATATGGTAATAAGAAGATTGAACAGTTTAACTACCTTGAAAATTGCGGTATTCATCTATCGCATGAGTATATATTCGATCGTATTTTATTTTCCCTATCTAAAGGTTAGGATGAGGCAGTAGAAAATATATTTTTCCAACATAATTCAGACATAGCCCTGGCATTACTAACACTGTTAGATAAAGTAGAAAAAATCATTCACCCATTGATGTAAAAATAGCATTGACCAAGACTTTAATTCTAGTGACATAAGTACGTTAAATTGAATCTTGCCAACAAGTTAAAGAATAAAGGATTCTGAGTTCCTATTATGGACATTTATACGTCAATCATAAATAGGAAAAGTCCATAGATTTTTAAAAAGAAATACTGAATGGATATGGAGATTAGAAACATTGAACATAGTTTAAAGTCTTATTATGAGAAGATATGTACATATATATAGTCATAAATATGATTAGTTAGTCGTAATCATGATAGTATAATTAATTCATCACTTATTTTTTTATTGTAGGTTATGCCAAGAACAAATGGAGATAACATACTAAATAATGATAAGACACCCCCTGAAATCTCATCTCCTACACTCCAACTTGAATTCTCATCGCACTAGGTGAACAATACTTTACGTGCTAATGGTTCACTCTACCACTCCATCTATGAGTAGGCAATAAATGTTGTTAATCCAACTCCCACACCTCCTGAACATACAGGATGACGCCCATTGGGTTCTCCCATCTTGGGAATAATCCTGCTTCTAATCAAAATGACATACATATCTTCAAATCCTAGTGTTTGTCGCTTGGTAAAATGAATGTGGGATTCGGGGCAGTAAATAACTGGAACACAGTTGATCAAGCCATCAACGATGACATTTTTGAACAACTTTGTAAGAATTTTTCATTCCGCGGTTGTCCGAAAAGAAAGGTTCTTTCTCGAGTTTCTGAACAAATCAAAACATATGGGATGAACCATGGGCAGAGAAATTTTTCAAAGGGTGCATCGAGCTTAGACATTTTGGCTATGAAAGACAGAGTCCCTTCTAATATAGAAACGATGGTCGATCAGTGGAACAACCTTTTGAACTACGAGGTGGAGGATAAAAATTTGTCCAAGGGGAGAAAAATAAACAAAAAGAGTGAAGAAAAGTTGATGTCCATAGGTTGGGGTCTAAATAATATGAAGAATTGAGGAGTGAGTGGTCAGAAAGGATAAAAGGGTGGTCCGGATGCCGGTAAAATACCCAATCGAGGCAACTTGTACGTGCATGCCTGACGGGATAAAGATAATAAATTCCCACGAGACTTGGCTCCGACTGTATACATGTTATATAAAATCATGATGAGTTATTTATTTATATATATACATGTTATATAAAATCATGTTCAAATCATAAGATTAAACAATTAAGAGGGAGGACGAGAGGTGTCAGATCACTAATGATGACAGTGAAAATGATGCTCTGACCTGGATCTTTCGAAATAATAAAAAAGAGAGGACGAGAGGCATCGGATCACATATGCCAAAAACTAAATTAGAACACACTTAACCTCTTATGGATGAGCTCTCTTTGGTAAGTAATCGCAACTCGAGCCAAGAGTCAAGTTAATCCAATATAGATGGGGATGTTCAAGTGATTAAGAGTAAGCTGGCAATATTGTGTAATATCCTGTATTTTCACAAACTGTAATTATTATTTATTAAGTTATTAATAAATTAATAAAAAAAATTAATTATTACTTGTGTATCATAGTAATAATAATTTGGCACAATTTAGATGGTAATTAAAAATGTGTACGTATAGAATAATTAAGTGAATAAATTATCGATGTCGTGAGATATTACCGTGAGATGTGGGTAGTATTGTTTAGACTTGACTCTAGGATGACATAGAGGTCCATTTATGCATTTATATCACTTTAAATTGGTCTTGGGGGTAGGTATACCCTTAGGAAAGATTTTGAGCAATTCCGAGTAGCATTTTGGGCCCTTTTAAGGGTTGAAATTAGGCCTTATGGGGAGATACGGGATCAGGGAGTTTACATATAATGTAAACCACCCTAATTAGGTTTTTTATTCATTTTTAATTAGAGTTAACAACAAGAAACCTTCTGAGAGAAGTTAGCATGTTAGGAAAGGAGCAAAAGAGGAGAAAGCAGGGGAAATTCAAGAGGAGTTCTTCAATCCCCCACCATAGGGAAAGAATTTTCTTGCAATATCTTTAATAACGTGTTTCTTGATTTATAATATTCCTTCTCATATAATTTTGGAGTTTTTGATTATATTAGAGATTAATTCATATGATAATCTAAGATTTGGGTTAATTAGGAATGATGTGAATTTGTCCTGCTTTGAGTAATTGTACCTTGATAATTAAAGCATACAATTGATGGATTAAAGAATGTAGATATGAAATATAATAGATGTTTTAGAATTAAACTTCATTATTACGAATTATTCCCATGTTAATTTGAGGTTTATGGTTGGAATTGATGATGAACAAATCCTAAGATGATTTAAAGTAGAGTTATGTTGTAAAGTTTGAATTTTTAAGTTTTAATCTTGAATTTGATGTTCTTGAACCCATAAGATGGTGTAAAAAGGTTTTTAAATATTTTAATATACTTACCTTGGGTTAGGGTATCGATTAGGTACTGTTTTTAGCCTTGTTTGGGCGTTAATGGAGGTTTTGGAGGCTTTGTCTTAGTCTATAACTTGTTTTGGATCAGATCCAAAAACGAATCAATGCGGTCTAGTGGTGAATCAATTCGAATCATGAAATTGTCGACCTTTTTATTACAAATGCGTGGCCACAAGTTTCATAATTTTTTGATTTTTTAAAATTAGTTATGAATTTTCCACGGAAGGGTACGTTAGACCGAAATCTTTAATTGATGATTTTAGGATGGGCTTTATTTTAGATTACGTATAGAATAATTATAAAATCTTGTAGATCTATTTCCTTAGTTAATATGAATTTATAGTTGATGAAATTGAGGTTTATAAAGCGTAGAAGTCATTAATGGAGATTGGGGAAGACAACCACATTCTAATTATAGGCAAATCTGGGCTTATTGTCAGGCCCGAATCGATTCGTCCTCTTGAGCAAATAAAAATGGTCCGGGGCGAATCAATTCAGATTCATGAGGGGAATCGATTTGGTTCTTGGAGTTAGGTCCGGTCAGACCGGGAGAAATGTTCATGGGGTTTTTACTAACGCATCCGAGTATATGGGAGGTTATCCAAGTGAGTGATGATTGACATGATTGGGAAGTTATGTTTATTAGTGCGCAAATAATAAGGAAAAGCGTGCAATGTTAATCAAGGTAGAAGAATGTTTAGGACTTTAATAATTTGTATAATTCAACGTTGAGGATTGGATTATTCTAAGTGGACATGTGAGAGAGAAATATCATATAGTCGTGTGTATGCATTTTGCTTAGTTCAGGTCTTGAAAGATTATAGGCCGTAACTTTTATTTAGTAATTAATTAAGAAAATATATATATACACACACGCGCGCATGCATTATGAGAGAGAGTGTAAATATATAGATGTAGATCTACTCACAGTTTAGAGACGCGATAAACTAGGAGTTGAATTTAATAAGGATTAGAGTTGATGATCCTAAGAATGTACTAATAATCCAATATTTAAGGATTTAATTGATGTTGGGTATGCTTGAGTGTATGTGCAGTATCCTACTTATTTATATATGTTCAACATGGCTTTGAGATATTGTAAACCTATTTTAAATAAGGATCCAATTATGTGGAGACCTCGATGGTTGGGTACGCTCGAGTGTATGCATTATCCTATGGCTATATATATTGTGCGATTTTGTGGACATACCTGTACTCATGGTGAATAGATTGGTTGGGGGTTGCGTTGACATCAGATCGTGTACATGCCGACTGAGATGTGCTGCCATAGTGGAGGTCATTATTTTAAATCACGAGTTCTGGGATCTCCCTTCGTGATGAGATAAGGTTATTTGACGGGAGCCATTAGTCAGGTCAGGTATAAGTCCGTTAGTGGTGCTAATGTGTATGATCAACCCCATCATTTTATGTGTATTGCTTAAGCTCGTTAGGTATTGTACTCCTTTGGACTACCCGATAAATGCACAAGATGAACACCGAGGATAAATGCCTTCTTGTTATATATATGTACATATATTACGTAAGAATTTATGTAGTCTAATGATAGACTTTGATAATGAACCTTATGGCATGTTAGGCACTTTATGTGTTTTTTTTGTATGTTGCTTATGAGTGGCATTGCGGGGGTAGGTGTTTGGCTTGTATTTTTACATGTGTGGCTAATTACATTCCATGGTCGAGGGTTTGTAGTTACGACCTATCCCTTATGGAAATTGGATAATGATTCATTTAATTAAAGGATATTTACGTAGGCCAGGCATTATGTTCATGAGGTTAAGAATACGTAATAAAAAAATATGTGTGGACCTTGGAGTGAAATCCTATATAGTTTATTGGTAATGTTCCATGGTAGTTGTTCGTTACGTGATAATGCTGAATTGTCTAGATATAGAGACTTATAGAATAGTTAGGCCTTGGGTTGGGATATGTGCGTAGTATTGTACTTAGGTGTGAGGTGAGATACTCACTGCATGTGAGAGACGATGGGTGGCATGTATTAAGAATTTACTGCATCATTATTTTTAGTATTAAAAGTTAATTCTTACAACTTTAGGGCGCTGACCCAAATTATAAAATGCCCCCCCCCCCCCACCCACCCACACCCAAGGTATTATTATTGTATAATAAGATTAACAGGACTAGGCATTCAGACTTATGATTATGGCGATCCAGCTTGGTATTTGCAGAGTTGGAGTCACTAGTTCATTATAGTTGTTAGCATATTCGAAGTTACATGGAAGGGTTACTCTTGTACTCTATTTGTAATTCAGTTGAAATTTTGTATTTAGAGGAATTTCAGTTGTACTCTTTTAATTCAGTTGAAAAGCTGTAATCAGAGGCTTTTATATAGTGGATTCAATTTTCATAATTTTGTATTTTTGTTCATCATTTTTTATTGAATCCTTTATTTTGTTCGATTTAATTTACTATGCTTCTTAGTTTATGTTGATGCTGAGAATGATATAAATTATTTAGACATCCCCGGTATTTCATGTCAGGCCTGATAAAGTAGGCTCGGTAAATCCCAAGTTGTTACAGTTGGTATCAGATAATCTAGGTTTTAGATCTGTGTTGTGTCGGTTTCATTTTCTTTTGAGCATTATTTGTTGTGTTTAGAGGCTATTATAGGATTATGTACTTTGGTGTGACGATGATATGTGTGTCAACATCATTCATCGTCGTTTGAGCATTAGCAAGGCTTCATGAGTATTGGATCTTAGAAAATCACGAGAATGATAACTGTTGCGAGTTATGGTCAAGTGTGGAATGAGTGGTTAGACAAAGGAGTTCACCACCATTGTGAGGATGATTATGGGAAATTATAGTGTTTGAGAGTAAATTCTACAACATAGAGACATTTTTAAACACACGATTAGTGAATATCTTTTATGTCAAGTCCATTTTTGGAAACATTAATGAATTTGAATTTTTGAGGAGCCTATTGGAGTTTTGCGTAATGTTTACGATAATTGGGATAGTGATGGAAATTTAAGCCTAGAAAGTGGATTTGGTGTTGCGTTCAGATTTGAGCAAGGTTTATTTATATATATGATTAGGGTGATGATAATGTGAGAGTGCTTGGACCTAGGAGTAGGATTACCATGTTGTTAAGGACTATGAGTTGGAGACTAGTTAGAAACAAATTATTGTACACCTGAGTAAATAGAATTAGAGAGGAGAGTATTGATTTTCTTGTTGGTTTGAGTTTAGATGACTTAATTAAATATTTGTATGAGGATGGAGTTGTTTGTGCATTATAGGCATGTATTTTAGTGATGTATTAGCTATGAATAAGATTTAAGGACAAGTAAGTTCCAAGGGGCTCAAAGAAAAAGCACATTTTGATTGAGGGTTGTAATTGCGAAGGTAAGATTGAGAGTACCTCGATTAGAGATAATTAGGGGAAAAGGGAAGATGATGTTATGAAATAGCGAGTTGAGCCGAGAGAGAGAACTCCTAAGATAAATTATGATTTCGATTTTACAACGTGTGATGTGTGGTAACATGTGTGGAAGGTGCCCGAATGTGAATTATGGGTATGGTAATGTATGACCAAGGATTATTCGAATGAGGTTTGCAGATTTCTATGTAGCGGGTGTTACTACCAACACTAGGATTATAGTCGTAGTTTTTTCACAATTTGGGAAGTATCACCTTGTCGAGAGTGGGTGCAACAATGTAAGGATTTTAGGTTGAATATTGATGTAGTTGTTAGATTAGGGGTATAATGATTTGTGAGTTCAGAATACTTACGTGGACTATATGATAGTGGTGGCATACTTTATATGATATATGCAAGGGATGGTTGACCAATAATGGATTCATCTTAGTATGAAAGGATCTGAGTGGTGAGAAACATTGTATTGTAAACATTTTGGTTATTTTGAGAATTTTATGGTTAGTGACAGACTCGGTAACACAGAGTTATGTAGGGTTACGTATGGTGTTAGCATAGTGACGTGGCCAGGGCGATTGGTGATAGTAGATGCTTATTGGAGTGGTTATATGTTTAAAGGTATAGAAGTGGTTGATCACTATATTAGATTTAAGGATGAGAAGAGGGCGCCCTACCATATGTTTGAGGAATTCATGATGTTTTTTTAGCACTATTGGATCGATTAACTTAAAGGGGTTTGGTATCACTCTTTAACGGGGTAAGCATTTTAGTGGAATTTTCACAAGTTGAGATTTGTGTGCTTAGTGAATTATTCCATTTTTATTCTTGGGCTAACGAATCTCGGTAATCGACTGTGCTAGGTTATAGTATATCGGGAGGGTTTCTTATTTAGATTTGCTTACGAGACGTTCCACGCATAAAAATTATTAAGTTTTGGGAGTTGAGAGACGTTTGGGCTCTATGACGTTGGTTTAATACTTTAGATATTACGTGTCTAAAGATAAAAATGCATCGAGCAACAAGATATGATGTGAGTTTAGTCTAGTATGGCCAAGGAGTGTAGCATCGAGAGTATCGAGGTATAGTTGCTCCATTAGTTAAATGAGCTTGAAAATCTCAATAAGATTTTAGTCACAGTTAGTAAGGTATTAAAGTATACCTTTACTTTATAGTCATGGATATTATTTGTGATATATATTTACATGTGTATATATGTGTTCCATATGTGATATTTGTGCGTGTTTTAAGGATAAAATTTCCAATTGATTCCATTGTCGTATTTGACTTATTCCCAGAACAAGACATTGTTTTTTAATCATAGATAAATTTTCACTATCACGATCCCACACAGTCTATGGCATAGAGTTTATGGAAGACGTTATGGTCAAGCTTCAAAGATAAATCATGCCAAGATTATCTTGGTTCACATTTCACGTCTTCATTGCATTCCAAGATAGCTCATGTATGTATGCGTAATGCTTATGAGACTCGAAAAATGTTTTTAGGATGTTATTTTTTTTTAAAAAGTGTTTTAAAATATTTAAACTTCGTTTATTCCGAGATAAAGATGGTTTAGAGTTGTGTAAATCATAAACTCTTATTTTTAGTGGTTCAAACGACTTTGAATGTCGATCAAGAGAGATCAACATGTTGTTCAAATGACATGTGCATCTCGTTCGACCGATAGGCTTATTTCGTTCAAAGGACGTGCCGACTTAACTTTTTATTTAAGGCATGCTTCTCTCAGAATTTCAGGGGCATGCATTGTAGAAAATCAATTTTCATACAGTACATTTTCTGCACAAGTTTTCTAAGGTTTTCAAAGTCTAAAAATATCCTTAGAGTTTCAAAGATCCGAGATTTCATTCACATATAATATAGTGATATTTGTTTTCACCATTAGAGTTTGTTCATTTCCTTGAATGTTGGGTTTTGCGATGAAGAAGCGAAGTAGTTTGTGTTCAAAATCGTAGACATTTCTAAGCAACATTGGTGGACACCGAGGCATTCATGGAAGAGTATGATATGGACAGGTATCGCGAAAGGATATTTGTATAGGCACGGTGGAGGAGTGGTTAAAGATTCGGAGAAGCTTCAAGACTTTTGGGGATCGAGTCATTGAGTAAGTCTGTCTTTGTTCTTTTTAATACCACATCATAGTGATTGTTTGGCTTAGGTCATCCGAGGTTTTCTCCCTTAGTGGTTTTCTTGTACATCCGGAGTCGCCTTTGTGAACTTATTTGTTTTACTTGATTTAATCACCTAGATGCATGTTTAGGATTAAACAAGATAAAGTTGGTCTTAACTAAAATTTGTTCACATACTTGGCGCGGTTTAAAGTTTGGAAATTTTTTTTCAAAATGAAAGTTGGTTTTGTCATCCTTAAAACACATTCGAAAGAAAAAGGGTACTACAAATTGGTATCAGAGCTAGAAAGATTTTTTATATTTATTTGATCCTTTGTGTTTTGTAGGATGAATTTCGAAGGTATGGAAAGTTTTCATGCTCCTATTTTTTATGGCACTGATTATGATTATTGGAAGATGCATATGAGAAGTACTTTGAAATTAATAAATGAGCATGTGTGGTTAGCGATAAAAAAGGGTTAGACACCACCGGTTACACGAGAGGGTGAGACCACTAAAACACGTTGAGTCATGGACCAAAGCCGAAAATAGACTTGCACTTTATAACTCTAAAGGTCTTCACGTTATTTCCTCACATGTCACACTGGAAGAGTACAATAGAATCATGACATGGGAAACTTTGAAAGAATCTTGGGATATTCTTGAACTTACTCATGAGAGCACTAGCACAATTATGGCATCTAAACTTCAAAGCCTCACTACAGTTTGAGACGATTAATATGTTAGAGAGTGAGTCATTTGATGAGTTTTATGCTAGGTTGTCCATTATTGTTAACTCCTCATTTAAGTTAAGAGAGAAGATACCCGATAACCGAGTCATAAAAAAAATTAAGATCATTGCCGAGTAGGTTTGATGTAAAAGTATCCATTTTGAACTCATTAGGTATGCTTGATTCAATGAAACTTGAAGAGATTATAGGTTACAAACCTATGAACTCGAAATGTTTACCTCCAAGAAAGTGCCAAAGGAAGAAAAAAACATTGCTTTGAAAGCCCCCCGAAAGGAAGAGACTAAAGTTTCGAATGACGATTCCGAGTCTGATTTTGAGGATATATCCTTATTGGCAAATAAGTTCAAGAAAATTCTTAAGTTACAAAAGCAATTAAAAGATGCCCAAGATTTGATAAATTCAAGAAAAATGAGGTAGATCCCGCCCCTAAGGATAAGAGTGAGAATGTCAAGAGGATTGAGTCAAATAGGTTTTTTGGGTGTGAGGGGTATGGTCACAAGGTTGTCGAGTGCCCCCAATAGACTTAAGAAGGAAGGAAAGAAACCAATAGAATATAATGCCTCCTTAAGTGATAGTGAACCGAAAGAGGGAGAGAGTTCCCCCAATGAAAGAAAATTTATAGCTTTCTTGGCATGTCCTATGATAGATGACAATAAATATTCCCATGAAGATTCTCATGTGCATGACACTTCCGAGATCGTTAAATCCCAAGTGAGTGAGGGTGAAGCCAGTTTGGATGAGGAGATCGATAAAGGAGAGTTGCAAGTTGCCTTTAGGGAGTTATATAAGGAAGGGGTAAAGGTGAAAAAGGCAAACTCAAAATCACAAGCTAAGCTGAATGAGCGTGCTGTAGAAAATAATAATGCTTTTATTGAGGATCTTAGGGCATGGGAGAAGACTCTTAGGGAGAATCTAGAATATGTGGAGAAAGAGAGAGGTGGTCTTCGGGGTTTGATGGAGGCCTTAAAGAAAGAGGTTCTAGAGTTTGAGGAGTTTAGGCATTTTCTTGAGTCTGGGATTAGTGAGTTAGAGGAGAGATTGAAAGACTTGAGTAAGGTTAAGTTTGATTTGGAATCTAGGTCAAAGAAGTTGGATAGAATGTTAGGCACCGTCCAAATCAAGGGAGATAGGTTTGGTATGTGCTACGATGATAGAGTTATTACCATTTCGAATGCCAATACCAATCATGTGAGAGAACCCACTAGGATATTTTGGTAATCATTCCCGTCGTATTTACACTTGTTCCCATTGCGGTAGAAAAGGTCACCTAAGACACTTTCTCCATGACCTTAGAATGCTCCTAGGAAGTTAAAGAATAAAGTCGTTGCGGTTCCCAAAACCCCCATGCATAGTTTTATACCTACTTAGGTTAGGAAATAGGACTTAGAGGCTTTAGGAATTAATCTTCATAGTTCTTGTTTAATTACACTTGATTCTTCCAATGATAAATCTAAAGGATGATTAGATTTTGCATTTATTTTTGTCAAAATATGTTGAAAAACCAAAAATAATTTCAGTTTGTTTTGAGTTTGCATGTTTGACGTGGCACATTGGTGTGCTTAGACCCCCTTTACTTAATTATCCATATGGCTAGGGCACTTGATCGTTATTATTGATGCTTAGAATGATCTTAACCATTGTATTATGGGGTTGTTTCGAAGTTGATATGCATTTTGATTCGAATTTGTATATATTTCATATTTGCACACATGTACGACTTTATATGAATGTTTAACCTCTCTCGCATATTTGAGTTTGGTGAGACATTCTTATCTCAATCTTATCATCTATGCGTAAGTAGACTTAAGGAGGAGGTGTGCATGTAAGAACTGTTTACCGCGAGGATTATAATTTCTTAAATTAAAAAATAGTTGAGTGTTCATGGGAAAGGGCTACTAAAGTAAAAAATTAACTCGTCATGAAAACCACCGTTTAAAAGAGCCCAAAAGAAAATATAGGAAATAAAGAGAATCATATGCCAAATTTGGGCCAATAGGATTTTCTCTAAGTTGACAAAGATAGAAACCTCTATAGATCTTGAAAAAGAATAAACATATATGAGGGTGTTTGGTTGGAGAAAATTTAAATGGGTTTGCAACACGAATCCTAACGTTGAATCGTGTCTATTGTTTGTAGAATCGTCAAAATTTTGGATTTGTGTCATGACGAGCGACCTTCTAGAGAAAAAAAATTCTTTCAGAACCCAACTTCATATTGATATATCTTAGGTACTGTTGGGTTACTTCTAAATAGTTTTTATACAGTTCACAATGATTACCTTTTTTTCACTGCATTATGATCATTTAGTCAGACTATATACCTTGTTGGTCAAATCACTCTTTTTCCAGCCCAAAGCTATCAACTGTTCACTCAAAGAAACCTTCACTTTTTCGAGTTGACTCGCTTTTGCCTCAAACTCCCTCAAAACCTCTAACACTCTCGCCAAATCTCTCACCCTAAGACTCATCTCCTTATTCAATTTTTTACTCTTTAAGGACTCAGTGTAAAAATATCGAAATGCAATCTGGAGCTCACTATCACCCTCACTAGCGCACTCACTCTTAGACTCACAAGAAATAATCAAATCATCCTTGGGGATTTCACGTGCACGAGAATCCTCATCGTCGTGGGAGACACTGAGTGAGCTCACGTGACTACAAGAAAAGTAACAAACTTCCAATGTGACGGCTCATCCCCGAAATCTCTCATCTCGTCCTCACTATCACTAAGAGTGGGTGGCATGGCAATCTTTTTGCCCTTTCTCTTTAGCCTAGTGGGACACTCAAACGCTCTATGGACTTTACCCTCACATTCAAAACACTTCTCTTCCTCCACTTTCTCACTCTCTTTCTCACCACTCACTTTGGCCTCATTTTCATTTTTCTCAAAAAATCTTTAATTGGAAGAATTTTGTTTTGAAAACTTGAGAAACGTTTAAAAAAGATTCGCAAGCATGGCCATATCAAACTCAAACTCGTCCTCAGACTCGAACTCACAAAAACTCACTTTCTTTCTCTTCTTAGACTGGGATTTAAGTGTTATCCCTCTATCCTTAGGCTTGACAGTGTCAGGAAACATGCCAATCTCATATGTGTGGAGGTCTTCAACCAACTCTTCTAGTTTCAGACGATTCAAATTACCTAAGGTATTTAAAATAGTCACTTTAGCGATAAAATGTTTTGGCGGAGATCTTAAAATCTTTTTAACCACAGGTGCGTCAGGTATAGGCCCACCAAGCTTGAAACTAGTGTTGACAATGTCAGACAAACGTGCATAAAAGTCATCAAAACACTCAATCTCAAGCATGGTTATCGTTTCAAATTGAGTAGTTAAATTTTGAATTTTAGACTCTTTGACCGCGTTAGTGCCTTTGTGTACGAGTTGTAAAACATCTCACGCTTATTTAGACGTGGTGCACGTCATAATATGTTGGAACTCGTCGGGGGTGACGAGTCCTGAAATTGCACTAAGCCCACGTGAATTAAAAGTGCTCCACCTAAACTCATCCTCAGTCCAGTCCGACATAAATTTTAAATTCGTGACATTATTCACGGTGATAGTGGGAGGAGTCTAGCCTCTTTCACAAATGACGCAAAATCTCTCATTAATTTCTTTTAAATGTGATTTCATGTGAGCTTTCCAGTAAGCATAATTAATCCCGTCAAAAATTGGCAACATATTATATAAGTTTTCATTCGAAAACATTGTAATAATTAAAAAAAAGATTTTTCAAAGAAATTAATATCAAACAAACTTTGCGAAATAAATAGGAATACACGATAATTAGTGTAACCTGCTCTGATACCAATTTGTAAAGTGCATTGTGCGATACTAATTTAAATAAATTCGTAAATTTCCAATTTCAACTTATTTAATTGGAGTCAATTTTTAAACCAAATTAAATCATCCCCTAAATATGCAACTACGTGTGTGTGTGTGTGTGTGTGTGTGTGTGTGTGTCAAACCAATAAACACAAACAACCAACTCGTAGATTTCAGGAAAAAACCTCTTTCGGGTAAAACCTTTATTTCACTATAATATGTAACCCTTACAATTACAATGAAATCCACAATGAGTTAACCGCAGAAAACTCACATAGACCACAACCTAGAGTCAGCCAGAACCGCAATTCCAATTCATCCCTGAAACGCCCACGAGCACTCCCTATTGACAAGCAGTCATCTTTAGCCTAGTATTCCCCTCAAGAGCACCTAGATCAACAATAGAGATCCTTTCTACAAGAGAAACTTGACACTAGATTTTCTCTTGGGTTCCAAAACAATTCACACAAACTATTGGGTTCTTGTGAATTGAAAACAAAAAGGTTTAAAACCCCAAAACTGAGAAGACTAAGTATTCAGCCAAAGAAGTTTCGTGTATTGAAAATTTCACAGGTCTTCTGATAAAAAATGAATTTGGAAAACTCTATTTATAAAAAATCTAAGGTGGCTCGTCGCTGGAAGGAAACAGGGATGTCGCTTGAACAATGCCAGTTATCGCTCGAAAGACTTCGCGCGAGATGCCTTTGTCACTAGAACGACATGGAAATGTCAATCGAACGACTGGAGCATATAGTAATATTTTATTCTAGTCCACCTCAACAGTTAGAAAAAATATTTTGACGAAAAACTTCGCTCCATCACTTAGAAAAAAAAAATTAAAAATTATCCCAACACCTTAAGTGAACCGTTAAGGGACTAAAACACAACCTTACCAAAGTTAAATATGTGGAGGCTTGAAAGTTGAAGAAAACTTGATATTCGGATCCGTCTTGTTGCATATGTGATCTTGAGTATTCTTCGACTTTTATAACGGTATACGACATACTCAATTGAGAACGGACATTTATAAAATCATGTCCTTACAAATCTCCCCCTATGTCTATGTCGGTACAAAATAAAATATCTGAATTATCAAAACATAAAATGCCTATACGAACCTAATACCCTCCCATGAACCCAAAACTGAGAAATTACTAAACATGTAGGTCTCAAAAGTTTTCTTCAAAATCTTCAACTTCAAAATCTTCAAATCTCAAAGCTTTTCTCATCGGGGCGTGCAAAATAATTATCTTCAATCTATGTACCTACACACATGAGACAAAGTAAATACCTTCGTGACGCATCGATTTTGAAATGATGCCAAAAACTCCTCCATAATGCCAACCCCCCCCCCCCCCCCCCCCAATAATTCGTTCTCCCCTTTTTTATTTGTCTGAAATAGACAAGGAAATGAATAAACAAAATAAACATGGAGTTGTCATGACAAAAATACATATCAAACATGAATCAAACTACGCTCATACAAAAGAGTAACTCAAAAGCTTGCACAAACAATATTTGATTTTTTAATTTTTTTAAACAAAAATCCAAAAATAATTATACAAAAATCGTACACCATGAATTTGCACTAAGACAATCAAATCATGGAAACGAAATGAATGGGTGTGAACATATTCGATAGGTAACTCAAAGCAATCAAACATAACATATGTGCACGATGAATACGTGTACTCCTATCGAATGAATTTAAAAATCGTCCTTAGGTGTTTAAAGTGTTGAATTTAGATGACATCGACTCAATCCATCAACACATCAAAGTCAAGAATGATTCTCACACCAATAACGTTTAAACCTATGAATGATTTTTCATGACGTTGTCAGGAGGTGCAAAACCGTTTTTCATTTCGTTCCATCCAAACTCCCTCATAAATAATAATCATTATATTTTTCTTTTGTGGTGGCCCCTTTTTTGTCATATTTATCTTTTTATTGCTTTTAAATTTTTTCGGGCTCTTTTAAACGGTGGCTTTCACGACTATTTATTTTTATACTCTCGTAGACCTTTCCCGTGATTCACTCATCATATTTTTTGCAATTAAATCCTCACGGTAAACGGTTTTTACATGCACTACTTCCATTATCAAGTTTTATCGAATATGGTTCATTTTAAAGACATAATTGAGATGACAACACTCTGACCAATATGTGATAAACAAGTACAATAATCAAACAAATCCATGCAAGGGTGCATTAAAGGAACTTATTACTCAAAAATGTAGGTAGTAACAACTAATCACATCTCAATGACCCCAAACAGTGTAAAGTACAAAAATGAAATGATGATGCATATCAAAACTCTAACAAATCATCCCAGGATATGGAATGAAATTGTGACTCGATCATCCTAAATGTCCATTCATATAGGTGCAAAATAAAATACAAAACTCTTATTGTCTTTTTCAAAAATTTTATCAAAATAAAAACTTTTTTGTATTTTTCAAAAAAAAATTAACAACTAATGCAAAAAAAAAAATACATACTAGCAATAGGCAAACAATATCATCATGCAAATCAACCTATGCTGGCAAACAAGTCTAAACCTCAACCGTTAGGTGCGGTGGAGTTTTCCAAAGGTGCTTACATCCGAAAAAAAACTTCTATCAAATCATGTTAAGTCTTGATTAAAAATTTTACTTGCTCCCTAATATGTGCAAACTGTCTCGTCTAATCATCCGAAGGATCAGGTATGGATGTGTGTGTATGAACAAGGATAGTAGAGTAACATGACACATGACCCAACTTAAAACAAAAATCCCTAAGGTGTCATTTCTTCTTGTAGTGTGTTCAAACATAAATAGGCCTAGGTACACCTCTCACAAACCGTCTCCTATGTGCTCTCCTATTAGGTACGGGACGCCTAGGTGGATTGGGTTGAGGGCTATGTGAACCTAACAACATAGTAGAAACTAGCTCGGGTGAAACTTGTGAAGTAGAAGCACCGTGACGCGACAACAAATGTGTATCTGAGTGTGTGCTATCTAGGCTCAAGTGCAAGCCTGTCGCTTAAGTAATAATCCCGATAAGTTGGGTATCGATCCTCAGGGAAATAGGACAAGAAAATCGTTACGACGTTGGAAAGATTGAGAACCCTAACTTGACTCTAAAAAGAAACAAAAAAGATGATTTGGAAAGGAGAATAGCTACAACTAAGAGGAATGTGAAAATCTAACTACTGAACATGCTATTAACTAATGAATGCTTTTTAACTACTTATGAAACTAAACTTCTAAATGAAAAAGATTTTAAATGAGAAGAATAGATCATGATACAATCCTCCAAGCCTATTCCATTTACTAATATTAAAACCAAATATTGAATTGAAATAATCAATAAAACCCAGTCTTTATTAATCTCAAACATTATATATATGAGGTTCAAGCCCGCATCATATATAATCAAAAGAAAGAATAAAGCGATGTCGTTGTAGATAAACGTGCGTTGCACCCTTAATCATCTCGGTTACCTAGGGCAAGCAGGATCAAAAGTCCTACAACGCTTGTGATCACCACACAACACGATTTAATCAATTATTTAATTCAGAAATTAATTTTAAGCATTTGTAAAAGACAACGGGTTGGATTCATTCATCCCAACCCTTGGAATATTAGTTGGATATGATTAAATTAGAGAAAAATATGGCTTTCAAGAAATATAACATCACATCTAAATAAAATAGATGAAAAGAGAAGTGCAGAATCAAACCGACAATCAAACTAATTAGATATTGAAAAATTACAAGAAGAACATTACTTGTATTGAAGAAATCAAAGTGCAATCCTTATAGTCAATTCTCTTATTGTAAAACTAGGGTTTTTGGCTACAAAAACGCTCTACTCCTAATTAGAAAACTAAAATGGCGAACCCCTATAATTATGTAACCAACTAGAATAAAAAAAATGAAATTTACAAGAGTTTGACCCAATTAAAACTCTAAGAAAATAATAAAAAATCTGAGAAAATCCAATGCGGTCCGGACCCATCGGGTTGGGCAGTCCGGATCACCCCCTTATTTTAAACAGGGATCCTTAAACAAGGGCGGTCCGGATCCTTTTTGAATAAAAGGTCCGAATCGTACCCCTTTTTCATCCAGGGAATTTTTAGCCATGCGGTCCGGTTACTTTTTTAATAAAAGGTCTGGATCGCCTATTATTTTCATTCAGAGTTTAATGGGAACCGATCCGGACCCTTTTCTAGGCGATTCGAACCGTTTGCCTTTTTCATGCAAGGATCTTTTTCTGACCTTTTCTCATCTTCAGATGCTCGTAAGTGTCGTTTCTTTCAATGTTCATTTGAGTGAAAATTCTTCAACTCTCTAGTTGGATTCGATTCCGAAATAAGGCTGTAAAATTATGAAACTACCCTTTATCTTTCCTTCTTTGATTTCTTTCGATGCTTTTCTAATTCCCTTCTTTCTTAATGCTTTAAATACCTGCAAAATTCATGAGAAATACACAAAACTAGATGTACTTGTTAGAATGGGTCAGTAGGAAGGAAATGCGATAATTTAACTCATTTTACGTTACTCGAGATGATAAAAATTCCAAAATTAAGGGGATAAATTCGGAAGAATTTATGCCTAATCAAACCCCCTAACTTAGAACTTTGTGCATCTCGAGCAATATAAAGAATTTAACTATTGGTGAACTCTAAAATTTTTTATTTTATTCGGATAGAGTACCACTTTCGCGGGCGAGCGATTGCATTTAGCACATGCAACAAGCCTTTAAACCCCTAGGTTACGCTAGTAGGGCTAGTTGTGTCTCGTGAGGGTTTGTAGTGAATATACCCACAAAATTCGACTCAAAGCAAATTTAAAATACCCAAAAATTAGCAATTTAAAATTTCCATAAAATAGTCACCACCATTTCATATTCAAGAGTCTCAAATCATTGTGCATGTGTGCGAAGCCAGAAATTTAACCACGGATTTTCCTCGATTGATCATTATGTTACTTTTTTAAAAATTCATTTTGATTCAAATGCTCACAGAATACTCACATAAATGAATCATTCGGAAATATGGCTATTTTCTCTCAATGTGCGTGTCGACAAGATTAAATGCATTGGAGCATGAATTCACACACACAAAATTGAAAAGACGAGAATTTATAGTAAAAAGATCTCATCATCAGATTACGGTTATAAGGAAACGAAAACATCGCTTCTAATTCACACCATTTAATCTATTATATTATCTTTTGTGTCGTAGCTCTCCACACGGTAAGCAATTTCGCAATTTGGACTTGGTTAGGACTTTTCGGGTCTAAGGTGTATTAGGTACCATGTAAATGGTTAGGAAATCTGGAATTGAAAAATATTCTTATGATATCTGTTAGTGCTTTTTCGAGAATTTGCTTATTTTATCATGTTTTTCTTTTTTCCCCTAGTTTTCACACTTTTCTTTTCTTGCTATTTTTGTTAAGTATTTTTTATTTTTCTTGCCCCTTTTTATCACACCATTGGGACTGAAATTTCTGGATCTCCAATTTTCTCAATTCCGAGCAATTTGGGTGTTTCGGGATATCAAATGGACTAGGAAAAAATATATTTGGCTCAAAATGGGTAGCAAAAGGATAATTTTTCACGACTTTTTATGGAAAATATTTTTGGATGACAAACGAGGGCCTAATTCATTTCCCAAATTACTAATTGCGTTACCATATGCGTCTCGAGGTGAATTAAGTCTAGAGATAATTTAGCGCGTATTTTGAGACAAAATATCACACGTTTCCCGTAACCGATCAAAGAAAGGCATAGAGATCTTCAACGACTTATTTAAAGCTAAAATGAACTTTGAGTGAACTATTAACTCGGATTCATTTAAATTCTCACAAAAATAGATAGGCTCGAAATCTCCCCGGGTTGGTTAATCTCCACACTTATTCGTAAAGTCGTCAATTTTATTTCAATTTTCATTTTTGGTCAATTTCGGCTTTGTGTAATTTATTTTTTCAATTTGCGACTTTAAACCGAATTTTAATGATATTTTGGAAAAAATTTATTTACTTTGAAGAAATATTTTTTTGGCATTTCAGAATATTTCAATTTTTTTTGGAAATTTTGGATATTTTCTAATATTTTTTTTGGCATTTTTGAAATTTGTGAAGTTTTAGAAATACACACTCGTCACCCCCCCAACTTAGACTTTTGTATTGTCCCCAATCAAAAGGACTAAAATCTAAATAAGTCAAAATAAGAAGTGCAATAAATAAAACAAACAAATGGAGAAAATGCGTATTTTTTTAATATATACTAAGCTGTGGTAGATCAAGCAAAAGGAACATAAAGATGCATAACTACCAAGCCAAGGAACAACAACCGATAAAAACATGAAATAAAAGCTTCACTGGGGTGGAGGTTGGGAGCTACCGGGCACTCTCAGGTCATAGGGATCATAGAAATAGCTGGTGATAACTGATACATGTGAACTTGAAAGCGATGCATCATGCTCGTATCTCGTTGATAAGCTCGTTGGTTGGTCTCCTAATCCCTTGTGTATTGAGTGAGGAACCAGTCAAATTTGGTTTCAAGGGTCGTGATGCGTGCATCAGTATCATTGTCGGGAAGCTCAAAGTCATAATCCTCCTTGTCCTCGTCGAAATCTCCCCCTTGCTCTCCTATTTCCACATCCGCCTCCTCCTTCGCGTTGCTCTTGTCATCATTGGAGTCTTCATCTTCTCATACTCGTAAAATTTCTCTTTGGCGCTCACTCTTGGTCCAGGTGGCCAGCCTAAAAGTGGTTGGGAGGTGAAGAGAACTGACGGGTGGAACAATGAGGTAATCGGCGAGAATAGAGGTAATGAACCTCGCATATGGGACAGGATTAACTCCCTTTTCATCTAGCGCAGAAAAGATAATATCGCGGTATATGATGTGTGCCAGATTTATGGAGGAGGAGCGTTCGAAGAGGTGATACACGAGGGGGCATGTCGGGGTCGTATACCGAAATCATTGGAGTTTTGTAATATATTGATGCACATAATTTGAAACATGAGTCGCGCCTTCTCGCTCATCCGATCGACCCTAAAAATGCCCTTACCCCAAACTTCATCGGGTATTAGACGTTGGATGCACACGACTTTGTCAATAGGTGGAAGATCATTAGGGTAGATGAGGTTGGTAGGATTTGGGACGTGTTTCTCGGCTAGCTTCTCGACAAGTAGCAGTATGGAAAATGGGATGCGTTGGTCGTGCACACGTGCCTCGATGACAAACTCGCTGGTGCGAACGAGGGTGCCATAGAACTCACGGACCTCGGCCGCCCAAACAGCATTGTGAGTCTCATGAAGATAGCTTCATCAACCCTTTGGGGTAAAAAGGTTGGTAACAGAATGGGGTAGCTCGTCCCAATTTATGGCAATTTCAATTTGGAGTTTGGGCGTTTGCCCGATGAACTCTTCGCACCACCTTGCCTCTTGATATGAATGGTAGTTGTCGGGATTGTTGCCGACGAACTCGACGGAATTATATTTCCGAGGTCGGGCTTGGTTAGCCATGGAATGAAATAGTGGATGGGCAAAAGGAATTTATAGTTTAGGGAGGAGGAGTGTTTGTAAGATATGGTGAGGAAGAATGGAGGAGGAAGAATGGAGGAGGAAGGGGGTGTATTTATAGGTGGGTAAATGGGTGGGGAATGTTGGATTTGGAGGGAAAAGGAGCAAAGGGAAAATGGAATGAATTTTGGGAGGGAAATGGTGGGAAAAAACGAAGTCAAGGGAAGTGACAGGATTGCGGAAGGAGGGCTGCACCTAGGAAAGGAACGAAGAAAACTAAAGGGCGGTTCGAACCGGGTGACCAGGGGCGGTCCGGATCGCCTATGAATTTTTAGCATAACTCCCCTAACTTAGTTTCTACTCCTCTATTCTATTCTAAAGGCTCTCCCTCTCGACCATAACTCAACCATGACCCTGATTTTCGTTCAATCCTCATTTTGGTTCTTGAGGCAGTCTCACAATGCATGCTTCCTACCTGTTGAATGTGATCCACACCTATTTATTGAACCTACTTCACCTATCCTAACTGACACATTGCTATTATACACAAGAATCACCCCATACGCATCTGGGGTGCGACGACCTCTTAATTTCAGCTCACTCTACCCCGTAAACGGGGTCCGACAACCAAATAGTGGCGACATCTTCTACGCACACCTCTAAATTGTCTTTAAGCTTTGACCATTGACTTTGAACTTATTTAACCCCTTTGGATCTTCTAATTCCACAACTCCGTGGGGGAATATGCTCTTCACAACGAATGGGCCAGTCTAATGAGATCGCAACTTACCCGAAAATAGATGAAGTCGAGAGTTATATAGGAGAACTTTTTATTCAGGAAGAAACTCCTTGTGTCTAATAATCTTGCTATGTGCGAGTTTCATCCTTTCTTTAGAAATCTTGGCATTTTCATACGCGTCATTGCGTATCTCCTCTAACTGAAGCTTGCGAGCTTTACTGACTTTATCCATGTTATAATTTTCCCTCTTAATGTCCCAATACGCTTTGTGTTCTAACTCGATGGGAAGATGGAAAGGCTTTCCATACACAAAGCAAAACGGGGGCATTCTAGCGGATTTTTATATGCGGTACGGTAGGCCCATAGAGAGTCATTCAATCGAAGGGACCAATCTTTTTGGTTGGGATAAACAGTCTTCTCTAGGATGTTCTTGATTTCCCGATTTTCCAACTCGGCCTGCCCATTCGTTTGTGGGTGATAGGTCTTCCAACCTTGTGAATGATGCCATACTTCCTCATAAGCTTCTCGAATGGCCAGTTGCAAAAATGCGTGCCACTATCACTAATTATCGCTTTCGAAGCACCGAAGCGAGAAAGTATGTGTTTCTGCAGGAAACGTATTACCACTTTATTATCATTTGTCTTGGTAACTCTAGCTTCCATCGATTTAGAAACGTATTCTATCGCAACAAGGATGTATAGGTATCCAAAAGATGGGGGAAAAGAGCCCATGAAGTCAATACCCCAGCAATCAAAGATCTTAATAATGAGTATCGGGGATAATGGCATCATATCTTATCGGTTAATCTCCCCCATTCGTTGGCATCTATCGCATGATTTGCAATAATTGCCCACATCCCGGAACATGGTGGTCCAGTAGAAACCTCTTTGGAGAATTTTAGCGGCTGTCTTTTTTGTCAAAAAATGGCCTCCACATGCCTCCAAACGACAAAATTGGATGACTTTGGGTATTTTGTCATCCGGTACGCACCGTCGGATGATTTAGTCAGCGTAATATTTAAAAAGGAATGGATTGTTATAGAAAAACATGTGCGACCAAGTAATGAACCTCTTCTTATCTTGCGGTGTCCACTCGGGAGGGAAAATTCCCATGATAAGGTAATTGATTATATCCGCAAACTAGGGCAAAGAAGAGGTGGCAAAGAGTTGCTCATTCAGAAAATACTTGTCTATAGGTATAGGATCACTAGGTACGTCGAATGAAATCCGGGATAAATGATCGACGATGATATTTTCTACTCCTTTCTTGTCTCTAATGGAGAGACTAAACTCTTGTAGGAGTAGGATCCGCCTTGTGAGGAGCATCTTTGCGTCTTTCTTTGCAATGAGATATTTTAAAGCCGCTTCGTCGGTGAAACAAGTGATGGGGGACCAGTGAGATAGGACCAAAATTTATCTAGAGCAAATACTACCGCTAGCAATTCCTTCTCCATGGTGGAGTAATTAAGTTGTGGTCCGGTAAGAGCTGGTTAGCATAGTAGATAATATTAGCCTTTTTGTCTTTCCTTTGGCCCAAAACAACCCCTATCGCAAAATCTCTTGCATCACACATGAGCTCGAATGGTAAGGACCAATCTGGGGCTTGCATGATGGGAGCGGAAATAAACATTCTTTTTAATTTTTCAAAAGAACTTTAGCATGCTTCATTACACTCAAATGGGTTATCCTTCATAAGAAGGTTTCTTAAGGGTCTATCGATGGCGCTAAAGTCCTTAATGAACCTTATATAAAACCCCGTGTGGCCTAAGAAAGAGCGCACATTTTTTAGCGATTTTGGTGGGGGTAGGTCAGCTATGACATCTATTTTTGCTCTATCAACCTCAATCCCTTTGGATGAAATAATGTGACCAAGAATAATTCCCTCAGTTACCATAAAATGGTATTTTTCCCAATTCGGCACTAAGTTCTTCTCCACACATTGGGCAAGTACTTTGTCAAGATTGGCTAAACAAATATCGAAAGAGGTGCCAAAAATGCTAAAGTCGTCCATGAACACTTCAAGTCCTCTCTCAATTATTTCACTGAAGAGACTTAGCATACACCTTTGGAAGGTCACGAGTGCATTACACAAGCCGAATGGCATAAGTTTGTAGGCAAACGTACCAAATGGGAAAGTGAAAATCATATTCTCTTGATCAAGTACATCTACTTAAATTCAGTTATATATGGAATAACCATCTAGGAAGTAATAATAGGGGTGGACCGCTACTCTCTCTAGCATCTGATCAATAAACGGTAAGGGGAAATGATTTTTCCTAGTTCCCGCATTGAGTTTTCAATAAATAATGTAAACGCGCCACCCGGTGGTGGTACATTGGGGAACCAGCTATCCCTTAGCATTTTCAATCACTGTCATGCCCAACTTCTTCAGGACAACTTGAATGGGGCTCACCTACTTGCTATCCAAGATTGGGTAGATAATCCCGACATCCAATAATTTAATTATTTTATCCCTCACTACCTATTTCATAGTAGGGTTGAATCTTCTTTACATTTCCCTCGAGGGCTTCACATCCTCCTCGAGGTGGATTTTGTGGGTACAAATCGAAGGACTTATACCCTTCAAATCAGCAATGCACGAACCAAAAACACTTTGGTGCTTCCTCAAAATTTTTAGTAATTTACCCTCTTGATATTCGTCTAGGCTAGAGGAGACAAAAATAGGAAATATCTTATTCTCTCCTAGGTAAGCATATTTAACATTGGAGGGTAGTTTTGACACGACTCAGAATGTGTATCTAAAGTGTGTGCTCTCTAGGCTCAAGTGCAAGCCTATCGTTCAAGTAATAATCCGACAAGTCGGGTATCGATCCTCAGGGAAAAAGGACAACGGAGTTGTGACGACGGGATAAGAAAGAGGAATCCTAACGTTGACTCTAAGAAGAAAAGAAAAAAATTGATTTTGGGTTTTTAGGATTGATTAAACTAAATGCAATTATGAAACTATGATAAAATATGCAACTAACTAAATTATCTAGATTAAGAATGAAGGATTGAATTGAAACTTTTAACTAAATGATGAGAAAATAGGATGGGAATACAATCCCCCAACCCTAGTGTAATGCAGTGACAACGTTGATCATAAATTTATCCGATTAATTCAAACCCGGAATTTAGTACTCCCAAGCATTATGTATACGAGGTTCAAGCCCGCGTCATACCTAATCTGAGGATGAGTAAATCGGTATCGCGGTAATTACATTCAAATTGTACTCTAAATCATCACGAGTACCCAGAGGCAAACGAGATATAAAGATCTACAATTCTTAAGAAATTACGCGATACGATTTAAATTAATCATTAAATTCAGCGGATCGACGTTATACACACGCACTAACACATCAGGTTGGGTTCATGCATCCCATCCTTGAAAAACCTAGCCGGACATGTTAACTTGACTAACGCATGAAATAATGACGTTGCATGAGTAAGAATTCATGATGAAACTAGCTATAAGCATGTAACTACGTATTGGAAATGCAAAAACAAGTTGAATCAATCAGGAAAACTAAGCATGCAAGAACAATAATGAGGAACAAGAATCTTGAATTAAAACTGGTAAAAACAAACCCGAAACAATGAATTCTTGAAGTAAATTGTGCCTTTGATATTCCTAGATGTTTCTCTCCTTTTTCTCTATCAAAAACTCTCTAAAAATAGCCCTAAAAGCTGCTCCTAGGTTAATGCCTTCGTTCCCCACAAGTTTGGAGTGTTTTGAACCTATTAGGAGACTTGGAGACCAATCCAAATGAAAGACAAAATTCGCGTGTCAGGTACAGCGAACCGGTTCGCAGGTACAGCGAACCGGTTCGCATGTACCAGCCTGGTCTTGCTCTCAGCACTTAGATTTTTTTCTGGTTTTTCTCTTCTTTTCTTGGATTTTTCTTCAACTTCAACTGAGCATAACTTTTCAACCGTAGCTCGGATTTGGGTGCCGTTTTTTCCAGTGTGCTCGTTGTTCCGAGATCTTCAACTTTCCAGAAGGCCCCACCTCCAGAATCGGGCTGTAAAATTACGAAAATGCCCTTGAACTTTCCTTCCTAGCCTTTCTTCTATGATTTTTCCGCAACTTCAAGGGGTCATAACTCTTTCATCGTAGCTCGGATTGAGGTGCCGTTTTTTATGGTGTTCTTGTAATTGAAAGATCTTAAACTTTCTAGTTGGACCCACTTCCGGACTAAGGCTGAAAAATTACGAAAATGCCCTTGAACTTGCCTTCCTAGCTTTTCTTGCACTGTCTTGCTTCCTCCTTTGCACTGCTTGCATAATTAACCTGTAAAACCAATAGGAGAAGCACAAAACACGCAATACTCGCCAAGAAGGTTAGAAGCATAAAATTGAATCAAATCCATATATGTTACATCATTCGGGTTCACAAAAGTACTGAAATTAGGGGGATAAATATACAATATTTATGCCCAATCAAACCCCCCTAACTTAGAACTTTGCGCGTCCCGAGCAATGTAAAAGAATGAAATTAAGAGTTAAGGACACTTCAAGGACTTTATTGGGATAGAATGCCACTTTCGCGGGCAAGCGATTGCATTTAGCATATGCAACAAACCTTTAAACCTCTAGGTTACCCTAGTAGGACGAGTTGTGTCTCGTGAGGGTTTGCAGTGAATATACCCACAAAATTCGACTCAAAGAAAATTCAAAATACGCAAAAATTGTACAATTCAAACTTTTCCATAAAATAGTCATCATCAAGTCATATTTACAAGTCTCAAATCGTAGTGTGTGTGTGCGAAGCCGGAAATATAACCGCCAATTTTCATCGATTGATCATTACGTTACTTATCCGAAAATTCGTTTTGATTTCAATTTCTCACGGAATGCACTCACAAACGAATCTCTCGGATTATGGCTATTCTCTCGGCATGCGTGATATAAGGAGTAAATGTAGTGGAAGCAAATACACGCATGCAATTAGAAAGACGGAAATTTTATGGTGAAAGGATCTCTTCAACGGATTACGGTTTTAAAAACGGGAACATCGCCTCTATTTCGCGCATTTAACCTCTTATATTATCTTTTGGTGTATTAACTCTCCACGCGGTACTCAATTTACGCAATTTGGACTCGGTTAGGACTTTTTCGGGTTAAAAGTTGCATTGGGTAAAATAAAGGAGGTATGGAGGGTTGGAATTGGAAAAGTCATTCGTGATGTCCGTTTGTGCATTTTCCGGGCTATTGCTCATTTTTTTCTTCTTTTTCTATTTTTTTTTCTTTTCTTTTTTTCTTTGTTGCTATTTTTGTTGAGCATTCTTCTATTTTTTTTTTTTTTTTTTTTTTTTTTTTTTTTTTCGCAATTCCGGGCTATTTTGGGTTTTTCGGGTTGTCAAACGAGAGGGAAAAATATTCGGCTCAATTTGGGTTACAAAAGGGATAATTTTTCGCTACTTTTTTCCTGGCCAATATTTTTGGGTGACAAACGAGGGCCTACTTCATTGTCCAAAATACCAATTGCGTTACCATATGCGTTTCGAGATGAATTTAAGTTTAGAGACTAATTTGGCACGATTTTCAAGGCAATATTGCACACATTTTTCAAAACCGATCAAATGAAAAAAATTTGAGATCCTTGACAACTTATTAAGCGCTAAAAAGAACTTTGAGTTAACAATTAACTCGGATTGATTTAAAATCTCGCAAAACGTGATAGGCTCGAATCTTACCGGGTTTTGTTAATCTCCACATTTATTCGTTAAGTCGTCAATTTTCGCTCAATTTCCATCTTTAGTCAATTTCGGCTCGTGTATGTTGGATGTTTACAATTTGAGACTCCAATTCGACTTTTAATGATATTTTTGAAAAAATTTGAATTCCACTTTTTATTTATTTTAAAGAAAAATATTTTTGGATTTTTCAAATTTTTATGATTTTTTTGGAAATTTTGGGCATTTTTGAAAATTTGTGAAGTTTTAGAAATACGCACTTGTGACCCCCCCTAACTTAGACTTTTGCATTGTCCTCAAGCAAAAAGGACTAAAATCTAATTCAAGGCGAATGAAAAGTGCGGAAAAATAAAACAAACAAATGTGAAAAATGCAACAAGACACTATATGACCCTCATGCATGACTCAAAAATACAACAAAAATCACCCCATACGCGTCGGGGGTGCGACGACCTCTCATCTCTCCATAAACTCACCCGACCCCACTTATGGGGGTTGATGCTCTCCTTGTCACTCCCGTCCTAGGATCATATTCCAATAATCGAAACAAGTTGGGACCTCGCCCATAGATAAAGGATAGACCGGGAGACTCGTCGTGACTAATTGGAAAGGGATCCTCGTGATGATGACTCAAAGCATGGTCAACGTGCATTGACTCGGAGGGGACACCTAGGTTTCTTTCAATTTTTAAGACGCATGGGTCGGGCTCTAAGTCGGATGAACCACAACTTTTCTCCTCACTCGCCTTCGGGGCCTCTAGTGTTGTGGGTGGATTGTCACAATGAAGGAATTCATCAATTTTTGCTTTTAATTCACCGTCGTCTAAGTGACTACATGAATCCAGTAGGGATTGGCCTTCAATAGTAATACTTTCATCCACCTTCCCGAATTCTCTTTCAAAATCTTCCATGCTCATGTCACCTAGTTCTCCCTCTCTAGTAGTGCCTACATCCTCTCTTACTTGCTCGATCTCCAACTCCACTAGTTTTCTCTCTTCTACCCCCTCTCTCTCTCTTTCAATTGCGGTCACAACACACCTCTCCCCCTCTTTGCTCTCATCGTCACATCTACCACTATTACCTGATGAAATAGGGCACACCCCTAACGGCTCTCTCTTGTGGGACCTCTCATTCTCATGGCTCGACACTAAACAGGACCCCGAAGCATCTCCACAATCATTTTCCTCAAAGTACTCCCCTACAACCTCATCTATGAAGCTCACCGTGTGAAGGTCGTCTTCTTCTTCCGTATGTTGGGTGACATGGAAGATGTTGGTCTCTAAAGTCATGTTCCCAAAGGTGAGTTGCATTCGCCCATTTCGAGTATTGATGATTGCGTTAGCCGTCGCTAAGAAAGGGCGCCCAAGGATTATGGGAACATGGTTACTCCAGTTAAATGAGGGCTCCGTGTCCCAAATGACAAAGTCTACCGGGAAGTAGAAAGTGTCAACTTGGACGATCACGTCCTCGACTATGCCTCTTGGGATCTTCACGGTTCGATCCGCTAATTGGAGAGTGACCTTAGTGGGCTTGAGGTCGCCCAAGTCAAGTTGCCTATAAATGGAGTAAGGGAGGATATTGACACTTGCTCCCAAGTCAAGTAAGGCTTTTTCGATTTTGTTTTCTCCAATGATGCAGGAAATGGTGGGTGCACCGGGATCTTTGAATTTAGGCGGGAGATCATTTAGTAGAATGGAACTCACATTCTGTGCTAGAAAGACATTTTTCTTTACCTTCATCTTTCTCTTTACCGTCAACAAGTCTTTAATGACTTTTCCATAAGCTGGAATTTGTTTAATGGCATCGAGGAAAGGTAAATTTAGCTTAACTTGTTTTAGCACGTCTAGCACGTCATCACGTGGATTTCCTTTATGAGGAGGAATTAGCCTTTGAGGAAACGGTGCCGCGGAGGGTGGTTTCACTACTACCTCGGGCTCACTAGCGTCTTTGTCACTCTCGTTCAAGGGGACATCTTCGGCCTCTTTTGTGCCGGGCGAAATCTCCTTGCCTTTAAGTACGTCTCGTGGGAGAGGTGACAAGTCAACTACTCTCCCACTACGTAGAGTGGTAATTGCGCTACATTGCTCTTGATGTTCAGTGGAGGTGGAGCTAACACTAGTTTGACCTTGGGGAGGTCGTTGCCCTTGGGCAGGAAATTTACCTTTCTCTTGAACACTTAACGAGGATTGTATTTTAGACAGATTTGCATTTAGGTCTCCAATGAGACGATCATACTTGGCATTGGTTGCGGCCTGGCTTGCGATGAATTGATTCACAGTATCCTCGAGAGTTCTCCGCTGTGGAGGGATATAGTTTCCATGAGGTGGTGGTGCTTGCACATGTCCTTGCATGTGTGGAGTTTGTTGAAATTGTTGTGGAGGAGGAGGGGCAACATGCGAAGGAGGGTTCATTGCGGCGTGTTGTTGCCCGTAGCTAAAACCGGGATGGTTTTTCCACGAAGGGTTGTATGAATTCCCGTGCGGGGCATCGAAATTACCCTTATAGCCTCCTATACCACTAACTTGCTCTTGCAACATTACTTTGTAGGCGGGTATCGTCGGACATTCCTCAGTTGCATGTCCCGCCTCACAAATCGCACACACCTTCACGACAGGGTTTTGGATAGATCCAACTACCTCACATAAGTCTCGCAATCCTTTCTCAATGGTGTCCAATCGACTGTCCGTCATAGAATTCTTATCTACGTGGAATAGGCCGGACGCCGATGGAGCAGTGGTGGGTTGTCGATTTCGATTTTCAACGTTCGGGTCAGAGGTATCCCAGGATTGGGTAGTCTCGGCGACATACCTCATGTGAAGATCAGCATCGTGGGCATCTAGATCGACAAACGGGCCACTTCCCATAGTTTCAACAAGTTGTTTGGAGTTAAGATTTAACCCATTATAGATAAAGGAGATGATTTGCGATGGATCAAATCCATGATGGGGACATGAAGCCACTAACTCGTTGAAACGTTCATAACATCGATGGAATGGCTCATTTTCAAGTTGTCTAAACGCTTGAATTTGAGACTTGATAGAGATTGTTCGATGTGTTGGGAAGAATTTCTTGAGAAATTTAGACTGTAGCTCATTCCAGGATGGAATCGAGCTTGGAGGTAAAGACCATAGCCAAGCTTTGGCTTTATCTTTAAGCGAGAAGGGGAAGAGTTTGAGGCGGATTACCTCTTGTGTGCAGGTTTGATCATTGAGAGTATCACACACGTCCTCAAATTCCCTTATGTGGAGGTATGGCTTTTCAGAATCCATACCGTGATAATGTGGTAGTGTCTGGATCATCCCATTTTTGAAACGGAATTGCCCGGCATTATACGGGAGTATAATGCATCCCGGAGTGACAGTGCGCTCGGGATATAAGAATTCTCTCAACGGGCGGTACGGGGGCTCATCCTCACCAGTAGCTGCATTGCTATATTGCGACATCTCTATCTCACTTGACGATTCGGCGTTCTCACTGGGTGTGCACGACGTGTGTCCTACGAAGGAGAAGGGAGTGTTGCTAGAGATTGAGTGTGACGGTGTGGGAGGTGGGATCCAGAATTGTGGGGCTTGTGGAGTGTGGGGACTATCAGGATTATACTCAACAAGTGGATTTTCGTGAATGCTGGTTGGAGTATTATGGGGTGTGGGAGTGGTTTCAGAATTTTGCATTAAGCTCAGGAGAGATGATGATTGTGAATCTTTTATTTTTTTATTTATTTATTTATTTATTTTTTGGATTTTTGAAATTTTTTTTTTTTTTTTTTTTTTTTGGTCAAAGTTTTGGATTAACTCGATCTAATCCTAAGTCTACCTATTTCCCCGGCAACGGCGCCAAAAACTTGACACGACTCAGAATGTGTATCTAAAGTGTGTGCTCTCTAGGCTCAAGTGCAAGCCTATCGTTCAAGTAATAATCCGACAAGTCGGGTATCGATCCTCAGGGAAAAAGGACAACGGAGTTGTGACGACGGGATAAGAAAGAGGAATCCTAACGTTGACTCTAAGAAGAAAAGAAAAAAATTGATTTTGGGTTTTTAGGATTGATTAAACTAAATGCAATTATGAAACTATGATAAAATATGCAACTAACTAAATTATCTAGATTAAGAATGAAGGATTGAATTGAAACTTTTAACTAAATGATGAGAAAATAGGATGGGAATACAATCCCCCAACCCTAGTGTAATGCAGTGACAACGTTGATCATAAATTTATCCGATTAATTCAAACCCGGAATTTAGTACTCCCAAGCATTATGTATACGAGGTTCAAGCCCGCGTCATACCTAATCTGAGGATGAGTAAATCGGTATCGCGGTAATTACATTCAAATTGTACTCTAAATCATCACGAGTACCCAGAGGCAAACGAGATATAAAGATCTACAATTCTTAAGAAATTACGCGATACGATTTAAATTAATCATTAAATTCAGCGGATCGACGTTATACACACGCACTAACACATCAGGTTGGGTTCATGCATCCCATCCTTGAAAAACCTAGCCGGACATGTTAACTTGACTAACGCATGAAATAATGACGTTGCATGAGTAAGAATTCATGATGAAACTAGCTATAAGCATGTAACTACGTATTGGAAATGCAAAAACAAGTTGAATCAATCAGGAAAACTAAGCATGCAAGAACAATAATGAGGAACAAGAATCTTGAATTAAAACTGGTAAAAACAAACCCGAAACAATGAATTCTTGAAGTAAATTGTGCCTTTGATATTCCTAGATGTTTCTCTCCTTTTTCTCTATCAAAAACTCTCTAAAAATAGCCCTAAAAGCTGCTCCTAGGTTAATGCCTTCGTTCCCCACAAGTTTGGAGTGTTTTGAACCTATTAGGAGACTTGGAGACCAATCCAAATGAAAGACAAAATTCGCGTGTCAGGTACAGCGAACCGGTTCGCAGGTACAGCGAACCGGTTCGCATGTACCAGCCTGGTCTTGCTCTCAGCACTTAGATTTTTTTCTGGTTTTTCTCTTCTTTTCTTGGATTTTTCTTCAACTTCAACTGAGCATAACTTTTCAACCGTAGCTCGGATTTGGGTGCCGTTTTTTCCAGTGTGCTCGTTGTTCCGAGATCTTCAACTTTCCAGAAGGCCCCACCTCCAGAATCGGGCTGTAAAATTACGAAAATGCCCTTGAACTTTCCTTCCTAGCCTTTCTTCTATGATTTTTCCGCAACTTCAAGGGGTCATAACTCTTTCATCGTAGCTCGGATTGAGGTGCCGTTTTTTATGGTGTTCTTGTAATTGAAAGATCTTAAACTTTCTAGTTGGACCCACTTCCGGACTAAGGCTGAAAAATTACGAAAATGCCCTTGAACTTGCCTTCCTAGCTTTTCTTGCACTGTCTTGCTTCCTCCTTTGCACTGCTTGCATAATTAACCTGTAAAACCAATAGGAGAAGCACAAAACACGCAATACTCGCCAAGAAGGTTAGAAGCATAAAATTGAATCAAATCCATATATGTTACATCATTCGGGTTCACAAAAGTACTGAAATTAGGGGGATAAATATACAATATTTATGCCCAATCAAGTTTCTTCAATTCGAGGGTCGTAAATTTATCACTAGAGGGAACTATGCGTGCCTCCTTGGGCAGTAAGTCCTCGAATCGAGAAACTCAACTTACGTCTCTTGCGTCCTCGTTCGATGCTCTCTCATCAAGCATCTCTCTCAAGTACTCAACTTCTTTCTCAAATTCGGTATATTCTCCCTCACTCTCAAGATTCGACATTAAGCAAGCCTCTAGGGCATCTCCATAAAAGTTTTCCTCATTGTGCTCTTCTACGATCTTGTCAATTAGGATCACCGTATGAAGATCATCTTCTTCCCCCACATGTTGGGCTATGTTTAAGATGTTAGTCTCTAAAGTCATGTTCCCAAAAGTTGCATCTGCCTATTACGAGTATTAATCAGTGCATTAGCCGTAGCTAAGAATGGGCTACTAAGGATGATGGGAACATGATTACTCGAGGTGAATGCAAGCTTCGTGTCCCAAATGACAAAGTCTATAAGGAAGTAGAAAGTGTCAACTTGGACTATCACGTCCTCAACTATACTTCTTGGTATCCTCACAGTTCGATCCGCTAATTGGAGACTGATCCTTGTGGGCTTAAGGTCACCCATATCAAGTTGCCTATAGATTGAGTAGAAGGATATTAACACTTGCCCCCAAATCAAGTAAGGCCTTTTCAATTTTATTTTCTCCAATGATGCATGAAATGGTGGGTGCACCGGAATCTTTAAATTTCGGTGGGAGATCGTTAAGCAAGATAGAGCTCACATTATGCTCTAGAAAGACGTTTTTCTTTACCTTCATCTTCCTCTTCACTGCTAATAAGTCCTTAATGACTTTTATATAAGTTGGAATTTGATGATGGCATTGAGGAAAGGTGAGTTTAACTTTACTTTCTTTAGCACTTCATCACGAGGGGTTACTTTTTTGGGAGGAACCAGCCATTGAGGAAATGGCGTTGCGGAGGGTGGTTTCACAACTACCTCGGGCTCACTAGTGTCTTCACTATCACTCTCTTTCAAGGGGACATCTTCGGCCTCTTTCGTGCTGGGCAAAATCTCCTTGTCTTTTGGTGCATCACGTGAGGGAGGTGATAAAGTAATGACTCTCCCACTACGTAGAGTGGTTACATCTTGACATTGCTCCTGATGTTCTGTGGAGGTGGAGCTAACACTAGTTTGACCTTGGGGAGGTCTTTAGCCCTGGGCAGGAAACTTTCAATTTGCTTCGATACTCAACGAAGATTGAAACTTTGAGATGTTTGCATTTATGTTGGCGAACGTGCAATCATATGTAGCGTTGGTTACACTCTGGGAGTTGATAAATTAGTGTATTGTATCTTCGAGAGTCCTCCGCGGTGGAGCTATGTATAGAATCGGAGGAGGTGGTGATTGATGAAATTGAGTAGGGGTGGAGGTAGGGCAAGCTGTGAATTTGGATTCAACGCAGCTTGTTGTTGACCGTAGCTAAAACTAGTATGGTTTCTCCACAAAAGGTTGTACGAGTTCCCATGCGAGGCATTAAAGTTTACCTTAAATCCTCCTACAGCCTCCACCTGCTCGGTATGCATAGCCTTATAGGTGAAAATCATTGGGCATGCCTTTGTGGAATGGCCCGCCTCACAAATAGCGAACCCTTTTTCTTTTATAGCACAGTTGGATCTAGAAAAGTCTATGAATCGAACTTCAAGTAAATCTCTCACCCCTTTCTCAAACTGATCAAATCGACGGTTTAGTAAAGTATTACTATCTAGTTTGTAGAGACTGAATGCAGTCGGAGTGGTGGATACTTGTCTAAGCCGAGTTTTGGCATTAGGATCAGATACGTCCCATGCTTGAGTAGTCTCGACGACATACTTAAGATGGGCCTTAGCATCACTTGCATCTAATTCCCAGAATGTTCTTTCACATATGGTTTGCACAAGTTGTTTAGACGCTACTGTTAGCCCATTATGGAAAAAAGAGATTAAGTGGTGTTTTTCGAATCCATGATAGGGGCAAGAACTAATCAATTTTTGAAAGTGTTCCCAACACTTATCGAAAGACTCAATTTCTATTTGTCGAAAAGCTTGAATTTGAGTCTTGACATAGTTGGTCTTCTGCTGTGGATAGAACTTTGAGAGAAATTTCGATTGCAAATCCTTCCAAGAGATAATGGAGTTCGGAGGTAGAGACCATAGCCAGGTCTTAGCCTTATCGTTTAGGGAAAAAGGGAAAAGCTTCAGGTGAACGACATCTTGCGAGCAAGATTTATCACTAAATGTCTCGCATTCTTCTTCGAACTCTCGTATGTGAAGGTATGGTTTCTCTGAATCCATGCCTTGAAAAGTAGGGAGAATCTGTATCATCTCATTTCAAAAGTGGAACTGATCGGCATTATATGGGAGTAAAATGCAACCGGGTGACAGTTCACTCGGGAAAAAGGAGTTCTTTCATGGGACGATATGGTGGATTTCCCTCCCCAATACCGAAACTATCGACGTCTGGCATTTATCTCTCTCAACGACTCGGTATCCTCACTCGGTGCACTAGGTGTGTAACCTGAAGTGTAACCATATGGGTCACTCGAAGTGTAATTGGACAGTAAATTTGGCGGTGTAGGAGGTGGAACCTAGAATTGTGGTACACGAGGGGTGTGGGGGCTGTCTGGATTATACTCAACGATTGGATTTTTTTGAATTCTGGTTGGAGTATTTTGAGGAGCTTGTTCAGGACTTTGCATGAACGGGCTTTTGAGAGATAATTTTTTTTGGTCAAAGATTTAGATTGAATCGATCTAACCTAAGTCTACCTAAGTCCCTGATAATGGCGCCAAAAACTTAACGCGACCACAAATGTGTATCCGAGTGCTTGCTATCAAGGCTCAAGTGCAATCATGTCACTCAAGTAATAATATCGATAAGTCGGGTATCGATCCTTAGGGAAATAGGACGAAAAAATCGTGACAACATTGGAAAGATTGAGAACCCTAATCTGACTCTAAAAAGAAATGGAAAAGATGATTTGGAAAAGGAGAATATCTACAACTAAGAGGAATATGAAAATCTAACTACTGAACATGCTATTAACTAATGAATGCTTTTTAACTACTTATGAAACTGAACTTCTAAAAGAGAAATATTTAAATGAGAAGAATAGATCATGATATAATCCTCCAACCCTAGTCCGTTTACTAATATTAAAACCAAATCATGAATTGAAATAATCAATAAAAACCAGTCTTTATTAATCTCAAGCATTATATATATGAGGTTCAAGCCCACATCATATATAATCAAAAGGAAGAATAAAGAGGTATCGTTGTAGCTACACGTGCGTTGCACCCTTAAGCATCCCGGTTACCTAGGGCAAACGGGATCAAAAGTCCTACAACGATTGTGATCACCATACAACACGATTTAATCAATTATTTAATTCAGGAATTAATTTTAAGCATTTGTTAAAGACATCGTGTTGGATTCATGCATCCCAACCCTTGGAAAATTATATGGACATGATTAAATTAGAGAAAAACATGGTTTTCAAGAAATAAAAGATCACATCTAAAGAAAATAGATGAAAAGAGAAGTGCAGAATCAAACCAACAATCAAACTAATTAGCTATTGAAAAATTACAAGAAGAACATTATTTGTATTGAAGAAATCAAAGTGCAATCCTTAATGTCAATTCTCTTATTGTAAAACTAGTGTTTTTGGCTACAAACCCCTCTACTCCTAATTAGAAATCTAAAATGTCGAACCCCTATAATTATGTAACCAACTAGAATAAAAAAAACCCGAAATTTACAAGAGTTTGACCTAATTAAAACTCTAAGAAAAGAATAGAAAATATGAATGCGGTTCGGACCCATCGGGCTTGGCGGTCCGAATCGCCCCTTATTTTAAACAGGGATCCTTAAATAAGGGCAGTCCAGATCCTTTTTTAATAAAAGTTCCGGATTGCACCCCTTTTTCATCCAGGGACCTTTTAGCCATGTGACCCGATTCCTTTTTGAATAAAAGGTCCGGATCGACTACCATTTTCATTCAGAGTTTGCTGGGGAACCTATCCGGACCCTTTTCTAGGCGGTCCGGACCATCTGCCTTTTTCATGCAGGGATCTTTTTCTGGCCTTTTCTCATCTTCAAATTCTCGTAACTTTTACACCGTAGCTCGGATTGAAGTCTCATTTCTTCCAATGTTCTTGTGAGTGAAAAATATTCAACTCTCTAGTTAGCTTCGATTCCGAACTACGGCTTCAAATTATGAAATTGCTCTTTGACTTTCCTTCTTTGATTTCTTTCGATGATTTTCCAATTCCTTTCTTTCTCAATGCTTTAAATACCTGTAAAACTCATGAGAAATACATGAAACTAGATGTACTTGTTAGAAGGAGTCAATAGCAAGGAAATGCGATAATTTAACTCATTTTACATTACTCGAGATGATTAAATTCCCAAAATTAAGGGGATAAATTCGAAAGAATTTTTGCCTAATCACACCGTTATGACTTACTCCTAAACTCTCACCTCTACCCAAAATTGGATTAAGAACCATCTTTCCAACCTTCTTAGATGTGTTCTCTAATGGGGTTTTGACCTCCCGAGCACGTTCGATATCACTCTCGAGTTGGGATACACGTGTCATCAGACTAGACATCGTGTTGATCAAATAACTCTTTCCCCATCCTAAAGCTATCAGCTGTTCACTCAAAGAAACCTTAACTTTTTTCGAGTTGACTCGCTTTTACCTCAAACTCCCTCAAAACATTTAACTCTCTCTCCAAATCTGTCACCCTAAGACTCAACTCCTTATTTAATATTTTAGTCTTTAAGGTGTCGGTGAACAAATCTCTAAATGGGATCTGGAGCCCACTATCACCCTCACTAGCCCACTCACTCTTAGACTGGCTAGAAATACCCAAATCATCCTCGGGGGTTTCACGCGCACAAGTATCCTCGTTGTTGTGGGACAAACTAGGTGTGCTCACTTGACTAGCAGCAAAAGCAACAAACTTCCCATGTGACGACTCATCCCTGGAATCTTTCACCTCTTCCTCACTATCGCTAAGAGTGGTTGGCATGAAAATACTTTTCCCCTTTATCTTTAGCCAAGTTGGACACTCAAATGCTCTATGGACTTTCCCCTCACACTCAAAACACTTTTCTTCCTCCACTTTCTTACCCTCTTTCTCACCACTCTCTTTGGCGTCATTTTTATTTTTCTCTAAAATATTTTACTGGAAGAATTTTGTTTTGAAAACTTGAGAAACTTTTTTTAAAATTCGCAAGCATCGCCATATCAAAATCAGACTCGTCTTCAGACTCGGACTCACAAAACTCAATTTTCTTTTCTTCTTTGACTGATCTTTAAGTGATATCCCTCTATCCTTAGGCTTGGCAGTGTCAGGAAACATGCCAATCTCATATGTTTGGAGGTCTCCAACCAACTCATCTAATTTCATACGATTCATATTACCTAAGGTATTTAAAACAGTTGCTTTAGGGATAAAATGTTTTAACAGTGATCTTAAAATCTTTTTAACCACTCGTGCATCAGGTATAGGCTCGCCAAGCTTGAAACTAGTGTTGACAATGTCAGATAAACCTCCATAAAAGTCATCAAAACACTCAGTCTGAAGCATGGTTATCGTTTCAAATTGAGTAGTTAAATTTTGAATTTTAGACTCTTTTACCGTGTTACTACCTTCGTGAGTGTGTTGAAAACATCCCACGCTTCTTTAGACATGGTGCACGTCATATTACATTGGAACTCACCGGGGGTGATGTGTCCAAAAATTGCACTAAGCCCACGTGAATTAAAAGTACTCCACCTAAACTCATCCTCAGTCCAGTCTGACACAGATTTTAAATTCGTGACATTATTCACGGTGACAGTTGGAGGAGTCCAGCCTCTTTCACAAATGACTCAAACTCTCACATCGATTACTTTTAAATATGATTTCATGCGGAATTTTCAGTAACCATAATTAGACCCATCAAAAATTAGCAATCGATTATACCACTATAAATATGAGTTATGTTGCAAAGTTTGAATCTCTAAGTTTTAATATTGAATTTGATGTTCTTGGACCCATAAGATGGTGTAAAAAGATTTAAAAACAATTTTCTATACTTACCTTGGGTTAGGGTATCGATTGGAACTATTTTAGAGCTTGGTTTGGGCGTTAATTGAGGTTTTGGAGGCTTCATCTTCGTCTTTAGCCCGTTTTGGGTTCTGCCCAAAACTGAATCGATTTAGACTAGTGGCGAATCAATTTGGTACATGAAATTGTATATCATTTTATTAAGAATGCATGGCTGCTAGTTTCATATTTTTTTAATTTTTTTAATTAGTTATTCTACGGAACGGTGTGCGAGAGCAAAATCTTTAGTTTGTGATTTTGGGATGGACATTAATGTTTGCACAATTATGTTTAGAATGATTATAAAACCTTGTGGATTTATTTTCTAAGTTAATATGAATTGATAGTTGACAATGAGGTCTACAAATCTTAGAAGTCGTTAATGGAGAATGGGGAAAATGACCAGATTCTAATTCTAGGCAAGTCTGGGTTTACTATCCGGTCCAAATCGATTCAGCCTCTTGAGCGAATTGATTAAACCCAAGTAAAATCGATTTGTCTTCATGAGGGGAATGTAACACCTCTTATTTTAATGACCTTAAAAATGAGATAAATTAAAAGTAAATGGGTTAAATTAATGGGGATTAATTAGATTTATTTATGTGAAAATAATTGGAATTAATCCGGATTGAATATTACTAGAGTAAAGTAATATGTGATTGATATTAAATATTAGTGATTAAACGTAATATACGATTATGAATTTATAAAAATTATCGGGATTTATAAATACGACAATTACGGTAATTAAAGCGGGACGCACGTGTGAGTCATGTCGGGACTATAATTGAATGGAATGAAAACTAAATAATTTTTATATCATCCGAATGGTCATTTGTTGTATGCCAAGGCATTCGAAGGGGTGTAAATAGTTAGAAAAATCTACTGGAGGATTTGATTTGGGTCTCGGGTCAATTTGGAACCGAATAGACACTCCAAAGAGGTATTTTGGTCATTTTACTTGGGAGATGAATAATACTTACAAAATTTGGGTATTTTTATATAAGTTAAGAGATATGTTAGCCAAAGGTTTATTCACCAAAACCCTAAGATATATCCATTGAGAAAAGGGAAATATTTCTCTAGGAAAGGAAGGGTTGATCTAGGAAAACCAAGGGACAAAGGCACCTTGCACCACCACCGTCGCCACCGGAGAGTGACCGAAAAAGAGAGGAACACCATAACATCATTTTCTCCAAAGGTTCAGACCTACAAAATCAAAGGCAAGTGTTTTAACTCTTGAAATCTATAGCCTGTATGTTGTTTATGGTAGATAGAAAAAGATTTTTTTTTTAAGTTTAATAAATTAAAGATGAATTTTAATGATTTTTATTTAATCCTTGAAATGGAAAACATGTAGGATTAATCCCTTGTTGATATTAGAATTAACATCACGAAACTTGGGTTTATTTGATGAAGAAATTTGGGGTTTATACGTGTTTTTAAGTAAGAATGATAAAATGCAGATTTTCTGAATTAAAACGGGATTAGCACGATTAATCGAAATTCCATGATGATTTTGATATGATTTTATATTACAAATCATGTACAAACTTGGGTATATCATTTGGGATGAATTATAAGGAGTTTGGGATTATTTGGTAGAGGTTTTAAGGATGAATTATGTTACAACCCGTAGGTAGAAATATATAGAAAAGGATGAACATTGTATGATAATGTTTGGAATGTTTATATATATATGATGATTTGTGTGTATGACATACCTAGCCTACTTGCTATCGATGGGAGGTTTGCGCGTTGAGGACAGTCATATCCTGATGAGCCTTTGGGGGGATTTTTGACTTATGCCTCAGAATATAGAACCTAGGTACGAGATATCTGTGATAATGATAGTGATGACGATGACGGACATATGGGTGCGTAGGTAAGTGCATATCCCATAGGCTTGGAACTATATTCGCCTCCAATATGTGCGATTTGATATGATGGTTCGAGTGAGATACTAAACCAATGGTCCTTTGTGCAGTGATGAGATGTACCCGGACATAATAGCAGAATATGTATGCATCGCGGTTGAGTCTCGGGGTGCAGTGTTGTATATACATAATAGCATGAATGTATATATATACTTGTGATATTATCTACTGTGTGAATTAAGTAGACATGAATAATAATGAAATATGAAATGAATTAAGTTGGTGAACATTTAATTAAATTAAATTGAAAAAGTCCTTATCCATGTTAAATAGAAATTGGATATATATGTATTACTTATATTGCGAGAGAAATACGTGGGAGCGATAATGGGCTATGTTTAGATGTTAGACTGGAAATAACTAGTTAGCGTGGGAATAGTAACTAGTATGGATTGAATTTACGTTAGGCGTGCACACTAGATGAGAGGTGAGAATCTGAAGAGAGAGTTCGAGAATCTAACATGCTCATAATAATTGCTTGATTGCACTTGTTAATCACTTGATATTTTTAAAAATATTTTACCATTGGTCTCTGACCTGTTTTCTTCCATATTCTCGCCTTCCTTGCATCTTCTATATTAGGTGTCCAGTCATAGGAATGCCAGGCATAGAGGATTGGATACTTGACATACTATGGATGCTATGGAGTTGCAGGCTATGCTTAAATGCTTTCATTCTCTTGATTTATACATCCGTAGTAGTTAGTTCATGTAGGGCATGTCGCCCAAGGATTCTAGTTATTTCGATTCTATCTCAGACAGTGGTTACTTATGTCAGTTTATTTGGATTATTGTATTGAGATATTTAAATTGGGGAGTTTATTCCAGTTACATTTAATTCAGTTGTGATGTTACTTATCTATTACGCATTGTTGTGGAATGGATTACATGAAATTGTTTGTAATGGTAAAATGAGATTGTATTAAATTAAAATTTGAAAGGTTTTTTAACACCTACTTAATCGAGTATTAGGTGATTAACAAAAAAAGAGAATATTTTTCGACATTGATGTTAAGAATGAACCAACTGTATACTCTGATTTAATTGGGTATATGACTGATTACCCGGTATTTAATTGAGAGGGGTGTTACAGGGAATCGATTCGGTCCCTGAAGTTGGGTCGGTTCATACTGGGGGAAATTTTCATGAGATTTTTACGAACTCATTCGATTAGGCATGAATCTATCCAAGTGAGTGATGCTTGACATAATTGGGAAGTTAAGTTTATTAGTTTGTAGGCAACAAGGCAAAGTGTGCAATGTTATTTAAGGTAGAAGAATGTTAGGACTTTAATAATTTTTATTATCCGATATTAAGGATTGGATTAGACTAAGTGGACACACGAGGGAGAAATATCCTATGGTAGTGTGTATGCATTGTGCTTAGTTCAGGTCTTGAGATATGATAGGCCTTAAATTTATTTAATAATTAAATAAGGAAATATATATATATATATATATATACACACGTTACGAGAGAGTGTGTATATATGTAGAGATAGATAGAGATGCAATAAAATAGGAGTTTAATTTAATAAGTTTTAGAGTTAATGATTCTAAGAACGTAAGAATAATCCGATGTTTAGGGATTTAATTTATTTGGAATTCGCTTGAGTATATGTGCAGTATCCTACTTGTTTATATATGTTTAAGCTGGTTTTGAGAGATTATAAACCTAATTTAAATAAGGATCCAACGCAGTGGGGACCTCACTAGTTAGGTACGCTCGAGTGTATGCATTATCTTGTGTCTATATATATTGTGCGATTATGTGGACATACTTGTACTCGTGGTTAATCTATTGGTTGGGCGTTGCATTCAACATCGGACCATGTACCATACGCTGGCTGAGATGTGTTTCCGTAGTGGAGGTTAGTATTTTAGACCATGCGTTCTGGGATGTCCCCTTCATGATGAGAGAAGTTTCATTGATGGGAGATATTAGTCGGGTTGGGTATGGTCCCGTTAATGGTGCTACTGCGTAGGATCGATCCCATCATTTTGTGCATATTGCTTAATCTTGTTAGCTGTTGGCTTCCTACGAACTTTTCGATAGAGGCACATATATATATATATATATATATATATATATATATATATATATATATATATATATATGTGTGTGTGTGTGTGTGTGTGTGTGTGTGTGTGTGTGTGTATTACGTAAGAATTTATGTCGTCTAATGATAGACTTTGATAATGAACCTTATGGCATGTTTGATACTTTATGTGGTTTACTTGTATTTTCACCATGGCTTCCTAAACTAAACCTTTTGTCGCACATATCTTGTCATAATAGTCAAATGTCCCTCGTGAGTGACATTGCGGGGGTAGGTATTTGGCTTGTATTTTTATATGTGTGACTGGTTACATTCCTTTGTCGAGGGTATGCAGTTGCGACCTATCCCTTATGGTAATTAGATAATAATTCATTTAACTAAAGGATACTTAAACAGGATAAGCATTATATTTATGATGTTAAGAATACGTAATAAAAATATGTGTGGACCTTAAAGTGAAAGGTAACATTCCATGGCAGTTGTACATCACGTGATAGTGCTTAATTGTCTAAATATAGAAACTTATAGAATAGTTAGGCCTTGGGTTGGTACATGTGCATAGTGTTGTACTTAGGTGAGAGATGAGATATTCATTGCATATGAGAGGCGATGGGTGACATGTATTGCGAATTGACTACATCATTATTTATTGGTATTAAAAGTCAGTACTTACAACTTTAAGGCGCTAACCCAAATTATAAAATGCCCCCCCCCCCCCCCCCCCCAAGATATTATTATTTTATAAATTGTTTAACAGGAATAGGCAGTCACACTTGCATTTGTGGCTATCCAGCTTGGTATTTGCAAAGGTTGAGTTGCGGGTTCATTATATTTATCAGCATATTCGGAGTTACGTGTAAGGGTTACCCTTATACTCTATTTCTATTTTAGTTATAATTTTATGGTTAGAGGAAGTTCAGTTCACTACACCAAAATGCGCCTTTAGTCACAGTATTTTACCGTTACTAGAAATATAAGAAACGGACTTTTCCAATAGTATTTTACCGTTACTAATTCTAATTTAGTAATGGACTTTTGTGTTATTAATTTGACCTTATTATACCATTTTTAAAACATTTTGTCTGATTTTGTAACGGTAAAGGTTTGTTAGTAATATTAATACATATTTAAAAATATATATATTTTTCAAGATTCAATATCCTGGATTTAAACAAATTCAATTATTCTTACCACTATTCAAATCCTAGGAACATAGACAAAAATATTCCACATAAATAAGGGCATTATATTCAACATTTACACTTTATATAAGCCTCCCCTCTTTATTTACAAAACAAACTTAAACCGAACAAATGAAATATCGTAATACAGTTACCTTAAAAACTACATTATTTTCATAAATGCATCCAATATAAAATCCTAATACAATCATCCCGAAATGAGACGTTTTTATATTGTAACCAAGCATATGAAATATAAAAAAGAAGTCTGTTGCTATTGACTATCAACTTCCGTTTTGTTATCATCGCCATCAATGCTATAACCCCCAACGCTAGAAACTTGATGAGGATCCAAAAATGACATTCTGTCAAACAAAATAAAATTATAATATCAATATTTAGTCATACAAAATAAATTTCGTACAAAAATTTATCCACTGGCAAATTTAATTGTACAAACACTGTAAAAAATTGCACAACACTGTAAAAAAAAGGGTGAAATAAGACCCAAAAAAATTGCTAATTCTCGACATGCTCGTGGTTATAATGATAAGTTCTATGGTTAATTCTCTTGTAAACATTAATCATAAGTGTAATAACGCTAGATGTCCACTCTTTCAAACACTTATGATGCCATGACAAATGAATCCTAACAAACAGGCTAAGGAGATGACAAATTTAAAAAACAATCTTAGTTTACATACACAGTAACTCATTTGAACAACTAATATATATATAATGAATCAACTAATGTTGAAATGATCATAATAACTTACACGTCCATATCCATTAAATAAGGCACCATTAATTGCTCTTCAATATCACAAATTACCTAACACAAAAAAAAATTCAGTAAACCCACAATACATAGTAAATTAGGTAATTCAACAAATTACCTAATTTCACCCCTGCCCACGTGAGGAGGCCAATGGCAGATAATGAATCAATGGCTAAGAAAAAATTCTAAGGTTATGTGTGTATCCATCCTTGACATAATATTCCATTTCAAGCACTATAAAAGGTTATAGGGCCATTTCTCTCTAAGAGCTAAACTCAGCATGCATGGTATGAATGAAAATCCCATTCTAGTATCAAAGGAGAAGGATAAAGTTGGGAGGCCTTTACCTCCCTCTTCACATGATAACTCCAAATAAGAAGAGGACCAGCTCCTCAGAAGTAAAAAGAAACAAAAAGATAACCACGAGACACATGAAGACATGGATATGGAAAATCACGTGGACACTCCTACACTCAGTAACTGCTCACACAGTGACAGCGAGGATCACAACAAAGGGAAATTGCCTCCCAAGGTGAGCCCTCCATAACAAATACGATTGATTTAAATATGGAGTATATGGTAGAAAACAAAGTCAAAACTAGAAGGTGATGTCCTACAAGTATGTGGTAAGTAAGGAAACCAATTCAGACATCATCTTTGATGATGAGAAATATATGTGGTCTGATGAGGAAGTTGACGCGCCCACGAAGAGTAATAGTCAGAAAATAATGGACTTAAACCTTAGCCCAGTGGAGGAAGAGGAAGACCCACTTTGCCCAGTTATTACTATTCCACCAAAGCAAGTTGATAAACTCAGAAGGAAATGGAATGACAGTGTTATAGTTAGCCTCCTGGGAAAGCCTATTAGTTTTAAAGCCTTATGCGCAAGAGTCCAATCTCTATGGAACCTACAAGGAGATTATGAAGTGATAGACTTAGAGGAAGTCCACTTTCTCTTCAAGTTTAGTATGAAAGAAGATTTTCACAATGTGCTAACAAGAGGCCCCTAGGTTATAAACAATCATTACCTCATTATGAGGAAATGGATCCCTAATTTCAACCCCCTGGAATCAAACAGAGTTATGACTGCATTATGGGCTAGACTACCACGCCTCCCCATTGAATGGTTTGACGAACGAATCCTCTTCCAAATCCCATGTAAACTTGGGAAGCCTATTAAAACAGACTACAATTCCACCTCATCAACTAGAGGCAAATATGTTCGCATTTGCATTAAGGTGGACCTCTCCAAGCCTCTTATCCCTAGCTACAAACTGGATGGGCGAAAATATAGGGTTGAATATGAGTTTCTTCCTTATATATGCTTTAAATGTGGAAAGATAGGCCACAAATCTGAATTCTTCCCTCTTTATGCGCCCCAACAGGTGCGTAATACTCCACCGGAGACTTCTACCCAAAAAATAATGGTGCCGCTCAAACTCCGATGACCAATAACGGCTATATTGGAACAAGTATTGGTGAGGGAAATATGGTAAATGAGGTACTTGGAGAGAATAAAAGGGATGAAGAGTTTGGCCCTTGGATGCTTGTGCAGCGAAACCAAAGACATCAGACCTCAAAGTACAACCATAATGGCACAAAAGATATACAAGGTAAGAGTAATAATAGGTTTGTAGTACTAGATAATAGCAGGCATGATAAGCAACAGGTGAGCAGTAGAAGGGTTAATGGGAAAGGACACCTCGGTTCAAATCATTCTTTGAGTGGAAGTTACGCTAGAGCCAAGTCACATGTCAACTCCCCATTGGAGGAACTTATTGACCAAGCAAAATTTATTAATAATACAGGGATGGGAGGAGACAGGCAGCAGTTAACGTCGTCAAAAATGGGAGCAAGTAAGACCCCGATCCTCAGCACGAAAAGGCTATCAACCCAAACAACTGTAGCATCCAATTAAATATGAAAGGCTATAGGTAGACCTGCCACATAATTGGTAGACGAGTCTACTAATAACCGTCAGTTAATGGGACATGCTAGTGTATGGACTAGTGGGACAGGTGTAATTGCTTCTGATATTACACCACCTACCCTAATAGCTTCCAACGTAAATGAAAATATTTATGATATTCCTCACGACCCTAAAGGAATATTTGCAAATAGAGTTAACAGGAGCTTTGGCTTCGAATTTCAGTCAGTTATTACCAAAAAAACCTAATGGAGTGTCCTTTCAATATTGCGATGTTGGGGAACGTCAAGATAAAAAAGGAGGTACTGTCAATAGGAGAAATAGTGGTGAACCTAGAGAACATAATAGAGGAAGACCTAATGCTCAAAACCAACTGGAATGTATCGCAAGTCCAACCGAATGTGTCTAGAGTAATGTGGAAAATGATGGACTATCCCCAATGGCAGAGTAAGGGCCTTGACCAATTTTATTACTCTTTTGTCATAAATGGTTGCTATTATTTGGAACTGTCGTGGGGCAAACAAACCCCTTTTCAAACCCACCCTTAAAGAATTAATGCTATACCCCTGATGTTGTGATCATATTAGAGACTCACATTCGCATTACTAGTGTGGTGGAGTTTTTCAATAGCTTAGGACTTACCGGGAAAATTGTTTTCGAACCCCTTGGCCAGTCGGGGGGGTATTTGGGTGACTTGGAATCTAAATTTAATCCAGATTCATTATCTTGTGATATCCCGTCAAGCCATCCACGCTATGGTGAAGAAAGCAAGTTATAAAGAGTGGTTACTCTCTACAGTTTACGCTAGCCCTCTCCCGCGACTGAGAATACAACTTTGGGAGAACTTGACAGATATTGCAGAGTTTATGGATGCCCTATGACTTGTGGCAGGCGACTTTAATGATCATATGGACAGATCTAGATAAAAAGTCCTACTCTAAACACGTGGCTACCACCAAATATTCCAGATTCATCGACAACATCAATAACTGTAACCTGTCCGATTTGGGGTGCAATGGGCCTCGTCTTACCTGTACCAACAGTCGGGAGGGTTTTTCCAACACTATGATCTGGCTCGATAGGTGTCTTGCCACCAATGGTTGGAGGCTGATGTACCCGAACGCTACTATCGAAAATGTGCCTAAGACTACGTCGAATCATTGCCCGATGGTGCTTCGCTTTGAAGGTACAATTTCTGATGCAAAACTTCATAAACCTTTTAGATTCCTCTCTTGCTGGTTTGATAGGAAAGACCTCAAAAAATTAGTTAATAAGACTTGGAATAAACACTCAAACCTTGAAGATAATATTAACAAGTGTACTAACTCTATAAAAGAATGGAATAAAAATGTTTTTGGAAATATCTTTCAAAATAAAAATTGGATCTTGTGGCATCTCAAGGGTATCCAAAAGGCCCAGGAAAACATTTTCTCCCACAGTCTTGACATCCTCGAAAAAAATCTCCGGACTGATTTCAACATTATTTTAATTCAAGAGGAGAAATATTAGCGTAAAAAATCTAGAATCCAGTGGATGAGTGAGGGAGATAGAAATATAAATTTCTTCCACACTTCCACCATTATTAGAAGGAAGAAGAATAGAATTGATCATATCATGATTAACGGGGTGTGGAAAGATAATTTTTCCACCTTTATCACTCACATCAATGACTACTTCAAAAACCTGTTCCAAGCTGAGTTTTCGTATGATATTAGGAGCCAAATGTATGACTACCCTCACCTTAAATTTGAGAATAGGGATAACACAACAACTACTTGCCCCCTTGTGCTTGATGAAGTTAAACGCGCTACTTTTAGTATGAAAGCTAGTAAAGCTCCTGGCCCTGATGGGACCCAACCCATGTTCTACCAACACTTTTGGAGTGACATTAAAGACATTCTGTTTAATTTTGTTAACAAGTGTTGGAGTCAGAAAGACTGTTCCGCTAGTATGAATAATAGTTTTGTGACTTTGATACCTAAACTTGATAATCCTGAAAATATTAGTCAATTCCGCCCTATCACTCTCTGTAATGTCTCTTATAAAATCCTTGTTAAAGTGATAGTTAATAGTCTGCGACCTATCCTTTGTCGAATTATTGACCCGTGTCAGGCTAGTTTCCTTCCGGGTAAACAAACCTCTGATAATATCATCATTACCCAGGAAATCATACACTCTCTTATGAAGAAAAAAGGTAAGGTTGGTGGGGTTATCCTTAAAATTGACCTCGAGAAAGCCTATGACAAAGTTAGCTGGGACTACCTTGAGGAAGTCCTTATGTGGTTCAATATGGAGAGAGGCTTGAGTAAGTTGATTATGAGTTGTGTGAGAAATACCTACACCGCTATCCTTTGGAATGGCTCCCCGCTTCCTAACTTTACCCCCACGAGGGGTCTCAGACAAGGAGACCCAATATCTCCATACTTATTTGTTATGTGTATGGAATACCTCTCTGCAAGTATCTCCGACAAAGTGGGGAGGGGTAGTGGGGAGGGTATCAAAGCGTCCCCGAATGGCCCTTGTATCTCGCATTTCTTCTTTGCGGACGATCTCATCATGTTCTCTAACACGATGACTAACTCTTGTGAGACTGTGTTGGGCACAATTGATGTGTTTTGCCATATCTCGGGCTAGAGAGTTAGCTACTCCAAATAAAAAAAATTATCTCGCCTAATATCCGTAGGCATAAAGCTGCTGGTCTTAGTAATAAATTTGGGATGGGCCTCACCGAGAATCTGGGCACTTACCTGGGGGGCAATCTTATTCACGGTAGGTTCAATAATGCGCACCTTAAAAATGTTGTTGATAAAGTTCAAAATAAGCTTACAGGGTGGAAATCTAGGTTGTTATCCTTTGTGGGTAGAACCACGCATGTTCAATCAGTTACGTCCACAATCCCTACGTATAATATGCAAACCGCTCTCTTCCCCAAGAAAACTTGTGATACACTTGACCGTCTTAATAGAAACTTTATGTGGGGAACTAACGAGAGCAAGAAGAATATCCATCTGGTTAGCTGGGATAAGGTCTGTATGCCCAAAGATAGGGGTGGCTTGGGTATTAGAAATTCCCATGACAATAATAAAGCTACGATTGCTAAATTAGGTTGGAAAATCATGAATAATAGTGGCTCTGTTTGGGCTAATGTCATCACTAAAAAAATATAAAGTTGATCCTAACCCTAAAATATGGTGTAAGAAAACCAACACCTCCCACATTTGGCGTAGCATTTTTAAAAGTAAGGAGGTTCTCATAAAGAACACCAAATGGAATGTGGGGAAGGACAATAAAGTTAATATCATGAAGGACTCGTGTTGTGGAGATGCACCTATTGCTAATTGAAGTGATCATAGACCCATGTGTGATGATAATGTGAGCACCCTCATAACTGATAATGGAGTTTGGAACCTTAATAAGATTCATCATAGGCTCAATGACAAAATTGCGAATGATATAATTAATACGGATCTCCCTAAAGGGGGGGGGGGGGGGGGGTAGAGGAGACATGCCCTCTTGTCAACCGAGCAGTAAAGGTAAGTTCTCTATCCATTTTTGCTATAATATAATTTCTGTGGGGGAGGAGGCTCCTCCCCCTAGAATGGTTGGAAGAATATTTGGAAACTTGGTATTCCTACCAAATTAAAACAGTTTGTCTGGACCATCCTTCATGGCAAACTTCTCACTAATTCCCATAGAGAGAGAAGGGGCCTCACCACGGATAATACTTGCCCTAGATAATCATGTAAGTAAGATCTCAACCACATATTCAGAGAATGCCACTTCTCGAACCAAGTTTGGATGAATCTCAACCCGCCCCTCACCCACAGACAAGGTATGTTCACTGATTTTAATTCTTGGGTAGTTGCACATGTGTGGAATAAAGCGGACAACAATTGGTATGTGACTTTCATCTCTTTCCTTTGGTGTATCTGAAAAACCCGTAATAAACTTGTTTTTGATAATGTTAGCACCACCTCTTATATGGTTAATAAGCTTATTTTTTAACTTAACTGCGATATCTTCAAAACTCATAATAAGAGTATTAACCATAAAGGGGAAAGTTCTAGTACACCCACTTATGCTAGTGCTTGTATTCCAAGGACCTACATGTATCAGACGGACGAGAGCTTTGGCACAAATAGCGGTATGGGAACTTTTGGAGTTGTCGTGCGGGATGATGAAGGAAGATGGATTGTTGGCTTCACTGGACGTATTCAAGGAACAGCTAGCCCATTGAGAGATGAGTTGGAAGGTGTTTTCCACGGGCTTAGCATTGCTACCAGAGAGAGGTGGAAGAGCGTCTGCCTCAATACCAATTGCCTCGAGGCCATCCAACTCTTGGAGTCGGAGGGCAAGGGGAACCATCTCGTGGCTAATATCATTGAAGACTATTGTGATCTCGTAAGTGGACTCAAAGCCAAGGTCATGCATATCCCGAGAGAGAAGAACATCCAAGCAGATTGCATGGCCAGAATTGCAAAAGACTCCCAGGATCTCTATTTGGAGTATGAGCATACCCCGGAGCGGCTGCTCGTGATGCTCGGTCGTGCCGATTTTGATAACCCCATGATCTATTCCCATTTCTGTTTTTTTTTTTCATTTTCCTTCTTGTAACCAAAAAAAGGTTATGCGTAATCTCAAATTATGCCTAAAAACACGGTGCAAATTTCAAATTTCCCAAAAAGATTGTAACCAACAGTCAAGATAGAGGTGGTGTTGGGCGTGTGAAGTTGGGACGCTTACAATCACAATTGCACACGCTTCTTTATTCTTTCACCACGCGTTGGGATCTCCGGGTGTAGAGAACGCTCTAGTAAACAAAAATTCAACATCAATTAGTATGTAGCAATTTATCCTGCAAAACATACAACATCAAGACCCATTTGGCAAAAATACACGGCTCGCTCATCTCACAAAGGCTCGACACCCAACACCTTGTCGTTAGTTCAGCGTCGACCGTTGTAAGGGAAATTCTGAAGACCCACGACCGCATGCTCTCTACTCCACTCGCACCCAAATCCACCATCCCCCATCTTCTTTGGGAAATTCTTTGGTTGGGCCTCCAGCGAGTATAGTGAACAATAGATCAGGGTAGTTTTTACAAAGTCTAGTTAATAATGGACTCAATTATGCTGTTGTCTATAAAGATATAAAAAGAATAATTATTGGGCCCACCACAGAATAATGTGTCGTTGGACATGTAAGGGATGGTTCTATAAAGATATAAAAAGAATAATTTGGTGTTTTACAACGTACCCAGCACCGGGTGGGTGAGAAGGGATGACCAAAATAATGCAGGGGTTGTGGATGGAAAACTAAGGGCTGAGTAGAGTTGAGCTATAATTACAACATATAACATTATGCCTATATTATACATTGATGCTGAGGGGAGTTGAGCTACAGTTACATCATATAACATTATGCATAATAATGTTGTTATACATTGATGAACTCAGAAATTTAAACTCAAAATATAGGTATATGTATTAGATCTCCACAAGTCAGCTCGATTGTCTAGCAAGAATTCACTTGAGAGTCAATTTCATTTTAATCATCATAGAAGCATAAAATATACTACAAAGAAGTTGAAAAGTTACCAAGACTTTAAGGCAACAAACAGAGAAATTACAGCATATACTTGAGGACAACTTCGATTTTCCACTTGGATAAGAAGTCAATTGAGGTTGACTAACACATGAACTCGTAAGATGGTCCACCAATCGAAAATTCTTGTCATGAAAATACATAGAACTTATACCTATTAATATCATAATCACAAGATTCAGTAGTAGCACTGATAAAATGACCACACACATTAGGATACTTGAACAATATTAATTTAATGAGGTTCAAAGTAAAAAGTTCACTTTAAAAATCAATGTTTCAAATTTCATGATATTCGTGTAAGTTTTAGTTTTGGTTAACATATCAACAAACTAACCTGCTTCAATGAGAACATTGACCAATAATCAGTTCTACTAAAAAAAGGAAATCTAATTCAATAGGAGATAATTAGATGGGTAAAGTTCTCTTAATTCTTAACATTACGAAAAAAATTACAGCAAGCAAAAACATCGAAATAAACACCCCACAAACACAACTTTTTAATATAAAAATCAGTCTCCTGAAGAAAATAGGATAGGGAAACAGAACACACACATAAACACACATAGAATAAATTCGAATTTGTAATATAAAAAGAGAAAATCTTTATGATCTTATAAAGAACCCATTAACAAATACCCGTAAAAACTTCGAAGTTTTACAGCAGAATAGAAACTTTGAAATGATCAACACAATAGACCCATTCATTCTTAAGACAAAGATACGTATATATAAACCATATAAAGTGGGTAACCTTTAAAAAGATTAACGAAAACGCTAAATGAATGAGAGATCTTTAATTTTGTGAACGTTACCTGAAACCAATAGGGACTTTGAAAATTTGATCAAAGAGAGAATATCTATTAAACCGATTGGTAAATATCCACCAAACCAACAAATATAGCACACACATATATAGACACACATGATACATACAGATACATGTTTATATATGTATATATGTATACAATGTATGTTGAATGATGATAAACAACTCACAAGATCTGTGAACAGCAAGGGATAATGAAAGGAGGTTACAAATATTAAAACACGACGACGACTTCAATATTGTAAAAGAGAAGAAAATATGATGAGTAGAAAGTTGCTGACTATAGACCCAAAAGAACCCCACTCGAATGACCTCTTATTTGAGTGGGGTTAGGGGTGGGGTAGTTGTTACTCACATGCTTTCTTTACTGAAGTTGGCGATAACGCTGGTGTCTTGCAACAAGCTTGGTGACATCGGATAATGATCGACCCTGTCACCAATCTGATCTTTCTGAAGGGCCTTTCCTTTATTAATCTTCAAAACATTGATTTCATGGTTCAACTCGTTTTCCCAATTCTGAAAGTTCAAACTCATGGAATTCATGGAATCCATTTTATTATGTTAGACACCATATTGAGGAAGGACTTGGTTTCTCACAGGTTTTGAACGACTCATTGATCGAGGTGTGTCTTTTTTCAGCAGGAGAAAAGCTTTTGGTACCGGTTGGAAGCAACCGGATTATTACACCGGCTGAGGTGGCAAGCTGACATGGCTTGTGAATGGGTGGGTAGGAGAGATTTTCTTTTGTGGGTAATCCTTGTTTCAACTGTTTTATCAATTATTTTTCTTCAAATTGTTAAAAAACAATTTTTATATCTAACACAACATGATTTTAATTTTTGTATCTAACATAAATAAATAAAAAATATTTTTTTAATAACATAGGATTTTTTTTATAGAAATATTTTTCTAGTACCGTTTTTTATCGCAATTGGTTAGTGTCGCTGACGCAGATCCACATTCCTTAATGAATGTGGATCCGCGCCAGCGGCACTAATCAATTGCGATAAAAAGCGGCACTAAAAAAATATTGTCTTTAACAACTTAGTGCCGCTTTTTATTGCAATTGGTTAGTGTCGCTGGCGCGGACCCACATTGATTAATGAATGTAGGTCCGCGCCAGCGGCACTAACCGATTGCGATAAAAAGCGGCAGTAACCAATTGCGATAAAAAACGGCACTAAAAAAATAAATTTATAAAAAAAAATCCTAATTTGATGAAGAAAATATTTTTGAGTGTCACTTTTTATCGCAATTGGTTAGTGTCGTTGAGGCGGACCCACATCGCTTAATGAATATGGGTTCGCGTCAGCGGCACTAACCAATTGCGATAAAAAGCGACACTAAAAAAATATTTTCTTTAACAACTTAGGATTTTTTTTATAAAAATATTTTTTAGTGTCAGTTTTTTTAGTGCCGCTTTTTATCGCAATTGGTTTGTGTCGCTGGCGCGGACCCACATCGCTTAATTAATGTCGGTCCGCGCCGGAGGCACTATTCAATTGCGATAAAAAGCGGCACTAAAAAAATATTTTTTTAACAACCTAGGAATTTTTTACAGAAATATTTTTTTAGTGCCGCTTTTTATCGCAATTGGTTAGTGTCGCTGCCGCGGACCCACATTTCTTGATGAATGTGGGTCCGCGCCAGCGGCACTAACCAATTGCGATAAAAAGCGACACTAAAAAAATATTTTTTTCACAACTTAGGATTTTTTCATAAAAATATTTTTTTTAGTGTCGCTGGCGCGGAGCCACCTAAAAAAATATTTTTATAGTTTAAAAAACTGTATAATTAAGTTTTTTATAGAAATAATTTTTTTTAATCACAAATGAGGAATAAATATGGATAAAGAATAAATGAGGAATGCCAAATGAGTGCCACATCACAAATGAGGAATGCCAAATAAATGGGCCACCTCAACCGGTGGATGAATCCGGTTGATTGAACCGGTCCCTATAGCATTCATCATGCCTCATACACTCAATTGCTGTTATCATATGTAGGGGTGGTCATTCGGTCTCTTAATGAATGCGGGTCCGCGCCAGCGACACTAACCAATTGCTATAAAAAGGAGCACTCAAAAAAATTTATAAAAAAATCCTAAGTTGTTAAAAACAATATTTTTTAGTGCTATTTTTTATCGTAATTTGTTAGTTCCGTTATTGCGGATCCATATTAATAACAATATTGTGATCGTGTGTCGATCTCTGTGTCGACGTAGCTTTTCTCAACGTTGAGTCATATTTTTTTCATAACGTTGGTGCAGACCATTTTTACTATTTTAAAAATAGTAAAAAAATTATTTTTTTGTGAAATAGTAAAAAATAGTAAAATTAATAGCATTGCTCTTTTTGTGTGGCCAATAGCACTGCACTTTTTGTGATAAAAACAAAACATTTTTTAATGAAAAAACATTTTCAAACTAGTTTTAACACAAAAAATAGATTTTGGCAACAAAAAAAGGTTTTGCCGAAAAATAAAAAACAACATTTATCAAAATTTAAAAAAGTTTAAAATTGATTTGTTATATGATGCGGATCCGCACCAGTGACGATAACCGATCGCTGACAATCTATTTTTGTGTTAAAACTAGTTTTAAACTGTTTTTTTACTAAAAAAATATTTTTTTCATTAAATTGTTGTTTATGTTTTTTTCGATAAAACTGTTTTTTGAATAAAACTAGAGCAACTTGGATATGAGACATAAAAATACGATCGCTGACCAAAAAAGAGAAATGTTTTTGGTATCGCATATATCAACCGGATATATGCACCGACTGACGTGGCTAGTTGAGTTGGTAGCCCCACCAAATTTAATAAGCCAAAAAAAGAACCATATAAATAGAGTTGGCAGCTCCACCTTATAAATATTTTTTTTTAGAAAATATAACTTTCAAATTAAAAAAAAATCAGTCTTATTAAAAACATAAATACAAGCTATATAAAAATATATATATTAAAATTATATGTACTAATATACGACAAGACAAGACACGAAATCATTTTTTTTTACTTAACACAAACCAATTAAAAAATTACACAAGGCGATTATAAATCTTTTATTTTTTAACAAACACGTTCACGGTCCAAATAAAAATGTGACGCGACATTGAGTTGTATTTTGTTCATACCGTTGGAAATGACCATTTTTTTATTTTTCGGCAAAACTTTTTTTTTTGCTAAAATCTTTTTTTTGTGTTAAAACTAGTTTTAAAATGTTTTTTTACTAAAAAAATGTTTTTTTTCATTAAATAAATAATGGGTGTAAAATAAGAGAGTTATGCTTGTGTGGGTGAGTGGGTGTCAACCACATCAGCCGGTTGCTAAAACCGGTGCAAAACACCCGGTACCATTAGCATCCCTCTTTCAGCAGTCTGTAACCACACAGTTTCTAACCTCTGCTCACAGATAATTGATTCTTTTCTCTGGACAGGAATAGGCGGTTTCCACTCTTTCAAGACATTAATTTTAACATTCTTTTCAACCAATAAGGCTGGAAATTCAATATCATTAAAGCTTCCTCTTAATATCTTTAGTGGGTCCTGCTGCGAATCGAGATCAGAATAAAGATCTATCCGTTAAAAGTAAATTTTAATATATGAGTTATATATAAAATAAATATGAATTATACGCTATCAAATAAAAGTAGGTCAATTAAAGTGATTAATTTAAATTTTGGGATCTTACTAATGTATTATTAAAGTGTGGATTTTATTGTGTAGAGACAAGCGTAATTTCTATTTTTATGATGGGTTAAAATAGAAATATACGAAATATGAAAAGACACGATTGTATTATAAATAGGGGTCATGGTCTCCAGATCACACAACACCAATCTTCTGATTCCCATTGTCAGAGAGAAATTTAGAGAGGAAATAAAAGTGTTGATCTAGAAGAGCATAAGACATCAGACTCAGATATTTTAACTTCCTGTCATGAATTCAGGTACGCTTCCGCAAAATCAATATTTATATTTCTCAATAATTCAATATGAATGTTCCTGTTTGTGTGATAGTTTTCACAAAATAGAAATTAATCCATCATGTGGTATCAGAGCTAATTCATGTTGAATTGTTGAGAATATATTAGGAAGGTATTGATATTAATTTTCGACTGTAAATAATTTTTCAAAAAGTTTTAATATTTCAGAAATTTTTTGGATTCAGAAATATTCTCGTTTCATTACGATTCCAACGATATAAAATTCATGAAATTTGGACTAGCGGTTGATTTGATGGTAGTGAAAGGTTAAAGGTTCGACTCTTGGTGTTTCATATTTAAGCGTCTTAAATGATGAAAATTATGAAGAATCTCAAGAGGTTTTGAACCCATGACCTTTCAACTCTGGAGCCAAAGGGGTTTTGAACCCATAACCTTTTAAGTCTAGAGCCAAAGAGGTTTTGAACCCATATACAAATTTAAATTCAAATTTTGGTGTATTTATATATATATTTTGAAATAAATTAATTTAAACAATATGTCACCAAAGTGACCTCTTTTGTTCAAAATTAATTTTATTTTGAAATATAAAAAGAATTATGTGCATGTAATTTATGTGAATATTAATCGTCCCAAAGAAAGATTATTTTTTAACAAAATTACATGTGCCACTTTAATAATAAGCACGTGATAATTATTTAGTTTTACATATGAATAATAAATCGGCCCAAAGGAAGAATTATTATTCAATATGTTCTTATTATCAGTGTTTGATTATTACGGCAAGATATCACTTACAAGTTAATAATTTTTCCAAAGATCCAATATTAATAGAGTGTCCGATATCTTAAAATGGGATTTGTCCTTTATTTATGAATTTATTTTTGATTTAAGACTTATATGAGCTAGTTTTATTTATTTATTGTTCTCTGATTTAGCTATCAATTCTGCTTCCAACATTACTGTCAGTATTAATTCTATTCACATGCTTAATGGCACAAACTTTAAGTCATGGCAAGAGAACCTTCATATAGTTCTCGGTGTCATGCATCTGGACCTTGCATTAAGGGTTCCTTCTCCTGCACCTCTTGTGGATAAAAGTTCCTCTGATGACAAAAAGGACTTTGAAAGGTGGGAGAAGTCAAATCGCATGTGTTTGATGATCATAAGGAAGGCCATTCCAGAAGCATTCAGGGGCACAATATCGGAAACGATAAAGACAACCAAAGAGTTCCTAGAAGAAATTAAGAACAGATTTGCCAAAAATGAAAAGACTGAAACAAGTACACTTTTGGCAAGTCTCATCTCAATTAAATATAAAGGTAATGGGAACATTAGGGAGTACATTATGGAAATGTCTCATCTCGCTTCAAAGTTAAGAGCATTTAAGCTTGATCTCTCTGAGGATTTGCTTGTGCATTTGGTTCTGATATCTCTTCCCACACAATTCAGTCAATTTAAGGTGAGCTACAACTGCCAAAAGGAGAATTGGTCTCTTAATGAGCTCATCTCACATTGTGTGCAAGAAGAGGAAAGACTGAAGCAAGATAAGACAGAAAGTGCTCATTTGGTTAGTACTTCCAAGGATAAGGGGAAGAAAAGAAAGAAGGATAAAGAAGCTGCAGTGGTTCCATATCCAAAGAAACAACATAAAGAAAAAACTGTTGATGGTTGTTTCTTCTGTGGAGCTGCGGGACATAGGAAGAAGCAATGTACCAACTATTATACTTGGCGTGTCAAGAAAGGTACACTTCTTAACCTAGTTTGTTCCGAGGTTAATTTGACTTCGGTACCTAAACACACTTGGTGGATAGATTCTGGTGCAACCACTCACATCAGTGTGTCTATAAAGGGTTGCCTGAGTTGCCAAAAGCCAAATAATGGCGAAAGATACATTTTTGTGGGTGATGGCAAGAAGGTTGAAGTTGAAGCAATTGGGATATTTAGGTTATTATTGAAGTCTAGTACTTATTTGGATTTGAATGAGACATTTATCGTACCGTCATTTAGACGGAATTTGGTTTCTATTTCTGTATTGGACAAATTTGGTTATACTTGTTCCTTTGGAAATAATAAATTTAGTCTTCTTCATAATTCAAATTTAGTTGGTACTGGTTCTTTATCTTATGTAGATAACCTTTATATGCTTGATACTATTGCTTCATATCATGAAACCTTGCAATTAAGTACTCGAGGTATTAAAAGAAAATTAACTAATGAGAATTTTGCATCATTATGGCATAAGAGATTAGGTCACATCTCCCAAAGGAGAATTGAAAGACTTGTGTCAGATGGAATTCTAGATTCCCTTGATTTTTTCAGATTTTAAAATTTGCAAAAATTGCATAAAGGGAAAATAGACAAACATAAGGAGATCTGGTGCTAATGAGGCTACATACGTCTTAGAACTGATACATACAGATATTTGTGGCCCATTCCCTACGGTTTAATGGAACGTTCAACAATATTTTATCACATTCATAGACAATTTTTCACGTTATGGCTACCTTTATCTCATCCATGAAAAGTCCCAATCTCTGGACGTGTTCAAGTCATTCAGGGCTGAAGTTGAAAATCAACTCAGCAAAAGGATTAAAAGCGTCAGATCTGATCGTGGTGGTGAATACTACGGTAGGTATGAAGGTTCAGGTGAACAACGCCCAAGACTATTTGCTAAATTCCTAGAGGAGTGCGGTATCGTCCCGTAGTACACCATGCCAGGTTCTCCAAGCATGAATGGTGTTGCTGAAAGGCAAAACAGAACGCTTAAAGACATGGTAAGGAGTATGATCAGTTACTCTAACTTACCAGATTTACTCTGGGGTGAAGCATTAAAGACTGTAGTGTATATCCTTAATAGAGTACCAACTAAAGAAACTGGATTCCAGAACAGTTAGTTGCTATTTTATTGGATACTCTAAAAGATCTAGGGGTTACAAATTTTATGATCCTACTTCCAAAATAATTTTTGAGACTGGAAATACCCGGTTCTTTGAGGATGTTGAGTTTGTCGAGGGGGATAATGTTAAGGATTTTGGTTTTGAAGAGGAATATGTTGATATTCCCACAACTGTTATTAACATTAATCAGGATCTAATTCCTGACATTGTTCAAGAAGCAGATCCTAATCAAAACAATATCCAAGAATCTCCCATTCTAGAATAACAAACTCTACCACCTCCAGAACCTATGCCATTAAGGAGATCCACTAGAGAAAGAAGAAGTGTTGTGCGAGATAATTACATTGTATTTCTCCAAGAACATGAGTCTGACATTGGTGCGGTGGAAGATGATCCGATCACCTTCCGTCAAGCTATGGAAAGTTCTTCTAAATCTCAAGAGTGGATTGATGCCATGAATGAGGAGATAAAGTCCATGAAGGACAATGACATTTGGGATCTTATCCCATTACCTGAAGGTAAAATAAAAAAAACCATTGATTTCAAATGGATATTTAAAACCAAGAAGGATTCGAAAGGTGATGTGGAGAGATACAAAGCCCGTCTTGTCACTAAAGGCTTTACACAGAAAAAAGGCATTGATTATAAGGAGACTTTCTCCTCGGTTTCATCGAAAGACTCTTTCAGGATAATAATGGCACTTGTGGCGCACTTTGACCTTGAGCTTCATCAGATGGATGTTAAGACTGCGTTTCTCAATGGTGGCATTGATGAAATAATATATACGGTGTAACCAAAAAACTTTATGTCGGGAGATGCAAAGAAAACAGTTTGCAAATTAAAGAAATCCATTTATGGGCTTGAGCAAGTTTCTCGTCAATGGTATTACAAGTTTCATCAAGTTGTCATCTCGTTTGGTTTTGAGATGAATCTGGTTGATGATTGTATATACCACAAGTTCAGTGGTAGTAAGCATATTTACTTGGTTTTATATGTTGATAACATTTTGCTTGCCACCAACGATATAGGTATGTTGCACGAAACCAAAAGATTTCTTTCAAAGAAATTTGAGATGAAAGATCTTGGTAACGCTTCTTTTGTGTTGGGTATACAAATACACTGATATCGCTCTCGGAGTACACTTAGTTTATCACAAAAGAGCTATATCGAGAAAGTTCTTAAAAGATATGGCATGCATGATTGTAAACCAGGTGACACCCTTGTTGCTAAAGGAGATAAATTTAGTCTCAGTCAATGTCCCAAGAATGATTTTGAGATTCGAGAGATGCAAAAGATTCCTTATGCGTCAACAATAGGAATTCTTATGTATGCCCAAGTATGTACGCGTCCGGATATTGCGTACATTGTTGGCATGTTGGGAAGATACTTAAGTAATATTGGAAAGGATCATTGGATAGTAGCCAAGTGAGCCATGAGGTACTTATAGAGAACAAAAGACTACATGCTCACCTATCGAAAGTCAGAACAGTTAGAGATCATCGGATATTCTGACTCCAATTTTGCTGGATGTCAAGATAGCATGAAATCTACTTCAGGTTATATCTACTTACTTGCTGGAGGTGTTGTATCTTGGAAGAGTGTTAAGCAGTCTATTATAGCTTCTTCCACCATGGCAGTTGAGTTTGTAGCTTGTTATGAGACGACCAATCAAGGAATATGGTTGCGAAATTTTGTCACGGGGCTGCATATTGTGGATGGCATTGAAAGACCACTTAAGTTATTTTGTGACAATAAATCAGCAGTATTGTATTCTAACAACAACAGGAGTTCTATGAAGTTAAAGTTTATTGACATTAGGTTCCTAGTTGTAAAAGAAAGAGTTCAAAGTGGACTTATATCTATAGAGCACATTGGAACAAACTGCATGATTGCGGATCCGCTGACTAAGGGATTACCACCCAAGGTCTTCCATGAGCACACTGCTCATATGGGTGTAATTTCTTTTCAGGATATGTCAGTTTAGTGGGAGTTTGTACTTTATAAGCTTTCATAGACATATTTGATTTAATGGATATTGTATGGTTATTTACTGCAGTAAAGTATTAAGTTTATATTCACTCTGACTTTATATAGTTTGATCTCACTTAAGGTTTAGGAGGACCAGTTGGAAATAGGCATGTTAAGATTACATTGCATGAAATTTCCATGCTACACATCCACACTTGATCTTTGTCATTAGTTGCATTGATATATGTGATCATTGATGGGTCTACTTAGGAAATATGTAACGACGATCGCTTTGATTCTATATTAGTGCAATTAATGGACAAGATTGTTAAGATACATAAAGTTTTGATAGCTAAAACTCATGAGCTCATAAATTATAATTCAAATTTATAAAGTTACATATATATATAGCCCAAGTGGGAGATTGTTAGAGTAAAATTTAATATATGGGCTTATATATAAAATAAATATGAATTATAGGCTATCAATTAAAAGTAGGCCAATTAAAGTGATTAATTTAAGTTTTGGGGCCTTACTAATGTATTATTAAAGTTTGGGTTTTATTGTGTAGAGACAAGCGTAATTTCTATTTTTATGATGGGTTAAAATAGAAATATACGAAATATGAAAAGACACGATTGTGTTATAAATAGTGGTCATGGTCCCCAAATCACACAACACCAATCTTCTGATTCCCATTGTCAGAGAGAAATTTAGAGAGGAAATATATGTGTTGATCTGGAAGAGAATAAGACCTTAGACTCAGATATTTTAACTTTCTGTCATTGATTCAGGTACGCTTCCGCAAAATCAATATTTATATTTCTTGATAATTCAATATGAATGTTCCTGTTTGTGTGATAGTTTTCACAAAATAGAAATTAATCCATCACTATCGCATTAGACTAATTTGTTTTATTCTCGATGTTGATAACCTCATTTGAGTCGATCTTCTTCTGAATTAAAGTATCCGACAATACAACTTATTTTGCGATGTTTACAGAAATCTCATTATCTTGCAACATCCCAATTTTAACTTCTATGTACCGTTACAGAAAAATTTCAAATGAGTTTGTGATGCTACTGAGAAACCTTTCAGCTTTAAGTTAATCTCTATTCCTAAATGTAATATAAGCAACGAGAGAAACTGCATGCATGTGGAAGACATTAGAGATGAGATCTAAAGCACATTATGGCCCCATTTGCAATTCACGGGTAAAAATTTCACAGGCGATAAAAGGAAACCTGTGTATACAGTTGTAATACCCCGTAAATTTATGGCGTTTAATTATGAGATTAATTAAATAAACTTGCTTTTAATTGTAGGATTAATTAAATTAATTTGGAATAATTAAGTGGAAATTAATTTGGATTTAAATAACTAGCAAAACGAGAGTATAAAGATAATGTTGAATATTACTGAGTGATTATAGTAATATGGGATTATTAAATTTATAAAAATTGTCGTGAGTTGAAAAATACGACAGTTTCGATAATCAAGTTGGGACGTGCGTGTGAGTCGTATCAGGAGTCAATTTAATGAATTTGAACGTATTTTATTTTTATGACATCTGTATGATCATTTTGAGTGCGCCAACGTATCCGAAAGGGTCGAAATAGTCAGAAAACACTAGCGGGGAGTTTAGTTTGCGCCCCGAGGCATTTTTAGGCCTAACTGGCAACCCGAGAGGGTATTTTAGTCATTTTAATTTTTCATGAATAGTGACCCACGAAAATTAGGTGATATTTATCAGCCAATATTAAGGTCATTATCATCCAAAAAGCAAGGAGTGGGCAACGTGATAAAGAGGACAAGTTACAAAGAGGCTTCCAAGTCATAACCACCACACACCACAATTATTCACCGGATCTGTCACCGGAGATAGAAGGAGAACCAACCATTAACATCACCAACGGATCATAATCTTTATTTTTCCAAGTAAGTGATTTATCTTGCAAAGATTTATGCCATATGCTCTACATGATAAATTAGATTTGGAGACAAATTATGAATAATTGTGATAATGTGAAATTGGAGACTAAATCATGAACTTGGGTAGGTTTGCATGTAATGGACCTTCTGCAATCATTAAGGAATGAATTATAAACTAAGAGTTAGGAAATCATGAAATTAAATTGAGGTTTTTAATGATTTTTGAAGAGATGAGGAAAAACAAGGGTTATAGTATTTTAATGACTTTTAATCCAAGAAATCGATAATCTGTGATGTTTTGATAAATCTTGAACGTTAAGACCGGTGTAGTAATGTTGGTTCATGATTATTATACTCATTTGGGGCATTTGGTACATTGTAATATGATTTGGAGGTGTAGAAATGGAGAATCCCGTAACTGTTGAGAAATTATGGGTGGATACCTGCTTGATCTATCGATCGATCCAAGAATTTCGATCGATCGATCGACCTCTTCTGATTTGTGGTAATTGATTTCCTTTAAGGTTTAATAAAAATTCCAAAGCCAATATTGATTCTTAGGGTGATTAATATAATATCGTGGGACTTAGTTAAGCTCAGTAGGGTCTTAGTTATTGTCGGGAAAATTTTATAACTTATGGGATCGAACGTTATAATTACGAGCGGTTACCGAGTGAGGTCGGTTTGAAATCTTTCGATTTGGGACTGAAAGTGGAATGAAAGATAATGTAAGGGTATGAACAGTAGCAGAGGGATTTTATATTTGCTGAGATAACCTTAGGAATAAATGGAAGAGCTATTATTCACTTGGGATAAGTATAAGTACTCGAATCCGTATGACGAGACCCGTCACGTTAAATAAATATTACGTAGAATATCCGGAACGTAAATATTGTGGGTGAGACTTAATTTAAAGGGGAGGTGTATACCTATATTGAAATTGTCTATATACTAGTTGTGTGATTTCCTATTATATGGATTGTTGTGTGTATAACATACGTATCATACTTGCTATCACGGGAGGTCGTTCGTAAGAGGATAGTCTGGTCTCGGTGTGCCTTCGGGGGGACTTTAGATTGATACCTCAGAACATAGGACTTGGAAGGGCTTATCGCTGAATGGATAAGTCTGTTGACCTTAGGAGCACAGGTATGTGCGTGATCCATGGGTATGTGAACTATGTTCGCCTCCAATATGTGTGATTTGTATTGAGACGATTCTTGAGATATCCGTACCACATGATCCTTACGTACGTGATGTACATGGATTTGATAGCAGAGTATACATGCACCACAGCTTAGCCTAGGGGTGCCATATATGTATATATGTACTGAGAGTGATACACTTATATACTTGTGACAGGCTCATTGTTGCTTAGTATGTGAATAACTAAGATATTTAAATGGGCTAAGAATGTGAGAATTTAATTAACACTTGAGATAAGTAATTTAGTGAATGTGAATATGGGTTATGAATATGACTTGTTTGGGTGTTACGAGTAGATATACTATATTAGAATGTGAAAGCAGGAGTGGTACAGACTAGTTAGTTAGCGGCATAACTTGGATGGGTTAAGGGAATACGTTAGGCGTGCACATTAATTGAGAGGTGAGGATCTCAAGTGAGGGCACGTGACTAACATGTTTAATATATGTGTTGTTTAATATTGTGGCGTAAACACTTGTAGTTTTAAAATATTTTCACTTCGGGATCTGACCCGTTTGATTTCAAATCTATCTCTTTTTGTAAGAACATTTTAGGTACCCAACCATAGGGACGCCAGGCATAGGAGTTCCATTCTGATGATGTGTTGTAGTTGTTGTGGAAGCTACAGAATCCCGGTATTATACGCATTCACCTTTATCCTTGGTTCCTTCAGATTCATTCATATCTGTTAGGGCATGTCGCCCATATCCAATTAGAGATAGAATTCTCAGACTTTTTGTTTTATTTCAGTTGTTGGTTTATTTATTCAGACTCTTGTATCGGGATTTTTATTATACTCTAGTATTATCTTTGGAGTGTTTACTGCGGACTCAATTTATTTCTTTTCGTTGGTTATTTATATGAGATTGTTTATGCGACTTATGGTTGGTGATTTAGTTACCTGGTTATTGTTAATTTAATTAATAAAATTTGGCATATCTCTTTTTAAATATTAGGTGGCTTGTAATAAATTAAATGTTTCGACAGTGATGCTAAGACTGAACCAACTTGATAATCTGTATTAATTTCATAAAGGAGTAGCTACTCGGTATATAATTAGTCGGATTGTCACAACGGTCAATTAACAAATTCATTATTTAATTAAATGAGGTGTAAATATGCAAGGAAACCAAAGGTCCATCACAAATTACATTAGTGTAACTATAGTTAATTCTTTGCATTTTTATGATAATTCCCTAATCATGTTTTGTCTCTTATAATATGCCTAACAATGAAATAAATATGTAAAATTATAGTCAGATTAGCAGTAGAATAGTCTGAAGACATAATGCATTCCGAAAATCCCCTTAATTACAGTTACTATTCTAATAAAACCTTGCTATATACATAAACAGAGACAAACATACGCCTTTGTGTACAAATGTTAGATGAATACTGAATAGAAAATCATAATCTATAATAGAACGCGTAAAAATGGCCAATAAATTTGGATGTTTATACCTCGACGTTGTACTTGATTGAAACATTCGCTAGGTTATCAAATTTGGAGACTTGATTTTCAATACTACTACCATCGTTGCCAGAGGACAAAGACAAATATACAGAAGACAAATCAGAGCAAAGAAGAAGTCAGAAAAAAGGTTTGATGATGATCTATAAATCCCCCATTATTACGCCTCTAATTTTCCATATGCATTCCCTAATAATACTATACAATTTGATAAAAACACTAAATCGTAGCCTCTTGGTTTTTCATTATAAAAATAACAATTAATATTGTTTTGAGAAACTAATAACTTCTCACTACGAACAATCCACAACATATTTCTCAAAAGAAATAACAAGAATGAATAAGGCCACAAGAATTTCAAACATGCATTCCTGAGTGCCTCTGGATGCAATAACAATAACATTTTGATCCTTTGTGTTGATACCAAATTTAATCTGCTGACGTGGACCAATCATACGAAGACACCTGGCTATCTACATGGCAACAACAGACCTCTCCGAGGAACTCACAGGCTCCGAGGAATAGACCTCTCCGAGGAACTCACAGGCTTCGAGGAACATACCTCTTCGAGGAACTCACAGGCTCCGAGGAACATACCTCTCCGAGGAACATACCTCTCCGAGGAACTCTTGAATACCAGGAAGATCAACATACCCGAGTTACTCAGACGATCCGAGCTGCATCTCGGCCACAGCATTGATTGCCAGATAACGAACAGTCCAACTGGTTCATTAAATGATTATCCTTGACGCACAAGTCTAAGGGCATTAAATGTATTACCCTTTCACATGTATATCATTTAATGTATCGACCCTTTCATGTACAGCCTCAAGGCTATAAATACCTTGTATCATCCTCATTCAAGGGGACCGGAATTTCTTGAGAGAACTTGTAATCAAGAACTCCACAAACACTCAGCAATAACATAACAGTGGACGTAGGCTTTATTCCTAGCCGAACCACTTTAAAAATCTTTGTCTTATTTATTTATCTGTTATTAAAAAATTAGAGCGATCTAGTTTTTTACATCAACAGATTGGCGCCGTCTGTGGGAACGTGTTACAAGCGTTGTTCTCCACCAAAAGCTAAGTTTTTATTTTCTATACGTATAATCAATTATACATACATTTTTTGATTCAATCATGATTTTTATGTTTATATACATGAATTAATCATCCATTTGTTATCTGCAAAATGTTGCATATCATGATTTTTTAAATCATAACTGTTAGATTAATTCTTATTTAGAAATCTGAAAAATAGTAGATTTCATAAATCATAATTCTTTGCTTGATTCTCAAGTTTTAATTTTATATCATGAAATAAATATGTTAAATGATTACATATGCCAATATTTACGACGGTGATAAAATTTGATCATTTTCATTGTTGATTTTGAAATAAATTTTGTAAGATATTTGATGTCTATTCAAATTCCCATCATATTTTTAATAAAAGAATGGGAAAAGGTTAAAGACAATGAAAAGTCTTCTCATGGAAATTATGATCCATATATATTCTCTCTCTCTTCAAGTTTGAGTCCCTTTGCATTCACTTTTATGAACTATATACTTAATTTGGTTCATCTTCCATCTATGTCAATAAAGTCAAATTGATTGATTTTTTATATAAATTTGGTAATGACTTTAATCATTCACCATATTTTTATCTCTCCAAATTGGGAATATGAAGGGATCAATATAAAAAATAATTTTCTCTCACCTGAAAAATCATTACCCACCTCTTGTAAAAAAGTCTGGGCACAAATTTGATATGTTGGCCCCTCGTTCATCACATCACAAGATTTTCTTCGTCGAAATCACACGATCTAGTGGGTTATATATTTATTCATTTAATTAACGTTCTTAAGGCTTAAATTTTACATTGAATGTTATTTTTGATCTAAAGACTCAAGAAATAATTTGAGATATCCTTAAATGTTGGTCGGCAACATCCATGTTGTTTGTCGGCAGCAGTAAAATCTTGGGGTATTAAAAAATGCTAAGCACCCCTGATATTTCTTTAAACACGAGTTCGGCTTGGGAACAAGCAGGGGGCTTAAGTCTTTCTTTAACTTATGATCACCCCAAAAATATTTTTAAACAGCAACTAATACCTGATTAGTTGTTGGAGATTAAAAAAAAAAAAAAAAACTTTACGTCTTATTTATGATGCATATTTGATAATAATTTATCCATCTCACACACATTTGGCATAAAACATATTATTTCATATTTTGAAATTTTTATGCTGATACATATCATATATTGATTGGATGAGTAAATTATTCTCATGACTAATCAATTCAGCCTACACATATAGTAGAGCAAATTATTAATTTTTACAGGTACAAGATTCAATGCCGACGAATGCTGAAGCACAAATTATTCTATATCCGTTCAGATTCATATTTTATATTTATCTCAGCATGGAGCTCGAAAAATTTCTTCTCTCTATATATATTCGGCTCCGAGGAAAAGCTACAACAGTTATTATATTTCACCCCCAACGGATAGTTGGTCGGGGTAATTCTTATTTATATTCAAGCCCAGATATCTGCTCCAGCACAAATGACTCTATATATACATTGGGATTCATATTCTATATTCATCTCAACATGAATCACGGCGAGATACTTATTATCATATTCAGTTTTGAGGAGAACTGTAACATTTATTATATTTCACCCCCAACGGATAGTTGGTCGGGGTGATTCTTATTGATATGCAGGCCCAGCAAAGTTCTCGGCCATATTCTTATATTCTGGAAAATATTATTCTTATTCGGCATTCTGCAATTATGCCTCGACAGGATACTTATTCAGCTTTAAGGAGAATTACAACATTCGTTCGGATAATTCTTATTTATATTCAGGCCTGACAACATTCTCGGCCATATTATTATGTTCTGAAAGATCTTATTCTTGTACGGCATTATATGATTCTACCTCGACTGATCGGCGAGGCACTTTATTATTTTTAATTATTCTTTATATCTATTTGGATGCATATTCTATTCTCATTTCAGCATGGAGTTCGACAAATATTTAGTATATCTTATTCAGCTCCAAGGATGTCTTCATCATTTATATTATCTTATTCCCAACGAATCTGTTGGTCAGTGCTGAGAAGATTTCCAGCATTTATATTATCTTATTCCCAACGAATCTGTTGGTTAGCGCCGAGGAGGTCTTCAGCATTTATATTATCTTATTCCCAACGAATCTGTTGGTTAGCACCGAGGAGGTCTTCAGCATTTATATTATCTTATTCCCAACAAATCTGTTGGTCAGCGCTGAGGAGGTCTCCAGTATTTATATTATCTTATTCCCAACAATCTGTTGGTCAGCTCCGAGGAAGTCTTCATCATTTATTATCAATTACCACCAACTCTGATCGGTAGATAAAATCCAACTCCGGTTGGTAGACAAAAGCCAACTCCGGTTGGTAGATAAAATCCAACTTCGGTTGGTAGAAAAAATCCAACTCCGGTTGGTAGACAAAATCCAACTCCGGTTGGTAAATAAAATCCAACTTCGGTTGGTAGAAAAAATCCAACTCCGGTTGGTAGATAAAATCCAACTCCGGTTGGTATTGGTCGATAAATCTCATTCAAAGTTCACATTCCACAGTTGGGGGCTTATATTACAGATATATTTGTTCATTTAGTGGCACATTCTTATATCATCATGCAGTCGAGCATCAAATTCAACCCCGACTAATCATCATTCAGGAGTTATTTTTCTCAGGAATTACTTTTGATATTGAAGTTCAGGAGATATATTGAAGTTCAGGAGATATATTGAAGTTCAGGAGGAATATTGAAGTTCAGGAGGTATATTGAAGTTCAGGAGGTATATTGAAGTTCAGGAGGTATATTGAAATTCAAGAGGTGTATTCAGAAGTATCACGACATGATGAAAAAAAAGCGACAAGTATTCCACCGAGGAACTCTGTCAGACCAGAAATTAGAAGACAAATTGCCTATATGGAGGCTATATGTAGATGGCTCATCTTGCACTACAGGCTGTGGGGCAGGGATCGTTTTGAACAGCCTAGATGAAGTCGACATGGAATACACCCTACGTTTCTAATTCAAAGCTTCTAATAATGAGGTTGAGTATGAGGCCATGATTGCAGGCCTTAATTTGTCAAATACTATGGAGGCACATCAGGTTATTGTCTTCAGTGATTCTCAATTGATCGTAAACCAAATGTTGGGAATATATGCAGCCAAAGGAGAATTGATGATCAAGTATCAAGCAAAGGTGATGGAATTATTGACAGAATTTGATGCTATTTAATTGGTGAGAATACCGAGGATGGAGAATGCTAGAGCAGATGCACTGGCCCGATTAGCGTCAGCTACTTGTACCGAGCTGCGAAGAACGATACCAATTGAAGTATTAGAAAGTCGGAGCATATATTGAGGAGGAAAAATTACCGGAGGATAAACTCGCTGCCAAGAAACTGAAATATAAAGCTGCTCGGTATGTGTTAACTAATGGTATTTTATATAGACGAGGAATTATGGCAGGTTTGCAGAGATGTGTACATTCCTCCAAGGTGAAAGAATTGATTAAAGAGATCCATGAAGGGTCCTGTGGAGCCCATGTAGCAGGTCGGACACTTTTGCAAAAGGTGATGACGCAGAGATACTACTGGCCGACGATGAAAGCTAACTATATAAGCCTATGCCAAGAAATGTGACAAGTGCCAACGCTTTTCCTCCATCCGAAGAATTCCACAAGCATTGTTGACACCCATAACTCCATTTGGCCATTTGCCATATGGGGATTGATTTGGTTGGACCATTGCCGACGACTCGAGGAAGATTCAAATACCTCGTCATCACAGTAGATTATTTTACTAAGTGGATAGAAGCTGAGCCACTTATTGACATGACATACGAGAAGAAGAGTATCCAGCCCCGAGAAGAATCAAGCTATACAAGAGGAAATGAAGACCAAGCAAGAGAGATATCTAGATCTCCTCATCGGGCAGAAGAAAAACAATAAATGGAGAATGTGTGTTGATTTCACCGATCTCAACAGAGCAGTGGATGCTACCTCGGGACACGAGTTGCTCATGGATACTTACTCTGGCTAACACCAGATCAAAATGAAACCTGAAGACAGGGAACGACATAACAGCGGCTAATGAACAAGGTTTTTGCCGAGCAAATCAGTTGCAGTATGGAAGTCTATGTTGACGACATGCAAGAAAGCTGCTGATCATTTGGTTGACTTGAGTCAAACTTTTGATCAACTGGATAAATATCAAATGAAACTCAACCCGACGAAGTGCACATTTGGAGTACGGGAAGGAATGTTCCTCGGGTACATCATCAACCAGCGAGACGTTGAAGCAAATCCAGACAAGATCAAAGCCCTTTTAAGGTTGCGATCCCCAAAAACGAAAGAAGAGGTGCAGAGATCAGATACCCAAAGCTGGAAAAATTGGCAGTGGCATTAATTAAAGCAAGTAGAAGAAGGAGGCTGTGTTTCCAGGCCCATACCATGCATGCCGACATGCCATTAATACAAGCTATAGCAGAGTTTACTGATCTTAATACTCTCGAGGAACAAAAGTTGCTTGCTGATCAACCTGTGGATGTTACAGGATGCAATGCAGAAATGGTTGGGAGGATTCCTAATACTCCCGAGAAACAAACATTGCTCGCTAATCAACCTATGGATGTTACAGGATCAACCAAGAAGACTGCTCTAAGGAGCCATGCTCTACGGAGCCATGCTCTACGGAGTCAAGCTCTCCGGAGCGCTCTACGGAGCAAAAGTGCTATAAGTAGCCAACCTCCTTTGGTTAGGAGGATAAGCTCTCCGGAGCGCTCTACGGAGAAAAAGTGCTATAAGTAGCCAACCTCCTTTGGTTAGGAGGATATGCTCTCCGGAGCGCTCTACGGAGCAAAAGTGCTATAAGTAGCCAACCTCCTTTGGTTAGGAGGATAAGCTCTCCGGAGCGCTCTACGGAGCAAAAGTGCTATAAGTAGCCAACCTCCTTTGGTTAGGAGGACATGCTCCAAGGAGCCAAAAAGTTCGAAAGAACCCTACTACTCCTTTGATTAGGAGGTGTAGACCAGCATGATCAACTACGGTTGGTTCCTCGCCAGCAGGAAGATCATCCAAAGCATAATGGGAATTTTATGAAGTTAAGATATTTCAGCATTCTGATGTTCATCACAGATGGTCTGTCCGAGCAATTCTTGTTCGTCCCCGAGCAGCTCTTGCTCGTCCCCGAGAACCTCTTGCTCGTCCCCGAGCAGAGGTAGAAGTTAAAATCAGCATCTACATCACTGAGATCTTTGCTACTACTGTCTCGACCAACATCGAAGAAGAAGTTGCAAGAAAATGTTTCAAAGTCCACCACTAGCTCACAGAATGCAGTAGGTCGGCTAGCAAACCAATCAACATACTTGAAGATTATGATAAGCTACAAGCGGCATCATATGTCGTCCAGGAGATAATGCCCTTTATGTCCAACAAATCAAGAAGGTAGATCAAGAATTTCACGAGCACCGAGCAACGCGGCAGAATAAATACTCCATCCTTTCAAGTAAACCATCAAGCATGAAGCATTGGGGGCTTCTGTTGATACCAAATTTAATCTGCTGACGTGGACCAATCATACGAAGACACCTGGCTATCTACATGGCAACAACAGACCTCTCCGAGGAACTCACAGGCTCCGAGGAATAGACCTCTCCGAGGAACTCACAGGCTTCGAGGAACATACCTCTTCGAGGAACTCACAGGCTCCGAGGAACATACCTCTCCGAGGAACATACCTCTCCGAGGAACTCTTGAATACCAGGAAGATCAACATACCCGAGTTACTCAGACGATCCGAGCTGCATCTCGGCCACAGCATTGATTGCCAGATAACGAACAGTCCAACTGGTTCATTAAATGATTATCCTTGACGCACAAGTCTAAGGGCATTAAATGTATTACCCTTTCACATGTATATCATTTAATGTATCGACCCTTTCATGTACAGCCTCAAGGCTATAAATACCTTGTATCATCCTCATTCAAGGGGACCGGAATTTCTTGAGAGAACTTGTAATCAAGAACTCCACAAACACTCAGCAATAACATAACAGTGGACGTAGGCTTTATTCCTAGCCGAACCACTTTAAAAATCTTTGTCTTATTTATTTATCTGTTATTAAAAAATTAGAGCGATCTAGTTTTTTACATCAACACTTTGCTACCCCAACAAATGCCTGAATTACACATCCATAATTAATATAACTATTTCGGATACTCTGAACAAAGAGAAATGCTCGAATAAAAAAATCCCATATGCTAAAAAATAACTTGTACTTGCAGACAACTCTGGACATCAACAATCATCTCTATCATTTCAAGTCCCTGCTTAGAAAGAAACAACAACCATCTTTGTCAACAAGTAAGTGTTAAAAGTTAAAATAACACTACATCGTTGGCATAAAATCTAGTGAAAGCTATGCTTTAAGTCAATTATGTAATATTTACTAATCAAAGTACCTTGATCAGATCATTACAACTTGAGAATATCCAAGTAAATAGTTATGTCAGATCAGACATGTACACCTATAAGAGCAAAAGATTACTTCTACTTACCTATTATTTCCTATAAGATTCTCTTCCCCATATAAAAAAATTGCTATGACTTACCCCTCCCCCTGTTCATCTAACAAATGTCGAATATCGTTAAATGGGTCTTTGATTTAAGATTAGACTTTTTCCTAATAGTTTAAAGAGAAAAATACCCTTTAATTCATCTCCCGTCCTTCACTTTCTTTACGAAACTCAAACCCGAATACCTTAATTAGAAACCCTAATTCTTATATGAAAACATAAATCTGGGAATACAAATCACACAAATTAACATAATCAAACACATGAAAATACAATAAGACCAAAATAAGATAAACGAACTAAACAGAAACAACCCATAACAATTTTAAATGTTGAAAGTTTAATTAAACACAAACCAACATGAGTTAAGAACAAATATGAAATGAAGCCCTCGTGGGTCTGGTCGGGATATTGTTTGGGAGTGTAAGACTTAAGACTTTTCCATTTGAAGTGTATTCGTTTGGATTTGGAGTGGATTTTAATTTATTTGGGAAGGAAAATTTCCACCTTATTTTTTATTTTCACTTTTGAAATATTGAATTAAAATTAGTAACACTCGTACTAAATTAGTAACGATAATTCATCGTAAGTAATAACAATGGTATAATGGTGTTACCACTACACCAAAATGGCTAAATTGTCACCTTTCAACCGGCCACCCTTGTCACGGTCATTGACCGTGACAACAAACACCTGTTTTGTGCCACGATCATTGACCGTGACAAGACCGTGACAAAGAATTGTCACAGTCAAGGACCTTGACACGACCATGATAATGTCTTCAGTAAAAAAAGCCCTAGGCTTTTTTTTCCACCGTTTTTTTTATTTTCCCTCTCTCTCTCTCTCTCTCTCTCTGTCTCTCTCTAAGGTATGTTTTTTTCCTCTCTTTCTCTTTTATTTCTATATGTGTGTGTATATGTGTGGTGGTGTGTGGTGGGGGAGGAGGCAAGGGTGGTGGGGGTGGGGTGGGCTATGTGTGTACGTGTGTGTGTGTGTGCAGGTGGGGTGGGGGTGGGTGAGGGGGGCAGGGGGTGGGGTGGGGGTGGGGGTGTGGTGTGTGTGTGTGTGTGTACAAGTGTGTGCGTGTGTGTGTGGCTGGGGGAGGGGGCAAGGGATGGGGGGTGTATGTGTGGTGGGGCAATCTTAACAATTGTATAGCTTTAATTAATAAATTGTATAGCTTTAATTGTAATTTTAATTATATAGTTTTAGATGAAAATAAATTAATAATTAGTGCCCATTTCATATGAAAGTAGGATTCCCTTCATTGTAAATTAGTGAATTAATAATTGTATACTTTAATTGTTAGCTTAATTGATGAAATGAATTAATTGAGTAGATGAATTAGAAGGAGTACGGGATACACATTTGTTGTTGACATTGCTGTTGGATTATTTTGTTTAGTAAATGTTGGGTTGGTTAGTTTTAAAAGTGGCATGTTGGGATTTGTCAACTTTTTTTGGAAATTACTTTGTATATCGAACAATATATATAGTATGATAATTAAATTAAACATACTTGAAATATATAGTGTGCCAAAAAAATTGTCTCGCCCCAAATTGTCACGGTCATTGACCTTGACAAGTTGAACTTGTCAAGGTCAATGACCGTGACAATTAGGCAGATTTGTTGTAAGATCTTAGGTGCACTAAAGTCATGTTTATATACATTACCTAGACAGTATTCTGTAATACCTGAGTATATGAATTCTCCACCTCTATCACTTCTTATGCGAGATACTTGGGTATCCTTCTCGTTCTCAATTTTTAAAAGAATTTTCAAGAACTCACAGAGGGTGTCAGATTTATTTTTCATAAAAGCGACCCAATTAAATTGTGTACAATCATCCACCATTATAGGAATATAACTGTTACCACATAAGATAGTTCTAGAGTGGGCAGGGATCGAGGAAGGGGGTGGGGCAAGGTGGGGGGAGGGGCAGGGATGGGGGTGGGTGGTGGGGTAGGGGTGGGGGGCTGCGTGTGTGTGTATGTGCGTAGTGTCCCTTGTAAAAGAATTGATTGATTATTAATTTTTTTAGTAAATTAATATATGATTACCCCTTATTGTAAATTAGTAAATTATTATATGATTAATTATGAAAGTAGGATTGCCCCTCATTGTAAATTAGTAAATTAATAATTGTATACTTTAATTGTTAGTTTAATTGATGAAAATAATTATTGTGTGTGTATGGTGGGGAGCAGGGGGTGGTGTGTGTGCGTGTACGTGTGCGTGTGTGTGGTGGGGGAGGGGGTGTATGAAAGTAAATTAATAATTAGGGCTCATTTTTATTTGTAGTAATTGTACATATTTGCATGACTTCTTCTAATTTTTTTTATCCGTACTAATAACATTTTTTTACAGCAAATGTCTCCTTCAGGTATTAAGGAGAGGATGATGATACTGGTTATGATGATATCGTCTGGGCTCGATGGTAGCGGAGGCGACGAGGTCTCCTCGGCCCCTAGGCTCCCCAAATATGGCAAATTTGGGATTACCATCGATAACAAGTCGAAGCTATTAGCGAGATCCCTCGAGCTGCTAAAGACGGTCATCAGTCCGGGGTTTATGAGTTGGAAGGAGGTGCCATATGAGCTCAAGTTAGCTGTTTGGACAACGCTACAGGTAATATATTTATATTTATATGAATATTTCAATTTTGATTTTGATTTCAATTTCATTTTATATTTATATTTATATTTATATTTATATTTATATTTATATTTATATTTATATTTATATTTATATTTATATTTATTCGCAACTAACATTATATTTGTTGGACAAGAAAAATTCAACTTGGATCCAAAGCTACGCGATTCCGTCTTGGAGCAGTTGAAGGAGCAACATAAGACGAGGAAGAAAAATATGCGGACATGGTACTTTGAGAAAACACGAGAGTCCATTATCCAATGGCGTGAATCCGTACTGCCGAAGAAGCCGATCTCATTGGGACAATGGAAAAAGTTCATTGACAATGAGATCGGGGAGCGACAATTGGCATCTCGCCAATTGGGGAAGGAAAATTGGGAAAAAAAGGCGGACGTGCACTACTCCAGCCGGACGTCTTATGCCGAGGTGGAGCTTAAGATGAAGATAAGATTTAATTTTTCTATAACTACGGAAATATATTATTCTGCATTATTTTACTTTGCGGGGCCGATACTAATTTTACTTTATTTTATTTCAGGGGGTAAGGAGTTGCCCTGGGGGTAAGCCACATAGGCTCGATACTTATGTGGCTCTTCGGACGAAGAAGGGGAAGGACAAGGAGGTGTCCCCGAGCGTCGCAGCCACGATTGTAAGTAATCCGACAGTTTACTTTTTGTTAATTACGTTATAATTTTTTAGTTTACTTATTTTACTAATCATGTGCTTTTTTCATTTCAGGTAAAGCTTAAGGAAGTGCATGAGTCCCAATCTGATGCCGACAAAGCATCTTTGTCCACAGACGCACTCAGCCAAGTGCTTGGCTCTGATTGCAAGGGGAGGACAAGGGGGTGAGCTTGCGGGTGGCAAAATCAAGGATCATCGGATTGGAGACGAGCGACATCGGGTTGGCTCGAACGGTGGATTCACATGACGCGAAGATATCCCGTTTGGAGGCGACGGTCCAAGATATGTACTCATTCATGAAGCGTACGTTGGGCAGAGACCGTACGGGGAAAGGGAAGGAGATGGCGGTGGAGGAGGAGGTGCGGGAGGACGAGGCGCAGGATGACGAGGATGTGTACCTCGCTGCTTCATCACCGATACGTGCATACTTCGATGATCCACTTCCCTATTTGGCTCCCTTCAACAGATCGATGTCGACACTTGGTTGGCCGAGCGTGTTCATATTGGACGTATTTGATGGCCAACAGATAGGGCGGGGGTTGAGGGACCCTAATATCATCCAGGGTGGAATAGTTCATGGACGTGAGCTTCAAGAGATCGAGTCCAAAGTGCTCGTCACACATGTGATACCCGGGAAGGAGAAATCCCTATTGTGGTTGCGCGAACAATGCGGCACGATGTATATTAGTGGGTGTGTCAATTCGTATATCGTGTGGCCTACTCGCCTCCTCACATTTACCCCAAACATGTAGTGACATTATTTTTAAGTTGGTACATTTGAATTATATTTGGATTATATCGTCATGTATATTGTTTCTATTTTGAATATATATTTGCATTATCTTTAGTTTATTTGGATATATGATGTTGCTATAACAGGTACAAATATATTGTTGGGCAATAGCAGTGGCCATACTGCCCAGTAGATTTTTTTTAAATTCTGCTTAGAATTGTCACAGTCATTGACCGTGATAAGTCCCTGACGAATAAGCTTGTCACGATCATTGACCGTGACAATGTTTTTAAAAAGGGTGTCACGGTTATTAACCGTGACTAAACTTGTCACGATCATGGCCCGTGACACGACCATGATAATTCTAACGAACTTGTCATGGTCAATGACCATGACACGTTCGTGACAAAAAAAGTTGTCTCGCCCCGAATTGTCACGGTCGTTGACCATGACAAGTTAAACTTTTTAAGGTCAATGACCGTGACAATTATGTAGATTTGGTGTAGTGTACTAATCACAAAATTAGTCTGTTATTGAAGGTTTATTTTTATGTAATGGTTATACTCTTTTAATTCAGTTGAATAATTATAATTAGAGGATTTTATATAGTATATTCAATTTTAATAGTTTAGTATTTATGTTCATTACCTCTTATTGAATCCTTTATTGTGTTGCTTTTACTTTACTATGCTTTTTAGTTTACATTGATGCTGAGAATGATATAAATATTTTAGACATCTGTGGTATTTCATGGCGACTTTATCAACCGGACGTGGAAAATAGTGGGTCGTCACATGTTAACGGGTGAAATCATGCACCTTGTGTCCTTATTTACTCAAGGTTTTTGCCCAGATGCCATTTCAAGGTTATCCCTACCCTTTTCCTTAAGGTTACCCCTATCTCCCGTCTCATGGTTTCCCCTATCTCCCGTCTCATGGTTTCCCCTATCTCCCGTCTCACGGTTTCCCCTCCCAAATGTCACGTTCTTCAACACTCACGTGATAAATTCCTCCTCCTGCCACTATCCCTGGATCATTGACATCACAATGACTATGGCGAGCAATACTATTTAAGAGACGTGGCCAATACCATGATTATTGCAACGTGCACACTCATTGTTTTGAATGTCGAAACTCCTATTTTAAAAATGGGTGAGGCTTAGATACTGGTTGATAACATATACACTGGTTGCGAAGGAGAGCCTGTGTATGTTGATAGCGAAGAAGGGCCCTTTCTAAAATCATATAAGAATTGTTTTATCACTTGGCCAATTTATTTTATGGACAAGATTCTCCTATGAATAATGTTTTATTGGAGAACAAGTTGTAATATTTTGTTTATTTAAGTGATTTTAAGTTTGTGTGTCATTTGTTGACAATTTTAGTGTATGTAACGTGAATTTAAGTTGTGTTGAATAATTTGAATGAATTGTGAATTGTGAGTTCTTATATGCCACATGACCTTTATTTCAACCTATTAACATATGTGAATTGAATTTTGAAGATTATTTAATGGATTTCCCACAATACAAAGAGCGGATGGGGGAGAGTAGCTGAATATCTAAAAATCATGTAACGGGCATTCATTGAATACTCATATAGAAATCTAAAAAGAGACAAGATTGCGTGTTCGTGCACCCGTTGTATGAACGAAAAATATAAGTCTTTAGAACATGTTGAGTTGAATTTACTAAAGTGGGGAATTTTCAGAACTATGAGATATGGACATATTATGGTGAAAAGAATGTACCTTGAGGAGGAGTGCGCTTGCGTTCACATAAGGAAGTTATTTAATTAAACACAGTTTTTACCACTTAAGTCCTAAACATGCATTTATATGTGATTAAATACGATGATGAAACATGCAAGGACACATATATGAGGAAAAATACCCAACGGGGCAAAACCTTTTATTTTCACAATAATTTTTGTAAGAGAACGTCTTACAACGGATTACAATGAAAATACAAGTGACACAGAAATACCCTCGGGTGTCGGCTCTGTTGTCGGCGGCTGGAACAATCCCTTTCCAGTAGGGCAGCAGTGACGAAGAGAGCGACTTCCTCACAAAGTACTCCAGATGAGTAAACGATCTTCTTGAAGGTTTAAAGATTCACACACATATATGGGAATGGTTTTGTGAATCAAAAAGGTTTAGAAAACCTTAAAAGGTGAAGTCTTATTCTCGGATGTTTTCGCAGAATTTAGTGATTGCAGAAAGACTTAAAAAATGTGTAGAAGGAGATCAGATATTTATACAAAAATCGAGGCGGTGGCTGATTCGAACGAGATAGCATGTCGCTCAAACGAAGGACAGAAGTCGTTCGAACGATATCGCGCGACATGATATCTCACGCGAACGACTTGCAAAGTCGCTCGAGCGATCTCATCGATCGAGGCCATTCGCTTCTACACTTAGAAAAATTCTGCTTTTGATAAAAAAATAATCCAGAATTCAAAAATAATTTTCAAAAACAATTCCCAAATATTTATGCAAATATTTAAAGTTCCAATAAAACATTTTACTGATAACGCGTAGTGGAGTAGTGGGAATGAGCCGAGCAGCACGTTGCATGTAGCATGATGCACGTGAAGAAAGTGGTTGCATTGAATTTGAATACAGGCCGTCGAGGATGATCGTGTTGACGTGCCGAATGTAGCGGTATCAGACATATGAACTGTGATCTAGGAGAAAAGCAGAAAATTCATAGATTCTACCCCGGACATTTATAGAATTATGTCCTTACAAATCTCCCCCTAAGTCTATCCCGGTACATACATAAAAAATCCGAATTATGCAATCAAATGGCATATAAGATAATATCCCCATTAAACCCTCAAACTGGGAATACTAAATGACATGTCTCCCAAATCTTCAGCTTTTCAGAAACTTTCAAAGCTTTTCTCATCAGGGTGTGAAATCCAAAAAATGAACAATGATGTACCTACACACATGAGATAAAGAAAATACCCGTGACAAGCAACGGTTTGAAATATAATGACTATGTCTATGCCGGTACACACATGAGATCAATTAAGCTTAAGCAAATCATTCATAAATCAACCAAACACCAAAACATAATTCTCCCCCATAATTCTTCTCCCCCTTTTTATGATGTCCCCAAATAGACAAATATGAGAAGTAGAAATGAATGCACATGGAGAATGACACACGGGAATAAACTGCTATTTTTATATTTTTCAAAAAAAAAAATTTACACATAGTATACAACAAAGAATCACACCATGAAAGATCACAAAAACAACCAAGTCAATGATAGCGAAATGAAGGGGTGTGATCAGATTCGATAGGAAAATCAATGCATAGAAACATGACATATGTGCACGATGAATATCGGATACTCCTAACGAATGAACTCAAAGTCTTCCTTTGGTGAAAAAAAGATGGAAATATAAGATATTGACTCAATCAAATCAACAAATCAAAGCTCAAAGTGATTTCCACACCAATAACGTCCAAAACTATTTCATGTTTTTTCAGGACTTTCAAGGAAGCGCAAACCCGTTTATATTCTCCAACCAAACTCCTTCAGATTTTTATTTTGAATAGAGGCTTTTCTAAATTCTCAAACTTTGGAGAATTGATGGTGAAACCTAAGTGGCCCATATTTGGCATGAATTGCTTTTTATTGCCTTTAAATTTTTTCGGGCTCTTTTAACCTCTTTGGACCCCGGATAATAAAATTCCTCCATTTTTTAAGTCCTTTTGAACTGTGGCTTTTGCGCAAAGACGTGATAATTACCTTTCGCAACCGCTCCCCGTTCTTAAACAAACACTCAGTCTCACAAGAAAAACGGTTTTTACATGCAATCCAATCTTGTCAAGTTTTATCGCATATTGTTAGTTGTATAGACAGAATTGAGATGGAAACACTCAAGCCAACATGTGATAGACAAGTGCAATAATCAAATAAAGTCGTGCATGTGTTCAATAAAGGAGATAGGAGTCAAACATGTAGAAAGATATCACTAATCACATCTCAAAGACTCCAATCAATGTAAAACACATGGATGAAATGATGTAGCATCTCAAATCTCTATCAAACAGTCACATGGATAAATGGAATGAAGGTGTGACTTGGCTATCTTAAATGTTCATCCATAAAAGGTGCATAAAAAATACAAAAATCTTTTTGGGCTATTCTGAAATTTTTATATATAAAAATAAAAATCTTTTTGGATTTTTCAATGGAATAATACAAATTAATGGTACATGCTAGCAATAGGCAAAAAAGATATGATGAAAACCATCCTACGCTAGCAGACATGTCAAGACCTCAACCGGGAAGAGCGGTGGAGTTTTTCAAAGATGGTGACATCTTTTGAACCAACTCCATAAGATCATGTGTGGTCTTGATCAAAAACTTTACTTGCTCGCGAATGTGTGCAAACTCTCTATTATTATGTGCAAGCAAGGTATCATGAGTGGGTGCATGTGCATGAATGTGTGAAGTGGAATGATGTGACACAAAACCCAACTTAAAACAAAACTCCCTAAGATGTCCTCGATTCTTGCAGTGGGAGCAAACATAAATCGGTCTAGAAAGTAATTTTTCAATAATTTTGGGATTAATTTTCCTAGACGGGCTCCCATGGGACTCACTCACCAAGGTGGATATAGGCTCGGGTGCATTAAAAGTAGATAATGTACCGTCATTACCTTTTCCAACATCATTCAAAATGGGATAGGGAATCATCTTATCAACCATCTCAGATGCATTCTCTAATGTGACTTGGACCTCTCGTGCTTGTTTGAGATCATCCACGAGATGGGATACACGTGTCGTCAAACTAGACACCGTGTTGGTCAAGTCACCTTTTTCCCTTTTTAGAATATCATTCTCTTCCTTTAACTCACGAATCCGAAGACCTAGGATCCTATTTGATTTTTTTGTTTCCATGGTTTCGATAAACAACTTTCTAAATGCTTTTCGGATCACACTTTCATCACCATCCTCATCCTCACTATCACTTAGTGGAGTGGGCACGGCATCTTTCTTACGCCCTCTCCTAAGTTTAGTGGGACACTCAAATTTCTTGTGTCCTATCCCGTCGCACTCAAAACATCTTATCTTCTCAAGTTCTTTCTTTCTTTCTTTTCCACTCTCATCACAACTCTCTCTTTCTCCAAACAATCTTAAATCTCTCTCCAAAGTGGTGATCCTAAGAACTAACGCTTTATTACGCTTCTTGGTTTCAAATGACTCCGAATATAACTCGGCGTAGGCGCGTCGGAGATCACTCTCGCTCTCACTTGTGTCATCCTCCCCCTCACTCACATCGATCTCACTGTCGAGGTGTCTCTGTGAAGTAGCATTCTCATCGTCGTGAGAAGCATTGGAGGTACTCACATGACTTGCCATGAGTGTGGTGATGTTATGCTCATGCGATGACTCATCTCCACAGTCCACCAACTCGACCTCACTGTCATCACTAAGGGTAGCATTGAGGACAACTTTGCCATTTTCTTTATTCAGATGAGTGGCACACCCAAACGCTCTATGACCCTTACCGTCGCATTCAAAGCATCTCTCACTGTCTTTCTTAGGAGGATCTTTAAAATCTTTTTCATTTTTCTTTTCAAAATTATTTTTCTCAAAATTCCTTTTATCATTGAAATTTCCTCTTTTCTTGAATTTGAGAATTCTTTTGAAATTTTTTGCAAACAGGGCCAAGTCATCTAAGTCAAAATCACACTCAGAATCGGACTCAAAAAAATTTTCTTTCTTTTTCTTAAAATGAGTCTTTAAAGCAATGCCATTATCCTTAGCCTTAATGGTTTTGGGAAACATGTCAATCTCATAGGTTTGAAGATCTCCTACAAGTTCTTCCAACTTAAGTGATTTCAAATTTCCCAAAGAGTTCAAAACAGTGACTTTAGGAATAAAGCGTTTTGGGAGAGATCTCAAAATCTTTTTAACGACACGCGTGTTATCAATCACCTCACCCAAATTAAATCTAGTGTTAACGATGTTTGACAAACGAGCATAAAAATCATCAAAGCATTCAGACTCAGACATGGTAATAGTCTCAAATTGGGTGGCCAAATTTTGTAATTTTGATTCTTTGACCGCGTTCGTACCCTCATGTGTCAGTTTCAAAATATCCCAAACCTCTTTAGACGTGGTGCACGTCATAATTCGGAGAAACTCATCAGGGGTGATGGATCCGGAAATAGCACTCAAACCCTTAGAATTAAAAGAAGACCATTTAAATTCATCTTCAGTCCAGGAAGTGATAGGTTTCAAATTGGTCACGTTTTCCACAGTGACTGAGGGAGGTGTCCACCCTCTTTCAACTAAAATCCAAACCCTTTCATCTATGGCCTTTAAAGCCGACCTCATGCAGGCTTTCCAATATGCAAAATTTGTCCCGTCAAAAACTGATATTTTATTATATAACTTCTCCATAATGAACACACTCGTTTTCAAAAATCATTTTTTCAGAAAATTGATATCTTGGAAAAATTTTGCGGAAAATTACACGGTAAAATTGTGTAACTAGCTCTGATACCAATTTGATGAGGAGTGCGCTTGCGTTCAAATAAGGAAGTAATTTAATTAAACATAGTTTTTACCACTTAAGTCCTAAACATGCATCTATATGTGATTAAATACGATGATGAAACATGCAAGGACACATATATGAGGAAAAATCCCCAACGGGGCAAAACCTTTTATTTTCACAATAATTTTTGTAAGAGAACGGCTTACAACGGATTACAATGAAAATACAAGTGACACAGAAATACCCTCGGGTGTCGGTTCTATTGTCGGCGGCTGGAACAATCCCTTTCCAGTAGGGCAGCAGTGACGAAGAGAGCGGCTTCCTCACAAAGTACTCCATATGAGTAAACGATCTTCTTGAAGGTTTAAAGATTCACACACATATATGGGAATGGTTTTGTGAATCAAAAAGGTTTAGAAAACCTTAAAAGGTGAAGTCTTATTCTGGGATGTTTTCGCTGAATTTCGTGATTGCAGAAAGACTTAAAAAATGTGTAGAAGGAGATCAGATATTTATACAAAAATCGAGGCGGTGGCTCGTTCGAACGAGATAGCATGTCGCTCGAACGAAGGACATAAGTCGTTCGAACAATATCACGCGACATGATATCTCACGCGAATGACTTGCAAAGTCGCTCGAGCGATCTCGTCGATCGAGGCCATTCACTTCTACACTTAGAAAATTTTTGCTTTTGATAAAAAATTAATCCAAAATTCAAAAATAATTTTCAAAAATAATTCCCAAATATTTATGCAAATATTTAAAGTTCCAATAAAACATTTTACTGATAAGGCGTAGTGGAGTAGTGGGAATGAGTTGAGCAGCATGTTGCATGTTGCATGTAGCATGATGCACGTGAAGAAATTGGTTGCATTGAATTCGAATACAGGCCGTCGAGGATGATCGTGTTGACGTGCCGAATGTAGCGGTATCAGACATATGAACTGTGATCTAGGAGAAAAATAGAAAATTCCTAGATTCTACCCCGGACATTTATAGAATTATGTCCTTACATACCTTATGTTTCAAAAGAACTACCGTTACCCGACAACATAACCGAACCCGACCAAGTGAAAGTGGTACATGATTCGCCAACACATAGTCCTTTAACCAACTTAATTGATGATGATTAGGGAGTCCACGAACATCAAAATTGTCAACCTATGGATACAAATAATGTCCATTATTACCAAGTCAATGAACAAGTTGATGCTGAATTATTAGAAGATCGAGAATACATATCATTGAAAGTCGACGCGGCTAAACCATTATATAAAGATTATGACGAAGATGACTCGATATTATATACAATGATTGGTTTGGATTATTTAAAGAGCCGATTTTATTTTTTTAGCATTAGTGTAACTAGAATTCTTAAGTGGGTTAAAGACATTTTTCCAAAAGAGAACACATTACCAAACAATTATCCTAGAAAGAAGAAGAGCTTGGAAGGCTTGGATTTGAAGTACAAATTTACTCATTCATGTAAATATGATTACATATTGTACCGTAAAAAGTGCAAAGAGAAGGATAAGTGTCTTGTATACAGTGATCCTAGATACGTGGGTTGTGATAATGGAAAAGACAAGACTAAACAATATCGCAAGTTCTCATAAGTTCCACATAAGGTTTTGAAGTGTTTTTTCCTCCGGCCACTGTTAAAATGGATATTCACTATACCACGAATAGAAGAGGCCATGACATGGAAATCTTGATGCGAGGTGGGTGGGAATCTCATACGTCATTCGGTTGATTCACTGATCTGGAAAATTCCAAATGCACGACACCCTGAATTTGCAAAAGAACTGCGCAATGTCCGTCTTGCCTTATCAACCAATGGGTTTAACCCTCTAGGTAATTTAACCACCAATCAGAGTTATCGGCCATTTCTCATTGCGCATTTACGTTTCCCTCCAAAACTGTGCATGAGAAAGGAGTTCACATCATTGTGGCTATTGGTACCCGGGCCGAAGGCTTACGGAGATGATATTAATATTTTTTTACCCCATTAATAAGAGAACTTACAGAGCTGTAGGAAAAACACATCAATGAATTTGGCGCTCATAAGGGTGAAGAGTTCACACTTGAATCAATGGTGATGTGGGAGATCCATGCCCTTCCAACTTATGGGACCTTATCTGGTTGTAATGTCCATGATTATTATGGATATCCCATATGCGGGGAGGAAATTGGAGCCACTTGGCTACATCATAGTGGTAAGATGAGTTATGCGGGTCATCGTAGATTTATGCTGACCAATCACCCTTTTAGGAATGGCAATCTAACTTCTTACCTATCGGTTAAGAGCATAGGATGGAACCTGCTCATATTTTTTATTAATAGATAGAGGAGAAGGCGAAGGCAATAAGAGAGGGGAATACATATGTAAGAAAACATCTTTAGTTTTTAAACCTAAAGCATAAAGCTAGGGAGGATCTGAAAGACCCTAGTACAACAAAGGCATGGTTCAGGCAATTCATATTTATTAACTTATCTTATTAAAAAGATCATCATGTAAGTCATGTAATTGACATGGGTGGTTCTCATTCAAAAGATGGAGAGCGGGTGCACCGCGATCTACAGAAGAGGAAATTAAAGAAGAAATTGTGGTTAAAAAATTATTCTAAAAAAGGATGAATTTCTATCCATAGTTGCTTTCACTTTGACTATTCGGGAGAAAAAATCCTACTAGAAACATTTTTCAACTTGAAGACTCCAACTGGTTATTTCGATAATTTGTACAGGGTAGTAAGCTACCAAGAAAATGACCTAAAACATTGCAAGTCTCACGACTGTCATGTCATCATTCAATTAATCCCTATGTTGTTTAGACATTGTTTCTCCATGCACAAAGATCTCCACTGGCCAGTTATGAATATAAGTTTGTGCTTTACCCTACTTTTGTAAGAGTGGTATACAGATAATACATCAAAGATGTGAAATAAACTTTATCTAAGGAAATTTGTGTATTAGAGAAATATTATCCTTTATTATTATTCCATATCAACATCCACTTGCTTATGCATTTATGCGATGAGGCTTTTTTGTGTGGTCCCATTAGGTATTGTTAGTTGTATCCTTTTAAGCGCTTGATGAAAAATTTCAAAGATTATGTTAAGAATACATGGTATATTAGAGGGTCAATTGTTGAAGAGTACATAATTGCGTAATTATCGCTATAAGTTCAGGAACATATAACAGAATAAGATCTGAGGAGATAAATCTTAGTAGAGAGCTAGTGATCAAGGAACCAGACGAGTTTAAAAATGAATTTCCTTTTGGGAACCCTAAAGAGGTGATACTCACTAATCTACAATACGAGCAAGCATCTCCTTATGTCTTAGAATCGCAAGATGAAGCTGAAGATTGGAGAGAGTAAGTCGCTACATAATTAACTGAATAGTTCTTATTTGATTATATGTATTCTGTATTTTATGATCTAAACTCTATAATTTACCTTTAGGAAGTATGAGAATGAAATTTCCCAAAATCAGAGAATAAATTGCACGATGAATTATTTTAGGGAATGGATTTCAAAAGAGGTAATTTCCACATCTTGTGTGTGCGGTTATTTATTCAAGTGTTGTAAAAACGTGGCTTAATATAAATTTATTAATAAATGCAGCATCTAAAAAAAGGTGATGCCTTTTCAAGGCTTGCACGTCTAATAAAAGGTTCCATATTTCGTGCAAAAGAGTTAAACAAATTTCGCACTAATGGTTTGATTTCGTTTCATATCCATTTGAGGAAAAGCTTTTGATGCAAAATAGAGAAATTTCAATTTATGTCATTGTGTCTCTAGCAAAACCGATAAATATCCAAATGATAAGGTCTTAACCTATTATGTAATTGTCCAACAAATCCTGAAATGCAATTATTTAGATTTCACATAAATCATATTCTATTGTGACTCGGTGTAGGTGGAGGACACTATGAATGCTTGTAAAGTGGATCCTGACTTAAAACTTATCATGAGATTTATCTAAGATGAAGAGCAAATAATGAAAGTACATGTTCTCGTCCTTTTTAATTTGTTTACTCAACTTTGTAAAAACGTCCCTAATTCCCTAGGTTTCATGGCGCACACTAAATATATTCCTATAAATATTTTTTCAATAATTTTTAAAATAAAATTTTCTAAATTTATAAATTCCTAAATTGAATTTGTGTAATATATCGTATATTTTGGTATTATTACATTTTGCATGTATTTTGTAATTAAATATTTTTATATTCTAGTTTTTCTTGATTTTATAATTTTCCAAAATTTAAAAATTAATTTTCATATGTTTATATAATTTTTTAAATTTTATTAAAGATGAATTATATAATTAATGGAACAAAAAAATTGTTCCTTAATTTAAATCTGTGAAATTTAAATGGCATGTTTTTTTTTATCTCAAGTGGTTTTGCCACATGGTGGCTAGGTAGAGTTTCTATCGTTTCATTTTTTGTGATCTACCATATGTTCCCCTCTATGTACATTGTTAGTTTACGTTTTTAAACCCCCTTTTGGGCTTTTGTGTGATGCCTTTTATACCCTTCAATGGGTGAGGGTGTTTACACATGCGCTCTTATTGTTTGGGTATTTAAAATTTTGCCTAAGCGTTTATACTATTTCTATAAACAGAGGGCTCAATTCACTTGTTTGGTGAGAAATAGTTTTGAAATCTTAGAGAAACTCTGTCAAAATATTTTCTCAACTTTCTCTATATATATTTCACTTGTGTCTTACCTATTTTGAGAGAACTTTTAAATTTTTCATCCCAGAATTTCTACCATATATATTTTGGGAGGATGAGAGTTTAAGTTATTTTGGGGATATCTTTCTTCCTTCAGTAATGTTGAGGGAGATGGAGCATGTTGGTTTTGATTTGAAGCTTGTTTTGCTATGGAATTCATAAACTCATGAGAGATTTTTCTTTTACCTATTTGATTTATTCTCTTATATATATATATATATATATAGGGAGAGGTTCATAAGTGAACATTAAAGATTAACATTTTAATGAACCTTAATAAAAAAACATTAATTTTACTTCATATGTTATAATTGGTCCGCGCTATCGGCAACGAACACGCGTGTCGATCAATCCCCAACCCCCACTAACTATTACCACCATGGCAACCCTTATGGCAGCCCTTAGGGACCCAGGACCTACTTCCATAGGGGCTGCCATGGTGGTGGGGTGGGGCGGAGAGGTGTAAAATTAAAGGGTTATTTGATATTTTTTTCTCAAGGTTCATTAAAATGTTCATTTTTTATGTTCATTTATATATATATATATTGTTGTTTGTTGATCTTGTTTAAACTAAAAATGTCGTACTCATCATATACATAATTTAAATCTGGTTTGGTTTCGATTTTTTTGTAAGGATCCTTTTGTGGTTTTTGTACATCTCATGATTTTACTTTACTCACACAAGTTGTTTTTACAACGTTGGACAATCAATTTATAAAGCAAGTAATTTTTGTTCTTATCTTTAGAATTAATTTCTCAAGCTTCTATGAATGTCAACTTACTAAAAGATTTTGTTACCTGTTCACTGGATACTATAGCTTTGAGTGTGAAGTTGTTGTTCTACTTGGCTACTTTTATATTTGGTTTGATTCAGTGGTTTGTGGAGTTATTTAGTGCTTGCCTTGGAATACTAGATGTATTGGGAGTACTAGTTCATTTACACATTTGTAAACTGTAATATGTACTCAAGTTATTGTTATAGTGCATTTGTGGTGTGCATGCTCTTTGGAACTAGATCACCTAGGGGTTTACTAGTTTTGTTGGGTTCTTCATTATCATATATTGTGTTTTTTTCACTTCTCCTCATCTCATCTTGTCCCTATTAATTTGGTGTACTTTGAACATCACACCAACATAATATATATATATATATATATATATATATATATATATATATATATATATATATATATATATATATATATATATATATATATATATATATATATATATATATATATATATATATATATATATATATATATATATATTTCTTTTTTGTGTATTTCAACCATTGAAGTGTCACACCCTGCGTAATTCTAGCGTCGTCCGCCACCAAAACTATGTCGGTCGCGAACCAAATAAAATATCATTCCTAGTATGAGACAGATATAAGACATAAATAAATCAATCCCAAATGATAATAACAACTGAGCGATAAAAGATCCATCACATGCTAAAACTTCGAATAAATCCAATCTCTAAAAATGATTTAATTAAAACTGAGTAATAATAAACTGTGAATAATCCAACTGAAATCATCTAACAACTTTGGAACCGAATGGAGCAAATGAAGTCTCATAATGAAATACGACTGAAAAGAAAGTCTAACTAAATAAAGAGATAAAATGAATAAACTCCAGCTGCACCTCCAGATGATATCCAATAAATCATATGCAGCTACTCCAGTACTAATCCCTGGAAATGTTAGTCAACGCACGATGTCAGAGCCCCGAGCATGAATACACATTACTCCCCTCAAATAGGATCTGTGAATACAGACAATAGTATTATACGCAATAAATATCACAATAGAGTGTTTTAATTACGAACATAATTAAACGCGCGAAAGATAAATTATTAACCACCTCAAATATTCTGATAAAAACACACCAATAACATTTTAATTATCCCACAACCCCAAAGTATTAATTTAATTAAATTAACTCAAATTATTATTGTTCTCACTTACTACTATGGCGGCCCTCCCGCCCCGGGGGTAATCCACCAAAGTGTCACACTTCCCCTTGTCAATAGCTAGCCGAATCCGTTTAAACTGTCGATCCCCCGTAATATGACAAGGTTCCATACACGACACAACATAAATCGCCCAAGATGACCCGTTTAAACTGTCGGTCCTTGACACATTATGTCGCCACAAATTTTAATATCCATTTTTATCTTAGGCATTAATTCTCATCTTCTCAATTTATTAAGTTCTCAAATTACCCCACCCTTTTTATCGATGTGAGATCCTAAAAATACCCCTTAGTTCTATACCTAAGGGTCTCCAAAGTACATATGCGTCCTATCCTACGTATAAGATGAGTTTTCAACCTTTACTTGTGCTAGTCTCATGCCTAGGCTAGCGTGACGATTATAAAATATTAAAAATCTGCCTCATCCCAAAATATGAAATCCGCACGAATTTACACTCACTAGTCCCATACATAGCAAGCATCCTATAATCAATGTGAGCAATGTACTACCCAAAATCCCCCGTCCCCGCGATGGCAAAAGGGAATAAATCAATTCACTCAATATCACAATTCATAATCACAATATTGCACTTTAATCACAAATGTCACAATCCAATTTAATTCCATTAATAATATAGTTATCGTATTCAACATAATTATTTCCGTCCAATACTTGTTAATTTATTTAACATTCGATAATATTCAATATGACACAGTCGTTCTCTTTTATAAATATGAGTAGACGGTTGGATTCCTCTTGAAATTAGTCGGATGGAAAATCTGAGTAGACGGTTGGATTCCTCTTGAAAAACACCAATTAAATCTTCAGTTCTAGAGTTAAAACTTGTTAAAAGTTGGGGCTAGGGATTGGAGATTGTAATACCCCCTAATTTTGATGACTTTTAAAATGGGTTATATTTTAAATTAATGGATTAATTGGATTTTATTATAAATTAATTCATTTGGATTTTATCCGAATTGTGGATATTAAAATGAATGATTCTGAATATTACTAAAAGATATTTAGGTGATATATGAACATGATGTTATTGATATGGTTGTGTGAAATTAATTCAGTAATTTGAATTTTAAGTCGGACGCGATATGGGACGTGTCGGGACTAATTTAGTAAATTAAAAAAGGAAACTTATTCTTACATCAACCTTATAGTCATTTCGAGTGTGTCGTTGCATCCGAAATGGCTGAAATAGTCAGAAAAGTCTATTTGAATGTTGGTTTTGGGTCTCGGGTCATTTGAAAATGAAAAGACAACCCAAAAGGACATTTTGGTCATTTTTACAAGAGGGATGAATAATGATTTAGGATTTTGTCTTATTATAAATATTTGGAGATTAGTTGTAAGTGGATTCATTCATCTCTTCTACACAAAATTGAAAGGTCATCTTTTTATAGAGAGTGAAAGGCTGCTTGGGAGAAGAGAAGCTTGGAAAGGAGGAGAACTAAGGACCAAAGTTCACCACCACCAACCACCACCGAAAGTGATCGAAGAATGGGAGAACCACCTGTGTTATACAACCCCAAAGGATCAGACCTTGATTAGAGGCAAGTGTTTGATAATTGCAATCTAAGTTTGTATATTGTCCATGTTAGGATAGTTATAAAAAAGATGAGATTTTTCATGTTTGGAAGATAAAGATAGAGTTGTTAATTGATTTTTGGAAAATGGAACTATGTAGGAATCAAACTCATGTTGTAGTTAGATAGTAATCCATGAAATAATCATAAATCTGTTGAAGAAATTCTGAGAATCATTGGTGTGTTCTTGAAGATATCATGTTTATAATATTCTGGAAAAAAATAGGATAAATATATACTTTTAATCCAAACTCTTGATGATTCTAGGATGTTTAGATCATTAGAAATCATTTAAATATGTTGCTATATTATGTAGTAAGGATTATAAGTAATTTGGATTGTTAATATGAAGGTTTGAATGATCAAAAGTGATGAAACTCGTACTACAAGAAATGCAGAAAACTGGGCTGATATCTAGGCGATCGATCGATCGACCCCCTGCCTTCGATTGATCGACCTCCCCAGAGTTCATGAAGTTGTTTCTTGTTAATGCTTGTTCTGGTCCCAAAGCTTTTCTAAATCTTTGGTGATTTTTAATTGGATATAATGGGACTTAGGGAAGATTAGTAAGCCCTAGAGAAGAATCGAATTAATATGATTGGGATTTAATTGATTAGAATTATGATAATTAAATTGAAAGAAATTTCGATTGCTAGATGCATGTGTTGGATTCTAATTTGTATGCATGAGGATTAAGGATAGGTCCAGTAGGGGAAATTTAATATATCACCAGGGCATCCTTAGGTTTATAAGAGGGTTTAATCCTAGGTGAAAGAAGATGTGTTTATAAGAGATTAGAAACAATCGGTTATAACCCTAATTAAAGGAGAGTTTAATTCGTAGTAATTTGGGAGATAAGATGATATGGACCAGTAGGATATTAGTGATTTCTTACTGAATAAATATATTAAGGATAACCTATTTGAACTTTGAGTAACGAGTGAGACTCTCGAATAAGTAAATTAAAGAAGTAAAACCATAATATTTTAATACGTAGGATTTAAGAGATATAACGCTATGTATGGGAATTATCTTAGGGCAGTGTGATTAAATTATTGATATTATATTATAGGTAGATGATAATTCCTATTTGATTGATTGATGATTTATGTGTATGACATACCTAGCTTACTTGCTATCGACGGGAGGTTTGCGCGTGAGGGCAGTCATATCCTGATGAATCCATGGGATTTTTTATTTGTCGCTCGAGAACATAGGTCTATGAAAGACTTATCGGGGAGTTGATAAGTCCGCTAACTATGGGAACGTAGGTATGTGCGTGTCCCATGGGTATGATAACTATGTTCGCCTTCAATAATTGTGTTGATGTTTGTGGTTCGAGGAATTCTTACCGAACCTTTACTCCCCTATTCGACGACCAACGATACTGGGACGTGATACCAGAGTAATACATGCACCGCAGCTGTATCTCGGGGTGTCGTATTATATATATATATAATGAATTAAATGAATGTATATATAGTGATTAAATCATCTACTGTGTGATAATTGTACATAACGATGAATAGAGAAAAAAATTGAAATAAGTTAATGAATATTCATTGAAGAGCATAATTCATATTAATGAGAAACGATTCATGTTAATGGGAAACCTATATGAATAATTATATTACGTATGGTATGGGACATACGGGGTCATGATATGGGATAGAATCATATTATGGAAACTAGTGAGGAGGAACCGTTGACTAGGAGGTTAATAGGAAACGTTAAGTGTGCACTCTAACTGAGAGGTGAGAATATCAAGTGAGTGTCTGGTTACTAACATGTACATAATAAATGCTTTATTGCACTTGTTAAATACATGTTGTTTTCAAAATCATTTTCACATCGGGCTCTGTCTCGTTTCCTTGCATATTCTATTTTCTATTGTACCTTCTATATCAGGTGTCCAACAGCAGGGACGCCAACCTTAGCGGATTATGACGAGCTATGGAGTATTGATTAGACGCCTATCTTCATTTGATTCACAGTATTCTTTTGTTTAGGGCATGTCGCCCAAAGGAGTTCAGATATCTCTTTTTTATCTGAGTCATATGGTCTTGTATTCGTGTCATTTTAATACATTTATCTATTGTTGGGATTACTGTATTGGATAATTATGTGGGAATGTTTATTCCAATTGCATTTAAATTCTTTCGAGTTATCAGTTCCGTTATTATTGTTGTAGAATAATATGTATAGTGTTATTCGTAAACTAAGAATGGATTTTGTTGAATTAAAATTTAGAAAGTTTTTAACACCAGCTTAATTGGGTATTGGGTGATTTGTAAATGTTTTCGACAATGATGCTAAGAATGAGCCAATTGTATATTCTGTTTTAATTTGATATGGGACTGGCCACCCGGTATTTAATTAGGTGGGGTGTTACAGAGATGAGAGGAAATATGTTTAGAGAACCTTACTGGAGAAACTTTTGAGAGAAAAGTGTTTTAAAATTCTCTGCCCTGTATTAGTTTTGGTATTTAAAGGGTTTAAGAGTTAGAAAATGATTAGGACTCCAGTTAACCCGGCGCCTCACCTGTCGCTCAAACGACTGACACCTGTCGTTCAAACGAGATTCTATATCATTCGAACGACATACGCTGTCATTTGAACGACCCGAACATTCAATTAAAAACTTTAAAAATCCGCCTTTATACTTAGAAAAATGTTCTTTAACTCAACAAAAATGTACCTATTTGTTTAAACATACTAAAAATCATTATAATATTCTATTATAACTCTGATTTAATTCCGGTTGAAAATTTACTACTCAAATATAAAAACAACATGTTTAATTATTAAAAAACATTAAATAAAAAAAAATTATTTTTTCTGGAATATTCCAATTAATTAATTTAATTAACTATTAAAAATACAGGGTGTTACATACTTTTCCACTAGCAAAGGAATTTTGTTCTCGAAATTATTAAACAAAGCATAAACATCAAACGTCATCGCAAAACATAAAATAAGGCTGACATACGTCTACTCGTTAAATGCCATAGCTGGGTGCCCATACACCCAATCCTATGCGCACCTACCCCACGAACAACAAAATAATATATATATATATGTAAGTAGCGGCGTAACACGCACTCTCGTAAATCACCACTCGATTCTATTTTCGATAATCTTCGAAACACATAAATCCTCAAATCAAATCACATCGCTGCATCGTTATAAGACATACCAAAAATTTATACTAATGATCATCCAAATAATTAGTGTCTCCAAAATCAACGCTAAGGATCCTCACATAAAGCCTACTAATTCTAAACTCAATGCCTATAACGTCCTTAACACAAAATTATATATCTCCAAGAAACACATCTAACGCATATGCTATACCCTCTACCTTAAGGAGTAAGAATCAATAAAGGAAATAAAAGTTCTATAACGCGGAAGCTAAACGAACTCACAATCTACGAGACCTAAGACCATGCTCTGATACCATCTGTCACACCCTGCGTAATTCTGGCATCGACCGTCACTAAAACTATGTCGAGCGCGAACTATATAAAATATCATTCTTAGCATGAAACAGATATGAGACATAAATAAATCAATGCACAAGATAAATAATTGATTCAATCCCAAATGATAATAACTACTGAGTGATAAAAGATGCATCACATGCTAAAACTTTGAATAAATATAATCTCCACAAATGATTTAATTAAAACTGAGTAATAATCAACGGTGAATAATCCAACTGAAAGCCTCTAAAAACTTTGAAACCGAATGGACTAAATGAAGTCTCATAATGAAATACGACTGAAAAGAAAGTGAAACTAAATAAAACTATAAAATGAATAAACTCCAGCTTCACCTCTAAATGATATCCAATAAATCCTATGCAGCTACTCCAGCACAAATACCTGAAAATATTTGTCAAAGCACGATGTCAGAGCCCTGAGCATGAATACACACTACTCCCCTCAAATAGGATCCGTGAATCCAGACAATAGCATTATACGCAATAATAATCACAATAGAGTATTTTAATTACGAATATAATTAAACGCGAGAAAGATCCCATAGCCCCAAAGTGTTAATTTAATTAAATTAACTCAAATTATTATTATTCTCATTTTTTATTATGGCGGTTCTCACGCCTTGGGTGGTTATCGACCAGAGTGTCACACTTTCCCTTGTCAATAGCCAACCGAATCCATTTAAACTGTCGGTCCCCCGTAATATGACAAGGTTCCACACACGACACATCATAAATCGCCCAAGCTAACCCGTTTAACTATCGTTCCCTGATACATTATGTCTCCATAAATTTTAATATCCGTTTTTATCTTAGGCATTAATTCTCATCTTCTCAGTTTATTAAGTTCTCAAATTACCCCACCCTTTTTATCGATGTGAGATCCTCAAAATACCCCTTAGTAGTAGTGACTAATGGACCGGTCAAAAATGGATACAGATAAATTTGGGCGGGTCAAAAGCGGGTCAGATAGAATAATTTGGACGGATCGGGTCGAGTCGGGTTGACCCGCTTTTTTTTTGGAAAAAATAAGTATTATACCATATACAGATAAATATGGTATAATAATTTTGTAAAAAAATATACAAGTAAGTACTTAAATAAAAAAAATCTTTAAACTCTTTGGTAATTTGAGTTTTATTTTTTAGAGGTTCCAAAACCATTTTGACCCGCCAATGGCCCGCCAACAAACCGTTTTATTGGATCGCTCAAACTATTTTGACCCACAAACACAATTAATGGTCCCCAAACACATTATTTTGGGTGGGTTATGAACAGTTACATCCTCAAGAGCCCATATTATCGGGGCTACCCCTTAGTCCCATACCTAAGGGTCCCTAAAGTACATATACATCCTATACTACGTATAAAATGAATTTCCAACCTTTACCTGTCCTAGTCTCAAGCCAAGGCTAGCGTGACGATGATCCAACATTAAAAATCTGCCCCACCGAGAAATATAAAATCCGCAAGAATCTACACTCACTAGTCCCATACCTATCAAGCATCCTATAATCAATGTGAGCAATATACTACCCAAAATGTAAGGACATAAATTTTCAATTGAGCTCATGTATTGTTTTGACTTAATTCTGTGAACCAAACTGTGTTTGTAATATGTCATAGGGAGAATTTTATTTTGTCTCGATCCCACTTAGTCTATGACATATTGAAGAAATTGAAGGCATCGCGGCAAAGCTTCAAAGAATAAATCATGCTGAAGTTTAATTGGTGCAAGTTTAATCGTCTTCAAAGTTAATTTCATTTCGAGATCACTCAGGTATGAATGCGTATAGTTTATAGTGCTCGAAATTATTTTTATAAAAGATAAGGATGAATTTTTTATAAAGAAAAATGTTTTAAATGTTTTAAAAGTGTTTTAAAGGTTTAAACTACGTTTTATAATGATAAGCTCGTAAAAGAGTTTGACATTTTTGGATCTCTCATTGGAAGAGACATTTTAAACAAAAAGTCAAAAAGTCAAACTTTTGCGATGTCGTTCAAACGACATCTAATCTCGTTCGAATGAGATGGAATGTCGCTCGAACGAGTTCCTCAAGTCATTCGAAAGACACATTTTTCGAGGTAGCATTTAAATCATATTTAAGTAGTGTTTGCATCATAATTTCGTAAGTGTGCATTCTGGAAAATATTTTTACGAACCAGAACCTTGGTTGCACATGTTTTATAAGGTTTAAAAGTCTTAAACACATCCTTAGAGTTTGCAAAGATCCGAGTTATCATTCTTATATGTTTAAGTGATATTGCTGCACTAAAGTTGTTTGTTCTACACATTGAACACAAAGGGTTTTGCGGTGAAGAAAAGAGAAGGACATCTTGTTCAACATCGTAGACGAATCAAAGCCATTCGGTGGACACCGAGACATATATGGACGCGTGTGTTGTGGACAGGTATCGTGGAAGACGGAATTTCTGCGTGGGCACTATTGAAGAGTAGTTGAAGATCAGAAGGAGCATCAAGACCCATGGGGATCGAGTCTTAGTGTAATGCTAATCTGTCCTTGTAAAACCATTGTTCATAGTGATTGTCTGGCTTGGGCCGTTCGAGGTTGTTTTTCCATTTTGGATTTTTTTTCTCGTACATCCGACGTTGTGAGTATTCTTTACTTTATTCTACTTGCTTTAATCACTAGATGCATTTTTAGTATTAATCAAGATAAAACTGGTTTAAAGTAAGAATTGGGTTTTCACAACTTAGTTTGGTGCATAATTAAAACTTGGACAATTTTTTGAAAAAATTGGTTTGAAAGAAAACACACATATATTGGGCACTCTTCAACTTGGTATCAGAGATAGAAAACATATTTATTTGTTCTGTGATTCCGTGTGTTTTCAAAGATGAATTCTAGATATAATGAATTTTCCCGAACTCCTATTTTTTATGGCACTAATTACACTTATTGAAAGATGAGAATGAGATGTGCTTTAAAATCTATTGATGAGCGTGTTTGTCTTGTAGTTGAGAAAGGTTGGACACCCCCTGTCACTATTATAGGCGAGGTCACTAGTTTAAAGCCTGTTGAGTCATGGATCGAAACTGAACAAAGACTTGCACAATATAATTCTAAGGGTCTGCACGTTATTTCTTCACATGTCACACAGGAAGAATATAATAGAATTATGACTTGTGAAACATCAAAAGAGGCTTGGGATATTTTTTCACTCACTCACGAGGGCACTAGCACAGTTAGGGTGTCAAAACTTCAAAATCTCACTACACAGTTTGAGACAATTAGGATGTTAGAGAGTGAGACCTTTGATGAGTTTTATGCTAGGTTGTCCAATATTGTCAACTCGTCGTTTAACCTAGGTGAGAAAATTCTCGACAACCGTGTCATTAAGAAAATACTTAGATCGTTGCCAAGTAGGTTTGATGAGAAAGTGACCATTTTAAACTCCTTGGGTAGGTTAGAGTCAACGAAACTAGAAGAGATTGTAGGTGACTTACAAACCTATGAAATCGACATGATTACCTCCAAGAAAGTGCCTATGAAAGAAAAGGGTATTGCTTTAAAAACCCAGAAGGAGGAAATTAAAGTTTCAGATTCCGATTCTGATTTTGAGGATGTTGCTCTATTGGAAAAGAAATTTAAAAAATTTATTAAGTTTCAAAAGCAATCGAAAGATGCTAAGAAATTTGAAAAATTCAAGAACAACAAAGTAGATCCCACCTCTAACGATAAGTTTGAGAAGCCTAAGAGAGATGAGTCGGATAAGTGTTTTGGGTGTGAGGGGTACGGTCACAAAGTTAAGGAGTGTCCCACTAGACTTAACAAAGAGGGCAAGCAACCCGTTGTCTATAATGACACCTTAAGTGATAGTGAACCGAAAGAGGGAAAGAGTTCCCCTATTGAGCGTAACTTTGTTGCGTTTATGGCATGTCATGTGAGCGACGACAATACAACTCATGTGAATGACACTTCCGAGGAGGTTTTGAGCGAATCCCATATTAGTGAGGATGGAGAGAGTGACGAGGAGGAGGTTGATGTGAAAGAATGCAAAATGCGTTTAATGAGTTGTATGCCGAAACGGTAAATGTGAAAAAGGCTAACTCAAAATTGCAATCTAAGTTAAATGAGAGTGCCATAGAAAATAATGATAATTTGATTGAGGATCTTAGGGAACGAGAGAATAAGTTTAGGGAGAAACTAGAGTTTGTGGAGAAAGAGAGAGATAATCTCCTTGATTTGATGGAGTCATTGAAAAAGGAGATTTTAGTGTTTGAGGAGTCTAGAAGTTTGCTCGAGTCTAGGATTCGCGAGTTGGAGGAGAGATTGATAGACTCGTCGAGAGTCAAGTTTGATTTGGAAGCTAGGTCTAAAAAGTTAGATAAGATCCTAGGAACCGTCCAAATTAAGGAAGATATGGGAGGTATAGGTTTTGATGAGAGAGTTGTTCCCATTCCCCCCGCACGTGTGAGAAATACTAGGATGGTTAGAAAAGGTCCACATAAAGGTAATCATTCCCACCACCGCTACACTTGCTCATTTTGTGGTAGGAAAGGTCACCTTAGGCGTTATTGTTACGACCTTAGACAAGCTCCTAGGAAGTTTAGGAATAAAGTTGCCCCGGTTCCCCTAACCCCATGCGTCATTTTACACCTACTTGGGTTAGGAAATCGGATTTATTGGCTTTAGGAATTAAACTTCATGATTCTCGTTTGGGTGAACTTGATTCTTCCCATCCTAAATCGAAAGCATGATAGTGTTTTCATGTTTGTCATATGCTAGTTTGCTTCATGATATATACATTGCTAGTATTATGACATGTGTATCATTTTGTATTATAGTTTTCATTTGTTTGAGTCTTATTTGAAAAAATACAAAAAGATTTTGTTTTTTTGAAAAATCTTTTGAAAATCCAAAAAGATTTTGCTTTTCCTTGAGTCAAAATATGGTTGAAAAGCCAAAAAGATTTTCGGTTTTTGAGTTTATATGTTTGATGTGGAATATTGGTGTGCTTGGACCCCCCCCCCCCCCCACCCCCTCATCATTTCATTATCCATGTGGCTAGGACATTTGGTCGTTATTATCGATACTTAGAATGATCTTAACCATTGTTTATATGGGGTGGTTTCGAAGTTGATATGCATTTTGATTCGACTTTGTATGTATGCCAACATTACACACATGCACGATTTTATATGGATGTTTGACTTCTCTTGCATATTTGAATTTGGTGAGGTGTCCTTATCTCAATCTTATCATCTATGCGTAAGTAGACTTAAGGATAAGTGTGCATGTAATAACCGTTTATCGTGAGGATTTAAAATTGGTAAAAATGATGAGTGATTCACGGGAAAGGGCTGCAAGAGTTCAAAATTAACTCATTGTGAAAGCCACCGTTTGAAAGAGCCCAAAAGAAAAATGCATTATGCCAAGAAAAAGGGCCAATAAGATTTTCTCTAAGTTGAGAATGCTAGAACCCTCAAAAGAACTTGAAAAAATATGATATTATTGAGGGAGTTTGAATGGAGAAAATTTAAACGGGTTTGCACAAATAATCGTAATGTTGAAACATTGCAATTTGACGCTATTATTTATAGAATCGTCAAAATTCTGGATTTGTGTGCAAGTAGTATGTTTATTTCATTAAGCTCACACTTTAATTGTCATATGGCTATGATAAAGTTTGATGATTTATCGCTATCAATTAGAGCTTCTTGATCATTTCGATGTGTTGGAATTGTGACTCATTTTTTGTAGTTTCACGCCCATTCATTCCATGTCCATGTTTGAGCACATCGGTACTATGTTTGCATGTAACTCGCATTTTTAGATTTGATGAGCTTTTGTGTTAAAAGCCTACTATTTTAACACTGTTTTGATTATGTCAGTCCCTTCCTGGAATTTTTTTGTGGAAATTTTTTCACTGGGCAATACTTTATATTATTTCTGGGAATCTAGGAAATTTTGGCAGGTCGTGCGAAGTCGTTCAAACGACATCTCATCTCGCGCGAACGATATTTGTACTTCGTTCGAGCGACTTCCTCATCTCGTTTAAGCAAAGTCCCTGGCTCGTTCGAACGACAGGCTGAAAATGGCTTCTGATTGGTTTGCAGTCCACTGGTTTAATTTGATATATTTTTGGTACTGCGGGAAGCATTTCTGGACTGTTTGGTTTATATGCAGGTTCTTTTATGTTCCATATTGGTATTCTGCATATGAGTCCGTTTATGACACCTGATTAATTTGCGATATTCTTTATATGATTTCTTAGTTTACTAGTTACTGATTTATCATTGCTTGATCATATTAAGCTGGTTGTTTCATGATTATCTAGCGTTTTTTCAATTCTCAAATTGGTATCCACTTGAATCAAATTGGTTTCATATTCTCATGCTAGATATTTCATATTGGTTTATCTTTTCACCGGATTATCTATTCGAGACAAAAAGGGGGAGAGATGTATGTGATGTAGGGGGAGATTTGTTGAGCGCTTCTATTGATATCTGGATTTACATATTGTTTGATTATATTTGTTTCAAATTGGTATCAATTAATTGCTCACATGTTTCAAATGGTTTGTTCTTATTAGAAATATAAATTGGTATCATTTGTTCCTCCATACTTCACTGGGTATCTGTTTGTCTGTTTCATGTGTGTAGGTATGCCTCAACGATTTTAGATTTTAAGTCTACATCACATTGAGACAGTTCATGATTGTCGGTGCTACATATTCTAGTCCCTGTCTTGCCGGTGTACATATTCTAGTCCGCGTCCTGTATTTTTTATTTTGGGTTTATGGGATGGGATTTAGGCGTCATATGGCTTGACGGCCCGGTTAGGCATTTCACTGATTTTATTTTGTCCCGGAATAGTCAAATGGGGAGATTTGTAAGGACATAAATTTCCAATTGAATTCATATATTGTTTTGACTTAATTCCGTGAACAAAACTGTGTTTGTAATATATCATAAGGAGAATTTTATTTTGTCTCGATCCCACTTGGTCTATGATGTATTGAAGAAATTGAAGGCATTGTGGCAAAGCTTCAAAGAATTAATCATGTCGAAGTTTAATTAGTGCAAGTTTAATCGTCTTCAAAGTTAATTTCATTCCGAGATCACTCAGGTATGAATGCGTATAGTTTATGGTGCTCGGAATTATTTATAAAAGATAAGGATGTATTTTTTATAAAGAAAAATGTTTTAAATGTTTTAAAAGTGTTTTAAAGGTTTCAACTACGTTTTATGATGATAAGCTCGTAAAAGAGTTTGACATTTTTGGATCTCTCATTGGAAGAGACGTTTTAAACAAAAAGTCAAAAAGTCAAACTTTCGCGCTGTCGTTCAAACGACATCCAATCTCGTTCGAACGAGATGGGATGTCACTCGAACGAGTTCCTCAAGTCGTTCGAACAACACGTTTTTCGAGGTGGCATTTAAATCCTATTTAAACAGTGTTTTCATCATAATTTCGTAAGCGTGCATTCTGGAAAATAGTTTTACGAACCAAAACCTTGTTTGCACATGTTTTCTAAGGTTTAAAAGTCTTAAACACATCTTTAGAGTTTGCAAAGATCTGAGTTGTCATTCTTATATGTTTAAGTGATCTTGCTGCACCAAAGTTGTTTGTTCTACACATTGAACACAAAGGGTTTTGCGGTGAAGAAAAGAGAAGGACATCTTGTTCAACATCGTAGACGAATCAAAGCCATTCGGTGGACACCGAGACATACGTGGACGCGTGTGTTGTGGACAGGTATCGTAGAAGACGAAATTTCTGTATGGGCACTATTGAAGAACGGTTGAAGATCAGAAGGAGCGTCAAGACCCGTGGGGATCGAGTCTTAGTGTATGAATTAGTTGTTGAATACAAGTTTTTTTGGGGGGTGCCTATAATACAATTTATCTTTCTTATTAAATGGATATGGTCAAGTCCTAAATACGAGACCCCTAATTTCTTTTAAAAACAAATAAATAAAGGGGATTTTGGGAAAAGGTGCCCATAATTCTCAATGTGTATAAATATAGGACACTCAATTTTTTTTATAAATTTAGTCCCTGTACTAAAAACACCATGTAAAAATTGTGAAAAATGGTGCAGCTGGCACGGACCAAAAATATGAACTCCTAACTCTAAAGGGACCGCACAAATAAATGCTATTGTACCACAGGGACTAGATTTATAAACTCAAAAAGCATTATCCTAAAAATCCAAATATAGGAAGGAGCATGACCTTTAGCTTAATTCTCTAATAAATAAATGGCTGTTGGACAATGACCCGATTTTAACATTATCCCATGAATGGTCACGGTCAGGTCCGTAACCATGGGGTCGCAGATAGTGTCCATAACCATCGAGACAATATTGTCCCACGAGAGACACCGTGACCCTCATTTAAGGTCACAGATGAGGTCCATGACCACAGTTTTTGGTCATGGCAAAAAGGCCACGGTCTAGGTTCGTGACCTGTGGCCCTAGTCACGAGTTAGGGTGGTGACCATTATTGATATATGGTGTACTGTAAAAGCTAAGGGAGTGACCAGTATGGAATTCCATTGACCAGAAGCGACGCTGGATCTTGCTAGTGCAACACATGTCGACAATGGTGAATGTGTTGAAAGTTACTGGTTCAGCTAACAAAGATGAAAATGGTGGGAGTGGAAATCAAGAACCAAAAAATGTGGTGATGGTTCCATTATGTCTTTTTTCCTCTTTGGATAAACACCTACACACCATATACATGATTGGATAGAGATGTGTTCATTTATGATGGGCAGAAGGATAGAAGCAATGAATATGAAATTGGATTTTGTTAAGAATTGGGGAGATTATTGGGCAGGAGAGAGAGATGATATGTCCATTGGACACCTTCAATATGAGGTAAAAATAGTGAGAGTCTTCGAGTTTATAGTAAAATGATAGATACAACCCTAGTAGAATTTCAATTTTGTATTTAAAAATATAATACAATTTAGAATGTTAACCGTACAAATGATAACAAGTTACAAACATTTAAATTTGAACAAAAATAAAACATAAAAATTAATAGCATGTTGGGTGAAACTTCAACTCAAGAATGAATAGTAAAACACATGAAAAACGCAATGAACAAAATCATGTTTGAACAAATAAAATGAACTATGGATTTTAATCAATTAGAATTATAACAATGCTTCAAATAAACAAACTAGAATTGAACACTAGAAATAATTAACAAAGAAAATGTTGTGTAAAAAATTGTGCTGGCGATGAACAAAAAATATAATTATATTATTACACCACAAAAAATATACAAAATGTAATGCAATTATTGACTCATAAATACACATACAAGAGACCCGTCAATATTATAAAAGTCACACAAATTTTTATAACACAATTTTATATTTTAGCATACAGCTCACTCACTCTAATGACACTCATTACTTAACCTCGCATATTTTTCTTGCCTCACTTAATGCTCAAAGTGGGGAGAAAGTACTCTTATTTATAAAATATGTAGTGGGGAGAATTATCAAGAGATAATTTTTTGGAAAATGGTTCTCCAATTAAGGATGGAGATGGAGAAAGAATATTTTGGAAATTGAGTGAGGGATGGAGAAGGAAAGAATGAGAACGGTTTTGGGGAAAGAAAGAGAGGTCTCTCTCTCGAGCTATTATTGTCAATTCCTTATACTAAGCTTAGTGGTTTATAAGAATAGATTTATTTCCACTTGCTACACCAAGATATTACTCGTGATCCAAGACTTAACACTTATATCATATGATCTCCAACATAGTTAGCATCGCATTATCTAATCACATCGCACATTTCATTTTTCTTATATAGTATTTAGTTGTTATCTATACATAAATATTTGGGATATTTCTAAGTGAGTCTTCTTTTATTATTTTATGAATTGACTCACTATGCCAATTGCAAAGTTCATATCAGGTCATTTGATTGTTACATAGACTAAACTACTTATCAGTCATCTATACATAGTGATTGTTGCCTTCATGTGTTCAAAGTTTGGCATTATTCTCCATTGATGTTGATATTGTCTTAAACTTGAGAATTTTTGTATTTCTTTAATAGATTTGTTTTATATTTTGTTTTTGGCACAAAAAAAACTCCTCTATTATTTCGACTAATGTCTAGCCGAATAAAATATTTAATCTCTCCAAGATCATTTGTTTGAAACCATATCTATATGCTTTCTCTCATTACCGAAATATCATATTTGTTATCACCCGTAATGATTAAATTAGACATGTATATTACTGATTTCTCGCCTTGTGCCTTCACTAATAAGCTTAAGGGTCCGTTTGGTTTGTGGTGAAATATTTTCACTGCGTTAAAAGTAAAACGTGAATTATTAGCGTGGTGATTTTGTTTTCACCATCTCCGTTTGGATGATCGAGTTTTCACTAGGTGAAAATTTTAATTTTGCACCATTTGTTGTTTGGATAGTCAAGATGAATATGGTGAAAAAATAAAATGACCATATTATACCCATACTTCAAATGCACATAATTATTTTGATTTTCATCACATAAGTGTCAATAGCCAGTAAAAAATATGTATTTACCTCAAACTCAAATTTGATACAATCCCCCCCCCCCCCCCCCCACCACACATAACTAGTCATATTTGGCTACGCAAGACAAATAAGTAAAAAAACAGTACCATTTTTAAAAAAAGTCCTAATTAAAAAAGAAAACAGTCCCAATTTAAAAAAATAGTTTCCAACAATGAAAAAAAACTGTCATTTGTAAAAAACAATCACAATAAAAAAAAGAGTCAACTATAAAAACAGTAGTCCACAATTAAAAAAATAGTTCTCAACGATGAGAAAACAGTCCCAATTAAAAAAAAGTATTCAACATTGAAAAAAAATAGCCCTAATTTTAAAAAAAAAAAGTCCCAAAAAAAAGAGTCCTAACTATGAAAAAAAAAGTGTTCCAATTAAAAGATTTAAAAAAAAACAGTTCCCAACTATGAAACTGACTCAATTAGTAAAAAAATTCCGAACACATTACCTTGCACCAAACAAATATTCATATATATTTTTTTTATGGGAATAGTTATTCCCACACCCTCCATATGTTATCCCACGCCCTTTAAACAATAAATGACAATTGTGACCTTAAATTTATTAAATCTAAATGTCCAATTTTTTCACCTCCAACTAAAATAAATACATTTGATAAAAAACTAAAAATTATATTTTCAATAAAAAAATTATTTTTTAAAAATAAAAAATAAAAAAATAAAAAAAACTTTTTATAAAACGTAAAATCTTATCTATTTGTTTTATTAAAAAAAAGTGCATATCAAACGTAAAATTTGTTTTTCTTAAGAAACAGTTTTCTTAAAAAAGTATTTTTTTATTTACAAATTTTATTTGTGGTTAAAACTGTATTTTTTGTACTATATTAAAAATAATCTTTTTACTATTTTGAAAAAATATGGTCCGTAGCAGCGGTATGTATAGACAGTCGGACCACCTATACATATCGCTGGCGCGGAGCATTTTTTCTAATATGTTGGTCCGCGCCAATGGTATGTATAAGTGCTCAGACTGCCTCTACATATCGCTGACGCGGACCACTTTTTATATAGTAAAAAGATTATTTTTAATATAGTAAAAGAAACAGTTTTTAACTGAAAAAATAAATAACGAAATAATTTTTTAAATAAATAAAAGAAACAGTTTTTAACTAGAAATGATAAAAAGAATGTCCATTTTTTAAATAAATAAAGAAACAGTTTTTTATCAACGTCCATGTAAATAAAAAATAATATGTTTATTTTTAATAAATAACATAATGTTTTTAAATGAAAAAAATAACTTTAATAATTTTTATATTTTCAGAATATTAAAATTTTAATTTTCTAGAATATTAGGATTTTTATTTTAGTTTTAATTTTTATTTTTTTTCATAATATAATTTTTTTTTTTAAGTAATAGATTTTTGGACAAAAGATTATATTTGTTCAAATCATATATGCATAGAGGGTCTTTTGGTCTTTTAGTATTTAAATATTGAAAAGGGTGTGGGGGAAGACATAGAGGGTTTAGGAATAGCTATTCCATTTTTTATTTATTTTTATAAATTTTAGTTATTGAAATTATTGATTTTTTTTAATTTTTTTTAATTTTTTTAAATAAAAATTAAATTTAAAAGAAAATATTTTTTTAAAAGAATATTTAATAATGGTGTTAATTGAGAGGGAGAAATGAATGTGTAATAGTTGTAATTGGAAATAAAAAAGATTAGTCTGCTAATAAGATAAATTCAATTGTTTTCATTTGTTAAATTATTCACTTTACCCATGATTTAAAATGATTAAAGTGTCACTTACTTTTCACCATATTCATTTTATTTCACCATATTAAATATCGAACCAAACACATATTTTACCTAGGTGAATTATTTTTTAATGCGATAAAAAATATTTCACCATCTTCCAAACGCACCATAAATCTAAAGGTGCAATAAAATATGTAGTTTCGACTAGGAACTCTGCTATCTTCTGGTACTAGGATCTTAGAGATTACTCAAGTCCGTATAATACTTTCCTAATCTTTTAAATGAAATATGGTTGGGTTTTACTCTCAAACCCCTTACGGTGCTCAATGTATGTTTCATTACCATGTTCACCATGTAAGAAACCATGCTTCACGTGCATCTTCCACTTATTTGAAGAATTACTATCTGTAAGTGATATTAGGACTCAAATTGTAGTTATCTTTGATATCGGGTTATACATCTCATCATAGTGTAGTCTAAATTGCTATAAGAATACTTGAGTCACCAATCGATCTATGTATCTTTCAATACTCCAATTGGGCGAGTTTTTACTCAACATACCCATTTGCAGGTAATGGGTTTCACATCTTTGGGCTAGTGATTAAGATCCCATATCTGATTCGCTCTATAGCTCTTCTTTTTCATTGGGAACTTTTAGAATTAGGAACTGTTCGTTATGTTGTTCCTTATTTTCTCTTGCACCCTCTCTTCCATGTCCATGGTATCTGGCAACACCATTCCTTATTATGAAGATCGCAAAGAGGAATGTGTATGAAACAAAACACTCCTAGATGTGTATCAACGATCTGTTGTCGGGTACAACATCTCCACCATTTTCTCTCACTATCGTACTTCATGAAGATGCACTGTATTACCTGTTTATCAAACTTACGACATAGACGGTCTAGTACAAACATGTAGCAAACACATTCAAAACACTCAAAAGTGAGTTATAATAGGTTTTATGTTCCACAACTTCTTGAATGGTGACAAGTTATCCAACCGTACTTGCGGCAGTTAATTGATCATGTGCATTGCGGCAGTTAATTAATCTTTTCTTTAATTTCTTTAAACTTTATTACTACAGTTTCCTTCTCTTTTCGGATGTAAACCCATATACGTAACTTTAAAAGTCATCAATGAATGGTATTATATAGCGCATCATACTTGTCATAAGGTGCTTTACCAAACCAAGCATGTCTCAGTCAACCAATTTAAATTTATCATTTGACTCCTTAATAGGTAGGTGGTGTGCCTACCATACTAGTAGCCTATGTAGAAAATATTTTCACATATCTTTAACGGAGGAAGGCCTTTCAGATATTTTTATACGTCATCAGATTCAGCTTATAGTATCTAACATGTCCGGACATTACGTGCCATATATTTTCGAGTAGCTCTACACGTACAGAGGATTCGTACAGAATCGTCTGTACAGACGTGTTTGTATTGGTTCGTGTGTTGGATCCACTCAAGACACGAATCAATACAGACAAGACACGTCCTATATGGACGATTCTGTACGAATCCTATGTACAAATAGAATTTTTCTATATTTTCAGTCTCATTATACTGTGTATTCTCTACTTATGCTGATTTGGGGAACATCATGTGAATAGACTATAAACGCTTTTCTTCCACAATTAGCGTATCAGATTGTTTAAGATCTTGACACACCTTGATATAATCTATTGTGAATGATTGTATATTCTTCCAACCAAATGATACTACCCCCACCAATGAGTTTCCCCATATTTTAAAGTGTTTTTTCTTATTCAAAGGACAATAAATAAATAGCAAAAACTATAAACATACTTTGCGTATTATAAAAGAATTTGTTTGAAGGAAATTAGGTATAAAGGCAATACAGTGTTCCTGAAAATACTTAGGTGTCCATTTAATTAATGGCAGAGTTATAAACAAAATCTTAAATACTTAAATAAACAAACTAGATTCAAGTTAGTATTATAATTTTATATCATATTGGCTCTAAAAACCCTCATAAACGTAGTCATCGTAGCTATACGTGTATTCTATGTCATATTTTACTATACCTAAAAGCATCACATATGAGATTGAGAGAAAATCTAGGATTTGTTTTTCTCGAATGCTACCCAAAATTCTCATAAAGGTCATAGGATATTTGTAAACCCGAATGGTAAGGAAGGTTAGGAATGAAAATTTGGCATACCCTATCTGAAGCTTTCATCAAAATGATATGAAAATCATTCACTCAACCTAGTAACCTTTGGGATAAGGTTATGAAAAGTAAATATTTTTTTTATAAGTTAATGAATTATATAAACAAACCCGCCAAGGGAGCAGAATCCATATACAGAAGGTATACACAAGTGCCAGAGAAAAGAGCCTTTTTTGGACCTCCACATAGAGAACTCCCTAAACTACATGACTATATGTAACTCCACTAAAAATTCAACAAAGACAAGAATAGAAATGTTAAAAATTTCCTTACAACAATTCAACGGAGGAATCATAAATTCGTAGCATAATGTAGATGTCTCGAATATACAAATACATACTAGACATCAACCGTCTCCTAATCTATCACCACTCTATCATCAATATATCATGTTTGTCCACGATTAAAATAAAGAACAAAACTTTTGGTGGCGTCTTCAATTTTCATATCTCTTTCTATGGGAAGTAAGTCATTTGATCCTCGTTCTCCCTTAATACGGAGTAATCTCTCCGTTGACACCACTAAAATGACCAGATAAATGATGAGGATGAGATTGAAGATGAAGATAAACATTCACATTAAACATATAAGAGACAAAGGTTTTTAAAGTGGTTCGGCTATGAATAAAGCCTACGTCCACTGTTATTTATTCCCAGGGGTTTACAATAGCACCATAAGGTGTAGAGAGATAAAGGATGTGTATCTTGTGTATGGTGTTTCTTAGTTCTCCTCCCTTTTGGCTAAGGAAATGCATGTATTTATAGTGATGGGAGATAAAGAGATTCATTGTATGTAGACATTTATGTCTACATTCAATGAATCTAATTGTTGAATTGCTTGGTATGCTATGTGTTGTCATCTATTAATACAGTATAAATGTACATTAAGGCTCATTAAATGCGCTGTCATCTTCATTAATGCACATTAAATGCATAGTTATCCTTTGATCTTCCTGGTTGGTATGCCGACCAACTCTCCTCGGGTGCCGACTATCTCTCCCCGGGTGCCGACCAACTCTCCTCAGGTGTTGACTAACTCTCCTCGGGTACCGATCAACTCTCCTCGGGTGTCCATCAACTCCCCTCGAGTGCCGAATATTGCCACGTAGGATGACATGAAGAGTGCAGCTACAGCGAAAATATTGCGACTTCTCAAATAAAAACCAATTTTAATTAAACCAAAATTTTAGTTAAACCCTAAGACATGCATCTAGATGATTTATCAAATAAAATATAGCATGCAGGATAAAACAAATTAATTTAAGGAAAAATCCCCCACAGGGGCAAAACCATTTATTTTCACTATAATTTGTAAGAAAACGGCTTACAATCGGATTACAATGAAAATACAAGTTGACTAAGAATTACCCTCGGGTATCGAATTCTGTAGTCGCGGCTGGAACTATCCCTTTCCAGTAAGGCTACAATGGAGAAGAGAAACGGCTTCTCCACAAGTTTGTCGGCTGGAATTTTCCCTTTCCAGGAGGGCAGCAATGAAGAAGAGAACGGCTTCTCCACAAGGGTTGAACAAATCAAAGTTGTGTTCTTGGGTTGCAAAAGGATTCACAAATATTTGACAAGGATGTGTGAATCCAAACTTGAGTCTTGGGACTCAAAAATATAAAGACTAGATGTATTTGGACTCTCAAATTCGTCTCCTAAAGTCTTTCAAAACAGCTCCCCCGAAGGTGGTTTAAATAGCAAAACAGATGAAGAGTTTTGCAAAATAAAAACACTGAAATTCTATCCAGCGTACAGGTACCCCGAACCGGTTCGGGTACCCCTGCGAACCGGTTCGCCCCCCCGAACCGGTTTCGGGCTGGGTTCGGGAAAGTGTGCTGGAAACAAGGCTTTAAACACTTAAAGAATTTCCAGACTTTTCAATGAACATATCTCCATTTTCAACGGGCCATAACTTGTTCACCGTAGCTCGGATTGAGTTGCCGTTTCTTCCAGTATCTTTGTTGCGGCAAGCTCTTCAACTTTCCAGTTGACCGGTCCTCCGGACGGTGGCTGTAAAATTACCAATTTGCCCTTGAACATCCCTATCATGCCTTGTTTCACTGATTTGACTTCTCTTGCGTTTCACTTGCATTACGAGCCTAGAATCAAGGAACGTGAAGTCGTTGATGCAGATAAAGGATACATTAGTGGAGATAATGCATGCTTGATTCCCGGAATTCGGATAGAGGCCGTCATGTGAGATCGTGAGGTGACGTGCCAAATGTAGCGGCGTACGACATACTCAAATGTAACATGTTGGACATGAGAAAAATGTCCTTACATGACATGTGTCCTTTTCTGATTGGTCCTCATAGATGAAGAATTTTTGCATTAACAGAAGCCCCTAATGCTCTATGCTCGATAGTTTACTGAAATGATGGAGTATTTATTCTGCAGCGTTGCTCGGTGCTCGTGAAATTCTTGATTTGTCTTCTTAATTTGTTCAACATAAAGTGCACTATCTCCTGGATGACATATGATGCAGGCTGATCGATGGTTGCTAATATCTCTTTTAAGGAACTCCGTTCGTGTGCTATGTATCACCCATGGGAATTTGGATGCGGCCATGCCACAGTATGCAGCTTGTAGCTTGTCATAATCTTCAAGTATGTTGATTGGTTTGCTAGTCGACCAACTGCCTCTTGTGCCGAGCAACTGAGTGCTAACTTTACGTGCTTGATTTTTCTGATTTATGCTCCTCTAAATACTTTGTCGAGTAACATTCTAGCTTTTGAACCCAATTCTTCAATGTGCTAAGCTAGTGGTGGACTTCGAAATATTTTCATACAACTTCTTCTTCATTATTGGTCGGGACAGTAGTAGTAAAGATCTCAGTGCTGTAGATGCCGAATTTGACTCCTGAACTTCAATAGCATGTGCATAATAACTCTTGAATATGCCTCCTGAACTTCAATATACCTCCTGGACTTCAATATCAAAAATAATTCATGAGTAAGAAAAATAACTCCTGAATGATGATTGGTCGGGCCCCGACCGTGTGAGTTTGTGGAGTTGAATTTGATGCTCAACTGCATGATGTTATGAGAATGTGCCACCGAATGAATAATTGAATCTGTAATAGAAGCCCCCAAGTGTGGAATATGTACTTTGAGTGATTTCTTTGTTGTTTGCTGATGAATATACATATGTAGAAAAGCAAATTGTCCTGTTTTACATAAACAATGAAACTTGCTCCACCTGTTGTATAATTATAGTGACTTGTCACTCTTTGGGCCTAAGCAATGAAACAACTTTCATCCCATGATCCGGAGTTAATTGTAAATTTTTTTATTCCCGACCAACCTTAGTTGGTGGATTTTCTTCCCAACCAACCGTAGTTGGTATTTCTGGGAATTTTTTTTATTCCCGACCAACCTTAGTTGGTGGATTTTCTTCCCAACCAACCGTAGTTGGTATTTCTGGGAAACAATTTTATTCCCGACCAACCTTAGTTGGTGGATTTTCTTCCCAAACAACCGTAGTTGGTATTTTTGGGAATTTTTTTTTATTCCCGATCAACCTTAGTTGGTGGATTTTCTTCCCAACCAACCGTAGTTGGTATTTCTGGAAAAAAATTTATTCCCGACCAACCTTAGTTGGTGAATTTTCTTCCCAACCAACCGTAGTTGGTATTTCTAGAAAATTTTTTATTCCCGACCAACCTTAGTTGGTGAATTTTCTTCCCAACCAACCGTAGTTGGTATTTCTGGGAATTTTTTTTTATTCCCGACCAATCTTAGTTGGTGGATTTTCTTCCCAACCAACCGTAGTTGGTATTTCTGAAAATTTTTTTATTCCCGACCAACCTTAGTTGGTGAATTTTCTTCCCAACCAACCGTAGTTGGTATTTCTGGGAAATTTTTTTATTCCCGACCAACCTTAGTTGGTGGATTTTCTTTCCAACCAACCGTAGTTGGTATTTCTGGGAATTTTTTTTTATTCCCGACCAACCTTAGTTGGTGGATTTTCTTCCCAACCAACCGTAGTTGGTATTTCTGGGATTTTTTTTTATTCCCGACCAACCTTAGTTGGTGGATTTTCTTCCCAACCAATCGTAGTTGGTATTTCTGGAAAATTTTTTATTCCCAACCAACCTTAGTTGGTGGATTTTCTTCCCAACCAACCGTAGTTGGTATTTCTGGGAATTTTGTTTTATAATAAATTATGGAGACTTCCTCGGAGTTGACCAACGGATTGTTAGGAATAAGATATAATAAATGCTGGAGACATCCTCAACAAATTGTTGGGAATAAGATAATATAAATGCTAGAGAGTTTCTTAGAGCTGACCAACAGATTGTTGGGAATATAAATGCTGGAGACCTCCTCAACAGATTGTTGGGAATAAGATAATATAAATAAGAATTACCCTGTCCAACTATCCGTTGGGGGTGAAATATAATAAATGTTATAGTTGTTCCTCGGAGCTGAATATGATAATGAGTATCTAGCCGAGTTCCATGTTGAGATGAATATATAATATGAATCCCAAGGGATATATAGAATAATTTGTGCTTGAGCCGATATCTCCGAGCAATAATAAAATATATAATGCCTCGCTGAGGTGAAATTTCATAATGCTGAGCAATGATAATAGTTTTCAGATTGTTTAAGATTGTGATCGAGCATTCGTTGACGTTGAATCTTGTACCTGTAAAAATTAATAACTTGCCCTAACAAATTAGTCAGAAAAATAATTTAGTCATCTAATATATATGATATGTATATGCTCGGGCAATAAAAATAATAATTTCAAAAAATAAAATAATATATGTTGGCTGATATGTCGAGGCAAAATTGCATGGTGCCGAGCAATAACAATTTTTCGAAGTTTAAGATTGTGATCGAGCTTTCGTCGGGGTTGAATCTCGTCCCTATGAAATTTTAACAAGCTACCCGAGCACTTGTCGAGACTAGAGCAAATAATTATTGTCATGAGAATAATTATTCAGCCAAACAATATGTGATGTGTATAAGGCAATAAAAATTTCAAAATATGAAATAAATTTTTTTGTGCCAAATGTGTGTCATATGAGCATATTTTTTATCAACTATATATCATAGGGTTTGATTCAGAATTTTTGCAACATTATTTGCAATCCAAATAAATACTCAAATATGAGTTGGTTTTATTTCACCTAAAACTGTTAAATAAATATTGGTATAAGAAGCCCAAAGCCAAAAGTTTTTAATATTAACAACAAAGGTTTACTTTTGTTAAAGTTTTATCTTTTTATACGCCGATCTATTTTCACCCAAATGTGTTTTTCACAAAAAGGATATTAAAAGGGTTAGTCGGCCTTTAAACATGAATGTCGTTTTTAAGTTGATCAGAACAAATGTTATGTTGAAGTCGAACAGATTTCAGACTTATGCGCCTTAAATAAGTTTAATCCTAATTTTTCTGTCGACCAATGATGTTGGTCGTGATGATATGGGCATTGGTCGTCCGAACAGTATCAGATGTTTTCGAGCAGCGATAGGTGCTTCCGACCAATATTGGATGGTGCCTCCGACCAAGAAGACTCGTTGCCGATCAACAATAAATAACTGTCAGAAGGTTTCCGACATATAATATACTGATCAACAAAAGAAGATCTGGAGCCTATGCTAACCAACAATAGATGGTCTGGATCTATCACTATCTCCGAGCAATTATATGTAATGCGGACCAAGTAATGGGCACTTCGGACCAGAAGATAGGTAACACCGACCAGCTGAGGTTTGATTATTGTCTACCAACGGTAGATCGATAACCCTTCAAGTTCCATAATATTTGTTGCCGACCAATAACTGCTAATAAATCTCTGGTATTGAAGATTGTCTCCGACCAACAAAACAATGTCTTCGACCAATATTGAATTGCATGTGCCAGTTATATATGATCTCCGAACATCAATAAGGGATCTTTGTTGTTGTAACAGTGTTTTCCGACCAGCAGGTGATGTTAACTGTCGCTGGCCAAGACTATGTGTTGCCGACTGAAGCCGAGCAGGAGATTATAAACCACACCGACCAGAAATGAATGTACCGACCTGTGCAACTCTCCACAGTAATGGTTCCATGACTGTGTTAGTCGGATAAGCAACCGTTGTTTTTTTTTCATTGTCGACATGCGATAGGTATCAATAATCGGCGTCGATTTCCGGTGATGGTGGTAATGAGTCTTGCATCTTGCTGTCGACCAATAAAAAGTGGTCCGATGAATTTGCCAACCAGTTGATGGTCATCTCACAGTGTTTTTTGATCTCCAACTTCTTCCATCAAATGGGGTTTTCATACCTCGTTGCCAATCTGGTTTGTTGGTCACACAGGAGTCGCCGACCAAAAAGGAAAAATTTGTAGTTGCAAAAATTATGTTTCTTGCCCATAGGAGTAAAATTGCTGAGATGTAGAGATTTGAATAAATAAATATTCTTGGTCGAAATCTGTGTGGATGCGGTTTGAATATCAATTGCCATTTTTAAGATCTGGCATCTCTTGAAGAGAGAAAAATGGAATCCAGAGTCTTGGTTTCTTCTAATAATCAGAATCTGATGACTGGGATACACAAATATATATTCTTGACTTGTTGATGACTATCTTATTCAACTATCACAAAAATTTACGGAGACATTAGATCAAAAATTTAGATCCAAAATCAAGACGTGTATGTCCCCCATTCTGGTTCCTTACTATCAATGGAAAATCCTCTGATATATTGGTGGAATCATTTGAATATTTTTTATTCAGTTCAAAAAAAATTTGACACAGGGGATCAACATAGGGGTATATTTATCCCCAGACTGATTTAGGATATTATGGTATCTTTACATACCCCCGATAGTAGAAAACTATCCAAAATTAAGAATTACAACATATATAAATCGAAAGGATGAGGAGAATTGGTTTGGGTCAGAATTTTTTGGAGAGAGAAAATTGTTCTTGATATTTGCACATATAAAAGCGTGATGAACAACTGTTTCTTAAATATATGCAATTCGTATCAAAAAATTTTGAAAGTGACACTTTTGTGTAGATTGATAGATAAAAATTGAGTGTATAATTCCTCCACACAATTATGAGAAAATTTGGATACATATTGGGTTTCCAGAAATTGGTGCAACCCATGTTTTAAACGTATTGGTTTAGAAAATTTTCAAGTGGATCCATGTATGTAAGGATTTGTGTAATATTTATGAGTCTAAAATTCACCAGATCCCCAAATTGAAATCGATCACACGGTTAGTGCATACACAAATTAAAAGATTTCCAAATGAATCAGATATGTATATACTCATATAAAAGAGATATTATTTTATCTCCTTAAAGGAGAAATAATATAATATGTACACAAATCTCTCAAACTTTGTGATTATGAAATATACATTTATACATATTTATAAAAATTGATTCAACAATTTGTGAATATAAAATCATAATTGAATTAAAAGATGTATGCACAATATATTTTTTATTATACGTAGAGAAAATAAAAAACTTAGCTTTTTATGGAGAAAAATGCTTGTAACACGTTCTCACAGACGACGCCAATCTATTGAAGACAGAAAATGGCCACTGTCATTTTAGTGGCGTCAACAGCAGATAAATGATGAGGATGAGATTGAAGATGAAGATAAACATTCACATCAAACATATAAGAGACAAAGGTTCTTTAAAGTGGTTCGGCTATGAATAAAGCCTACGTCCACTATTATTTATTCCCAGGGATTTACAATAGCACCATAAGGTATAGAGAGAGAAATGATGTGTATCTTGTGTATGGTGTTTCTTAATTCTCCATCTTTTGGCTAAGGGAATACATGTATTTATAGTGATGGGAGATAAATAGATTCATTGTATGTAGACATTTATGTCTACATTCAATGAATCTAATTATTGAATTGCTTGGTATGTGATGTGTTGTCATCTATTAATACAGTATAAATGTACATTAAGGCTCATTAAATGCGCTGTCATCTTCATTAATGCACATTAAATGCATAGTTATCCTTTGATCTTCCTGGTTGGTATGCCGACCAACTCTCCTCGGGTGTCGACTATCTCTCCTCGGGTGCCGACCAACTCTCCTCGGGTGTCGACTAACTCTCCTCGGGTACCGACCAACTCTCCTCGGGTGCCGAATATTACTACGTAGGATGACATGTGTCCTTTTCTGATTGGTCCTCGTAGAATTTTTGCGTTAACACTCTCGGCATAAAAGTTCCCTCTCGGCTTGACCCCCATCTCAGGTGATCACCCCTTCCCGTTGGTATAGGCCACGTTCCTAACCAGTCGGAGGGGGGTTGGAGAGACTCACGAGGAGATTGGGGGGATAGAAAAATTATTACTTATCGAAGGGGAGGTTGACCATGATTAAAAAAAACTTTATCTAGTCTATCCACACACTACATGTCTATTTTTCCGTTGTCAAACAATATTCAGAATAAGATGGAAAATATGATGAGAGATTTTTTGTGGAGTGGTAATGAGGAAAATTTCAAATATTATTTAGTGGGGTGGGAGGAGATTTTTAAGCCCATCAGGGAAAGGTGTGTGGGAATTATGAATCTTAAGCTCTTCAATAAATCTTTATAAGGTAAGTGGCTTTGGAGATTTCCCCGTGTGGAGAACAGGTTATGGAGGAGAGTAGTGGGGCTAGGGCGGGATGCTCAAATCCTGGGTGGAGTCCAGGAGTGGGGAGGAATGCACATAGGATGGGCTTGTGGAAGCATATTTTGAAATAGTGGGTTGACTTCTCAAAGAACACGAATTTTCGATTGGGGAGAGGCAATAGGATTAGGTTCTTGAATGATAAATAGGGGTGAATAATTCTCTTCAGGGGCAGTTTCCATGTATCTTTAGAGTGGGGGAGATAAAAACGATCTGGTATGGGATCATGTGTCAGTTTTAGATGGTCGGGTGGTTTGGAACTTCAAGTTCAAAAGACGATTGTGGGACTGGGAGCTCGAGGAGGCTGAGGCTTTTTCGGACTGGTTGGGGATAGCCCTGCGCCCAACACGAGGGGTGGGAGGGGGATAAGTTGAGATAGAAAATAGGAGAGAAAGGGATCTTCTCAATTAGTGGGGTACTATTACTTATTTTATGGTTGTTACAATCTAAGAACTTATTTCCCATGGAAGCAAGTTTGGATGGCTAAGGCAACTCTAAAAATGATGATTCTTGCTAGGATCGCAGCGAAACAGGCTATTTTGACAATCGAAGGCTTACAAAAGAGAAGGAGATTCATGGATAGTCATTGCTGGTTATATAACAAAGCGGGGGAGAAGACTAATCATTTACTCTTTTACTGTAAGATGGTGAGAGGCCTCCGGAAGGTATTCCTTGCTCTTAGTAGGATCTCGTGGGTAATGCTTGATACGGTTAGGGATTTATTAGAAGTCTGTCATTTCCCTAAGGGGTGGAAGAGGGATCGCAAACTGTGGCATTCTAAGATGAGAGGGTCAATAGCCTTCCTAAGACTTAGCAAGAAGCTTATATGAACTCCATATCCGACTTATAGGTTTGAAATCTTTCGCATTGATCGACCCTCCTTTCTTAAGAACTAAGGTTATGAACGTCACATTCAAGCTTCTCAAGAATTAGCCTCTATTGTGGAACTCTAGAAAGAAAGCCGTCCCTTCCTCTCTCACTGCTAACCAAAAATGTTAAAAGAAGGCTATAGTGAATCCATATGGGCCGGGGGACTTATCACCACTCATTGTCTTCAGGACCTGCACGAACTCCTTCTCCATTAAAAAAAACCTTTAACATACCCGTTACTTCCCCTTAAATGCTTCCCATCTCGACTCCATTCAGAGAAGGCCTCCACGATTCCACCTCTCTATACAGCTCATCATGAAATTTAAAGATAGCAATATTACAAGAACACATTACTTAAATCTTAATCAAAATTTGGACCAACATATAAACTCTTAAAATTAGCCCTAAAGCTTGGAATTACTGATATCCTTTTCATTATATCCATTTTAGGGTTCATCAATTTCAAGATGAAAATAACCAATGGAAACTTTCAACCTTAATGCAGTTCGTTCTGTGGACATTCTACATGAAACAAGAGAGGTAAGGTTGCCCAACTCAACTATTCTAGATCAAACTTATCGATTACCAAATAAATCAGGACATTTTATCAGCAAAGAAACTTATGTGTGGCTGTGCAATGACTATAACCCTCATCCACTACCAACTTTGCTATGGAATAACTTATAGCGAGATATAATCTATAAAAAACATATATTTACATCAAATACTTGCACCCTTTGTTCCTTAGCGTATAGTGATACACAAGTATGAAGATCGTCGAGCGTTTGCAAAAATATTTTATTTTCATCTAAACTAATTCACTATTTTATCCTTATAAAAGACATCAAACCTCTACACCCAACACAAAAACAGTGGAACCAAAGAGTGAAACCTCCATAGCTGCGATGGATAATGTGGAAATTCGAAATAAAGCCATATTTAAACCAACCTATTAACATTATACATATCTGAATAAAGTGATCTTCTTCGAGTTTGAGATATCTAACTTGTATGATGATGTTTTATTGTCAATGTTTGGGATTAAGAGGATATTTCTTATATAACGTACTATAAGCCTCCTTTTTATCCTTACTGTTTGGAGAGATAGATATAATTACACATGCAACATATTACCAGTATAATAATAACAAAGCTTCTCTTGTTCGTAAAATAAAAAAATAATCGAATTTTACTTCATATTTAACTTCAATATCAAGTCACTTAATTCCCATGCTTTAAATATTCAACATGGTTCAAATTTTCAACGAAACCTTGTGAACCAAAGAAACCAAACTATGCTATAATTAGGACACCATTTAACTTTGACAGAAAAGGGTTAGTTCGAGTGTAATAAGTTATCAGAGAAAAATTTTATAAGTCGATATTGTAAAAGTTTATGGCATTTTATGGGTTTTAATTAAGTTGAAAAAATCAGATTTTGGTTAATTCCATTTTTATTTTATTTTTTCCTTAAGAATTAATTCGATTTTTTAATTTCTAGCAATTGGTGACCGTTGGGATTGGTCTATCCAAAGTTTAATCATCACTCATTTAGTATAAATAAGTGGTTTGGTTTGTCATTTAAAAGGTTGAAAAACAAATACAAAATTAAGGGCCTGTCTCGTTTTAGTCCATGAATAAGGAGAGTTCTGCATTGTTGGTTCACCAGTGGATTGCAAATTGATGTACTGCTTTTGCAAGTCTGATTGTTTTATCCTGAGAGACGTTTGCCATTGAGTCTGTAGAGCACAAGTGCGGGAAAAAATTATTTTAAGGTCAAAGTATTTAACACTTACCTCAATAAAAAATTCTGCATTTCTTATCCCTCTGAGCTTCATACAAATTACAGATTATTATAAATATTTTATTTACTATTTATATATTATGTAAATAAATTAAAAAATCATTTTGCCTAACAGTTTATAATTTTTAAGTTACGTGTCGTTTCTAAAATATATTGTTTTTATCTCAAATCTAGTGTCTCCATTTTAAAGTTAAAGATTGTAACAGAGTCTCATCTTTCACATTTTACGTTCACCAAAGATTATTGATGAAGATAATATGTTACTTCTTGAGTTTAAAAGTGTACAAACTTTTAATAGAACTAAGGTGTAAGACCGCGTGATGTGCGAGCGAGGTGCAATGCGCGACGCATAAGGAAGGGGGGAAAGGATAAAAAATTTAGATCAAGTGGATATTTTTTCACCACCAATTTTTAAAACTTTGTTAAAAAATTATACATACAATATGAAGATAAGAAATAGGTAAATCAATATTGGAAGCATATCTGGTGTTTTATTCTACATCCTAATTACAAAGTTATAATACAAATAACAATAAAAATAATAAGAATTAAAATTAAAAAATGGAAAGCCAAAAGGATAATAAAGAACTACTAGTAATCTTTCTCACCATTTCCTACTATATGGTAGAGCAGTGAGATCCAAAAATTCATTTTCTAGCAAAATTTCACCCATTCATTTAAACATATGAAAACAAAATAAAAAAACTGACTTAAATATAATCATTAAAAGGATCGCAAACTATGAGAAATTGCGGCCTATTTAATTACACACATCCAAACCATAAGAAAAGCCAACTCCTAACAGCACCCAAATATTGCCATAAGTTCGGATAATTTGTCGATGATCACTGGATTTAATACAAACTTATCACGGTCGACTCTAGATGATTGCGTATGGGCGTGAGTAGGAATGCGGGTGCAACACGGTGCGATGATTTAAGAATCTAAAAAAATAGGATTTGGGTGCGTTAGGCAATGAATAATAATATAAAATATAATTTCTACCGTGACTTAATTTTGTTTAGGCAACACATTAATTTTTGTAGAAACAACAATATTCATAAATCTCTAAAATAAAAATAATAAAAATTACAAAAACGTTTTACAATGATATTGTCAACCAAAAATTACATTTATTTCCAAATAACTTCTAATCGTTAATTTCATGAGTGATGAAATCTAGGCATGCTGTGCATTAACTTTTCAAACCCCGCTTCATATAAATCATCGAAAAACTAAGTCGGTACCACGGTTTGAGGTCGAAATATGTTGAATGTTGATTTGCAATTGCACGCTCATCTTGAAATTCCAAATTCACAACAATGATTTCGTTAATGATCAATTTCCATCACTCTAACAAAAATTTAGAAAAATAAGCAAGGAAAGGAACATATAAATTAATTGTGCTATAAACAACTTAAAAGATAGTTAAATAAAATATCCATAATAATGTTATGGTGGTGTACTTCACCTTATTATTAAATTGTTAATTCCATAATTTGCAGAAATATTAAATTAGAAACACATTTAAGAAGATTGTGCAGACCCATTTGGTGCATTACCACCACCTAATGCTCTTAGTAAAAAGTCTCTTTAAGCCTCCATATCGTTTGAATTACAATTATCTTCATGAGAATAATTGTGAAAATAATAACTTCTTAAAAAGAAATTATCTTGTAATTATAAAATTGAGCAAAAATTATACTGATATATAAAGCCACTCAATATTTAATTTCATGAAACAGTAGGCACAAAATGCCCAACAAAAAACTTAAAATGGTATAGGGCCTTTAAATTCATCAAACTCAAAGAACTTCCATTACCAATCATTAGGTTGTTTTATCTCACCCATTCCCTTTCCTACTAACGTGTTATGTTATTGGAAATTCCTATAACACCACCTCCCCAACCGTAATAACCAAAATTTCCACAAAGACAATAACAGTCGCTGAACACTATTCAAACCAAGCAGCCATAACTTGGGACTTCAAGCATCGATTCCTCACCTGCCTCAACAAGCTCTATGGTCGGGATAACCACTCATAACTCTATCCCACCGATTATCTCCTCCATCTCCGCCACCGACTCATCCAACAAATCCGTTGTTAACAAATAATGCGTCCATCTAATAAATCTTCTGTCGGAAACCCACAACAACGCTCTTTATCTTACATCTTAAAGATTTCATCTACTGTAATCCATCGCCTCCATAACACCCTGACCCGCCCATATGTTACTCAAATTTTGATAATAACAAAAGAAAATATATACCTAATGATCAGCCAAAAGAGCCTACAAAAAGAAAAGTAATCTTTCATTCATTATATTTTCTTAGTTATGTAACAACTTGGCCAAAACAAATTTCTCATTACCTGAAGAACTGTTGTGTGTGTGAGGGATATGCAGATCAGTTTCTAATAACTTTTCAATCTCTCTCTCTCAAAAAACGTCCTTCTTCATACTCCAATTCTGGGCATAATCTCTTGTGGTTTTAAAGTCATCCATTGAGTGCTTCAATCGGATGAACTGTGCTGTTGAATCCTGGGGACAGTTATCTGAGGCTCGAAGCATCACTGATTATCGTGCGGGCGATATTTCTGTCTTAGGACTGTGTGTCTAACACACACCTCAGCATCCAGATAAGTCGTTCCAATTTATTACTATCCTTTTAGTTTTCCCATATACGCATATAACAATCTAAGACAGAAATTTAAATTTTATATTCGTACAATGGGAAAATTTGATCCTGCTGCTATCGCCTCTGCTAGGCCTGAAAAATTTGTTGGTTTGAATTTTAAACGTTGGCAACAAAAAATGCAATTTTATCTGAATCTGTTGGAACTCGATCACACGTTAGAAATTAAGGAAGATAATTCTGAAGAGACCGAACCTGCAAAAACTGCTGTTAATCAACTTTGGGAAAAATCTGATTTTATGTGCAAAAATCATATTCTGAACAATCTGGATGATGCCCTGTATGATATTTATTTTTCTGTCCCTACTGCTAGAGAGTTATGGTTGATGTTAGATAAGAAATATAAAACTGAAGATGCTGGAAGTAAGAAATTTGTTGTTAGTCGTTTTCTGGATTTTAAAATGGTTGACGAAAAATCTGTTTTGTCACAATTAGAGGAACTTCAAGTCATTATTCATGAAATTCATGCTGAGGGTATGTCAATTAGTGAGGGTTTTCAAGTTGCATCTGTTATTGAGAAACTTCCCCCTTCCTGGAAAGAATTTAGAAATGGCCTTAAACATAAACGTAAAGATATGACTATGGAAGATCTCACTGTTAGACTTAGAATTGAAGAGGATAACTGCGTTAAGGAAAAAAGAGACGTTGCCACGGCTATGGCTGCCAAAGCAAACATTGCTGAAAGTAGTGGGGGGACCAAAAATCAGTTTAAGCCAAATAAGTACCAACATAAATTTAAGGGGAAAGGAAAAGCACCAAATAATGCTACGAAACCTAAAGGTGGGATTAAGAAATTCGGGGGAGACTGTTTTGTTTGTGGTAAACCTGGACATCGAGCCCAAGACTGCTTCAAAAGGAAAAACAATGAGAATTTCAAAAAACCTAATGGGGGTGCACAAGCTTCAATTGTTGAAACTGATAATTTTTCTGCTGTTATTTCAGAGGCACACCTGGTTAGCAACATTAAGGACTGGTGGGTGGACACTGGGGCCACCCGACACATCTGTGGAGACAGGAGTGTTTTTTCCCACTACGAGGTGGTGGGAAGTGATGAAAAGCTCTACATGGGCAATTCTTCAGTAGCTGCTGTTGCTGGAAAAGGGAAGGTGGATTTAAAATTCACTTCTGGAAAAGTCCTGACGTTGAACGAGGTGTTGCACGTGCCCGACATTAGGAAAAACTTGGTCTCAGGCTCGCTGTTGAGTAAAAAGGGTTTTAAAATGGTTTTTGAATCTGATCAGTTTGTTTTATCTAAAAATGGGGTGTTTGTGGGAAAGGGTTACATGTGTGAGGGATTATTCAAATTAAATGTAACTGTTGACTCTGTTTTTAATGTAGTTAATTCTTCTGCTTATATCTCTGATTCCTTATATTTATGGCATAGTAGACTTGGACATGTTAATTTTGCTTCACTTAGAAGATTAATGAATTTAGGAGATATTCCTAAACTGCCTGCAAATGTCGAACACAAATGTGAAATATGTGTTGAATCAAAATTCAAAAGAAAACCTTTTCAAAGTATACAACGCTCTACTGAAATTTTGGGATTAATTCATACCGATTTGTGTGACTTAAAAGGAATTCAAACAAGGGGTGGGAAAAAATATTTTATCACCTTTATAGATGATCACACGAAATTCTGTTATGTGTATCTTTTGAGATCTAAGGATGAAGCACTTGAGAAATTCATACTATATAAAACGGAAGTTGAAAATCAACTAAATCAAAAAATTAAAATTGTGAGATCAGATAGAGGGGGAGAATATTCTGAGCCTTTTAATGATTTTTGTAAAATACATGGCATAATACATCAAACTACGGCACCATATTGTCCACAACAAAATGGTGTGGCGGAACGTAAAAATCAAACGCTAAAGGATATGGTAAATGCTATGTTAAACAGCTCGGGTCTTCCTCACAATTTATGGGGTGAAGCGGTACTTTCAGCTTGTTATATTTTAAACAAAATTCCCCCTAAGAAATCTGATAAATCTCCTTATGAATTATGGAAAGGAAGAAAGCCTTCATATAAATACTTAAAAGTGTGGGGGTGTTTAGCAAAAGTAGTTCTGCCTCCACCTAAACGAACTAAACTCGGACCTAAAACTGTTGATTGTGTATTTATAGGAAATGCTCAAAACAGTAGTGCATATAGGTTCCTTGTGTTTAAATCAGATGTAGATAGTGTATCTACAAATACTATTATTGAATCTCGTGATGCAGAATTTTTTGAACATATTTTTCCACATAATCCCACTACTAGACTTGAGGATGCTCCTTCGAACATATATATGCCATCTAGTAGTAGGCAAGAGAATGATATGGAAATACAGGAAGTTAGGAAAAGTAAAAGACGTAAAATAGATAAATCTTTTGGGCCTGATTATATTTCATTTTTGTCCGAGGGGGATCCTCAATCTTATCACGATGCTCTTATCTCTCCCGAAGCTCCATTTTGGAAAGAGGCTGTTAATAGTGAAATAGAATCTATTATGCAAAATCACACTTGGGATTTAGTTAGCTTGCCACCAGGTTGTAAAACCATAGGGTGTAAATGGATTTTTAAAAGAAAAATGAAACCTGATGGATCCATAGAAAAATATAAGGCTAGGTTAGTAGCTAAAGGATATAAACAAAAGGAGGGAATCGATTTCTTTGACACTTATTCTCCGGTTACGCGAATTACTTCTATTAGAATTCTAATTTCCCTCGCATCCATCTATAAACTGGAAATTCATCAAATGGATGTTAAAACAGCTTTTTTAAATGGGGAATTAGAAGAGGAAATTTATATGGATCAACCGGAAGGATTTGTTGTAAAGGGATTAGAGAACAAAGTTTGCAAGCTAGTTAAATCCTTATATGGACTAAAACAAGCCCCTAAGCAGTGGCATGAAAAATTTGATCAAGTAATGATTAATGATGGATTTAAAATAAATGAATCTGATAAATGTGTGTATTTTAAGTGTCATAGAGATGCTTGTGTGATTGTTTGCCTATACGTTGACGATATGTTAATATTTGGATCACATATGAGTATTATAAAAACCACTAAGAAGATGTTATGTGAACAATTTGATATGAAAGACTTGGGAGTTGGAGATTTTATTTTGGGAATAAAAATAATACGAGATTCTGTGGGAATCAAATTATCACAATCACATTATATAGAAAGTGTGTTAAGGAAATTCAATCAATATGAATCTACTCCTGTTAGAACTCCTTATGATCCAAATAGTAAACTGAAGAAAAACAAAGGAGAACCTGTGTCACAACTTGAATATTCAAGAATTATTGGTAGCCTAATGTACATTATGAACTGCACCAGACCTGATATTGCATATGCAGTAGGGAGATTGAGTAGATATACTTGTAATCCTAATAATGATCACTGGAATGCACTTATTAGAGTTTTGAGATACCTGAAATTTACTTTGGATTATGCTTTATATTATGTCTCATATCCTGCTGTGATTGAAGGTTTTACTGATGCTAATTGGATTTCAGACTCAGAGGAATCCAAATCTACAAGTGGATATGTATTCACATTAGGCGGGGCTGCCGTATCATGGAAATCCTCAAAACAGACATGCATTGCAAGATCAACAATGGAGTCTGAATTCATAGCTTTAGACAAAGCAGGTGAAGAAGCCGAGTGGCTGAGGACATTTCTGGCAGACATTCCAATGTGGCCTAAACCTGTACCTGCGGTACTTATACACTGTGATTGCCAAGCGGCAATAGCAAAAGCAAGCAACAAGTCCTACAATGGAAAGTCAAGACATATTCGTCGCAGGCATAACAGTGTGAGACAACTCATATCTAATGGCATTATAACCATTGACTTTGTAAGGTCAAATGATAATTTAGCAGATCCATTGACCAAAGGGTTGTCAAGAGATATCATTTACAAAACATCGAGGGGGATGGGCTTAAAGCCTAATGAGTAAAATCATCATGATGGATACCCAACCTATCTGAATGGAGATCCCAGGATATAGGTTCCATGGGAAAACTAATTGTGGATGATTATATGTGAGCGCTACAAAGACTTATCATTGTCTTATCCCTATGGTGTTATTAATAATAATAATAGTAGTGCTACCTGTAATGAGAAAGGTTGAGCTAAACTCTTAATGAATCTATGGCTTGAATTTTCAAGCGGGATGTGACAGGACATTCTTGATAGATTCACCTAAGTGAGTGTGGTAGTGGGGCCGCTACCTATGGGAATTGTGGCTGAATTCTCTAGAGCACTCATGATACTGGGATATAGCTCATGGCCTTAATGAGCAAAACTGTTGTGAACCACAAGTGTTTTAAAGTGTCATGTGTGTAGTCTATTGAACTGGTTTACCAAAATAACTGGTCAGTTCAAGATATGTAATTCACTGAATGGTTGTAAGCCCAATGGACATACACTAAGCAAGGTTCAAGTCCAAAAGACACCTCTGCCTATTAATGACAATTTTATTGCCCAAGACTTTCTTTATTCTTTCTTCTCGTATCTCATTCATGTGGGGGATTGTTGTGTGTGTGTGTGTATAACTATTGGTGTGAATGATATACTCACAATAAGACCTTGTAGCCTAGTGGTAACTTTTGAGTCCCCTTTAAAGGAGGTCATGGGTTCAAGTCCCACTAAGGGAATTTAAGAGGATTTGGGGTATTTATACCTAAATAGATATATAATTATTATATTATATATCAAGACTTGGGACTTGGGACTTGGGGACTTGGGCTTGGGTCTTGGGTCCTAATAATGAGTTAATTTTAATTTCGTCATTAAATTATTTTAATTAATATTAAAAATTGTTTTATTTAATTAATTAAAAATTATTCTATGATTAAACTTAAAACACGTTTTTTTTAATTAGCCGTTGGGAGTGGTTTAGTGGGAGAAGTGGTCACCCACGTTTTGGGGGAAGTGGATGGTTTCTGCATCCCTTTATATGAGGGATATGCAGATCAGTTTCTAATAACTTTTCAATCTCTCTCTCTCTCAAAAAACGTCCTTCTTCATACTCCAATTCTGGGCATAATCTCTTGTGGTTTTAAAGTCATCCATTGAGTGCTTCAATCGGATGAACTGTGCTGTTGAATCCTGGGGACAGTTATCTGAGGCTCGAAGCATCACTGATTATCGTGCGGGCGATATTTCTGTCTTAGGACTGTGTGTCTAACACACACCTCAGCATCCAGATAAGTCGTTCCAATTTATTACTATCCTTTTAGTTTTCCCATATACGCATATAACAAGAACTACCATTACGTAGGCTCCCAAAATGGCACCATCCGAGATATATCAGTTTCCACTGTAAACATCAATATTACCTTCACCGCTACTGAAACCATATATCAAAATACTGGAGCTTATAAACTCTATTGTATTAAAATAAATTGCCTATAAATGAAATTATTTTGTTTTGCCATCCACAATCTATCTTATTTCTATTGTGACTTGCGTTAATTTTGTAAATATTGGAACTGATCCATGAAGAGGACATGAACCTATTAGACTTAAATATTTGAGAATAAAGAAAGGGCTTCACGTAATCAATAAAAAATAAGGATTTGAATTAAATCTAATATACTCGAGTTGCGTAAATATAATAGTTAAAATATGATGTGTAGGCACAATTGTAGCATATTTAACCTTCTGCATAATGAAAAATTTAGGGGATGATTAAAAATAATCCATAAAAAAAACTTTATAAATTTGAATGCCAAGAGATTTTCCTGAAATTAACTAATTCGTCAACAATAATTTCACCTCTTTCGTCACAGAAGATGGTAGGTAATTGGACGTACTGCGCACCAATTTTGATAGAAAATAAAAGGGTTAGAGATATCTAGTATATATATAGAGATTGGAAGAGGTAGGAAGACATGAGAATGTCAAGTGGAGAGGCAATGGAGGTATCAATTGTAAATAAAGACTAAGAGTGGCATAGTAGAAATAAATGGGCCTCCTCGATTACAGTGAGAGAATAGTAACACAGAAGAAGGAGAGAGAAGAGGAAAAGGTTATAAAGTGAGAGAGAAGAGGTGATTAACATTAGGGAGAGAGCCACAGTGTAAGAGTAATTTTTCTGACATTGCTCATAGTATAGGCTTTTTTATATTTAGGCTACTTTGGCCTATCCCGATACAAACCGTCACATACCATCACAAAAAATCAACTCCAAGATTGAAGACTTCCCTACATCCCACAAAGGTATAAAACAATTGATGTTTAAAATTATTCATAATTAATATGCGATATTTATTTTTTATTTAAGCCGAGGCTCGTTTATTATTTAAAAAATAATTTTTTTAACCTCGTCTAAATAAGATTACTATCTCCTTCGTACGACTTTGCCTTGTTATTAGAAGGGTTAATTTGATCTTACATCGAACGAACATCCAAAGAGAGCCTTCTCTTAGAATTCATTTGAAGCTCGTTAGAATCTGGTTCAAACGAGATTAGATTCTCGTTCGAACGAACTCTATTTTTTTCCTAACGAGATGACACTCTCGTTCGAATGAGCTTCATTTTCGTTCGAACGAGCCACCACCTCGAATTTTGTGCACAACCTATAAATACTTGTTTCATTTTCAAATTTCGTGGGACTTTTGCCAAAATGATTTATACATATTTGTTGCAAAAGTTTTCAACATTTTTGTTTACAAAATATTTTTTAATTCACAAACACATCCCCAAATATATTTTTTGAATCGATTTTGAACCTTAGTTGAGTTATACTCATTATAGAGAGATCATTTCTACGGTTGACTTGTGAACCCATAAGGATCACAGCTAAAGACTGAAGGCTAAAGGCTGATCGGTGGATATTGAGGGTGGGCCACCATATGTGGACTGCTCATAAATGAGTAGTATTGTTTAGAGATTCTGCGAAGACTGCGCGTTATACTTGTGGCTATATCAAGTAGAATTGTAAGTCGACAAACTTGTAAAGTTTCTAAAGTGTTGATATAAAAGGTTTTGCCCTGAAAAGGGATTTTTCCTCAGTTGTCGTGTGACTGCATATTTTGTTTATCTGTCTAATCACTTAGATACCTATCTTATGATAATAAGATAAAATTGGATTTGTGATTGTACATTTAATTATGTAAGTCATTCGATTAAGATCGTGCAAGTGCACTCTCAAATTAGTATTAGAATAGGTTGCACAAAAATACTGTGTGACCTTTTTTGCAAAAGTTCTTTTGATATCAATTTATTTTTGAAAAATTATTGATCTTGAAGAAGACAGGATTTTAATGGATAATTTGTATAATCGAATGCCTATATTTAATGGTTCTAATTATGCGTATTGAAAATCTAAGATGAGGTTAGCCTAAAAGAAATTGATGAACGTATCTGGTTAGTTTATACAAGAGGGTGGATTCCTCCCACTGTCACTGTTGTAATGTCATTGGCCCTACACCTATCTCTTAATGGACACAGGATGACTTTAAGTGGAGTAATTTTAACGCTCGCAGTTTAAGTCCCATTTCGGGAGCTGTCACCCCTGACGAGTTCCACCACATCATGACGTGCAACATATCTAAAGAATCTTGAGACACCGTCTAGCTGACTCACGAGGGTACCAATTCTATAAAGGCATCTAAGATTCAACATTTAACCACCCAATTTTTAGCCATCACTATGCTAAAGTTCGAGTCTTTTGATGAGTTTTATGCACATTAGTCGAACATAGTTAATTCTAGTTTTAATTTGGGTGAGAAGATTTTCGAGACGAGAGTTGTAAAGAAAATTTCGAGGTCACTCCCTGCCCTCTTTACTCCTAAGGTTACCGTGCTAAATTCGTTAGGAATTATGAGTGCAGAAAAATTCACAATAAAGGATTCACGAAAGAAATCACAAGAGGCAGAAAGTAAATGAAATCACACACAACAACGATATACGTGGTTTGGTAACTTGCCTACATCCACGGAGAGGTTACTTGATTTCTATTAAGTGTCTCTCAACGATTATAATTTTCATCCCTTTGCCCCAGGTCAGGGAGTACAATTTATATCCGTGTTTGTTACTGAGTTTGAGTTATTTAAGGAACTCTATCATAGTTCGTAGATTGGCCATGAGGTGCTTGAATATCTCTATCGAGATTCTTGTCACCTGATTTGCCATATCTGCGAGTATCCTCCTCTAACCAAACTGTTTGTGTCAAAACTAACCCATAATTTGGGCTAGCCCAAATAACTTAAGTTATCATGGTCGGATACTTTCGTGGGCTTGCAAAATGTGAGCTCCCACAATTGCCCCTGAAATCTTTGGGCTATTGACTATGGGCCAATAAATTTCAACTGGGTTGGAGGTCCAAGTCCTTATAATGTAGTGAGAGTCCGTGATGGTATTTTCGTAATAACAAAGCTTGCAATGAGGGAACGCTTGTCTTTAAAAAGAAACTTAAGTGCCAAAATCTTTTTGGGAAGTCGAAACCCATCATTTGAGTGTTCTGGTGATTAGTTGTTTCTTACTCAAGCATTTGGTCATTGCTTCTGGTCTTCCTGGAACATACTTCATTCCTAAGCTCTTTTTTTGCTTCAAAAGTTGAAGTTTCTCTCTTTTTGTGCTTCATCAAAGCTTTGTAACCGCGTATAAGTTATATTCCATGTCTCTTCTTGATTCTTTTTCTCTGTACTAGCTAGTTACTATAGTTATGGTTTCTTTTTGCTATGTTTAGTTATAGCAATGTTGGATGGTAAGTCCATAGAAGAATTTAAGTGTAAGTATAACATTCATAAGTGGGTGATTATTGATTGTGCCCCCTTCCTCTTAATGTTCACAAAGTGGACTGGGAGAACTAGATTCATACCTTATTGATAACTCAAGGGGGTCTGACATTTCCCCCAAATAAGTTATTCCTTAGATTTTTTAGGTATTTTTCCATTGTTCCTGCTCAATGCGCCACTAATGTATGGAAGATAGTAAACGGTGTACATGGAATAAATACTCTTTATGGAACAAGGTTGGGACTGGACGAGATCTGCTACTATTACGTATTGACGAAAACCAAAGAGGGTTTATTGTATTGAAGACCAGAAAAGCTGAGCGAGTTCTGGTGGTTAATCTTTTGGATTCCCATAAGGACTATTGGGAAAGCGAGTTCATCGCGAGAAACTGGCATCACCCTCCATTGTTGGAGGGGGAGAGACCACGTGACCTTCCCATTTTTTTTTACTATAAATCGCTTCCTCTCTTTTTTCTTCCTGCTAACTTCTTATGAATTCTTCTCATTCTTGTGGCTGATATTACTCTTCTTTATGATTGCAGATCGTGCCAAGAACCTGGAGCCTAAAGTTAGTGAGATCAATAATGAGGAGCTCATGAAGGTCTGGAGCATAAATGAGAAATTGGAAGAAGGTGAGCACCCTAGGTAGGCGGCCTTTCTCCTGGAATACAAGAACACGAGCACCAGCTTTATTGCTCGACCAGTTGATCAAGTCCAAATTTTAAGAGCTCCAGAAGAAAGTTCTGAGGAAGAAAAGGAAGAGAGCGAAGAAGAGAGAAGAGGAGGAGTAGAAGTAGGAGAAGAAGAGGGAACATAGTAAGAAGAGGACATGGATCCTTTAGTCAAGAAAATGAGGTTTAGGCTTCCTGATGATGATGATCATGAAGTCCTGCCTGATAGGATTCCTGCTTTAAAGGTTTCTACTGCAGACTCTCCCAAGGGCAGTGGTATCGTACCGTCCGATAAAGAGAGAGAAAGAGAGAAGAAGAAGAAGAAGAATAAGAGAGAGAAAGAAAGGGAGAGAGAGAGAAAGAAAGAAGAAGAGAAGAAGAAAGAGAGAGAGAGATAAAGTAAAGGCTAAAAAGAAGTTAGCCTTGCAATCCCACATCCTTAGTCTTCAAGGGGCTAGTGTGGGCGATTCCCCTTTTTGTCCCCTGACCTGCTGAAAAGGTTAGTGCTCGCTGCTGATCGTGAGTGTTCCTGAAGGCTGGGGCCATCTCAACTCGCCCTCAAGACTACACAAGGAATGGCTCTTGTAAATCTTTCTTACTTGTTTCTTTTCTTTGCTATTTCCCGTTTCTGTTATGATTCCATGCTATATTTGTCTTTTTTGCAGATGATGTCTGACTTCACTACCCTTCTGGATAATCATTCCAACAATTTTAGAAGGGAGGAAGAGCTGAAAAAGGCCCTGAAGGCCGAGAAGGTGGTCTGAGACACTGAGAAAGTGGCCCTTACTAATGTTCACCGATCATAGGAGTGTGAAAAGAGCCATATGTCTAAGGCCTATAAAGCTTTGGGGGATGCTCAAAAGGCAGTAATTATTGAGAAGTTCGAATTATTGGAGACCAACAAAGAGTTGACAGGCAAGATGGCTAAGTTAGAGGGTGACCTTTTCTCAAGATAAGGATGATAGATACCATGGAGGTTTATACAAAGCTTACGAGGATGCTGAATGCCAGGTGGCCTATGACTGCAAGGTCTCCTTTAAGGGGGGATGGGATCAGGGCTTAAAGGCCCCTGGTACACCTGCAGGTTCTGAACTTTTTGGCCATCATTCTTTTGGTCCTGACCCTTACATTGAAGAAGAAGAAGAAGAAGAAGAAGAAGATGTTGGAAACACTAAGATCATTCCTACTGCGGTTAGCAGGAACGTTGGTGCTACTCAGGAACAGCAGGTGTCGACAAAGGGGAAGACCAAAATTGGGGAAGACTAGGTGAAAGACTAGGGATCTTGTAGACTAGGAGTTTCCATTTTCCTTATATAATTTAAGTTTTTTGTTGGTCTGTACCCTTATTTTGAGAACTTCATGTATTGTCCAATGGCCTTGTTTTCTTTTTATATGATAATGAAATTTACCCCTTTGTTAATGTGTTCATTTGTTTACGTTTATGCTAATACTTGCTTCTAGTTTGATATGTATTATTTATAGTATACAGATTTAGATAGTTATATTTTTCCTAATTCTCCACTAGGGAGAATTGTTTGACTTAATATCAGCCCACAAGCTCACAAAACCTTCGTGAAAATCTGCAAGTCACTAAGATCTAGGAACGAACAATACAAAAACCAGACTGAAATGATTATAAGGGTGAAGGATGACCTCCGAGAGATGGAGGAGATAAGGTCCTCCGTTCAAGAGGAAGTTAATTCCCTGAGGGTCCAACTTCTGGTGAGGACCGAGGTCGACCAAGTGGGCGAGGTCTTATAGTCTGAAAATGATGCTCTGTGAAAATAGGTGGCGAGCTTGAAATCTTTTATAGGAGTATTAAAACTCAATGTCAAGAAACTGAGATACTCCTTTAAGGTAGGACCCGGAGAGGTGTAAGGTGAAGGTTATAATGCTGGTTGGGAAGATGCCCCAGTAAAACTTAAAGAGGCTGAAAGCATTGCTCTTTCTCGGGGATGGTTGAGCACTCTTAAGAAGGCGAGAACCCCAAAGGAATCCAAGCTTTGGTATAAGTACCAGGTTGAATGTCATGCCTATAGCCATAATCCTTTTTTCAAAAGTTGATGAATGGATTTCGACTGATGCTATTCCTCCTCAACTCTTGGATCATTATCTAGACGAAGATGTCAAAGAATTTTCTCCAAAGCCAGAGGATGGTCAGAGGGCAGCTGTAGCACAATATCTTGCTCGATACCCTAGCTCCTCTTAGGCTTTTGTGTATCTCTTTTTGGTCTTGTTATTGTAACCTTGTATTCTTAATAAACGACTTTCTTATGTTTTGAGTGTGTGTTGACTAAACATATTTTGATTTTTCATGCTCATAGGTTACTTAGCACTTTTATCGACCAAAATGATATTGATTGACCGATTGTAGGCTTTATATAGGCTCATACTTATTTGAAATCATTTTGGGATTTTTTTGACCGACTAAATGATTTTTGAGTGATGGCATTATGCCATTCATATGTTTGAACATTCTCCCAGTCCAATATGCCTAAGAAGTATCATTCCATTCACATTACCGTTTAGGTCGTGTCATCACACTTCCTTAGGCCTAAATGAGATGATGGCGATAATGTACCTGGTTATTGGGCAATCCACCCGACCAGCCTTTTTTTGCAACCAACAGATGTTGGCAACCAACCAAAGGTGGTTTTATTGCCTAAGGATCCCCAGTAGGGATTTTGTTGTTGTCGGGAAACTCATGAGTCCTCTTGTGTTAACAAGGGCCTGAGGGCAATTCGAGGTGTTTGTATGTAACTTATTAACCCTGTTCATTAAACATTTAAAATATACACAAGGAGATGTAATTGGAAAAGGTGCAAATTAAAGATATATAATCGAGATGCGTTAAGCAGCTAATGCAAACTTTGAGAATAGATAGGCCAGTCGGCCTTTATTTACTGCAAATTTTCTTATCAAGTAATAAAATTGTAACAGAAACCAAAAATTTTGCTAACTTAAAAAAATGATGATCTAAAAGTAAAAGTTGTTAAAATTTGTTGTGTTCCATGCTCTTAGTATCTCCCTGCCCTCCAGTGTTTCCAGATAATATGCTCCTTGAAGATCATCTTTGATCACTTTGAACGGTCCTTCCCAGTTTGGTCCCAATTTTTCATGTGATGGTTTTACGGCACTGCCGGGGCCTTTTTACAAGACATAGTCTCCTATTGAAAACTTCCTCGGATTAACCTTTTTGTTGTACTGCTTTGTTGGTTGTTGTTGGTAGGAGGTCAACTTGATCAAGGCTAGCTCTCGCCGTTCATCTACTAGGTCAAGTTCAGTGCGTAAGGCTTCATCATTGAGGCCTTGGTTTAGCAATGTGGTTTTTATAGTGGGTTGGCCTACTTCTAGAGGGATGACATCCTTCATACCGTAAGAGAGAGCAAATGGTGTTTCCCCAGTTGGTCTCCTCGGCGTCATGCGATAGGCCCATATAATATGAGGGAGTTCTTCCACCCAAGCGCCCTTAGTTTTTTCCAATCTTTTTTTCATCCCATAGATCATGGTTTTATTGGAAGCCTCCTCTTGCCCATTACTTTGGGGATACACCACAGAACTAAAGTGGTGCTTGATGTCGTGATCGTCGCAGAAAGCTTAGAAGAAACCATGTTCGAATTGTGTACCGTTGTCGGTGATGATGGTTCTAGGTATCCCAAAGCGAGTGATGATGTTTCTCCATATGAACCTGGTCATATCAGAGTCTCCGATGTTCGCCAACGATTCTGCCTCCACCCATTTAATGAAGTAATTGGTGGCGACCAACAGGTACTTGTGATATTCGGATGCAGTGGGTAGTGGTCCCATGATGTCTAATACCCATTGAGCGAAAGGCCATGGACTAATAAGAGATTTTAGGTCACTGGTGGGCTGGTGAACCATAGGAGAGTGCTTTTAGCACTTTTCACATTTGTGAACATATGTACCGGCGTCTTTTTGCATGTGAGATCACCAATATCCATCCTTGATTGCTCGAAAGGCTAGCGATCTTCCACATGTGTGACCCCCACATATGCCCTCGTGAAGTTCACTAAGTACTTACTCGGCATCTTGTGGGTGAACGCACTGGAGGTAGTGGCCTGTGAATGACTTCTTATAAATTTTCCCCTCACGCTAAGGAAGAATTGAGCAGCCCTGACTTTGATTTAGTGGGTTGACCTCTTATCGTCTAACAGCATATCACTCCGTAGATAAATGATTATGGGATCCATACAACTTAGGGTCTTATCTGTGAGGAGGAATTTCTTGGCTAAGACTATATGATTGATAGGGTTATGCGAGGAACTCAATTTATATTGTCATTTTCAAGTCAGAGCCAATTGCTGAGCTTAGTGCTGCTAAGGCATCAGCGTGACTGTTTTGTCCTCGCAGGAATTATTGAATTCCCACTTGCTCAAAGTCTCCCATGATTCCTCTTACTATATTGAGGTATGCTGCTAATCGATCGTCTTAAGCATTAAAGTCTCCACTCACCTGCTTGGAGACCAGTTTGGAATCACCGAATACATTGAGGCATTTTGCCCCCAGTAGTTTGGCTTTTCACAAACTAGTGATGAATGCTTCATACTCATCTTCGTTGTTGAAGGCTTCAAATACCAACCTAATTCCCTGCTCGATTATTGTGTCTTCGAGGTTAACGAGAACAATCCCTACTCCTGCCACCTTGGAATTTGAGGCTCCATCAACATATAGTGTCAAGTCTTTGGACGTTGCATCACATGTGACCAATTGGTCTTCGTTGAGCTGATCTGCTGGCCGATATCCTGTGAACTTGATAATAAAATATGTTAGGATATGTCCCTTGATCGACATTCTGGGATGGAAATGGATGTTGAATATTTCGAGCTCGATCGACCACTTCGAAGGATGCCCAGAGATGTCATCTTTTTATATAACGGACTAGAGTCCTTAAAGAGATTAATAGGGCATAGGCGATATTTTTCAATGGTAATTACCATTGTTCAGCATCTATTTGCGTCTTACTGATAGTAAACCAGATGCTGCTCCTTCTCCTTTTCACAAACTAAGGCAAAGCTCACAGCATGGTTTGATACTGCTAGGTAAAGGTACAGTTGTTATCCATTGTCTAGGATTACCAAAAATGGGGGCTTACTAAGGTAATACTTGACCTCTTCCAGAGCTTACGAGCAGTCTTCATTCCATATTAGACCTTTGCCTTTCTTTAAGAGCTGGAAGAATGGTCTGCAGCTCTCCGAAGACTTAAAGATGAAGCGATTGAGCGCAGTGAGCATTCCATTAAGCTTCTGAATATCTCTTAGTGTCGGAGGGGGCTGGACCTGGGTGATAGCATCGATTTGATTTTGGTTGGCCTCAATACATCTTTTACTCACTAGGTAACCTAAGAATTTTCCTGACTGGACCCCGAATAACACTTAGTTGCATTAAGCTTCATTCAGTACCTCCTGAGGATTTCGAAGGTTACTGCTAGGTCAAATAGGTGATCAACCTTATTCTTGATTTTGATGAGCATTTCGTCGATGTACACTTCCATCGTCTCTCCCATTTATTTGCTAAATATTTCGATTACCATTCTTTGGTAAGTTTCCCCTACGTTCTTGAGGCCAAAAGGTATGTCCTTATAGTAGTACAAACCTAATAAGGTTATAAAGGAGGTCTTATCTTGGTCAAGCTCGTGAAGAGGGGTCTGATGATATCCTGAGTAAGCATCAATAAATCTCATCCTTTCATGTGTCAATGTTGCATCGACCGACAAACCTGTCTTTGGGAGAGGGAAGCTATCTTTAGGACATGCTCGGTTCAGGTCGGTAAAATCGATGCAAACCCTCCAGTTGCCATCGCTCTTGGGAACCACCACTGGGTTGGATAACCATACAAGGAACTGAAATTACCTAATGAATCCTACATCCAGAAGCTTCCCTACCTCTTTCTCTACTACTTTGGCCTTTTTGGGAGATGTTCGGCGAGCCTTTTGTGTTATGGGCTTAAACGTTGGATTGATATGTAGGCGGTGGCACGCCAAGCTGGGGTCAATCCCAGACAACTCATAAGGATATCATGTAAAAATGTCTATGTTTCTTTTAAGAGGTGCAACCAGTTTCCTCACTTTCTCTTGACCGGTAAGAGAAGATCCAATCAAAAACTTTCTTTTTGTTAAGTTATCATTGGCTATAACTTCTTCCAGACTTTCAGTGATACTGTCTGCGAGGTGGACCCTGGTCTCTTCCACCCCTGGTCGTCTATACCTTTATTGTTATTTGGAGAGAACAGTCCCTTCTTAGGCTTTCTTGAGCTCCTTCTTTTTCTATTTCTTCGGGAGAATAGCTGCAATGAAACATTTTCGGGTGGTAGCCCGGTCGCCGTGAATTTTGACCAATCCATAATCTGTAATACATTCATCTTTTGATGATAAGTGGATGGAACGTCCCTCATAGTGTGGAGCCAAACTCTACCTAAAATAGCATGGTATGGGGGCTCGATGTCCATAACTAAGAACTCGATTAACTTCGAGATATTCCCTTCTGTGATAGGCAAGGTGATCTTTCCCAACGACATGGTAATACTTCGTGCGAAACCAACCAATGGAATAGTGACTTCTTTGAGGTGGGTGACATTCAATTTTAGCTTGTGTAATAGGTCCAGATACATCACTTTGGATGAACTCCCCTGGTTCATCAGTAGCTTTCCAACATCCCAGTTAGCAATCCTTAGTGTGATTACTAATACGTCATGATGTGGGGTCCTTACCCCAACCAAATCCTCTTTGGTGAACACGATGTGATTCATGTAATCAACATCTTCTGGTCACCGACGATTTCCAGCTTGAGTCTTGGTTGGATCGATCTGAAAAGCCTCCATCACGACAATCACCTTCTTAAGTTCCATTCTAACATAATTTCCCTGAATTCGTCTGAGGTCTGACGCCCCATGAATGACTACAAACTCATGTCCTATATTATCATCGAGGACATTATCGTGCTTCTGGTCGCCATTGGTTGCGACCTTCTCAATTTTCTTACCAACGTACTCGCTGATGTGTCCTACCTGAACTAGCTCCTTCAGATGTGACTTCAGAGCTTTGAAATTCTAGGTTCGATGACCACCCTCCTTGTGGAATGCACACCTTAGTGCGTTATTTCTCTTAGTCGAATCTCCGCCCATCTTCTTGGGCCATTTGATGAAGGTCCCATCCTTGATCTTGTTGAGAATCTTGTAAATGGGTTCCTTAAAGACTGTGTTAGTAGCCTGGAACACCTTGGAGGGGTCATTCTTACCTCCACCTTTGGAGCCATTATTTTCCCCGTTCTTGCTTCCCTTTTCTGAGTGCCATTCTTTTATGTCCCCTTGTTCGCCTTTACTCGACCATAGTCTCCTCCATTAGGATGGACCACATCTTTGACCTTGGCGTACTTCTCGATACAGGCCATAAGATCATCGATGTTTACCGCTTCCTTCTTGGTGAGTGATTAGTGCAGCAGAGGGGTGGTCTGCAAGACGATTTTGAAGAATTCTACGGCAACCTACTTCGAGCAGTCCTCGATCTCATTAAATATCTTCCAGTATCTCTAAGCGTAATCTCTAAGGTTTTCCCGAGGCGTTTTCTCCATAGCTAGCAGTGCATCCATCCGCTTAGTATGGGAGCTAATGATTATGAATCGTGTCGTGAAAGCTTAGGCCAATGCTGCGAAATTCTTGATCAACCTATAGGGGAGCCTCTCAAATAACTTTTGTGTTACATCGTGTAGGCTAGAAGGGAATATCTTGCACATCAGTGCATTATTATGGATCCATAAGATCATTGCGTGTCAATATTGCCTAACATGATCTATGGGATCTGTTTTGCCATCATAGATTTTAAACATGGGGAGAGCAATTTTCTTAGGGGGCTTATCACGTTCAATTTCCCTTGAAAAGGGGATATTCATCTGAGAGTTTAGAGCTCTTCTAGCAAGCTCTCTGGTCGATCTAGCTCCTCGGTGTGCCGGATATTAGTCCATCTCCCTATGAACCAGAATCCTCAAATCCTCACTTGGTCGATCATTATTCCTGTGGCGCCTTTCTTAGTGGTCGTGCTCTGATCGTGTTCGCTTTGATATGTCACGTTTGGTTCTATCCTGGTCATGCCTAGTACTCCTTCCTCGACTGGGGGAATCTCCCCTTGAGGTCTAAGAGTTCTGTCCTGACATCGCCTTGTGTTTCTAGTGAGATCTCTCGCCATTCTTTCAAGTCGCCTCTTAAGGCGATCATTTTCTTCTTCTTGGCATCGAGTTGCCTCTTTCTGTTCTCGAAGTCGGGCTTCGTAGGCATCGACGAGCCTAGAAATCTGAGTGGTCCTCGGAGGTCCATGGCTCTTTTTTAAAGGTTTCCTTTCCTAGAGAAACCTTAGGTTTGAATGTTGGCGAATTTTAGACCTAACCCTGGTAGGGGTTAGCTCTTCCTGAACGTCACCAGTTTAGGGAATGTTACTACTGTGGTGATACATTACTGACTTTCTAGTGTTGAATGCTTTCGTAGGAACAAAAGTCAATTCCCATAAACGGCGCCAATTGTGAGTCCAGAAAAATTCATAATAAAGGATTCACGAAAGCAATCACGAGAGGCAGAAAGTAAATGAAATCACACACAACAACGATGTACATGGTTTGGAAACTTGCCTATGCCCACGGAGAGGCTACTTGATTTCTATTAAGTGTCTCTCAACGATTATAATTTCCATCCCTTTTCCCCGGGTTAGGGAGTATAATTTATATTTGTGTTTGTTACAGATTTTGAGTTGTTTAAAGAACTCTGTCATAGTTCGTGGATTGGCCATGAGGTGCTTGAATATCTCGACTGAGATTCTTGGCACCAGATTTGACCATATCTGTGAGTATCCTCCTCTAACCAAACTGTCCGTGTCAAAACTAACTCGTGATTTGGGCCGTCCTAAATAACTCAAGTTATCTTGGTCGGCTACTTTCATGGGCTTGCAAAAAGTGAGCTCCCACAGGAATCCTAGACACTTTTAGGTTAGAAGAACTTGTAGGAGATATTTAAATGTATAAGATTGATATGTTCCCTAAAACTATTAAACCGAAGGATGTAGGTATTGCTTTAAAAAGACTCAATCTAAGAAAAAGAGAAAGGAAAAATTTTGTAAGTCCGAATCTGAGGTTAATCTTGATTTTGATGACTTGACCCTTTTTGCAAAAAATTTCTCAAATTGTCCAAAGAAAAATCTTCCAAATAAAGGATGTTTGAAAATAATAAAAATAATAATGAGGGCATGAGCGGGGAAGAGTAAGATGAAGATATTATATGTTATGAATGTAATGATAAAGGGAAGAAGGCACATGAGTGTCCCACGAGGCTTAAGATAAATGATAAGAAAAATGTCATACATCCACTCTTAGTGATAGTGACGTCGAGTCCGTTGATTCAGGGGGCAATCACCATATAAACCACGTGTTGCGTTCAGGTCTTGTCACGTAAGCACTTATAATTTGTCCCACACCGATGAGTACATATCTAAATGTGAAAGCCTCGAGGATGCTTCGATTCATTCGAGAGATAGTAAGAGTGAGGATGACATTGTAAGTAAGGGAAAAGGTTGACTCCAAAAGGCGTTTAGTGACCTTTACATCGAGACTTTGAAAACTAAAAAACTAAGTAAAGATTTATCTCTTAGGGTATTAGATTTGGAGAAGAAGGTGAAAGTTTTAAGAGAGTGTGAGGCGTCGGTGAGTCAAATCTAGAAGGTGAAGATTTCTTTATGTGAGCAGTTGATCATTTTAGGTAGGGAAAAAACCAATTTAACCAACACTGTGGCTAGTCTTATGAGAGATCTTCAATCTACATTGGAGACTCATAATAAACTTGAATCCCATGTAACCCAACTCGAGATCGATCTTGAACGTACCCGAGAGGTCAAGGTCACTTTGAAGGACACATCTAAGAAGGTTGGAAAGATGTTCCTCGATTTCATTTTAGGTAACGTCGAGAGGCAAAGAATAGGTTATGACAGTGCATCCACTTTCCATGCCACACCCGAGCCAGTTCCCGAGTTTGTTTGGGATCTTTATGGCCTCGACCTAACCCAGCTAGGAGAGATCATCCTATACATTTTGAGGAAGGTGGATCGAAGCCCATTTATGTTTGTTCCCATTACAAACTGTAAGGATAAATTTCCAATTGAGTCAATTTGTAGGTGTTGGCATAATTCCAGACAAAAATCCTTGAGTCATAGGATCGAAGTTATTTGTGACCTTTCAAGCCTATGACATTAACGTTGAAGACATAGCGACCAAGTCAAAGAAGATCACATCCTATATCGTGTTTCGTGCCTTGTGTTCATCATCAAGAATTAAAGGATCTCTCAGGTATGATGCTTATATTATGTTGAGACTTAGAAATTTATTATTGGTTATTTGAAATTTTTTAATTCGTACTGCCTAAAGATTTCGTTCTCGGACACCTTTTCGTAGAAAAATCATAATTAATTCAAAGACAATCAGAAAAATATGAAACTGGCGGCCGCGTATTCATATCGAAATTATCTAGATTCATGGACGAAAATGTCATTCAAATGACTTCTAATGAGATTTTGTTTGGCGTACACTGAATATTGTTTGAATGTCATTCGAACGAGATTTTGACTCGTTCGAACGATCGGTCAGTTTTTCTCCATAACCTCCCACTACTTTTGCCACCCATTTATGTAGTGTGGGAGTTAACTTTTTCCACATACCTTTTCTAAAATTTGAGATAAAACACTCTTCCAAAAAAATTCCCTTGAGTTTTTGTTAATCTTTAATGATTTATCTTTCAAAATAAAAACCAAGCTTACACCCATTTCATTTTATAATCCAAGTTTCTACGTGATATATATTTGAGATCAGTTTTGGCAACACGTTTTATTCTCTACACTATTCAGATTGTTTCTTACAGTGGATTTCGTGTTTGTGGTGTATATATGATGGACTCCGTGTGTTCGATGGTGGCATTGTCCCATCGGCGGACTCCGAGACGTGAGTGGACTCCTACGTTGTCACTAGGCAGAGGTTGAAGGAACGAAGAGCATTAAGGATTACGAGGGCGTCAAGTCATTGCTTAAGTATTATATCACGTCCTTTTATAATTTCGTACTTAGTGGACTTGTGGCTGGGCCATCCAAAGTTTTTCCCATTATAGGTTTTCCTCGTACATCGCGGCATTGTGTATTTATTTTATCTTGCAAATTCATCTAGATGCATGCTTAGGTTTAACGAGATAAAATTTGGTTTAACCATAAAAAGTTATTTAATTGGTGCTTAATTAAATTGGGTAATTTTAATGTACTTTAATTCGAGTCGAAATTATAAATTTGGTAAAATTCATGTTTGGTATAATTTGCTGAATTTGAACTTGAATTGAAGTCGTGTTTTTAAAAGTGAATATTTAATTTGAAAGAAATTTAAAATTTGAGTATTGTAGGACCATCACCCCTTTTCAAATTGGTATTAGAGCTTTGAAGTTAAGGAAATTTCACATTTTGCAAGGGTGTAAGAAGAGAAAATTAATTTGAAGAAATTAAAATTCGGAATATTCCGTGAACCATCCTTTTAGAACTTAAAATTTGGTATTTTCTGAAACCTACAAATGGTATCAGAGCTTTTATAATTTAAGAAAAAATTCAGTTTTTACAATTGGTATTAGAGCGAGAAAACTAATTTATCGTGTTAGGTCCTTTGGGTTTGAATTTAGAAAATATGACTTTTTCAAATTTCCTGTTTTTTATGGTTCCAACTTTGTGTATTGGAAAGCACGTATGAGGTCGGCACTTAAGTCGTTAGATGAGCGAATTTGGCAATCGGTTGTTAGAGGGTGATCCCCACAGACGTGTCTAGTATGACAAGTTCATGTTCTTAAACTCGTAGAAAGATGGAGTGAGGATGAGCTTAAACTTGCAAATTTTAATTCTCCAGGTTTAAATACTCTTTTTAGTGCGGTCACACCGAATTAGTTCCGTCGGATTATAATGTGTGAAATGCCTAAGAAGGCATGGGACATACTCTAACTCACCCACGAAGGTACAAGTGGTGTTAAGGCTTCTAAACTACAAAACCTCACCCCTCAATTTGAAACCCTTAAGATGTTAGAAAGTGAGACTTTTGATGAGTTATATGCTAGATTGTCTGGTATTATGAATTCATCTTTTAATTTGGGAGAGAAGATATATGACAACCTTGTCATAAAGAAAATTTTGAGGTCATTACCCGATAAGTTTAATCCTAAAGTGTATGTTTTAAATTCTTAAGGAACTTTAAACTCTATGAAACCTGAAGAGCTTGTAGAGGAGTTACAAACTATGAACTTGACATGTTTAACCCCAAGGCTGTGAAGAAGAAAGATAAGGGCATAGCTTTGAAAACCCAGAAGGAGGAAACACCTATTTCGAATAATGAGTTTGACATCGACTCCGATGATATTGCTATGTTTGCTAAGAAGTCTAGAAAACTTCTTAAGATTAATAAAGAGAATCTTAAAAATTATTATAAGAAATTTGAAAAGTTTAAGTATAACAAAGCTAAGAACCCCCCCCCCCCCCCCCAAAAAAAAAAAAAAAATAGTAATGATGATCTTAAGAGGGACGAGTTAAATAGGTGTTTTGGTTGTAATGGTTATGGCCATAAGGCAGCCGAGTGTCCCACTAAACTGAGAAAGGAGGGCAGGAGACCTATTTCATATAATGCCACCCTTAGTGACTGTGAACCGAAAGAGGGACCCGATTCCCCCATCGAGCGTAACTTCACCACGTTCATGGATAGTCATGTAAGCCATAGTGAAAAATCTTTTGACGAAGATAACTTTATGCATGACACTTCCGAGGCCATTATTTAATCCCATGTGTTTGATGGTAGAGAAAGTGGATAAGAGAGTGAGAATGTAGAAGAAGAAAGGGAGAGTGAACTCCAAGTTTCCTTTCATAAGTTATATGCGGAATCTTTGAAATGGAAAAAGGCTAACTTGAAGTTGGAAGCTAGGATAAGAGTTTGTACTGTAGTAAATTATGAGAGTATTTTAATTGAAGATCTTAAGGCACGTGAGAGAACTATTCGTGAGAAAATAGAGTATGTTGAATGTGATAGAGATAGTCTTCAAGGTTTAATGGAGGCTATAAAGAAAGAACTTCTTGAGTTTGAAGAGACTAGGAGTTTAGTTGAGTCTAGGGTAATGGAGCTTGAAGAGAGATTGAGAGACTCAAGTTGTACCAAATTTAATTAGGAGTGTAGGTCGGAGAAGTTGATAAAATTTTAGGCACCGTCCAAATCAAAGATGACAAGTGTGGTATTGGCTTCGATACTCAAAATGATTCCGCTAATAAAGCTGAAACCATAATTTTAAGAGAATTGTATAGGAAAGCTAGAAAAGGTCAATCATTAGGTAATACTTATCACCGTGTTTTCTCTTGTACATATGGTGGTAAGAAGGGTCACCTTAGGAGGTTTTGTTTCGATCTTAGAAATGGTCCTAGGAAGTCCAAGGGTAGAGTCCCCAAGGTCGCCAAAACCCGAGAGCATCACGTTTAACTTATGTGGGTTAGGAGATCCAATTTGGAGGCTTTACATAATAGGCTTAATGATTCTCATTCTCTTGCACATTATACTTCCCATGCTAAATCTAAAGGTTGATTGAGTTATCCTTGTTTACGTAGAGTAGATGTACTTCATGATACATTCTTGCTAGTTGTATGTTTGTTAGTCATATTCTAGTCTATGATTCATCATATAGGTTTTGTTAGATTCATGACAAGTATATCGTTTGTATTTGTTTAGTCTCATTGAAAAATACAAAAAGATTTTGTTTGTCCTTTGAGTTATGTTCGTCTTAATTTATTTTTTTTGAAAACTCAAAAAGATATTTTTGTGTATTTTAGTTTTACACATTTTATATGGCATATCCTTGTGTTTGAATCTTATATCACTTTCTACTCCCATGTGGCTAGAAATTTTGGTTATGAATTTCAATTCTTGAATAATTTTTATCATTCTTGTATGGAGTAGTTTGATTTTGATTTTCTTAATGGATTCTCTTGGTATATGCCTCCGCACACACATGGACGAGCTCTTTTGAACTTTAACTTCACATGTATATTTAAGCTAAGTGCGATGTTCTCCCATTAATTTAGTCATCTACATATTTTGTGACTATAGGGGATTTGTGCATGTAAGAACCGTTTCCCAGATTGAGAAAAATAGATAAACATTTATTCGATAAATCTTTGTTTAGCAATGGAATCGGGATTCGAAAGTCAAGTTGACTTTGCATGAAAAGCCACCATTGAAAAAGAGCCTAAAAAAGTGTGGCGTTGAAAAAAGTATCCAAGGCAACATAGTTTAGTTTGTTTGATCTTTCAAAAGAAATAACTTCAAAATAATTGAGAAAAGAAAAGAAAATATGCAATATGTTTATCTTTTGAGGGTTCTTAGTTGAAGATGTTTGCCAAATGAATCCTAGTTATGCTTATTTTGTCATGGCGCTATTAATTTATAGAATCATCAAAACTCTAGGCTTGTGTGCATTGTGCTTGTTTGTTATTTGAGTTCACCTTATCTTGTCACATGAGGCTAAATCTTAGTTGATAAAGTTTTACAATCAAATAGAAGTCCTTAAACATGTTTAAGTGATTTGGTCATAACTCTTTTGTCTCTAGTTAACACCCATTCACTCCGTTTACCACATTTGGTTTAGACACATTTATGCCATATGAGTGTGGAAATCTTATCGTGTTTAGTATCTTGTGTGGTATTTATACCTATATATACGTTTGTTTGTGCATCATTGATATCTTTTTTATATTTATGTGTATGGTATCATTTGTTTTTGAGTCATTGCTTTCACATCTAGTCCATTTATGTTTTTTGTTGATATTGGTATCTATCTTGTTGCGACTTCTTATTGATATCCCATGCTTATATTAGTACATTCTAGTTGCTATCATTTTGCTATCGCAACTTAGTTGGTCTCTATTGTTCCTTATATGGATTTATTGTTCTTCTATTGCCATGATTTTTATGGTATCTCTTGTATCACTATACATCATTGCATGATATACATGTTTTTCTATTATGCTTATACCTTGTTAATTTAGGGGGAGACCTGAATTAATCGAGGAGAAACGGGTTACTTTATGCACCTTAATCTTTGTCTATTCCTGGACAAAAAGGGGAAAATGGTATCTAACTCTTTTAATTTGGGGAGATCTAACTTGGGGGGAAAACGTCTTTCTTAGGTAGATAATGTTAAACAAAGGGGGAGGATTTAATATTGTTATATTTCCTATTCGTTTAATGGTGTGTTTAAGTGTGTAGTCTTTCATCCATCCGACAAAGTTTATAATGCAAAGATTCTCAACATATGTATCGGCCAAGCGTCTGTATTTTTTTTGGGTCGGTATTGTGTCTTTTAGATGAGCTTAATGGCCCACAAGTTTTTAATTTTGGTTTTGTCCTAAAATAGCCCAAAGGGGATATTTGTAAGCACAAATTTCCAATTGAGTCAATTTGTAAGTGTTAGCTTAATTTCGGACAAAACTCCTTGAATCATAGGATATAAGTTATTTGTGACCTTTCAAGCCTATGACCTTAATGTTGAAGACGTAGCGTCCATGTCAAAGAACATCACATCCTATGCCGTGTTTTGTGCCGTGTGTTCGTCATAAAAAATCAAAGGATCTCTCAGGTATAAATGTTTATATTATGTTGAGACTTGGAAATTTATTATTGGGTGTTGGAATTTTTGTCAAATTTTTTTTTTGAATTCATACTATCTAAAGATTTTGTTCTTGGACACCTTTTCATAGAAAAATCATAACTAATTAAAAAAAATAGAAAAATACGAAACTAGTGGCCATGCGTTTGTGTCAAAATTATTAAGTTCATGGCCTGAAATCTCGTTCGAACAACTTCATTAAAATGACCTCGTTTGAATGACTTCTAATGATATTTTGTTTTGCGTGCACTGACATCTTGTTCAAATATCGTTCGAATGAGATTGAGACTTGTTCGAATGACTAAGTAGTTTTTTGTGAAAAAATGTCAGTTTTTCTCCATAACCTCCCACTAATTTTACACCCATTTATAAAGTGTGGGAGTTAACTTTTTTCGCTGAATTTTTCCAAACTTTAAGAGCAAACACTCTTCCAAAAAAGTCTCTTGAGTTTTTGTTAATCTTTAAGGATTTATCTTTCAAAACAAAAACCAAGTTCACACCCAATTCATTTTACGATCCAAGTTACTACGTGATATATGTTTGAGATCAGTTCTGGCACCAGGTTTTATTCTCTACACTATTTAGTTTTTTTCTTGCAGTGAATTCTATGTTCGTGGTGTACATACGATGGATTCAGTGTGTTTAATGGTAGCAGTACCTCATTAGTGGACTCTGAGACGTAGGTGGACTCCTACGTTGTCACTAGGCAGAGGTTGAAGAAATAAACATCATCAAGGTTTGTGAGGGCGTTGAGTCAATGTGTAAGTTTTCTATCGTGTCCTTTTGTAATTCCGTACTTAGTGGACTTGTGGCTCGGTTGTTCGACGTTTTTTTCGTTGCGGATTTTCCTCGTAAATCGCAACATTGTGGTTGTATTTATTTTATCTTGCAAATTCATCTAGATGCATGCTTAGGTTTAACGAGATAAAATTTGGTTTAACCAAAAAAATTTATTTTATTGGTTCTTAATTAAATTGGGTAATTTAGTTTACTTTAATTCAGGTGGGAATCATAAATTTGGAAAAATTCATGTTTGGTAGAATTTGCTTAATTTGAACTTGAATTAAAGTCGTGTTTTTAGAAGTGAAAATTTAATTTGAAAGAAATTTAAAATTTAGTATTTTGGGACCATCACCCCCTTTCAAATTGGTATTAGAACTTATAAGTTAAGGAAATTTTGCATTTTACAAGAGCTTTATGTAAAAAGAGAAAATTAATACGAAGAAATTAAAATTCAGAATATTTTGTGAACCATCCTTTTAGAGCTTAAAAATTGATATTTTCCGAACCCGACACAAACAAATAGGTCACCTTAGAGATTAATGTTTTAAGCTAGGGAGAGTGTCTTATCGGTATGTTCCCTAGTATGCTCGCACACGTGTTTCTGCACGCACTCCCACACTTGTTACCCCACATGCTCCCGCACATCACTTGAGAGATGTTAAGAGTTTTCGAGAGCAAGTAGAGTATTTAGTCAAGACTTCACAAAATTTTGTAAAGATTTTTCATAGGATGTCATCTCCATTGGAGAACTCCTCTAGTCCTAATGATTAAGGTTGCGACTTGTTACTAGAATAGGGTGTCTTTCATTCTCATATTTTATATCCCTATTTCTAGTGTGTACTATTATTGTACTTATATTTTTTATTTTGATATATTTTTTAAAAAATCAAAATAGGGTTATGTTTTTCTAAAAAAATTTGAAATATACGAAAATTTTTTTCGATTTTAAGAAAAATTTTGAAAAAGACAAAAAGAGTTTTGTATTTTTTTTACCATATATAAATGAACTTTAAAGATGTCCGGATCACCCATTCATTCCCTATCCACATGACTATTTTTTAACGTTTTAAGACATGACGTCATTACATATATGTGCTTAATAATGTGTAGAGTCATTAAATTATGATTTACACATTTGACTCCTTGTCTCCTTTATTGCACATGAGCACGAGCATATTTGAGTATTGCAATTACTTGTTGTAACACCCCACTCGCCTGGAGAGAGCGAACAGAGCGCTAATGGGATAAAATAAATCCAAATCCACAGTCACAAGATATAGAGCATCTAAATCCCACAACAACAAGAGAGGAAACCACTAATCTCAAATCTCTTCAAATAAATACAACAAATCTCTCGAATTAAAATTACAACTATCTAACTCGAATAAAAATACAAATCTCCAAAGCTCTATACATCAAAATAATACAAATCTTTCCGAAACAATCCTCGCTAAAATCAATCTCCATAGCTCCCCAAAATCCGCACTAACCTGCCACTAAAAGAAAATATGGGGAAGTACACAATACGACAAGAAAGATGCTCAACAAATATATGTTAGCGATGAATAAAACGCAATAATACGAATACAAATATTCAAATCAAAATGCAAATCACAAAGCATTTATCAATATAATTTCTCAACAACACTTTAACTGGATCACCAGGCCTCACCACATCCGTATATGCTTTATCAAGCCATAGCCCGAAAAACAGGAATTTTGGCGAGTGCCCAACATCCGTGCCATATTAAAATCTCAAGACAACGTGCTCAATAACAACATAATGATACCACATGAATCAAAATAATTTCAACGATTATTTTCCATATTTCAATGAATTTATCAATTCAATTATGACTTCAATTAAACAAGAATTCAAAGAGAATGACACTCGCGAGATTTAAGGAGCATATTGTGTAAAACCCCATACCTCAAACCATGATGAGAAACCAACGATCACATCCTCAAGATCAATACAAAATATCTACAAAATCTCCTCCAAGAACCTCCAACAAAATAGCCCCAAGAACACCTCTAATCTAAGGTTGGAACTCACAAATCTCAAGGGCCAATGTGTATATAAAAAGAAGAGGAATATAAAATATACTTACTGCCAAAATTTGTGCCAATAGTATGTTAAAAGGGTTGCCCACCACTTCCTTTTATAATTCAAAGAAATAAAGAGTTGGAATCCAAAGGACTCCTATAAATAAGGCAAATAAATGAAGAGTTGGAAGTCAAAACAACTCTTGAAAATGACTTAATGTTCGCCAACTTAGAATTCCAAGAGTTAAAAACATTTAAAAATCATTTTAAAATCCGTTTTCGAAACCGTTTGAAATTCTCGCCTTTAGAAATAATAACCAACATATTTGAGCAATAAAAATAATTTTATCAAAAACTTTATTTTCCTCTATTTTCCAGAAATTAATTAAAATAGCCCAAAAATTACGCGGGTTGTTACACTTCCCCACTAACAATGGAATTTCGCCCTCGAAATTCGCCGAATTCCTAACTCTCAAAATCAGGCTAACAATCTCCAAAAATAATTCGTCACATCTAATCTCTAAATTAATGGGTTATATTTTAAATTAATGGATTAATTGGATTTTAATTATTAATTAATTCATTTGGATTTTATCCGAATTGTGGATATTAAAATGAATGATTCTGAATATTACTTGAAGATATTTAGGTAATATATGAATGTGAAGCTATTGATATGGCTGTGTGAATTAAATTCGGTAATTTGAATTTTTAGTCGGACGCGGTATATGACGTGTCGGGAATAAATTATGAGATTAAAAAGTAAATTTATTTTCTATCAACCTTATAGTCATTTTGACTGCATCGTTGCATCCGGAAGGGTTGAAATAGTCAGAAAAGTCGATTTGGATGTTGGATTTGGGTCCCAGGGCATTTGGAAATGAAAAGACACCCCAAAAGGGCATTTTGGTAATTTTTACAAGGGGATGAATAGTGATTTCGGATTTCACTCTCTCTAAGAAGATGACTTTTCAATTTTCAATTTTGGAAAGTAGGAGGACCAAAGTTCAAAGGTCACCACCACCATCACCACCTGTGTTATTCAACTCCAAAGGATCAGATCTTCATTAGAGGCAAGTGTTTGATATATGCAACTTAAGTTCGTATATTGTCCATGTTAGAATAATTATGAAAAGAGATGATTTTTCATGTTTGGAAGACATAATGGAGTATTGCTTAGATGCTTATCTTCTTTTGATTCACAGTGATCTTCTAGTTAGGGCATGTCGCCCAAAGGATTCAGTTATCTCTTTTCTATCGGGGTCAAATACTATTGTATTCAGGTCTTTTTAATACATTTAATATTGTTGGGATTTCTGAAATGGATTTATATTATTTGGGAATGTTTATTCCAAATGCATTGAAATTCTTTTGTGGTATCTATTCGGTTATCGGTGTTGTAGAATAAAATGTGTTGTGTTATTCTTAAACTAAAAATGGATTTTGTTGAATTAAAATTTGAAAAGTTTTTAACACCAGCTTAATTGGGTATTGGGTGAGTTGTAAATGTTTTCGACAGTGATGCTAAGAATGAGCCAACTGTATATTCTGTTCTAATTTGGTATGGGACTGGCCACCCGGTATTTAATTAGGCGGGGTGTTACACTTGTCACATGTCGATCATAATGTTTTCATCTCAATTTTTCTTTAAGGCAAACCAAATGTAAAACGAAATAAAAAAAAATAGTGAATAGAAGAACCATTGCCTAGATTTAAATCATTTTTCGGAAAATTTGTTATATATTAAGCAATGAAAAGGGGCTACAAAGATAAAATTCTTTGCGTTAAAAGCCTCTATTTGCAATGAAAAGAGCCTAAAAATATTAAAGTCACATAAAAAAAGTTCCATGCCATTTTGTTTAAATATTGATGCTTTGTTATAAATGAGCACTAACTTCTTCAAAATTTTGAGAGTTTATCATCATATATGTGAGATTTGGCGGGAGTTAAGTCGAATATCAATAGGTTTTCATGAACTATATAAATCTCGAAAAACATTATATAGTTTTGGGCGTCATTTGTGTGAAAATCATTCACGGTCTTGATTTGTTAACAAGGTTAAGTCAATTTCACATGAGTTCACCATTTTACACCTCATGTAGACTTTGAGATCTTTCGTTAGTGTTATCTCAACCCTTCTTCTACATGTGTTATTTTCTATCGTGGTTAACCTATGGAATATATTCTCACCCCTACATTTCTCTTTCATGATTCGGGTATTTTGTGTTCATTCATGGTGTGTTATTTTTGTAAATTTTTTATTTTGAAAAGATTTTGAAATTTTTCAAAAATAGTTGGTGAAACCTTTGAGATTATCATTACATACGCGTCATTTTATCTTTTGTGATGATATTTTCTTCATATTCTTGATGCTTTGATTTAATGATTATGCTTCTACTCCTTTGTCTATTACGAACAAAAAGGGGGAAAACAAATTATAGGGGAGACTTGATGAGTTTGATTTATGAGGGAGAATTTAGTTACGAGTTTTATTTTTATTTTAATCTCTATGTGTGTCACGGTATTTTTCTTTACTTCATGTGTGTAGTTACCTTATGCGAAAATCAAGACACACCAGATGAAGTCAAATAAGCCCAAGGAAATCACAAGAAGACAAAGAATCTTATGCCATTCAATTTCTAGGGTTGGAAAGTGTATTAGATATTTTGTCATTTATAGGGATATTTTATGTAATTTGGATTTTGGATAGGTTTGTATATTTTTGTACTAGAATAGCCAAAGTGGGAGATTTGTAAGAGCAATTTTTTTTACATTGCTCATAGTATAGGCCTTTTTATATTTTAGGCTAGTTTGATGTATCCCAATACAAACTGTTACGTACCGCCATGATATACCGACTCCAAGATTGAAGACTTCCCTACATCCCACAAAGGTATAAAACAATTGATGTTTAAAATTATTCATAATTTTATTTGGGATGTTTATTTTTTATTTACACCGAGGCTGGTTTTTTATTTTAAAAAGTAAATATTTTTAACCTCGTCCAAACGAGATTACTATCTCGTTCGAACGACTTTGCCTTGTCGTTGGAAGGGTCGTTTGATCTTACATCGAACGAACAACCAACGAGGGCCTTCTGTGATAATTCATTGGAAGCTCGTTAGAAGCTAGTTCAGGTGAGATTGGAGTCTCGTTCGAATGAACTCTACGTTTGTTCTAACAAGATGACACTCTCGTTCGAACGAGCCTTCGTCTCGAATTTTTCGCACGACCTATAAATACCTATTTAGAATCTAAATTTTGTGGGAATTTTGCCAAAATGATTTATGCATATATGTTGCAAAAAATTATATTATTTTTTTTACAAACACATCCCCAAATATATTTTATGAATTGATTTTGATCCTTTGTTGAGTTATACTCATTGTGGAAAGTTATCTCTACGGCTGACTTATGAACCCGAAAGGATCGCGACTGAAGACTGAAGGCTGATCGGCGGATAGGAACGAGTAGTATTCTTTAGAGATTCTGTAAAGAATGTGTGTTGTATTTGTGAATGTATCAAGTAGTATTATAAGTCGACTGTCTTCTCAAGTTTCTATAGTGCTAATATAACCTTCCCTGCTGTCGACAGCAATTCAGCCATCGTCCTCGGAGGGTCTTCAGCAAGCTTCCATAACAGTTTCCCCTTTTGGAGTCCTCCAATCAGGGCTGTCATAGCTATGCTCTCCTCATAGTCTTCCACCTCCAGCTTCTCCTTATTCAATCTGGCTATGTAGTCCCTCAGGCTCTCACTCTTCCCCTGCTTAACATAGAGCAGGTGGGTGGTCTTCTTCTGTGGCCTCACCCCAAAGCAAAAGTTGTGGATGAAAAGGTCTGCCAACTGCTTAAAGTTTTCAATGGAATTTTTTGGAAGAGACGTGTACCAGACATGCGCAGCCCCAGTAAGGGTACCAGAAAAGGCACGACACCTCATCTCATCTGAGATAGAGTATATGTCTGCTGCTGATTGATACATCTCAACATGGTGGACATGGTTGGTGCTCCCGTCATATCTTGGGGTGACCACAGGTGGCTTGAACCTTGATGGCGTAGGGAAGTTGACTATCTTCGCCACAAAGGGTGAGACTATGGTGTATCCCTTCTGAAGAGGGTCCCGGCTCTTCATTATATCACCGATCTTATCCTCCATTCGCTGGATTGAGTCATTCCATGGCCTCACAGGGTCGGCTTGGCCGATGTTATCCCCTGCCGCCTCCTTAAGGTGGACGGGGGGTTCTGCTGCGGTGGGCCTGTGTCGGCTGTTTACTTCCCTTTGGCCATCATCCCGTCCTTGGGTTCGGCCATCTACTGCCTCCCTCCTGGACCTCGCAGCACTTCTTGACCTGGACAATTGTTCCCGCAGGTCATTTACTGGGCCTAGCCTCTCAAAGGCTGACCCCCTGCTCAAGCGATCAAAAGCAGAGCCTCTCGGGCGATCATCAGGATTTGGTCTCCCGCACTTTCCTCTACTATCCTGGAGAGGTCGTACAGTATTGTTGGAGACCTCATATGGTTCCCAGCATTCTATAGGGGCCTCCTCTCCCTCCAGATCGGCATACCTGTCCTCAGGGCAAGGGTTTCCTTGCCTCCCCAGGCGTAGACACCGGGGGTCAGAAACATCCCTACGCTGCTGAGGGGGTGGCAGGTCTTTGCGTGGTGCCTGGGGTGGTCCCCTGGCCTCATGCTGTCCTGGAGCTGCTGCTGGAGTAATCATCTCAGGTGAAACCCCTGGTGGTCTTAGTATGTTTTGGCTTAGAGCGCTGAACTGCTCCTGCATCATCCGCTGGCTTGCTGCCAGAGACTTTAAGGCTGCCGCCACATCAGCCATCTTAGACTGAGGCGACGACTGACTAGAACTGGGTCTTCCCCCATCATCCGGTGGGGGAAGTGGCGGTGGTGGCATTTCAGGTGCCATGTGTTTGAGCTATGAAAAGCTGAACTGAAGAAAAGACTGCTGAGCTTGAGGACCTTAGTGGGTCTCTTTTAATGGTGAAGCATCTCCTCTCAGGGGGAGTGCTGGCTCACCACCAGAGTGCCCACTGAGGTCAAGCTGTACAAAGGAAGAGATGTCTTCTCGATTCCCACAGACGGCGCCAAACTGATGATGCTAAGATTTAGCACCACCGGATAAGTGATAACGAGCTCAAACAGTGGTAACCATGGCAGCCATAGAGATGTATAAGTGTATAAGTATGTAGAAGGAGGTGAGTATAAGAGGAAATAAGACAATGATATATAGTGGATCAGCCAATTTGGCCTACATCCACTGTGAGTGTGTGATCCACTAAGTATAGGCACTAATGGCCTTGGATACCATGAACATAAGCTCTTCTCTCTCTACTGTGTGTATAAACAGAGATCGATCCCCTGTAGGGTTGTAGGTGACAAGTATATATAGGTCTTGGGGGGTGTAGTGTACCCCTCAAGTATGCATGGTGCATGTGAACGATGATCTACCCAATCCCTTGTTGACACCTGTAGATGCCAAATGATGACATAATATTCCCTCACGTGAGGGTGTGATTTTGTTATAACGGTTTCCCATGTGCCATGTGAGCCTCACGCGCACTGTTCCACCCGTCTCCCAAACCACGCGCTGTGATGATGTCACCCTCGGCCTATGAGCCGAGGCCGAGGGAAAAGTTCCTTTCGGTAGTGAGTCTGGCCTAATTTAGGCCTTGTACTGTCGTACCCTCGGAGGGTCGTCCGGAGCCTGATGAAGGGTCGGCCCCCTGAGGGGGTCGTCTGGAACCTGATGAGGGTCGGCCCCCTGAGGGGTCGTCTGGAACATGATGAAGGGTCGGCCCCCTGAGGGGTCGTCCGGAGCCTGATGAAGGGTCGGCCCCCTGAGGGGTCATCCGAAACCTGATGAAGGGCAGGCCCCCTGAGGGGTCGTCTAGAATATGATGAAGGGTCGGCCCCCTGAGGGGTCGTCCGGTTGGAGGGTATATCTGGGTATATCAATAAATATCTTTGCCGATATAAAGATGCCGCTAGAATAAATCCTGCACACTTAAGGAAACCATTAAATGCATAGGAAATATCAAAATATTAAATGTACATTTAAATAAATACTCCCCTTAAATTAATTCTCCCCTTAATCAAATAATGATCGACTTAAAAGGTGACGTCTCCCCCTAACTTAGATCTCCTAAACTAAACGTTTAGATACCATTTCTCCCCCTTTTTGTTCAAGAATAGACAAAGGCTTAAGAATTAAAACATTACTCATTTCTCCCTCAATTAAAGCATATACTATTTCTCCGCCTCAAATCAAAACACGAGATATGAAATATGGGAAAACAAGTAAATACATGATGGTGCATAAAGTGATAAGAACATTTAAGCATATGGGCAACAATAGAAAGTGAATAATCCATAACAAGGTTAAAGGATATCAACTAATGATGCGATAACCAAAAATAATACCAACTAAAATGTATTCAATATAAGCATGGGATATCAACCAAAATTCGCAACAAGATATATACCAATTATGAATTTCAAAGCATAAATGGATTAGCTAACATGGCAAAGACTCAAGCAAATAACATATCGTATATATGAATGCATAATAGATACAAATAAGCATAAGTACACACACACACACACACACACACACACACACACACACACACATATATATATATATATAAACAAATGACACAAAATAAAATAACATGAGTTTTTCACACTCTTATAGCATAAATGTGTCATATGGACACATAAGTGTAGGGGTGTGAACTAGTAACAATTAAATTTCGACCCAATCACTTAAAACATGTTTATAGAGTTCTCATTTGATTGCAAAACTTTATCACATTTAGATATAGCCTCACGTGACAATATAAATTGAACTCAATGAACAAACATACACAATGCTCATAAGCCTAGAATTTTGATGATTCTACAAACCAATAGAGTCATGACAATAAAAGCTTAACTAGGATACAAAGTCATCGTGCAAACCCGTTAACACATCCAACCAAACTCTTAATAATTTGTATTTTTCTTTTCTTTTGAACATATTAACTAAACTATTTTTTGCCTTGGCAAATATACTTTTTAGTGCCACATTTTTAAGGCCTAAAATTGAATGGTGGCTTTTAATGCAAAGTAATTTTGTCTTTCGTAGCCCGATTCCATTGATAAACAACTACACCGGATAAACATATTTTTCTTTTTTTAAATTCGGGGAATGATTATTATATGCACAAATCCTTCATAGTCATAGCAAAATGTAGATGACTAAATTGATGGGAGAATATCTCACTTAGCTCAAATATACATGTGACGATTAAAATTCAAATGAGCTCGTGCGTGTGTGAATAAAGGCATATAAAAATAGAATCCATTAAGCAACACCAAATCCAACTACTCCATGTAACCATGATAAAGAACATTTTAAGGATTGAAAATTTTAACCAAAAGTTCTATCCACATGGAAGCGAAAAGAGGGATTCAACATAAACATATGCCACAAAAGGTGTGTTAAACTAAAATACACACACAGAAAAATCTTTTTTAGTTTTTGATATTTTTACCTAACACACAGAAATATTTAGTCAAAAGACAAACAAAAATAATTTTTATTTTTCAATAAGCTCAAATAACTCATGGAAATAAAAATACCAATGATAAACAAAATCTTTTTGTATGTTTCATTTAATGAAAACTAAAATGAAAAGAATATAATACAAAAGATCTACGCAAATCATAATTCAAGCATGTGATTAATCAAGTAGTATAGACTAGAAAAATAAGCATACAACTAGCATGAAAATATAGCATAAAGAACAAAAGCTAGAGTATGCAAACAAAACTTAACACATTCAAACTTTAGATTTTGCTAGGGAGTTATCACGTGCAAGTAAATGAGAATAAAAAATCCTATTTTGTAAGGCTACCAAGTCGGATCTCCTAATCCACACTAATGAAGAGTGACAATCTCGGGATATAGGAATCTTGACTGACTTGGTTACCTTACATTTGGATTTCCTTGAAATTCTTTTAAGATCAAAACAAAACTTCTTAAGATGACCGTTTCGACCACAATATGAGCAAATAAAGACACGTCGAAAATTAGTACCTAAGGATCGAACTCTAGGAGTTTTCCTTGGAGATTCTCTTAAAATATTGATTTTATCTTTATTACATGAATCATTACAAGTATCAAAGCCTAAACCACAAGTGTCATTTTTTACTCAGACGGTTCCTAAAATCTTGTCTAATTTAGCGGACCTACATTCCAAATCAAATTTAACCTCACTAGAGTCTCTTAATTTTTCTTCTAATTTTAAAATTTTAGACGCTAACAAAACATTTCTCTCTTCAAACATGAGAATCTCTCTTTTCATTGATTCCATTAAACCCTTAAGGATATCTCTCTCGCCTTCTATATATTAAAGCTTCTTACGTGTCCTAAGATCTTCTACCAACATAGTCTCATAAATGACCTTGGCACACTCTCTTAAACTATCTTACAACTTCAAATTTTCTCTTTTTAATTTAATAGATTCTTTATATAATTATCTAAATGAAAATTAAAGTTCACTCTCATCAACCTCTTCATCACTTTCACTTTCTCTCTTTTCTTTACTCTCACAACCATCATCTTTTGGGGATTCACAAACAAAGAGCTCAAAAGAGTCATGTACATGTATATCTTCATGGGAAGATTCATTATCGATGCTCAAATGACTTTCCATGAATGCGGTAAAGTTGCGCTCAATGGGGGAATCAGGTCCCTCTTCCTTTTCACTCTCATCACTAAGGGTGGCATTATAGGAAATTGGTTATTTTTCGTATCTCCTTAGTTTAGTGGGGAACTCTCTCGCCCTATGGCCATAACCCTCACAACCATAACACCTATTTGACTCGTCCCTATTAAGATTTTCATTATAGGATATAGGAATCTTTTCAACTTTGTCATGCTTAGAATTTTCAAATTTCTTATAATCATTTTTAATCTTATCTTTATTAAATTTAAGAAATTTTTGAAATTTCCTAGCAAACATAGCCATGTCCTCCGAGTCACTATCACTCTCATCAACCAAAACTTGTTTTTCCTCCTTTTGGGATTTCAAAGCAATGCCCATATCTATTTTCTATTCATTTTTAGAGGGAAACATATATAGTTCATAGGTTTGCAAATCACCTACTAACTCCTCAAGGTTGTTAGAGTGCAAGGTGGGTACAAAATTTAAAATGGTCATTTTATGGATAAATCTCTCGGGTATGGACCTTAAAATTCTCTTTACTAATCGTTCGCTGGGTATTTTCTCTCCCAAATTAAATGATGAATTGACTATAGTGGAAAGTCTAGCATAAAATTCATTAAATGTTTCATTCTCAAGCATTTTGATGGTTTCAAATTGAGTGGTGAGGTTTTGGATTTTTGAAGCCTTAACGACACGAGTTCCCTCGTAAGTGAGTTGTAATATATCCCAAGCTTCCTTAGCGGTTTCACAAGTCATGATATGATGAAATTCATCCGGTGTAACCGCACTAAACAAAGCATTCAAACCTCGAGAATTAAAGTTATCAAGTTTAAATTCATTCTCACTCCATCTATCTATGGGTTAGGGGACACGCTCATTTTCTAACAAATATGTTGGTGGGGACCACCCGTTAACAACTGACAACCAAACCCTCTCATCGATAGACTTTATTGTCGATTTCATACACGCTTTTCAATACGCATAATTGGAACCATTGAAAACATGAAATTTTGAAAATGGGGAAAATTCAATTTTTAACTAAAAAATTCTAAAAGGGGACTTAACACAATAAATTAACGCTCCTTCTCTGATACCACTTTGAAGGAATAGTAGGCCCCCAATTTTAAAAAATGCTTTTCAATTAATTATAAATATTCTAAAAATGCGGAATATGATGGTTCAACACAAAAATTACACACACTACAAATTTTTATTTCTTTCAAATTAAAATTAAACTAGACTAAAAGTGAAATTAAATTAATCCTACAAATATTTTCCCTTAAACATTTTTAATTTAACCTAAGTCCTAAAATTTGCGTAACATGATTAATTCATTTTCTATATAGGTCAAACCAAATTTTATCAAATTGAATTATTTAGACTTGAATTAAATTAAGTTAAACATTACCCAAATTAAGTTTAACACCAAATTAAACATGAGTAGTGATTCAAATCATATTTTATCTTTTAGTCCTAAGCATGCATATAGGTGATATAGCAAGATAAAATAAATCACAAATCACTATGCGCCGATATACGTGGAAACCCAATTAGGAAAAATCTCGTATGGCCCTAGCCTTAAGTCCACTAAGTATGGTTTTATGATTACAAGATAGATGACTTACTACACACGACTTGACTCCGTCCAAGCCTTGACGTGTTTTCTTGTAACTACCTCTGCCTAGTCGACAATCCCGGACTCCACTGGAACCTTGGAATCCTCCAATGAAGCATTTTGGACAACCGTCAACCCGCACCTGAAGCCTTTCTCCGACTGGGAATGCCGCAGCATGCAAACAAACTCCTTTAGGGCAAAGACGAACCCAAACTGTCTTCTTTAAGGGAATATAAGTAAAACCAGTGCCAAACACTCCAAGCAATATATATATATATATATATATATATATATATATATATATATATATATATATATATATATATATATATATATATATGTGTGTGTGTGTGTGTGTGTGTCTGTGTGTGTGTGTGTGTGTGAAGAACTTGGAATTAAACTATTATGGGTGTAAACAAAAGTGTTTAGGAATAATTTTCTTGAAAAACTAACAACCAAACATGAACTTTTTCATAGAGGAATTAAGCTCTCAAAATTCTCTCATAGAAGTTGTAGAAGTTAAAAAAGTTGGTTCCCGCACTTAATCAAGTCTGGCAAAAGACAGTGGGGAAAAAGAGTGGAAAAAGTTGGAAAACTATTCCCGCCAATTCTCGTTCGAACGACATTTTTCGTTTGAACGACTTTACTAACGAGAATTCAGTGAGAAAAATGATAAACTCGTTAGAAGTCTCATTCGAATGACCTGGGAATCTCGTTCGAACGAGATCCCAGATTCGTTCGAACGACTTTACAAAAAATATAAAACCTATTTTTAAGCCCAAAACTTTTATGAAAAGTTCTCAATAAATATTTTTTGAGAAAAATAAAGTCGTTAAAAATATTTAATAAAATACACCCAATTAAAAATATCCAAGGTCCTAGTTATACATAATTGCATTCATAACTTTTGGAGACCTTGGAACATTGTGATTTTGATGACGCATATACGAGGCATAAGAAACTGACAAATTATATCCACTTGGAATGCTGGCAGCTACGTCTTCAACATTACGTGTCGTAGGATTGGAGGATACACATGAAAACTATCCTATGACTCAAACTTTTTTTCCATAAATGAGCCAAAACTACAAAGGGACTCAGTTAGAAACATGTGTCCTTACATGAACATATGCAAATCTTTTGACGAAACAATAAAATATTTTGATAACAGTGATTTTATAATTTGAAAAGTGACTAAACAAATAGGAGACCTCGCAGCAGGTGCAACTGCATCTCCATTGACTTTTGCATAAAAAATGTGTCCCCGTTGTCTTTTGTGTAAAAAAACATTTTATGCACTTCACATGGTAACATTAGAAGACATAATTTAAGACTATGTAAATGACCCCAAAATACCCATTATGTTACGAAGACATAAATAATCTCAAGACTGCAGTCCAATGACTTTTGGGTTTCGCATTAAATATCCGTTTCATGCACTTTCCATGCTCATATTATAATACAAATTTGGTGAAACACTACGTAAAACAACTCAAAACACCCAATATTATACAAAAACACAAACTAGAGATTGCATTGCCTATTAGAGATACTAAAAAATAGACAGTATAATATGAAAACACAAGTAATTAATAGATTTTATTAACAATGTCCACAAAACTATAACATAATTAAAAATGGCACTCACCTCAGCACATTGCTCCTCAATTCCATGCCTTAGTTTCAGTGCATACTCACTACTCACATCCATATCACTCAAAGTTTTTGTATTATACATTTTAGTCTTATGTGCACCAACACCATCCAAAATAACCCCCTCCCAAATTCATCTATTTCATTTTCTGGTGCAATACCTCATCATACCCATTCCCACCAAACTCATCACGCTACTCAAAACCACGATAACCGAATTTTTATTCCCCATTGACACCGACCTCTGAAAAAAACTTTGCAAAACACTACTACCATCTTTTGAGTTCATGGATGAAGTCTTTTAAGGAGGGGAGTTTGATGTGAACTGAGAATATGAGGGCAAATTTGCAATATTTATTATTTGTATTATTTTGATTTCTATCTTTATTTTCTTCTTTTAGTAATAATTAGTATTAAGAAATTTAAAAGGTACAATTAGTGTTGTCATGAGGGACATTACACATGGATGACATCATTCAAGACCTTAGTAATTCTAACACTTCCCAGAATATATAGTAGCACACTCAAGGGAATATTCCCTTTGTAGTCCAATAAACGTAACCATTCCCCTTAAGGGTTATTCGATGAATACACTTGTGAGAGTTTATGCTTAATTTGTTACTGTTTCTTTTTGGTGCAATTGGTATGTCACGTCCCCCACTCTCTTGATTTTCCAACACACTATTCACGCTATCGCCATTAATACTCTTCCACACATTTAGTGCTCACACTCTGTCCCACACTCTTTTCATCAACAATCTATGGTAACCCTTCTCTGACGACATCACCGGTCTCTTAAACATGGAAACACAAACTATATACGAAAGGGCTCGATAACCCACATTTCTAAACCAAACATATGTGGAACCAATCAAATAAGTGAACCCAAACTTCCACCAAAGTTAGACTTCATCTCACTACGGGTATGATCCTCACCCAAACAAATGATCGAAGTGATTAGACCCTGAACTACTACCACATTCTAGATCATAAATTATGTCACACTAATAATCTAGCCAAACTATAGAACACTATCTTAATACCATTCAAACTCGTCTTAAGCTGATTGACTTGATAATCCATGATAATATGAAAATATTGCGTATTTCATCCCTCGAACCTATGCATTTTAGCCCCCTCGGGTGCCTTAATCTCTATATTTAAGCCCGTTAACCAAACAACCTTGGATTTATATTGTTAACATTCTATATGAGGTATAATTGGGCTTTTGTAGATATTTAGGTACTAAGTATGGAGTTTGGATGCATTCCGGCTAATGTCCGTACGTAATCACACGTTCAAGGGCAATTTAGTCAATTCACAGTTTGGGCACCTGGCCCAACATCTCACAGAAGATGTATCCCTCCTCACAAGATTCGCGTGGTCACGAGCTGTGCGCGATTCCAATCCCTAACGAAGAAGTTATGGTGATTTTAGCGGAAGAGAAAACCAAGTGAACCAAAACGGTAGGAAGATTGATGCAGACCTGCTTGATCAATCGATCGATCAAAGGGATCGATTGATCCCTTCAATTTTCATTCATCATGGGAAGTAGTGGGCTCATATCTGATCGATCAATCGATTGATCAAAGGGATCGATCCCCTGTTTTCTGCAGATATTTTTCCTTTTCTTTTCTTTTTCCTTTTCTTTTCTAATTTAATTCCAACTTACTATATAAAGTTTTTTTTGTTGTAATAATCAGATATTCAGTATATAATTCGTTTTAGGTTAGAATAACTTAGGGTTTGAGTATTTTTGGAGAGTTCTTCTTCATTTTTCTTGGTTTGACACCCAATTGGGTTTGTAAGTTGACTATTCATCTTCCCTCTCCATTAATATAGTTGTATTTCCTTATTTTCTTTCTTTGTAATTTTTTTTACTTGCTTTATTTACATGCTTTCGTTTACTCGCTTTCTAGTTTAGAATTATCGCATTTATTTTTCGCATTTTTAATATGCTTTCTAGCTAAATTAGTCTAGGTTGTGTTAGATTGAACTCATTTCGGGTTTACATGTCGCTTGGATTTGGTGATAGTGTTTATGGTTCTATTTCGGGTGCGTTGTCCTAGTTATTGTGCCTAGGATATTTGACGGAGCATATCATTTATTCTCCGTGCATACGACCTTGCATGCGTAATTTCTAGGGTATTTATTGATGCCAAAATCATATTAGGCTTTTATGCGAAATTAGGGGCGTGACAACCCTTGATTTAATTAACTGTTGAAACGAGACGCATTCGTAATAACTCGCCGACCCATGTAACCATTTTATACAAATTAACGCGGGTGAGGGATATTCGACTCAACCTATAGTTTTTACTACTTTTATTAGTCTAGGTTTATTTTTCCCTGCCTAGATTAATATTTCCCTTTTTGCATCTTTTCCTTTTTGTTGTAATTACCTTTTCACTTTTATTTAGGAATATTAAACCGTATAAATTCTAGTAACTCGTTTCTATGGATTTTCGATACCCGACTTACCGCTACACTTGTATCACAAGTGCTGTCGTAATTTAGGTTTTTGTATTGAGTCGCTGAATAGAAAACAACGATCGACGCTTGACGCGCGCGACTTTTCACCCTCAATCAAAATGGTGTCGTTGCCGTTGCCGAGGATGAGTTTGTTTTAGAATTTATTTGATTTAATATTTCGTAGTATTTTCTTTCTATTTGTATTATATGTCTAACATTTTTTCAGGACTTCTACATTTGAGAGCCAAGAAACACTTGAATTTCCCGCCCGTGTCTACGTTGTGGAATTTGCCACTTTGAGCCATTTTGGGGGTAAGCTTGTTTTATTCCAATTCTTCTGGTAATAATTGTTATAATTCTTAAAATTTCTGTAATCCTATGACTTTCGGTCAATACTTAGAGTCCCAAAAAATTACAACTTACATTGACTTTGGGCGAGTATAACGAAAGTCAAAACTTAGGTTATTGAAATTTTGATGATGATGATAATGATTTTGGGCCTCTAATTCCTTATAATAGGAATTTTGAAATGAATTGCAATAGTTTTCAAAATTCTTATAATAATGAGTTTAAGTTTAAGTCCGATGATAATTTTCAAAGTTCCCATTTTAAAGAATCCGCGCCTCGGCCTATGACTTTTGGCGAGGGCTTGCGTATGCTTGAGAATGAAAAAATTAAAAATCGTTATCGAGAAGAAAATTGTTTGTGGGAACATGAATTGGATTTATTATTTGAATCCGACGATGATTTTTCTTCCGAGACTTTTGAAGGTGAGGAATGTTTTGAACCAAATGAGGACTTTGCACCTACTTTGGAACAAATCATTATTTACTTTGCCCATTGCGTAATAGATATTGAAAGTGAGGATGAAAATGACGTAATATCTATTTGCAATGAAATGATTTCTTCTTTGTCCCCCAAAGAAGAACATTTCATTTCATTGATATTATTTTTTTCAAAACCCAATCTTCAAGCGATGATGATGCATCTCTTGAGTTTGAATTTCTTTCCTCCCCATTTTCATTCTCTATTATCACACTGTCTCAAGTACCCGATGAATCGGTTTCAAACTTTAATGTGTTAAACCCTTTCACCGACGAGGAGCACTTGCTCGAATCGCCTTCCATGAATGCATCTTTGCCTTCATGTGCGCCCCCTCCCATTCCAATTTCAAAATCCTTGGGATCATATTCTGTTTTTCTCGGTCCCCACATTTTTTTGTCACCCGTTCAATCCAAATCCCCATCTCCCCTCCAAAACTTTTCATTGGCGATGGTTCATTTGTTTCACCTTACACATGCCTTCCGTTGTTCAAATGAAATCTTTATTTTTCAGAAGGCATGATTGAGTGTGAAGGTACACCGGTTATCCTCCAAAGTCAATTAGTTTTCACGGTGGAACCTCATCTATTTGGACTTCTAGTGTAGAGTTAGTGTGAATCCTAAATGGTAGGTTGTATATAGTTAGCTTTTTATTCTTTCTTTCCTTTTATCTTTTCTTTCCTTTTTAATTTAGTCTAGTGTAATTAGTTAACTCTTTGTTATTTGTTTTTGCTATGCTCGGTACTAACTTTTTTTGTAGATTCTTTGGACTTGTTCTTATGGGGATCTCTCCAATTTTGGGTAATATCGCTATTTTCCTCTCTTTAACTTGGTTCTTAATTCACATTGAGGACAATGTCATTTTTTAAGTTAGGGGATGTGAAATATTCTATCTATTTATTTATTTTAGTCCATGTTTTTCTCACATGTTAGTTACTTAGTATACTTTTCTTAGAAAAATTTAAAACTTTCAAAAAGATTTTCTTTCTTTTTTCTCCTTTTTTGGGCATTTTGCCTTTGTTTCCGATGATAGATTTTAATAATTGCCCGATCCAATAGACAACTCAATGATGCATGTTCTCGATTTTTGAAGTTATTAGACTTTAGTCCTCAATCATTGATATTAAGAATAATTTCATGAATTAAACTTTAATCCCGTGAGCACATGCACTTTTCTTTCTTTATTGATTTGGTTTAAGATTTCTATAACTCGGGAATATTTTGTTGCATTGTATATACTTACATCGAGTAAGCTTTGTACACCAAGAAAGCTTTGTATCTTTCGTCATTTGTGAGCGTATACACTATTCTTTCCTCTTTGAAAACGTTGAATTCGTTGGTAATATCTCTATTCTTTCATTAATCGCTGATTAATTGAGTTCATATATGAAATGTATTACTTGAGCATGATTTTCAAAGTTTCTTTTTGACTTGAGAATTGCGTAAACTTTAGGAAATGATCGTATGCCATCCTTGTTATATCATCCATATTATCCTTGACCTCACCTTATATGTTTACCCTTGTCAACCCCTTTGAGCCTAAATATTAGCTTTTCATTTCATAACCCAAATCCCATACCCAACTCCGAATTGGAGTTATACACCATACATATTACCTTACATACCTTTGTTTGGAATGTTTCTTGGGATTTAATGATGTTGTTGTGTTGCGATTGCAATTTAGGCATATGAGAGTGAGAAAAGTAAAGAAAAAGAAGGAAGTGAAAAAGAGATGAAAAAGAGAAAGTATAAAGAAAAAGAGAAGTGAAAAAAAAGAAAAGAAAAAAAACCATGAGAAAAAGAAGAAAATAAAAAGAAAGAGAAAGTTGTATATGTTGTATATAGTTCAATAAGCTTTGATTGCTCTCCAAATGATATATCCAATGCTTGCATGGAACTTGTTTTCCAATTTTGAAATTTCCCACATTCTTCCCATTATCCCGAGTTTTCATTTCCGACCACTTTGAACCCTTACATACATATCCTTCGTTTCGTACCCTAGACTAGCCTACATTATAACCCTATTAAAGTCCTATGTGATCTTAAGTAGATTTAATTTAAAAGTTGAAATAATTTTGATAATCTGTGAAAATGCATTTGACCTCCTTTAGTGAGCGGTATCTTTCAATGAGATTACAATTTTTTTATTTTATATATAGCGTTCTTCATTTGTGACATGTGTGCGGCCTAGTTTCCATTTACATTTACTCTTTATGCCTGCATGTTCCGTATGTTACCTCCCTGTTTTGAGTGAATTCACTTGATGAGTGTAATGATCGTAAGGATTGAATATATGCTTGCTTTATTTAGTATCCGATTTATATAAGTTTTTTCCAAATCATACTTTGCATGTGCTCGCTCCCCTCCCACATTTTAAGGTTTCAATTCTATAAGGTGCATTCTATAATGTTAATGATTCAGACTTTTGTTTGAATTCGTTCATTATGCTAATAATGCGTATGACATCTTTTTCGTTATTGTTGAGCTTGTCGCATGTTGGTTTAGGCATTATTTTGAGGAAACCATGTGATGTTTATGGGTTTCATCCCTGAAAACCCTCACGAGACGACACTCGTCCACTAGGGTAACCTAGGGGTTTAATGACTTATTGCATACGCTAAATGCAATCTAATCGCAGCGAAAGTGGCCTTATGCTTTTATACCATATTTCTGTACATATATCATGCTTTTGGTTTGCTTGTAGTTCTTGTTATATCCTATTTCATTGCTAGGGACTAGCAATGTGTAAGTTAGGGGGTGTGATAATACACAAATATTGCGTATTTCATCTCTCGAACCGATGCATTTTAGCCCCCTCGGGTGCCTTGATCTCTATATTTAAGCTCGTTAATAAAAAAACCTCGGATTTATATTGTTAACATGATATATGAGGTATAATTGGGCTTTTGCAGGTAATTAGGTACTAAGTATGGAGTTTGGATGCATTCCGGCTAATGTACTTATGCAATCGAACGTTCAAGGGCAATTCGGTCAATTCATAGTTTGGGCGCCTGGCCCAACATCTCACGAAATATGTATCCCTCCTCGCAAGCTTCGTGTGGCCGTGATAGGTACGCGATTCCGATCCCTAACGAAGAAGTTACGATAATTTTAGCAGAAGCGAAAACCAAGTGAACCAACATAGGAGGAGGATTGATTCAGTCTTTCTTGATCGATCGATCGATCCCTTCACTTTTCATCATCGTGGGAAGCAGTGGCCTTATATCGGATCGATCGATCAAAGGGATCGACGATCCCCTGTTTTCTGCAGATATTTTCCCTTTTCTTTTTCCTTTCTTTTCTAATTTAATTACAACTTACTATATAAATGTTTTTTGTTCTAATAATCAGATATTCAGTATATAATTCATTTTAGGTTATAATAGCTTAGGTTTTGAGGGTTTTTAGAGAGTTCTTCTTCATTTCTTCTTGGTTTGACTCCCAATTGGGTTTGTAAGTTGACTATTCATTTTCCCTCTCCATTAATATAGTTGTATTTCCCTTTTTTCTTTCTTTGTAATTTAGTTTACTTTCTTTATTTACATGCTTTCATTTACTCACTTTCTAGTGTAGATTTATCGTGTTTATTTACCTCTTTCATTTACCGCGTTTTTAATATGCTTTCTAGCTAAATTATTCTAGGTTGTGTCGGATTGAACTCATTTCGAGTTGACATGTTTCTTGGCTTTGGGATGGTGTTTACAGGTCTATTGCGGGTGTGTTGTCCTAGTTATTGCGCCTAGGAGATTTGACGGGGCATATCATGTATACTCCGTGCTTACGACCTTGCGTGCATAATTTTCGGGGTATTTGTTGAATCCAAAATCATATTAGGCTTTTATGCTAAATTAGGGGCGTGACAACCCTTGATTTAATTAACTGTCGAAACTAGACTCATTTATAATAACTCGTCGACCCATGTAACCGTTTTATACTAATTAACTCTGGTGAGGGATATTCGACGCAACCTATAGTTTTTATTGCTTTTATTAATCTAGCTTTATTTTTCCCTGCCTGGATTAATATTTTCCTTTTTGCATCTTTTTCTTTTTGTTGTAATTACCTTTTTCACTTTTATTTAGGAATATTAAACTGTATAAATTCTAGCAACTCGTCTCTGTGGATTTTCGATACCCGATTTACCGCTACACTTGTATCGCAAGTGCAATCGTAATTTAGGTTTTTGTATTGAGGCGCTGAATAGAAAATAACGATCGTCCCTTAACGCGCGCCACTTTTCACCCTCGATCAAAATGGCGCCGTTGCCAGGGACGAGTTTGTTTTAGAATTTATTTGATTTAGTATTTCGTAGTATTTTCTTTCTATTTTTATTATATGGCTAACATTTTTGCCTGACTTCTACATTTGAGCGCCAAGAAACGCTTGAATTTCTCGCCCGCATCTACGTTGTGGAATTCGCCACTTCGAGCCATTTTTGGGTTAAGCATGTCTTATTCCAATTCTTTCGGTAATCATTGTTATAATTCTCGAAATTCCCGTAATCCTATGACTTTCGATCAATACTTAGAGTCCCAAAAAATTACCAATTCAAAAATGACTTTGGTCGAGTATAACGAAGTCAAAACTTCGGTTATTGGAATTTTGATGATGATGACAATGATTTTAGGCCTCTAACTCCTTATAATAGGAATTTTGAAACGAATTGCAATAGTTTTCAAAATTTTTAGAATAATGAGTTTAAGTTTAAGTCCGATGATAATTTTCAAAGTTCCCATTTTCAAGAATCCGCGCCTCGGTCTATGACTTTTGGCGAGGGCTTGCGTATGCTTGAGAATGAGAAAATTGAAAATCGTTATCGAGAAGAAAATCGTTTGTTTTGTGGGAACATGAATTGGATTTATTATTTGAATCCGACGATGATTTTTCTTCCGAGAATTTTGAAGTCGAGGAATGTTTTGAACCAAATGAGGACTTTGCGCCTACTTTGGAACAAATTATTATCGACTTTGCCCATTGCGTAATAGATATTGAAAGTGAGGATGAAAATGACGTAATATCTATTTGCAATGAAATGATTTATTCTTTGGCCCCCAAAGAAGAACATTTCATTGAAAATGATCTTATTTCTTTCGAAACCCAATCTTCAAGCGATGACGATGCATCCCTTGAGTTTGAATTTATTTCCTCCCCATTGTTATTCTCTGTTATCGCACCGTCTCAGGTACCCGATGAATCGATTTCAAACTTTAATGTGATAAACCTTTTCGCCGACGAGGAGTACTTGCTCGAATTGCCTTCCATGAACGCATCTTTGCCTTCATGTGTGCCCCCTCCCATTCCAATTTCAAAATCCTTGGGAGGATATTCTGCTTTACTCGGTCCCCATATGTTTTTGTCACCCGTTCAATCCAAATCCCCCATCGTCCCTAAAAAACTTTTCATTGGTGATGGTTTATTTCTTCCGCCTTACTTATGCCTTCCACTGTTCAAACGGAATTCTTATTTTTCGAAAGGCAAGCTTAAGAGTAAGGGTACACTAGTTATCCTCCAAAGTCAAATTATTTGCACGGTGGACCCTCAGCTATTTAGACTTCTAGTGTACAGTTAATGTGAAGCCTAAATAGTTGGTCGTATATAGTTAGCTTTTTATTCTTTCTTTCCTTTTATCTTCCCTTTCCTTTTTAATTTAGTCTAGTGTAATTAGTTAACTCTTTATTATTTATTTTTGCTATGCTCGGTACTAACTTTTTTTGTAGATTTTTTGGACTTGTTCTTATGGGGATCGCTCCAATTTTGGGTAATATCGTTATTTCCTCTCTTTAACTTGGTTCTTAATTCACATTGAGGACAATGTCAGGTTTTAAGTTAGGGGGTGTGGGATATTCTATCCATTTCTTTATTTTAGTCCATGTTTTTGCTCACATGTTAGTTACTAAGTATACTTTTCTTAGAAAAATTTGAAAATTTCAAAAAGATTTTTTTTTTCTTTTTTCTCCTTTTTTGGGCATTTTGCCTTTGTTTTCGATGATAAATTTCAATAATTGTCCGATCCAATAGACAACTCAATGATGCATGTTCTCAATTTTAGAAGTTATTAGACTTTAGTCCTCAATCATTGATGTTGATGTAAAAAACTAGATCGCTCTAATTATTCAATCACAGATAAATAAATAAGACAAAGACTTTTAAAGTGGTTCGGCTAGGAATAAAGCCTACGTCCACTGTTATGTTATTGCTGAGTGTTTGTGGAATTCTTGATTACAAGTTCTCTCAAGAAATTCCGGTCCCTTTGAATGGGATTGATACAAGGTATTTATAGCCTCAAGGCTGTACATGAAAGGTCCAATACATTAAATGATATACATATGAATGGGTAATACATTTAATGCAGCGTGTGCGTCAAGAATCTAATGAATAGTTGAACAGTTGTCCGTCTGATAATTGATGACACGGCCGAGGTGCAGTTCGGACCGCCTTAGTTGCTCGTTGATCAAGAGTTCCTCGGAGTGCTTAGAGTATCTCGGGATGATGGAGTTCCTCGGCATGATAGAGCTCCTCGGTGTATTCTCGTTGCTCGGTACCAACCATGGTTGTTCAGTAAGTGATCTTCCTCGCTGTTATTGTGCCACGTAGATCGACACGTGTCTTCATACTATTCGTCCACATCAGCATATTAATTTTGGTATCAACAGAAGCCCCCAATGTTTCATATTTCGAACTTTGAGGAGTATGGGACATTCTTTCTCGGTATATGGTAATATTAAATGACCTTCCTGGGTTTTAGGAGCATTGTATTCAAATTTCCTTCTCATTTCGCAGTTTCCGCCTTTTTACAAGCGCTTCGATCTTCGTGCAACTTTTGTCTTTTTAGCCGCCGGAAGTTCAGTAGTTTCTTTTTAGTAATCATTTCTTTCGCCGCTTCCCAATGCAAAGTATTTAAACTCCTTTGGTAACCATACCGTCGTCTACACTTTCCATTTTTCTGCATTCAAGTTTTCTATTCTCTTCCTCTCTCTTGTGTGTTCATCATTGTTTCCGTTCGTTGTCAACATATCTCCTTTCTTTCTGTAAGATCTTCTTCCTTTCTTCTGCATCTCTTTTATTCAATATGGTTTATATTGTTAAATCTGCTGAGAAATTTCGTTCTGACTTTTCCATTCCTTCTTGGGTAACTCTAGAGGTTCTTTTTGAGCCTTTAGATTACTTTCGATTGGCTGAGGGACATTGGTTCCCCAGTCTTTTCATTGCTGAATGTGGTTTTTCTTTTCCCCCAAACCCATTATGTCTTGAGTTTTGTCAATATTTTGATCTTGTTCCTGCAAAAATAGCCCCCAATTCATGGAGAATAATTAACGGGGTGCACAAGTTAAATCTAACTCATGGGACTCGTATAGGGATCCCAGAAATTATGTACTGCTATAAATGGGCCACTTTAGATAATGTTTATTATTTAAAAACTAGGTTTTTAAATAGAGCCCTTGTAGTTAACCTCCCTGATTCAAATAGAGATTATTTTGAGCATGGGTTGGTCATAAAAAATTGGCAACACGCGCCTTTATCTGGGAATGAAGTATACAACGGTCCCAGATGCCCCCCATACGGCAATGGGATAGGTTTATTTTTCATTTTACTTTACTTATGAAATTGCGTTTTCATCATGTTTGACAAAATGTATAACTGAAATTTATGTATTTATTTGCAGTTGATAGTAAAAGAAAAACTCCAAAAGAGTCGGAAATGAATATCAAGCATTTAAAACTTATCTGGAATTTGCATAAGACGATTGCAGACGAGCATATTAGGTCTGCATCATATTTGCTGCAGTATAAGAGCTACACAACCTCTTATACTGCTCGCCCTGTTGAACCAGCCTCAACACCAGAAAGTTCATCTTCAGATTCTCATATTCCTCTATCTCAGAGAATGGGCAAGAAAAGAGCTCCTCCTGCTCTATTTGGTGAAATTTCTTCTGCTGTTGGAGCAAAGAAAGGCAAAATTGATGTCCCAGAGGGGACTAAAAAAGTAGATGTTAGTTCCTCCAAAGTTGCCGAGAAGCCCCCAGTGGCCCCGAGCAAGAAAAGTGCTAGTGCTGATGTAATTACAATATCTCCGACCAAGACTTCTTCCTTGGTTGATGCTGCTGACCCTCCTTTGAAGAGATTGAGGAAATCATCTTCGGTTAATCTTGCTGGAACTGCATCTTCTCTACCCGCTGGTGGTAGTAGTGTTTCAAAAATCATTCTTCCGAGCTCTTCAACGAGCTCAGTTATACCCGAGGTTCTCGGGGTTGATGAAAAGATTCCTAGGGATACACTGACATCCTTAGCTGCTCGCCATCTTTCTTCAGTAAATTTCTCATACCTTTGGTCTTTCTTTCTTTTTCTTGATTTCTTGCATTTGTATTGACTTTATTATTTTTCTTATCTTTCAGCTGGTGAACTGTTTCAATACCATCGTGAAGAAAGATCAAGCTATTAAAGCTTCTAGTTCCTCGTCCGATGTTGACGATGCCCTCTTGGGTTTAGCCCAATCTGTGAAAGAATCTCGCCAGCAGTACGTCGAGGAGAAAGCTGCCTGGGAGAAAAAATTGGCTGCAGCTGAGGCTGATAAGATGAAGATGGCTGAAACCTCCAAGAATTTGGAGGAGAAGGTGAAAAGCTTAGAGGTCAATCAGCAAAAATGCGATGACCAACTAAAGAATGCAGAAAAAGAACTATCTATCTTGCGAGACATCAAAATCCAGAAAGAACAATTGGATGTCAAACTCTCCTCGGAGAAGTTGAAAAGAAAAGCTGCAGTTAGGAAACATTTCAGTGCTGGTTGGGAAAAAGGATGGGATAAAGGGATTGCAGCTATGACATCTCAAGTCAAATATGGGGAGTTGAAATACTTCTATGATGGTTGGGTAGCTGCTCTACAAGAGCTAAAAATCCAAGACGATTCTGAGCTATTCCAAAGGCATCTCCCTGGTCCTCCTCCACCAATTGTGGAAGAAGAAGAAGATGAACCTGCTTCAGATGAATCTTCCATGGCTGTGGATGTCCCAATCTCTGCTTCTCAACCCTCTGTCATTGAGGATATTTCTTCTATGCCTCCTCCTGCCGAGAAGATTTCTGCCGATCAAGCTGTTGTTATCACCGAGCAACCGAGCTCCTCGTCCCAGCCTCCCGAGAAAGTCTTGGGAGACAAGGAAAAGGTGTGAAGTTGTTCGGTATCATTTATATCTTTTATCATTTGTAATCGAACAATGTAATCCTTTTATGATCTAATAAAATACTTCTTTACTCATCGCTGTTATTGATGATTCTTTGTTGATTGTTGTCTTTTTCTTGTCTTTAGTTTGTTGCTAGAATGGAACTAATCTCTTCTCATGATACCGAGCTGATGCAGCAATGTCACCAATACTATAGGGCTGGTCATACAAACCTTAGTTCTTCTGAAATTGCTGACATTCTTGGTCATGATGCTTCAGAACAGGCAATTGAGGCTTATCGATACTTGAAAGATTTACTCGACCGAGCTGTAGCTAACAATGTCGCTTATTATGACTTGATTGAAGAGCTGCATTGTTCCTTAGAGGATCTCCAAGACCAGCACAATGAATCGATGGCTTCATTACACGAGGAATATGAAAATAGATATCAACAACTTTCCTCCGATACAGGTCATAAAAAGATCATTGCTGCATATGACATTAGGGAAAGGACCCTAAAAGGTGAAGTTGAAGCCTGCCGACAAATTGCCGAGATCCTGGAACAAGAAAATAATAGTCTGCAGAAAAGATTGGCTCAATATGAATCCGTTGCCTCCTCTTCCACTGCATTAGTACCAGTTACTGATGAAGGTTTTTCGTTTCTAGAGGTTGAAAACGCCAAACTAAGGCAAGAGTTGGATGACTTGAAAAAGTCTATTATTCCTGTGACTGCTCGGGGACGAGGAAGGATCGTCGAGGAGCAAAATTCTCCAGTTGCTTCTCGGAGCCGATCAAGAGTTCTTAGCCGTAGTGTTGAAGAATCTCGCACCCAATCTACTCTGGAAACTCAAGCATTCCAACTGAATGTTAAGGATCGTGCTCTGTCTGATTTGTCTAAGAAAAATTTATCTTTAGAGGATCAATTGGCTGCGATGAAGTCTGATCTGAATAATAAAGATGCTCTTATCAAGAACTTTCTCGAGCAAGTAGATAGATTAACTTTCCAATTCCATAAACAGCCTCGGGAGTTCTGGAATGCAGGCTATAATGAAGCTCTTTATCATTTGGATGATCGCCTTGAAAATGCTAACAACGAAGGTTATAAGCAGGGATGGTTGAACGCCCTGGGTGTATTAAAATTGGAACGAGGTCATTATTTATGGGATTATCATGCTCCTGGATTGCTAGACTTGCCTGTTCCTCCCTATAAATTGGATATGGCATGGATTCCTGCTCGTTCCATTCCTCGGAGTTTGATCTCTAAATATCTTGGTGATTATAACCTTCATTCTCAAGTTGAAGTATCTCGTCCTGAGCACCTGTTGGACACTCCTACAATAATGAATGTCAGAATGCTGAAGGACATGAACTTTATTAATTCTCCTCTTTGTCTAGAGGATCCTCCTGCCGGCGAGGAACCTGTCTCAAAGGATAAAGGAAAGAAACCAATAGAGTAGGAATCTTTAATGTAATAGTTAGCACATACATGTAACATGTAATACATTTTTATCTTAATGAAAGAATTTCATTTTCTGTTTTGCCAATAGCTATTTTTCTGTTTGCAAATTATATGATTCATCAACCAACTTAGAATTTATAATAAGCATAAATTGTTCAAAATTGTTTCCAACCAACCAAGGTGGATAAATAATGTTTGTCGACCAACCACAGTTGATGGGTTTCTATCCCCGACCAGCCATACTTGGTTCAATTTTCAAATATAAACATGTGTCCGACCAACTAAGGTCAATACTTTTGTCCTCGTCGACCAACTACAGTTAGTGGGTTTTTATCCCCGACCAACCATACTTGGTACAGTTTGGAATATTTTGTTCTTCAAAGAACTTTTTGTAATAATGTTACTTCCCGACCAACATAAGCTGTAATGCGAGAGTATATAAAGTCTTACCAACCGTAGTTGATCATGCTGGTATACACCTCCTAATCAAAGGAGTAGTAGGGTTCTTTCGAACTTTTTGGCTCCTTGGAGCATGTCCTCCTAACCAAAGGAGGTTGGCTACTTATAGCACTTTTTTCTCCGTAGAGCGCTCCGTAGAGCTTGTCCTCCTAACCAAAGGAGGTTGGCTACTTATAGCACTTTTGCTCCGTAGAGCGCTCCGTAGAGCTTGTCCTCCTAACCAAAGGAGGTTGGCTACTTATAGCACTTTTGCTCCGTAGAGCTTGGCTCCGTAGAGCATGTCCTCCTAACCAAAGGAGGTTGGCTACTTATAGCACTTTTGCTCCGTAGAGCTTGGCTCCGTAGAGCATGGCTCCGTAGAGCATGGCTCCGTAGAGCAGTCTTCTTCTTGTTATCAAGCAGTGTAGTGTTCAACACTAATATTCCCCGAAAAACTTTCAACAGAAAGAAAATGGTGAACCATCCTCGTTTTATTCATAATGAAGGAAATACTTTACATTTTACATTACTGATAATACTTTCGCAGGTGTTCAGCATTCCATGCATTCTGAAATTCTTCTCCTTCTAGAGTTGCTATTCTGTAGGTTCCAGGTCGAACAACCTTTGTAACTCGGTAAGGTCCTTGCCAGTTTGCTTCCAATTTATTCTGTTTCTGAATGACTTTCTTCAGCACATAATCACCCTCCTTCAAATCGCATTTCTTCACCCTTTTGTTGTAGAACAGAGCTGTTCGTTGTTGATAAGCAGCATTCCTAATGGCTGCCTCTTCTCTTACTTCTTCGAGCATATCCAAATCCATTCTTCTCATCAAGTCACTGATCGGAGAGTTGAAATTCAGCACTCTATGCGTTGGGAGACCCAACTCGGCCGGTATCACAGCCTCACTTCCAAATGCTAACATATATGGTGATTCTCCAGTTGCTGCTCGGGGAGTTGTTCGGTAGGCCCATAATACTGATTGGAGCTCATTAATCCAATTTGCTTTAGCTTCACTTAGCCTCTTTTTTAACCCGTTTAGTAATGTTCTGTTCGTCACTTCAGTCTGTCCATTGCTTTGGGGATGGCCTGGTGCTGAATGAAACTTTAAAACGTTCGACTGATGACAATAGGCAGCAAATTCTTCATTATCAAATTGTGTTCCATGATCTGTGATGAAAGCATGAGGGAGACCATATCGACAAATGATATTCTTCCATACAAACTGGTATACCTTCTCGTACGTCATATTGATAAGAGGCTCAGCTTCCACCCACTTAGTAAAATAGTCCACTGCAACTACGAGATACTTGAATCTTCCTCGGGTGGTCGGCAGTGGTCCAACCAAATCAATTCCCCACATGGCAAATGGCCAAGGGGAAGTTATTGGTGTTAGCAATGCTTGTGGAGTTCGTCGGATGGAGGAAAAACGTTGGCACTTGTCACATTTCTTGGCATAGGCTATACAATCAGCCCTCATTGTCGGCCAGTAATATCCCTGTGTCATCACTCTTTGTAAAAGTGTTCGACCTGCTACATGAGCTCCACAAGATCCTTCATGGATTTCTTCAATCAATTCTTTCACCTCGGTGGGATGTACACATCTCTGCAAACCTGCCATAATTCCTCGTCTATACAAAATACCATTAGTTAATACATACCGAGCAACTTTATACTTAAGTTTCTTGGCAGCGAGTTTGTCCTCCGGCAATTCACCCTCTTCAACATATTTCCTGATTGGATCCATCCAAGATGGTCCTAAATCAAGGGTAATCACATTCGTTGTCAGATCTTCATCTATGCTCCGACCTTCTAATACTTCAATCGGTATGGTTCTTCGCATCTCGGTACGAGTAGCTGATGCTAGTCGGGCCAGTGCGTCTGCTTGTACATTCTCCATCCTCGGTATTCTCACCAATTGAATGGCCTCAAATTCTGTCAACAATTTCATCACCTTTGCATGATATTTGATCATTAAATCTCCTTTAACCGCATACATTCCCATCATCTGATTCACAATTAATTGAGAATCACTGAATACCATCACTTGTTGTGCTTCCATAGTTTTTGCTAGGCTAAGACCTGCTATCATGGCCTCATACTCCGCTTCATTATTAGAGGCTTTGAATTGGAATCGCAAAGCATATTCCATATCAATCTCGTCTGGAGTGATCAAAACAATTCCTGCTCCACAACCAGCTGTGCAGGATGATCCGTCTACATATAATCTCCATGTAGGTATTTCGTCTTCAAATTTCTTATCTGTCAGAGTTCCTCGATAAAATATCTGCTGTTTTCTTCCATCATCCCCCGGTATCTTTCGCTCCTCGTCAGTCATCTGCTCGTACCCTTTTACCAACCGTGGTTGGTCTGAGTTTGAATATAATGATTTCTCTACATCCACAAGTCCTTTTACCAACCTTGGCTGGTTTGGACCTATTTCTGCTGATCCTGTATCGTCCACAGGTAGGTCAGCAAATGTTTCTGTTGATCCTGTATCGTCCACAGGTAGATCAGCAGATGTTTCTGTTGATCCTGTATCGTCCACAGGTAGATCAGCAGGCACCTTTTGCTCCTCGGGGGTATCAGGGTATGTGAACTCTGCTATAAAATCTGCTACAGCTTGCCCCTTGAATGATGATCTGGGCTCATACACAATATCATATTCACCAAGTTCTACTGCCCAGTACATCAGTCTCCCTGATTTTTCTGGCTTATGGAGGGCTTGTCTTAATGGCATATCAGTATAAACGATGATGGTATGGGCTTGGAAATATGGCCTCATTCTTCTACTTGCTTCAATTAGTGTCAATGCCAATTTTTCTAGCTTTGGGTACCTGATTTCTGCACCTCGAAAAGCCTTACTTGTGTAATAAATTGGCTTCTGGACTCCATTCTCCAATCTGATCAACGCTGAACTGACTGCGTTCTCTGATACTGCCAAATACAAATACAACTTTTCTCTTGTTATTGGTCTGGACAACAGTGGAGGTGCTCCCAAGTATTTCTTCAAGTCTTGAAAAGCTTTTTCACATTCCTCATTCCATTCAAAGGTTTTTCGAAGTGTTTTGAAGAATGGTATGCATTTATCAGTTGCTCGAGATACAAATCTGTTGAGCGCTGCAACTCGTCCGGTAAGACTCTGCACTTCTTTCTTCGTCGTCGGAGATCGCAGCCCTAGAAGAGCTTTGATCTTATCTGGATTTGCCTCAATACCTCGCTGATTGACGATGTATCCGAGGAACATTCCTTCTCGTACTCCAAAGGTGCACTTCGTCGGGTTAAGCTTCATTTGGTATTTATCCAATTGATCAAAAGTTTGACTCAAGTCAACCAAATGATCAGCAGCTTTCTTGCTTTTAGTGAGCATGTCATCGACATAGACCTCCATGTTGCGGCTGATTTGTTCGGTAAAAACCTTGTTCATCAACCGCTGATATGTTGCACCTGCATTTTTTAAACCAAAAGGCATAACATTATAACAATAAGTTCCCCTAGGGGTAATAAAAGAAGTACTTTCCCTGTCTTCAGGTTTCATTTTGATCTGGTTGTAGCCAGAGTAAGCATCCATGAAGCTGAGTAGCTCGTGTCCCGAGGTAGCATCCACCAGTTGATCAATTCTGGGCAATGGAAAATGATCCTTGGGGCATGCTTTATTGAGATCGGTGAAATCGACACACATTCTCCATTTGTTGTTTTTCTTCTTTACCATCACCACATTAGCCAACCAATCTGGATATTTTACATCTTCAATGAATTGGGCTTTCTGGAGTTTCTCGACTTCCTCCTGTATGGCCTGGTTCTTCTCGGGACTAAACACCCTTCTTCTCTGCTTTACAGGTTTAATCTCCTTATTCACATTGAGTTCATGACATAAGAAGTTTGGATCTATTCCTGGCATGTCTTCATGACTCCAAGCAAAAGTATTTTTCCTATTCTTCAAGAAAGTTATCAACTCCTCTTTTATTGACATATCCAACGATGAACCTATCTGGGTTATTCGTTCAGGATGTTCGTCGTCCAGAATAACATTTTCTGTAGATTCTACCACTTGCCCTTTCACAAGTTGGGACTCATCTCTAGGATCAAGAGTTTCAATTTCTGTACATTCATCCACTTGATAAGTAGTAGTCTTTTTCATCGATCCTTCTAGTTCTTCTTGCTCGGCCGACGAATAATAGCATTCCCGAGCTACTTTTTGATCACCTTTCACCACTCCAACTCCAAAATTTGTTGGGAATTTCAAACATTGATGTACTGTAGAAGGAACGGCTTCGAACTTCTTCAATCCAACTCTTCCCATGATGATGTTGTAGGCCGATTGCACATTCTTATCCATCACAAAGAATCGTATTCTTTCTGTTCGACAAACAGGCCAGGTTCCAATGAATATATCCAACTTGATCGTCCCAAGTGGAAAAACTTTCTCGCCAGCAAAACCCAGAAGGGGTCTGTGATAAGGTTCCAATTGAGATAATTTCAAATTCAGGCTATCAAAGCATGAATAGTACATGATGTCTGCCGAACTACCATTGTCTACCAACACCCTTGAAATGATCACGTCCTTCATTCTCATTTTGATCACCAAAGGATCATCATGAGGGTAAAGAACACCTGCCAGGTCGTTTTTTGAAAAACCAATTACTAGCTTCTCTTTGTTTACCTTCCTCGGACGATCATCCTCGGCCAGGTTTATTCGCTGAATATATGAGCAAGCTTGAGCCTCTCCGAGATAAGCTTTTCTTTCTGCAGTAAGGTCTCCTCCTCCTGCATCTCCCCCTGTAATAACGTTACAATGAAATGATCCAAAACGTATGGAAAATACCTCTCGTTCAGGTTTTCTTGGCTTCTTGGGAAGATCGGGGTCATCATCTGGATCCTCTTCATGGTCCCTCCTCTTTTTCTCCTCTGCACGACGAGGAGATCTAGATCTCTCTCTAGTTCTATCATCATTCTTCCTCTCACCTCTGCGATCTACATACTTTGATAATTTTCCTCTTCGAATGAGTGTTTCAATCTCGTTCTGAAGGGCTATACAATTTTTGGTCATATGGCCGTGATCTTTGTGAAACTCGCAATATTTGGCCTTATTCCTCATGTCAGGATCTGTTTTCAGTTTCTCTGGCCATTTGATTTCTTCGTTATTCCTGATCTCTTCTAAAACATGATTAATACCCATTTTCAACGGAGTATAATTATCATACTTTTTTAGGGCTTCCAACTTTATCCTGTTATTCCTGGGATGTTTGTCACCACCATTACCTTTCTTTTTAGAGTTATCGACCTCCACTTTAACTTCTTTATCCATATTCTTCTTTGCAGTCATAGCTTCCTCGGCATTCATGATTTTGGCCGCCTTTGCCATCAATTCCGACATATTTTTAGGCGGATCTTTAGCCAGAGTATAGTACAGCTTGTTAGGCAGCAAACCACTCATCAAAGCAGTGATTGCTGTCTTTTCTTCATAATCTATGACTTCCAACTTCTCGTTATTGAAACGAGTTATGTAATCTCTAGTACTTTCTCCTGATTTTTGTCTAACACTTAGCAAATGTGCTACTCGCTTTACCGGCTTTGCTCCAAAACAAAAATTGCCAATAAACAGCTCGGCTAACTGAACAAAAGTTGAAATCTTACCCCGAGGAAGATTATTGTACCATATCTGTGCAGATCCGGTAAGAGTTCCCGAGAATGCTCTACACCTCATCTCGTCGGGGACAGCGTAGATATCTGCAGCAGCTTGGTATTGTTCTATATGAAGTACGGGATCTGTCTTTCCATCGTACTTGGGGGTCACTACAGGTGCTTTGAATTTCGACGGTGTAGGGAAATCCACAATGGCTTGCACAAAAGGTGTCCCTTGAACAAAAGTTCTCTGTAAGGGGTTCTTCGCCTTAGCCATTTCTCCCAGTCTATCCTCCAATCGTTGAATGGAACCTTTCCATGCTTCATTCCCTTCCTCGGGCCGCTTAGTCCGAGCAACTGATTGCTCTGACGTAGCTTCCTGAGATTTATCTCGACGAGTAATTGGTCGTGATTGTGCAGATCCTTCTCTCAAACCTGGTGGTGGTCGAAAACTTCCTGATGGAACCCTAGGTGGACTCATGTTCCTCCTTGGTCCTAACCGACTGAAAGGAGACACCCTGCTTAATCTTTCTAAAGCGCTAGTTCTCTCCGGAGAAAGAGAGATATGTTGATCTGTATCCGTAGCCCGTATTGATGAAGTTCGCCCAGGTTGATAAGAAGAATCATTGGATTCCCCATTGCGATATGACCCAATACGTCTGGATCGTGATTGCCCATGATCAGTCCTTTGCCCTGAATGAGTAGGTACACCGCCTTGAAGAGTTTGAAAGAGTTGCCTCATAGATTCTTGCATGGCGGTTTGTCCCTGAGCCAGATTCGTCATAATTCCGGCTAGATCTGGAGATGCAGATGGATTTGGAAGATTTCCAGTATTTCCAGCATTTCGATTACTGGATTCTGGATTATCTGCCATTGGTGATAAATGATTTTTATGAAAAACGATAACAACAGTCGTTTCCCACAGACGGCGCCTATCTGTTGATGTAAAAAACTAGATCGCTCTAATTATTCAATCACAGATAAATAAATAAGACAAAGACTTTTAAAGTGGTTCGGCTAGGAATAAAGCCTACGTCCACTGTTATGTTATTGCTGAGTGTTTGTGGAATTCTTGATTACAAGTTCTCTCAAGAAATTCCGGTCCCTTTGAATGGGATTGATACAAGGTATTTATAGCCTCAAGGCTGTACATGAAAGGTCCAATACATTAAATGATATACATATGAATGGGTAATACATTTAATGCAGCGTGTGCGTCAAGAATCTAATGAATAGTTGAACAGTTGTCCGTCTGATAATTGATGACACGGCCGAGGTGCAGTTCGGACCGCCTTAGTTGCTCGTTGATCAAGAGTTCCTCGGAGGGCTTAGAGTATCTCGGGATGATGGAGTTCCTCGGCATGATAGAGCTCCTCGGTGTATTCTCGTTGCTCGGTACCAACCATGGTTGTTCAGTAAGTGATCTTCCTCGCTGTTATTGTGCCACGTAGATCGACACGTGTCTTCATACTATTCGTCCACATCAGCATATTAATTTTGGTATCAACAATTGATATTACGGAAAACTTCATGAATTAAACTTTAATCCGATGACCATATGCACTTTTCTTGCTTTATTGATTTGGTTTAAGATTTTTATAACTCGGTAATATTTTGTTGCATTGTATATACTTACACCAAGTAAGATTTGTACCTTTGGCCCCATTTCTAGAGACTAAACATCCTTTTAATTAGAATCTTTAAAATTACTCTAGGTTTTGAATAGGCCATTCCTACCTTTTCAACCATTTGACGAGAGAGATGAGGCAGCTAGGAGTGGGGGGGGCATTTTGAGCGGTAATGTTGTAGAAGAGGTGGGTCAGATATTATTCTATAATTTGTAATATTAGTTCAATATTGAAGCAGATTTCCTTTTCATCAAGTATAAGATGAATGATCAAGCTGGAAAAGGTTAAAACAAATAGCTTAAGACCTCAAGGTGAAGGAGGACCTTGCAGTCAGGATTGATGGGGAGATTTTGACTTTATGGAATTCTTTTGATGAAACAATACAATATTTCTTGTTTTTAATTTAATTTTTTTAATCAAAATTGATCATGCTTGATAACAGTGATATGATAATTTAAAAATTATAAGAACAAATAAGAGACCTCGCCGCATGCGTCATTGCGCCTCTGTTGTCTTTTTGAATAAAAAATGTGTCCCCGTTCCGTTGTATTTTACATAAGAATTATAAAACGCCTATTTTGAGGGCTATGTAAAAGGCCTCAAATACCCACTGTGATACAAAACACAAACAAACTAAAGACTACATGGCCTAATCTCCTCCATCGTGTTTTGGGTTTTGCACTAAATATTTATTTTATACATCTCACATGCTCACATTAAAACACATATTTTTAGAAAGACAATGTAAAACAGCTCAAAACACCCAACATTATATGAAATAAAAAAAAACTATAGATTGCATGGCCTATTATAGATGCTAAAAAACAAACAGTATTATATGAAAACACAAGCAATCACAGATTCAATTAAAATTATACACAAAACTATAACCTAACTACAACGGCACTCACATTAACACATTGCTCTTCAATTTCAAGCCACAACTTCAATGCATACTCACTACTCACATCCATATTATTCAAAGACGTAGTAATCTTCGTCCCAGTCTTATGTGCCCCAACACCACCCAAAAATAACTTCCCCCCATATTCGGATCCCTCATCTTCTACTACAACGCATCATTATACTCACTCCCCAAAAAACTCATCGCACTACTCAAAATTGCGATAACCGAATTAATATTCCCCATTGACACCGACCTCGAACAATAACTCTGCAAAAAATAAAACACATCATCCACCATCGAACTCATAAGCCCATACCCCACAATATCATCAATCCTAATCACCTTTCTTACATCCTCCACCATAAAAAAAACCTCCAAAATCACATAATATCCCGTGATATCCTACACAACCTTATGATCAAGGGTGAAAAGCGGCGCGTGTCAAATGCCGATCATTATTTTCGTTTCACCTCCTCAATACAAAAACCTAAATTACAACTACACTTGCGATACAAGTATAGCGGTAAGACGAGTATCGAATCCATAGAGAATGTTTGATAGATCGTAACAGATTATTAATTCAGGAATAAAAGTGTAAAAGGATGATGCATAAATGTAAATGAAAGAAACGAGAAGTTAAGTCTATATAAAGTAAAAGCGAAAATCGGAATATCATCATACCATACGGATCGAAACAACTACTAATCAAGATTCCGGCTCGAAAGCAATTTAATCGAGCATTATCAATTAAACATAAACTTCACACAATAAGGAATTTAAGCTAAACTTGCGAGAATAAACACTTAACTGAAAATTGGTCGCACGCGTATTAAACTCGGATTATCGCTATAAACACTAACGATGCATGACATAGAAAGTTAAACGCATAATAATCCGACTTTAATTCGCGCGGGTTCAATTAAACGCAATTTTGCACAAAACCTAATTTTCGGAGCTCGGGGCCCGAAACTGGCGGAAATGAAATCCCGACCCTATTTATCTAAGGGTGCATGATGAATTAAACTAAATTATGTCAATTAAACTAGGAAAGCAAGAAATAAAGCAATTAAACTAACTACAAATCATGGAAACTAAATTACAAAGCAAGAAAAAATGAAGAACAAAGCTATATTAATGGAGATGGAAGTGAATAGTTCAATCTTACAAAACCCATTGGTTGTCAATTCAAAAAGAAAAGAAAATGAACTCTCCAAACCACACCCTAACTAAACTATCTATATCAGAATATTAGAGAATATTACACAAAATTGGGTTATATAGTAAGTTGGAATAAAAGAAAAGAAGAAAGAAAAGTGAACAAAATATCTGCAGAAAAACTGGTGATCGATCGATTGACCCCTTTAGTCGATCGATTGACTGTAGAAATCGTGGAAAGATAATGAAGGGTCGATCGATCGACCCCCAGACTCGATCGATCGATAAAGCAGGGCAGCCTGTAGTTTCCCCTGTTTTGGCATGCTTTCCATCTCCGCTCAAATCACCGTAACTTCGTCATACGGACTCGAAATCATGCACCGTTCATGGCCATACGAAGCTAGCGAGGAGGGCTTAAACTTTCGTGTAGATGTCGGGTCAGTGCCCAAGCTGTGAAATGACCGAATTTCCCTTGAACGTGCAGTTGCGTACGAAAATTGTGTGGAATGCATCGGAATCCCATTCTTAGTACCTAAATACCTACAAAATTCCAATTATACCTCATATAGCATGTCAACAATATAAACTGAAGTTGTCTGGTTAACGGGCTTAAAATAGAGATTAAGGCACCCGAGGGGGCTAAAATGCGTAGGTTCGAGAGATGAAATATGCAATATGTGCGTATTATCACACCCCCTAACTTACACATTGCTAGTTACTAGCAATGAAATAGGATGTAACAAGAACAACAAGCACCAAAAGTAGGATAAGTACAAAAATACGGTATAAAAGCATAAAGCCACTTTCGTAGGCGATTCGATTGCATTTAGCGTATGCAATAAGCCGTTAAAATCCTAGGTTATCCTAGTGGACGAGTGTCATCTTGTGAGGCTTTTCAGGGATGAAACCCACAAACATCATAAAGTTTCCTCAAAATATGCCCAATCACATGTGACAAACTCAACAATACGAACAAGATTTCAACATGTTATTAGCATAGCAAACGAATTCGCGTGAAAAGTCCGTAGTTATTAACATTATCAAATGCACCTCAATGAATTGAAACTCTAACATTTGGGAGGGGAGTGATAATATGCAAAGTATGATTTGGCGAAAAACTTAAATAACTCGGATACTAAATATCAAAGCATGCATAAAAGTCAATCCTCACGGGCATTACACTCATTAAATGAATTCACTTGAAATAGGGAGGTAACACACGGGACATGCGGACATAAGGAGTAAATCTAAATGGAAACTAGGCCGAGCACATGTCACAATAGAAGAACGCTATATAGGAAATAAAAATTGCAATCTCAGTGAAAGGATACCGCACATATAAAAGTGGCGAAATGCATTTTCACAGATTATCAAAACTATCTAAACATTTGAATTACATCTACTTAAGATCACATAGGACTTTAATAGGGTTGTAATGTAGGCTAGGTTAAGGTACGAAATGAAAGGGATGTATATACGGATTCAAAGTGTTCAGAATGAAAACTCGGGAAAATGGGAAAAAGTGAGCAATTTCAAAATTGGACAAATGATTTCCAAACGAGCATTAGATATAACAATCGAGAGAGTAATCAAAGCTTATTGAAACACTACAAACAATATAAACAACTTTCTCTTTCTTTTTCTTTTCTTCCTTTTTATTTTTCTTTTCTTCTTCTTCTCACTTTTTTCTTTTGTTTTTAACTTTCTCTTTTTTCTTTTGTTTTTAACTTTCTCTTTTTTCTTTTGTTTTTAACTTTCTCTTTTTCACTCTTTTTCTTTTCTTTTCTTACTATTTTCATACTCAAATGGCAACCAAAACACAATAATACCATTTAATCCCAAGCAACAATCCAAACAAGAGTATGTAAGGTAATATGTATGGTGTATAACTCCAATTTGGAGTTGGTTATGGGATTTTGGGTAATGAAAAGAAAGGCTAGTATTTAGGCTCAAGTGGGTTCACTAGGGAACATATAAAGGGTGAGGTCAAGGTCATATGGGTGATATATCAAAGATGGCCTATGATCATTTCAAAAAGTATACGCAATGCTTGAGTCAAACAACATATGAAAATCATGCTCAAGTAAACATTTCAAGTATGAACTCAATTAATGAATGATCAATGAAAGAATAAAAAGATTACCAACGACTGTAACATTTTCAAAAAGGAAAGAAAAGTGTACACACTCACAAATGAAGATAAATCTCTAATCTCACTCGGTGTAAGTATATACAATGCAACAAAAGCATACAGAGTTATAAAAATCTTAAACCAAATCAATATAACAAGAATGGTTAATGTGCTCACGAGATAAAGTTTAATTCATGAAGTTATTCATAATATCAATGATTTAGGACTAAAGTCTAATAACTTCTAAAATCGAGAACATGCATCGTTGAATTGTCTATTTGATCGGGCAATTATTAAAACTTATCATCGGAAACAAGGGCAAAATGCACAAAAAAGGAGAAACAAGAAAGAAAATATTTTTGAAAGTTTTCAATTTTTTAACAAAAACATGCTTTGTAACTAAATTGTAATCAAATTCAAGGACTACACATGAAATGGATAGAATATCCCACACCCCCCAACTTAAATGTTGCATTGTCCCCAATGCGTCCATTAAAGAACACAACACAAAGATAGGAAAAGAATGATATTACCCAAATGTGGAGAGATCTCCATAAGTAGAAGTCCCAATGAAGCTGCAAAACAAGTTAGTACAAAGCATAGGAAGAATATGTACCGATGTATTAAGTTAAGAGAATCTATGTCACAAGTCATAATAATATAAAGGGACTGAAGTGAAAATACTAGATAAATTGATGGTGAACTTTTTGATTTTATTAAATGGAAGGTCACACACATCAAAATCCAATAAACAACCACAAACTACATTTTTATTTCCCATTTCATACGTTCAATACAAAATCACTTAATACATTACAACTAGTGAAATGAAAGAAATAAAAATAAAAATAAAAATAAAAAATACAATATAATATCCGACCCATAAATGCCAAAAATGACCCAGTACAACAGTAGCCTAGTGGCCGAAACCACTAGGATCAGAAGGGTCCTGAAAATGAGGAGGTAGCGCTGTGTCGGAATCATGACGCTGCAAATAAAGATCTCTCATCATCTATTGCATCATTCGGTACTCATGTCTGTGCTGCGCTCTAGCCTGCCTCTATTGGGCCCACTTCTATCGCTGCTCGGCCTGATACTGTCGTTGCTCGGCCCACTACTGGTTCAGGCGGGACTCCCATGTAGCCCACCTGAGCTGGGTCTCCTCCCAGCGCTGGTCCTGCACGGCCTGTAATGCCTTAAAGCAGGCATCATAATCAGTGTGTGGCGCGTGAGAACCCTCACCCTGCTCCATCTCCTTAATCTCTGTCTCCTCATCGTCTGGCTCATCAGCCACCTCTGCCCTCTGTCTTTTGCTCCCCGGTTGCCCCCACTCGTGTTTTAGCATCTTTGAGATATTTTTCTTGGAGAGAAGCCCGAGTGGCTCGTTTTTGCGGTCAGCGTCAAACTCTGGGCAACTGTGCGATATACAGATCTTCGTAATGAGAGAAGGAAAAGGAAGGGAATACCTCCAGGCTATCTCCTTTGCTATCGCGCACATCATATCTAGAAATATATTGGGCAAGTTGATATTTCCCAAATTCTTAATCACTGTGTAGATCAATGCAGCGTGCTTGTGACGCACCTCTGACTGGTTGTTCGTCACCATAAAAGAGTGAACAGTGATGTAGTGAAGTAATCTCGATAAGTCCTCCATTGCCGCCGAGAGGAAAGCACCCTTTTTCCATGCCTCCCCCGGTGCAAGGGCCTGTATCAATGTTCCATGGCCGAAGATATTCCCATCCAGAAAACTGACGGAATTCGCGGGGTTTGGCACATCCATGTAGTTAGCCAAGTCTGAAATGCTGAAAGGTATCCTCACCCCACGGACCATAGCCTCATATGTAATCGGCCTGTTCTCCTTCACCTCTACCAACGTCGTATAAAATATACGTACTAGCTCTTCGATGCGCCCGTTGGTAGTGAGAAAGGGCTCCCATCCCTGCCGGTGCAACAGAACACGTGCCTCCCTCGGTATATGATCAATGGTCCACACAAAATGGTAACTAAGTGGATGCTCGGATGTGTGAAAATGGGCGCGGTACCAATCTCGCTCCTAGTCGCAGCGAAATCCATCAACGCCCCCGGTGGGCAAGCACCTAGCATACTTGTATTTTTTTGGTTGTGCCATTTCAACCTACAAAACAGGAACTAAGCAATACAAAAAAAAATTGTAAGCACAATTAATGGTTAGTTAGTGTACAAGTTGAAATGGTGGTGCAAGTGCGCAAAACCGAGGTAAAAATTGCAACATTGCGATAAAAAATATCGGAATGCGACAAGGAGTGAAAATCACCCAAGTGTCCGCCAAAAATTGGATTGAAAACTATTTGGGGAATTTAGCGAACACTTGGCGTGCGCAATGTGCGTCAAGGGTGAAAAATACCATTTTTGAACAAACCAAAGAGCCCCACTCATGAACAAAACAACAATGCAGCAATATACAAGTGTTCATGAGTGGATATACATCATTATTCACAAGAAAAAATGGTTGGAACAACACAAATCAGGACAAAAACCAACACATTCAAAATATGGATAAAACATGGAATACATGACAAATAGGTACCAAAATCTACAAAAATAATATAAAGTAGGAAGGATTATACCTTTGTAGTGTAGAAAAAGGGGTGAAATCAAGAAAATGCGTTGGGGGAGAAATAAGGGCACGAAATAGTTTAAGAGAGGAGAAGAGAGAATAAGGAAAAGGCGAAAAAACTTAGCAGATTTCCGCCTATAACTGCTCGATCGATCGATCGAGCCAGGGGCATCGATCGATCGAGCAAGCAGCAAAATGCACACTGCTTCCTGTTTTAAAATGGGGGGAATTTGCAATTCATAGAGAATAAAGAGGTTTAAATATAATATATATATATATATATATATAAATATGAAATAAAAAAATAAAAATAAAAATAAAAATAAAAATAAAAATAAAAACAAAATTAAATAGACACAGGCTAATATTTACACATACATAGGCCTATGCTAACCAAAAATAAAAAAAATACGCACAACGAGCAACACACACGCATGTTCACGACAACATGTATAATAAACTAAAATAAAAAAAAGAAAAATAAATGTAAATGCGTGAGAATGAGTGTGTGAAAAATAAAGGAAAAAATATTTTTGAGACTTTTTTATGGTTTTCTTAACAAATGTGTGTCGGGGTGCATAGTCTCCGCAAATTCAAGTCCGTTGAACCTACAAAAGAGTTAGAACCAAGCATGCATGAAAAACATAAAAAGAGATTAATTAATTACATTAGACTAAATTAGAAAAGATGAAAATTAAGAAGTTAACTATATACTAAAAGTTGAAACTTTTAAGGGTCCATCCAAAACACAATTTAACTTTGATGGATCAATGGTAGACCCTCCCGAACATGCATGCCTCTCGAAAAATAGGAATTCCGTTCGAACGACGGAAGGCATGTGTAAAGCGGTAAAAGTGAACCATCCCCAATTGAAACTTGGGGAGGGATAATGGAGGATTTGGATAGGACGGGTAACAACTACACACGCAGGCCTAGAAAACATGAATCAACTCCCGAGTATTTTAAAGTTAGAACGGGAGGCGAAGCACATGAGGGCAAAAATGCCGTTATGGAAAGCGGCTCGACCGAGTACTCCTTGTCAGTGAAACGGTTTGGAACTGTAAAGTTTTGAACCAATTCATCATGTACTAGAACTGGTGTGACAGTATAGAATGAAGACGGGGATGAAAGAAATTGAATCTCAGGTGATGAGCGATCATCGCTTGAAAATTGAATTTCGGAAGAAATAGGATCGTTTCAATTGAAACTTTCTTCTTTGAAAATCAAAGAAGAAACGAATTCATTGCAAATCGATACTATTTATTTTTCACTCTCATTCTCATTCTCTACTATACCGTGGGTCAAGTCAAGTATGATTTGTTCCAAAGTAGGAACGAAGTCCTCATTTGGTTCAAAACAGTCCTCGATTTCGGCAGTCTCCGAAGAAAAGTTGTCATCGGATTCAAATAGTAAATACAACTCGTGTTCCCAACAATGATTTTCTTCCCGATAACGTTCTTCAATCCTATCATTTTCAAGCATGAGCAATCCCTCACCGAAAGTCATAGGGCGAGGAGCGGATGCTTGGAAATGGGAAGTTTGGAAATTGTTCTCGACACTACACTCAAAATCATTAACATAAGAATTTTGAAAATGATTACAATTTGTTTCAAAATTCTTATCATAAGGATCTTGCGACCCAAAATCAGAATGATGATGCACAAAATTGATGTAATCCAAACTTTGACTTTCGTAATACTCACCCAATGTCATTTTAGATGTTGCAACTTTTTGGGATTGCAAGTATTAACCAAAAGCCAAAGGTTTACCAGAATCTTGAGAATTATCATTAGGATTACCAGAAAAGTTAGAATAAGACATGCTTACCCCAACAAAGGCTCGAGAAGGCGACTTCCACAAAGCAATGTGCGGCGGGATAATTCAAGCGTTTCTAGGCGCTCAAATGTAGAAGTCCTGAAAAAAGGGTTAAAAGAAAGAATACAAAAATAAAATAAAGAATACTACGAACTAATAAGACAATTACAATCTATAACAAAATATTCCCCGACAACGGCGCCATTTTGATCAAGGGTGAAAAGCGGCGCGTGTCAAACACCGATCGTTGTTTTCATTTCACCTCCTCAATAAAAAAAACCTAAATTACGACTACACTTGCGATACAAGTATAGCGGTAAGTCGGGTATCGAATGCACAGATAATGTTTGATAGATCGTAACAGATTATTAATTCAGGAATAAAAGTGTAAAATGATGATGTATAAATGTAAATGAAAGAAAAGAGAAGTTAAGTCTAAATAAAGTAAAAGCGAGGATCGGGATATCATCCTACCATACGGATCGAAACAACTACTAATCAAGATTTCGTCTCGAAGGCAATTTAATCGAGCATTATCAATTAAACATAAACTTCACGCAATAAGGAATTTAAGTCAAAGTTGAGGGAATAAAAACTTAACAGAAAATTAGTCGCACGCGTATTAAACTCGGATTATCGATATAAACACTAACGATGCATGACATAGAAAGTTAAACACATAATAATCCGACTTTAATTTGCGCGGGTTCAATTAAACGCAATTTTGCTCAAAACCTAATTTTCGGAGCTTGGGGCCCAAAAATGGCGGAAATGAAATCCCGACCCTATTTATCTAAGGGTGCATGATGAATTAAACTAAATTATGTCGATTAAACCTGGGAAGCAAGAAATAAAGTAATTAAACTAACTACAAAGCATGGAAAATAAATTACAAATCAAGGAAAAATGAAGAACAAATCTATATTAATGGAGATGGAAGTGAATAGAATAATCTTACAAAACCTATTGGTTGTCAATCGAAAAAGAAAAGAAAATGAACTCTCCAAACCAAACCCTAACTAAACTATCTATATCAGAATATCATACAATATCACACAAAATTGGGTTATATAGTAAGTTAAAATAAAAGAAAAGAAGAAAGAAAAGTAAACAAAATATTTGCAGAAAAACAGGTGATCGATCGACCCACCCATTTGGTCGATCGATCGGCCATAGAAATCGTGGCAAAATAATGAAGGGTTAATCGATCGACCCCTAGGATCGATCGATCGATCAAGCAGGGCAGCCTGCAGTTTCCCCTGTTTTGGCAAGCTTTCCATCTCTGCTCAAATTACCGTAACTTCGTCATATGGACTCGAAATCGCGCACCGTTCACGGCCACGCGAAGCTAGCGAGGTGGGATAAAAATTCCATGTAGATGTTGGGCTAGGTGCCCAAGTTGTGAAATGACCGGATTGCCCTTGAACGTGCGGTTACGTACGAAAATTGCGCGAAATGCATCCGAATCCCATTCTTAGTACCTAAATACCTATAAAAGCCCAATTATACCTTATATAGCATGTTAACAATATAGACCGAAGTTGTCTGGTTCACGGGCTTAAAAATAGAGATTAAGGCACCCAAGGGGCTAAAATGCGTAGGTTCGAGAGATGAAATACGCAATATGTGCGTATTATCACCTTACTAAAACTCCTTCCCCTAAACGCCCTCGGCCCCAAGTCTGGATCCACCTCACTCAATCCTCGTATCTTCGTCACCATATACTATGTGTAATCCTCCCCCAACTGCGATAGAACCAAAATCTCCTCCAAATACAACTCTATCTCCCTCGTTACCAACCCCCTCCTCCAAATCCACACTCCTCTTAAACTCATTAATCTCGGATGCCAACCTCGCCAATCCCCGATACTCCATGTACTTGCTCAAAATCATCAAACCTCATGCAGTACACTCCTCTTACAACTCACAAATCGCGTACACCACCCCATCCTCTCAACACAATCCCCCAAAGCCTCAGTATTGTCCTCAACAGCCAAAACTATATCCCTAAACAAATTCGTCAAACACGTCACAAAATTGGCATTAACAGCAGATCCTTTTTTGTCAATTACTTTAGTTCGCTCCTCAAACTCAGATCTGGATCTCATGGAAATCACTTTTTTAAGTAGGAAACGTAAAGTAACAAGCCTTCTTCTTCTAAACCTAATGGGGGGAAATTTTTATAAACTTTAAATTAGTGATGTGATCGCGTTGGTCAATGGAAAACTGTAGTTTTGTACGGATGCTGGAAATGAGGTGGTTTTTGTGATTCACCATTTGTTGTTTTCGTCTAGACAAGTGTCTTTGTAAGTGTATTCGATGTTTGTGAAAGTTTGGATGTAATTAGCAGCGGATTCGAAATCTTCGAATTGAAGGGACTTTTAGACGCCTTGAAAAAAATTATTGCGTTAGAGGATTGAGTTGATGCGGAAGAGGGTTGTGTTGACGTGGGATTGGTGAGGTCGAGTTGGAGGACTTTGTTGGAGACTTGATTACCGAGGGAAGAGTTGGAGCGGAGGTTGGATAGGATGTGGGAGGCGTCAGCTTAGATGATGTGGAGAGTGGGGGAGGATTTATGGAGGGCAGAGAGGGATTTGTCGAGGTGGGAGCGGTGGGAGAGGATGTCAAAGTGGTGGAGATCGAGAGAGTTGGTAGGTGGTGCATTCATGGAGGAGACGGGTCATTGTGTGAACGTCGATTAAAGACCGGACGTGAGAGAGTCGGGGGTGCTGAATTGGAGGGTCGGGGAGGTGGGTGGGGGCGAGAGAGAGTCTGGGGGTGCTGTTGATTCCATTGCAAAGTTGAGTGTGGGGAAAGAGAGAGAGAGAGAGAGAGAGAGAGAGAGAGAGAGAGAGAGAGAGAGAGAGAGAGAGAGAGAGGAGTGATGGATTCAATGCTTCGAGTTGGGAATTGGGAGTCGATCTATAATATATACTAAAATACCACTTTATAGTGGGACCGATCATTTCCCCGCCACACCTGCAAGATCAAGCAATGCATGATAGGAATACAAAGATAAACAACAATTGGAAGCTTAATAAGATTTTCTGAAACATATAATTTTTATTCCATGCGAACACACACGGAAACAACACACCAACAAAACATAATAAAAATCAGGATACTATACACTGTATATTACTTAGGAGATAGTCGTTGAAATTTTTAAAATAAAAATGCTAGTATATACAACTTGATAAATAATCGGATATGCTGTGATCTGCCTTGAACCACTGTCATAAAAGTATTCACTCATTCTCTAGAAATGATAATATAAGCGTATGCACATTCTCTAGAATAGTCCATTTCAAAATTCAAATACAAAATAAATCAACAATCAAAGCAGTAATAGTATTCAAAACAGTACTATAAGAGTATGCACATTCCCTAGCAATATCTACTAGCACAAAATCAATGTAATCGACTATCATGCAACGATAATAGTATTAAGTCAATCAATATAAATTCATGAATTATAGGATACTATATAGTATATATTACTTGGGACATAGTCGTTGAAATATTTAAAAAAAAAGTGACGGTATATACAAGTTGATAAATAATCAGACAAGCTGTGATCTGCCATGAACCACAGTCATAAAAGTATTCACCCATTCTCAAGAAATGATAATATAAGCGTATGAACATTCTTTAGAAAATTCCATTTCAACACTCAAATACAAAATAAATCAACAATCAAAACAGTAATAGTAATCAAAACAACACTACAAGTGTATGGACATTCCCTAGCAATATCTATTAGCACAAAACAATTGTAATCGACTATCATGCAACAATAATAGCATTAAGTGAATCAATATAAATTCATGAATTATACAAAGATGTGAAATTTGTCCATGAGAACTCAGAACCACTATAAACCAGATAACAAGAGTAATCAATTCAGATCTAAAATACCAAGCAAATCAAAACAGTACACAAAGTCCATTTCAAACCTAAGCAATGATAATGTATGTGTATGCACAATATATATATAAAGAGAAAGAGAGATACGTCCTCCGTCCCGAGTTAAGAGTCTGCTATTCCTTTTTTGGGTTGTTCAAATTAATAGTCCACGTTTATTTTTTGGACCTAAAAAAAGGAACCAAATTTCACAATAGTAAACAAGTGTTCATATCCTTAATCTATACAAACAAAAGAATAGATCCTCTTAATTTGGGACGGAGGGAATATATAGGGAAATTTCCAATTAGGTCCCTTGTTGACAATTTTTAAACATTTAAGACAATTTACTCTTAAGTCCATTTGTCGTGCCAATAGCGTGGACTTCTACGATAAGAGAATTAGTGTACCTAAGTGTTTAAAAGTTTTCAATGTTCCTGTAGTGTTTAAAGTTTGTTTGTGAGGGACCTAAGAGTACTTTGCCCTTTTTTTGCTATTTAAACTTTTTTGAAATAGATTGACCGATTTTTTTCAAATAGCAAAAGAATTCATTGTGAGCTAATTTTTTTATGCGCCCCATGAAATGTTTAAATACCATAAAAAAGAAGTTTGCCCAAAATTATTTTTTATACTAGTTTAAAAAAAAAAATTCCGCAATGGTGGATCTCATATGTGGTATGTATGAAAGACTCCGTATATATATATATGCATGAGAATTTGGTAAACCCAAAAAACTTACAATTGTTGTTACACTGCACACCAAACTTAACCCAAGGAGTTAAGTTATCACAAACTCAACCAAATTTGAATCACCGGTGTGCAAATCCAGCAAATCAATTTGAGACCTAAAGAATATATAAAATAAATATATAAGGAATGATAGGTTGTGTGTTCTCACCTCAAGTCTAAATCTGAATTATTCAGACTTAAGATGTACTGAATATTATTTGTTTTTTTAATGGTCATTTTGACTTAACCCCCAATTTTTAATGCATAATTTGACTTAGCCCCTTTTTTTCATAATTCTTTGAGTTTGCCCCCAACATAGGGGGTTGAGTCTCGTTTGACATTATACATAAGGGACAAAGTCAGATAAATATTTTAACTTAACCCCTATTTTTATTCGATATTTTGAGATAAACCCTCAGTGTTGGGGGTTATATCAAAGAGATTAGCAAAGTGGGTGTCAAGTCAGATAACGCATTAAAAAATAGAGGTTTAGCTAAAAAGCTCTTTTTTAAAAATGAGTAAGAGACTAGAGGCTATATTTGCCTCTAAATAACCTTTGAGTCTGAACTTTGAACCCAAATTTGTCTAAGTATATCAATTCAGACACACAAGCAAACAAATTTTTTAAATTCACACTTCAGCTTTAGATGAAAAACAAATGCACTAGAGATGAAATAACCACCGTTTAGGGTTGTTTGTTTTTGGCACATAAGTCAAAATCTCAACCACTCAGACTTTAGAGGTACTAAATAGTGTTCATTTTTTTTAAAACTAAGCGGGTACCACTATATTTGAATTTGAATGGTTAAGAGGTCAAATTAACCAGTCAAACTTTAGAGACTTTAGAGGTACTAAAATATTTTTTTTTTTAATTTAGAGGCCAACTGCTATAGGAGATAGTTAAGATGTAAAATTAACTCCGAAACTAAAATTTGAACCTGAATATATCTAAATACATCCGTTTGGAGGTTCAGACATAAAAATAAACAATCAAATTTTTCAGATTTAGATTTCAGACTTCAAATTCAATTACAAAACAAATGCATAACAAATTTGAAAGTTGAGCTTCAAATTGCGGTAGAACAATCATAATGAGGCTAAACAAACACATGAAATAAATTTAAAAATAACACAACTGCAATGATCTGATTTCAAAACCCTAAAGTTTTAATAAATTCCAATGCGATCAAATGAAAATAAAGGGTTACCTTAATAATCTCATCATCCAAACTTTTTAATTAACCAATTTAAAATCCTAAGATTTGGATATGGAGTTACAGTTGTGATCCAATCCAACTTTTGTTAATCGATTCAAAATTAGGCGTAATAAGATGTGGAAGTTGAAGCACCTTATACCTTTGACTTACTTAAGTATATACTGTATAAGTGTTCAACTAATTTGGAAATAGTGACAAAATTGGTTGTCTAACCTAGAATCCAAAGAACCTCATAATTAATCTCTCTAATCCTCTTCAATGATCCAAGAAGGTATAAATTGAATCACACTACACACATTAGAAGTACATACATGTGTATATATTGCTTAAAATTGATTGTATGTTAATTTCCCCTTAAAATGTTGTTTTAATAATTTTTTGGGAATTTTTTAAACATTTTTAAGCATTTTTAAAATAATGTTTTCTTTAATAAAAGTGTGATTATAAACTTTGTGGGGTTAATATGGTATTTTGAAAATATCATTTTTCATTGGAATGTTTGATTGGGTAGAATGTAAATGCGCTAGAGACTTCAGGGTGCTGCCTGTAATTATTTTGACTCGCGTTTGCAAGCCACTTATAGGCCAACACTTGTCACGTTCCTGATGTATCAATTTGTGTTTGTTATGTGAGAGGGTTGCCTGGTGGTTTGCTGATCGTTAGATCTATCCTTATCGATGGCCTTCATGTGTTTTAAACCTATCCTTATGTTATCTCGTTGGACCAATCACATTCAACTTAACCACCGCTATTTTATAACCCTTGGATCAAGTCAATATTAGGAAGACTTAATCTCAGCCCTTGATTGCCTTCGACTATCCAGTATCTTCCTCCACTCCTATAAAAGCCCTCTAATTCTCAACCTTTCAAGACTTTTGGCAGTCATCATTTCTGAGAGAAAAAAATAGAGAGAAGAGAGAAGTGAGAGAGAAGAGAGAAAAGAAAAGAGAGAAGAGAGAGAAAGGGAAAACTGTGTTAGCCAAACCCTAACCCTAACCCTAAACACTTCAAATCTGATTCAAACCTTCGTATATAGAAAACCCCAAACACAACCTTGAGTGTTTGAGAGAGAGAGTGGTGTTACTTGGTTGTTCATATTGAAGCTGTAACCTCTTAATCAATGATCTTATTACCAACTTAAACATTCGTGTGAAGATCTGTATTTCTTCTTCATAGAAATTATAGATCTACGCTTTGCATGTTATATTTCACTAGATCTGCATGTTTCTTTCTCGATTTAAGAAAATCCTTACTGATTTAGTTTTGAAAATGTTTTATGGTTTCTATTCTTAAGAAACTTAACCTTGACCTAGTTGGATTCACACTTGGAGATTTTCGATCTCAAAAATATTTTTAAAACAGAGATTGATTAAGATCTTGACCGATTTAGAAGCAAGATATCCATGGAATCTGGGATACATTTAAAGGTCAAAAAGGTTTCAAGTTCTGTAAGAAAGAAAGAAAAGAAAATCACAGCATATAGTCTTTATATGTAATTTTCTAGGACTGTCTGTAAAACTAAGTGTGCGTGAGTTCATGCATGTTGATAGGAATCACATCACAAACACTTAACACACTACTACACTGGAAGTGTTGTGAATAAGATCAAAGATTACTGAGTCGACGCAAGGAAGCTAAAGCAAAAGGAAGTTATCAAACTGAAAGAACATCATCAACAATCAGATCTATGAGAAGTTAGAAGGACACGAAGTGGGGTATATTCCTAAACTTAGAATAGGTTGATTTGTGTGCATGTATGTTGTATTGTTTGTAACTGCTATTTATTGTTAGTGGATTTTTACTTTTGTGACTTAGAAGTCACCGTGGATGTTTCCTCTATTGGGAGAGGTTTTACCACGTTAAAAACTGTGTGTTCAGATTATCTTCATCTCCTCATCTCATTCTATAGTGTGCTGAATTTTTGAAACTATCTTAGTTTTAAAACTGATTACAAAGTCTTGATTATTCTCGTACATAAGTTTTTGTAAACACATCTTGTTGTTTATCATTTTTATTTTCGAAAGAAAAGGGTTTCTTCAACAAACATCTCGGAGTTGCTTATACAGTTTAATCTTGTATTAAACGGCATTAGCAACGTTTTTCAATTGGTATCAGAGCCCTGTAAACTTTTATTTCAAAAAGATCTTGTGTTTCTGAAATCATTTTCTGAAAAACCTAACTATGGACGAGAAGAATGAAAGGTTTGGTAATCTGTCCAGACCTCCACTCTTTGATGGAAACAACATTGCTTACTGGACATTAAATGCTCATTATTATCGTACAGATGTATATGTTTACTAGATAACAGCGCATTGTCCTTTGACATGTACAACCTCAAGGCTATAAATACCTTGTAACCTCCTCATTAGAGGGGAACCGAAATTTCTGGGGAAAACCACTTGTCAAGAATTCTAGGCAAACAGTCAGCAATACAAAAACAGTGGATGTAGGCCATTTCCTTAAGGCTGAAACACTTTAAAAATCCATTGTCTCATATTTACTTATTAATATTTATCTGTGATTAAAATAATTAGATCAATTCTAGTTTTTTATATCAACATTGAGTAACTTATAACATTATGTGGAGTGTCCTATTTTTATACACTTTGAGATAGATTGGAATTTTCACCAAAATCCCCTTTAAACAATGCTTCTAATAAATTTATCCTCAGATTTCAACTTACAACATACATAATCTGAAAGGGAAAGGCAAGCAACCCACTAATATAATGGTTTGAACAAAAACCAGTCAAGTTAAAATGCATTGTAAAGAGAGAGAGAGAGAGTCGATATCCTGTGCGGGCTATATTTTTTTTAAATACCAAAAAGATGTTTCTTGTGTGTGTTTAAACATTTAGGTGGCCCCTAAAGATAATCGGCTCAAAATAGATTTTTTTCGTATTTCCTCAGATCTTGAGCCATTTGGCTGACAATATATGCAAAATTGGAACTCATATCCATGTCTGAAACTGTATCAGAAAATTGAACCGACTTTAACGCCACTTAACACTTCAGAATCGACAATTCCCCGCAAACCTACTAGCCGGAAACACCAAAAAAAATTTAAATGAAAAGCACAAAATTGAGGAATTTCGTATATAATATAAAGAGAAGATATACCATATTCCAAGAGAGCTTGTAGAGAAACCAAAGCATTGGAACTGGTTGGGGAGGCTTGAAGGTAATGTTTGCATTTTTCTATTCTCTTATATGATATTTTGTTACGTATTTACACTCCAAATGAGGGAGAGACATATTTGCAAAGGAACCTACAATTTTTGGATTGGGGATTCTGTTTTTACACAGAGCGGTGAGGGAGTGAAATTTGTAATTAGGGAGGTTGCCATGGGTAAGGACAAGTGATCCAATGAAGGGTTGGGTGTGGCTCTGATGTGTGTGTAAATATATGTTATTCCCCATGGTTTGATTTTTGGTGCAGAATTCTCAGGCTGTGTACTCGGTACTGCGCCGGACCAAGTTTTGGCCCAATTATGAAGGCAAGACGGCAATATCATACTACTAGCGTAATTCCCCTGCCTAAAGGCATGACATAAATTACCTAAGTACATAATCTCAACTATCTATTTACGTTTCTTTCCAGTGAAGCTGAACTTGGCGGATTAGACTTTAAACCTGCGGGACACTTTTACGATTTTATTTGAATTTTTTCTAGCTTTTCTTGTCACACTTTCTTCCTTAAGATTCTCCTTTCTCTTTAATCAAGCCAAAACATCTCCCAACTGAACCAAGGGTTCAAAATGATGAACAAAGAGGTGATATTCATGGGTTAAAGTCGGCCAAAGTTTCCTCCCTCTCCAACCAATCAAATTAAATGTTTGGTGTACTAAAAGACAAAATATCACTTAAGAGGATGGACAACTTTGCCCTCGATTCGTAAATTTCCTATAAATTCTTACACAAATATCCGTTTGACACCCAATTTATTGTGTTACAAACCTAACTAAGATATCTACAACGATTGTCACAACGAATAACGATTTTCACAAACCCAACTAAGATTGTCACAACGACTAACGATTTATTATTCTTTTGGTGATATTTTTGGTGATACGTTTGATAATTAATTCCATTCCGCTTCCTATTCAAATTTAGTAATGGGTTGGACATGAATTAAGATGAGACATTTTATCTTAAGTGGGATCACCTCATAGGTGGTAGAAAATTGTCATTTTATCCTAACTGAGCTCACCACCTAGGGGGCATAAAATTATCTCATCACGAGCCTCTGAATGTAAATACCATGGTGCCCTGTTAATTTTAAACAAGAAACACCCTCTTCTGTGTCACTGTAGCATATAATAAGATATGTTTCCTGACTCTTCTTTGATCGTCTCCACAACTTCTTGGTATTTTCCTTATTAAGAAAATTCTTGATTATCAGTTTGCACATATCCATAGGCTTTAGATATAAAGGTGTGCATAAATGAATATTTTCCAAAGCTTGAGCGATATTTCAATGGTTGTCTATTTGAATATCTCATATTATTATTATTGAATAAAATGTTAATGGTGTTTGTATTATTATTAAAAATTTATTGTTTTATTTCCATTTATATATATATTATTTTTACTTTTTATCTCTATTCATATATGATGTAATTATATTGTCAAACATAATTAAATATGATATAGTGGTAAAATATATGCAAAAACTAATGTGTTGTATTTTGGATCATTAAATACACGATAAGGGTATTTTTAGATATCCAGTGCATTCCAAAAGCGAATTTGAACTATTATTTCCCATCCAGTCATCTTATCTGCGACTACACTAAATACATAATTAGTAAGAGCCTTATCCTAATCCAGACCTCAACATGTGCAATCCAATCTGGCACAACTTAACTAGCGCATCATGCAATTGTGATTTTCCTACTTTGAGCCCAATTACTCCGAAAAAAGCATTTGGTTTTGATTATAATGGACCAGAAATTAATTTTAGCCGTTTGGAGTCTTATTAATTTGATCCAAAAATCCAAATGGGGAAAAAAAATATTTCGTCCTCGAAAATGGATGGAGAGTTTGGCCAAAATTGAAGTTCAATTCTCCCAAACGCTCATGGATGGACATTTTCGAAGGAGGGTAATATGATGTATACTGATGTTGTGTGGCCTAAGTGATTTTTTGAATTTTTGGAAAATAATAATTTTACCTTCTATTTTTATAAATTATTATTTAGTCGTTATTAATTAGGATATTAGTTTGGGAGATTTATTGCTAGTTGACAATTACCAAGAATGTATTTTATTAGACAGTTTCCAGTTATAATTTGTTTCCTTATTTTAACTTCCACGGAAAACCCAACCTTCGCCCCTCATATATGAAGGTTATGCGAAATTTTAACAAGAAAGTCGTGAGACCATCGAGAGAATTCAAGCTCACATCGACAATTGAGAATGTGCAAGTGTGGTCCATAATTACCAATCCAGTGCCACCTCCATAACCTTTTCAGGTAATTCAAAGAGTGTCGTTGACTCACGGTTCAATTTTGAGAGGACTTCATGAGACAAAGGCAACGCGCAATCTCATAATAAGTTGTGAAAATTGCGCGTTGAATTACCTGAAGTATATGATAAGTACACGATGGTATTAAAAAAAATTTAATCTCATAATAAGTTGTGAAAATTACGCATTAAAAACTTTTCATCAAGTATATGATAATTCACAACTACTCCAGCCCCCGTGATTTCCACGTACAACGAAAATTTCCTTTGCTAACCTATCACACATTTTGATAAGTTGCCTGTGTCCTTAGAGGGCCTTCACGAACACCCAGTTCTCTCGTGATTTATTTTCAACCTTCGAGGAGGATGGTTAAATTACCAGTACACGATTCAGATACATGGAGGTTTTTAATATCATCGATTTTATCCCACCCCGAAGAGATGTGAGGCTTAGTAACGAAGATTTCTTAGATAGCTTCATCGAGGATGGGTGTATCACTCGGACCAAGTTTTGAGATGTTGAGATGTTTGATATCGAAGACTTCGTGATCATCTTCGGGGAAGATGAGGTTGGATCATGTATTGGAGACTTCTTCATGATTTTTTTTAAGATTGTTTGGATGACCTTCACTCACTTGCGAGATATTGGGTTGCATATATCTTACCAATGAACAGAAGATTTATGATATAGCTGAGTTGGGTTGAGTTGTGCAAAATTAATGGAACTTGGGTACGTGGTCCATTCTAAGATCCATTTAATTCCAGATCGAATATTAAATTTCGTTACATAGCTCGAGGCACTTTGGGTCATTCACCCCTCGCCTAGCATTATTGGCCCCCTTCGAAGATCTAGTGTGCCGATTCTCGTCATGATAAGCTCCAGCGGCTATGTTTAGGATATTTGATTACTCACTCTCACCTTTCAAGTGGGAAGAATAGTGGTGATTGTGTGTTGTTGATGATGATGGGGTCCTGGGGGCACAATTGTAACATGTTTATTGGTATGTTTTATTTACATGTATCTTTTAGGTTATTTCCATATTTAGAATGTTAGACATAGGGTAATAGTCCTTTGGAATGTTCTTATAGTGCCCACTCTAGTCACTTTATGTTTTTAAGTCTTCATGGCTAGTAACATAACTTATCTTAGCTTTGGTCAACCATTATAATCATATTACTTTTAAGAGGTGAATGAGTGAGAGAAAGACTTTTGTGTGTAAACCCTGAGTTCATCACACCACCTATAGTTCCAAAGAGAGGATCATAAACTAGCTTCGAACGAGTCACCAACATGTAAAAAGCCACCACAGAGTTCGTTTTGGAGAAATTGAGTGCATTCACGGTCACCTACTACCCCAAGCCACCGCTACCACCACAATTACGGGCATCACCCTCTATTTAGCACCTTGTCTCCATTGCCACCCCACCAAAATGTCACACCCCGCCTAATTCTGGTGTCAGCCACCCCCAAAACTATGCTGGGCGTGAGTAAATAAATACCATTATTAGCATGAGACATAAATAAACCAGTCCATAAGATACATAATTGAATCAACCTCAAATGATCATAAACAACTAAGCGATAAAAGATCGATCACATGCTAACTTCGAAAATCCAATCTCCAATAATGATTAATTAAAATTTGAATAAAGATCCAACTCCGAATAACTGAAATAAATCCCATAAACAACTTTGGAACCGTATGGCCCAATAACTCTCTAAACTGAGTCTCATAATGAAATATGACTGAAAGGAAAGTCTAAGCTAAAATAAAAAAACAAAGTAAATCTGCTCCAGCTGCACCCCCAAATGATAATCTCCAAAAATCTTATGCATCTTCTCCAATTCTAATCCTGAAAAAGATTAGTCAATGCATGGGTTAGAGCCAAAGCCCCAAATAAGAATACACACTACTCCCTCAAATAGGATCCTTGAATCCAGACAATAACATTATACGCAATAAATATCACAATAGAATATTTTAAATTAAACGGGATAATTAAACGCGATAAATATAAATCACTAACTACCCGCAGAAATCCCCATTTATAAAGGCACACTAATATGATTTTAAATTCTCAAGTCCCGCGGAGTTAATCTTTTATTAATTAACCCAAATTATCAAATTCTCAATTATTTATGTTCTTACATCAATAATTATTAGGTATGGCGGTCCTCACGCCTTGGGTGATAATTCACCAAAATTCATTATAGCGGTCCTCCCGCCTCGGGTGATTTCTCCACCAAAATACACATCCCCTCTTCAAAATGCCGGCTGACCCGTTTAAACTATCGGCCCTCGCTGATTGACGAGGTTCCACACACGACACGACATAAAACGCCGGCTGGCCCATTTAAACTGTCGGCCCTCGCTGATTATATCGCCAATATATTTTAGTACCCGTCTTATTATCTTAGGTATTAGTTCTCAATTTCTCAATTCACGATTTATAAACACCCCATCCTTTAATCGATGTGAGATCCTGAAAATACCCCTTAGTCCCATACCTAAGGGTCCCCAAATTATCAATACGTCCTAACCCATGTATAGGAGGATTTTCTAACATAAATCTTAACTTAGTCTCGTACTTAAACTAGCGTAACGACAATAAAGTAATAAAAATCAGCCCACCCTCAAGATGATAAAAACGCAATAATCTACCCTCACTAGTTCCATACCTAGAACGCATAAATCATAAAAGGTCTACCCGCTAGCCCCATACTTAGAAGGCATCCTGAAGTATAGGGAGAGCAAAAATACCCAACAACCCGTCATTACAAAGATATTTAATAATACCAACAAGGCACACCAACAAGAATAATTAATCAATGTATAAAACTACGCATGATAGTCCAATTTAATTAAATCTTTAATTTAATTATCACAACGTCAACAATACCTAAATAATCTCATTTAATTATTTTAAACTAAATATACCAAGTTTTCATCATATATACATCAAAAACCAAATTTCATTATCTCTACATGTATGACATGAGTTATACATACCCAAAAATTATTTATTTTAAAACTAGGGTTTTTCTACATGTAACCTACACCAATAAAACCCAAAATCACCTATGAATCCTACGTACCCAAAGGGTTATGAATATTAATCAGATTAAAAGGTTTTATAAAAATAACTCCATAATTAGTGTCCACTTTTTCTAATTAAATTACTAATTATTTTTAAGAAAACATGTAATTAAGTGTTTAGGCTACACTTAAAACGCATAATACTAAAGGGAAAGAATAGAATATTCATGCCTGTAAAGATCGTCTTGAAAATCTTATTAGAAATCTGGATTCCTTGCGAAAAATTAGTAAAAGAGTGTTCTTGAATCAACTTGATTAAACCCCAATTAAGCCTCCCAAAACTTGTGATAAAAACTTGATTATGAAGAAAGTTGATGATAATGAGTGATAGGAAAAATATTTAGAAGTGTTCTCTGGTGAAAAACTAGATATAAAGTGATTATGAGAAGTCCCCCTACCGATCAACAAGGTTATATAGTGAGTAGGAGTCCTAATCCTACACAAATACTAAAAACAGCTTACTGCTCACATTTTCTGGGAGGGTCGATCGATCTACCCCCAGGCATCGATCGATCGATCATGCCTAAAATCTGGCAGTTCGCGCAAAAACAATTGTAAGGGACAAAAATTGTAAAATCAATATAAAATCCATTTTAACTCAGATTTTAATTCCTCTTGAAGTTTTCTTTTTCTAAAATCATAACAAACATATTTAGCCAATAGAATTTATTAAATTCAAAATTTTATTTTTCTCAAATATTTCAATTAATTAATTAATAAAAATCCGGAATGTTACATAAAAGCCTTGCAAACTTAGAAAAAAAGGACCAGGATATGATTGCAAAGAAGATGAAGGGGAGAATTGAAAACCCCACACACTATTCGTCGCATCCACCGAAAACAATAGGGCTTGAAGCCAACCCATAAGAGGTCGTCAACGTGGTCGTAGCATCTTTCAGCTAGACTTCGCATCACACCATTGCACTGTAGCCCCCAAGAGCTTTGATATTGTGCCTTGCAGCCCCATGATGATCTTTAACCTAGGATGACAATCACGCCATCAAATCCAAAAAAGGGAGGAGACATATTTATTCGAGAGTTTCACCACATTCAAACCGTTGTCGGTGAAATAAGATAAATGTGGATGTGAGGTTCGAATCGAGGCATCTGATCAAGGTCGGAGCATCATAGGTTGTCATCATCGTCCAACAAAGCAACTTGGGTCCGATGACAGTTGTTGACGGGTAGGCAAGATGCAACGCATATCAAAAGACCATTCGGTTTGCCCTAAGATTTTGTTTGGGAAAGAAGCTACGTCCAAATCTGGGCGGTATGGGTTTCTCATTTTTAAGACTCAAATGGACTCATGTTGATGCGCCCAGACTTGGAGGTTGATGGGACTTGTACCCAACAAATCTTATTTATAAGAGTTAGACCTGGGTCTGTGTGCCAATGAGACTCCAAGTTTTTCCAGTCTAAAACCTCAGTAAAAATTGGTCACAAATTTGTGCATCCCGAGACCCATTACTATTATCTTTTGAGTTTGTGGACTAAATCTTTTAAGAAGGTGAGTTTAATGAATTGGGAATAAGAGGTCCAACTTGCAATATTCATTATTCATATTCTTTTATTTTTGTACTTTTATTTTTTGTTTCCAATAGTAGTTAATTAAGGAAATCTAAGGGGTGCAATTTGTGTTTACACGAGGAACGCTACACATGGGTGACATCATTCAATACCTTACTAATGCTAGCTCTTTCAAAAATAAATAGAGTAGCACATTCTAGGGAATATTCCCTCTTTGTCCTATAAATGTAACTATTCCCCATTAGGGTTATTCAATCAATATATTTGTTATTGTTGTGCTCAAGTTATTTTTTCTTTTTGGTGCATTGTCCTGTCATGTCACCTACTCTCCTGGTTCTCCAACTCATTATTCACACTATCAACAATAACATTATTCCACACATTCGATTCTCACACTGTGTCCCACACTCTTTCCATCCAAACAAGGATCTCAGTATCGATATTTATAGTGCCACTTGCTATTGTATATCAAGAATCTATGGTAATCCTTATCATGACAACATCTCCTATCTATAAACATGGAAACACAAATTATATGGGAAAGGGCTCTACAACCCACATTTCCTATCCAAACAAGCGTGAAACCAATCAAATAAGCTAATCTGGACCGAATCTTCCCCTAAAGTTTTGACTTCATCTCACTAAGGGTATGATCGTCACCAAAACAGATGGTCACAGTGAATCTATTTCACTTTAGACTTTGAACTTCCACCACATTCTGGTTCATACATTTTGCCACACTGATGATCTAGTTAAACAACTGAAGACTATCTTAACACCATCCAGATTCATCTTGAGCTAACTGACGTGATGATACACCTTAGTAGAACACCAATCCACCAAAATGTAATACGAGCCACAAAAGTTACAATATCGTGTGCCAATAGTCTATAGAAGAGTTTAGGGCAGTCGTGAACAATGCGTGGTAGGTTTTATATAGGGATCCTACATCCGACAGTTTAAAGAATGTATAAAGAATAAGACGAGGGTGCCAAATTTTAATTTGGACTCCTTTCTAGAGACTAAACTTCTTTTTAATTGGAATCTTTAGAAATTACTCTTGGTTTTGGCCATCACTTTGCTTGCTAGACTCTTAAACCGTTTGATGAAAGATAGGGTATCTAGGAGTGGGGGTTGCATTGTGAGTGGTAATGTGGTAGAAGAGGTTGGAGTCAGATATTGTTCAATAATTAAAAATATTGGTTTGATAATGAAGTGAATTTCCTTTTCATCGAGTATAAGATGAATGATCAAGCTGGAAGAGGATAAAACAAACATCTCTGGACCTCAAGGTGAGGGAGGCCTTTTGTAGTCAGGATAGGTGGGGAGATTTTAAACATATGCAAATCTGTTGACGAAACAATGAAATATTTCTATTTTTTAGTTTTAAAATTATTTATCAAAATCGATTAAGCTTGATAACAGTGATATTAGAATTTGAAAACTGAGTAAACAAATAGGAGACCCTGCAGCATGTGCCACGGCATCTTCATTGGCTTTTACATAAAAAATGTGTCAATGTTGTCTTTTGTGCAAGAAAACATGTTCAGCATTTCACATGATAACATTCCAACACATAATTTTAGAAGACTATGTAAAAGGTCTCAAAACACCCACTATATTACGAAAACAAAAATAAACTAAAGACTGGATGGCCTAACCTCCTCCAATGACTTTTGGGTTTTGCATTAAATATCCGTTTTATGCATTTCGCATACTCAAATTAAAATAAGAATTTGGGGGAAAGACTATGTAAAACTGCTCAAAACACAAAATATTATATGAAAACACAAACAAACTAGAGATTGCACGACGGAGATACTAAAAAACAGATAGTATAATACGAAAACACAATCAATCAATAGATTTAATTAAGAATTTCCACAAAACTATACCATAATTAAGTATGGCACTCGCCTCAGCACATTGCTCCTCAATTTCATGCCTCAGTTTCAGCATATATTCACTACTCACATACATATAACCTAAGCCATGGTAATCTCATTCGCAGTCTTTTGTGCACCAACTCCACCCAAAAACAACTCCCCTGCCACCAAATTCAGCTCTCATTTTCTGGCGCAACACCTCATTATACTCATTCCCAACCAACTCATCGCACTACTCAAAACAGTGATAGCTGAATTTATATTCCCCATTGATACCGACCTCCAATAGCAACTTTGCAAGACACTACGACAGTCTCTTGAGTTCGTGGACGAACTCTTCTAGGATGGGGAGTAGTTTGATGTGAATAGAGAATAAAAGGACAAATTCACAATATTTATTAATCTATTTTTTGGTGTAATTGGTGTGTCCCGTCACCTATGAAGCACGAAAACTCTCCAGGAAGCCAACGTTTCAGACACCTATGAAGCACGAATAGTCTTTCGAAAGCCATAAGTCATATTTGACTCAAGTGATGGTGATTGTGATTTATTTATGATTCTTAATGTCAAAGTGTGTTTGAATTTTGTTTTGTATGGTCCATTTACTGAATTTCATGTCAATAATTCTTTAATAATGTATTTTATGGAGAAAATCTATTTTATTTCATCAATATTTATTATATATTATACGCATCATAGCATGTCGTATCCTAGTTTTTGGATCAATCACGTGTCATGTGTCGAAACACGTATTACGTGTCCGTTCTTCATAGCCCGTCACCCACTCTCTTGATTTTCCAACTCACTATCAACATTAACACCCTTCCACACATTTGGTTCTCACACTCTTCATCCCACACTCTTTCCATCCAAAGGAAGTCAGTATCGAGATTTAGAAAGTCCCAATTGCACTTGTATATATGGTAACCCTTCTCCCACGAGATCACTAGTCTCTTGAACCTGGAAACACAAACTATATACGAATGGGATCTATAACCTACATTTCAAAACCAAGCAGACGTGGAACCAATCAAATGAGTGAACCCAACCATCCACTAAAGTTGAACTTCATCTCACTACGGCCATGATTCTCACCCAAACAAATGATAGAAGTGAGTAGACCTTGAACTACCACCACATTCTAGATCATACACTAGGTCACACTGATAATCTAACTGAACTATAGAACCCTATCTTAACACCATTCAAGCTCGTCTTGAGCTAACTGACCTAATGAGCCACCCTAGTAGAACGCCACTCTACGGAACTGTAATACTAGCCAAAAAAGTTAGAATGTAGCATAATTTAGGTCGGGGTGCATTTCTGGAGATGAAAATTCATTTTAATTAGACTCTTTAAAATTACTCTAGGTTTCAAACAGGCCATTCATACCTCTTCATACATTTGACGATTAAGATGAGGCACCTAGGAGGGGGTGCATTTTTAGTGGCAATGTCGTAAAAGAGGTTGGGGCATATATTGTTCAATAATTTGAAATATTGGTTTAGGATTGAAGCAGATTTCCATTTCATTGAGTATAAGATGAATGATCAAGGTGGAAAAGGGTGAAACAAACGTGTTTGGACCTCAATCAAGGTGAGGGAGGACTTTGGCAGTCAGGATTGATAGGAAGATTCTGACTATATGGAATTCTTTTAATGAAACAATACAATATTTCTAATGTTTGATTTGAAATTTATTTATCAAAATTGATCAAGCTTGATAACAATGATATTATAATTTAAAAATTAGATAAACAAATAAGAGACCTCGCCGCATGTGCCATTATGCCTCCGTTGTATTTTTCATAAAAAATATGTATTCGTTGTATTTTGCATAAGAATCATAAAGTGCCTATTTTTAGGGCAATGTAAAAGGCCTCAAATACCATATGCGATACGAAACACAAATAAACTAAAGACTGCATGGTTCAATTCCTCCATTGCCATTTGGGTTTTGCACTAAATATTTGTTTTACACATTTCATATGCTCACTTTAAGACACATATTTTCATAAAGACTGTTAGAGATGCTAAAAAACAAACAGTATAATATGAAAACACAAGCAATCAACTGATTCAATTAAAATTATCCACAAAACTATAACATAAATTAAAAGGCACTCACCTCATCACATTGCTCTTCAATTTCATGCCGCGACTTCAATGCATATGATCTATTCACATCCATATTATTCAAAGCCATAGTAATCTCTGCCACAATCTTCTGTGCCCCAACACCACCCAAAAACTACTTCCCCCCAAAATTCGGATCCCCCGTCTTTTGTTGCAACATGTCATTATATTCTCTCCCCTATAAACTCACCACGCTACTCAAAATCGCGATAAAAAAATTTATATTCCCCGTCGACATCGACCTTCGATAATAACTATACAAAACATAGAACACGTCATCCACCATCGAACTCGTAATCCCATCCCCCACAAACTCATCAATGCTAATCGCCTTTCTCACACTCTCCACCATAAAACCCCCCTCCAAAATCACATAATTCCCCATCATATCCAACACAACCTTACTAAAACTCCCTCCCCTAAATGCCCTCGTCTCTCTTGGCCCCAAATCTGGATCCACCTCACTCAACCCCGGTATCTTCGACACCATATACTCCGTGTAATCCTCCCCCAATCGCGTCAACGCCAAATCTCCTCCAAATACACCTATATCTCCCTCGGCTCCGACCCTTCTCTCCAAATCCACATTCCTCTTAAACTCATTATTCTTGGACGCCAATCCTCGATACCCCATGTACTTCCTCCAAATTATCTAACCTCTTGTATCGATCTCCTCCTGCAAATCGCGTACACCACTCCATCCTTTCCACACAATCCCCTCAAAACCTCAGTATTCTCCTCAACAGCCAAGACTATATCTTTAAAAAAATCGTCAAATACGTCACAAAATTGGTATTAACAACGGATCCTTTTTTTTTATCAATTATTTCACTCAGCTCCTCAAATTTAGATCTGGATCTCATGGAAATTACTTTTTTTAAGTAGGAAACGTAAAGTTGTAAGCCTTATTCTACTAAATCTAATAGGCCATATAGTTCTATAAACAATAAAATAGTCACATGATCGCATTGGTCAATGGAAAAGTGTAGTTTTTTGTACAGATGATGGAAATGAAGTGGGTTTTGTGATTGAGCATTTGTTATTTTTCATCTATACATGTGTATTTGTAAGTGGATTTGATGTTTGGGAAAATTTGGATGTAATTAGCAGTGGATTCGAAATCTTCAGATTGAAGGGACTATTGGACACATTTAATACAATTATTGCATTGAAGGATGGAGTATATGTGGCGGAGGGATGGGTTGACATGGGATTGGGCGTGGTCGAGTTGGGGACTTTGTTAGAGACTTGACCAGCGAGGGAAGAGGTGTAGCGAAGATTGGAGAGGATGTGGGAAGCGTCAAATTGGATGATGTGGAGAGTGGAGGAGGGTTTGTGGAGGGCAGAGAGGGATTTGTCGAGGTGGGAGAAGATGTCAGAGAGGTGGAGGTCGAGAGAGTGTTGGTAGGCGGTGCATTCATGGAGGAGACGGGTCATTGTGTGCACGTCTATTAGAGACAGGACATGAGAGAGTTAGGGGTGATGAATTGGAGGGTCGGGGAGGTGAGTGGGGGTGTGGGCAGGGCGAGGGCGAGTCTGAGGGTGGTGTTGATGCCATTGCAAAGTTGAGTGTAGGGAAAGAGAAAAAGCACGCGCGAGAGAGAGGGGAGTGATGGTTTCAATGCTTTGGGTTGGGAATTGGGAGTTGATCTATAATATATACTAAAATACCTCTTTATAGTGGGACCGATCGTTTCCCCGCCAAACCTACAAGATCAAGCAATGCATGATAGGAATACAAAGATAAACAACAATTGGAAGCTTAATAAGAATTTCTGAAACATATCATTTTTATTCCTTGCGAACACACACGAAAACAACACACCAACGAACCATAAAAAAAATCAGGATACTATATACTATATATTACTTGGGACATAGTTGTTGAAACTCTTAAAAAAAGTGTTGGTATACACAAGTTGATAAGTAATCGGACAAGCTGTGATAATATAAGCGTATGCACATTCTCTAGAAAAGTCCATTTCAACACTCAAATACAAAATAAATCAACAATCAAAATAGTAATAGTATTCAAAACAGTACTATAAGTGTGTGCACATTCCCTAGCAATATATACTAGCACAAAATCATTTTAATCGACTATCATGCAACAATAGTAGCATTAAGTCAATCAATTTAAATTCAAGAATTATAGGATAGTATATACTATATATTACCTGGCACATAGTCGTTGAAACTTTAAAAAAAAGTGCTAGTATATATAAGTTGATAAATAATCGGATAAGTTGTGATCTGCCACGAACCACTGTCATAAAAGTCTTCACGCATTCTCTAAAAATGATAATATAAGCGTATGCACTTTCTCTAGAAAAGTCCATTTCAACACTCAAATACAAAATAAATCAACAATCAAAACAGTAATAGTATTCAAAACAGTACTATAAGTGTCTGCACATTCCCTAGTAATATCCACTAGCACAAAATCACTGTAATCGACTATCTTGCAACAATAATAGCATTAAGTCAATCAATATAAATTCATGAATTATACGAAGATGTGGAATGTTTCCATGAGAACTAAGAACACCATAAACCAGATAACAAGATTAATCAATTCAGATAAAAAATACAAAATAAATCAAAATAGTATACAAAGTCCATACAAACCTAAGCAATGATAATGTAAGTGTATGCACAATATATATATATATATATATATAAAGAGAGACAAAGAGAGATACATCCTCCATCCCAAGTTAATAGTCTGCTATTCCTTTTTTGGGTTGTCCCAAATTAATAGTGCACGTTCATTTTTTGGACCTAATAAACGAACCAAACTTCACAATAGTAAGCAAGTGTTCATATCCTTAATCTATACAAAAAAAATGAATAGAGAATCTTAATTTTGGACGGAGGGAATATATAAGGGAATTTCCAATTACGTCCCTTGTTGACAATTTTTAAACATTTAAATTTACTATAAAGGGCATTTGTTGTGCCAATAGCGTGGAATTTTACAATAAGAAAATTAGTGGACCTAAGTGTTTATATTTTTCAACATTCCTTTAGTGTTTAAAATTAGTTTATGACACACCTAAGAGTACTTTCCCCCTTTTTATGGTATTTAATTTTTTTTGAAATAGATTGACTGATTTTTTTAAAATAGCAAAAGAATTCATTGTGAGTTGATTTTTTTATGGGTCCCATGAAATGTTTAAATACCATAAAAAAGCAGTCCACCCAAAATTACTTTTTATACTATTTAAAAAAAATGGTCCGCATTGGTGGATCTCATATGCGGTATGTATGAAAGACTCTTCGTATATATATATATATATATATATATATATATATATATATATATATATATATACACACACATGAGAATTTGTTAAACCCATAAAACTTACAATTATTGTTACACTGCACACCAAACTTAACCCAAGCAGTTAAGTTACCGCAAACTCAACCAAGTTTGAATGACCGGTATGCAAATCAATAAATCATTTTGAGACCTAAAGAATATATGAAATCAATATGTAAGGAATGATAAGTTGTTTGTTCTAGACTTAAGTCTAAATCTGAACCATTCAGAGTTAAGATGTACCAAATATTATTTGTTTTTTTAATCGTCATTTTGACTTAACCCCCAATTTTTAATGCATAATTTGACTTACCCCTTGTTTTCATAATTCTTTGACTTTTTCCCAAATATAGGGGGTTAAGTCTAGTTTGACATTATACATAGGGGAAGAGTCAAATAAATATTTTAACTTAACCCCCTATTTTTATTCGATATTTTGAGATAACCCCTTAGTGGTCAAGTCAAACAACACATTAAAAACTAGGGGATTAGCTGAAAAGACCTTTTTTAAAAATGAATAAGAGACTAACGGCTATATTTTTCTCTAAACAACCTCCGAGTCTGAAAGTTGAACTCGAAATTGTCTAAGTACGTCCATTCAGACACACAAGCAAACAAATCTTTTAAATTCAAACTTCATCTTCAGATGAAAAACATATGCACAAGAGATGAAATAACCACCCATAAGGATCATTTGTTTTTGGCACATAACTCAAAATCTCTACCATTCAGACTTTAAAGGTACTAAATAGTGTTAGTTTTTTTTAAATTAAGCAAGTACCGCTATATTTGACTCTGAATGGTTAAGAGGTCAAATTAACCATTCACACTTTAGAGACTTTAGAGGTACTAAATTGTGTTTTTTTAATTAAGAGGCCAACCGCTATAGGATATCATTAATATGTAAAATTAACTCTGAATCTAAACTTTGAACCTGAATCTATCTAAATACATCCATTTGGAGGTTCAGACATAAAAACAAATAATCAAAATTTTCAGATTTAGGTTTCAGACTTCAAATTAAATTACAAAACAAATGCATAGCAGATTTGAAAGTTGAGCTTGAAATTAAGGTAGAACAATCATAATAAGGCTGAATAAATGCATGAAATAAATTTGAAAATAACACAACTACAATGACCCGATTTTAAAACCCTAAACTTACAATAAATTCCAATACGATCAAATGAAAATGAACGGTTACTCAAAAAATCTCATCATCCAAACTTTTAGTGAACCAATTTAAAATCCTAAGAATTGGATATGGAGTTATAGTTTTGATCCAATCCCCCTTTTGTCGATCGATTCAAAATTAGGCGTAATAAGATGTGGAAGTTTTATATGTTTATATATTTACCAAAGAGAATGGAACGTAATTATTAAAAAAAGGTCTTCCCCAAGAAGGGCCGCATACGAACCGACTTATTTTTTAATGGCTCGAGAATGACTCGATTAAAGCTCAAGCTCGGATCATTTGTTAGGAAAACCAATCGATCTTGAACACGATTTTGAGCTCGTTTAAAAAATTAAATTGCTGGGCGTGGCTCATGCTTCGATTTTAAAGCATAAACGAGCTCGATTAGGGCTCTTAAAACTGAGTTGATCGAGCTCAGACCATGTTCGACTCATTCATTTAGTAAATGAACCCAAATCGAACATAATTTCAAGCTCGTTTGGTAAATGATCTTAGCTAAGCTTAGCTCGAATTCGATCCGATTCATTTTCATTGTTACATATAAGATAGTAGTATATGAAATGATAGTATTAATTTGGTCGCTCCAAGAAAATGAACCAAAGTACTTGTGCTCGTTCGAGACAAATTCATAAAGTAAATGAGACATGATCCGAGCTCGAGCAACTCAGTTTTAAGAGCCCTAATTAAGCTCGTTTATTCTTTAAAACCCGAGCATGAGCTGCGGCCAATGATTTTAATTTTTTAAACGAGCTTAAAATTGTGTTCAAGCTCGATTCATTTGCTTAACAAACGAGTTGAGCTCGATATTTAATCGAGTCATTCTCGAGTCGTTCACATACAGCTCGATTCGTTTGCAACCCTACTTACGGGAGACTTTTTTTCAATTGTTACATGGAATTATCTTTGGTAAATATATATGTGGACATCCCCGATCCTCGCTACGGGCGGGCGCGTGAAGGAGGATCCTCGGGTCCCGCGTGTCCCTCTCGGGAGCGCTTCAAACGGCGTCGTTTGAGATGAGGTGTAAAAATGTAGAGAGATTTAGAGTCGTCGGTCTATTTTAATCAAAATAGACAAAAGAAAAAGTGGAAGCCATCCCGAAAAATGGCATCCCAAGACATACTGGTGCATACGAAACCAAAATGATTCGAGAAGGGTTCAGAGGCTAAGTTACGAAATGGGAAGGTGTTAGGCACCTATTTCGACCTTTCGGTCTCTCATGGATGTTTGCTATTTTCCTTTTTTTATTTTCCCCATGATATGTGTGCATGTGTATATATATAATGGAGATAGGAATCCTCGACTTGTATCATGGGCGAGATAAAGTGAGTCATCCGTAGGAAGGTATAAAAATAATATTAGAAAATAAGATTTACGCGATTACCCTTACGTTGATCGTTATAATGGAACGATAACGCATATGGAGCAATACATCACTAAGAAAAAGTATATAAAATATAAGAAAATTGGATTTAAAGAAGGTAAAAAATGAGGGAGAAAGTGAGAATAGGACTTGAGTCTCGGGTTTTACCCTGAGACGCCTACGTAGCCTATAAAAGCATCAAAGTCCACGTAGTTCGCATACAAAATGAGGGGTGGGATTTATCACATAAATCCAAATGGGGGATATCTTATTTGTGAGTGTGTGTGTGTGTAGAAAAAGTGTTTTAGTTGTGAGAAAAGTGTGAGAAAAGTATGAGAATCACTATTTAGAATTTTTGAGAAAACCCTCTTTTTTCTGCTTTTTGGGTTTTATTTATATGGAAATAAGAGATGTGCAATAATACTAAATAAAAAGTATATTAGGATGTGTGAGATGAGATAATAAAAATGCTAGGTAATAAAACAAGATATTGCGAATTTAAGAGAATTTGAAGAGAAAGTTGAGAAAGTTGGACATTCTTAAAGATCTTGATCTTGATATTGAATGTTGGAGAGTAGCCCTTGTACTTGGATGATGATGGAGAGTGGATAATTCACCAAGATTGATTAAAAGTATGGTGAAAAGTGGAAGTTAGGATTTGGATGTTAAAATCGTGTTGTCTTCGAGAGAGGTTTTTGGGATTCGCTGAGAGCGATTTTTATCAGATCTGGGCTCCCTTTGCAAATGAGGTGAAGGACTTCTTTTATAGTCCTAGGCCACTTTCGATCGGCATAGACCTGGTCCTGCCTATCGGCGCCTGCCGATAGGCAGGGTCTGGAACCTGCCATTTGGTAGTATGTTTCAGGCCTTTTCAGAAAATTAGTTGCCGAGGGCAAACCGTTGGTCAGAATTACGTACGGGGTAGACCGTTCGAAAGGTAATTCAGAAACCTTTGAAAGTTCTTTGTACCTCTCCCGGGTTCAGGAGTTAACTTTGGGTCAAATATGTCTCGGAAGCGTTTGTCGATCTATTGGACGGGGAATCGTTCGAACGCAAACGGATTGTTCGTCCGCATGGTAAGTCCAAATAGCGCACAAGGCGGACCGTTGGAAAGGTTAGGAGATTTATTTTGACATTCCAAAGAGTTTGACCTAGTTTGGGGAGTTGACTTTAGTCAACTGGGCCCTGGAAGCATTTGGTGACCTCTTGGAGTCATATGGATCGTTCGTCCGCATGGTAAGTCGGAATCGTGCATGGAGCGGACCATTGGAAAGGGGTTTCAGTACCCTTAGAAGATTCATTTATCCTTGGGTTAGATGAAGAGTTGACTTAGGTCAAACAGAGCCCGGGAGCGCCCGGTGGCCTCTAGATTAAGTTTTGGACGCAAACGGATCGTTCGTCCGCGTGGTAAGTCAGAATTGCACCCGAGATGAACCATTGGAAAGGGATTTTAGTGCCCTTTGAAGATTCATTTAGCCTTTGTCGAGCTGAAGAGTTTGACTTTTTGGTCAAATGAAGCCTGGGAGTGCTCGATGGCTTATAGGTCAGTACTCGGGGTATGACTTGGGTTTGTAGTGATGAAGGGAGGTACTGGGGACCTAAGGAGAGTCAGGGGGTAACAAAGTGGGGTGTCTATAGAGACCCTCGATGGGTGAGTTTGCAACAAATGATAACCATCGAATAGACACCACATGACGCTTTTGAGGGAGTATGATCGATTCAGAGGGTCGAGTCCGATTCTGAGGACTTGAGGGGTGTGTTGGGGATGGTTTGAATGACGATCAAAGGTTTAGGTCTATTCTGAGGACCCGAAGTGATGCTGAGGGATGACCAATTTTGTGGGTCAAAGCTAAATCTACGGGCTTAAGTGATGAGGGTGACCGATTCTGCGGGTCAAAGCCAATTCTATGGGCTTAAGGTGAAGATATAATAATCGAGGTCAATTCTTACCTAAGAGTGGTGACGACCGAGGATCGAGATCAATTCTGACCTAACTTAGGTGACGATCCAAGATCGAGGTCAATTCTGACCTAAGAGTGGTGACGATCGAGGACCGAGGTCAGTTCTGACCTCACTCAAGTGACGATCCAAGATTGAGGTTAATTTTGACCTAAAAGTGGTGACGACCGAGGACCGAGGCCATTTTTTACCTAATTCAGGTGATGATCCAAGACCGAGGTCAATTCTGACCTAAGAGTGGTAACGACCGAGTTCAATTTTGACCTAACTCAGGTGACGATCTAAGACCAAGGTCAATTATGAACTAAGAGTGGTGACGACCAAGGACCGAGGTCAATTATAACCTAACTCAGGTGGAGATCCAAGATTGAGGTCAATTCTAACCTAAGAGTGGTGACGACCGAGGACCGAGGTCAATTCTGACCTAACTCATGTGACAATCTAAGATCGAGGTCAATTCTGACCTAAGAGTGGTGACGATCGAGGAGCGAGGTCAATTCTAACCTAACTCAGATGACGATCCAAGATCGAGGTCAATTCTGACCTAAGAGTGGTGAAAATCGAGGACCGAGGTCAATTCTGACCTAACTCAGGTGACGATCCAAAACCGAGGTCAATTCTGACCTAAGAGTGGTGACGATCGAGGACCGAGGTTAATTCTGACCTAACTCAGGTGACGATCCAAGATCGAGGTCAATTCTGACCTAAGAGTGGATAAAGATTGGATTTTGATTTTGCTGGAGAAAGTGCTTTGTGATTTTGATCTGATCTGGGGAGCTGATAGCTGGGGAAGCTTTTCTTTCTCTAGGAGGCCTCGCAAGGGGGAACAACGAATTTTGGTGCTGTAAAAATTATGCTGGGGAAGAGATCAGGCGATCCATAGAGATCCTCTAAAGCTTTGTCGGGAGGAGATTCACTTAGTTTTTTAGGATTCCACTGGGAAATAGGGGTTCCGCTTGGGGGAATGTGAAATTTTCTTGGTGAAAATGTTTTAAATCCTTCTTGGGATTTTTTGAAATTTTTTGAGGATTTTTTGGGGCTTTCTAGTATTTTCTGGGAATTTCTGTATGAAATTTAAGGGGGTGTTGGTCGGCATGGTATGAGGGGTGCCATTCAGTAGTGGCACAGACTTTTGGACTGCCTCGGGAAGGTAAGGAGTCAGTGATGATCGGTACGGTTAGGGTAAGTGCCGATCGGCATGGTATTTGGCATCCTATATAAAGGGGGTGAATCCCTTCATTTTTTTATAGCTTTTTTACTTTCTGTCTTTCTGCGATTTCTCTACAAATCGTTCTAGCATTTCGATCTTCAAGAAATGGCCGTTTTTGTGAGCACTACAGTCCATAAGGAGTGGTTGATTGTTGATGACTGGGTGAATATGGAGTGGAGGGCCAGGGCGCCTCTTGCTTTGGGGAGTGAGAACTCCTTTTATACATTTGAGCCTGTTGAGGATAAGCGGACTTTGCTACGGGAGCCGTCGCATCATCGCTCTTCGAGAGTGAATCCTGGTGGTTATGCAAGTAACCCGACCTTTGGCATTCCTTTCTTTTTAGTGATTTTTATTTCTTTCTTGACTTCTGATGAGATCTTTCCTTTTTGCCAGTCTGATATTTCTTTGAAGAACATGCGCGCCCACGGGACGACGGGGCTCAGGGATGTCTGGGAGCATCTCCCACCTGTGGTGTGTTGGGTGATATCATCAACGGATTTTGGGAGGTTGGCATCTGCACCGAATGAGACGCCTCGTTTGACAGCGGTCCTATGCACTTTGGGGGAGAGGTGGTGGGATACTACCCACACCTTCCATTTCGGCTTCGGGGAGATGATTGTGACTCCTATAGATGTACAGCAGCTGTTGGAGCTGGATTGTGATGGAGAACAGATAAATGTGGATCGCTCTTTGCGGGTGAGACCGGAGGCAGTGCGTGCGGCACTTGGTGATGTAGGGAGGATAGTTTTTGGGGATTTTATCCAGCTGTCCCTATTGAAGGATGTCCTGTTGGGCAGGGTGATTGATGTGGAGGACGGATTGCAAGTGAGGCAGATGGACCGATTATTTATTTTTTTGTTGTTGGAAGGTTTCATGGTGGCATCGAGCGGTGACGTCGTCCATTTGTGGTTCTTGCCGTACCTGAGGATGTTTTCGAACATCCCTTTCTATGATTGGGGGAGTCTGACTTTGGCGACCCTTTACTCTTCTCTAGATGCATTCAGTCGGTGCTTTTGGCTGACCTTTATTGGAGCCACGCACCTTCTTGAGGTATTTTTAAGTTTGCGCATTTCTTTTTATGCATTCGCATTTTCCTTATGCGTCTCCTTTTGCCTGTGAATTCTTATCTTTGACAGACGTGGTTTTATGAGGTGATTGGGTTCAATACCCCGCTGACCGCTCTGAAGGACGACACTATTGGGGACTCCTGCCGATTGTATCGATGGCGTAAGGCCAATCGGTAGTCGAATGGATCTCTCTCTCTGGAGGCGGTGCGTCAGGTCTTGAATGACCTGACCAGTGGTAGGGTAAGACTCTTTCCATTTTCAGTCTTGGTTTTTGCGCCTTCTGATCTTGTATTAATTTATGCCTACTTGGAGATTTTTAGGTGACCTTTTATCCCTGGGGACAGCCATTCAGGATGCGGGGATGACCGGGGTGAACGCGCAGATGAGGCATTTACTGGCGCAAGAGTTCTGCCATTCCTAATATCTTGGGGAGAGGGTGGTTTTCCAGATTGCTGAGGAGGAGGTGGTGGTGCCACTTGGGCTGCCTCCTACATCTATGAAGTGGGACCGACTACTGTCGGAGGATGCGAGGATCGCGGCGATGATCAGCGAGTCCTACTTACTGTACACTAATACAGCTGCGCCGTATGACTATATAGACTTTGTGACGAGATGGTTGATGGCGCCCAGTATATATGATGCCCTACCTTTCCTTCCTGCGGGTTCGAGTCTGGCAGTGGGATCTTCTCACAGTGGTGGCGGTCCGACGACATCTGCAGCGGCGGTGACCTCGAAGGTTCCTTTTGTACAGTTGCATACTCCTTCATATAACATCCGGAGGGGTGATGGAGGGATGGTGCCTATGCTGCATCATCCTCATGCGATGGATCCGGAGGAGTTGGGTTTGGCAGAGGAGGTCCTCCGACCTGTGGTATACCTTTCCATTCTTCTCATTCTTTCTCTTATAATTTGGTAATCTTTGCTTTGATAATGATTTTGCCTTTTTCTTGCAGCAATTCCGAGTGTCGACCACCTGGCTAAGAGAGATCAGAGACTGGATATCTTCGGCGACTGCCCATATTTGGGATGCGGTTCCTGTTCCTTCTTACTTGGTTCCGTCTGCTTCATCCGAAAAGGACTCTGGCTCGGGTAATGGTGGTGCATCGTCTCACCGTAGGGGAAAGAGAGCACGTTGCAGGGGTGGAAGCTCTTAGAGAGAAAGGTAGGTGTGAGAGAGAGAGAATGTGGGTTCGGGCTGAGTCCCGTTGTTTTTGCTTTTTCTTCCTGCAAAATTGATGTAACACAGAAAACAAATAGATGCAATGCAATAGAGTTTTTTATTGTCTTTTATTAATAATGAATGAATGCATGCACATGCGCTTTTTACATTGCTGCTGAGACCGTAAAAAGGAGTATTTTGGAATTTTTGAAGGAAAATTTTTAATTAAAAGGGGAATTTATATAAGGAGGAAGAGGGTTTTTGAAATTCTGTTGAGAATATCAATTTATTTTTATTGAGTTTTTTTATTTGACAAAGAGGAAAAAAAGGAAATTTCTAAAAATGAGGGATTCCCGATCGGCAAGCACCCTGTCCTGCCTATTGGCAGTTCAGTCTAGTCCCATCAATTCAAAGCTTTGAATGGTACCCTCTTTAGCCTTTTTTATTTTGTGGGATAGGATTCCCTTCGATTTCTGCAGGGATTATGTCTCTTGTGAGTGTTCTCAAGTATAAAAAGGGGTAAGGGTGGAGTGTTTTCCTCACGCCCTCGCATTATTACCTACTTATCCACTATCTCTTAGCCTTGCAATATGGCTCTCCCTGGTAGCATTGAGTTTGCTAACTACCTCGAAGCCTTGGAAGCAATGTGCTCCTATAATGTCGACTATGATGCTTTCAACATGCGTCGAGTCTCCTTGTGGCGCAATCGGCCTATTGAGTGGAACATGCTGATGGCGGCAGTACAATTCTGGTACCCCGAAGACCATGTATTCCGCTTTGGGTTGGATGAAATTTGTCCTACCTATGAGTAATTTTATGCCATGTTGGGTATAAGTCCCAGTGTTACTGTAGCTTTGCCCGAATTTTCCCATTCTCCCAGGGATTTGTTGGCCTGGATATTGCGAGCTGGGAGAATTAGTTTATGGAGCATGGGGCTCGGAATTTGTACTGGTAAGTGCCTTGGTGGGGTAATTGCTGCCTGTCCTAGAGCTAGGAGAGTACTCATATGTGAGGCTAGTTGGTCTCAGACAGACCTATTTTTATTTCCCTTAGCGGCTTCTGCGCCAATTTGGCTGGGCACAGGTCGTGCCACCTCAGACACTAAATTTCTTTCCGGTAGACGTTTTGACCAAGCGCATGCGTCTGTTGCTTGGATCTCTGTGGGAGAATCGACGTTCGTCAACCGGTCCCTCTTAGTTTGTCGGGAGAGTTTGGCATGTCCCTAGGGATTATATGAAATGGTTATGGAGGAGAGTAGTTAGCAAGATGTTGGCAGTGGAGACTGGACAAAGGTGGTTTGTTTTATTTAACATCATGGAAGGGGGTGTTGTGGTTTTTTCGAAGCTGGTTCAGTCTTATCGGCCCATGGAGTGTTTACGACACTCTATTCAGGCAGGGAAAATTTGGGGACCCCAAGATGTAGATGATGAGTGTGCAGTCTCCTCTAGTAGTTGTGGGTAGGACTATTGGAGAGTTTATTTGTGTAATAGGGAATAGATGTGGGGATTTTATTTGGATTTTTATGGCAGTAGGGGGAAGGGAGTTATCCGTTCCTTTTCTTATGTAATCAGTGCTGTAATTTCTTATTAATGAAATAAGCAAGTTTCTGATCATCCAGTAGTGCCTTTCGATGAATTTTGTATTTTTGAATTATCTATACCGATCGCTAACGCATACATAATCCTTTTGTTCAAGTATTTGTTAGAATGAACTTTCGTCCTCAGAGATAAAAAAAGAATAGTATTTTGTGAAAAAGAAAGGGTCGTGCTCCTGCAAGATGTATGAGATGCCTACGTACCTCTGGGGATTTTAATTTTTTTTCATTTTTCTTGAAAAATGATTTTTTTTTACAGAGGATCAGGCCCACGTAGTTCTGCGTAGTCCAGGTTGACTGGACAAGCCAACTCCTCTCCATCTAGGTCAGTGAGCATGGCGGCACCACCAGATAAGATTTTCTTCACCATGTAGGGGCCGCTCCAATTGGGCTTGAGTTTCCCTCTAGGGTCCCAGATGGGTTCTATTATCTCCTTGAGGGCTAAATCCCCTTCCCGGACACCGCGATCTTTGACTTTCTTATTGAATGATCGCGCTATTAGGCGATGGTACCCTTGTATGTGGTAAAGAGATTTCAATCTCCTTTTATCTAGGAGGGTCAGTTCATCAAGACGGCTTTAGCACCAGTCTTCTTCGCTAACTTTGCTTTCGAGCATGACGCGTAACAAGGGTATTTCCAATTCCACGGGTAGGATTGCTTCCATGTCATAGACTATAGAGTAAGGGGTAGCCCCAGTAGAGGTACGAATTGAGGTTCGATAGCCTCAGAGGGTGTACGGGATCCGATCGGCCCAATCCCTACAGCTTCTAGTCATCTTGCTGATGATGGCTTTGAGGTTCTTGTTGGCGGCTTCAACTGCACCATTGGTCTGAGGTCGGTAGGGAGAAGATTTGTGTCTCTGAATCCCGTACTCTTTGACTACTTTTGTGACTTCTGCTTCGAAGTGCAACCCATTATCTGACACTAACTCGTACGGGACCCCTTATCGGCAGATGATACTTTTCTCGAGGAATTTAGCCACTTTCTTGGCGTTCAATACTGCATATGACTCAACTTCGACCCTCTAGGATGAATTCATGTCCGTTTGAAGTCTTTGGTGTAACCTTCCCTATGATGTCGACACCCCATGTGGACAACGGCCAGGGAGAGGTCATGTTGTATAATTCTCGTGGAGGCGGGTGTTGAAGATTGGAGAACTGTTGGCATTTGAGGCATCTCCGGACATAAATGGTGCAATCTTGGGCCATGGTGGTCCAGTAGTAGCCCTGTCGAATGATATTCTTGGCAAGCATGTGACCTTTCATGTAGGGCCCGCATTCCCCACTGTGGATCTTCTACATTATCTTATCAATCTCAGCCCATGCGATACAGTGTAGATGAGTTCCATCGAAGTTCCTCTTGAGTAGAGCTTTATGAAAGATGATGTACTTGGTGGCCAGTCTTCGGAGGGTCGTTTGGTCTTTTTTGTTGGAACCCTCGGGATACCTACAATGTTTGAGGAGGCACCATATATCATAGTACAAGCAATCGGCTAGTTCGGGATCTTCGGTGGAGACAAGCTCAATATGGTAGCAGTGGGTTAGTTTATCTTGCTTTTAAACTAGTAAAGGGGGTCATTGTTGTTCCTTCGGGCATGTTGACCATGGAGTCCAAGGTAGCGAGAGCATCGTCTAGGTTATTCTTTGCTCGAGCTAGGTAATGGAAGGTGATATCTAAGAATCGGGAGGCTAACTCTGCTAAGTGGTCATGGAAGGGTTTGAGCTTTTCATCCTCGACTCTGAGCACTTGACCGATTATGAGGGCAGAATCCCCGTAGACATCAAGGTATTGGATACCTTTCTTGAGAGCAACCTTGAGGCCTACTGTGCATGCCTCGTATTCCTTCATGTTATTGGTGCAAGGGAAATCCAATTAGATGGCGATGGGAGTGTGGGAGTCATCTGGGGTGATCAGAAGTATCCCAATGCCATATCCCTTTTTATTGGCAGCACCGTCAAAGAACATTTTCCATCGAAGGTGGTCTTGAGCGGTGCAGAGGATATTTCATCTGGGAATTCGGAGATCCAAACATCCGCTTCTTCTGCGGGGTAATCAGCGAGGTAGTCAGAGACGGCTCTTCCTTTAATGGCTTTCTGCGTGACGTACATGATATCGAACTCGATTAGGAGCATCAACCATCTGGCCATTCGACTAGATAAGGTGGGTTTCTCAAGCAAGTATTTAATGGGATCTATTCGGGATATAAGTTTGATGGGGAAGGCGAGAATGTAGTGTCGCAACTTTTGGGTGACCCAGACAAGTGCGACACATGCCTTTTCTAAAGTAGTGTAGTTGACCTTGTACCCGGCCAATTTGTGGCTGGCATAATAGATGGCTCTTTCTTTGCGGGAGTATTCAAGGTATTGGGCTAACAAAGCCCCAGCTACAGTGTTGATTATGGTTAGGTATAGGAGCAAAGGGAGACCAGGCTGTGGTGGCATGAGCATTGGAGGTTGGGTCAGATATTGTTTGATTCCGTTAAAAGCTTCTTGGCAGGCCTCGTTCCAAACCTTGGTTAAATCCTTTCGGAGGAGATTGAAGATTAGTTCACAGATGGAGGTTAGCCGGCTGATGAACCGACTGATATATTACAATTTCCCAAGAAAACCTCGGACTTCTTTCTCTATTCGGGGCGGTGGCATCTCAAGTATAGACTTCAGCTTTGTAGGATCTGCTTCTATCCCCTTATCACTGACCATGAATCTCAAGAGTTTTCCCTTTGTAACGCCAAAGACACATTTCTATGGATTGAGTCTCATCTGCTACTGTCGCAGTCGTTCGAAGAACTTCCGGAGAGCAGGAACATGACCTTCTCTAGTTTTGGACTTGATAATCATATCATCCACATAAACCTTGACTTCCTTATGAATCAGATGGTGCAGGATGGTTGTGGCAGCCCTTTGGTAGCTAGCCCCAGCATTCTTAAGATCAATTGACATGACGGTGTAGCAAAAGGTTCCCCATGGGGTGATGAATGCGGTTTTTTCTTGGTGGTCTGGGTGCATCTTGATTTGGTTATATCCTGCAAACCCGTCGACGAATGACTTGAGAGCATGACTGGCTGTGTTTTCCATGTTAATGTCAATATTGGGTAGCAAATACTCATCCTTTGGAGAAGCTTTGTTTAAATCTCGGTACTCTACACACATTCGAACCTTCCCTCCTGATTTTGGCATAGGTACTATGTTGGCTAGCCATGTGGGATATTCTATCACATGAATGAAGCCCACGTTCAACTATTTGACCACCTATTCTTTGACCTTGAGCGACCATTCAGTGTAAAGCTTTCTCAATTTTTGTTTAACCGACTTGTAATCTGGGGGAGTAAGGATCTCGTGCTGAGCTATTTCAGGATCAATGCCGGGCATATCATTATAGGACCATGCGAAGACATCCACGAATTCCTTTAGCAATTCTTTGAGTTGTGCGCGCTCATGCTCATCAAGGGTGGCCCCTATCCTAATCTCACGCAGTTGGCTACTAGAACCAAGATTAATAACAACAGTCTCTTCTTCATTAACTTGAACGCGATTATGTTGTTTATTATTAACCTTATTTAGATCAGTTAAGAATTGTTCATTTGCAAAATCATCATCATCACAAGTTTGATTAGAATCCAAACAATTAATGTAACGTACAACAAGATACTCAAAATCTTCGTTTATTTCATTGATAGGAAAAATAGCATTGAGAACCTTATCAAAAGAGGTCTCGATTACATTTGAACAAGGATAGACAACATAATAAGAAATAGGGTAAACATTGGGGTTAGGGGAGATTTTAAGAGGTAGAACTGGCACAACATGCCAGTTAAGGAGGGGTGTATCAGCAGCTTAAATCAGATGGGATGGATCCATTGATGTAGTGCCTGAATGAACCATGAAGAGTGCCAGCCCCAGTGTCTGTAACTTGAAAGAATCTTCGGAATCACTTTCCTCGGTCTCTTCATTATCTTTGATGAGCTATTCTACTCGGTGTTGGAAACTTTCAGCCCATGGGTAGCTATCTTGGAAAAAGATCTCCATTCTAGGATTCATCTTCTTGTCTATGTGGTCATACCATGGTTCTGAAAAATCGTAAAAAGGGAAGTCTTCGCCTTCTTTGATAAATCGTCCATTCAAGGAGTCTCCTAGGATAGTTTGGATGCAGTCTAATCTTCTCTTTAGTCGAGACTGGTGGATCATTCTGAGTTATTGTTCTGATGGTTAATACCCCAAGCCACAAGGAGGAAAAGCTTTATTCAGTTCGATGGGCTCAAGTATCCCTTGATGCCTTTGCTCTAGCCCCAGTCCGGGCATGAAGTGCATATTTCTGAACATCTGAATCACATTGACATTTCCATGAGGGTCATATTCTGGACAGACCCTTTCTTTGAAACCTTCCCCTATCGGGAGTAGGAGTGTCTCAACTTGTAATCCTGATAGGAGCATAGCATTTGACCCGTGCTGTATCTCAAGTATTGGATTGCTAGTGCTTGCACCCTCGACATTTTCGTCATCGCCCAAAATGGTGATGACTCCTTGTCGGAGAAGAACTTAAATTTTTAATAGAGTGAGGAAGACACACCCTTGATACTGTGGATCCAGGATAGTCCGAGCAACAGGTTGAAATAAGCTGGGATGTCTATGACTTGGAATTCAACGACAGGGTTTATAGGGCCAACCCCTATTACAAGTTTTATGGATCCCATCACCTCCCGACTGGTATTATCATAGGCACGTACAGCGATGGAGGTTAGAGCGAGGTATCTTTCTTTCAGGCCTAAACACTTGAAGTTCTCAGCGGACAGACATTCAAGGTGGATCCGTTATCGACAAGAGAGAGTGGCATGGCCTTCCCCATAACTTCGACGGAGATATTGAGTGCATGATTGTGATTTGGCCCAATTCTGGGGATTTCTTCTTCAGAAAATGATGGCATTCGGGTAGAGGTCAAGGATCCAACCAGATTTACCGATTCTTCTGATGTGGTAGAAGGAGGAACTGTGGGTCCAGTGAGCATCTTGATTAAAGCATTTATGTGCAGCTGGGAAGACATGAAAAGCCCACATAGAGTGATGTTAGCTTGAGTTTTCTTTAGTTGATCGAGGATCTTGCTCTCCTCGATGGTCGTCTCTGGCATAGGAAGTTTTAAACGCCCTTCCCTTTATCATTTGCTAGTAGTGAGCTTGGAACCTGATAATGCCTCTCTGATCTAGTCATGTGATTTACTGAAGAAGGGAAGAAAATGAATCCCGTTTCCTCATCAACGTCAGGTTGTTCTGTTACCCTATTTATTTCTCCAAGGAGTTCTTCAAATGATATCATCCCACATATGTCGGCTACTGGGCCAGTTCTCTTGAAGCTTGTTCTTCACTAGAATCTTTGAATTCTTCCCCCTATCCAGTGGTAACAATTATGTCTTTCCATGTAAAGTCAATGCATTCCAGAACTTCAACGGCTTCTTCATACAGGTCTTCCCATTCTGTGGGGATATGTATGGTCGAATGGACCAAGAGCCCTTGTAGCTTCGAAATGTCAAGTAACCCGGTGATACTACAAATGCTATTGGTTTGCCTGAATAATTTTGCCATAATCTGGATAACATCATCTAGGGTAACTTCATCGGTTGGTACCACCCACTTGTCTGAATCTCGGGCCCATTTTCATGCTTCCAAGAACAGTGTACTGAACTTTTGGTAATCGATGACCATCTGTGAGGGTAATTTCATCCCGAACTCTAGGAGTTGGTTTGACACCTCTGACAATTCCATATTTCCATTTTCAGAACGGGTACGAACAGCGATGCATGCTCTGGTAAGGAGTGACAGTGCCTCATCAGCGAGGCTAGTAGGGTGTAGGAGGAAATATGGGTAAATTTAAAGAGGTTAGGAGAGTATATGGGTGTGATTTGAGTTTAGGGATCGAAATCTGGGTTTTCTTCTAAGAAGATGGCATTGGCATGATTTGGGAGTGGATTACGAGTAGTGTATGGCTTAGGATTGGCTGGTGGGGCAATGGTACCCCGGTCAATGAGATCTTGGATTATGTTTTGGAGGTGAAAGCATTGGTCGGTGGTATGGCCAGCAGTTTGGTGAAAGGCGCAATGAGCATCGGCCTTGAAGTTTCTTGGGAGTGGATTTGGCAATGGACGGGGATCCAAGGGTTTGATGAGGTTTTGGCATAATATGGCTTGGTAAACTTTGGAGAGGGGAGCATGGAGCTCAGTGTATTCCCTTAGGATGGAGGCAGGGCGTCTTTCTGGTGCCCATAATGTGGTTGGTTGAGAGATGTTGTTGATGGTTGAGGCTGTAGCACTGGCAGGCTTGTCATACTTTCTAGGGGTGAACTGTCCGGACACCTTCTTCGGTTCAATCTCTGTCAAGCAGTACGTGAACGAATTCCCTGCTATATACCTCTCGTCATGACTTCGGTCAAGCAGTACGATTCGGGGTAACCGTTCGATATACACCAAAGGTACTTGTCCAATGGAAGGTGAGAGTCATATCGCTTAGGCTAACTACGGCCTTCCGGACCAGCGCCCATCACGAAGTGACCCTCTAGTTACTGGGTAAAATTTGGTCAATAATAATGCTCTTCGGTGATGTCGTGTGAATCATGCATGATTCTCTTATTGGTATCTTATGATGAGAATTCTTTTCTTGATTATGACAAACAGGGAGCAAAGTACAAGTACCAAAGGTACACCAAGTATGGATGGGTGATGCGTGCAACAAGTGGATATATGTGATCCTAGGTGCACGTGGTGTGAAGTGTACATGGAGAATTTTCTACAAGTGTGTGAACAGAAGCATAAGCATGTGATACACATGGAAAAGGGGAACATGCAGATATAGGGGAAATATAAACAAATATAACATCCATGTAAATAGAGTCAAGCCCTCAAAAACATACATATCCCCAGCAGAGTCGCCACTGTGGCCATCCCCGATCCTCGCTGCGGGCAGGTGCGTGAAGGAGGATCCTCGAGTCCCGCACATCCCTCTTGGGAGCGCCTCGGCCGGCGTCGTTTGAGATGAGGTGTAAAAATGTAGAGAGATTTAGAGTCGCCAGTCAATTTTACTCAAAACAGACAAAAGAAAAATGGGAAGCCATCCCGAAGGATGGCATCCAAAGACATACTGGTGCATACAAAACCAAAATGATTCGAGAAGGGTTCGAAGGCTAAGTTACAAAATGGGAAGGTGTTAGGAACCCATTCCCCCTTTAGGTCTCTCATGGATGTTTGCTATTTTCCTTTGTTATTTTCCCCGTGATATGTGTGCATGTGTATATATATATTGGATATAGGAATCCTCGACTTGTATCATGGGAGAGATAAAGCGAGTCATCCGTAGGAAGGTATGAAAATAATATTAATAAATAAAATTTATGCGATTACCGTTACGTTGATCGTTATAATGGAATGATAACTCATATGGAGTAATACGTCACTAAGAACAAGTATATAGAATATAAGAAAATTGGATTTAGAGAAGGCACAAAATGAGGGAGAAAGTGAGAATAGGACTTGAGTCTCGGGTTTTACCCCGAGACACCTACTTAGCCTATAAAGGCATCAAAGTCCATGTAGTTCGCATACAAAATGAGGGGTGAGGTTTATCCCATCAATCCAAATGGGGGATCTTTTATTTGTGAGTGTGTGTGTGTAGAAAACGTGTTTTAGTTGTGAGAAAAGTGTGAGAAAAGTATGAGAATCCCTATTTGGAATTTATGAGCAAACCCTATTTTTATTGCTTTTTGGGTTTTATTTATATGAAAATAAGAGATGTGCAATAATACTAAATAAAAAGTATATCAGGATGTGTGAGATGAGATAATAAAAATGCTAGGTAATAAAAATAAGTTATTACGAATTTAAGAGAATTTGAAGAGAAAGTTGAGAAAGTTGGACCTTCTTGAAGATCTTGAGCTTGATCTTGAATGTTGGAGAGAAGCCCTTGCACTTGGATGATGATGGAGAGTGGCTAATTCACCAATTTTGATGAAAAGTATGGTGAAAAGTGGAAGTTAGAAAGGGATTTGGATGTTGAAATCGCGTTGTCTTCGAGAGAGGTTTTTGGGATTCCCTGAGAGGGATTTTTATCAGATCTAGGCTCCCTTTGCAAATGAGGTGAAGGCCTCATTTTAGAGGCCCAGGTCACATCAGATCAGCATAGACCTAGTCCTGCCTATCGGCACCTGCTGATAGGAAGGGTCTAGAACCTGCAATTTGGTAGTGTATTTCAGGCCTTTTCGGAAAAATGGCTGCCGAGGGAAAACTGTTGGTCAGAATCACGCACGGGGTAGACCATTGGAAAGGTAATTCGGATACCTTTAAAAGTCCATTGGATCACTCCCGGGTTCGATAGTTGACTTTGGTTCAAATTGGGCTTGGAAGCGTTTGGAGGTCCATTGGACGGGAAATTATTCGAACGCAAACGAATCGTTCGTATGCATGGTAAGTCTGAATTGTGAACGGGGAAGACCGTTGGAAATGTTAAGAGATGTATTTAGACATTCCAAAGAGTTTGAACTGGTTTGGGAAGTTGACTTTGGTCAACTGGGCCTTGGAAGCATTCGATGACCTCTTGGAGTCACACGGATCGTTCGTCCGCATGGTAAGTCAGAATCGCGCACGGAGTGGACCATTGGAAAGGGGTTTCAGTTCCCTTCAAAGATTCATTCAGCCTCGGTTGAGCTAAAGAGTTTACTTAGGTCAAACGGAGCCCGGGATCACCCAGTGGCCTCTAGATCAAGTTTCGGACGCAAACGAATCGTTCGTCTGCATGGTAAGTCGGAATTGCGCGGGGATGGACCATTAGAAAGGGATTTCAATGCCCTTCGAAGATTCATTCAGCCTTAGTCGAGCTGAAAAGTTTGACTTTTTGGTCAAATGGAGCCTGGGAGTGCTCGATGGCTTTTAGGTCAGTACTCGGGGTATGACCTGAGTTTGTAGTGATAAAGGGAGGTACTAGGGACCTAAGGAGAGTTAGGGGGTAACAGAATGGGGTGTCTACAATATAAACATATAAAACTTCCACATCTTATTCTCCCAATTTGAATCGATCAACAAAAGCTAGATTGGATCACAACGGTAACTCCATATCCAAATCTTAGGGTTTTAAATTTGTACATTAAAGTTTAGGATGATGAAATTGTTTGAGTAACCAGTCATTTTCATTTCTTTGCATTGGAATTTTTTAAAATTTTAGGGTTTTAAAATTGGGTCATTGTAGTAGTGTTAATTTTATAATTATTTCATGCGTTTGTTCAGCCTCATTATGATTGTTCTACCATAATTTTGAGCTCAACTTTCAAATTTGTTGTGCATTTCTTTTGTAATTGAATTTGATGTCTTAAATATGAATCTGAATTTGTTTTTATGTCTTTAGATAGATTTAGGTAAAAGGTTTAGATTTTGAGTTAATTTTACGTCTAAACTATCTCCAATAGCGGTTATCCTCTTAATTAAAAGAACACAATTTAGTACCTCTAATGGCTCTAAATTCTGAATGGTTAATTTTACCTTTTAACCATTCAGAGTCAAATATAGCGGTATCCTCTTAATTTTAAAAAAATGAACACTATTTAGTACCTCTAAATTCTGAATGGTTCAGATTTAGACTTACGTGCCAAAAATAAATAACCCCTTTGGGTGGTTATTTCATCTATTATGCATTTGTTTTTCATCTGAAGCTGAAGTGTTAATCTAAAAAATTTGTTTGTTTGTGTGCCTGAATGGATGAATTTAGACAAATTCAGGTTCAAAGTTCATACTTAGAGGTAATTTATAGGCAAATATAGCCACTAGTCTGTTAGTCATTTAAAAAATGGCTTTTAGCTAAAACCCCGATTTTTATTGTCCCTTGGACCCCACTTTGTGAATCTCTTTGATATAACCCCCAACACTGAGGGGTTATCTCAAAATATCGAATAAAAATAAGGGGTTAAGTCAAAATATTTATCTGACTTTGCCAACATATAATAGTTGGTACCTCTTAACTCTAAATGATTCAGATTTACACTTTAGGGAAAAACAAACAACCTATCATTTCTCATATATTGATTTTATATATTCTCCGGTTCTCAAATTGATTTGCTTGATTTGCGCACTGGTGATTCAAATTTCGCTGAGTTGGAGATAATTAACTGCCTGGGTTATGTTTGGTATGTAGTGTAACAACAATTGTAAGCTTTATAAACCCAATTTCAATACAAAGAGAAAACATCAGCTTCACCAGCTGAAATTGAGAAAACAAATCTCAAAGAGAAAATCGTAGAACTTAAACAAAGCTTAAACAGTACTGAAAACCCAAACAGGAGAGAGATTTATAAAGTCGCAGGTCGACGTCGCAGGTTTAAGAGACATTTATTAAGTGGAAGCAGGCTACCAGTGTGGGAGAGGAGGCGCGGGAGGCATAGGTCACCGACTTGGGAGGTCGTGGGAGATAAGGGAGGTTGTGGGAGATGGAGACATTTAAACTCAATGGACATTTTCCTATCCAATAATCCCCCCAAAGAAATACCCTCAATATACTCCTCTAATCCACTTACACATTAACCCCCCCCCCCTCCCTATTTCGCCTTTTGGTATATACATGTTCAGCGCCAACTAGACTAGCAAAATCCTCAAGTTTTCGTTGCTATCCTGAGGAGAAATACTGGTATCATTCACAAACCGAAAATGAGTTACATTTATCTTCTCCTTACCAACTAAGAAACCCTGAACAACCTTTTAAGCCTTAGACCTCTTCACCAATCTAACCAAAGTATGAGGTACCAAAATGAACAACTAGGGAAATGGATCCCCTCATCTTATCCACCTTGATGCCCTAAAAATACCTCTTGGCCTCCAATAATCTACTATTGACAACTATTAGGTAGCACAACCCAACAAATGTCTTCTAGAGACTTACGCTCATAATATTGTTTAGAAAATAGAGACTTAAGGTAAAGGTCATGTTTCTTCCTATATTTGGATTTATAGGACAATGGTTTTCATGTTCATATATCAAGTCGTTGTGGTACAATAACATTTATTTGTTTGGTTCCTTTAGAGTTAGGACTACACAAAAAAATGTGATTTCATTTGTTTTAGTTACAGAGGTATTTATATTTATATCACTAATCATACTCGTTTAAAACTCATTCTAAAAATAAACACGCAACCCCACCTCCACCCCACCCCACCCCAACCCACCCACCAAAATCCTCGTCGAAACACCGAAATCCTCGTCGAAGACCATCAAAATTATCGCCAGATTGCTTCTCTCCTTCTTCGTCTATTTCTTACATTTGTTTAGTCCATGCCAACGACACCATTGCTAGGACTGGAGAAGCAAGTTTTTCGCTAGAAAACAAATATAGTTTTCACCTATAAAAATGGAGGTTTGAGTGAAATAATAACTTTATCGGTTTCAAGCTTTTGTCAAAAAATATCAATTATGGGTGTTCTTTGATAAATCTCATCGAGTAGAATTGAAATATATAAAGTTTATGAATTTTGGATTTGTAGATTTGAAGTTATAGACTTTTAAAAAATTGATGATTTTTTTAGTATAAGTTGTCAAATGGTATATTGGTCATTTTCATGGCGTTTTAAGTACATGGACTAAATTTGTAAAATTATGTGGAGTGTTCTATTTTTATACACTTTGATATAGATTGGAATTTTCACCAAACCCCCCTTTAAACAAGGCTACTAATAAATTTGTCCTCAGATTTCGACTAACAACATACATAATCTGAAAGGGGAAGGCAAACAACCCATTAATAAAATGGTGTGAACAAAAACCAGTCAAGTATAAAATGCTTTGTAGAGAGAGAGAGAGAGAGAGAGAGAGAGTCAATCTCCTGTGTGAGGCTGTGTTTTCTTTAAATACCAAAAAGATGTTTCTTATGTGTGTTTAAACATTTAGGTGGCCCCTAAAGATAACCAACTCAAAATATTTTGTTTTGATATTTACTCACATCTTGATCCATTTGGATGACAATATCTGCAAAATTAGAACTCATATCTAAGTCTAAAACTGTATCAGACAACTGAACCGACTCTAACGCTGCTTTACACTTCTAAATCGGCAATTCCCCGCGAACCTATTAACTAGAAACACAAAAAAAAAATTAAATGAAAAACACAAAATTGAGGAAGTACATATATATTATAAAGATAAGATATACCATATTCCTAGAGAGCTCGTAGAGAAATCGAAGCATTGGGACCGATTGGGGAGGCTTAGAGGTAATTTTTTCATTTTTTCACTCTCTTATACGATCTTTTGTTATGTATTTAAACTCCAAAGGAGGGAGAGGCATATTTGCAAAGGAACCCTAAATTTTTTGGATTAGGGATTATGTTTTTACAGAGAGCGGTGAGGGAATGAAATTTGTAATTAGGGAGGTTGCAATGGGTAAGCACAAGTGATCCAAGGAAGGGTTGGGTGTGGCCCTACTGTGTGTGTAAATATATATTATTCCCTATGGTTTGATTTTTGGTGGTTCTCAGACTGTGTACTGGGTACTATTTCGGATCGAGTTTTGGCCCAATTATGAAGGTAAGACTGCAATATCATACTACTAGCGAAATGCCTTTGCCTGAAGGCACGACATAAATTACCAAAGTACATAATCACGACTATATATTTTCATTTCCTTTCGGTGAATCTAAACTTGGCGAATTAGACTTTAAACCTTGGGAACACTTTTATGATTTTATTTGAATTTTTTTCTAGCTTCTCTTTTCACACTTTCTTCCTTAAGCTTCTCCTTTCTCTTTAATCAAGCCAAAACATCTCCCAACTGAACCAAGGGTTCAAAATGACGAATAAAGAGGTGATATTCATGGGTTAAAGTGGGCCAAAGTTTCCTCCCTCTCCAATCAATCGGAATAAAACATTTGGTGGACTAAAAGATAAAATACCACTTAAAAGGATGGACAACTTTTCCCTCGATTTGTAAATTCTCTATAACTTCTTACAGAGATATCCGCTTGACACCCAATTGTGTTACAAACCTAACTAAGATATCTACAACTATTTTATTTTTGCCTTGACCAAATTGTCACATCCTATGGGTCAAAACTAGTCTCTAACATGAAAATTCCTACCCAAATCTTAGAATTTTATCATTTGTCACCAAATTGAAATTTTACGATTCTTGAAGGTACAAATATACTAACATATAATATAAGCATGATTCAAATAGAAATGATCATTATTTTATTCGGATTGTCACAACGAATAATGATTTATTGTCATTTTGGTGTTCTTTTTGGTGATATGTTATTTTTGGTGATATAAGCAAGGGCTGGATATGAATTAAGATGATACATTTTATCCTAAGTGGGATCACCACATAGGTGGTATAAGATTGTAATTATATCCTAACAGAGCTCACCACCTAGGGGGTATAAAATTATCTCATCACAAGCCTCATAATATAAATACCACGGTGCCCTGTTAATTTTAAACAAGAAACACCCGCTTCTGTGTCCCTGTAGCATATAATAAGACATGTTTCCTCCCTCTTCTTTGATCGTCTCCATAGCTTCTTGGTATTTTCCCTGTTAAGCAAATTCTTAATTATCAGTTTGCACATATCCACAGGCTTTAGAAATGAAGGTGTGCATAAACGAATATTTTCCAAAGCTTGAGTGATATTTCAATGGTTGTCTATTTGAATATCTCATAGTATTATTATTGAGTAAAATATTAATGGTGTTTGTATTATTATTAAAACTTTATTATTTTATATATATATATATATTATTTTTACTTTTTATCTCTATTCATATATGTTATAATTATATTTTCAAACATAATTAAATATGATATAGTGGTAAAATATGTGCGAAAACTAATGTGTTGTATTTTAGATCATTAAATACACGATGAGGGTATTTTTAGATATCGAGTGCATTCCAAAACTGAATTTAAACTATTATTTCCCATCCATTCATCTTATCTGCAACTAATCCAAATACATAATTAGTAAGAGACTTATCCTAATCCACACCTGAACATGTTAAATTTAATTCGGTGCATCTCAACCGGTGCATCATGCAATTGGGATTTGCCTACTTTGAGACCAATTACTCCGAAAAAATCATTTGGTTTTGATTATAATGGACCATAAATTAATTTTAGTCGATTGAATTCTTATGAATTTGATCCAAAAATCCAAAAGGAGAAAAAAAATAATTTCGTCCCCAAAAATGGATGGAGAGTTTGGCGAAAATTGAAGTTCAATCCTCCCACACGCCCATGGATGGGCATTTTCGAAGAAGAGGAATATGATGTATACTGATGTTGTGTGGCCCCAAGGGAGTTTTTGAATTTTTGGAAAATAATATTTTTACCTTCTATTTTTATAAATTATTATTTAGTCGTTATTAATTAGGATTTTAGTTTGGGAGATTTATTGTCAGTTGATAGTTACCAAGAATGTATTTTATTAGGTAGTTTACAGTTATAATTTGTTTCCTTATTTTAACTTCCACAGAAAACCCAACCTCCGCCCCTCATATATGAAGGCTATGCGAAATTTTAACAAGCAAGTCGTGAGACCATAAAGATAATTCAAGATCGCATCGACTATTAAGAATGTGCAAGTGTGGTCCATAATTACCAATCCAGTCCCACCTCCATAACTTTTTCAGGTGATGCAAAGAGTGTCGTTGACTCCTAGTTCAGTGTTAGGCGGACTTCATGAGACAAAGGCAACGCGTAATTTCATAATTCTTGAGAGGGCAAGCATTTAGAAATTTTTGAAAACTTGTCATCAAGTATATGACAAGAGACAACTTCTCCATCCATGTCATTTCCACGTACAACGAAAATTTCCTTTGCTAACCTATCAAGATTTTGATGAGTTGCCTGTGTCCTCAGAGGGACCTTCATGGACACCCAATTCTCTCGTGATTTATTTTCAACCTTCGAGGAGGATGGTTAAATTACCCGTACATGATTCAGATACTTGGAGGGTTTTTATTATCATCTATTTTATCACATCCCTAAGAGATGCGAGGCTCAACAATGAAGATTTCTTCGATAGTTTCATCGAGGATGGGTGTTTCAATCAAACCAAGTTTTGAGATGTTGAGATGTTTGATATCGAAGACTTCATGCTCATCTTTAGGGAAGATGATGTTAGATCATGTATTGTAGACTTCTTAGAGATTTTTTTAAGATTGGTTGGATGACCTTCACTCACTTACGAGAGGTAGGACATATTGGGTTGCGGACTTCTTACCAATGAACAGAAGATTCATGATATAGGTGAGTTGGGTTGAGTTGTGCAGAATTAATGGAACTCGGGCATTTGGTCCATTCCAAGATCCATTTTATTCCTGATCGGATATTGAACATGGGAACCTAGGTCGAGGCACTTTGGGTGATTCAACCCTCGCCTAGCATTATTGACCCCCTTTGAAGAGCTAGTGTATCGATTCTCATCATGATAAGCTCCAGCGGATATGTTTAGGATATTTGATTACTCACTCTCACCTTTAAAGTGGGAAGAACGGTGGTGATTGTGTGATATTGATGACGATGGGGTCCTGGGGGCACATTTGTAATATGTTTATTGGTATGTTTTCTTTTCGTGTGTCTTTTAGGTTATTTCCATATTCAGAATGTTAGACATAGGGTAATAGACCTTTGGAATGTTCTTATAGTGCCCACTCTAGTCACTTTACATTTTTAAGTCCTCATGGCTAGCAACATAACATAGCTTAGCTTTAACCAACCATTGTAATCATATTACTTTTAAGAGGTGAATGAGTGAGAGAAAGCCTTATTTCTAAAATGTTGTTATTGTTATTTTAATTACCTTCCGCTGCAATTACATCACTATAGATGAAGAATACAACCTTATAGGTGTGGCAAACGCTTAAAGAAGAGATGCACAACCTTTAAAGTTTTTTCTCGAGTTGTTATTCATTCTTTTTGGTGCCATTGCATATAATGTTAATTGGTATCAGAGTGAGGCTCTATCAAATTTTGTGTGTAAACCCTGATTTCATCACACCACCTATAGTTCCAAAGAGATGATCACAAACCAACCTCGAACGAGCCATCAACAAATAAAAATCCACCACGGAGTTCGTTTTGGATAAATTGAGTGCATTCACTTCCACCTGCTACCCCAAGCCGCCGCTACCACCACCATTACGGATATCACCCTCGATTTACCACCTTGTCTCCTTTGCCACCCCATCAAATTCCTTGAAAACTTAGAAAAAAAGGACCAGTAGCCCTAAGATATAATTGCAAAGAAGATGAAGGGGCAAATTAAAAACCCCACACATTATTCGTCACATCCACAAAAAATAATAGTGCTTGAAGCCAACCCATAAGCGATCGTCATCGTGGTCGTAGCATCATTCAGATAGACTTCGCATCACACCATTGAACTGTAGCCCAAAGATATTTGATATTGTTCCTTAAATCCCCGTGACGATCTTTGACCTAGGATGGCCATAACGCCGTCAAATCCAAACAAGGGAGGAGGGATATTTATTCGAGAGCTTCACCACATTCGAACCGTTGTTGGTGAAAGAGGATAAACGTGGATGTGAGGTTTGAATCGAGGCATCTTAGCAAGGTCGGAGCATCATAGGTTGTCATCATCGGCCAACAAAGCAACTTGGGTCCTATGATAGGTATTGACGGGTTGGCAAGCTACAACCCATATCAAAGGATTGTTCGGTTTGCCCTAAGATTTTGTTTAGGAAAGAAGCTATGTCCAAATCTGGGCGGCATGGGTTTCTCAATTTTAAGACTCAAATGGCCTCATGTTGATGTGCCCAGGCTTGGGGTTTGATGGGAGTTGTACTCAAAAAATTTTATTCACAAGAATTAGACCTGGGTCTATAAAGCCAATGAGACTCCAAGATTTTCCAGTCTAAAACTGCCGTAAAAATTGGTTTCAAATTTGTGCAGCCCGAGACGCACTACTATTGTCTTTTGAGTTTGTGAACGAACTCTTTTAAGATGGTGAGTTTGATGAATTGAGAATAAGAGGGCCAATTTGCAATATTCATTATTCATATTCTTTAATTTTTGTGCTTTTATTTTTTGTTTTCAATAGTAGTTAATTAAGGAAATCTAAGGGGTGAAATTAGTGTTTTCATGAGGAACGCTACATATGGGTGACATCACTCAATACCTAACTAATGATAGCTCTTTCAAAAATAAATAAAGTAGCACATTCTGGGGAATATTCCCTCTTTGGTCTATAAATGTAACTATTCCCCTTTAGGGTTATTCAATCCATATATTTGATATAGTTTGTGCTCAAGTTGATTTTTCTTTTTGGTGAATTGTCGTTTCATGTCACCTACTCGCTAGGTTCTCCAACTCACTATTCACACTATCAACAATAACATTCTCCCACACATTTGGTGATCACACTGTGTCCCACACTCTTTCCATCCAAACAAGGATCTTAGTATCGAGATTTATAGTCCAACTCGCTCTTGTATATCAAGAATCTAGTGTAATCCTTCTCATGACAAGATCTCCTATTTATAAACATGGAAACAAAAATTATATGGTAAAGGGCTCTATAACCCACATTTCCAATCCAAACAAGGGCGAAACCAATCAAATAAGCTAATCTGAACTAAATCTCCCACTAAAGTTTTGACTTCATCTCACTAAGAGAATGGTAGTCACCGAAACAGATGATTGCAGTGAATCTAGTTCACTTTAGGCTCTGAACTACCACCACATTCTAGTTCATATATTTTGACGCACTGATGCTCTAGCTGAACCACTGAAGACTATCTTAACACCATCCAGATTCATCTTGAGCTAAATGACCTAATGATCCACCCTAGTAGAACACCAATCTACCAAACTATAATACGAGACATAAAGTTACAATATCATGTGCCAATAGTCTATAGACGAGTATAGGTGAGCCGTGAACAGTGTGTGGTAGATTTTATATAGGGATCCTATATCCAGCAGTTTAAAGAATGTCTAAAGAATAATATGGGGGGGGGGGGGAATTTTAATTTGGTCTCATTGCTAGAAACTCAACTTCTTTTTAATTGTAATCTTTAGAAATTTCTCTTGGTTTTGGACGGCACTTTACATGCTAGACTCTTCAACCATTTCACGAAAGATGAGGCATCTAGGAGTGGGGGGTGCATTGTGAGCGTTAATGTGGTAGAAGAGGTTGGAGGCAGATATTGTTCAATAATTTGAAATATTTGTTTAATAATGAAGCGTATTTCCTTTTCATCGAGTATAAGATGAATGATCAAGCTGGAAAAGGATAAAACAAATAGCTCGGGACCTCAAAGTGAGGGAGGCCTTTGGCAGTCAGGATAGGTGGGGAGATTCTGAACATATGCAAATCTTTTGACGAAACAATAAAATATTTTTAGTTTTTAGTTTTAAAATTATTTATCAAAATCGATTAATCTTGATAATAGTGATATTATAATTTGAAAACTGAGTAAACAAATAAGAGACCTAGCAGCATGTGCCACTGCATGTCCATTGTCTTTTGCATAAAAAATGTGTCAATGTTGTCTTTTGCGCAAGAAAACATTTTATGCATTTCACAAGCTCATATTAGAACACATAATTTAAGTAGACTATGTCAAAGGTCTCAAAATACCCATTATGTTATTAAAATAAAAATAAACTAAAGACATCATGGTGTAACCTCCTCCAATGACTTTCAAGTTTTGCATTAAATATCCATTTTATGCATTTTGCATGATCACATTAAAAAAAGAATTTGGGGAAAGACTATGTAAAACAGCTCAAAACACCAATTATTATACAAAAACACAAACAAAGTAGATATTACACTGTAGAGATACTAAAAAACATACAGTATAATATGAAAACACAATCAGTCAACATATTTAATTAAGAATGTCCACAAAATTATAACCAAATTAATATGGAACTGACCTCAGAACATTGCTCCTCAATTTCATGCCTCGGTTTCAGCATATATTCACTAGTCACATACATATCACCCAAAGCCGTAGTAATCTCTGTCGCAGTCTTTTGTGCACCAACTCCACCTAAAAACAACCCCCCACACCAAATTCATCTCTCTCATTTTCTGCAACATCTCATTATACTCATTACCAATCAACTCACTGTGCTACTCAAAACCGTGATAACCAAGTTTATATTCCCTGTTGATACTGACCTCCAATAGAAACTTTGCAAAACACTACTACAGTCCTTTGAGTCCGTGGACGAACTCTTTTTAGGGGGGGAGTAGTTTGATGTGAATTGAGAATAAGAGTGAAAATTCACAATATTTATTATTCTATTTTTGGTGCAATTGCTGTGTCCCGTCACCAATGAAGCACAGACACTCTCCCGAAAGACAACGTGTCTGACACCTATGAAGCACGAACAGTATCCTGGAAGCCATGAATCATCTTTGACTCAAGTGATGGTGATTGTGCTTTATTTATGATTCTTAATGTCAAAGTGTGTTTGAATTTTTTTGCATGGTCCATTTTCTGAATTTCATGTTAAGAATGCTTTAATAATGTATTTTATGGAGAAAATCTATTTTATTTCATTAATATATATTATATATTATAGGTATCATAGCGTGTCGTATCCTAGTTTTTGGACTAATAACATGTCATGTGTCGAAACACGTATTACGTGTCCATGCTTCATGACCCGTTACCCACTCTCTTGATTTTCCAACACACTATTCACACTATCGGCATTAACACTCTTCCACACATTTGGTGCTCACACTCTCTGTCCCACACTCTTTCCATCCAAAGGAACTCAATATTGAGATTTAAAAAGTCCCAATTGCACTTGTGTATCAACAATCTATGGTAACCCTTCTCCCATGAGATCACCAGTCTCTTAAACATCAAAACACAAACAATATAGGAATGGGATCTATAACCTACATTTCTAAAACAAGCAGACAAGGAACTAATCAAATAAGTGAACCCAACCTTTCACTAAAGTTGGACTTCATCTCACTACGGGTATGATCCTCACCCAAACAGATGATAGAAGTGATTAGACCCTGAACTACTGCCACATTCTAGATCATACATTAGGTCACACTAATAATCTAGCTGAACTATAGAACACTATAGCCTTGAGTTGATTGACCTGAAGAGCCACCCTAATAGAACGTCAATCTTTCGAACTATAATACTAGCCACAAAAGTTATTTAGTCTTGCCTCAAAACAAAATTAGCATGTAACATAATTTAGGTTGAGGGGCATTTCTAGAGACTAAAATTCATTTTAATTATACTCTTTAAACTTACTCTAGGTTTCAAATAGGCCATTCCTACCTCTTCATACATTTGATGAGAGAGATAAGGCAGCTAGGAGGGGGTGCATTTTGAGTGGTAATGTCGTAGAAGAGGTTGGGGCATATTTTGTTAAATAATTTGAAATATTAGTTTAGTATTGAAGGAGATTTCCATTTCATTGAGTATAAGATGAATGATCAAACTGGAAGAGGGTGAAACAAACAACTCTGGACCACAATCAAGGTGAGGGCGGACTTTGGCAGTCAGGACTGATGGGGAGATTCTGACTATATGGAATTCTTTTGACGAAACAATACAATATTTATAGTGTTTGATTTAAAGTTTATTTATCAAAATTGATCAAGTTTGATAATAGTGATATTATAATTTAAAAATTAGATAAACAAATAAGAGACCTCGCCGCATGTGCCACTGTTCCTCCATTGTCTTTTGCATAAAAAATGTGTCTCCATTGTATTTTGCATAAGAATTATAAAATGCCTATTTTTAGGGCAATGTAAAGGGACTCAAATACCCTCTGCGATACAAAACACACACAAACCAAAGAGTGCATGGTTCAATTCATTATTTTCCTTTTGGATTTTGCACTAAATATCTCTTTTACACATTTCACATGCTCACTTTAAAACACATCATTTCAGAAAGACTGTTAGTGATGGTAAAAAACAGACAGTATTGTATGAAAACACAAACAATCAACATATTCAATTAAAGTTATCCACAAAACTATAATATAAATTAAAAGGCACTTACCTCAGCACATTGCTCTCCAATTTCATGCCGCGGCTTCAATGCATACGCGCTACTCACATCCATATTATTCAAAGCCGTAGTAATCTCCGTTGTAGTCTTCTGTGCCCTAACACCACCCAAAAACAACTTCCCCACCAAATTCAGATCCCTTATCTTCTGCTGCCACCGGTCATTATATTCTCTCCCCAATAGACTCGTCGCGCTTCTCAAAACTGCCAAACCAAATTTATATCCCCCGTCGACACCGACCTACGATAATAACTCTCCTAAACGTAAAACACATCATCCACCATCGAACTCGTAAGCCCATCCCCAACAAACTCATCAATACTAATCGCCTTCCTCACATTCTCCACCATAAAAAAAACCTCCAAAATAACATAATTCCCCATGATATCCAAACAAACTTACAAAAACTCCCTCCCCTAAATGCCCTTGTCGCCCTCGGCCCCAACTATGGATCCACCTCACTCAACCGTCCATATCTTCGACACCATATACTATGTGTAATCCTCCTCCAACTGTGTCAACGCCAAAATCTCCTCCAAATACACTCTCCCTCAGCTTCGCACCCTCTCTCCAAATCCACACTCCTCTTAAAATCCTTATCATGCTTCTCCTGCAAATCGCAAATCATCTAACCTCGTGTATCCCACTCCTCCTGCAAATCGTAAATCGCGTACACCACCCCATCCTCTCAACAGAATCCCCTCAAAACCTCAGTATTATCCTCAACAGCAAAAACTATATCCTTAAACAAATTCGTCAAACACGTCACAAAATTGGCATTAACAACGGATCCTTTTTATCAATTATTTCAGTCAGCTCCTCAAATTCACATCTGGATCTCAAGGAAATCACTTTTTTTAAATAGGAAAAGTAAGCTTGTAATCCTTCTTCTTCTAAACCAAATAGGGGGAATAGTTTTACAACCTTTTAAATAGTCACGTGATTGCGTTGGTCAATGGCAAAGTGTAGTTCTTTACGGATGATGGAAATGAGGTGGGTTTTGTGATTGAGTATTTGTTATTTTTCGCCTAGACATGTGTCTTTGTAAGTGGATTAAATGTTTGGGAAAATTTGGATGCAATTAGCAGTGGATTCGAAATATTCAGATTGAAGGGACTGTTGGACACATTGAATACAATTATTACGTTGAAGGACGGAGTTGATGTGGAGGAGGGCTGTGTTGACCCGAGATTGATGTCAAAGAGGTGGAGGTCGAGAAAACGTTGGTAGGCGGTGCATTCATGGAGGAGACAGGTCATTGTGTGCACGTCTATTAGAGACCGGACGTGAGAGAGTCGGGGGTGCCGAATTGAAGGGCCGGGGAGGTGGGTGTGGGTGTGGGCGAGGGTGAGGGCGAGTCTGGGGGTGGTGTTGATGCCATTGAAAGTTGAGTGTGGGGAAAGAGAAAAGGAGAGAGGGAGAGAGGGGAGTGATGGTTTCAATGCTTTTGTTTAGGAATTGGGAGTCGATATATAATATATACTAAAATACCTCTTTACAGTGGGACCTATTATTTCCCTGCCAAACCTGCAAGATTAAGCAATGCATGAAAGGAATACAAAGATAAACAACAATTAGAAGCTTAATAAGATTTTTCTGAAACATATCATCTTTATTCCTTGCAAACACACACGGAAACAACACACGAACAAAACTTAATAAAAATTAGGATACTATATACTATATATTACCTGGGATATAATCGATGAAACATAAAAAAAAGTGCTGGTATATACAGGTTGATAAATTATCGGACAAGCTGTGATCTGCCACGAACCCCGGTCATAGAAGTATTCACGCATTCACTAGAAATGATAATGTATGCGTATGCACATTCTTTAGAAAAGTCCATTTCGACACTCAAATACAAAATAAATCAACAATTAAAATAGTAATAGTATTTAGAATAGTACTATAAGTGTATGCACATTCCCTAGCAGTATCTACTAGCACAAATCAGTGTAATCGACTATCATGCAACAATAATAGCATTAAGTCAGTAAATATAAATTCATGAATTTTAGGATAGTATATACTATATATTACCTGGGACATAGTCATTGAACTTTTTTAAAAAAAATGTTAATATATACAAGTTGATAAATAATCAGACAAGTAGTGATCTAACACGAACCACTGTCATAAATGTATTCACGCATATTCTAAAAATGATAATATAAGCGTATGCACATTCTATATAAAAGTCCATTTCAACACTCAAATACAAAATAAATCAACAATCAAAACATTAATAGTATTCAAAACAGTATTATTAGTGTATGCACATTCCCTAGCAATATTTACTAGCACAAAATCATTATAATCGACTATCATTCGATAATAATAGCATTAAGTCAATCAATATAAATTTATTAATTATAAAAAGATGTGATATTTGTACATGAGAACTCAAAAGCACCATAAACCAGATAACAACAATAATCAATTTAGATCTAAAATACAAAATAAATCAAAACAGTACACAAAGTCCATTTGAAACCTAAGCAATGATAATGTAAGTGTATGCACAATAAATATATATATATATATATATATATATATATATATAAAGAGAGATAAAGAGCGATATGTCCTCCGTCCAAAGTTAAGAGTCCGCTATTCATTTTTTAGGTTGTCCCAAATTAATAGTCCACGTTCAGTTTTTGGACGTAATAAATGAACCAAATTTCACAATAGTAAGCAAGTGTTCATTTCCTTAATCTATAAAAAAAATGAATAGAGACTCTTAATTTGGGATGGAGGGAATATATAGGGCAATTTCCAATTAGGGTCCGTTTGATAGAAAACTGGGAAAATGCAAATGATTCCAGGACATTTGATTCCAGGGCAAATAATTTCAAGGCAAATGAATATTTTTCAACTTGTGTCTGTTTGGTACAAGTTGGAAAATCATCAATTTTCCACATTTTCTATCAAACGCAAAAGCTGGAAAATAGATATAAATGTGGAAAATTTGTTTACGGAATATATATATATACAAAATATATGAGTATATATTATATTATTTGCAAAATATATATATTCTGTTAATTATTAATAGTTTCCAGAAAAATATACAAAATATATGAATATATATAATAATTTATGAAATATATATATTCCACAAATAATATAATATATATTCATATATTTTTTATATTTAATATATGAATATATGAATATATATTATATTATTTGCGGAATATATATATTTCAGAAATAATATAATATATATTCATATATTTTGTATATATATTCATAATAATTTTTATATTATTAAATGTATATAATATATAATAATAATATATATTATTATATATTATATACATTTAATAATATAAAAATTATTATGAATATATATAAAAAATAATATATTCCATAAATAATATATTATATTTTCATACATTTAGTACATTTAATAGATTTTGTACATTTAATAATATAAAAACTATTATTATTATACATACTAAATATATATTTATATACGTTTAATAATATAAAAATTATTATGAATATATATACGAAATAATATATTTCGTAAATAATATATTGTATTTTCATAGATTTAGTACATTTAATAGATTTTGTACATTTAATAATATAAAAATTATTATTATTATACATACTAAATATATATTATTATATATTATATACATTTAATAATATAAAAATTATTATGCATATAAATACAAAATATATGAATACATATTATATTATATACTGAATATACTAAATATATATTATTTACAGAATATATTCTGTAAATAATATATATGAATATATGAATATCTATATAATAAGTTAGGGAAGTTTTTGAATTATGTACACATTTTAGCGGTCTAGATCGATGCCACCTCCTTACACATTTTTACACATTTTAATGGTTCAGATCACCTCCCTTTCTTTTTTACCAACTTACCCCTCAATTATTTGGTTTCCCCCCATTTTTTTCCGTATGAAACTCACCCAAAATTAAAAAATTGGGGTATTTTTGGAAGACACTACCCCATATCTCTTTCTCCATATCTCCCACAACCCCGTAGCCCTCATTCTCTCTCCCTCGACCGACGTATCTTTGTATCATTCAACCTCTAGGGCTTTTATCAACATCTCCACGATTTTGATGAACCTCTAGGGATTATCAGGGCTTTGCGGTTTGATTTCTTTATACACTTGGCTCAGGTAATTACATTCTACATGTTTGGGTTTTTGTTATTTAGATTTTTATTTGGGTTTGTATGCTTGGGATGCTTACATTATTGGCTCATGTATTTACATTCTATGGTTTCGCTTGCTTGCTCTAAGTTTGATTTGGCTAAGGTATTTACATTGTTGGGCTTCGTATGCGATACATTGTTGGCTCAGGTATTTTTGATTTTTACATTGTTGGGTTTCGTATGCTTACTCTCAGTTTGCTATTTACTTATTTATTTTTGATGGGTTTATAAACTTCTGATGCTTACATTTTTGGCTCATGTAATTACATTCTTGGATTTTATATGCTTCTTCTCAGTTTGATTTGGATTAGGTATTTACACTCTAGGGTTTATCATTGTTTGTTTTAGTTTTGATCAACATCTCCATGATTTTGGTTTTGAACCTCTAGGGTTTTCAACAACATCTCCACGATTTTGATGAACCTCTAAGGAATATATAACTGAATTTCTGCATCAGGGCTTCGCGTTGCGGTTTGATTTCTTTAATGAGTCTTTATACTAAATTTATACATCCGGGCTTTGCAGTTTAGGGTAAGGTTTTGAACAAGTTTTTCATTTACACGTTATAGATATAATTTCTGCATTAGGGCTTTGCGTTTTTTTATTATTCGATTACAGGTGTCTCACCCCATGGATCTCCTTATGGGTTTTTACGTTTGGGGCTTAGAATATCGTCAAGGATTTTTCATCATTTTATAAATTTATCACATCTGACTCTGACAAAATCTGGCATGGTCTGCGAAACAAGAGGTATGGTTACACTAACTAAGAATTACTTTATTGTATTCTTTGGTACTAACACGTATATCTTGATTTCAGATTTATAGAGCTTCAAAAGTGGTTATTAAGTTTTCTTGGATTGATTACGAGGTATAGACTCCTGTTGTTCAAGTGTGAACTCGAGCATATGTATGTGTTAAAATTGATTCATTTGAGTAGTTTAAATAACTTTTTTTGAATTTATCCGTCCACCTTTCAAGGTATCCTCTCATAAGAAATTTAACCACACATAATGTCCGAGTTTGAACCATTATGTATTCTATCACAAATGCATACTTCAATGAGGTTTTCATATTCATCGTGTTTTGTTGTGTGGTCCTCATGTAGTTAAAGAAAAGGATACTGGACTTGGTTTAGTATTTATCTTCTATGTAGAAATTTTTAAACTTGGCAGAAAATAAGAGTTCCACTTCAACTTAAAAAGATGGGGTTCATTTATTCATGTGTTCTTACATGGATGGTTGATTTATATCGCAACATACAGTGGATTCTTCTACAATGGTTGAAGAATTCACCTAATGGATGAGGATGTACCTACGAAGAATGAGGAAGAGGAGTATGCATATACTCGGCCATTTTCTATACTCCATGTATGATTATATTATTGTTATGATTCTTTTCCCTTTCCATTTAGTATGGATTAGGGAAATAATTTATATAGTCAAAGCAAGAATGTACATTGCGTAGATTGCACAAGTTTTTATAACGTGTTTTTTTCTTTTGTTTTACAATTTACACATGTATACGGATACTATAGTTGGATAAGAGTTCGCTCAGCACACATATACAGGTGGTCTCGAAGCTACAATGTTTGCTAAAACTGTTTATTTTCTCACGTGTTTTTGGTTCCAATATTTACATGAGTTGTATACGTTTTCTACTCATGATGAATGTTTTAAATGCGGTTCAGTATTTATACGAAGGTAAATGCTACGCATACATAGGTAAAAAAATTCATTTATGCCTCTATTCACTATGTATTGCTGAATACTTGCACTTTATTTTAAGAATTATTTTTGTTGTTTAGTCATTCCTCTCTTTAGTTCTTATTACTTTGATACTTTTTTTTTGCCTTTTACTTTGTAAATAATTTAGTCTTTGTCTTTTTCATTCCCTACTATTTGTAAACTATTAGCAATTTTATCACTTCTGTTGTGTCCAGAACTCTTACTCTATGAAACATGGGACAGGGCTCGATGATACACATTTTTCATTACTCTATGAAACATGGAACAGGGCTCGATGATACACATTTTTCATTACTCATCATGCATTATATTCCATTTTCAGACTTGCCGACCTGCAATTTTACCTACTGTTAAAGAAGTTTACACTGGTAATCTGGCTTAAGGCTTTATAGGTGTGAGAATTGATACGGATATTACCCTGTACACAACGATGCTGGCGAGGTTGGGTCCAGTTGGGAATTGAGGATTACAATGCGGTTATTTCCATTTAGGTCAAGATCATGTCTACTTTCTCCTTTCAAAAGAGGTCTCTCTTGCATTTTTGGGCCAATTGAGAAACATAGGTGGCCATACGCGTATGCAAAACAATTGGTTGAGAAGATAATATGTGATAAGGGAGCAGATAATGGTCTTGAATTTGCTATTGTGAGGCCTTTTAATTGTTGGTCCAGGGAAGGTATCCCGGGGGTTTTGGCCTATTTTAGTAATAATCTACAACAGGGTGAGCCCCTGAAGCTCATAGACGGTCAGGTAGCTTGCTGAAATGATGTTATAAGTGTATTCCAGACAAGGGAATAAAACTCATTGGTCTTCCATAATTCATTGCATGCTGATATATCTAGAATGGCAGGGCCGAATATGGATCAATTCGATGCCCTTTTCGGAGAGTCGATTTGGATCAGGACATAATAAATGTATCCTATAACAGAGGCAATACCCTGCCACCCTTCAATAGTGCTGCATAGGTATATGCATTTCATTATTAATCCACGTGCTATAGATTGAAACTGACTTCTATCACCCAAAGTTCATGACTTCTTCTACCGTTTCATTCATCTAGAGACTACTACCAAGCCTTCATCCGTTTTCAGATCAGAAAATACGTTTTCAGAAAATCCATTTTCATATTGGTATGCATTTTCAGATCAGAAAATCCCCAGGTATTTTTTTATTTGGCAATTTTTGTATAAAAGATATTTGGTATACATTTTTCAGGATTTACCCCACTATAGAACAGGTAACTATGAAGTTTTCGTAATGAATGACAATATACTTTGCATTTTGTTACAAATGCTCCCTTATGGGAAGTCTCTAGAGACATCACAGTGATGTGGTATGTTCGGTATCATGGTCGTGTGTTCAGTGTAGTCCTTTATGGCCTGCATTTTTTGCAAGGTATGAAATATTCTAAATATAATATTTTTTAATCTTTGTTTCATATAAGTTTTCTGCTTTGGGCATGATTGATTCCTTAAAACAGAGTAGTGTGTAGTATGAGCTTCTATATTGGGTTTTATCATGCGATAATTTTCATTTTTATGTTCTGGTAGAGTTCATTATGATTACATTGGCTACTGATTTAAAATTTAGATTTTGAATTTTAGGTAGCCAATGCTATGTTTCTTTTTCTATAAACTCATATCTCATACCAAAGATCTTATATCAGGTAGCCAACATTATGTTTTTTTTTCTTTCCTTATATCAACAATTTGCAAATGAGAACATTGAAAGAAGAAACCTTTTGCGAGGTAATCTAAATGTATTTTTGTTTTCATTTTTATTTTCATTATTCAAAGATTTCCAGGTGGAGCAACTTTGTATTTTTGTTTTTTTTACTGTGTATATAGATCAGAAGTGATGAAAGAGGAAAGTGCAGCCCTTGATATTGAATCTAATGAATAGGTACAATTTGGTGTTTAATCTTTGATGCTAATAATTTTATTTATTGTTTTCATTTGTACTAGGGCGTATCCGTGTGAGAAGCTTTTTGCAGATTGGGTCTCAAATAGGTTCGTTTACCTCAAATTGAGTGTGTTTGAATCTTATACAAGATCCGTATCCATGTGAGAAGCTTTTTTCTCTAATTATTCTTTTTTTTCTCCTATTAGAGTTAGTAGTCCCCTCGCCTAGAGGTTTATGCGATTCAATAGTTGGGTTGCAAGTCGTGTTTTACGCTGATGATAAGTATTATACTGATTACACTAATGATGAATTATCTTTTTTGCTCCATTTGCAGAATTCTTCATATAACATTAGGTATGAGCGCTGACGAGGAGGCCTCTTGATTGAGCCGTTTGTCAATCCGTAATTATATCCCATTGATGAAAAAGGTGTGACTTTGAATGTGAATGATTTGGACCTGTAGTGAAGATGAATGACTGCAGCAGCTGCTGTTACTTTTGAAATTACTTTTGAATGTTACTCAATATGCCTAACTGTATTTGTAATTCTGCTCAAGTGCATTAATTTTAGCATACATAAGTAACATGAACATGAACTACTAAAGCATGAAGGTGTTTATGGTTTTTAATGTTTTTTAGAAGTTTAGGATTGCAATAACTTTAATTCTGTTGACAATCTGCATACAGTGCTCATTTGGTAAAATACATAGATGGAAGTCAATTGCTTTATGGTTAATAACCCCTTTATACACCTTTATCTTCATTATTAAGATTAATACTCTCATTGTTTAATGTTTCATTCTCATTACTTTAGTACTTTATACCTGTTTGAAGTATTGATATTAGAAAAACACGAATGTCATTTTCTACAGAAGTTTGATGAGAACAACCCGAAAGAAATTGGGATTATGTTTTAATGACCAATTTGGGATCTATCTTATTCAGAACTATTTGATGGATTTACACAATTTTTGCTTATAGTCTATAATTTTTTTTCTTGGCTAATTCTTTGATGTGTGATTTACCATCTATTTCCTTAACATATTGAAATACAAATGTAGCTATCTGATCTGAGTTGTGTTTTATACCAATATACCATTAGTAATAAGGTATTCCTTAACCAATATACCATTAGTACTAAGGTATATTGTGTTTTATACTATTTTTTCTGATCTGAGTTGATGCATTACACCAATCATTTTTTATTAGAGATTCATTCAATCAACTTTTTCAGAGATTCAAAACATGGGTAACTTTTTTAGAGATTCATTCATAGTCCGTGTCCTTTCCTGCAGCTGCTAATTTAGTCCCCCAACAACAATTTCGATGGGAGGGGACTGATAGAGACTATGAATATGAGAAGCTTCTAGGTAGAGTGTTTGTGAGGCCTGCACATGTTCTTCGTGAAGGGATAAAGAGAATGGTTTTTGTGATTTATATGGACCTTTGCAAAACGATGCATAGGCAGCCAGAGCATGTCATGACCTTCTTGCCGGATCAATTTTGGGGCAATTTTTGGTTCTTAAATACAGAGTATATTCATCTTTTACTGGATCAGTGTCGGGGGGAAAAGGGAGAGGTAAACATCGGTTATGCATCTTTTCTTCTTCCAATTTTTAATAAGTTTCCAAATATATTATATATTTTAACACACCAAGTATGTTTGATTTTTAGTATTACAAATATAATGAATAGTTGTTTCTTAAACCTCATTTCAGATCAGGGAAACCGAAGCAGATGATGGCTAAGATTGTGCAACTCAGCAAGGAGCAGAGCTTTAGACATTTGCAGCAAGGAGCAGAGCTTTATGAGATGAGATCAGATTGTAGTGAAGTATGATAGTCCAGGGCTTTGTGATGCTATCGGGTGATAGGTAAGCTACCAGAGGTGTTCCAAGTTCATTTAAACGTCAAGCAAGCATTGCCACTGCTACTATATCCTGTAGGTTCCAAATATAAATAAAAATATATTCGCCCCTTTTTATAGGGTACTTTCCAAGTGTCATTATCAATTGAACGACGAATCAAAATAGGTGGCTGTGGGTAGAGTCTCAAGGATTCATTTGTTACTCGATTTGTATATCTAGGTTTCTTTATGTCTTCAATGGTGGGAAAGCGATCACCTAAAATCGAATCAACCTCATTTCGAAGCTTGGACACGACACTAGGTTCCTTGGAAAGAAGGTAAAATGTCCGTGTCAGCATTGCAATAGTTGTTTCATGTCCAGCTATAAGCATTGTCATCAGATCATCACAAAGTTGCTTGCTTGATATATCATCTCCATGTGTCAAAAGAAAGTGGAGAATACTAGGATCAATATCATTCATGTATTCCTCATGAAATTGTAATTCTTCTTCATCAACCATCCTCTTGCATATTGCAATCAGATCATCCAGTGTTCCATTGATCAACTTAAGGGATCTCCCGAAATGGAATTGGTGAAATACTTCGATCTTCTGCTTCTCGTAAGACAGTGTATACAACCTCGACTATCCCAGTATCATTTGGAAATAACGTGGCATATTACTTTACATTAGGCCTATCTTTTAATTCATTGCATGAAATATGTGTGGTTTTCATAATACTTTTTTCGTGTAACATGTGATTTGTGATATTGTGTATAATCAAAATCATTGCCTTTGCAGGCATGCTACCCACTCTACCCCCAAGGGAACACATAGTTGAAGGCCAACATTTGCTATATTTGGAGCTATAGGTTTCTTTCTTTCCCTTTGGGTGACATTTTATACCCATTCTCAATTCATACACTATTATGTTTACACAACTATTCTGTTTTGTCTGAGTAACTTAGGTATATACTTTGTTGAAAATTGAATATGTTATGTGTCAAATGTTTTATGACCTTATTTTACGTATTTGTGAAATGCATATGGAATTCAAATGAGGTATCTTCATTATATTACTTCACTCTTGCGTGATTTTATATCCAATATGCACGATATAAATTGACAAACTAAAATTGGTATCAAAGTATCCATGAATTTTCTTTCAATGTAGAGAATCACTACTCACCAATGCCAACTTTCTACGTAGCACCACTGGAACATCAATACTACCACCGCATATGACATATTTTGATTTGAAGACCTCTCAATAAAGTATATTATGTTTTATATTATTTTTTATGCCCTAAGTTAAGGTAATAACCAATTAATTATGTATGGTTAATTTTTTTTACTGTATTTTAGTTATAGTTATAAAGTAGAATCCTTTTAATAATTTGTATTTTACACTGGTTCAAATTTTCTTATATACTTAATTTTTTTATTTCCTCGAGTTTAATATTAATTCTCCATCCTCAATTCAAAGTTCGATTTTTTCTTCTTTTTCAGGTAAAAGATTGTGCTTTGTGGAATTTACATCGCAGACGTAGTAGGATTTGCAATACTTGATGTCGTCTTCAAGCGAAAACTCACTCGGACCCTTTGAAGAAATTGTTGATCACAAATTTAGTGTACATTGAACTAGATGTTCATTTGATATTTTTTTTCGATTGTATAGTTGTGATGGTATTGTTTTTGTTGGATTATTTTTTTACAAGGTGGATAGTCCGATAAACAGAGAAAATTCTGTCCAATTTTTTAAAAAATATTTATAATTTTACGCCGTAAACAAAATTTTTATATTATAGTGATGTTTCATAATGGTATAATTGTGATCATTATAATGCTTATTCGAGGTCCAGGACAAACTTTTAGTATTGTTGTTGATATTTTTAACATGGTTGATAGTGCTATAAGTAAAGAAAACTCTATCCAAATATAATAAATTGTTTAAATTTTTATTGTAATAAAACTCAACTTAAATTATTTACACATTTCTATAGTCTTTTAAATAAGGGGATATTATGGACATTTTTTTTAAAAATTACACTTTGTTTTGTTGGGGAACGAAATTTTTATCGTTTTACAATTATGCACTTTGAAAATTTTACCCGTTTTATAATAATGTACTTTTGAAAGTTTCGCCGTGCCTTCAGGGACGGGCATACGCTAGTATACATATATATTATGTATTTATGAATATATACATATATATAATATACATTATTCTGTATATATACATATATATAATATAATATACAAAAGAATGTATATTATATATGTATATAGAATATAATATGCATATATATAATATACATTATTCTATATATATATTATGTATATTATATATGTATATATACAGAATATAATATGCATATATATAATATACATTATTCTATATATATATTATGTATACATATATATATTTTGTATATACATAATATAATAATGCTCTTGTGCGGACTAGTCCGCATTTTAAGAATGCGGACCGGACATGTGTCACCTAACGGAGCACCTAGAATTTATCGCTTAAATTATAGGCACACTTTCTCTCTTTCCTGGGCTCACCGCCAGGTGACACATGTCCGGTCCGCATTCTTAAAATGCGGACTAGTCCGCAGAAGAGCAGTTTTGATACATAATATACATTATTATGTATATATTCTGTATATACATAATATACATTATTATGTATACATATTATTCTGTATATAATATATATATATATATATATATATATATATATATATATATATATATATATATATATATATATATATATATATATATATATATATATAATATACATTATTTTGTATATATATTATGTATATATTCTGTATATGTATATATATTCTGTATATATTATGTATATATACATATATATATAATATACATTATTTTGCATATATATTATGTATATATTATGTGTATATAATATATATATTATGTATATATTATGTATATATAATATTCTGTATATATATTATGTATATATATTCTGTATATATATACAGAATAATGTATATACATTATTCTGTATATATATACAGAATATATATACATAATATATATACAGAATATTATATATACATAATATATACATAATATATACCGAATATATATACAGAATAATGTATATTATATATATGTATATATATATGCAGAATATAATATATATATATATATATATAATATGCATATACATAATAATGTATATTATATATATGTATATATGCAGAATATAATATACATATGTATATAATATACATATATATGGAATATATATTATACATATGTATATATGTTGTAAATAATATATATTAAATATAAGGAATATATTAAATATATGAAATATACAAAATATATAAATATAAGGAATATATGAAATATACAAAATTTATGAAATATAAATATATATTAAAATATATGAATTATATAAATTATATAAATGTACGAAATATATAAATGTATGAAATATATATAAATATACGAAATATACGCAATATACATATATGTGCTAAAATATATAAAATATACGAATATATATTAAAATATACGAAATATATATATTTATATATTTATTAATAATATATATTTATATATTTATGAAATATATAGAGTTATAAAAAAATTGTTTTAAGTGATTTGCCACCAAAAGGTGGCAAACAAAAACCTGCCCCCCCCCCCCCCCCCCCACCCCCCCCCCCCCCCCCAAAAAAAAAGAATTGAATTCCACCCTAGGGTAGCAAATTGTGCTTAAGGGGTGTTGTACATAGAAAACAAATTTCAGGACAAATTAAGGCTATCAAACAACCTAAAAGCTGGAAAATACCAGAATTTTCCAACTCTTGGGAATTTGCCTTGGAACTTTTGCGCTATCAAACGGACCCTTAGGTCCCTTGTTGACAATTTTCAAACATTTAAGGAAAATTTACTATTAAGTCCATTTGTTGTGCCAATAGCGTGGACTTATACAATAAGAGAATTAGTGAACCTATGTGTTTAAAAAATTTCAACATTCTTTTAGTGTTTAAAATTTATTTGTGACAGACCTAAGAGTACTTCCCCCTTTTTATGCTATTTAAACATTTTTCAAATAGATTGACCGATTTTTTTTAAATTGAAAAAGAATTCATTGTGAGCTAATTTTTTTTATGGGTCCCATGAAATGTTTAAATACCATAAAAAAGAAGTCTGCCCAAAATTATTTTTTATTCTATTTTTAAGAACAAATGGTCCGCATTGGTGGATCTCATATGTGGTATGTATGAAAGACTCTCCGTATATATATACATGAGAATTTGTTAAACCCATAAAACTTTCAATTATTGTTACAATGCACACCAAACTTAACCAAAGCAGTTAAGTTACCACAAACCCAACCAAATTTGAATCATCAGTGTGAAAATCAAGCAAATCAATTCGAGACCTAAAGAATATATAAAATCAATATATAAGGAATGATTGGTTGTTTGTTCTTGCCTCAAGTCTAAATCTGAACCATTCAGACTTAAGATGTACCAAATATTCTTTGTTTTTTTAATGGTCATTTTGGCTTAACCCCCAATTTTTAATGCATAATTTGACTTAACCCATTGTTTTAATAATTCTTTGACTTTGCCCTTAACATAGGGGGTTAAGTCTAGTTTACATTATAAATAGGGGGCAAAGTCAGATAAATATTTTAACTTAACCCCCTATTTTTATTCGATATTTTGAGATAACCCCGCAGGGTTGGGGGTTATATAAAAAATATTAGCAAAGTGGGCGTCAAGTCAGATACCACATTAAAAACTAGGGGTTTAGCTAAAAAGCCCTTTTTAAAAAACGAATAAGAGACTAGCGGCTATATTTTCCTCTAAATAACCTCCGAGTTTGAACTTTGAACCCGAATTTGTCCAAGAACATCCATTCAGACACACAAGCAAACAAATCTTTTAAATTCACACTTCAGCTTCAGATGAAAAACAAATGCACAAAAGATTAAATAACCACCCATAAGGGTCGTTTGTTTTTGGCACATAAGTCAAAATCTTAACCATTCAAACTTTAGAGGTACTAAATTGTGTTCGTTTTTTTTTAAATTAAACGGGTACCACTATATTTGACTTTGAATGGTTAAGAGGTAAAATTAACCATTCAGACTTTAGAGACTTTAGAGGTACTAAATTTTGTTTTTTTTAATTAAGAGGCCAACCACTATAGGAGATAGTTAAGACGTAAAATTAACTCCGAATCTAAACTTTGAACCTGAATCTATCTAAATACATCCATTTGGAGGTTCAAACATAAAAACAAACAATCAAAATTTTCATATTTAGATTTCAGACTTCAAATTCAATTACAAAACAAATGTATAACAAATTTGAAAGTTGATATAGAAATTTCGGTAGAACAATCATAATGAGGCCGAACAAACGCATGAAATAAATTTAAAAATAACACAACTATAATGACCCGATTTCAAAACCCTGAAATTTCAATAAATTCCAATGCGGTCAAATGAAAATGAAGGGTTACTCAAACATTCTCATCATCCAAACCAATTTAAAATCCTAAGAATTGGATATGGAGTTACAGTTGTGGTCCAATCCAGTTGCTGTTGATCCATTCAAAATTAGGCTTAATAAGATGTGTAAGTTTTATATGTTTATATATTTCCCAAAGAGAATGCAACGTAATAATTGAAAAAAAAGTCTCCCCTCAAAAGGGTTGTAAACTACCGAGCTATTTTTTAACGGCTCGAGAACGACTCGATTAAAGCTCGAGCTCGGATCGTTTGTTAAGAAAATAAATCTAGCTTAAACACAATTTTGAGCTCGCTTAAAAAATTGAAATTGTTGGGCGCATCTCGTGCTCCGGTTTTAAAGCATGAACGAGCTCGATTAGGGCTCTTAAAATCGAGTTTCTTGAGCTCTGACCGTGTTCGGCTCGTTCATTTAGTTAATGAACCGATCTCTAACCTAATTTCGATCTCGTTTGATAAACGAGCTTAGCTAATCTTAGCTCGAACTCGGTCCGGTTCATTTGCAGCGCTATTTACAAGATAGTAGGATATGAAATAATAGTCTTAATTAGGGCTCACCAGTAAAATAAATGAGACAAGCTTAAATAGGCTATGACGAACCAACCCCTGCCCGACAGCCCCGATTATACCCTCTTTCCCTCTCCGCCACCCCAAAACCCTTCTCCTACTCGTGGGCTGCCACCTGAACCAAATCTTAGTCCCTACACAAAAAAAAAATTACATCTCCACCCCGATTAACTCCCGAGGCTCAATTCAAGATCACCGGCGACTAGTCCAAGATTGGTTCCTTCACCCAATCATTATTCCTCCCCCAATCCTCAAATCGAGTCAAATCAACGGTAAAAATTCCCATCACAAGTCGATTGATGGATCTGAAGATAGAAAGTACGAAATTGGAATGTGCATTAGGTATTTTTTTTATATTTTTGTCGAGGATGTTTGGGGGACTCGCAAGCATTTTCACGAGCAATACACATTTGGTATGGGAGATTTCTTCCCATCTTTAGGAATGGGGTTGAAGTGACGATTGGAGGTGATGTGTTCGGTGGTGGGTTTATGGAACTATTTTTGGTGACATTTGATATGTGCTCGGAGGAAATTCTCCACGACGTAACATTGAGTGGGCTCATCACGCGAATCTCACGTCAAGATTTTGTTAGTCGGCCACATTTGGATTGTGTTCCTATCCTCCTGAGATTTCCTGCACGCTAGTACAAGGGGCATTTCTAAGGATGTCTCTTCTTCAATTTGAGGAGCTCTTTGATGGGCGCCTTACTTTCTTACCATCCATTTATTACGCTCGAGGACAAGCTTTTTGAAGTCGGGGAGAGTGATGGAAATAAGACATTTTTAGGGTTTTATTAGTCATTTTATTCTCTTTTTTATTTTCTTTCATTTTATTATTGTGTTTTCCTTTATTTTTTTTGTTATTGTATTAAGAGGTAAGGAGTAGTAATGGCATTTTTGTAATTAGTGCCTTAGGTTGGAGCCTAAGCTACTCACCCCTTTAAATACGCACTTGTAAGCCTCAGTTGAGGTAGACTTAAATTTTGAAATAGAAAAGAGTGTTTTTATCCCTAAAGTGTGGCTTAGATAATTTTAGGTGACTTTTGATGCGTGGTTTTACGTCAAATTGGTATCAGAGCGGGTGAAGCACCATAGTGGTATTAGTGTATCGGTGTATCAGAGTAGGTCGACGAAGCAATGTCGCTCGATCATTATCAAACGGACTGCAATATTTTTATGTCCGTGAGGATCCCACCAAAGAGACTTTAACTTTTAATAGGCCATGAACTAGATCATAATCTAATGGAAATAGGTCATTTTAAGGGTTTTATTAGTCATTTTATTCTCTTTTGTATTTTCTTTAATTTTATTATTGTATTTTCCTTTATTTTTTTGTTATTGTATTTAGAGGTAAGGAGTAGTAATGGTATTTTTATAATTAGTGCCATAACTTGGAGTCTAAGGTACTCCTCCCCTTTAAATACCCACTTGTAAGCCTTATTACTGACTTGAATTTTGAAAGAGAAACGAGTGTTTCTCTCTCTAAAGTGGTGTTTAGATAATTTTAGGAGCCTTTTGATGGGTGGTTTTACCTCAGAATCATTCTCAACGAGTCCATAAGAAGTGTTCCCATTTTTTTTCATCACATCCGAGTAGAGACCAAAGATCTTGAGCGATCGATCTGGAGAGTGAACCGGGGCCCCCGACAGTTCGGTCCACAAAAAATGAACCTCCACGCTCGCGGGTTTCAACTTCGCATAACTTTCCACCCTGCGGTCCGATCGGGGCCCATTTATTTTCAAATCGGATGTTTTTCATAGCCCGTGGCACCGACAAACTGCCTCAGGCAGTTTGGCCACCCCGATTTTCCCAAACGGGGCTCCGTTAACGCAGAACAACTCAAAAGATAAAGAAGTGTCATTAATTTCTACATGCTTGTTCCAAGTACCATTTGTACAAATAAGAAACCCCTTCGTTATGTGATTTCTTATTCATATTGATAGATACAGGATCTACAGGGAAATCATCACATCCCGGGTCTGATGAAACAGTATGAATTGAGACAGTATTTTGTAAATACATTATTATCTTGACTATATTAGCCATTTCTTTATTTTTCAATCACCTGGAAGGGACAAAGGAAAGATCTTGTTGTTTCAGCCCGATCCAAGGGTCTTTCGTGGTTCAAAAATGCCAAATGTCATCTGAATCATCATTTGTCAGGACTCTTCGGCGTAAGTTCCTTAGCTTCGACAAGGCATTCAGTAAATGTCACTATTCCTGGATCCAGAGGGCAGTACGTTCGATGAAAAAAAAATTAGATGTATTACCGCATCCCCCAGGGTTAGGCCCAGTTTTTAAAGGCCAATGGAATCTTTATGATCAAAATCCCAATTCATTAAAAAGTATCATTATATATTATTTTGGAGTTCTAGAATAGTAATTTGGCATGCATTTAATCGTACCCTTTTCTTAATTGATAGCACATATCCGATGATTAGGGAGGAAAATAAGGCACACCAAACTGAGCTTGGCTTGTATATGTTAACGAGCATAAAAATATGTTCATGATAGGTTCATTTATCTTATGACACGTGCTTGAGTGAGCTACTAAGCAAAAGAATATGACCCATGCTTGAGTCAGTTGGTTATTTTACACTAATTTAGTATGTATATCGGTGGTCGTATCGAATCCATGCCGAGATAAATAAAATAACGAACATTAATTTTTTTTAAGCTTGTCTTATTTATTTCATGAACTTGTCTCGAACGACCACTAGCGCTTTGGTTCATTTTACTGGAGAGCCCTAATTATGACTATAAATCCATATCCTACTATCTTGTAGGTAGTGATACAAACGAGCCTAGCCAAGTTAGAGCTGAGCTTAGCTAAGCTCATTTATTAGACGAGCTCAAAATTATGTCCCAGCTCGGTTCATTTACTATATGAATGAGCCGAACACGATATGAGTTTGAACAACTAAGTTTTAAGAGCCCTAATCGAGCTCGTTTATGCCTTAAAACCCGAGCACGAGCCGCGCCCAATGATTTCAATTTTTTAAACGAGATCAAAATCGTGTTCATGCTCGATTCGTTTGCTTAACAAACGAAGCGAACTTGAGCTTTAATCGAGTCGTTCTCGAGCCATTCACTTATAGGTTGGTTCGTTTGTAACCCTACTTACGTGTGACTTTTTTTCAATTGTTACGTGGAATTATCTTTGGTAAATATATAAACATATAAAACTTCCACATCTTATTCGCCCAATTTTGAATCAATCAACAAAAGATGGATTGGATCACAACTGTAACTCCATATCCTAATTTTAGGGTTTTAAATTGGAACATTAAAGTTTAAGATGATGAGATTGTTTGAGTAACCCATCATTATCATTTCTTCGCATTGGAATTCATTGAAATTTTAGGGTTTTGAAATCGGACCTTTGTAGTAGTGTTAATTTTAAATTTACTTCATGCGTTTATTCAGCCTCATTATGATTGTTCTGCTGCAATTTCAAGCTCAACTTTCAAATCTATTGTGCATTTGTTTTGTAATTGAATTTGAAGTCTGAAATCTGAATCTAAAAATTTTAACTGTTTATTTTTATGTCTGAACCTCCAAAGGGATGTATTTATATGGATTCAGGTACAAAGTTTAGATTCAAAGTTAATTTTACGTCTTAACGATCTCCTATAGTGGTTGGCCTCTTAATTAAAAACACAAATTAATACCTCTAAAGTCTCAAAAGTCTGAATGGTTAATTTTACCTCGTAACCATTCCGAGTCAAATATATCAGTATCCTCTTAATTTAAAAAAAACGAACACTATTTAGTGCCTCTAAATTCTGAATGGTTCAGATTTAGACTTACGTACCAAAAACAAAAAACCCCGATGGGTGGTTATTTCATCTCTTATGCATTCGTTTTTCATCTAAAGCTGAAGTGCGAATCTAAAAAATTTGTCTACTTGTGTGTGTATAAATGGATGAATTTAGATAAATTCAGGTTCAAAGTTCAGACTCAGAGGTTATTTAGAGGTAAATATAGCCGCTAGTCTCTTAATCATTTTGAAAAATGGCTTTTTAGCTAAACCCCTAGTTTTTATTGTCTTATTTGACTTGACCCCCACTTTGCTAATCTCTTTGATATAACCCCCAGCACTGAGGGGTTATCTCAAAATATCAAATAAAAATAGGGGGTTAAGTCAAAATATTTAGTTGCCTTCGGCCACTATTTATAATGTCAAACTAGACTTAACCCCCTATGTTGGGGGCAAAGTCAAAGAATTGTGAAAAGATGGGGTGAAGTCAAATTATGCATTAAAAATTGGGGGTTAAGTCAAAATGACCATTAAGAAACATATAATAGTTGGTACTTTTTAACTCTAAATGGTTCAGATTACACTTCCGAAAAAAATAAATTTGAACTATAATTTCCGTCTGCTTATCTGCGACTTCTCCAAATGAAGAATTAGAATGAGACTTATCCTAATACACCCTTGAACCTGTTCAATCCAATCGGGCCTATCTTATCTGGTTCATCAAACAAGGCTTTCGAGAAAAGATAATGGAAACCCAAATACTAGGCGAGGAATTTAAGAGAAGGGAAATTGGTATCATTAATGTATAAATGTTACAAGAAGAAACACTACGTAAAAGACAAGAGTGTGGTAATAGAAATATTTTAAAAACCAAAGTTAAAAAATAACATGCAAAAAATATTACTAGCTAAGAAAACCAGGTGTTACAATAAAGTCCATGCTCTAGTAGCTATGATTAGATACCAATGGCATAGATCCTATGCTAGAAACTTCATACACAAAACAATAGCCAATAAAAAACAAATGAAATAAGAAATGAAATGAAAATCACACTCTAAAACATTACTTTGAAAGCTTACTTATACTTTGGGAACCAATAGTTTTTCAGGGCCCCAAAGCTACGGCTAATATGGCGTCAATCTCTACCATCTACATGCAAACCCTCATCAAGAATGAAGAGATAAATGGAGGAGCCCATCGCCCATTTTCGGTAACCACCCTAAAGAAGAAGAATATTCAGAGGAAGTCACCTCCCATGGCACTGAGGTTGCATCTAGTGATGAGAAATGAGAACTCGAGAAACTAGCGATGAGCAATAAGGGTTGATGACGGTTTTACTCTGGCGAGATCCCTAATGAGAATCAAAAAGGAAATAGGTGTATCGACAATTGTTTTGTCCGAGCACAAAAATGGCTTGGGAACCCTAAAGGAGATGATGTTCTTTAACTACAAGAGTTATTTATTTGACTGAAGAGATTTTGTTAGGTCATAACATTTGTTTGGCTGAAGAGTTTTTCTTATGCCATAAATATTTTTTCCGGTTTATGAAAAATGAGGGGATATTTATTTGTTTAACAAAAAAGACGTGGGTTTGACTCTCAATTAAAAGGGTATAACAAATAGGATCATGCAACTGGGATGTGCCTACTTTGAGACCAATTACTCCAGAAAATCATTTGATTTTGATTATAATGGACTAGAAATTGATTTTTGCGGTTTGAAGTCTTATGAATTTGATCCAAAAATCCAAATGGAGTAGAAAACTTTATTTGGTCCCTGAAAATTAATGGTGATTTTATGCCAAAATTGAAGTTAAAAAAATAATAATATTTACGAATTTGGCACGAGTGTTTTCAATTGCCCCAAACCCTCATAGATGAGCTTTTTCGGAAGGGAGTATGATGTATACATATGTTGTGTGGCCCCAAAGGAATTTTTGAATTTTTGGAAAATAAAAATGTGACCTTCTATTTTTATAATTATTATTTAGTTGTTATTAATTAGGATATTAGTTTGGTATATTTACTGCTCGTTGATAACTACTAGGAATGTATTTTATTACACAGTTACCAATTATAATGTGTTTCCTTATTTTAACTTCCACGGTAAACCGAAGCTCAGCCCCTTATAAATGGAGGCTATGTGAAATTTGAACAAGCAAGTTGTGAGACCATCGAGACGATTCAAGTTCGCAATGAGCATTGGGAATGTGCAAGTGTGGTCAAGAATTACTGATCTAATGCCACTTCCATAACTCCATCAAGTGATATAAAGAGTGTCGTTTACTCCTGGTTTAGTGTTGGGAGGACTTCATGAGACAGAGGTGATGCCTAATCTCATAGTGATTGAGAGGGCAAGCATTTAGCAATTTTTGGAAACTTGTCACCGAGTATATGACAAGTGATAACTTCTTCAGCCCCCGTCATTTTTGCATACAACGAAAATTTCCTTTGCTAACCAATCAAACATTTTAATGAGTCGCCAGTGTCCTCAGAGGGACCTTTATGGACACCCGGTTCTCTCATGATTTATTTTCAACCTTCGAGGAGGATGGTTAAATTACCCATACATGATTTAGAGACTTGGAGGTTTTTAATATCTTCGATTTTATCCCATCTCGAAGAGGCGTCCACAAGGATCAGCAATGAATATTTCTTCGATAGCTTCATCGTGGATGGATGTATCACTCGGACCAAGTTTTGAGATGTTTGATATCGAAGTCTTCTTTCTCATCTTCGGGGAAGATGGGTTTAAAGTATGTATTAGAGACTTCTTCGATATTTTTGTTAAGATTAGTTAGATGACCGTGACACACTTGCGAGAGGTAGGACATATTGTGTTGCTGACTTCTTACCATTTAACAAACAGAAGATTTATGATATTGGTGAGTTTTGAGTTGAGTTATGCTGATTTCATTGAACCCGGATACATGTTCCATTCAAGATTCATTTAATTCCCCATCAGTTATTGAACTTCAGTACCTAGTTTGAGGCATTTTGGGTGATTCAACCCTCGCCTAGCATTGTTGACCCCCTTCGATGAGCTAGTGTGTCGGTTCTTGTCATGATAAGCTCTAGTGGCCATGTTTGGGATATTTGATTACTCTCTCTCACCTTTCAATTGGGAAGAACGATGGTGATTGTGTGATGTTGACGATGATATGTACATGGGATCTTGAGGGCACAATTGTAATATGTTTATTGGTATGTTTTTTTTCTGTATCTTTTAGGTTATTTCCCTATTCATAATGTTAGACATAAGGTAATATTCCCTAGGAATGTTCCCACTCTAGTCACTTTACGTTTTTAAATCCTAGTACATAGGGTAACCATTATAATCCTATTCAGAATGTTAGACATAGGGTAACCATTGTAATCCTAGTACTTTTAAAAGATGAATTAATGAGAGAAATACTTATTTTAAAAATGTTGTTATTTTAATTAGTTTTCGCTGCAATTACATCACTATAGCTGAACAATAGAATCTGATAAGTGTGTCACACACTTAAAGAAGATACGCACTAGCTTGAAAGTTTGAGCTCAAGTTGTTATTTTTTTTGTGCCATTCCATATCACCTCAATTATTTTTGAGTGAGGCTCGCTCAATTCTTTCATGTAAACCCTGATTTCATCACCAGATTTAGTTCCGAAGAAAGGATCACAGTCTAGTGTCAAACAAGGCACCAACATATAGAAAGCCACCACAAAGTTCATTTTGGAGAGACGGAGTGTGCTCACTGTTTCTTCACACCCAAAGTCGCCACCACCACCACCACTCTGGACATCACCCCCAATTTACCACCCAGTCTTCGCTGCCCCCTTACCAAAAGCCTTACAAACTAAAAAAAATAACCAGTAGCCCTAAGTTACGATTATGAAGAAGAAGATGAAGGGGAAAATTGTAAAACCCCACACACTATTCGTTGCATCCACCAAAAACAATAGTGCTCAAAGCCAACCTGTAAGATGTCGTCATCGTGGTCAGACTCAATAGCAATAAAAAATTGAAGGTAGCATCTTTCAACTGGACTTCGCATCATACCGTTGCACAATAGCCCTAAGAGCTTTGATATTATTCCTTACAGCCCCTTGAGGATCTTTGATCTAGGATGACAATCACATCGTCAAATCCAGATAAGGGAGGAGAGATAACTATTCAAGAGTTTCACCGCATTCAAACCGTTGTCGATAAAAGAGGACAAACGTGGATGTGAGGTTCGAATCGGGGCATATTGGCAAGGTCAGATCATCATAGTTTGTCATCGCTGAAAAAACAAAGTAGCTTGGGTTCAATGAGAGTTATTGACGGGTACACAAGTTACAACACATATCAAAGGACTGTTAGGTTTTCCATGAGGCTTTGTTTGGGAAAGAAGCTAAGTCCAAATTGGGGTGGGATGGGTTTGTCACTTTTAAGACTAAAATGGCCTCATGTTGATGTGCCCAGTCTTGTAGGTTGACATGACTTGTACCCAACAAATATTATTTACAAGAATTAGACCTAGGTTAGTGAGGCAAATGAGACTCCAAGATTTTTCTCTCTAAAACCCAAATAAATATAGGTTGCAAATTTGTGCAGCCCGAGACCCACTATTATCATCTTTTGAATTTGTGGATGAACTCTTTAAAGAGTGTGGGTTCGATGAATTGAAAATAAGTGGTCCAATTTGAAATATTCATTATTCGTATTCTTTTATTTTTGTATTTTTATTTTTGTTTTCAGTAGTAGTTAATGAAATAAATTTAAAGGGTAAAATTAGTTTTTTCATGAGGAACGCTACACATCAGTGACATCACCCATGACTTCACTAATGCTAGAATTTTCAAATATATATAGATTAGCACATTCTAAGGAATATTCCCACTTTGTCCTATATATTTAATCATTCCCCTTTAGGGTTATTCAATTACTAAATTTGTTAAGAGTTTATGCTTAAGTTTTTTTTTCTTTTTGGTGCATTGTGATGTCATGTCACCTCTCTTGGTTCTCCATCTCACTATTCACACTATCCACAATAGCATTCTCCCACAAATTCGGTGCTTGCACTTGCAATTGTCTATCAACAATATATGGTAATCCTTCTCATGACAAGATCTGCGGTCTCTAAACATGGAAACACAAGTTATATGGGAAAGGGCTCTACAACCCACATTTCTAATCCAAACAGACGTAAAACCAATAAAATAAGCTAATATGAACCGAATCTTGCACTAAATTTTTGAGTTCATCTAACTGAGGGTATGATCATCACCAAAACAGATGATTTCAGTGAATCTATTTCACTTTAAACTTTGAACTACCACCACATTCTAGTTCGTACATTTTGTCACACTGATGCTGTAGCAAAACCACTGACGCTATCTTAACACCATCCAAATTTATCTTGAGCTAACTAACCTGATGATCCACCCTAGTAGAACACCAATCCTCCAAACTGTAATACGATCCACAAAAGTTACAATATCGTGTGTCAATAATCTATAGCAGAGGTTAAGTCAGCTGTGACCAGTGTGTGCTAGGTTTTATACGGGACTCCTACATCCAGTAGTTTAATGACTATCTAAAGAATAAGATGGGGCATGCCAAATTTTAATTTGGACTCATTTCTAGAGACTAAACTTCTTTTTAATCGGAATCTTTAGAAATTACTCTTTGTTCAGTCCACCACTTTGCTTGCTGGACTCTTCAACTATTTGACAAAAGACGAGGCATTTAGGAGTGGGGGTTACAATGTGAGTGTTAATGTGGTATAAGAGGTTGGAGATAGTTATTGTTCAATAATTCTAAATATTGTTTTGATAATGAAGCATATTTCCTTTTCATCGAGTATAAGATGATTGATCAAAATGGAAGAGGACGAAACAAACAGCTCTGGACGTCAAGGTGAGGGAGGCCTTTGGCAGTCAGGATAGGTGGGGAGATTATGAACATATGCAAATATTTTGACGAAACAATAAAATATTTTGATAGCAGTGATTTTATAATTTGAAAACTGAATAAACAAATAGGAGACCTCACAGCAGGTGCCACTGCATCTCCGTTATTTTTTTTAATTAAGAGCCCAACCGCTACAGGAGATCGTTAGGACGTAAAATTAATTCTGAATCTAAACTTTGTACCTTAATCTATCTAAATACATCCATTTGGAGGTTCAAACATAAAAATAAATAATTAAATATTTCAGATTTAGATTTCAGACTTCAAATTCAATTACAAAGCAAATGCACAACAAATTTGAAAGTTGAGCTTGAAATTCCGGTAAAACAATACTAATGAGGCTGAACAAGCGCATGAAATAAATTTAATAATAACATTACTACAATTACCCGATTTAAAACCTTAAATTTACAAAAATTCCAATGCGAAGAAATGAAAATGATGGGTTACTCAAACAATCTCATCATCCTAAACTCTAATGTACCAATTTAAAACCCTAAGATTTGGATATGGAGTTAGAGTTGTGATCCAATCCATCTTTTGTTGATCGGTTCAAAATTGGGCGAATAAGATGTGATAACCCGAATATGATTACGATAAACCATGTTTAAATCATGATTATCATATGGGATGATGATAATGTGTTATTAGAATATATAATGTTAAGTTATTCTGTTTAGTCTAATCCTACCATCATAACTTATGAAATATTGAATTAGTCACAAACACAAATTTGTGAAGTCTTCGGTAGGAATGTTCGGGTTGGAGGCTAGTTTTGACCCTTATAATGTGACAATTGACTTAAGGTCAAAGCTATATAATTGTATACATGTGAGTTATGGTTGTAACACAACAAACGGTGTGTTGAACGGAGGTCCGAGCGAGAAGTTATGCTGGAATTACGAAGCAGGGGCAAATTTGTCCATTCGTTAAATGATATTTCGTCTTATTAGGCTAACAAATGGTGGATTTTGATTGGTGGAGGAAGGAGGTGGGGTTTTGCCGACTTTGAAGGCTTTAAATAAGCTATCCCTTTAGCATATTTCAGCCATTAAATATTTTGGCTTGAGAGGAAGAGAGAATTGGAAGGTTAAGAAGAGAAAGGTGAGGAAATATGGGAGAAAAATCCGTGGGAAATTACGGAAGTGTCCACAAGGTAATTCCATAGGTAAATCTTGTTAATTTTCTTGTGTGACTGATTGAAAAAGTATAAATCATAGATTGTTTATGGAACTTTCATGGATTGGTTTATATGTATGAATAGATGCGAGTTTAAGCAGAGTGGAACGTGTAAATTATGTATATTGTTTCGATTGGAAATCTTGTGTGTTAAAACTCCTATAACTTTTTGTATATTGATTGGAATTGAATAATTCCAGTTGTATATGAAAATAGACTCATATATGTATAACATATCCAAAAAATATGTGAAAATACCAAGAAATGAATCTTTGGTGATACTTTGAAGTTCATGTATCAAATCTGCCCAAAGAGTGAAAGTATGCCCGCCATGTGTTCGATGTTTTGCTTGACATAGCAAATGAACTTTAAAAATTATGAAACTTTAATTTTGTATTGTTCCATATGTTTATGGATGTTGGGTGAAATATCAAAGGAATTTATGTTGCAGAAAAATTATGAAAATTCTTTGAAGTTGACTGAACAATAAAAGAGTCTATAGGGTAGATTTGATTTCTAATAAAGAAATGGAAACATCTTGCTCTAGAAAACTTGAAATGATGTGTTGTCTTCTATGTTGGGAACCTTATATGATAATGATTGGATTATCAATAAGAAATTAAGGAATGTTTGGGCTATGGATTGGATATGTTAAATATTTTAACATAAAATTGGATGAGACTTCATTTGTGATAAATGATTAGAATGGGATGATATGATGCTTATGAATTCGATTAAGGTTAAGTTATTATTTGGACTGTTAATAACATTATGATAATACTAATATTTTAAGACTTTACATGTGAAAGGGTAGAAGAACCGGTTGAATAAGTGCCAGACAAAGGCAAGGGGAAAAACACATGAAGTGGCCAAGGTGAGTGTACTCACTGTTAAGATGTATTTATACATGTTTATGAATTGGATATGATGTGTGTGGTTACTGACTTGAATATGGATATGGTTATTAAGTTGAATATATATATGATATGTGGCACTTATTGAGTTGACTATAGATATGATATGTGATACTTACTGAGTTGGATATGGATATGATATGTGTAGTCACTGAGTTGAATATGGATATGATGTGTGTGGTACCTAACTTGAATATGGATATCGTTATTGAGTTGAATATATATATATATATATATGATATGTGGAACTTATTGAGTTGACTATAGATATGATATGTGATACTTACTGAGTTGGATATGGATATGATATGTGTACTTACTGAATTAGATATGGATATGGCTACTGAGTTGATTATAGATTTGATATGTTGTACCTACTGGGTTGAATATGAATATGATATGAGTGGTTATTGAGTTGAATATAGATATAATATGTGTAGTTCCCGAGTTGAATATAAATATGATATGTGTGGTTACTGAATTGGATATGGATATGGTTACTGAGTTGATTATAGATATGATATGTTGTGTTTACTGAGTTGATCATAGATATGATATGTGGTAATTCCTGAGTTGAATATGGATATGATATGTGTAGTTACTGAGTTGAATAGGGACATGGTTACCTTGTTGATTATAAATAGGATATGTGGTCCTTACTGAGTTGAATATGGATATGATATGTGTAGTCATCGAGTTGAGTATGGAAATGAAATGTGTGGTTACTGAGTTGATTATAGATATGATATGATATGATATGTGTTGTTAGTGAGTTGATTATGGATATGATATGTATAATTATTAAGTTGATTATGGGTATGATATGTATGTGTTATAAAGAGATGTTATGGCTTATTATAGCCAGGAGATGTTATGGCTTATCAACAGCCAAGAGATGTTATGGCTTATTATAGCCAGGAGATGTTATGGCTTATTATAGCCAAGAGATGTTATGGATTATTATAGTCAAGAGATGTTATGGCTTATTATAGCCAAGAGATGTTATGGCTTATTATAGCCAGGAGATGTTATGGCTTATTATAGCCAAGAGATGTTATGGTTTATTATAGCCTGGAGATGTTATGGCTTATTATAGCCAAGAGATGTTATGGCTTATTATAGCCAAGAGATGTTATGGCTTATTATAGCCAGGAGATGTTATGGCTTATTATAGCCAAGAGATGTTATGTCTTATTATAACCTGGAGTTGTTATGGCTTATTATAGCCAAGAGATGTTATGGCTTATTATAGGCAAGAGACGTTATGGCTTATTATAGCCAAGAGATGTTATGGCTTATTATAGCCAAGAGATGTTATAGGTTATCAACAGCCAAGAGATGTTATTACTTATTAACAACCAAGGTATGGTGAGATATTTTATATTGTTACATAGATACGATTTATTGCATTTAATTTTTATGCAATAGTGTAGTAGTGATGCATTTGCTGAGCTATTTTGCTCATGGTTCCTATGTTTATGTTTTTCAGGTATTGTGATCTCACTGCCAAATCTAGGAGTTCGGTGGGGTTAGCAAGGGGATGCGTAAAATCATAATTTGGTCAAACGTAAATGGGGTAATTTAAGACTACTTATCTTTTCTGTAAGTTTGAATAAGCATAATTACCTTAAAATTTTGAAAGGCTTTTGGTTTCGTTGATTCATGTTAATAATTGAGTATAGATACTTGTGTTTATGGTTTGGATAAGGTAATTATGATGTGACTCACTTTGACCTTCAAAATTAATTATAAGTAACTGAGTTGGGGTGTGTCATAAGATGTGGAAGTTGTATTTGTTTATATATTTACTAAAGAGAATTCCACGTAACAAATGAAAAAAAAGTCTCTCATAAGTAGGGTTGCAAACGAACCGAGCTGTATGTGAACGACTCGAGAAGGACTTGATTAAAGCTCGAGCTTGACTCATTTGTTAAGCAAACAAATCGAGCTTCAACACAATTTTGAGCTCGTTTAAAAAATTGAAATTGTTGGGCACAACTCAAGTTCGAGTTTTAAGGCATAAACGAACTCGATTAGGGCTGTTAAAATCGAGTTGCTCTATCTTGGATCATGTTAGTCTCATTCGTTTAGTTAATGAACCAAGCTCGAACATAATTTCGAGCTCGTCTAATAAACGAGCTTAGCTAAGCTCAGCTCGTACTCGGGCCGGTTTGTTTTGCAGTGCTACCTAAAAGATAGTAGGATATGGAATGATAGTCATAATTAGGGCTCTCCAGTAAAATGAACCAAAGCACGCGTGCTCGTTCGAGACAAGTTCATAAAATTAATAAGACAAGCTTAAACAAAATTTAAAGTTGGTTACTTTATTTAGCTCGTCGTGGATTCGATAAGACCACCGATATACATACTAAATTAGTGTAAAATAACCAACTGACTTGAGCGCATGTCATATTCGTTTGCCTAAAAGCTCACTCGATCTCGGGTCATAAGATAAATGAACCTAGAATGAACATATTTTTATGCCGATTAACATTTACAAGCCAAGATCGGTTCCGAGTGCCTTATTTCCTCCTTAGTCATCGGATATGTGTCTATCAATTAAGAAAAGGGTACAAATAAATACACGCCAAATTACTATTCTAGCACTCCAAAATAATATGTAATGACACTTTTGAATGAATTGGTATTTTGAGCATAAAGATTCCATTGGCCTTTAAAAATTGGGCCTAACCCTTAGGGATACGATAATACATCTATTTTTTTCATCAAACGTACTTCCTTATGGATCCAAGAATAGTGACATGTACTAAATGCCTTGTCCCTGCCAAGGAACTTACGCCAAAGAGTCCTGACAAATGATGTTTCAGACGAGATTTGACATTTTTGAACCACGAAAACCCTTGGATCGGGCTGAAATAACAAGATCTTTCATTTGTCCCATCCAGGCGATCAAAAATTAAAGAAATGGTTAATATATTCAAGATAATTACGTACTTACAAAATAACGTCTCAGTTCATCCCATTTCATCAGATCTGGGATGTGAGAATTGTCCTATAGATCCTATATCTATCAATATGAATAAGAAATCATGTAATGAAGGGATTCTTATTTGTACAAATGGTACTTGGAATGAGCATGTAGAAATTAATGATACTTCTTTATCTTTTGAGTTATTCTGCCGAATCGATTGCTCAAGACGTTTGGTCTCTACCCGGACCTAATGAAAAAAATGGGATCACTTCTTATGGATTCGTTGAGAATGATTCTGAGGTAAAACCACCCGTCAAAAGGCTCCTAAAATTAACAGCACTTTAGAGAGAGAAACACTTTTTTCTCTTTCAAAATTCAAGATAGTAATAAGGCTTACAAGTGGGTATTTAAAAGGGAGGAGTAGCTTAGGCTCCAAGTTAAGGTACTAATTACAACAATGCCATTACTACTCCTTACCTCTAAATACAATAATAAACAAATAAAGGAAAATACAGTAATAAAATGAAAGAAAATAAAAAAGAGAATAAACTGACTAATAAAACCCTAAAAATGACCTATTTCTATCAGATTTTGATCTAGTTCATGGCCTGTTAAAAGTTGAAGGCGCTTTGGTGGGATCCTCATATAAGATCCACCAATGCGGACCATTTTCTTAAAAATATAGTATAAAGAATAATTTTGGGCGGACTTCTTTTTTATGGTATTTAAACATTTCATGGGAATCATAAAAAAATCAGCTCACAATGAATTCTTTTGCTATTTTTAAAAAATTGTTCAATCTATTACAAAAATGTTTAAATAGCATAAAAAGGGAAAGTACTCTTAGGTCCCTCACAAACAAATTTTAAACACTAAAGGAATATTGAAATTTTTTAAACACTTAGGTCCACTAATTCTCTTATTGTAGAAGTCCATGCTATTAGCAAAACGAATGGACTTAATAGTAAATTGTACTTAAATGTTTAAAAATTGTACCTACCTAGAAATTTCCCTATATATTCCCTCCGTCCCAAATTAAAAGGCTTTATTCTTTTTTTTTTGTATAGATTAAGGATATTAACACTTGTTTACTATTGTGAAATTTGGTTCATTTATTAGGTCCAAAAAATGAACCTGGACTATTAATTTGGGACAACCCAAAAAAGGAATAGCGGACTCTTAACTTGGGACAGAGGACGTATATCTCTCTGTCTCTCTTTATATATATATATGTAGTGCATACACTTACATTATCGTTGCTTAGGTTTGAAATGGACTTTTTTTACTGTTTTGATTTATTTTGTATTTTAGATCTGAATTGATTACTCTTGTTATCCAGTTTATGGTGGTTCTGAGTTCTCATGGACAAACTTCACATCTTTTTATAATTCATGAATTTATATTGATTATCTTAATGCTATTATTGTTGCGTGATAGTCTATTACAATGATTTTCTGCTAGTAGATATTGCTAGGGAATGTGCATACACTTATAGTACAATTTTGAATGTTGTTATTGTTTTGATTGTTGATTTTTTTTGTACTTGGATGTTGAAATGGAATTTTCTAGAGAATGTGCATACGCTTAAATTACTATTTCTAGAGAATGCGTGAATACTTTTATGACTGTGGTTCATAGCAGATCACAGCATGTCCGATTATTTATCAACTTGTATATACAAGCACTTTTTTTAAGAAGTTTCAATGACTATGTCCCAGGTAATATATAGTATATAGTATCCTATAATTCATGAATTTATATTGATTGACTTAATGCTATTATTGTTGCATGATAGTCGATTACAATGATTTTGTGCTAGTAGATATTGCAAGGGAATGTGGATACACTTATAGTACTGTTTTGAATACTATTGCTATTTTGATTGTTGATTTCTTTTGTATTTGAGTGTTGAAATGGACTTTTCTAGAGAATGTGCATACACTTATATTATCATTTCTAGAGAATGTGTTAATACTTTTATGACAGTGGTTCATGGTAGATCACAGCTTGTCCGATTATTTATCATCTTGTATTTACCAACATTTTTGTTTTAAAAGTTTCAACGACTATGTCCCAGGTATTATATAGTATATCATATCTTAATTTTTATTAAGTTTTGTTTCTGTGTGTGTGCGCAAGGAATAAAAATGATATATTTTAGAAAATCTTATTAAGCTTCCAATTGTTGTTTATCTTGGTATTCCTATCATGAATTACTTGATCTTGCACGTTTTGTGGGGAAATGATCGGTCCCAATGTAAAGCGGTATTTTAGTATATAATATAGATCGACTCCCAATTCCCAACCCAAAGCATTGAAACCATCCCTCTGCACCAATCTAACAAAAGTATTAGGTACCAAAATGAAAAACTGGGGAAATAGATCCCCTCGTCTTATCCTCCTTGATGCCCTAAAAATACCTCTTAGCCTCCAGTAATCTACAATTGACAACTATTAGGTATCAAAACCCAACAAATGTATTCTAGAGACTTATGCTCATAATATCTTTTAGAAAATAGAGAATTAAGGTAAAGGTCACGTTTCTTCCTATATTTGGATTTATAGGACAATGGTTTTCAGGTTTATATATCAAGTGTAACACCCCGTAATTTTGAGGAGTTAATATTTAATTATTTTTGGGAGATATACAAATATTTAAATTGGAGAAACTTAAATTTATAATTTGAAGAATTTATTTGAGTGGGAAGAATTATTTATAATTGGCGACTTTAAGTTTAATTGTTCGAAATTTCGTGTGTCACATTTTAAGGTCAAAATTGGAGAATATTATAAAGTATTTCGGATGACAATTATAAGTGCGCAGTTGAGTTCGGATGGGTTGAGATAGTCAGAAAAGAGTACTCGGGGGTAGTAATCGGGTCTCGGGGTATTTTTGGGCATAGCCGGACCTAAAATGGGTGATTTGGGACATTTTAATTAGGCCCATGTGGCCAAAAACGGGATTTGAAGATTTAATCCTAATTTGGGAAGTGTTGAACGACAGTTAACACAAATCTAAACATGGGGTTTGAGAGAGACACAGAGGAAACATGTCAAGAGGAAATTTGGGATCTTTTGGAGCCAAATCGAGGGACAAAGTGAGGGTTCGTCATCAAGTCATTCCCAACAGCGGATCATACACTACGAACGATTCCAGGCAAGTGGTTAACTGTTATGATTCTTAAATTAGTGATAATCAATTCATATTTTTGTGATGTGTAAACCAAAATCCATTTTGGGTATAAATGGGTATTCGGGTGAAATCGGTATTTGGGAAAGAGTATATCTTGATGAGATTTGGGATGATATTAGAAGGTTTCATGATTCTGTAGTTTAGGAATATGAACCATATGATTAAATTGAGCATGAATGGACATTTAAATTCTCATATTAGAGATGTAAAGTGTTTGGGTGTTTAAAACCCGGGTAAAATCCGAATCTGGAAAACGGTAAAATTTGTTGAAATTGGTTATTGAATTAAGGCTTCTAGGTTGAGTAGAACCTGTTTTCATATGTTAAAAATGGGGGATTATGATCGTAGATTTTTATGGGAGAAATTAGAAGCTTGGTTGGATTAAAACTGGCTGAAACAACAAGTCGGAGAAGAAGGGTACCTGTTCGATCGATCGATGGTCCCAGAATTCTGGCAGGTCCGCCAGTTTTATATATAAAGGGAAATCAATTTAGATTTTTCTCCTACATCTTATTTAGTGATAAATTCATATGTAGCATATATTCCTTAGCAATTATAAGGGGATATAATTGGGTTTAGGAGGATGATAATTGTATGCCATGAGATGAATAATTTTCGAAAAATAATTCGTTAGTATTGATTTTGGACCGAGGGAAAATATTCGGGTATTGTAGTTGAGTGGCACTACATTATTAAAGGAATTGAGGTGTAATTAATTAGTTATGGGGCGAAATATAGAATCAGGTATTAAAGATGGTACCGGCCAAGTGAGCGAGTCCGGGTATAATGGTTGGGCGACACCAAGTATTAAATTGATTGCTGCATAAATTAGTTAAATTAGAGTCGGACCATAGACTCGGGACGATGATAAATTAATAAGTGGGAAAATAAATTATGTTGAGTCAGGCCAGAGACTCAAGAAATTTTAGGGAAGTGTTACGGGTTTTGAGTACACGGTAAAGTCGGGGTTTATATTATATATATACGGGGTGGTGATAGTATATATATATATATATATATATATATATATATATATATATATATATATATATATATATGTGTGTGTGTGTGTGTGTGTGTGTGTGTGCTATTAAATATCAGTGACTATATATTTAATTAATTTATATACTCTAGTGCTATCAAGGGAGGTTGGGCGATGTGGGTGAATCCCCTAGCTTGAGGAGTAGGGTGAGTATATCCCCAGCTCATAGCGTCCGGTATATGGGTGAGGGGTTTATCTCACTTTCAAGGAAGGAATATGACTGCCTCCATTACGTTTATATTTTGGGCCAGGTTAGTGAGCGATTCCAACTTAGGTAACTAGGTTATGTGAGCACACCTAGTGAGATAGGACTTTAGAGGAAATCATTCGGTGCGGGTATACTCGGAGAGATGGATATACATATGAATTATGTGTGAATGTTTTAGTAAAGCTACGTATGTAATGAGAGGTAACATTATATGCAGGTAATAATGCAGTGTGTGATGTATTTGATTGATACAACTTGTGTCACAGTTATATGATTTTTTTAAAAGGAATTAATTAAGTAAATTAGTGAGATAAATTATAACCTATAAATTATTATACTCGGGTTAGAGTAGTATGGCAAGGGGAGATTGCAGCGGGACTAGTTGGATGGGGTAGTACATCTAGGTGGGGTTAAGGTAACCATTAGGTTTGCATAATAAGGGAGGGGTGACTATGTCCTCAAGAGAGTGAGACACTAACTTAAATATGGAGAGCATTCATATATTTTTAATTACTGTAGTTAATTCACTTGCTAAATATTTTCAAAATATTTTGGGTTCTAACCCTTGCTATAAAATTATTTTCAAAACCTTTTAGGTGTCCAGCCACAGGGACGCTAGACTTGATATTCTATTCCAGGGACACGGATCTTTGACACATGTGGATGCTAGCAGGATCTTGGATTAGATGCATCATTCATTCCTTCCTAGAGTATGAATCATCTATCAGTTTCAGTTTTATTTAGGGCTTGTCGTCCAGACTTTTCAGGACAGTTTTCAGATTTATTTATTCAGGTGTTGGATGTTTGTATTGGACTATTTACTTTGGTGATCGATGGTTTATTCGACATGTAATTTATTATTTATTCAGTTGATTTATTTCAGTCGTGGTGTATGACTCATATTTTCCACATGTTATTTGTTGTTTAATTAAAAGATAAAATTTGGCACCAGCTTTTTGGAATACTAGGTGGTTAGTATGTTTTAAAAAGGTTTTTGACAGTGATGCTAAGGATGAACCAACTGGGATTCTTGTTTTAATTTGGTATAGGACTGATCACCCGATATTTTATTAAGTGGGGTGTCACAGATGGTATCATATTATTAGGTTCCAGTGTCCTTAAGATCTCTACGGCTTTTCACATTTTAGCTTAGCGTTCTTTGATGTGAACCCTATCATAGAACTGTCGTATTCTCATACGTATGCGCATTTACGTTCTTCTTCAAATTACTTTATAATCTAGGGAGAACTCATACGATTCGATTCTCATTTCCGATGCCGCCCAGGAGAGAGAGAGCAGCTAGGGCAGCAGGGGGAGGTGAGACTAGGGAGGCTCATCAGGAACCAGAGTTACCGCAACAACTGCCAGAGATGATTTCAGTTGCACAGGTAACTGAATTAGTAGCACAAGCAGTTCAAACGACGATGATCGCAATGGAAAGGTACTTTCCACAAGATCAACCACGGGCGTTAGTGGTACCGGATGTTCAGGCCCACCCGGGGCCATCGAGCTGGCAACACGTACGAGAGGTTTTTTAAAAAGGGAATCCGCCAGATTTTTGAGGGGGTTCAGATGTTGTGCTAGCGTCTCAGTGGAAGAGAGATATCCAACGTCACCTATGCATGGTAGATTGCAATGAGGTGCAGAAGAAAATGCTCGCAACTTTTAGGTTAGTGGGAGCATCGCTACAGTGGTGGGAGTCGATCACCATAGTTGAAGAAGGGGATACATTAACTATTGTAGAGTTTTGGGTTCGGTTCGACCGCCAGTATTTCCCGCCAGCAGTCGAGGCTGAAATGAGGAGAAAATTCAGTGAGGTGGCTCAGGGGGACCGTTCAGTGGCCGATTACGAGGAAGAATTCACTCATTTGGCAAATTTTATACCGGATGAGGTACGCAATGAAGAAAGAAAGACGTCAAGGTTCATGGATGGGTTAGTCTGGAGGATCAGGCAACATCTGATTGGTAATCCCACTTTAGTAGCTTATAAGGACGTCGTAAATACAACACTCCTGCACTACTAGGAATATCGCTTCCACATGAAAGGAAGCAAGAGGGGAGTGGAACCCAGTCAGTCAGATAAAGCGGGAGGGAACAGTAGCAGTGGGGTATCCTAGAAGCAGACAGGGTTACATCAGGGGCAGGATTCCCGGTAGGGGAATTAGGCCAATCAATTTAGGTCTGGAGGCTATCGACAGGATGGCCAGGACTTCCGACAAGGCCAGCAAGGAAGGGATCAGTGGCAGGGTGAATTTATTAGGACATGTTTCGTTTATGGGGAAACGGGACACATGAGGAGAGATTGTCCTCAGTGAGGAAGGGGTCAACTACAGGATGAGGTCCTGGATGTGCATCCACTACAACAAGTCATGGGTGCATTCGAGCAGGGGAAAGCTGCTCAGGAACCCGAGGATCAACGATTGCAGCTAGAGTATGGAGGTAATTATTTTTTTATCCTATGGGCATGGGGTATGTTTTGGGTGACAGTGAGGGTGTCATAATATAAAATTATTTTTTCACTAAAATTCTCAAGTGAGTCAGATTTAGTGGGTGCACTGGCTGTAGCAACCATAGTATGTAGATAAAAAATTTTGTGGGGTAGCGGAGTCCTTTGGTGTTAACCATGAGAGAATGGATGTGCACACTGAGAGAAGGTTTGAATTATGCTAAGAGTCGCTACTTTCAAGAATTATGGAAGTAGGGTAGATGATTTGTTTTTAAATATCGGCTGGATAGCGATAGATTTGAACTATTGTGAATAGTGGGGGTAAGTTTTGGTGTTCGCGATACCAGGGTATGAATGATTTTTACTAGGTATCGCCTCAGAGGGCGTCTAGCCTATATATATATATATATATATATATATATTGTATTGTGTGGTGCGATAGACACATAATGAGGTCTTGTGTTCTCATATTTATTTCGGTGAGTAGGGGTGTTTACTGAAGTGAATCAGGGTGGTTAGATTTATTTTTGAGCAGGGAGAGATAACTCGGGGTTTATTTTGCGCAAGAACTAGTGATAGTAAGGGCGCGATATTTTATGTTGTCTTTTGTAGCATAATAGTAGGCGTGCATGCTTTTGTGTTAAGAGATAAGTATTTGGGGTATGTGCTATGGACTGAGGGTCTAACAGATCTCAACGACCGACAATGCTAGGTAGTAGTGTATCGGGGGGTTCCTTGTTTGGATTTCGCTTGTGAGACGTCCCACGCATGAAACTTAGCGCAATATTGGAAGTGGGGAGATGTTTGGTCGTTAGTACATGGATTGGGTACCCCGATTATTATTCATATATGTGATATGACTACGGGTTGGAAGTTATATTATGGGTTACAACTAGCATAGTCAGTTAACTTACGTGCGGTTAAGCACGAGGACAGGGTGTATGGGCACCCTGGTTAATTAGGGTACCTTCATGCGGTAAAGCGCGGGTAAGGGTGTATGGGCGCCCTGGTTAATTAAAATGCATATTTGTGTAACTCATACTTAGAAGCTAGAGAGGTAGATGTAGCAAGCTTAGAGGCACAGTAATAGGGAGTGATATTCGAGACTTGAAGTACTAAGCTTATTTTAATTTCGAGGACGAAATTCCTTTGTAAGGGGGGAAGTATGTAACACCTCATAATTTTGAGGAGTTAATATTTAATTATTTTGGGGAGATATAAAAATATTTAAATTGGAGAAACTTAAATTTATAATTTGGAGAATTTATTTGAGTGGAAAGAATTATTTATAATTGGCGACTTTAAGTTTAATTGTTCAAAATTTCGTGTGTTGCATTTTGAGGTCAAAATTGGAGAATATTATAAAGTATTTCAGTTGACAATTCTTAGTGCACGGTTGAGTCCGGATGGGTCCAGATAGTCAGCAAAGAGTTATCGGGGGTAGTAATCGAGTCTCGGGGCATTTTTGGGCATAGCCGGGCCCACACGGGGTGATTTGGGTCATTTTAATTAGGCCCATGTGGCAAAAAATGGGATTTTGAGTCTTAATTCTAATTGGGTAAGTGTTGAAAGGCAGTTAACACAACTCTAAACCTAGGGTTTGAGAGAGACACAGAGGAAACAAATCAAGAGCCAATTTGGGATCTTTTGGAGCCAAATCGAGGGACAAAGTGAGGGTTCGTCATCAAACCATTCCCTACAACGGATCAGACACTACGAACGATCCCAGGTAAGTGGTTAACTATTATGATTCTTAAATTTGTGATAATCAATTCATATTTTTGTGATATGTAAACCAAAATCCATTTTGGGTATAAATGGGTATTCGGGTGAAATTGGTATTTGGGAAATGGTATATCTTGATGAGATTTGGGATGATATTAGTAGGTTTCATGATTCTGTAGTTTAGGAATATAAACCGTATGATTAAATCCAGCATGAATGGACATTTAAATTCTTATATTAGAGATGTAAAGTGTTTGGGTGTTTGAAACCCGGGTAAAACCCGAATCTGGAAAAAGTTAAAATTTGTGGAAATTGGTTATTGAATTAAGGCTTCTAGGTTGAATAGAACCTGTTTTCATATGTTAAAATTGATGGATTATGATCGGAGATTTTTATGGGAGAAATTAGAAGCTTGGTTGGCTTAAGCATGGCGTAAACAGAAAGCCGGAGAAGAAGAGTACCTGTTCGATCGATCGATCGATGGAGGGGATCGATCGATCGATGGTCCCAAAATTCTGGCAGGTCCGCCAGTTTTATATATAAAGGGAAATTAATTTAGATTTTTATCCTGCATCTTATTTAGTGATAAATGCATATGTAGCATATATTCCTTAGCAATTATAAGGGGATATAATTGGGTTTAGGAGGATGATAATTGTATGCCATGAGATGAATAATTTTCGGAAAATAATTCGTTAGTATTGATTTTGGACCGAGGGAAAATATTCGGGTATTGTAGTTGAGTGGCACTACATTATTAAAGGAATTGAGGTGTAATTAATTAGTTATGGGGCGAAATATAGAATCAGGTATTAACGATGGTACCGGCCAAGTGAGCGAGTCCGGGTATAATGGTTGGGCGACACCAAGTATTAAATTGATTGCTGCATAAATTAGTTAAATTAGAGTCGGACCATAGACTCGGGACGATGATAAATTAATAAGTGGGAAAATAAATTATGTTGAGTCAGGCCAGAGACTCAAGAAATTTTAGGGAAGTGTTACGGGTTTTGAGTACACGGTAAAGTCGGAGTTTATATTATATATATACGGGGTGGTGATAGTATATATATATATATATATATATATATATATATATATATATAGAGAGAGAGAGAGAGAGAGAGGAAGGCTCACCTACATCATACACTATACATCACCCCGTACATCACACCTAATTCTAGGCCCTAGAAACCTTTTTTTTCAAATTTTATATTTTTTCCTTGGAATTAACCTTCCAATCAACCCATATGCAAAAAATTAGGTCAACATACATTTTGTAGCTATTTTTAAAAAATCAACAAAAAAATGCTGGCGCAGACCCTTATAAATAAGGTATTTTTAGCACTTTTTTGTGGATTTTTTAAAAATAGCTACAAAATGTATTTTGACCTAATTTTTTGCATATGGGTTGATTCGAAGGTTAATTTCAAGGGGAAAATATAAAATTTGAAAAAAAAAGTTTTTTAGGGCCTAGAATTAGGTGTGATGCATGGGTGATGTATAGAGCATGATGTACTATAGCCTGGCTATATATATATATATATATATATATATATATATCTGTGTGTGTGTGTGTGTGTGTCTGTGTGTGTGTGTGCGCACTATTAAATATCAGTGACTAGATATTTAATTAATTTATATACTCTAGTGCTATCAAGGGAGGTTGGGCGATGTGGGTGAATCCCCTAGCTTGAGGAGTAGGGTGAGTATATCCCCAGATCATAGCGTACGGTATATGAGTGAGGGGTTTATCTCAGTTTCAGGGAAGGAATATGAGTGCCTCCATTACGTTTATATTTTGGGCCAGGTTGGTGAGCGATTCCAACTTAGGTAACTAGGTTATGTGAGCACACCTAGTGAGATAGGACTTTAGAGGGAATCATTCGGTGCGGGTATACTCAGAGGCATGGATATACATATGAATTATGTGTGAATGTTTTAGTAAAGCTACGTATGTAATGAGAGGTAACATTATATGCAGGTAATAATACAGTGTGTGATGTATTTGTTTGATACAACTTGTGTCACAGTTATATGATTTTTTTAAAAGGAATTAATTAAGTAAATTAGTGAGATAAATTATAACCCATAAATTATTATACTCGGGTTAGAGTAGTATGGCAAGGGGAGATTGCACCAAGACTAGTTGGACGGGGTAGTACAACTAGGTAGGGTTAAGGTAACCGTTAGGTGTGCACAATAGGGGAGGGGTGAGTATGTCCTCAAGAGAGTGCAACACTAACTTAAATATGGAGCACATCCATATATTTTTAATTAATGCAGTTAATTCACTTGCTAAATATTTTCAAAATGTTTTGGGTTCTAACCCTTGCTATAAAATTAGTTTCAAAACCTTTTAAGTGTCCAACCATAGGGATGCCAGACTTGATATTCTATTCCAGGGACACGGAGCTGCGACACAAGTGGATTCTAGCAGGAGCTTGGATTAGACGCATCATTCATTCCTTCCTAGAGTAGGAATCATCTATCAGTTTCAATTTTATTTAGGGCTCGCCCAGACTTTTCAGTACTATTTTCAAATTTATTTATTCAGGTGTTGGATGTTTATATTGGACTATTTACTTTGGTGAACGATGGTTTATTCAGCTTGTAGTTTATTATTTATTCAGTTGATTTATTTCAGTCGTGGTGTCTGAGTCATACTTTCCGCCTGTTATTAGTTGTTTAATTGAAAGATAAAATTTGGCACTAGTTTTTTGGAATACTAGGTGGTTTATAAGTTTTAAAAAGGTTTTCGACAGTGATGCTAAGGATGAATTAACTGGGATTCCTGTTTTAATTTGGTATAGGACTGATCACCCGGTATTTTATCAGGCGGCGTGTCACATCAAGTCCCTGCTGTATAATAACATTTATTTGTGTGTTCCTTTAGAGTTAGGAATGCACAAAAAATGTAATTTCATTTGTTTTAGTTAAAGAGGTATTTATATTTATATCATTAGTCTTACTCCTTTAAAACTCATTCTAAAAATAAACACGTAACCCCACTTCAACCCCACCCCACCCCACCCAAATCCTCGTCAGAACACCGATATTATCGCCAAATTATTTCTCTCTCCTCATTTCTCTCTATCTTCATCTATTTCTTACATTTTTTGGTCCGCTCCAACGATACCATTGCCAGCACTGGAGAAGAATCTTTTTTTACCAAAAAAATGGAGGTTTGAGTGAAATAATAACTTTATCGGTTTTAATTTTTTGTCAAAAAATATCAAATATGGGTGTTGTTGGATAGATCTCAATGAGTAGAATTCAAATATATAAAGTTTTTGAATTTTGGATTTGTAGATTTGAAGTTATAGACTCTTAAAAAAATTAGATTTTTTTATAAGTTATCAAATGGTATACTGGTCATTTTTCATGGTGTTTTTAGTACATGGACTAATTTATAGAATTATGTGGAGTGTCCTATTTTTATACACTTTGAGATAGATTCGAATTTTCACCAAAAAAACCCTTTAAATAAGGCTACTAATAAACTTGTCCTTAGATTTCGACTTATAGCATACATAATCTTAAAGGGGAAGGAAAATAACCCACTAATAAAATGGTGTGAACAAAAACCAGTCAAGTATAAAATGCTTTGTAGAGAGGGAGTTTATCTCATGTGCGGGGCTGTATTTTTTTTAATACCAAAAAGATGTTTCTTGTGTGTGTTTAAACATTTAGGTGGCCCCTAAAGATAACTAGATCAAAATAGAAATTTTTTACTATTTACTCACATCTTGAGCCATTTGGCTGACAATATCTGCAAAATTGGAACTCAAATCCAAGTCTGAAAATGTATTAGAAAATTGAACTAACTCTAACGCCGCTTTACACGTTTGAATCGGAAATTCCCCGTGAACCTATTAACCAGTAACACAAAAAAAAATTAAATGAAAAGGTCATAATTGAGGAAGTCCATATATAATATAAAGAGAAGATATACTATATTCCAAGAGAGCTAGTAGAGAAACTGAAGCATTGGGATCGGTTGGGGAGTCTTGAAGGTAATGTTTCCGTCTTTCCATTCTATAATACGATATTTTTTTACATATTTACACTCCAAAGTAGGGAGAGACATGTCTTCAAAGGAACCCTAAAGTTTTTGTATTGGGGATTTTATTTTTACCTAGAGTAGTGAGGAAGTGAAATTTATAATTAGGGAGGTTGCATTGGTAAGGAAAAGTGATCCAAGGAAGGGTTGGGTGTGGCGTCGTTCTATGTAAATATTTGTTATTCTCTCTGGTTTGATTTTTGTTGAAAATTCTCAGGCTGTGTACTGGGTACTGTGTCGTACCGAGTTTTGGCCCCGTTATGAAGGCAAGACTGCAATATCATACTACTAGAGAATTGCGCTTGCCTGAAGTCACGTCATAAATTATCAAAGTACATAATCGCGAATATATATTTTTGTTTATTTCCGGTGAAGATGAACTTGGAGGATTAGACTTTAAACCTTGGGAACACTTTTATGATTTTATTTTAATGTTTTCTAGCTTTTCTTGTCACACTTTCTTCCTTAAGCTTCTCCTTTCAATTTAATCAACCCAAAACATCTCCCAACTGAACCAAGGGTTCAAAATGATGAAGAAATAGGTGATATTTATGGGTTAAATTTGGCCAAAGTTTCCTCCCTCTCTAACTAATCAAATTAAAACATTCGGTGTACTAAAAGACGAAATACCACTTAAAATGATGGATAACTTTGCCCTCGATTCGTAAATTCACTATAACTTCTTACACAGATATCCGTTTAACACGCAATTTATTGTGTTATAAACCTAACTAAGATTTCTAAAACTATTTAGTTTTTGCCTTAACCAAATTGTCACATCCTATGGGTCAAAACTAGTCTTTAACATGAAAATTCCTACCCGAATCTTAGAATTTTGTCATTTGTCACAAAATTGAATTTTTACGATTCTTAAAGGTACAAATATACTAACATATGATAACATAACATGTAATATTTAAATAAAACATTATATATATAATATAATATAAGAAGGATTCAAACATAAATGATCGTTATTATATTCGAATTGTCATAATGAATAACGATTTATTGTTCTTTTGGTGTTCTTTTTGGTGATATGTTTGATGATTAATTCCACTGCGCTTCCTATTCATATTTAGTAATGGTTTGGATATGAATTAAGATGAGACATTTTATCCTAAGTGGGCTCACCTCATAGGTGGTATAAAATTGTCATTTTATTCTAACCGAGCTCACCACTTAGTGGGTACAAAATTATCTCATCACAAACCTCAGAATATAAATACCACCATGCCCTGTTAATTTTAAACAAGAAAAACCCTCTTATGTGTCCCTGTAGCATATAATAAGACATGTTCCCTCCCTCTTCTTTGATAGTCTGCACAACTTCTTGGTATTTTCCTTGTTAAGCAAATTCTTGATTATCAGTTTGCACGTATCCACAAGCTTAGATATTAAGGTGTGCATAAACAAATATTTTCCAAAGCTTGAGTGATATTTTAATGGTTGTGTATTTGAATATCTCATATTATTATTATTGAGTAAAATATTAATGGTGTTTGTATTAGTATTAAAACTTTATTATTTTATTTCCGTATATATATATATATATATATATATATATATATATATATATATATATATATATATATATATATATATTATTTTTACTTTTTATCTCTAGTCATATATGTTGTAATTATATTGTCAAACATAATTAAATATGATATAATGGTAAGATATGTGCGAAAACTAGTGTGTTGTATTTTAGATCATTAAATACACGATAAGGGTATTTTCAGATATCCAGTGCATTCCAAAAGTGAATTTGAATTGTTATTTCCCATCCAGTCATCTTATATGCGACTACTCCAAATACAAAATTAGTAAGGACCTTATACTAATCCAGACCTCAACCTGTTCAATCCAATCTGACGCATCTTAACTGCCGCATCATGCAACTAGGATTTGCCTACATTAAGCCCAATTACTCTGAAAAATCATTTGGTTTTGATTATAATGGACCATAAATTAATTTTAGTCGTTTGGAGTCTTATGAATTTGATCCAAAAATCCAAATGGACAAAAAAAAATATTTCATCCCCAAAAATGGATGGAGAGTTTGGCCAAAATTGAAGTTCAATTCTCCCAAACGCTCATGGATGAGCATTTTCAAAGGAGGGGAATATGATGTATACTCATGTTGTGTGGCCCCAAGGGAATTTTTGAATTGTTGGAAAGTAATAATTTTACCTTCTATTTTTATAAATTATTATTTAGTCGTTTTTAATTAGTATACTAGTTTGGGAGATTTATTGCTAGTTGATAATTACCAAGAATGTATTTTATTAGACAGTTTCCAGTTATAATTTGTTTCCTTATTTTAACTTCCACGGAAAACCAAACCGACGCCCCTCATATATGAAGGCTATGCGAAATTTTTACAAGCAAGTCGTGAGACCATCGAGACAATTCAAGGTCGCATCGAATGTTAGGAATGTGCAAGTGTGGTCCATAATTACCAATCCTGTGCCACCTCCATAACTTTTTCAGGTGATGCAAAGAGTGTCGTTTACTCCTAGTTCAGTGTTGGGAGGACTTCATGAGACAAAGGCAACACGTAATCTCATAATGCTTGAGAGGGAAACCATTTTGCAATTTTCTAAAACTTGTCATAAAGTATATGACAAGTAACAACTTCTCCAGTCCCCGTCATTTCCACGTACAAAGAAAATTTCCCTTACTAACCTATCACACATTTTGATGAGTTGCCTGTGTCCTTAGAGGGACCTTCATTGACACCCAGTTCTCTCGTGATTTATTTTCGTCCTTTGAGGAAGATGGTTAAATTACCCGTACACGATTCAAATACTTGGAGGTTTTTGATATCATCGATTTTATCCCATCCCGAAGAGATGTGAGGCTCAATAATGAAGATTTCTTCGATAGCTTCATCAAGGATGGGTGCATCACTTGGACCAAGTTTTGAGATGTTAAGATGCTTGATATCAAAGACTTCATACTTATCTTCGGGGAAGATGAGGTTGGATCATGTATTAGAGACTTCTTTGAGATTTTTGTTAAGATTGGTTGGATGACCATCACTCACTTGGAGAGGTAGGACATATTGGGTTGCATACTTCTTACCAATGAACAAAAGATTCATGATATAGGCGACTTGGGTTGAGTTGTGAAAAATTAATGGAACTCAGGTATGTGGTCCATTCCAAGATCCATTTTATTCATGATCGAATATTGGACTTCGAAACCTAGGTCGAGGCTATGTTTAGGATATTTGATTACTCACTCTCACCTTTTAAGTGGGAAGAACTGTGGTGATTTATGGGGTCCTGGGGGCACATTTGTAATACATTTATTGGTATGTTTTCTTTTCATGTGTCTTTTAGGTTATTTCCATATTTAGAACGTTAGACATAGGGTAATAGTCCTTTGGAATGTTCTTATAGTGCCCACTGTAGTAACTTTACGTTTTTAAGTCTTCATGGCTAGCAACATAACTTATCTTAGCTTTGACCAACCATTGTAATCATATTACTTTTAAGAGGTGAATGAGCGAGAGAAAGCCTTATTTCTAAAATGTTATTGTTGTTATTTTAATTACCTTCCGCTGTAATTACATCACTATAGCTTAAGAATACAGCCTGATAGGTGTGGCATATGCTTAAAGAAGATGAGCATGACCTTAAAAGTTTATCCTCAAGTTATTATTCATTCTTTTTAATACCATTGCATATCACGTTAATTAGTATCAAAGAGAGGCTCGCTCAAATTTTAAGTGTAAACCTGATTTCATCACACCACCTATAGTTTCGAAGAGAGGATCACAAACTAGCTTTGAACGAGGCACTAACAAATAAAAACCCACCACGGAGTTCTTTTTGGAGAAATTGTGTGCATTCACTACCACCTACTACCCCAAGTCGCCGCTACCACCACCATTACGGGCATCACCCCCGATTTGCCACCTTATCTCTATTTCCACCCCACCAAAAGCCTTGTAAACTTAGAAAAAAAAGGGACCAGAAGCCCTAAGATATGATTGCAAATAAGATGAAGGGGCGAATTGAAATCCCCACACACTATTCGTCACATCCACCGAAAATAATAGTGCTTGAAGCCAACCTATAAGAGGTCATCATCGTGGTCATAGCATCTTTTAGCCAGACTTCCCATCACACCATTGCATTATAGCCCCAAGAGCTTTGATATTGTGCCTTGCAGCCCCATGACGATATTTGACCTAGGATGACAGTCACGCCATCAAATTTAAAAAAGGGAGGAGAGATATTTATCCGAGAGTTTCACCGCATTCAAACCGTTGTCGGTGAAAGAGGATAAACATCCATGTGAGGTTTGAATCGAGGCATCTTAGTAAGTTCATATCATCATAGGTTGCAATCATCGGCCAACAAAGCAACTTGGGTCTGATGATAGTTATTGACGGGTAGGCAAGTTATAGCCCATATCAAAGGACCATTCGGTTTGCCCTAAGACTTTGTTTGGGAATGAAGCTACGTCCAAATCTGGGAGGTATGGGTTTCTCATTTTTAAGACTCAAATGGCCTCATGTTGATGTGCCCAGGCTTGGAGGTTGATGGGACTTGTAACCAACAAAGGTTTTTTACAAGAATTAGACCTGGGTCTATGAGGCCAATGAGACTTCAAAATTTTCCAATCTAAAACCTCAGTAAAAATTGGTTGCAAATTTGGGTAGCCCGAGACCCATTACTATTGTCTTTTGAGTTTGTGGGCTAACTCTTTTAAGAGGGTGAGTTTTATGAATTGAGAATAAGAGGGTCAATTTGAAATATTCATTATTCATATTCTTTTACTCTTGTACTTTTATTTTTTGTTTTCAATAGTAGTTAATTAAGGAAATCTAAGGGGTAAAATTAGTGTTTTCATGAGGAACGCTACACATGGGTGACATTACTCAATACCTCACTAATTCTAGCTCTTTCTAAAATAAATAGAGTAGCACATTCTGGGGAATATTCCCTCTTTGGCCTATAAATGTAACTATTCCCCTTTGGGGTTATTCAATCAATAAATTTGTTATAGTTTGTGCTCAAGTTATTTTTTCTTTTTGGTGCATTGTCGTGTCATGTCAACTACTCTTTTGGTTCTCCAACTCACTATTCACACTATCAACAATAACATTCTTCCACACATTCGGTGCTCACACTGTGTCCCACACTCTTTCCATCCAAACAAGGATCTCAATATTGAGATTTATAGTCCCACTTACTCTTGTATACCAAGAATCTAGTGTAATCCTTCTCATGACAAGATCTCCTATTTCTAAACATGGAAACACAAATTATATGGTAAAGGGCTCTACAACCCACATTTCCAATCCAAGCAAGCGCGAAACCAATTAAATAAGCTAATCTGAACCGAATCTCCCACTAAAATTTTGACTTCATCTCACTAAGGGAATGATAGTCACCAAAATAGATGATCGCAGTGAATCTAGTTCACTTTAGAATCTGAACTACCACCACATTCTAGTTCATATATTTTGCCGCACTGAAGCTCTAGCTGAACCAATGAAGACTATCTTAAGACCATCCAGATTCATCTTGAGCTAACTGACCTGATGATCCACCCTAGTAGAAAACCAATCTTCCAAACTGTAATACGAACCTCAAAAGTTACAATATCATGTGCCAATAGTCTATAGAAGAGTTTAGGTCACCCGTGAGTAGTGTGTGGTAGGTTTTATACAGGGATTCTGTATCCGACATTTTAAAGATTGTCTAAAGAATCAGATGGGGGTGCCAAATTTTAATTTGGACTCATTTCTAGAGACTAAACTTATTTTTAATTGGAATCTTTAGAAATTACTCTTGGTTTTGGCCATCACTTTGCATGCTAGACTCTTCAACCATTTGACGAAAGATGAGGCATCTTGGAGTGGGGGTTGTATTGTGAGTGGTAATGTGGTAGAAGAGGTTGGAGGCAGATATAGTTCAATAATTCAAAATATTGGTTGGATAATGAAGCAGATTTCCTTTTCATCGAGTATAAGATGAATGATTAAGCTGGAAGAGGATAAAAAAAACAACTCTGGACCTCAAGGTGAGGGAGGCCTTCAGTAGTTAGAATAGGTGGGGAGATTCTGAACATATGCAAATGTTTTGACCAAACAATAAAATATTTCTATTTTTTAGTTTTAAAATTATTTATCAAAGTCGATTAAGCTTGATAACTGTGATATTATAATTTGAAAACTGAGTAAACAAATAGGAGACCTCGCAGCATATGCCACTGTGCATTTGCATAAAAAATGTGTCTCCTTCGTCTTTTGGGCAAGAAAACACTTTACGCACTTCACTTGCTCACATTAGAAAAAATAATTTAACAAGACTATGTAAAAGGTATAAAAAAACCCACTATGTTACGAAAACAAAATTAAATTAAGGACTTCATGGCCAAACCTCCTCCAATGGCTTTTGGGTTTTACATTAAATATCCGTTTTATGAATTTCGCATGCTCACATTAAAACACGAATTTGGGGAAAGACTATGTAAAATAGATCAAAATACCAAATAGTATACGAAAACACAAACAAACTAGAGATTTCATGGTATAGATACTAAAAAGTAGACAGTATAATATGAAAACACAATCAATCAACGAATTTAATTAAGAATGTCCATAAAACTATAACATAATTAAATATGGCACTCACCTCAGCATATTTCTCCTCAATTTCACGCCTCAATTTCAGCGTATATTCACTACTCACATACATATCACTCAAAGTCGTAGTAATCTATGTCACAGTCTTTTGTGCACCAACTCCACGCAAAAATGACTCCCCCTACCACCACCAAATTCAGCTCTCTCATTTTCTGGTGCAACACCTCATTATACTCATTCCATACCAACTTACCCCCGCTACTCAAAATCATGATAACCAAATTTATATTACCCATTGATACCGACCTCCAATAGCACCTTTGCAAAACACTACTACAATCTTTTGAGTTCGTGGAAAAACTATTTTAGGTGGGGGAGTAGTTTGAAATGAATTGAGAATAAGAGGGGAAATTCACAATAGTTATTATTCTATTTTTTGGTGCAATTGGTGTGTCCCGTCACCTATGAAGCACGGACACTCTCCCGAAATCCAATGTGTCGGACACCTATGAAGCACGAACAGTCTCCCGGAAGCCATGAGTCAGCTTTGACTCAAGTGATTGTGATTGTGCTATATTTATGATTCTTAATGTCAAAGAGTGTTTGAATTTTATTTTGTATGATCCATTTTCCAAATTTCATGTTAAGAATGCTTTAATAATGTTTTTTATGGAGAAAATACGTATTATTTCATTAATATATATTATATATTATACATATCATAGCATGTCGTATCCTAGTTTTTGGATCAATCACGTGTCGCGTGTCGAAACACGTATTACGTGCCCTTGCTTCATAGCCCGCCGCCCACTCTCTTAATTTTCCAACACACTATTCACATTATCGGTATTAACACTCTTCCACACATTTGGTGCTCACACTCTATGTCCCACACTCTTTCCATCCAAAGGTACTCAATATCTAGATTTTGAAAGACCCAATTGCACTTGTATATCAACAATCTATGGTAACCCTTCTCCCAGGAGATCATCAGTCTCTTAAACATGGAAAGACAAAATATATATGAATGGGATCTATAACCCACATTTCCAAACCAAGAAAACATGGAACCAATCAAATAAGTGAACCCAACCTTCCACTAAAGTTGGACTTCATCTCACTACGGGTATGAGCCTCACCCAAACAGATGATATAAGTGATTAGACCTTGAACTACCACCACATTCTATATCATACATTAGGTCACAATGATAATATAGTTGAACTGTAGAACACTATCATAAAAGCATTCAAACTCGTCTTAAGCTGACTGACCTGATAAGCCACCCTAGTAGAACGTAAATCTGCCAAACTGTCATACTAGCCACAAAAGTTACTTAGTCTTGCCTTAAAAAAAGTTAACATGCAGCATAATTTAGGTTGGGGGCATTTCTAGAGACTAAACTTCATTTTAATTAGACTTTTTAAAATTACTCTAGGTTTTGAATAGGACATTCCTACCACTTCATACATTTGACTAGAGGGATGAGGCAGCTAAGTGGGGGGGGGGGGGGGGGGGGGTTTGAGTGGTAATGTCATAGAAGAGGTTGGGGCATATATTTTTCAATAATTTGAAATATTGGGTAGTATTGAAACAGATTTCCATTTCATTGAGTATAAGATAAATGATCAAGATGGAAGAGGGTGAAACAAACAGCTCTGGACGTCAATCAAGGTGAGGGAGGACTTTAGCATTTAGGATGGATAAGGAGATTCAGACTATATGGAATTCTTTTGACGATACAATACAATATTTATAGTGTTTGATTTAAAATTTATTTATCAAAATTCATCAAGCTTGATAACAGTGATTTTATAATTTAAAAATTAGATAAACAAATAAGAGACCTCATCGCATGTGCCACTGTGCCTCCATTGTCTTTTGCTTAAAAAGTGTCTCCGTTGTATTTTGCGTTAGAATCATAAAACGCCTATTTTTAGGGCAATATAAAATGCCTCAAATACCCTCTGCGATACGAAATACAAACATATTAAAGACTGCATGGTTCAATTCCTTCATTGCCTTTTTGGTTTTGCACTAAATATCCGTTGTACACATTTCACATGCTCACTTTAAAACGCATATTTTCAGAAAGACTGTTAGAGATGCTTAAAAACAGACAGTATTATATGAAAACACAAGGAATCAATGATTGAATTAAAATTATAAACAAAACTATAACATAAATTAAAAGTCACTCACCTCAACACATTGCTCTTCAATTTCATGCCGCGGCTTCAATGCATATGCGTTACTCACATCCATATTATTAAAATACGTAATAATCTCCCAAAACCAACTCCCCCCCCCCCCCCAAATTCGACCCCTCATCTTTTTGAGTAACCCGTCATTATATTCGCTCACAAATAAACTCACCGTACTACTCAAAATACAATAACCAAATTTATATTCCCCATCAACACCGACCTCCGACAATAACTCTGCAAAACATAAAACACATCATCCACCATCGAACACGTAATCCCATCCGCCACAAACTCATCAATCCTAATCGCCTTCCTCACATTCTTCACCATAAATAAACCTTCCAAAATCACATAATTCCCCATGATATACAACACAACCTTACTAAAACTCCCTCCCCAAAATGCCTTTGTCGCCCTTGGCCCCAACTCTGGATCCACCTCACTCAACCCCCGTATCTTCGACACCATATACTTCGTGTAATCCTCCCCCAACTATTTCAACGCCAAAATCTCCTCCAAATACACCTCTATCTTCCTTGGCTCCCCCCCGTCCCCTCTCCAAATCCACACTACTCTTAACCTCATTAATCGTGGACCCCAATCCCCGATACCCCATGTACTTCCTCAAAATCATCTAACCTCGCGTATCGCACTCCTCCTGCAAATCGCAAATCGTAAATCGCGCACACCACCCCATCCTCTCCACACAATCCCCTCAAAACTCTAGTATTCTCCTCAACAACAAAAACTATATCCCTAAACAAATTCGTGAAACATGTCACTAAATTTGCTTTAACGACACTATATCCCTAAACAAATTCGTGAAACATGTCACTAAATTTGCTTTAACGACGAATCCTTTTTTTATCAATTACTTCAGTCAGCTCCGCAAACTCAGATCTGGATCTCATGGAAATCATTTTTTTTAAGTAGGAAACGTAAAATTATAAGGCTTCTTCTTCTAACCCTAATTGGGGGGGGGGGGGGGGGGGGGGCAGTTTTATATATCGTGTTGGTCAATGGCAAAGTGTAGTTTTTTACGGATGATGGAAATGAGGTGGTTTTTGTGATTGAGCATTTGTTGTTTTTCATCTAGACATGTGTCTTTATAAGTGGATTTGATGTTTGCGAAAATTTGGATGTAATTAGCAGCGGATTTGAAATCATCAGATTGAAGGGACTGTTGGACACACTGTATACAATTATTGCGTTGAAGGATGGAGTTGATGTGAAGGAGGGTTGTGTTGACACAGGATTGGGCGAGGTCGAGTTGGCAGACTTTGTTGGAGACTTGATCAGCGAGGGAAGAGGTGGAGCAGATATTGGAGAGGATGTGGGAGGCATCCGAGTGGATGATGGGGAGGGTGGAGGAGGATTTGTGGAGGGCGGAGAGAGATTTGTTGAGGTGGGAGTGGTGGTAGATGATGTCAGAGAGGTGGAGGTCTAGAGAGAGTTGGTAGGAGGTGCATTCATGGAGGAGACGGGTCATTGTGTGCATGTCTATTAGAGACCGAACGTGAGAGAGTCGAGGGTTCCGAATTGGAGGGTCGAGGAGGTGGGTGGGGGTGTGGGCGAGGGTGAATCTAGGGGTGGCGTTGATTCCATTGCAAAGTTGTGTGTGGGAGAGAGAGAGAGACAAAGACATAGGGGAGTGATGGTTTCAATGATTTGGGTTGGGAATTGGGAGTCGATCTATAATATGTACTAAAATATCTCTTTACAGTGGGGCCGATCGTTTCCCCGCCAAACCTGCAAGATCAAGCAATGCAGGATAGGAATACAAAGATAAACAACAATGGGAAGCTTAATAAGATTTTCTTAAACATATCATTTTTATTCCTTGCGAACACACACGAAAACAACAAACTATATATTACCTGGGACATAGTCGTTGAAACTTTAAAAAAAAGTGCTGGTATATACAAGTTGATAAATAACCGGGCAAGCTGTGATATGCCAAGAACCACTGTCATAAAAGTATTCATGCATTCTCTAGAAATGATAACATAAGAATATGCACATTCTCTAGAAAAGTCCATTTCAACACTCAAATACAAAATAAATCAATAATTAAAATATTAATAGTATTCAAAACTTTACTATAAGTGTATGCACATTCCCTAGCAATATCTACTAGCACAAAATCATTGTAATCGACTATCATGCAAAAATAATAGCATTAAGTCAATCAATACAAATTCCTGAATTATAGGATAGTATATACTATATATTACCTGGGACATAGTCGTTGAAACTTAAAAAAAAGGTAATGGTATATACATGTTGATAAATAATCGGACAAACTGTGATCTTCCACGAACCACTGTTATAAAAGTATTCACGCATTCCCTATAAATGATAATACAAGCATGTGCACATTCTCTAAAAAAATCCATTTCAGCTCTATAATACAAAATAAATCATCAATCAAAACAGTAATAGTATTCAAAACAGTACTATAAGTGTATGCACATTCCCTAGCAATATCTACTAGCACAAAATCATTGTAATCGACTATCATGCAACAGTAATAGCATTAATTCAATCAATATAAATTCATGAATTATACAAAGATGTGAAATTTGTCCATGATAACTCAGAACGTCCATAAGCCAATTAACAAGAGGAATTAATTCAGATCTAAAATATAAAATAAATTAAAACAGTACACAAAGTCCATTTCAATCCTAAGCAATGATAATGTAAGTGTATGCACAATATATATATATATATATAGATAAAGAGAGAGACAGAGAGAGCTATGTCCTCCGTCCCAAGTTAAGAGTCCGCTATTCCTCTTTTGGGTTGCCCCAAATTAATAGTCCACGTTCATGTTTTGGACCTAATAAATGAACCAAATTTCACAATAGTAAAAAAGTGTTCATATCCTTAATCTATACAAAAAAAAATGAATAGAGACACTTAATTTGGGACGAAGGGAATATATAGGTCAATTTCCATTTAGGTCCCTTGTTGACAATTTTTAAACATTTAAGGACAATTTACTATTAAGTCCATTTGTTGTGCCAATAATGTGGACTTCTACAATAAGAGAAATAGTGGACCAAAGTGTTTGAAAATTTTCAACATTCTTTTAGTGTTCAAAATTTGTTTGTAAGGGACCTAAGAGTACTTTCCCATTTTTTATGCTATTTAAACATTTTTTAAATAGATTGACCGATATTTTTAAAATACCAAAAGAACTCATTGTGAGCTGATTTTTTTTATGGGTCCTATGAAATGTTTAAATACCATAAAAAAGAAGTCCGCCCAAAATTATTTTTTATACAATTTTAAAAAAAATGGTCCGCATTGGTAGATCTCATATGTGGTATGTATGAAAGACTCTCCGTATATATATACATGCGAATTGGTTAAACCCATAAAAATTACAATTGCTATTACACTGCACACCAAACTTAACCCAGGCAGTTAAGTTACCCTCAACTCAACCAAATTTGAATCACCGGTGTGCAAATCAAGCAAATCAGTTTGAGACCTAAAGAATATATAAAATCAATATATAAGGAATGATAGGTTGTTTGTTCTTGCCTCAAGTTTAAATCTGAAGCATTCAGACTTAAGATGTACCAAATATTATTTGTTTTTTTAATGGTCATTTTGACTTAACCCCCAATTTTTAATGCATAATTTGACTTAACCCCTTGTTTTCATAATCTTTGACTATGCCCCCAACATAGGGGGTTAAGTCTAGTTTAACATTATAAATAGGGGCAAATTTGGATAAATATTTTAACTTAACCCCCTATTTTTATTCTATATTTTGAGATAACCCCTCAGTGTTAGGGGTTATATCAAAGAGATTAGAAAAGTCGGCGTCAAGTCAGATAACGCATTAAAAACTATGGGTTTAGCTAAAAAGCCCTTTTTTAAAATGATTAAGAGACTAATGATTATATTTTCCTCTAAATAACCTTTGAGTCTGAACTTTGAACCCGAATTTGTCTAAGTACATGCATTTAGACACGCAAGCAAACAAATTTTTTAAATTCACACTTCAACTTAAGATGAAAAGCAACTACAAAAGAGATGAAATCATCACCAACAAGGGTCGTTTGTTTTTGGCACATAAGTCAAAATCTCAACCATTCAAACTTTTATTGATACTAAATAGTTTTCGTTTTTTTTAAATTAAGAGGGTACCAATATATTTGACTTTGAATGGTTAAGAGGTCAAATTAACCATTCAGACTTTAGAGACATTTGAGGTACTAAATTGTGTTTTTTTTAATTAAGAAGCCAACCGCTATAGGAGATAGTTAAGACGTTAAATTAACTTCAAATCTAAACTTTGAACCTGAATCTATCTAAATACATCCATTTGGAGGTTCAGACATAAAAACAAACCATCAAAATTTTCAGATTTACATTGCAGACTTCAAATTCAATTATAAAACAAATGCATAATAGATTTGAAAGTTAAGCTTGAAATTGCGGTAGAACAATCATAATGAGGCTGAACAAACGCATGAAATAAATTTAAAAATAACACAACTACAATGACTTGATTTCAAAACCCTAAACTTTCAATAAATTCCAATGCAATCAAATGAAAATGAAGGGTTACTCAAACAATCTCATCATCCAAACTTTTTAATGAACCAATTTAAAATCCTAAGATTTTGATATGGAGTTACAGTTGTGAACCAATCCATCTTTGGTTGATCGATTATAATTAGGTGTAATAAGATGTGGAAGCTTTATATGTTTATACATTTACTAAATATAATGCCACATAATAATTGAAAAAAGGTCTCCACCAAGAAGGGCCGTAAATGAATCAAGTTATTTCTTAACGGCTTGAGAATGACTCGATTAAAGCTCGAGCTCTTCTCATTGGTTAGGAAACCAAATCGATCTTGAACACGACTTTGAGCTCGTTTAAAAAATTAAAATCGTTGGGCGCGACTCGTGCTCCAGTTTTAAAGCGTTAACGAGTTCGATTAGGGCTCTTAAAACCGAGTTTCTTGATATCAAACCGTGTTCGGCTCATTCATTTAATAAATTAATCAAGCTCGAACATAATTTTAAGCTCGTTTGATAAACGATATTTGCTAATCTTATCTTGAACTCGATCCGGTTCGTTTGTAGAACTATCTACAAGATAGTAGGATATGAAATGATAGTCTTAATTAGGGATCTCCAGTAAAATGAACCAAAGTACTCATGCTCGTTATAGACAAGTTAATAAATAAATTAGATAAGCATAAATAGGCTCCAACGAACTTTCAAACCCACCCGATGATCAATCCCTTCCCGAAAGCCCCGATTACACCCTCTTCCCCTATTCACTACCCCGAAACCCTCCTCCTACCCCTGGGCTCCCACTCGAACCATTTCTTAGCCCCTACACAAAAAAAATTACATCTCCACCCTGATTACTCCCAAGGCTCAATTCAAGATTATCGAAGACCAGTCCAAGATTGGTTCCTTCAGCCAAACATTCTTCCTCCCTCAATCCCCCAATCGAGTCAAATCAACGGTAAAAACTCCCATCCAAAGTTGATTGATGGTAATGAAGATAGAAATGACGAAATTGGAATGTGTATAGGAGATTTTTTTTGTCATTTTTGTCGAGGATGTTTGGGTGACTCACACGCATTTTCACGAGCAAGACACATTTGATATGGGAGATATCTTCCCATATTTGGGAATGGGGTTGAAGTGTCGATTTAAGGTTATGTGTTTCGTGGTGCGTTTGTGGAACTATTTTTTGTGACATTTGATATGCACTCAGAGGAAATTCTTTGCGGCGTAGCATTGAGGGGGCCCATCACGCGAGCCTCGGGTCATAATTTTATTGGCCAACCACATTTGGATTGTGTTCCAATACTCCTGGGATTTTTTGCAAGCAGGTACCGGGGGCATTTCTGAGAATGACACTTCTTCGATTTGAGGAACCCTTTGATGGGCGCCTCACTTTCTTACCGCCCATCTCCTAAGCTTGAGGATGAGCTTTTCGAAGTCGGGCAGAGTGATGGAAATAGGTCATTTTTAGGGGTTTATTAGTCATTTTATTCTCTTTTGTATTTTCTTTCATTTTATTAATGTGTTTTCCTTTATTTTGTTGGTTATTGTATTAAGAGGTAAGCAGTAGTACTAGAATTTTTGTAATTAGTTCCTTAGCTTGGAGCCTAAGCTACTCCTTCCCTTTTAAGTACCCAATTGTGAGCCTCGTTTTTGGTAAACTTGAATTTTAAAATAGAAAAGAGTGTTTCTCTCCCCAAAGTGTGGTTTAGATAATTTTAGGAGCCTTTTGACTGGTGGTTTTATGTCAAATTGGTATCAGAGTGGGTGAAGCTACAAATTGGTGTTACTATATTGGTGTATCAGAGAAGGCTGATGAAGCAATGTCGCTCGATCATTATCAAACGGACTGCAATATTTTTCTATCCATGAGGATCCTACCAAAGAGCCTTCTACTTTTAATAGGCCATGAACTCGATCATAATCTGATGAAAATAGGTCATTTTAAGGCTTTTATAAGTCATTTAATTATCCTTTGTATTTTTTACATTTTATTATTGTATTTTCCTTTATTTTTTTGTTATTGTATTTAGAGGTAGGAAGTAGTAATGGCATTTTTGTAATTAGTCCCTTAACTTGGAGCCTAAGGTACTCCTGCCCTTTAAATACCCACTTGTAAGCCTTATTATCGACTTGAATTTTGAAAGAGAAAAGAGTGTTTCTCTCTCTAAAGTGGTGTATAGATAATTTTAGGAGACTTTTGATAGGTGTTTTTACCTCAGAATCATTCTCAACGAGTCTATAATAAGTGATCCCATTTTGTTCATCAGGTCCCGGTAGAGACCAAAGATCTTGAGCCATCGATCCGGAAGAACAACTCAAAAGATAAAGAAGTATCATTAATTTCTACATGCTCGTTCCAAGTACCATTTGTACAAATAAGAATCCCCTTCGTTACATGATTTCTTATTCATATTGATAGATATAGGATCTATAGGGCAATTATCACATCCCGGATTTGATGAAATAGGATGAATTGAGACGGTATTTTGTAAATACGTAATTATCTTGAATATATTAACCATTTATTTATTTTTCGATCGCCTGGAAGGGACAAATGAAAGATCTTTTTGGTTCAGCCCGAACCAAGGGTGTTTCGTGGCTCAAAAATGATGAATCTCATCTGAATCATCATTTGTAAGGACTCTTCGGTGTAAGTTCCTTGTCTTGGACAAGGCATTTAGTACATGTCATTATTCCTGGATCCAGAGGGTAATACGTTCGATGAAAAAAAAATTAGATGTATTACCGCATCCTCAAGGGTTAGGCCTAGTTCATACAGGTCAGTGGAATCTTTATGCTCAAAATCCCAATTCATTAAAAAAGTGTCATTATATAATATTTTGGAGTGCTAGAATAGTAATTTGGCGTGCATTTAATCATACCCTTTTCTTAATTGATAAACACATATCCGATGACTAGGGAGGAAAATAAGGCACGCCGAATCGAACTTGGCTTGTAAATGTTAACGAACATAAAAATATGTTCATGGTACGTTCATTTATCTTACGACCTGAGCTCGAGTGAGCTTCCAAGAAAATGAAGATGACCCGCACTCGAGTTGGTTTTTATTTTACACTAATTTAGTATGTATATCGGCGGTCGTATCGAATCCATGCCAAGTTGAATAAAATAACGAACTTTAAAATTTTGTTTAAGCTTGTCTTATTCATTTTATGAACTTATCTCGAACGAGCACGACTTCTTTCATTCATTTTACTGGAGAGACCTAATTATGACTATCAATCCATATCTTATTATCTTGTAGGTAGCACTACAAACGAACCGGCCCAAGTTCGAGCTGAGCTTAACTAAGATCTTTTATTAGGCGAGCTCGAAATTATGTTTGAGATCGGTTCATTTACTAAATGAACGATCCAAACACGATTCGAGCTCAAGTAACACGGTTTTTAGAACCCTAATCGATCTTATTTATGTCTGAAAATCCTAGCACGAGCCGCACCCAATGATTTCAATTTTTTAAATGAGCTCAAAATTATGTTCAAGCTCGATTCATTTTCTTAACAAACGAACCGAGATCGAGCTTTAATCGAGTCGTTCTCGATCCATTCACGTACAAATCGGTTCGTTTACAACCCTACTTACGGGAGACTTTTTTCAATTACTTCGTGAAATTCTCTTTGGTAAATATATAAACATATAAAACTTCCACATCTTATTCGCCCAATTTTCCATCGATTAACAAAAGCTGGATTAGATCACAGCTGTAACTCTATATCCAAATCTTAGGGTTTTAAATTTGTACATTAAAGTTTAGGATGGTGAGAGTGTTTAAGTAACCCATCATTTTCATTTCTTCGGATTGGAATTTATTGAATTTTCAGGGTTTTGAAATCGAGTCATTGTAATAGTGTTAATTTTAAATATTTTTCATGCGTTTGTTCCCCCTCATTATGATTGTTCTACCGCAATTTCAAGCTATACTTTCAAATATGTTGTGCATTTGTTTTGTAACTGAATTTGAAGTCTGAAATCTGAATCTGAAACTTTTGATTCTTTTTTTTTATGTCTGAACCTTCAAGTGGATGTATTTAGATAGATTCAGGTACAAAGTCTAAATTCGGAGTTAATTTTACATGTTAATTATCTCCTATAGCGGTTGGCCTCTTAATTAAAAAAACACAATTTATTACTTCTAAAGTCCCTAAAGTCTGAATGGTTAATGCTACCTCTTAAACATTCATAGTTAACATGTAAAATTAACTCCGAATTTAGACTTTGTACCTGAATCTATCTAAATACATCCATTTGAAGGTTCAGACATAAAAGAAAAAGAATCAAAATTTATTACTTCTAAAGTCTCTAAAGTCTGAATGGTTAATGTTACCTCTTAACCATTCAGAGTCAAATATAGCAATATCCTCTTAATTTAAAAAAAATGAACAATATTTAGTACCTCTAAATTCTGAATGGTTCATATTTAGACTTACGTGCCAAAAACAAACAAACCCTATGGGTTGTTATTTCATCTCTTGTGCATTTGTTTTTCATCTGAAGCTGAAGTGTGAATCAAAAAAAATTGTTTGCTCGTGTGTCTGAATGGATGAATTTAGATAAATTCGGGTTCAAAGTTCAGACTCAGAGGTAATTTAGAGGCAAATATAACCGCTCGTCTCTTAATCATTTAAAAAAATGGCTTTTTAGCTAAACCCATAGTTTTTATTGTCTTATCTGACTTGACCCCCACTTTGCTAATCTCTTTGATATAACCCCCAACACTGAGGGGTTATCTCAAAAAATAGAATAAAAATAGGGGTTACGTCAACATATTTATCTGACTTTGCCCACTATTTATAATGTCAAACTAGACTTAACCCCATATATTATGGGCAAAGTCAAAGAATTGTGAAAAGATGGGGTTAAGTTAAATTATGCATTATAAATTGGGGGTTAAGTCAAAATGACCAATAAAATCATATAATAGTTGGTACCTCTTAACTCTAAATGGTTTGGATTTACACTTTAGGCAAAAACGAATTTGAATTATAATTTTTTTCTTCTTATCTGCGACTGCTCCAAATGTAGAATTAGAATGAGCTTTATCCTAATATAGCCCTGAACTTGTTCAATCCAATCCAACCCATCTTATCTGGTTCATCAAACGAGGCATTAGAAAAAAGAGAATGGAAATCCAAATACTAGGCGAGGAATTTAAGCGCAGGGAAATTGTAATCATTAACGTATAAATGTTACAAGAAGCAACACTATGTAAAAAATAAGAGTTTGGTAATAGAAATATATAAAAACCAAAGTTGAAAAATAACATGTGAAAAAGAAACCAGGTGTTACAATAAATTCCATGCTCTAGTGGCTATGATTAGATACCAATGGCATAGATCTTATGCCAGAAACTCCATACACAAAATAACAGCCAATAAAAAACATCATAAACAAGAAATAAAATGAAAATCACACTCTAAAACATTACTTTGAAAGCTTGTTTGTACTATGGGAACCAATAATTTTCCAGCGCCCCAAAGCAATGGCTAATATGGCATCAATCTCTACCCACAACATGCAAACCCTCATCAAGAATGAAGAGGTAAATGGAGGATCCCATCACCCATTTTTTGGCAACTACCCCAAAAAAGAAGATTATTCAGAGGAATTCACTTCCCATAGCACCGATGTAGCAGCTAGTGACGAGAAATGAGAAGCCAAGCAGCTAGCGATGAGAAATGAGGGTGGATCACGGTTTTACTCTGGCAAGATCCCTAATGAGAATGTAAAAGGAAATAGGTGTATCGACAATTGTTTTGGTCGAGAACAAAAATGGCTTGAGAACCCTAAAGGACATGATGTTCTTCAACAAGAAGAATAATTTGTTTGATTGGAGAGGTTTTGTTAGGCCATAACATTTATTTGGCTGAAGAGGTCTTGTTAAGCCATAAATATTTTTCTGGGTTGATGAAGAATGAGGGGAAATTTATTTATTTTACAAAAAAGATGTCGGTTTGACTCTCAATTAAAAGGGGATAACAAATAGGATCACGCAACCGGGATTTGCCTAATTTGAGACCAATTACTCCAGAAAAATCATTTGATTTTGATTATAATGCACCAGAATTTGATTTTAGCGGTTTGAAGTCTTATGAATTTGATCCAAAAATCCAAATGGAGCGAAAAATTTATTTGGTCCCTGAAAATGGATGGTGAGTTTAGGCCAAAATTTAAGTTGAAAATAAAATAAAAATATTAGTGGATTTGGTACGAGTGTTTGAAATTCTCCCAAACGCTCATGGATGAGATTTTTCAAAGGGGAGTATGATGTATACAGATGTTGTGTGGCCCCAAAGGAATTTTGGAATTTTTGGAAAATAATAATCTAACCTTCTATTTTTATAATTATTATTTAGTTGTTATTAATTAGGGTATTAGTTTGGGAGATTTACTGCTAGTTGATAATTACTAGGAATGTATTTTATTAGACTGTTACCAATTATAATATGTTTCCTTATTTAAACTTCCATAGAAAACCCAACCTCGACCCCTTATAAATGGAGGCTATGCAAAATTTGAACAAGAAAATCGTGAACTATCGAGACGATTCAAGTTCGCATCGACCATTGGGAATGTGCAAGTTTGGTCAAGAATTACCGATCCAATGCCACCTCCATAACTCCAACAAGTGATATAAAGAGTGTCGTTGACTCGTGGTTTAGTGTTGGGAGGACTTTATGAGATAGAGGTGATGCGCAATCTCATAGTGCTTGAGATGACAAGAATTTAACAATTTTTGAAAACTTTTCATCAGTTATATGACAAGTGATAACTCCTTCATCCCCGGTCATTTTCGCATACAACGAAAATTTCCATTGCTAACCAATAACACATATTTATGAGTCGCCAGTGTCCGCAGAGAGACCTTAATGGACACCCAGTTCTCTCCTGATTTATTTTCAACCTTCGAGGAGGATGAATAAATTACCCGTACAGGATTCAGAGACTTGGGAGATTTTTAATATCATCGATTTTATCCCATCTCATAGAGGCGGACACAAGGATCAGCAACGAAGATTTCTTCGATAGCTATAACCAGGATGAATGTATCACTCGGACCAAGTTTTGAGATGTTTGATATCGAAGACTTCTTTCTCATCTTTAAGGAAGATGCGATTAGTTGGATGACCATGACACACTTGCGAGAGGTAAGACATATTGTGTTACTGACTTCTTACCATTTAACAAATAGAAGATTGATGATATTAGTGAGTTTTAAGTTGAGTTGTGTTGATTTCATTGAACCTGGATACATGGTCCATCCAAGATTCATTTAATTCCCCATCGGATATTGAACTTCAATACCTAGTTTGAGGCACTTTGAATGATTCAACCCTCGCCTAGCATTGTTGATCCCCTTTGACGAGCTAGTGTGACGGTTCTCGTCATGATAAGCTCCAGTGGCTATGTTTAGGATATTTGATTACTCACTGTCACCTTTCAAGTAGGAAGAATAATGGTGATTGTGTGATGTTGACGATGATATGTACGTGGGATCTTGAGGGCACAATTGTAATATATTTATTGGTATGTTTTCTTTTCATGTCTTTTAGGTTATTTAACTATTTAGAATGTTAGACATAGGGTAATATTCCCTTGGAATGTTCCTACAGTACCCAGTCTAATCACTTTACATTTTTAAATCTTCATGGCTAGAAACATAACATAGCTTAGCTTTGACCAACCATTGTAATCATATTACTTTTAAGAGATGAATGAATTAGAGAAAGCCTTGTTTTAAAAATGTTATTGTTGTTATTTTAATTACTTTCTGCTGCAATTACATCACTGTAGCAGAAGAATACAATCTTATAAGTGTGCCGCACACTTAAAGAAGATACGCACTACCTTGAAAGTTTGTGCTTAAGTTGTTATTTATTATTTTTAGTGCCCTTACATATCACCTCAATTGTTTCAGAGTGAGGCTCGCTCAAATTTTTTATGTAAACACTAATTTCATCACCACCTATAGTTATAAAGAGAGGATCACAGTCCAGTGTCAAACATGGCACCACCATATATAAAGCCACCGCGGAGTTCCTTTTGGAGAGCATAGTGCGCTCACTGTCGCCTAACACCCCAAGTCGCTGCCACTGCCACCTCCATCACTCCGAACATCACCCCCGATTTACCACCCAGTCTTCATTTCCACCCCGCCAAAAGCCTTGAAAACTAAAAAAAATGACCAGTAGTCCTAAGCTATGATTATGAATAAGAAGATGAAGGGGAAAATTGTAAAACCCCACACACTATTCGTCCCATCTACCAAAAACAATAGTGCTCAAAGCCGACCTATAAGATGTCGTCATTGTGGTCAAACTCATCAACAGTCAATAATTGAAGGTAGCATCTTTCAACTGGACTTCACAGCACACCGTTTCATAATCGCCCTAAGAGAATTGTTATTATGCCTCACAGCCCCTTGAGAATCTTTAACTTAGGATGGCAATCACATCGTCAAATTCAGATAAGGGAGGAGAGATATTTATTCTAGAGTTTAACCACATTCGAACCATTGTCGATGAAATAGGACAAATGGGGATGTGAGGTTCGAATCTGGGCATCTTGGCAAGGTCAGAGCATCATAGGTTGTCATCGTCGACCAAAAAAGAAACTTGGGTTCAATGACAGTTATTGATGGGCAGGAAAGTTACAACCCATATCAAAGGACCGTTCGATTTTCCCTAAGATATTTGGGAAAGAAGCTGAGTCTAAATCGGGGTGGGATGGGGTTCTCACTTTTAAGACTAAAATGGCCTCATGTTGATGTGCCCATGCATGTAGGTTGACAAACTTGAAACCAATAAATCTTATTTACAAGAATTAGACCTAGGTTAGTGAGGACAATGAGACTCTAATATTTTCTGGTCTAAAACCTAAAAAAATATAAATTACAAATTTATGCGGCCCGGGACCCACTAATATCGTCTTTTGAATTTGTGGACGAACTCATTCAAGAGGGTGAGTTCGATGAATTGAGAATAAGAGGTCCAATTTGCAATATTAATTATTCATATGTTTTTATTTTTGTACTTTTGTTTTTGTTTTCAGTAGTAGTTAACGAAAGACATTTAAGGGGTAAAATTAGTATTTTCATGAGGAACGCTACACATCAGTGACATCACTCATGGCCTCACTAGTGCTAGCACTTTCAAATATATATAGATTATCACATTCTAAGGAATATTCCCTCTTTGACCTATAATTTTAACCATTCCCATTTAGGGTTATTCAATTAATAAAATTATTAAGAGTTTTTGCTCAAGTTATTTTTTCTTTTTGGTGCATTGTGATGTTATGTCACCTCTCTTGGTTCTCCAGCTCACTATTCACACTATCCACAATAACATTCTTCCACACATTCGGTGCTCGCACTTGCACTTGTATATCAACGATCTATGGTAATCCTTATCATGATAAGATCTCTGGTCTCTAACAAGGAAAGACAAATTATATGGGAAAGCGCACTAAAACCCACATTTCCAATCCAAACAAGCGTAAAACCAATAAAATAAGCTAATCTGAACCGAATCTTACAGTAAAGTTTTGAGTTCATCTAACTAAGGGTAATATCGTCACCAAAACAGATGATCACAGTGAATCTAGTTGACTTTAGACTCTGAACTACCACCACATTCTAGTTCATACATTTTGTCACACTGATGCTCAAGTCTAGCTGAACCACTGAAGGCTATCTTGACACCACTCAAATTCATCTTGAGCTAACTGACCTGATGATCCACCCTAGTAGAACACCTATCTACCAAAGTGTAATACGAGTCACAAAAGTTATAATATCGTGTGCCAATAGTCTATAGTAGAGTTTAGGTCAGCTGCGAACAATGTGTGGTAGGTTTTATACGGGACTCCTACATCCAGTAGTTTAAAGACTGTCTAAAGAATAAGAAAGGGTATGCCAAATTTTAATTTGGACTCATTTCTAGAGATTAAAGTTCTTTTTAATCGAAATCTTTAGAAATTACTCTTGGTTCCAGCCATCACTTTGCTTGTTAGACTCTTCAACCATTTGATGAAAGACGAGGCATCTTGGGGTGGGGTTGCATTGTGAGTGGTAATGTGGTAGAAGAGGTTGGGGGCAGATATTATTCAATAATTCGAAATATTGGTTCGATAATGAAGCAGATTTCCTTTTCATCGAGTATAAGATGAATGATCAAGCTGGAAGAGGTTAAAATGAATAGCTCTGGACCTCAAGGTGAGGGAGGCCTTTGGTAGTCAGGATTGGTGGGGAGATTCTGAACATATGCAAATCTTTTAACGAAACAATAAAATATTTTTATTTTTTAGTTTTAAAATTATTTACCAAAAGGATCCACCCTGGCTTGGTCCAGTGGTAAGGAGGTTTTCACTCTAGACCATAGGTCATGAGTTCGATCCCTCCCCACGGATACCTGCCTTGAGGGTAAGGGCGGGTTCAGATCCGTACGGGTATACCGTAAGGTGTCTGGGTTTGACTCACCCTCGGGTGGCAGATTTAAATTGGGGTGTGTGTTAGGGTGGCTCTGGCACTTGCACCCCCCCCCCCTGTTTAGCAAACATGAGGGAGTCCAAAGGGCTCGTTCGTGTGGAGGTTCAGGGCTTAAAAAAAATTATTTACCAAAATCGATTAAGCTTGATAATAGTGATATTATAATTTGAAAACTGAGTAAACATATAGGAGACCTCACAGGATGTGCCACTGCATCTCCATTGTCTTTTGCATAAAAAATGTGTCCCCGTTGTCTTTTGCGCTAGAAAATAGTTTACGCAATTCACATGCTCACATTAGAACACATAATTTAAGAAGACTATGTAAAAGGTCTCAAAACACCCACAACGTTACGAAAACAAAATTAAACTAAAGACTGCATGGCCTAACCTCCTCCAACGACTTTTGGGTTTTGGATTAAATATCTGTTTTATGCATTTCGTATGCTCACATTAAAACACGAATTTGGGGAAAGACTATGTAAAACAACTCAAAACATCAAATATTATACGAAAACACAAACAAACTAGATATTGCACGGTAGAGATACAAAAAAACAGCTAGTATAATATGAAAACACAATCAATCAACAAATTTAATTAAGAATGTCCACAAAACTATAACATAATTGAATATGGCACTCACCTCAGCATATTGCTCCTCAATTTAATGCCTCAGTTTCAGCCTAATTCACTACTCACATACATATCACCCAAAGCCATAGTAATCTCTATCGCAGTCTTTTGTGCACCAACTCCACCCAAAAATAACTCCCCCCACCACCACCACCACCACTAAATTCAGATCTCTCATTTTCTCGTGCAACACCTCATTATACTCAATCCCAACCAACTCACTGCGCTACTCAAAACCGTGATAACCAAATTTATATTCCCCGTTGATACCGACCTCCAATAGTAACTTTGCAAAACACTACTACAGTCTTTTGAGTTCGTGGACAAACTCTTTAAGGTCTGGGAGTAGTTTGATGTGAATTGAGAATACGAGGGCAAAGTTGCAATATTTATTATTCAATTTTTTGGTGCAATTGGTGTGTCCCGTCACCTATGAAGCATGGACACTATCCTGGAAGCCAACGTATCGGACACCTATGAAGCACGAACAGTCTCCCGGAAGCCATGAGCAGCTTTAACTCAAGTGATGGTGATTGTGCTATATTTATGATTCTTAATGTCAAAGTGTGTTTGAATTTTGTTTTGTATGGTCCATTTTTTGAATTTCATGTTAAGAACGCTTTAATAATGTATTTTATGGAGAAAATATGTTTTATTTCATTAATATATATTATATATTATACGTATCACAGCGTGTCGTATCCTAGTTTTTGGATCAATCACGTGTCGCGTGTCGAAACAAGTATTACATGTCTGTGCTTCATATCCCGTCACCCACTCTCTTGATTTTCCAACACACTATTCACACTATCGGTATTAACACTCTTCCATGCATTTTGTGCTCACACTCTCTGTCCCACACTCTTTCCATCGAAAGGAACTCATTATCAAGATTTAGAAAGTCCCAATTGCACTTGTATATTAACAATCTATGGTACCCCTTCTCCCAAGAGATCATCAGTCTCTTAAATATGGAAACACAAAATATATACGAATGGGGTCTATAACCTACATTTCCAAACCAAGCAGACGTGGACCCAATCAAATAAGTGAACCCAAACTTCCACAAGATTTGGACTTCATCTCACTCCGGGTATGATCCTCACCCAAACAAATGATAGAAGTTATTAGACCCTGAACTACCACCATATTCTAGATCATACATTAGGTCACACTGATAATATATCTGAACTATAGAACACTATCTTAACACCATTCAAACTCGTCTTGAGCTGACTGACCTGATGAGCCACCCTAGTAAAACGCCAATCTGCTGAACTGTAATACTAACCACAAAAGTTACTTAATCTTGCCTAAAAAAAGTTAACATGTAGCATAATTTAGGTCGGGGGGCATTCCTAGAGACTAAACTTCATTTTAATTAGACACTTTAAAATTACTCTAGGTTTTGAATAGGCCAATCCTTCCACTTCATACATTTGACGAGAGAGATGAGGTAGCTAAGTTGGGGGGAGGCATTTTTAGTGATAATGTCGTAGAAGAGGTTGGGGCATATATTGTTCAATAATTTGAAATATTGGGTTTGTATTGACGCAGATTTCCATTTCATTGAGTATAAGATAAATGATCAAGCTAGAAGAGGGTGAAACAAACAGCTCTGGACCTCAATCAAGATGAGGGAGGACTTTAGCAGTTAGGATTGATAAGTATATTCTGATTATATGGAATTCTTTTGACGAAACAATACAATATTTCTAGTGTTTGATTTAAAATTTATTTATCAAAATTGATCAAGCTTGATAACAGTGATATTATAATTTAAAAATTAGATAAACAAATAATCGTCGCATGTTCCACTGTGCCTCCACTGTCTTTTGCATAAAAAATGTGTCTCCGTTGTATTTTGCATAAGATTCATAAAACGCCTATTTTTAGGGCAATGCTAAATGCCTCAAATACCCTCTGCGATACAAAATACAAACAAACTAAAGACTGCATGGTTCAATTCCTCCATTGTCTTTTGGGTTTTGCTCTAAATATATGTTTTTCACATTTCACATGCTCACTTTAAAATACATATTTTCAGAAAGACTGTTAGAGATGCTAAAAAACAGACAGTATTATATGAAAGAACAAGCAATCAACGATTCAATTAAAATTATTCACAAAACTATAACATAAAATAAAAGTTAAGTACAAATCAGTTCTCATGCGGTTTACGTACAAATCGATTCGTTTGCAACCCTACTTACGAGAGACTTCTTTTCAATTGTTACGTGGAATTCTCTTTGGTAAATATATAAACATATACAACTTCCACATCTTATTCGCCTAATTTTCAATCGATCAACAAAAGTTGGATTGTATCACGACTATAACTCCATATCCAAATATTAGGTTTTGAAATTGGTACATTAAAGTTTAGGATGATGAGATTGTTTGAGTAACCCATCATTTTCATTTCATCGCAATGGAATATATTGAAATTTTAGCGTTTTGAAATCGGGACATTGTAGTAGTGTTATTTTTAAATATATTTCATGCGTTTGTTCAGCCTCATTATGATTGTACTACCACAATTTCAAGCTCAACTTTCAAATCTGTTGTGCATTTGTTTTGTAATTGAATTTGAAGTCTGAAATCTGAATCTGAAAATTTTGATTTGTTTATGTTTGAACCTCCAAATGGATGTATTTAGATAGATTCAGGTACAAAGTTTAGATTCATAGTTAATTTTACGTCCTAACTATCTCCTATAGCGGTTGGCCTCTTAATTAAAAAAACACAATTTAGTACCTCTAAAGTCTCTAAAGTCTGAATGGTTAATTTTACCTCTTAACCATTCAGAGTCAAATATAGTGGTATCCTCCTAATTTAAAAAAAATGAACAATATTTAGTACCTCTAAATTCTGAATGTTTCAGATTTAGACCTACGTGCTAAAAACAAACAACCCCTATGGGTTGTTATTTCATCTCTTATGCATTTGTTTTTCATCTGAAGCTGAAGTGTGAATCTAAAAGAATTATTTGCTTGTGTGTCTGAATGGATGAATTTAGATAAATTCGGGTTCAAAGTTCAGACTCGGAGGTAATTTAGAGACAAATATAACAGCTAGTCTCTTAATCATTTAAAAAATGGCTTCTTTGTTAAACCCCTGAGTTTTTTTGTCTTATCTTACTTGACCTCCACTTTGGTAATCTCTTTGATATAACCCCAAACACTGACGGGTTATCTCAAAATATCGAATAAAAATAGGGGTTAAGTCAAAATATTTATCTGACTTTGCCCACTATTTATAATGTCAAACTGGACTTAACCCCCTATGTTGGGGGCAAAGTCAAAGAATTGTTAAAAGACGAGGTTAAGTCAAATTATGCATTAAAAATTAGGGTTAAGTACAAATGACCATTAAAAAAACATGTAATAATTGGTACCTCTTAACTCTAAATGGTTCAGATTTACACTTCATGCAAAAATAAACAACCTATCATTCCTCATATATTGATTTTATATATTCTTCGGTTCTCAAATCTATTTGCTTGATTTGCACACCGGTGATTCAAGTTTCGTTGAGTTTGTGATAACTTAACTACCTGGGATATGTTTGCTATGTAGTTTAACAACAATAATAGGTTTTATAAACCCAATTTTAGTACAAAGAGAAAACATCATCTTCACCAGTTGAAATTGATCAAACAATTCTCAAGGAGAAAACAATACAACCTAAACAAAGCTTAAACAGTAGTGAAAACCCAAACAAGAGAGAGTTATAGAGTCGAAGGTTCAAGAGACACTTATTGAGTGGAAGCATGTCGTCGGTGTGGGAGAGGAGGCGTGGGAGGCAAACGTCGCCAGTGTGAGTGGTTGTGGGAGATGAGGGAGGTTGTCGGAGACAAAGACATTTAAACTGAAAGGCCATTTTTCTATCCAACGATCCCCCCCAAAGAAATCCCCTATATATACTCCTCTAATCCACTTACAAATTACCCCCCCCCCATTACTTAATTCGCCTTTTGGTATATACATGATCAACACCAACTAGACTAGCAAAATCCTCAAGTTTTCGTTGTTATCCTGGGGAGAAATACGGGTGTCATTTTTTATCTTCTCCCTACCAACTAAGAAACCCTGAACAACCCCTTAAGCCTTATCCATCTCCACCAATCTAATCAAAGTATTAGGTACCAAAATGAACAAGTAAGGAAAGGGATCCCCTCGTCTTATCCACCTTGATGCCCTAAAAATACCTCTTGGCCTCCAATAATCTACTATTGACAACTATTAGGTATCACAACCCAACAAATGTCTTCCAGAGACTTACACTCATATTACCTTTTAGAAAAGAGAGAATTAAGGTAAATGTCATGTTTCTTCCTATAATTGGATTTATAGGACAGTGGTTTTCAGGTTTAGATATCAAGTCCCTGCGATACAATAACATTTATTTGTGTGGTTCCTTTTGAGTTAGGAGTACACAAACAATGTAATTTTATTTGGTTTAGTTAAAGAGGTATTTTTATTTATGTCATTAGTCATACTCAGTTAAAACTCATTCTAAAAATAAATACGTAACCCCACCTCCACCGTGAAGCCCTTGTACTTTTGACTCATTTGAGTCTAGACTGTATAAGAGCTCATCTAGTTTGGAAATTGTGACAAAATTGTGTCCATCCTAGAAACCAAAGAGCCTCAGAGATTGTATTGCTTCTTCTCATATTCATCTTGTAATGATCCTGAGACTATAGCCATCACTCACACACTTAGAACTTAATTCTTGCATATCATATTACACCTTTGTGTATTAATGTGGTGAGTGTGTTTAAATCCCTTAATTTGATTTTTATTAATTTTTTGGTAATATTAAACATCTTTTAATTAAGGTTTTATTAAAATAAAACTTGATTTAAAAAGTCTTGGGGTTAATATCTAAATATGTATTGTAGTGTTTTTTGGCCTTAAGTTACTTTGGGTAGAAACCGAAAGCGCCAGAGACTCCAGGGTTGGCTTTGTAATTATTTTGGGACGCGCGTTTGCATTCGTCCTATGGCCAACACTTTCTGCTCTCTGATTGGCCAGAGTTGTGTTTCTTTACAGAGACAAAGCCTCGCATGTTTACAGCCCTTGGATCATCCCTTATCAATGGCCTGCATGTTGCCTGAGTGAATCCCCGTGTAAACCTTTAAGCCAATCACAGCCTATTTAATCCACCGCCTGTTGTGAGCCCTTAGATTGAAGTCAAAGGAGCTTGACTCAATCTCAGACGTTGTTTTTGAACGATAGTTTGGAACCTTCTCCTCTTCCTATTTAAAGGCCTCTCATCTCAGCCTTCGAAAGCTTTTGCCACTTTGAAATTTCTCACAGAAAGAATAGAGAGAGAGAGAAAAGAGAGAGAAGAGAGAGAGAGAAACCAGAGAGCCAAGTTAGAAACCCTAACTTCGTCAAATCTTCTTCAACCTAAACCACTTACCTCTCCAAAAACACCATAACCAAATAAACACCATCCTTAGTGTTTCTTGAGTTTATGAGAGTTCGAGTTGAGTGATTTCTGGGTTGCTGTAACCTTTTGTTCATAAAATCTTATTTCCAACTTAGACACTCACTGAGATCTTCTTTCTGTTTCAATAGAAATCATAGATCTGAAGTTTTTCATGTCACAACACACTTAGTTGCATTTTATTTCTCATCTTGAGAAGTTCGTTGTTGATTGTTTTCTGTTAAAACATTTTCTTCATACAAAATCAACAATATATGTTTTTCTGTTTCTGTTTTTACAAAACTTAACCTGACCTAGTTGGATTCGCACTTGGAGGGTTTTCAATCTTCTAAATATTTTCAAAATAGATTGAAAAAGGTCTTGACCGATTTCTTAAGCAAGATCTCCGTGGAATCTTGGGTTATTTTGAAAGGTCAAAAGGTTTTTGGTTTTGTAAGAGAGAAAAATAACAAACACACTGCATATAGACTTTATATGTAATTTGTATAGGACTGTTTGTAAATATAAGTGTGTGTGAGTTCATGCATGTGATATAGAACACTATTCACAAACATCTTCACACTACAAACACTGAAAGTGTTGGCTATAAGATTTGGTGAACATAAGTCGACGTATACTGCTGAAACAAAGGAAGAGTTGACAACCTGAGAAGACTACATCAACAATCAAGATCTGCAGAAAAGTTAAAGGACGCCAGAGGGTATAATCCTGAACTTGTATAGACTTGTTATTGTGTGCATGTTAGTTAAATAGATTGTAACTCACATATTTGTTTTAGTGATATTTTCTTGTTTTACTCCGTAGAGGGAGTCGTGGATGTTTCCTCAAGGTTGAGGTTTTACCACGTTAAAAATCCTGAGTATTAATATTTCTACATCTTCTCATCCCATTCTGATGTGTGCTGAGTTTAAAACATTTTAAACTGTTTGCTAAAACTTGTTATCAAATCTTGTCCATATCTCGTACATAATTTTTGTTAACACATCTTGTGTTCAAAATCTTTTTGATTTAAGTAAAGAGTTTCTTCAACAAACTTTCGGAGTTGCTTAAATAGTTTATTTTCAATAAACGGCTTTGGCAACGTTATTTCAATTGGTATCAGAGCTTTTGGTGAACTTTTTTCAAAAAGATCCTGAGTTTCTGAAACTGTTTTCTCAAAATCAATCATGGACGAGAAAAATGAAAGATATGGTAACTTGACCAGACCTCCAGTCTTTGATGGAACAAATTTTTCTTACTGGAAAGTAAGGATGATTGCTTTCATTCAAGGAACTTTGGGAGATGATGTCTGGGACATTATTGAAAATGGATACTTTTATCCTACTAAACCAGCCACTGAAGGAAGTAATGAGAGGGTTAAGAAAATATTAAGTGAGTTTACTCAAGAAGAGAAACAAGTTTCTCGCAATAATAATAAAGGAAAGAATGATATATTTATGTCTATAAATGAACATGAGTTCAAGAGAATCTCATCTTGTACCACTTCTAAGGAAGCATGGGATACCCTGATTACTGCCCATGAAGGAGACTCTAGGGTTAAGGCTGCTAAAACTCAGATGCTAATTCAACAGTATAATTCCTTAATCATGTCTGAATCTGAGTCTTTTGATGACTTCTATATGAACCTGACTGATATTGTCACTAAACTGCATGCTAATGGTATAACTTATGATAGACAAGAAATTGTGTCTAAAATTCTGAGATCATTACCACAGAAATTTGACAATAAAAGATATGCTATTGAGGAAATGTGTGATATAAATCTCACTCCTGAATTACTCAGTAGTAAATTAAGAACTGTGGAAATGGAATTAGAGTTTAAGAAACAATTGACCCACACTCATAGGAAACATACCAATTCCAATCTTATCTTTACTTTTAAGATGACTAAGCCTGAGTTAAACACTCCTAGTAATGATTATGATGAGGACTGTGACTTAGAAAGTATAGATAATCAGATTGCCCTAATGTCGAAACAATTTAAGAAAATTGTTAAATTTAGAAACAGTATTGCAAATAGACAGGGCAAGTCTAATTATCCAACTCCTTCAAATCACAAGTCTCATGAGAAACCTCATGACAAACAGAACAAGGACAACACAAGACCTCACAGAGACCTCAAGAAGACTGAATGCTATAGATGTGGTAAACTAGGACACATTGCTCAAGACTGTAGAGTTAATTTAAATACCCAAAACAAACACTCTAGAGCCAACATCTGCAAAACATGGGATGACTCAAGTGACTCTGAAAATGAGGAACCTGAGACATCAGATGGTTTTGATCCTTATTTATCCTTCTTTGCCAAAATCATATATAATGATGATATGCATGTGCTTGATAGTGAGGATGAGTCTAGTAATTCTAGCTCTGTTGTTTTGAATCATACTTTAACTGGTTTAAATGCTTTGCTTACTGAGAACATTATTACTTCTTCCTCGGGGTGTGTGAGTCAAAGGGGAATCGATACTGCTGATGTCAATGGGTGCGTGAGTTTAAGAAATGAAACCTTAGGGGTCACTTCACACACCTCACTTAGTGACTCAGACAATGAAGATCTCCCAGATATTCACACTCTATATGCCAAAACTCTTAAGAAAATCACTAGACTAGAAAAGATTGTGAAAGATCTTACCAAAAAGTTAGAGGATCTAAGTCTGATGGTAAAACTGAATGCTGAAGAGTATACTACTCAATGAATGTCTCATGAAAGTGATATCAAAGTGTTTGATGAAAAACTGAAAACTTTGACTGAAGCTAATGAAATTCTGGAGAAAAAATACAAAGGGACATTATTAGAATTGGAACAAACCAAAGAAAAGACAGCAACTGTGTTCAAAAAATTTACAAAATTTGAAAACAACTCTAAATGTTTTGAGGAATTCATTGCTGAATCTAAAACCAATTCTGATGATCGAACTGGTATAGGGTTTTGCCCCAATTTGAAGACACAAACAAAACCTGTTGAACCTATCAAATTTGTGTCAGGAGGCAAAAGACCTATTGAAACATGTCCAGACTTTCATTCACTTAAAACTGAGTTTGATCATCAAAACACTAACACTGGAGATGCAAGTTGCTCTAAGCATGAAAGTTTACCAAAGGGAAAATATGTCTGCCCCCCAATTAGGAAAAGTGAACCTGCCTTCAAACCTGTGCTACCTAGGAATAAAATTCAGCCTCAAAATCTCTCAAAACCTTTGTTTAGAGACTTTCCTAAGGTAAACCCCATTATGAGCAATCTTTATTGCTCCTATTGTGATATATACAGACATTCTTTCGATGATTGCTATGCTAGGAGACTGATTAAGCCTACCTTCAATACCTCCATGTATCAAAACTTTAACTATTCTAGGAGGAGTCGTAACAACTATGTCCTTCCCAGGCCACCAGACAAAAACTCCAACTATAGGAATAGAAAGACTAAACCTAAAAGGACATTTACTAGAAGGATTACCAGAAACTTTTCTAAATCAAATGCTCAGGTGTTTAAATTTACTCAAAATCACGCGCAAAATGTTTTTCAACAAAAATCTAATGCTCGCAAATTTTATCAAATGAGAGCAAACAAGCGCAAACAGAAAACCAGAGCAATTTGGGTTAGAAAAGATGATCTAGTACCCCAGATGAAATGTAATATTGTTGTTTCTGCTTTAAAAGCTGAACTTACATCTTCTGGTTGGTATCTGGATGTTCCAAGCATATGACAGGTGATGATACAAAACTTTTAAATAAAACCATCTTTGATGGAGGAAAAGTTGTTTTTGGTGATGGAGGAAAAGTTGTTTTTAGTTTAGGGGTGTGGTAGAGCGGAAGGGGTTCTTTCTCTCTTAACTAAGTGTCACCTTGAGCATGGAGCAGCTTTAAATCTCTGGGTCAGCTGTCCCACCCATCGAGGTGCCTATAAATCAGCGAAGGGAGTAGTCACTAAGTCGCTAGTGGATACCCTCGTATAAACCAAGAAAAATAATATATTTAGTTTATTAAAAGGAAAAATAAAAAATTAAAAAATGGAAACCCTGTTGAGAACCTATTCAGATTTGCAAAAAAAACTATCGTTACAAATCAATGGCTTCTTGCTGCCCAAATTTGTCCAGATAATAAAGCATCAAAACTAAAAAAAAAAATGGGAAAGAGAGACGCACGAAATAGCGGCGAATTGAGAGGGGGTGAGGAGGTGCTATGAGAAGGCAAAATATAACTGAGTATGAGAGAGAGGGGTGAGGAGGTGCTATGAGACATGGGTTATTTTCGTAGAGAATTGTGCCTTGGATAGAGCGGTGAGGAGGTGGTATTGGAAAACAAAAAAGAGAGGTAATTTTCAAATTAAAGTCAGAATTCTTTTCTCGAGCTGTGCTTCATATTTTTTCTTGGGGACTCCAAAAATTAGTGCAGTAGGTTGTAGCGTGGAAGGTTGTATCATGTCAGGTCATGGCAAGGCAGTTGTAGCAAGAGGCGCAACTGTAGCATTAGGAGCGTGGTAGGTAGGAGTATGTCCCATATCTTTGTTAAGAAAAGAAATTTACCCACTGAACAAAAAATCGTATCAGTATTATGTGGAGTTACACCCAAAACATATCTTCAAAGAATAAATTTATGTGTATCTTTATTTAGTACCTTCATTGGTACCCTCTAATAAGATAAGGCAACAAGAGATTGTACTTGTTGTTGTGGGTTCCGTCAGGGCAATAAGTACAATCTCTTGTTACCTTATCTTATTAGAGGGTACCAAATGAGGGTACATGTAGCATTACTCATCTTCAAAATATTACATAAAAATTAAATTCAAATTTTACTTCAAAATACCCAAAGGTATTGTACTTTTTTTTTCTTATAAAATATCTAATATATTCCAAACTAAATAAAAAATTACCCGCAAACTAACACCACAAACTCAACACCACATAGTACAAAATCTCAAAACTCTTCGACTCCAAAATAATCTAACTATTTCACCTTGTTCATTTGTCTCTCAAAGCTCAAAAATGCATTGCAATAGTCCTCAAAACACCTCTATAAAGTATATAATGTCTAAAACTATTTATAAAACAAAGAGCAGATTAAAAAATATGAGTTTACTGTTCTTATGGGCCCTTGTCACCGTAAGTGATGAGTAGTTTCGGTGAAATGTAACCGTTGACTATTTTTTCACGATTTGAAGTGGATGTGAAAATAGTTGTTATGGTGACAGATGGCCATGGTAACTGGATTACGATTAAAAGCAACTGAAACAAATAAACCACGGTGGGATGCAACCATAATGAACCCACATACGGTGAGGTTGGACCGAGTTACACCAACAACTACGGCGACATGCAATCGTGGGTACAGGGTTCGCAGATTTTTATTTTTGGGTTTTAAAATCCTAATTTGTCCAGTTCCTTTTTCATCCGATATATTAACATGGTGGGATTTGTTAAATGTGTCTATATTTGGGTTTGTAAGGTTAAAAGGAAGATTTAGGAAAGAAGTTCGAGAGAGAGACAATGGAAAATTTTGGGTTTTTTATGGGTCAAGGTTCCTGTGGTATTGGGTTTGTTTGGTGTTTTGTATAAATATTGGTACTTATGTGGTATTTTAAACAAAAGGGTGTTTTGGAGTAAAAATTTTGGTGTATTTATCAGGACCCATTTTGTGGGATGTTTGGGGCAAGGACAAACCCCGCACATTCCATCTGAAGGGACAAGGGTATCAAAACAATCAGTACTAATAAAAGAGAAATTACAAATATCACCTTTCATAACCACACAGTTTAAGGGTGGCCCACCTCCCATTTAAGGCGAATTTAAGTTGAATGTGAACATTCTGAATGAATGAGAGAGAGTATTATAACATGGCACAATATCACACCATTAGATTGCAGTTGATGGCTATAATTATGACCCTTAAATTACATATATGTCCATACTAGTCTTTAAGACTTTCTTCCTATAATACTAAACAAAACAACTAAACAAAAAATAAAGTACATCATAATAGATAAAATAAAAAAAAATGTCACTCAATTGGATATGTACTAAAAATAACCTCTAACCTTCTTAATTTACATCATCTAATTTGGCACTTAATAATATACAGAATAATCTACATATGATTTTGGAGTGACAAAGTGGTAGCAAGCTAGAAATTCACCCTTGCTCAAATGAGTTTTGATAGCTTTTTACACTAAGCTAGGATAAGGTAGCTAGGAAGGGAATGAGCGTAGCTTTTATACCTATAAGAAGTAAAAAGAGAAATGAACTTATCTTTTTCACATCTATATCCCATAGTTATCATATAATAGTTAGGGACCATACCCATTTATTAATCTTTAGCCAATCGTTTCATCCACTAAGGCCTATTAACGGATAAAATTCGGACCAGATCAAGGTCAATCCAAATCCATTTATCAAGATATTATCAGACCAGATCAGATTTGTATTATATAACGAACCACCAAAATTCTAATCCATGGCCAAATCCTAAAGGATTCAGATCGAAACAGATATTATATTTATTTTTCTGATAATTGTGATTATAACACAATTAACATTAAAAGAATAACAGATTTGGTGAGTAATATTTATTTCTAAATGCAATAATAATCAAGAGATTGTATAAACAAGGGCATAAGATTGAAAGCATTATATATGTAGAATATAATTTCGTATTCATTTAGCATACCCTGTCGGATTGGATTCTTAGCAGATCGGATTGGATTATTGAGTTATTGAATTACACAACACCAATCCATATCCGAATAAAAACAACAGATTCAGATAGGATTCATACTAATATTTGATCCATTGACATACCTAATCTGCTATGCCTTTAGAGCACATGTGATTCCCCGTGCCTATATATTGCCTATTAGACTTCTCAGAGACTAGGGTGCTACTGTAGTAAAAGTCAAGTGGAAATTAGCTAAAATCTGATCACCCACAATCTACCCATTTTTCTAACATATTAGGTTTGTCTAGGCAAATCCTATCACGCTCCTCAGGGAGGTGGGACTACAGTAACATTTTGACAAGAGTTTTATCTAATTTTGTCTTCTCATCAAACCCTCATGGCATATGGGTGGTAATATTTAAACGTCGTTTTTCTTTCTATAACCCCCATTATTATTAAACATAAAAAGTTTTAGGGTTGCGTAGAAAGAAAAGTTGGGTGGGAATAAGAACACCCATCCAAAAATAAAGTACACGGAGATTGGAATATTGTCAAGTTTATTGAAAAACTATAAAAAGCTCGCGGACAATAAATTTTGAGCAAATTAACCCATTCGCATTGATGATCTTGTGATAGCAGAACATGTGTTCATAAATATGTGACATTTATTAATGTTTAAAATGGACCAAATACCAGTCAAATAAACTTTCCACAAGAAAATCAAGGCTAAGATAATGGTTTTCAGTGTACGTATTAAAAAACAATTAGTGTTTGTTTGGGACACCCAATTCCAAGGCATGGAATGTGACTCCCAAAAAAACCTTTCGGTCCAACTTGATGCGGAGGATAAATGATCAAAAAATAATGAGGGCTGATTTGTAATTTATTTAATTATTATTTTCTCTCTTAGAGAGTTGGACAACTCTAAAAGTAAGCCATGGAGCCAAAGTCTATAGCCAAATAGTAGGGATTGGTTAATTGAAATAGGGGGGGTTAGTTCCTTGTTTTATTTTACTTCTTTTAATAGTCATCAATAGGTAAAAGGACTCTTCTTTTTTTATCTATTTATCTTCCACGTAAGCAAGAGGGCGTCAGTTTTTCAATAAAGAACTTTTTATGGTAATTCGAGATACGGGAGTAGCCTTTCCATATATGAGGTTAAGGCCAGTCGAAATTCACCTCTTTCGGACCCTGTAGTTAAGAGGGAGCCTTGTGCTCTAAGTACGATATTTTATGGTCCTTTTCTCTTTGATGCTTTTTGTTTGGTGATTAATTCCGTTGCGCTAAATTATGTGGTATCAAAGCCAACTTCATCCTTATACATGTTTGTGTCGTTACGTACGTGTGAATTAGTAGTGGCAAATGGGCGGTTATGGGGGGTTATGGACGGGTCAAAAATGGATATGGATAAATTTGGACGGATAAAAAGCGGGTCGGATGACACGACTCAGAATGTGTCTCTAAAGTGTGTACTCTCTAGGCTCAAGTGTAAGCCTATCGTTCAAGTAATAATCCGACAAGTCGGGTATCGATCCTCGGGGAAAAAGGACAACAGAGTTGTGACGATGGGATAAGACGGAGGAATCCTAACGATGACTCTAAAAAGAAAGGAAAAGATTTGATTTTGGTTTTTGGGATTGATTAAACTAAATGCACTTATGAAATTATGATGAAATATGCAACTAACTAAATTATCTAAATGAAGAATGAAGAAATAAATTGAAACTTTTTGAACCTAAATGAGGAGAAAATAGGATGGGAATACAATCCCCCAACCCTAGTGTAATGTAGTGACAACGTTAATAATAAATTTATCCGATTAATCCGACCCGGAATTTAGGACTCCCAAGCATTATGTATACAAGGTTCAAGCCCGCGTCATACCTAATCTGAGGATGAGTAAATAGGTATTGCGATAATTGCATTCAAATTGTACTCTAAATCATCACGAGTACCCAAAGGCAAATGAGATATAAAGATCCACAATTATTATGTAATTATGCGATATGATCAAATTAATCATTAAATTCATCGGATTAACGTTATACACATACACTAACTCATCAGGTTGGGTTCATGCATCCCAACCTTTAAAACCTAGTCGGACATGTTAAATGGACGAATGCATGAAATAATAACGTTGCATGTGTAGGAATTCGTGATGAAACTAACTAGAAGCATGTAAATACGTATTATGAATGCGAAAACAGGTTGATTCGATTACGAAAACTAAGCATGCAAGAACAACAACAAAAATATTGAATCTTAAATTAAAACTTGAAAAACAAACCCTTAACAATTGAATCTTGAAGCAAATAATTCCTTTGATGTTCCTAGATGTTTCTCCTTCTTCTTCTCTATCAAAAACTGAGTAAAACTACTCCTAATGGCTGCCCCTAAGTTGTGACCTACGTTCCCTACAATATTGGAGTGTTCAAAACCTAATAGGAGACTTGGGAACCAATCAGCATAAAAGGCAAAATTCGCGTATCAAGTACCCCGAACCGGTTCGGGTGTACCTGCGAACCGGTTCTCCCCCCCAAACCGGTTCGGCCTGGGGTTCGCGAATGTGTGTTGGCCTGGAGTTCAACACTTAGCATTTTTCTGGCTTTTCTCTTATTTTCTAGGATTTTTCTTCAACTTCAACTGAGCATAACTTTTCAACCGTAGCTCGGATTTGGGTGCCGTTTCTTCCAGTGTTTTCGTTGTTCCGAGCTCTTCAAATTTCCAGTTGACTTATCTTTCCAGATCTAGCTATAAAATTACCAATTTGCCCTTAAACTTGCCTTCTTAGCTTTTCTAGCATTGTCCTGCTTCCTCCTTTGCACTGCTTGCATAATTAACCTGTAAAACCAATAGGAGAAGCACAAAACAAGAAATACTCGCCACGAAGGTTAGTAGAATAAATGTGAATCAAATCCATATATGTTACATCACTCGGGTTCACAATTGTACCGAAATTAGGGAAATAAATGTACAATATTTATGCCCAATCATCGGACATAATAATTTGGGCAGGTTTGGTCTGGTTAAATCCGGGTCGGGTCGGGTCAAACCCAGATCGGGTTGGGTTGGGTTTTCTCTCTTCTAACCCCTCTCTCTCTCTTTCAATTGCGGTCACTACACACCTCTTCCCCACTTTTCTCTCATTGTCACAACTACCACTATTACTTAATGAAATAGGGCACACTCCTAACGGCTCTCTCTTGTGGGACCCCTCATTCTCAAGATTCGACACTAAGCAGGGCCCTAGGGCATCTCCATAATCATTTTCCTCAAAGTACTCCCCTACGATCTCGTCTACAAAGCTCACCGCGTGAAGGTCATCTTCTTCCCCCGTATGTTGGGCGACATGGAAGATGTTTGTCTCTAAGGTCATGTTCCCAAAGGTGAGTTGCATTCGCCCATTCCGAGTATTGATGATTGCGTTAGCCGTAGCTAAAAAAGGGCGTCCAAGGATGATGGGAACATGGTTGCTCGAGTTAAAGGAGGGCTCCGTGTCCCAAATGACAAAGTCTACCAGGAAGTAGAAAGTGTCAATTTGGACGATCACGTCCTCGACTATGCCTCTTGGGATCTTCACGGTTCGATCCGCTAATTGGATAGTGACCTTTGTGGGCTTAAGGTCGCCCAAGTCAAGTTTCCTATATATGGAATAAGGGAGAATATTGACACTTGCTCCCAAATCAAGTAAGGCTTTTTCGATTCTGTTTTCTCCAATGATGCAAGAAATGGTGGGTGCACCGGGATCTTTGAATTTATGTGGGAGATCATTGAGTAGAATGGAGCTCACATTCTGTGCTAGAAAGACATTCTTTTTTACCTTCATCTTTCTTTTTACCGTCAACAAATCTTTGATAACTTTGCCATAAGCTGGAATTTGCTTGATGGGATCAAGAAAGGGTAAATTCAGCTTTACTTGCTTAAGTACTTCTAGCACTTCATCACGTGGATTCCCTTTTTGAGCGGGAATTAGCCTTTAAGGAAACGGTGCCACGGAGGGTGGTTTCACTACTACCTCGGCCTCACTAGCGTCTTCTTTGTCGCTCTCATTTAAGGAGACATCTTCGGCTTCTTTCGTGCCGGGCGAAATCTCCTTGTCTTTAAGTACGTCTCGTGGGGGAGGTGACAAGTCAACTACCCTCCCACTACGTAGAGTGGTAATTGCGCTACATTGCTCAGGATGATCATGAGGTGTCGAGCTAACACTAGTTTGACCATGGGGAGGTCGTTGCCCTTGGGCAGGAAATTTACCTTCCTCTTGAACACTCAACGAGGTTTGTATTTTTGACAGATTCGCATTTATGTCGCCGATCTGACGATCATATTTGGCATTGGTTGCGGTCTGGCTTGCGATGAATTGGTTCATGGTATCCTCGAGAGTTCTCCGCTGTGGCGGGATATAATTTCCCTGAGGTAGTGGTGCTTGCACATGTCCTTCATGTGTGGAGCTTGTTGAAATTGTTGTGGTGGAGGAGGGGAAACGTGCGAAGGAGGGTTCATTGCGGCATGTTGTTGCCCGTAGCTAAAACCGGGGTGGTTTTTCCACAAAGGGTTGTATGAATTCCCGTGCGGGGCATCGAAATTACCCTTAAAGCCTCCTATACCACTAACTTGCTCCTGCAACATTACTTTGTAGGCGGGTATCGTCGGACATTCCTCAGTTGAATGTCCCGCCTCACGAATCGCACACACCTTCACGATAGGATTTTGGATAGATCCAACTACCTCACATAAGTCTCGCAATCATTTCTCAATGGTGTCCAACCGACTGTCCGTCATAGAATTATTGTCTACGTGGAATAGACCGGACGTCGATGGAGCGGTGGTAGATTGTCGATTTCGATTTTGAGCGTTTGGATCGGATGTATCCCAGGATTGGGTAGTCTCGCCCACATACCTCATGTGAAGATCAGCGTCATGGGCATCTAAATCGATAAATGGACCACTTCCCATGGTTTCAAAAAGTTGTTTAGAATTAAGATTCAACCCATTATAGATAAAGGAGATGATTTGCGATGGATCAAATCCATGATGGGAGCATGAAGCCACTAACTAGTTGAAACGTTCATAACATCGATGGAATGGCTCATTTTCTTGTTGCCTAAAAGCTTGAATTTGAGCCTTTATAGAGATTATTTGATCTGTTGGGAAGAATTTCTTGAGAAATTTCGACTGGAGCTCATTCCAGGATGGAATCGAGCTTGGAGGTAAAGACCATAACCAGGCTTTAACTTTATCTTTGAGCGAGAAAGGGAAGAGTTTGAGGCGGATTACCTCCTGTGTGCAGGTTTGATCGTTGAGAGTATCACACACGTCCTCAAATTCCCTAATATGAAGGTATGGCTTTTCAGAATCCATGTTGTGGTAATGTGGTAGCATCTGGATCATCCCATTTTTGAAACGGAACTGCTCGGCATTATACGGGAGTATAATGCATCCTGGAGTGACAGTGCGCTCGGGATATAAGAATTCTCTCAACGGGCGGTATGGAGGCTCTTCCTCACCGGTAGACCCATTACTATGCTGCGACATCTCTCTCTCACTTGACGACTCGGCGCTCTCACTGGGTGTGCTCGAAGTGTGTCCTACGAATGAGAATGGAGTGTTACTAGAGACTGAGTGCGACGGTGTGGGCGGTGGGATCCAAAACTGTGGGGCGTTTGGAGTGTGGGGACTATCAGGGTTATACTCAACAAGTGGATTTTCGTGAATGCTGGTTGGAGTATTATGGGGTGTGGGAGTGGTTTCAGAATTTTGCATTAAAGATTAGGAGAGGTGATGATTCTGATTTTTTTTTTGTCAAAGCTTTGGATTAACTCAATCTAATCCTAAGTCTACCTAATTCCCCGGCAACGGCACCAAAAACTTGACACGACTCAGAATGTGTCTCTAAAATGTGTACTCTCTAGGCTCAAGTGTAAGCCTGTCATTCAAGTAATAATCCGACAAGTCGGGTATCAATCCTCAGGGAAAAAGGACAACAGAGTTGTGACGATGGGATAAGACGGAGGAATCCTAATGATGACTCTAAAAAGAAAGGAAAAGATTTGATTTTGGTTTTTGGGATTGATTAAACTAAATGCACTTATGAAATTATGATGAAATATGCAACTAACTAAATTATCTAAATGAAGAAATAAATTGAAACTTTTTGAACCTAAATGAGGAGAAAATAGGATGGGAATACAATCCCCCAACCCTAGTGTAATGTAGTGACAACGTTAATCATAAATTTATCCGATTAATATGACCTGAAATTTAGGACTCCCAAGCATTATGTATACGAGGTTCAAGACCGCGTCATACCTAATCTGAGGATGAGTAAATCGGTATTGCGATAATTGCATTCAAATTGTACTCTAAATCATCACGAGTACCCAAAGGCAAACGAGATATAAAGATCCAAAATTATTATGTAATTATGCGATACGATCAAAATTAATCATTAAATTCATCGGATTAACGTTATACACATACACTAACTCATCAGGTTGGGTTCATGCATCCCAACCTATAAAACCTAGCCGGACATGTTAAATGGACGAATGCATGAAATAATAACGTTGCATGTGTAGGAATTCGTGATGAAACTAACTAGAAGCATGTAAATACGTATTATGAATGCGAAAACAGGTTGATTCGATTACGAAAACTAAGCATGCAAGAACAACAACAAAAATATTGAATCTTGAATTAAAACTTGAAAAACAAACCCTTAACAATTGAATCTTGAAGCAAATAATTCCTTTGATGTTCCTAGATGTTTCTCCTTCTTCTTCTCTATCAAAAACTGAGTAAAACTACTCCTAATGGCTGCCCCTAAGTTGTGACCTACGTTCCCTACAATATTGGAGTGTTCAAAACCTAATAGGAGACTTGGGAACCAATCAGCATAAAAGGCAAAATTCGCGTATCAAGTACCCCGAACCGGTTCGGGTGTAGCTGCGAACCGGTTCGCCCCCCCAAACCGGTTCGGCCAGGGGTTCGCGAATGTGTGCTGGCCTGGAGTTCAACACTTAGCATTTTTCTGGCTTTTCTCTTCTTTTCTTGGATTTTTCTTCAAGTTCAACTGAGCATAACTTTTCAACCGTAGCTCGAATTTGGGTGCCGTTTCTTCCAATGTTTTCGTTGTTCCGGGCTCTTCAAATTTTCAGTTGACTTCTCTTTCAGATCTGGCTGTAAAATTACCAATTTGCCCTTGAACTTGCCTTCTTAGCTTTTTAGCATTGTCTTGCTTCATCCTTTGCACTGCTTGCATAATTAACATGTAAAACCAATAGGAGAAGAACAAAACACGAAATACTCGCCACGAAGGTTAGTAGCATAAATGTGAATCAAATCCATATATGTTACATCACTCGGGTTCACAAATGTACCGAAATTAGGGGAATAAATGTACAATATTTATGCCCAATCATCGGACATAATAATTTGGGCGGGTTTGGTCTGGTTAAATCCGGGTCGGGTCGGGTCAAACCCAGATCGGGTTGGTGTTGACCCGCTTTTTTTTTTTTGAAAAAACAATTATTATACCATATACGAATAAATATGGTATAATAATTTTGAAAAAAAATATACAAGTAAACACTTGAATAAAAAAAATCTTTTAACTCTTTAGTAATTTGAGTTTTATTTTTGTAAGGGTCCAAATTCATTTTGACCGTTAATGCCCGCCAATAAACCATCTTATTGGATCGTTCAAAGCATTTTGACCCACAAACACAATTAATGGGATCCAAACACATTATTTTAGGTGGATTATGGATGATTTTATTCTCAAGAGCGCATATTACCTGCCCTAGCGTGAATTATGCTACAAAAGGACATGATTTTTTCTGATGGAGGCATGATTTGGTGATTTGCGGGAGAAAGTGAGACAACTCATGGAGCATGAGCAGGACAAAGCCAAAAAAAATTATCGTTAGCCCCACCAGCAACACACAAGGACGTTGCCATGCTTCACAGGGATCCATCGCACACTATGAGGGGTAGGACCACCCTATATCGTGGCTACAAGGCCTAGCTGAGGCAAAAAGATAGTCGCCAACCTACTAAGATTCGGGACTGGGCGTGCCACCAATTCATGGGCCACGGGTGCGTCAGGGGGGCCATTCGGGTTTGCGACCAAACGATGTCTTCAACGAAATCTACAAGAAAAATCATAGGAAACCTAACCAACCAGTCAATGATCATATAGGGCAGTTCATTTCGTTCGTGGTCAAAGCCTTTGACAACAAAATCGCCAAGTATGAGCAATCTAGGGCCAAGAATTAGCCGGTAAGAAACGAACTAATCTTTACTCGGGAGGTTGTGCTTATTGAAGGTCTCCCTCTTCAAAAAGTTTACAAGTTGCATTGTAATGCCCAATCATATACGTCCGCCCCTCTGACTAAACCCCAAATTTAGTGACAATGCCAATCGAGGAAACATAACACAACATAAATAAAATACAACAGAAAAGGATAAATCACAACCCAACTACATCATAGGGTTGGCAAGGATCCACCGCATGCCATTAGGGACCTCGTCAAGTTCAACAAATGCCTCTTCCTGGACTTTTGCCTCACGTGCCAACCAATCTGCACCCTAAATCATCCCTGTGTTGGCATAGATGAAATCCACATCCACAACCCGCATTAGCTCATAGCAATCGACCCTAATGTTCTCGAAATCAGTCTCGCGGTAATGGACACCTTTGAATATCTCAATAAGATCATACGAATTGGTTTCCACCAGAATATTCTTCCACCCACGCATCTTAGCGATATTAAGGCAATGGTAAAGGCCTTCCATCAGTGCTTGCAGTATCGAGGGGGTGCCCCTAAGCCGTCCATTGAAGCCAGCTTTCCAGTGACCCCGGTCGTTAAGGACATCGCCCCCAAAGGTAGCAACGCGGTAGGTGGGGTCAGTGAAGGCCTGGAGGGACACCTTGGTCTTCCCCTGGTCAACATGCTCAATTAAGATTAAGAGAGCTTCCGGGATGTTGTCATATTCGGCATAGTCGTGTGTCTATCGTCGTCCGAGCCGGGTAAGACCATCCGCCCACAAGTTGTTGGAACGTCTGATATGGGTGATCTTTATATCCATTTTCGCCATAATGGCCATACATCCCTCAATAATATTAGTCAGTGGATGGTTCTGGTGACCCTGTCTATTGAGGATATGCACAGCATCCAAACAGTCATTGCGAAGAAGACACCCAATCCAACCCTTAATTTTTGCCAGGTTTAAACCATGAAGTATTCCCACAAACTCATCCTTGATGGGATTGCTATCTCCGATAATCTTGCCATTGAAACCCAGGATCCACCGCTGCTCGTTGTTGCTGACCATACCACCAAATCCACCCAGTTTGCTGAAGGGATCGTAATTGCCATCTGTGAAAATTTCATAACCTGAAAAGTTATCATCACTTACAAAAGTATTAGGAATATTACCCGGGCCATGGGAGGTACTAGCTTTAGGTTTTGAAATAAAATCTAGATCCCTAGCAAGGGTACTAGAGGTAGAACAAACCATAGCTGGGGTAATATTTTTCTTTTCAAAAATGCGTTTATTCCGCGCAGTCCAGATATGCCAAAGGGTAGATATAAAAAGGTTTAAGCCAATCGTCACAGGATTATCCCATATGGTATCGTTAATCCACTCAAGAAAATAAGAGTTTTTATGATTGTTCCACTCTTTGGGGGGAGGGGGGGAGAGTGATTTCCCACACAGTAGCGGCAAGGTGGCAGTTTCTCAGCACGTGTTCAATATCTTCATCATACTCACAAAACTCACATTTTTTTGAATTAGTAAGGCATCTTTTGAATCTCTGACAATTAGTAAGTAATTTTTTGTGAAAAATAATCCAGAGAAATGTTTAAATATTTGAGGAATTTTAAGTTTCCAAATTCGACCCCAGTTGGGCAAGGAGGAAGTATTAAGGTCAAACTTAACAAGGGACTCATAGGCCGATTTAACAGAGAACTTACCATTGGTCGTGGGTCCCCAGCTAGGGCTATCAATTTTTTCGGGGGTATGGGGGAGTGGGGTTCCTATGATTAAGTTGGCGGAGTGTTGTGTGAAGATATCTTTTATTAGTTGCTCATTCCAGACCCCGTTCTTTATCAGATAACTAACGAGAGACACATGGCAATTATTGTGGGTCTTAGGTATAGTGGAATTACCCACCCACCAGTCATTGAAAATGTTAGTAGAGTTTCCATCACCAATCACCCATTTAGTATTCTTCACAATATCAGGATTGCATTTGAGGATGCCCCTCCAGATATGGGAAGCATGCGCTTTTCTGGTCCAGTTACCCTGATTGTGGTGTGTTTTGTACTTCAAACTAAGCACACGAACCCATAAGGAGTTCTTGTCATTGATAATTTTCCAACCAAGTTTGGAGACAATGGCACGGTTATTTTCCTCGCTACTTCTAAGCCCCAGACCACCCAGGTCCTTGGGGCGGCAGGTGGTGTTCCAGTTTATCAGGTGGATCTTTTTCTTGCCATCCGCATCGCCCCATAGGAAGTTTCTATTAAGGTAATCCATCTTGTTATTAATATTCTTTGGGAGAACAGCGGTTTGCATATTATAGCCTGGGATGGTCGACGTGACAGCCTGAATAAGGGTAGTTCTACCAGCCAGAGATAGGAGTTTAGACTTCCATCCCGAAAGTCTCTTTTGGACTTTGTCAATGATATGGGTAAAATGATTAGCGGTGACCCTTCCATGGACGAGATTGGTCCCGAGGTACATACCAAGATCATTAGTGATATTAACCCCACATCTCCTACTAATGTTATAGGCGTCATGTTTAGGGATATTGGGGGAAACATAAATTTTAGATTTTGAAAGGCTGAGAGTTTGGCCGGAGATGTCACAAAAATTTTGGAGTGTATTCATGACCACATCACAGCTGGTGGCGGAGGCTTCCGTAAAGAGGATGAAGTCGTCAGCGAAAAAAAGGTGGGAGATGGTCGGACCATTGGGGGAGGCTTTTAGGCCCTTCGAGTTACCTCGGTCGACCTTGAAATTGATGGCAGCACCCAGATAATCCATGCACAAGACAAATAGATAGGGGGATAGGGGGTCCCCCTGACGAAGGCCCCTTGAGGGTTTGAACTTCGGGAGGAGTGCCCCATTCCATAGGACAGAGGTGGACGCACTGGTGATGCAGTTAAGAATGAGGCAACTGAGATTGGGACTGACATTAAACCATTTGAGTACACGCTCTACAAAATCCCAGCTAATCTTATCATAGGCTTTCTCGAGGTCGATCTTAAAGATGGCACCTCCTTTTTTACCTTTCTTGTTATTAAGAGATTGAATGATTTCCTGGGTGATGATAATATTATCCGAGGTCTGACGACCAGGAAGAAAACTGGCTTGGTGAGGGCTGATAATCCTACAGAGAATCGGGCGGAGTCTAATCATAATGATTTTGGCCAACACTTTATAAGGCACATTGCACAGTGTGATGGGTCTGAATTGGGTGATATTTTCGGGGTTGTCAATTTTGGGAATGAGGGTGATGTGGCTAGCGTTCTCCTCATCGGGGAAGGAGCGGGAGTTAAAGCAATCATCTAGGAATTTAAAAAGATTTAATTTGGTAGTCTCCCAGAAAGTGTGGTAAAACATAGGTTGGATGCCATCAGGACCCGGTTCTTTAAAACCATTCATTCTAAACACAGCCCTCCTGACCTCCTCGAGGGAGAGAGGGTGGTCTAAGATATAATTATCGATATCTTCAAAATGTGGGTGGTTAAAATCGAAAAGCCTATCAATATGGATAGGGTTGCAGGTTTTAGAAAAGAGGGACATAAAGTAATTGTTAGTGTGGAGGGAGATGGTAGCACTGTTGTCGACCCAGTCCCCATTGATTTTTAACCGATCAATCTTATTATGCCTTCTTCTGATAATAGTGGTTGTGTGAAAAAAAAAATTGTTTTTGTCTCCCTCACTAAGCCATTTTATACGGGATTTCTGTTTCCATAGGAGTTCTTCATGGAGCAGGATATCATTATACTCATCTTTAAGGTGTTTTTCGAGAATATTAAGATTATGGGAAAAATGAGTTTCTTGGGAAATTTGGATACCATTAAGTCTTCGGAGAAGGCACTTCTTGTTATAATTAATATTACCATAAGTAGAGTGATTCCAGTGTTTAATTATGGGAATACACAAGGCAATGTTGCGGTGGAAACTGAGATTCCTATTCCAGTTATTCAGGATAATATCATGAAAGTCAATACGTTCAAACCAACACGCAAGAAGTCTAAAAGGGCGAGGGATGAATATAGAGGAGTTTTTACCTTCTAAACGGGTGAGCATGGGGCAGTGGTCGGATGCAGTACGGGGGATATTCTCCACGACTACATCAGGAAACTGAAGGCGCCAGGCAGGATTGGCCATCGACCTGTCGAGTCTCACAAGGGTGTTAGGAAACCCATCACGACTGTTGGTCCAAGTGAGACGTGGTCCCGTGCTGCCAAGGTCCGTAAGGTTACAGCTATTAATATTCTCAGCGAATTTATTACAACTAGAATCTTTATTGTTTGTGGAATAGCTTCTTTTCTCCAAAGAGTCAAAGTGATCATTAAAGTTGCCCGTGGCAAGCCATGGTGTCTCCAAGTCGTGGGCCAGCGCTTTAAGGTTGTTCCAAAGGGTTTGCCGGAGTGTGTAAGTTGGGCTAGCATAGATCGCAGAGAGGAGCCAGTCGTCATAACCTTTAAGGGTGGCAAGGAGATGGATAGCTTGGTCGGTGACATTAACGGTACTAAGTTGTATTGAGCTTTGATTCCATAGAACCCAGATACCCCCAGAGCGGCCTCTAGTTTCGGAGATTTCCCAGCTGGTAAATCCCAGCCCTTCGAAGAAGTTAGAGAAGCTGTGGAAAGCAGTTTGTGTTTAAATAAGAATAACAACCGTAGGTTTGAAGTTATTACAGAGTTCAGTGAAAGTAGGTTTGAATAGGGGTTTCCCTGCCCCTCTACAATTCCAAGTCAATACAGACATAGAAATAAGATTGTTAGAGATGGGGAGATCCATAGAAGGAGACCAAGAAAGAAAAATTTTAATCCTGCTGATGGATTCCATGGTGGAGGATAACTCCAGCAGTCTCCCCTTCATTGACGTCTCTTTCCCGTCCCCAAGTGTCCGGAGCAGAATACATGCTTGTGCCACATTCCATCGAATCCTCGTGAATACGACCATCTCCGATTCGAGGTCTAAAATAAATTCCTTCTTCCCCCCTGACAGTAGTAGGTATTGTATGGGCAGATTTCCTATCATTGCGACTGGGAACGGGGGAGCGTCCATTCGAGTTATAAGGAGGGTCGGGTGGTTTATCTAAGCTAGAGGTAGTGATGTTAAGAAGTTCGGAGTGAAACTTGTTATTACCATGAGATGGTTTATAAGGGGGAGGGGGTAGCAGTGTATTAAATGTGTTATTTATGGCATTTTTATTAGCCGTAATAAAACAACCATTAGTAGGAGCAGATGGGGAGCTATTATTACCAATGGTGGGGGAAGATGAGGAGTAAGTGGCGGAATTAATATTAACATTAGGTTGGCTAAGGCGAATGATAGGACGTACCTCATGATTTAATTCTTTTGACTTACCTGTAGTGTCGTCATCTAGTACAGTTGATTCATTAAAAGGGAGACATTCTTGGACTCCTCGTACAGAGATAGGCTGGGATTCACTTTTTGAATTGGCAGTATTTGTACCCGTGGTTCCATGAGGGGCATCCATGTGGCCTCGAGGTACAACGTTACTTTGCGTGTCTTTTTGGTTGTTAACAAAGGTGGACCCATGAATAAAGTAATCCCCTAGAACCACATTAGTAGGCCGTCTATTATCCTGGGAATAAGTATTCTTATTTTTTGTAGTGGGGAGGGGTTTAACTTTTTGATTGGGGTGTGCAAAAGCACGTGCTGGGGCAGTTGGTGGGATATGATTTAGACTAGAAAATCTATTCCCTGTAGCTTTTTTGCTTATATCAGTTCTATTGGTCTTATCCATAGCTGTAGATCGACGGCTTCCTTGGTTTGAGTTTCTTCTTTTGACAAGCATCCAGGGGCCAAAGCAAGGATCCGGATGTTCCTCACTGTTCTGGTTGACCGCCACATCAGAGTTGATTCGCAAAGAAGGTAAGTTACCGTTGGAGTTGGAAGAGCTGAATCTACCGTTGTCTTTGTGGGTATCCGCCGGTGAAGGGCTCGTCGGAGTACCGGTCGTCGCATGCTCCCTTGCAGGAGATCTCCGAGCTGGGCAGAACTCACTCTTATGTCCAATTCGTCCGCAAGAAAGCATAGGTATGGAAGGAATTCGTACTCGACTCTGTATTTCCTACCGTCCAGTTTGTAGCATGGGATGAGGGGTTTAGATATGTCCACCTCAATGCAGACACGGGCATATTTACCTCTGGAGGAGGACACATAATTAAAGTCCATTTTAATGGGTTTGCCAAGTTTGTTCCCAATGTGGAATATTATTTTTTTCATCAAACCATTCAATGGGTAATCTGGGAAGTCTTGCCCAGAGGGCAGTAGTGATATTAAAGTTGTCAGTTGGGTTGAAATTAGGAGTCCAATTCCTCACAATGAGATAATGGCCATTTATGAACCAAGGACCACCTGTTAACACATTGAAGTAGTTAGTTTTCATGGCGAACTTGAACAAGAAGTGGCCCTCCTCGAGATCGATTATGTCGTATTCCCCTTGGAGGTTCCAGATAGAAGGCACTTTGTTGGCCAGAAGTTTAAACCCAATATTTCTTCATAGGAGACTGACAATAACAGTATCCTTCCATCTTTTTCTTAGTTTCTCTACCTTTTTTTTTGGGATACTAACCGTTGGACAAAGGGGATCAGCATCCTCTTCTGGGCCGTGGTTTAGGTCCAGGTCCCCTTGAATAATCTGATCACCATCATCATCGGACCAGTCACTCGTGCGTTCATCGAAATAAATATCATTATTTTGCGGATTTTTATTATCAACTGCATCTTTGTATGAAAGAGGAATGGGTGGGGTAACGTTTACTGGCTGGGGTTGGTATTCCATATCAGCTCTTTGGTTAGGACTGTCATCTTCAATAGGGAGTGGAGGAGGAGCAGCATCACAATCCATGTCAGCCTCCAACTGGGGTAGGAGGTCATTGGGTTCTTCATGGTGCTCCTTCTATTTTTTCTTTCTATGGACACAGATATCATCTTCATATTCTTTTGAGGTGTCCGCCTCCGATAATGGAGGCCGGCTAGAAAGGCTGGCATCCCCACTGGTGGGCATGGTGTAGTCTAATCCCAAAGGATTAGTTGGCAGTGCACACAATCTCACTGTTTGATGTAGAGGCGAAAAACTAATATTGAACCTTATTTTTCATAGCATATCAACAGGAGTATGCATTCCTAAGTATCCAACATCAGCAGCCCCAACTGTTAAAGTTGGCGAAGTGATAGATACAAGGAGAAATATTTTGGTGAAGATAAGTGTGAAGTTCCTCTCACGCGTCATTCATATTATGATGGTGATCGTCCAATTTCACAACCATGTTATTATCGTGACGGGTTACACCACGCTAGCATGTATGAAAGTGCTTTTGTGTTACTAATGATGAATAGAATTTTTTTTTTGTTACAATCAAAAAGTGCACGTTGTCAATCAATTTCCCTTGAAGTGTTAAAAGACAAATCCTTGCCAAATTGTTAAAATAATTTGGGGCAACAGTGTGTTCTTAATAATGTGACCCAAAAATCCTGGCCTGTTGAGTTAGGTAATGATCTTATTGATGAAAATGATGACGTAGTTGACCCAAATGATGAGTGGTTGCGTGGGGATAATATGTTTATCTTGTTTCAAGCGCTAGAAAGAGAAATACAAGGCAATATTAGGGTCTATGTTTGATGGATACCTGGATCTCGATTAAATTATTGATTGGATGGACCCGACTCAATTGAGAAAGTTTTTATTCCGGTTATAGGTATTCCAAGTTGGTGGCAACCAAATTGGAGGAATTTGCCAAAGTGTGGTGGAACTATCTCGTACAATGTCGGGAACTCAATAATCTGCCTCCAATCTGCATATGGCCCAAAATAAAAGGCTAGATGGGAACTTCCATTATTCCATAATTCTATAAGAGGGATTTTTTTGTGCCTGTTCAGTGTTTGAAAAGGTATGCACTCGCTTTTAATAAAGCTCTAATGCCAATTTGAAAGTGTACGTGCGATATTGATTTGTTTGAAAAATGAGTTTTTGTGAAAATTTGTCGTAATTGTCAATAGAGCACTTATCTAATTTGATGCCCCCTCCTGTTGGCATGAGTCATAGTTTTGATGATTTAAATCGTTTGAATTTGACGTTTGCTAAAAGAATTGAAGTTTTGAAAAAGGAAATTCTCATTTTAAATTCGCGATGGATCTTTGCAAACGGTTCAAAATCAAAGAGATTTTTATCATGAAAATTTTGTTTCTTTGGACCATGAATTTAATTCTTTAAAATTTTCCAAAAAGGAGAGTGGTGAAAAAGTCCTAGTTTTAGAAAAGGAATTAAAGGACTTGAAAGAATTCGGCATTTGTCTTTGTGCCAAAGAGGAGAAAAATATTTTAATCGACAAGTTTGTGGCACGTAAAAAGACTCTTAGGGAAAAGTTTGTTTTAATTAAGGTTGAGCTCGATAAATTGTTAAGTTTAATTGATAATTTGAAAAAGAAATCCCTATCTTTGGAAAAGACTAATTCGTTGCTTGAATAAAATATTTTGAAGTTGAAAAATGATTTAAATGATTCAAGTAGGTTTGATAGTGATGGTAATAGCTCGTCATATTCTAATGCCTTCGTTGTTAAAGTCAAAACCATTATTTGTTTTGGAGGGTCAACCATTCCTAAGGATATTAGAAAAGGTCAACCTATAGGTGTCGTTCCACCCTTTTACACATGCTCACATTGTGGTAGGAAAGGACACCTTAGGCATTTTTGTTTTGATCTTCGAAAAGGTCCTAGGAAGTTTATGTCTATTGTTCCCGTGATCCCCAAAACCCCCACACGACGTTTGACATCTATTTGGGTTAGAAAATCACTTTTAGAGACACTAGATTCTAGACGTGTTAATTCTCACATGCTTGCACATGATTCGTCACTTGCTATTTCATATCGTTGATTGCTTGCATGATTTTTTTATCATACACTAGTTGTGGTTTCATGATATATTTTTGCTAGTGTGTTGACATGCACTTTTGCATTGGAATTTTGTTTTTAAGAAATATTTTGAAAATTTCAAAAAGAGTTTTGCATTTTGTTTGCACCTTATATGAATTGACATTTAGGATGACCAAGTCACAATTTCATTCCACATTCATGCGACTGTTTAATAGTGTTTTAAGACAATATATTACGTCATTCATGTACTTTATAAAGTTTGGAGTCTTTGAGATGATATAGTGTTGCTACCTACATGATTGAATCTATTTGTCCTTTATTGCACACAAGCATGGATTTGTTTGACTTTTGTGCTTATCTATCACATGTTGGTCGAGTGTTTCCATCTCAATTCTTTATACACAACGAACTAAATGCAATAAAACTTGACAAAAAGTAGTGCATGTTATAAACCGTTTGTGAGATTTGTGTGCTGAAAAACGGGGAAGGGCTACGATAGGTACTCATTTATCCTTTGCGTTACACCACCGTTTGAATGGACTTACAAAAGTGAGGAATTAAAAATTATCCGGGGTCCAATGAGGTTGAAAAGAGCCTGAAAAAAATGAAGGGCAATAAAAAGAAAATATTATTGTAACACCCCACCTAATTAAATACAGGGTGGCCAGTCCCATACCAAATTAAAACAGAATATACAGTTGGCTCATTCTTAGCATCACTGTCGAAAACATTCACAACTCACCAAATACCCAATTAAGTTGGTGTTAAAAACTTTCCAAATTTTAATTTCAACAAAAACCATTTTTAGTTTACGACTAACACAACACAAGTTATTACACCACAATAATAACTGAACAAATAACTCAAAAGAATTTAAATGCAATTGGAAAAACATTCCAAAATAATAATCCAATACAGTAATCCCAACGATAGTAAATGTATTAAAGTAACACGACTACAAGAGTGTATGACATAGATAGAAAAGAGATAATTGAGTTCCTTTGGGCGACATGCCCAAACTAAGAGAACACTGTGAATCAAAAGAAGATAGGCATCTAAGCAATACTCCATAGCTCCATAGCTCGTCATAATCCGCTAAAGTTGGCGTCCCTGCTGCTGGACACCTGATATAGAAGGTACAATAGAAAAAAAAAATATGCAAGGAAACGGGTCAGAGCCCGATTGTAAAAATGATTTTTAAAACTGTAAGTATTTAACAAGTGCAATAAATCATTTATTATGTACATGTTGGCATCCAGACTCTCACTTTCTATTCTCACCTCTCAACTAGAGTGCACACTTAACGTTTCCTATTAACCTCCTAGTTAATGGCTCCTCTTCACTAGTTCCCATAATATGATTCCATCCCGTATCATAACCCCGTATGTCCCATACCATACATCATATAATTATTCATATACATTTCTCATTAACATGAATCTTTTCTCATTTATATGAATTAAGCTTTTCAATTCTATAAGAATAAACATTCATTAACTTAATTCCATTCTCTTTCTCTATTCACCGTTATCTACAATTATCACACAGTAGATAGATTTAACCACTATATACATTAATTTAATTCATTATATATATATATACACATATATAATACGGAACCCCGAGTCACAGCTTCGGTGAAATGCATTACTCTGATATCATGTCCCAATATCCCTGGTCGCCGAACAGGAGACAAAAGGTTCGGTAAGGATTTCTCGAACCACAAACATCAACATACAAATTGGAGGCAAGCATAGTTCTCGTATCCATGGGTCACGCACATACCTACGTACCCACATTCAGCGGACTTATCAACTCCCCGATAAGTCTTTCATAAACCTATGTTCTTGAGCGACGAATCAAAGATCCCATGGATTCATCAGGATATGACTGCCCTCACGCGCAAACCTCCCGTCGATAGCAAGATAGGTATGTCATACACATAATCATCAATCAATCAAATAGGCATTATCATACCTATAATATATTATCTACAAGGTACTCACATTACCCTTAGATTATTCCCATACGTAGCATTATATCTCTTTAAGTCCCACGTATTAAAATATCATAACTTTACATCTTAATTTAATTATCCCCGAGCCTCACTCAATTACTCAAGGTTCAAATAGGTTTTTCCTCAACATATATTCAGTAAGAAGTCACTAATACCCTACTGGTCCATATCGTCATATCTCCCGAATTACTACGATTTAAACTATCCCTTTAATTAGGGTTAAAACTGATAGTTTCAAATCCCTTACAAACACATCTTCTATCACTTAGAATTAAACCCTCTTGTAAACTTAGGGATACCCAGATGTTATATTCAATCACCCCTACTGGTCATATCTTTAATCCTCATGAATACCAGTTAGAAACCAGCAAATGAATCTAGCAACCGAAATACCTTTCAATTTGATTATCATTATTATAATCATTTAAATCCCAATCAATTTAATTCAAATCTTAACTAGGGCTTACTAATCTTCTCTAAGTCCCATAATATCCAATTAATAATCACCAAAGATCTACAAAAGGTTTGGGATAGGAACCAACATTGAAAAGGAACATCTTTAACAATTCTGGGGAGGTCGATCGATCGAAGGCAGGGGGTCGATCGATCGATCTACCAGGTAACAACCCAGTTTTTCTCCATTTCTTCAACTACGGGTTTAACCATTTTTTTATCATTCAAACCTTCATATTAACAACCCAAATGACTTATAATCCTTACTACATGATATATCAACATATATAAATGATTTCTAATCATCTAAACATCCTAGAATCATCAAGAGATTGAACTAAAAGCATGTTTATATCCTATTTTTCCAGAAAATTGTCAACATAATATCTTCAAGAACACATCAATGGTTTTCATAATTTCTTCAACATATTTATGATTATTTCGTGGATTACTAACTACCTATAACATGAGTTTGATTCCTATATATTTTCAGTTTCCTGAAATTCATTTAACAACTCCATTATTTCTTCCAAACATGAAAAATCATCTCTTTTTATAACTATTCTAACATGGACAATATACAAACTTAGATTGCCATTATCAAACACTTGCCTCTAATGAAGGTTTGATCCTTTGGTGTAGTATATTACAATTGGTTCTCCCTTCTCTGTCCAACATCCGGTGGTGGTTGGTGGTGGTGACCTTTGGTCTTTGTTTTTCTCCTTCCCAAGTAAGCTTTTCTCTTCCCAAACAGCCTTTCACTCTCTCTAGGAAGATGACTTCTCTATTTTATGTAGAAGAGAAGAATAACCCACGTACACTTAATCTCCAAATACTTATAATAGGACAAAATCCGAAATCACTATTCGCCCCCTATAAAAATGACTGAAATGCCCTTATGGGTTGTCTTTTCATTTTCAAATGACCCGAGACCCAAATCCAACATCCAAATAGACTTTTCTGACTATTTCAAACCTTCCGGATGCAACGACGCAGTTAAAATGACTATAAGGTCGATAGAAAATAAACTCCCTTTTTAATTTAAACAAATTAGTCCCGACACGTTCCATACTGCGTCCGACTAAAAATCCAAATTACTGAATTAATATCACATAGCCATATCAATAGCATCACATTCATGTATTACCTAAATATCTTTAATAATATTCAGAATCATACATTTTTAATACCCACAATACGGATAAAACCCAAATGAATTAATTAATAATAAAATCCAATTAATCCATTAATTTAAAATATAACCCATTTTAAAAGTCATTAAAATTACGGGGTGTTACAATTATCTATTAATGAGGGATTTTGGATGGAATTTTCAACGGTTTGCACGTTCTTCAAAGTCATAAAAAAGCATTACATAGTTTTGGACGTTATTGGTATGGAAATCATTTATACTTTTATTTGTTGATATGATTAAGACGATGTCATCTAAATTCAATAATTCTACACCTAAGAACTATTTTTTATGTTCATTCGTTAGGAGTACACTTATGCATCTTGCACATATGATATGATTGAGTTGATTTTTCTATCAAATTTGTTCACACCCATTCATTATGTATCCATGATTTGGTTGTCTTAGTGTAAATTCATGGTGTGTGATTTTTGTAACATCATTTTTGCATATTTTTTGAAAAAATTGAAAAATCAAAAATAGTTTGTTTGCCTTTGTTTACCGTGACACCCCGATTTATTTTATGTGATTTATTCTTTTCAAAAAGGGGGAGAACGAATTATGATATTATAGGAGAGTTTAAGTATGAGGGAGATTTGATTATGCTTACATATTTTATGTTTATATCATTTCAAACTCGATACGTTACGAGGTTTTTGCTTTGTCTCATGTGTGTAGGTGAAATTAAAGATCATTATGTTGCACACCCTGATGAGAAAAGCTTGGAAATTTGAAAAGTTGATTGTTGAAGCATCGTTTGAAAAAGTTTGAAGACTTCACAGTTTATCTTTCCACATTTGAGTTTATGGGAGGGTAGATTTGTATAGGTCATTTTTGGTTTTGATAATTCGAATATTTTGATGTTTTACCGACATAGACATAAGGGGAGATTTGTAAGGACGTGATTTTAAAAATTTCCGTTATCAATTTAGTATGTCATATACCGATACACCGTCGAAGAACGTTCAAAGGTCAAATATGCATTGAGACGGATCCGAATATCAAATTCTTTGACAATCTTGCCCAACAAGGATGAATTTGGTAAGTTGTGTTTTAGTTTCAATTTACATTTTACATAAAAAGTGTTGGGATATTTTTTGTGAAAGGTAAAGTATTTTTCTATTTATGAAAAATGATTTTAAATGGTTTTTATTTTTTCAAAAAAAAATTTATCATAAAAGTCCTTTGGATAAACATTTCTGATCTCGTAAAGAGTCTTAACTTTTGAAGTTTCCAGTGTTTATAAAAGACTGAAACTGGTTTGGACACGTGTATGATGTCGTTTAAACGACATCGTATCTCGCTCAAACTAGATCAGATCTTGCTCGAACGACGTCGTTTCTCGTTCGAACATGCTTCTTAATTCTGACACGCCACTGCCTGGAATTTTATTATATAAAGGGTGGCAGGCTTATAAATTTCGTGTGGAGAAAACACTAGTTTTAACACAATATATTTTGAGTGTTTTTGTTTATTCTTCGACAAGGTTTTGAGGTTTCAAACTGTGTTTTACAATTCACAAATCCCAGACTTTTTGTGAGTTATTTTGTGGAACCTGAAGCGTATTTTTGTTGGGAGTTTTGCTGCTGAATCATAGGTGCCTTGAAAAGGTACTGGGCTGACCATAGGTGCCACTTGCGGGAGGTACTAGGCTGATCGACTGCGTGTCATAGGGAGTGTTACGGTGTTCTTGGGCTGACGACTACGAATCGACACTTGCGGGTATTTTGTAAGTCAAATTATACTTTCTCTATAATAAGATTGTAAACCGTTCTTTTACAAATTAAAGTGGATATAAAAGGTTTTTGCCTTGTGGGGATTTTTTCCTGAGATCTGCTTCTGTCAGCATTTGTTATCGCATGACTTAATTTGAGATTTGAAGTGTCACGTAGTTGCATGTTTAGGGGCTGATTTAATTGGTATTTGGTTTGAGAAAATTTAAACATTCAATTAAATAAGTCTGAATTGAAAATTGTGAAGCTATTTGAATTAATATCACGTGCACACTTTCAAATTGGTATTTGGGCTTTATTAAAAGCGAGTGCATACCTTTTCAGACTTCATCATTTCCTAAAATCTTTAGGTAGGATTCCTCATTACTCCTATTTATCTCAAATCCTATATCTAGTCGATGGGAAGCATCCATGCCTGATGATTTTTATACTGAGCATTCATCATCCCACGTGTTCCCTTCTTGTCATTTAGGAGGGTGAACAAGCCCATCCTACTAATAGAAACAAAAATTAGACTCAAAAGACTGAAAAATATCTTTTAGGTTTTCTAGAATTCTAAAAGATATAGATTGTAGTATATACCGATTGCCTTGAAGCTTGATCATTCATGATTGCTTGAAGTAATTCCTCAACCTGACATTGAGAAAGATCTTGTTGCTTAGCTAAACCCCTCTCCTGTTTCTCCATCTGCTCCACATTACTTTTTATTACTGCCCATAGTATTAGTTTGAGGCTTTAATTTAGGATCAAAACCCTCTTCTTCTATAATATCTTCTCCTGTTTTGGTTAGGGGATTCTCCATCTCGTTGATGTTCTAGATATAATAACTCCACTTAATGACAGTCCATGAAAGTTAACATAGGAGTCTAAAAAGACTTCTACAAATAGATTTTGGCTAGAACCCCCATTAACACTTTTGTTCCTATTAAGCCAGATAAACCAAGCCAAATCCAATATTTTTTGTATCATATGATAAATAATCATTTTCAATGCATCAATGAAGTCACGGTGTCTGAACCTAGAAAATAAGTAATATTCTTATCCAATGAGCCAAATATTTTCAACAGTAAGACAAGTAAAAAGATCCCCCTGCTAATTATATTTGTGCCCATATACCTATCACTTTGTCCAACTATACTTTTTAAATCATTCCTAAAATACTCTCTGAATAGCTTAACTTGATAGTCCCCAAAATCATCTCTGAACATCAATATGGCTTTATCCCAGGTAGGAAAATTCAATATGTCATACGTTTTTCCTTTTAAAGAATTACAAATACTTTGGTGGAAATGTGGGTTTAAAATTTAGCATTTCCAAAGATTTTGATACCCTCTCCTCGCCATTTATTTTTATAATGTAAAAGCCTTTGGATTCAATTACACGTTCATATCATCGATTAAATGTGTCCTCGCCTCTGACCACCTTTACATTCTTAATAACGGTTTCCCTCATGGCTATTTTTATTTCTCTAAAGGTGTGATATAGGGATATCCTCTCTCCCTTCTCCTATTTTGAAGTGTTGAAGAGTTCTTGTTTATTTATTTTTTATTTTTTGTTTAAAGTGAGGATAATTACATTCAAAATAGATAATTTCGATTTCCAAGTGTCTTCCTTTCTTTCCATTTGTAGAAATCATGTTCAAAACTATTTTCCTAATATCTAGTATATATGTTCACAGTAGGCTAAACAGAGATTGAGATACCTGTTGGGTCTTGCCTTCCCTCGGGAATGGATAGATCATAGCCAGCTCCCTAACACGTTGGAGTATATGTTTCGGTATTGGGTTTGTGGCGTGCTGCTTACATTTTCGCTCAACCCCTCTCTTACTTTGTGAACATAAACATCTAGTCCTTAAAATATTTCTCCATTTGTCATTAAGATCTACTGAGGTGTGGTGCTCATATGACGGGAACACTACCATATTTATCTCGGTCCACCTTCCAACCCCATATTTAGAAACACCTTCGACCAATTTTAACACCTCAGGATGATACCAAAACACATGATGATTTCTCCTAATATTATATTTATGTGTCACTATTCTTACGAGGTGATCATCTTCATATGTGTCATCTTCTGACTTAGCAGTGTAAGGCTCCTTATCAGAATCCACGTAAGAGCCCCAACGCCTCTTGTCTTTGTAATCTGGAGTTTTATGAACCTTTTTCTTTAAGAGCCCTTTCTCAACTGGACAACCAAATGGATCCTAAATACAAGCACTTTCATATGGTTTATTCCCGCAGAACAATGGTGTTGTCTTGGATCCATTTTGACCTATGCGCAAAACTTTATTCTTTGAAATTGTATCAGATATTGCACATTTACTTTTCTAAAACCTTGAATTTTGTTCTATTGATACTTTGATTGACCTCTGTGTAGGCATACACAATCTATTTGCGATAAGAAAACTTTCCTTTTATACTATATCTTGTAAATCGAACATGACTTATCTATCCTCAGAAGATAAGGTTTTCCAAAAATTAGAACCCGATTTTCTTCCCCTCTTAACATATCGGCCTCTCGGCTTTGTTCCAAAATTGAAGACACCAGTTAAGGGTTCATACAGTAAAGAAGATATTTGATCACGTGTAGCTTCAAGCATTATTGGAATACTTGGAGTATTGATTGTTGTCATTTTAAAAATTATCATTATTTTAGTACTTTACTATAAGTTTATAGTTAGTGGTTTAATAAACCATACAGGAACCCTAATAAGGTTCTCAAAAATGATTTGGGGTGAAATTTCGCTCTTAAATATATAAATGTAATGCGGAATTATAAATCTCCACTCATTATTTCTTTTAGTATGACTGAATGTAGAAGGTTGTGTGTTAATTTGCATCTCCCTTCTTATTTTTATATTTCTTAATGTCCTATAAATTGTGTTGTTATTAATGGGTCACTCTTTAAGACTTTTAGTGCTCTACATATTGCATTGTCATACCTCTAATGCAGGGATGTCTCTCTCAACATCTTAAGTGGATAACTTCCCAATTACTTTAGTTTATTGTTGAATCCTTCAACATTTTGAGTGTATTCAGGTGCCACTTGTTGTTAAATTTTTGGTTCAATTTGTTTTAACTTATCATGATGTTTGCAATTATGGAAGCCATGTGCAGAACAATCAATTAACTGGTTCTCTTAATATAGTAGCTAGTTTACCTTTTATTGATCTGTAAGTTCAAATTCTTACATTGTAACTTAGTTTTATTTGAAAACTTATCTTTATGATTTGGATGACTATCTTAGTAAAATCTTATGCCTTAAATTTTCCACAGAATTGTAACAAATAATCGTTTAAATGGATGGATATCATGGGAACTTATTTCCATCCCTATATTTATGTAGGCATTATATATCATATCACTTTTATATTTTATGTGTCGTAGTATTTGTGATATATATAACACATATCATTTACAATAGAAAATATATGATGGAAATTCATTTGATAATAGTCTTGATCCTCCTCCGCCACCATACACCCCACCTCCTCCAGGTAATCATAATACTCGTAGGTGTTCTCCACGTTCACGACACCTCGGGGTTCTCTTTCAACACCTTCTACACAATATCTATAAATTCAAAAACAGAGAACCCAATGTCACAATTGTTAAAAAAAACATCTTTTAAACCACCATTTCATACTTCTTTCTCAAAAACTCAAATAGAGAGAGTCCCACACACCTCCATTTAACTTCAACATCATGGGAGAGGAAAAGAAATAAATTCGTTCTCTTTTTATTTCTTACATCATGAGAGATTGTCAAACCAAGTGTCAATATACCCAATCATCTCATAATGGGCTACTGTAATTCAAACAAAAGAAGATTAAATATTAGGATATGTAATAAGAATAAAAAACAAGTTTTAAATTATTTGGATCATTTTTTTGCCATCTATTTTGACTCTTCTATATTCGATAATTAACCCCATAAAATTAGTAAAAGCATTTTTAGTTCCCTTCTACAATTAAAAACTAAAAGTCCACCAATAATCAAAATTGGACAGTGGATATGTAATTACCAAATTTAAGTTGATAAAGAAATTGAAAGCATATACTGTACAACTTTATAATTGCAAAATGATGTAAAACTTAACGTAACAAAGTATTAGCCTAGATTACTTTTAAAAAATGTTTTATCCTAGATATAACAAATATAAAATGTGTATTATAATATAATATAATATATACCTGATATGTTGTTATCTAATCTACAGATAGTTTTGATTTGAATGAATCATGTATTTATACTGTTTTAATTTAAACCATCATAATAATGAGATACTCAACTTCTTTATTTGATCAAGCGTATTGGGTAACAAAATTTTGGGGTAGTTTCAATACAGTGAAACTGCATGAGGGTGGTTTTGGAACATAAATTAATATTATTATCCTTCTTTTAAATACAAAAGAATACATTTAATGAATCCATATTAGAGTGGTAACTCAAGAAACACGAGATTGTGTCACGACATCCATTAGTGTTGCATAAAAGATAGATTTATCAATGCTTATTAGCAAAATATTGGAAAATGTGAATGGAAACCAATTCTATATAAAACTCAGGTATATGTTTTCATTAAATACGTTTTCATTAAATATTGGAAAATATTTAACGAAACCAATTCATTATGCACGTTAAATATTGGAAACCAATTCATTATGCACGTTAGAAATATTGGAAAATATTAAAACCCAGGTATATGTTTTCGTTAAATATGTTTCTTTTGTGTATTAATGAATTATAACATGCATAATGAATCAATGTTCAATTTGTTTCATTGGATTTTGATTATCATTGATACCTCATAAATGAATTTTTTGGGTTGGATAACTTAGATTCATTGCATAATGATGAAATTACTTTTTATATTACTATGTGAGTAGATCTCATCTTTACCTAGTTATAATGTTCTTTCAAATTATAACTATATCTTAAAAATCTTGTTGTCTTAATTTGGCATCCTTCCTTTGGCTCTAGGAATAGAAGATAGAGACCGGTGTGGAAGACCATTAAGGTGACCAAATATATATGCATGGAATATATAGTCTTGTCGTTTTCCTCATTTGACTATTTTTTACTACTGTGTCATTGTAGTGCCCCAAACAACCCAAGAATGTTGTGGATATTATGTAATGAACACATGAGAGAACTCATTGAGGTTATTCATTCTATCGATTCAAAGGTAATGAATTGATTTTTTTTTTGTATTCTTATATAATTTACGTCTTAATTGATATTATTTGCCTATGTTAGTTAAAGAATTTAATCAAGAAAAAGATGCATGCAATAGAGGATATAAATGAAATGAATGTTTATTGGTTGGACCCTTTGTGTTCAGAACGACTAATAAAGGATTCCTCAAAAAGTTAGGGATAAGTAATATTTTTTAGAAATCAAATGGATTCGGTCTTATACATATGTGAGGAAGGTAATAAAAAAGAAATAAGAACTCATCTTCTTTCTTGTATCACTTAGGAGCAGTATGAGATGAAAGTCTTATGCACGATTTTGAATGAGAGAAAGAAGTGAGGAAACTAAGTTCTATTTCAATGCGTGAGAAAAATTTCATCTCTATTTTGGTTCGAATATAATTTATCATTCATAATTAATCAAGAAATTCTTATCTTGTAGTGGGCTCATTCCATTAGCTCTTGATGGAAATAAACGAACCGCAATACCACATTGAAAGGATGTAAAGGTATATAAATATTAGTAATATTGTAATATTTCTTCCCCCACTTCCTATCACTAACATTTTAGCCCTTGTGTCATCTAGTGCCTTAAACAACCTCTTAACATTGAGTGAGGATACTATGTGATGAAATATATGATATCATTAATAGAGAGTCCTTTTAAGTTTATTAATTCAAGGATAATTATTTATACTTATTTCCATCATCTCTTAATATATGTCTTAAAAACTCATCATTTATTCTTGGATTGTTTAAGATGGGCATGCTATCTAAGAAAGAGACATACACAAAGGATGAGATTGATGATATACAAGTTGATGTCATTCAATTCATTTTAAGGCACCTTAAAGCATAGTAAGTCTCCCTCTCTCCCTTATACACGTGATATTTATATGAATTAGCTAATAGTACACACTCCATTTATGTGCGATGCATACTATTATATAATAGTATGTTCACGTGATACAAGATTTTTTGCCTTAGTTTATTAAAATTCAGAAAGTGATACGATGTCCATGTAATGGAGATAGACGAGAGTGGGGGATGTCAAGGTTTGGGGGTTGTTGTGGGTGGTTGAGTGGTGGTGGTGTGCGTGAGGGGTGGGGGGAGCTATCATATTTTTTTTTTACTAATGCTAAATCAAATTGTTATTATGCAGTTATTTTGGTTATATGGATTTTCATAAATTGGCTTCTTGTTGCAAGTGATTATAATATTTTCTTTATTCTTTTTGTAGGTTTATGGGAAATGGTTTTATAAAGAAAGAATGGAGATGGCATTTGTGGTGGAATGTTGAGGACATATCTAGTTTATAATAGTTTCATTTTCACTATTTGAGATGGAAATTTTTAGTTTTAAATGATTTTGGATGAAAATATAATAGGAACAAATACCTTTTTGAATGTATGAATTACTTTGGCAAGACAATTTTTAGATGTATATATTGGTAGGATAACTTTTGGATGTAGATATTGGTATGACAACTTTTGAATGTATATATGAATATGACTAGTTAGAATTGATTTTGAGAAGATTTGTGTTGATTTTATTTTGTAGGATAACTTTCGAATGTAATATATGGATATGCATTAAAGTGAAGCATCTTATAAAAAATGTATTTAGGACACTTTTGGGCAAGTGGTAGGTTGTAAGGTAATTTTTTGCAACCCTTGTAAACAACACGTCTTAAAAAGCTTTAATTTTAAGACGTTTTTTTTGTAATTTTTTGCAACCCTTGTAAATAACATGTCTTAAAAGGCACTATTTTTTAAGACATTTTTTGATTTTTTTTATGACAATGGTTTTTAAGACGCTTTTGATTATGATTAAAAATGATGTAAATATTATGACACTTTTTAGCCGTTGTAAAAAAACTTTTTTCTTCAAGTGGCACTAACACCTGGTCACTAACCTCAAGCTCAATGTGCTTCTTGTCTGCATCGGCGTAACTCTTCTACCTATCTTGAGTTAGACATATGCGCCCTTGAATTGATCAATCTTGGCACTGGTGTCCTGAATCATCTTTGGCCCCAATATCTTATTGTCCTCCACCTCTAACTAGTAAGCGTGCGAATGACAAGGCCGTCCATAAAGCGCCTCAAATGGTTCCATGTCAATGGTGAACTAGTATGAGTTATTATACGTAAACTCCACCAATGGAAAATACTGCTCCCATCCTCCCCCAAAGTCAAGTATACACATCCGTAGCATATCCTTAAGCATCTGATTAACTCTCTTCGTTTTCCCATACGTCTATGGATGATACGCTGTACTCAAATGTAAATTCATGCCCATCACCTGCTAAAAGCTCTGCCAGACGTGGGACACAAAGATCTTATCCCGATCGGACATAATATTAATCGAAATCTCGTGTATTCACACTATTTCTGTAATGAATAACTGTGCATACTGCCTCGTCTCAAAATCCATAGGAACCGAAAGAAAATGGGCCACCTTAGTCAACCGACCTATTATCACCCATATAGAGTCATGACCTTACTATAATATTGGTATCCCGGTAATGAAATCCATGGAGATGCACTCCTATTTTCACACTAGAATCTCGAGTGGATATAATATCCCTGTCGATCTCTAGTGGTCTACCTTCAGTAGCTGGCGGGTAGTACACTTCAAGACAAACTCTTTTATGTCCCATTTGATCCCCGACCACCAATACTACCTATGGATATCCTGACACATTTTATCCCCACCGGGATGTACTATAAACGTAGACCCGTAAGACTCTGACATCAATGTATGTCTCAAATCCTCATCTCCTGGGGCCACGAGTCTCCCATTAAAGTGCAAACCTCCCTCTGAACTGATTGAATAAGACTCTGCCGCATCAGCTAACAACTAACGAACTCTATCCTTGTAATACCGATCCTATGTCTGTGCTTTCACTACCCTCATAACAATCTTGGGCGTAATAGCTAATATGGACATACAAGCCCTGGCAATCTCTTCGTCTTGTTAAAGATCTCTCTACTTCACCTTCTAAACCTCCGCTATCATTTGCTCAACGTGAATGTAACCACGTTAGACTTCCCAGGATTATACAGAATATCAAACTGGTAATCCTTTACAAACTCTAACCACCTCCTCTTCTTCACGTTCAGATACATATGTGGGAACAGATACTGAAGTGATTTATAGTCCATGAATAAGATAAACTGCTACCCCAACAAATAGTTCCTCCAAATTATCAAGGCAAACACCATCACGACTAACTCCAAGTCATGCGTGGGGTAATTCCTCTCGTGGGGATTAAGCTTGAGAGATGCATAAGCTATAGCCCTCTCCTCCTGCTGTAATACACCCCCAAGTCCTTACAAGGATGCATCTCTATAGACACGGTACTCCAGTCCTCCCCTAGGTAGTGTAAGTACAAGTGATGAGGTCAATTTGTCCTTTATCTCATCAAAAGATAACTAATAATGGTTATCCTAAACAAACGACACCCCCTTATGAGTCAGATTCATCAACGGACCCGCAATCGTTGAGAAAGAACGAATGAATCGTCTATAGTATTCGGCCATCCCCCAAAAATTACGAAGATCGATCGGTGTTATGGGATGTCCCCACTCCTTCATCACTGACACCTTACTCAGATCAATTGCAATACCTCTGTCAGACACAATGTGGCCCAGAAACTGCACCTCTCGAAGACAAAATCCACTCTTCTCAAATTTGGCATACAACTAGTGCACTCGTGGTGTCTGCAAAACCATCCGTAGATGCTCGGTATGCTCATCCTTTGAAGAGAGTAAACTAGAATATTATCGATGAAGATGATCACAAACTGGTCAAGGAACTCTCTGAAAACTCGGTTCATCAGATCCATGAACACTACTAGCACATTAGTGAGCCCAAATGGCATCACCCGAAACTTCTATGACCCATACCATGTAATAAAAGTAGTCTTAGGAACATCCTCCTTCCAGACGCACAACTGATGATATTCAAAGGTAAAATATATCTTAGAGAAATAAGCTTTTCCTCTCAGAGGATCGAACAAATCATCGGATCCGAGTCAGTGGGTACTTATTTCAAATCATAATCTTGTTCAACTCCTTGTAATCGATACAGAACCGAAACGATCCATCCCTTTTCTTGATGACCAACACGATGTACCCAATGGTGACATACTTCGTCTGATAAAACCCTTCCCCAAGAGCTATTGAATTACTCCCTCATCTCAGATGGGGCCATGCGATAAGGTGCTTGGGTGATAATCCTTGTACCTGACACTAGGTCAATAACGAACTCAATTTACCAACTAGGAGGCGACCTAGGTGTCTCCTGGAACTCATCTTCAAACTCCCTCGCCATTGGAATCGAGTCTAGAGAGACAAACACCTCCTGTGAGGTATCCTCCTTAATGTGTGCTCAACCCTCCCTTAGGAAAAGGTATGGCCAATAAGAATATCTCATGTCCTAAAATTGAGAACACAATAGTCATCCCGAAACAATCCACCATTACCCGATATGTAGCTAACCAATCCATACCCAAAATCATGTCATACCCCTCTATATCTAACACAAGAAGGTCAGCGGCTAAACATAATCTATCCACATCGATGTACACACCCCTACGGATCGAGTGTATAAGCGACCCACTACCCAATGGTGACTCTACATACATGAGGAGACTACCGATTGTCTTTAATAAACTAGAAGCTCATGCAAATTTGTTCACTATGAAAGAGTGTGATGACCTCATATCAAATAAAATCCTACCCTTAAGACCGTGAATAGGAAATGTACCCTCTACTGTCGGTGGGGCCGGTGGGGACTACTGTATGGTTGCATCTCGGACGTTAGAGACACGTTTGTACTACAACTGCCCCTATTGCAGTGGGGCTAGTGTTGTCGGGGATAAACGCGTCTGTTACCCTTATTAGGTGCCCTGTTGTTGTGGTGCTCTATCCTACTTTGGCTAATCTCTCATCTTTTAGCCCATCTATCCATAAATAAAGCAATAGATCAGGAAGTGTCTCTACCTCTGGCTATGATGGCCCTGACGGTGCTACCCTTGGTGTCTGCCTGATTCCTGCTACTGCTATGGTGCTCCACTAGCACCGCTCCCCTTTCCTTGCTCGGTTGGCTAGGATCACCTTCTCTCTTTCTTACCTTTATATAAAAGTGATGGTCCTTGCAATATAGAAGTGCGACATTGACAAAATCATTATATGTCATTAATGCGGGGTTGCCAATAAAGTGTTGACTGATCCTCCAGACTAGTCCATCCATAAACTTTAATTTATTCTTCTCTTCATTATTCACCTTTTATGGCACAAAATTATCCAAATGAGTGAACTCCTCCTCGTACTCATCTACTAAGCGATCACCCTGAGTCACCTCAATAAACCTCTTTCGAATCTCTATCTCAACATCTGGCGAAAAATACTTGCGGTCAAACCGCACCCAGAACTCGGCAATGAACATCATGTCCCTCTCCTCGATAGTAGTATCGACTCCCACTACTGTAACGTTGCTCCAATAAGCCTAAAAGTGTCCAACATCTTCTTCTGCACATAGATACATTTCACCATACGCTGGTAGTGTTGAATATATTTCTTCCACTGGCATGCCAAAATCATGTATGAGCTACCCTGGAACTCGGGTGGGTGGACCTTATGAAATGCCTCGCTCACTCTCTGCCAATCTGAGGGCCCCGGGTGGTCCTGGACAACCGGTCCCACTGGAGGTGGTGGTTATTGTGCTTGAGGAAAGTTGAGGGACATAGCAATCATAACAGATTCAACTAACTGTGCCACAATCGCTACCACCTCTGCTACTGACATTGTCCTCAGCGGTGGCTGTGGCTGCGGTGCCTGTGGCCCCTGATGAAGCTCTCTCTCATTGGCTCTAGCCGTCGCCCTCGCTGGTCATCCTCTCTTGGGTGGCATCTAAAAATAGATCGAATTGCATTAGTTCATAGTTAATACAAATATAATAGCAGAAGAATGTAATATCAAATACGTAATCATGAATGCAACAGTTCTAAAAATAAGGCTCTATATTAAAGAACGCTGTGCTAAAATCGTAGTAAATCATACAGATCCTATGTACACTAGAACCTAATGCTTTGATACCATCTGGGGCACCCCGCCTATTTTAACCACGGGTGATCAGTTATTTATTAAAACAAACAGGAATCCCAATTGGTTCATTCTTAGTATTATTGTCGAAAACTTTTTAATTACTAACCACCTATGTTAAGTTAAATCGGTGAAATTTTTTATCTTGCATTAATTTAACAACACGAGGAATAAATAAAATAACCACACCATTCACATAATAATAGTTTGAATCAATCACACGATAAATATCTAAATAAATAATACCGAATAAACTATTGGTTCCCAAAATAAAATCCAACTACAAGTCTAAAAATAATAAACTAAATCCAAATAAAATATTACAAAAAATGAATAACTATAATACTGAATTGTCTTAAGGGGAATCATGACCAAATGAAATACTAAAAAGTAAATCCTAGTCTAGCAATGAATAACTTAAGCGTCTAAGCAAACTTCTATATGCCTCCACAAGTGTTGTAGCTACGCATCCCTGGAAAGAATCATCAAGCTGGGCGTCCCTGTGGCTGGATACCTAAAATGTTTTGGAAAATAGATTTGACAAGGGTCAGAGCCCAAAAACCTTTTGAAAATATTTTTCAAGTATTTAAATTACAGTTAAAAAACAGTTATTAGATACACATATTAGTTCCTCATACACTTCTAAAGCTCTTCACACCTCGTCAAAAGTTCACACCTAACACATCCTACCTAGTTATGCTACCCAGCCTAAGTAGATAACATATCTAACTAACTACAAAAGGTTTAGATCCCCTCTATTACACATACGATACGCTATTGTACTACCAAACATTAATATTACCCACATATTATCATTAAATCATTATTTAAGTTTCTTTACTTACTTTTAGATATACATAATCTATTAATTCTAACATCACACATAAGTAGATTTATCACACTTGTATATATTTATCACACTATAATATATATAACTATAACATTCCTCGAATTGGTCACTGTGATGCTTGCATACTCTGTTATCATGTCCATGTACCTCTCGTATCAAATCAAGGACTATCGGTTCGGAATGTCTCCTCGAACCCTCAATCAAACTACACACAATGGTGGCGAACATAGTTCTAAGCCTTTGGAATATGCACATACATAATGTACCCAAATGACACACTGATCCCACTAATACACAGTACATAGTGATCACCGTAAGTTCTATGTTCTGGGGCACACAGCCATGCCTCACTGGAATCGTCACGGTGGGATCTCCCTCTACACGAAACCACCAGTGATAGCAGACAACGCGTAGGTATATTCTCCCACCCTGTAAGAGGGAGACCCCACCTTGACAATTCCATTGAGGTCTGGATGTGTGCCCCAAAACATAGAACTTAGGGTGACTCACTATGTGCTGTGTATTAGTGGGATCAGTGTGTCATTTGGGTACATTATGTATGTTCATATTCCAAAGGCTTAGAACTATGTTCGCCACCATTGTGTGTAGTTTGATTGAGGGTTCGAGGAGACATTCTGAATCTATAGTCCTTGATTTGATATGAGAGGTACATGGACATGATAACAGAGTATGCAAGCATCACGACGACCAATTCGAGGAATGTTATAGTTATATATATTATAGTGTGATAAATATATACAAGTGTGATAAATCTACTTATGTGTGATGGTAGAATTAATAGATTATGTATATCTAAAAGTAAGTAAAGAAACTTAAATAATGATTTAATGATAATATGTGGGTAATATTAATGTTTGGTAGTACAATAGCGTATCGTATATGTAATATAGGGTAGCTAAACCTTTTGGGTTATTCTTACAGTGTGGGAGAATAACTGTTGATGTAAAAAATTAGATCACTCTAATAATTCAATCACAGATAAATAAATTAGACAAAGAATTTTAAAGTGGTTCAGCCTTATAAGAATGGCCTACGTCCACTGTTGTTTTATTGTTGAGTGTTTGGGAATTCTCGATTTGCGTTATCTCAAGAAATTCCGGTCTGGGGGTCCCTTTACAATGAGGATTGTACAATGTATTTATAGCCTTGAGGATGTAATGTGAAAGGGTAATACATTAAAAGATATGCATATGAAAGGGTAATACATTTAATGCCCTCTTTGCGTGCGCGTCTAAATGATAAGCATTTAATGAATCAGTTGAACTGTTGGTTATCCAGCTATTAATGCTTTGTTCGAGATGCAGCTCGGACCGCCTGAGTTGCTCGGACCGCCTAAGCTTCTTGGTATTCAAGAGTTCCTCGGAGTGTATGAGTTCCTCGGAGCATGTGAGTTCCTCGAGTAAGCAGTGTTCCTCGGGGAGCTAGTCTTCCTCGCTGTAGTTTTGTTCCTCGGAGCGTGGGAGTTCCTCGGAAGAGTTTGTAATTGCCATGTGTCTTCATATGATTGGTCCACGTCGGAAGATTAAATTTGGTATCAACAAAAGCCCCCAATGTTTCATAGTTCAAAATTTGAGGAGTATGGAACATTCTTTCTCGGAATATGGTAGCTTTAAATAGTCGTCCTGATTTTCAGGAGCATTTCCCTTGTATTTATTTCTCTTTCCAAATTCGTAGAATCATGCTTTTTTGGACTTTTCTGCGTGCTTCGATTCCCGCGTTACTTTTCATCTTTTTTAGCCGCTGTTGCCCGCTTTGATTCCCGCGCCTGTATTTAATGCCCTTTTAGCCGCCGGTAACATAATCATCCTTTTTTGTAATCATTACTTCGCCAGTTCCCAAGGTAAGGTATTTAAACTTCACAGACACTCCCATCGTCTTCTACCTTTTCAAATTTTCATCTTCAAGTTTTTCATTGTCTTCTACTCTCTTGTGTATTCATCTCTTCCATCGTCCGTAGTCAGCAGATCCGTTCTTTTCCTGTAAGATCTTCTTCCTTCATCTTTATTTCTTTATTCACCATGGTTTATCCTGTTGAGTCTCTTGAGAAATTTCGTTCTGATTTTTCCATTCCCTCTTGGGTCGTCTTGGAAGAGCTTTCTGAGCCTTCTAATTATTTCAATTTGGCTGAGGGACATTGGTTCCCGAGTCTCTTTTTTGCTGAGTGTGGATTTTCTTTTCCACCAAATCCTCTGTGTCTGGAATTCTGTAAGTACTTTGATGTTTTTCCTGCACGAATAGCCCCCAACACATGGAGAATAGTTAATGGGGTGCATAAATTAAATCAAGTGCATGGAACTCGTATAGGAATTCCAGAAATCATGTACTGCTATAGATGGGCAGTTAATGATAATATTTATTATTTAAAAACTAGGTTTATAAATAGAGCCTTAATAGTCAACCTCCCTGATGCCAATAGGGATTATTTTGAACACGGGGTTGTCGTAAAAAATTGGCAACATCCTCCATTAACCGAAGATGAGGTTTACCAGGGTCCCAGATGCCCTCCTTATGGCAATAAGATGGGTTGTTTTTATTTTATTTTATTTATTTTGAAATCATGTTTGTTTTGTGTTTGATAAAATGTGTCACTGATAACAATGTTTGTTTATTTGCAGTTGATAGCAAGAGAAAGTGCCCAAAAGAAACAGATGTCAATATAAGGCATTTGGGACTTATCTGGGGTCTGCATCAAAGGGTTGCCGACAAGCACATCAGGTCAACTTCGTATCTGCTCCAGTACAACAGCTACACAACCTCCTTCACTGCTCGTGGTGATCAGTGAAGCAGAACCAGTACCAGCCTCTGCAAGTTCTTCGCCTGAATCTCATATTTCTTTGAGCGAAAGGATGAAGAAAAGAAGAACTCCTGCTCTTTTTGAGAAAACCGCCTACGGTTCTGGGGAGGTAAAAAGGGTTAAGATTGATGTCCCAAAAAAGGGGACAAAGAAGACTGATGCAGCTCCTCCAACTGCTCTTGCTAAAGTCTCCGAGAAGGTTGCTGATAAGATCGCAGTGGCTCCGAGCAGCTCTGCTGCTCCTGGAAAGGTGATTGTGATATCACCGACCAAGGATTCATCCTTGATTGAATCTGTAACTGTTCCCCCGAGGAGGTTGAAGAAAAGCTCCTCGGTCAATTTGGCTGACACCACTACTCAGCCCCCAGCTACTGGGACTGTAGTTCCCACTTTTGTCCCTCCGAGTTCTGTCATGAGCTCGGTGAAATCCCGGACCATTCCCGAGGTCCAGGGTAATGAAAATAATCTTACTCGGGACATGGTTACTTCTTTGGCTGCTCTTCATCTTGCTTCAGTAAGTTTCTTTACTTTGAACTTCTCATATTTTCCTTTGTCATTTCTATTTCTAACTTGCTTTCTTTTTCTGTTTACAGTTGACGAGCTGCTTTAACATGATCCTGAAAAAGGATGAAGACATTAAAGCCTCATGCTCCTCGTCCAGTGTGGAGGGACCTATGGAAGAGGCTATCAAATCTTTAGAAGACTCCCGCCAGAAGTATGCCACTGATAAGGTTATCTGGGAGAAAAAACTTTCCTCCTCCGAGCAAGAAAAAGCTCGATTTGCTGATGCCTCCAAGGAGTTGGAGAAGAAACAGAATGCATTGGAGAAGGCAAATAAAGAGCTTGAGGAAAAGCTCAAAGCCGCTGGAGAGCTGGAAAATAAACTCAAAGTTTCCGAGGAGAGGTTGGACCAGCTCCAGGAAGTAGGTCGGCAGAAGGAGGAGGTTGAGATCAAACTGAAGATTGCTGAGAACCTTCTGTCCGAGATGCTTTCCTCGGAGAAGCTGAAGAGGAAAGCTGCTGTGAAAAAGTCCTTCAGCTCTGGCTGGGACAAGGGGTGGAACAAGGGGTGTGCTGCCATGGTATCTAAAGTAGACTATGGCAGTCTAAAGTAATTTAGGGATGGATGGGTCGCTGCCCTTCAGGAAATGAAGGTCGACGAGTCCTCCCAGCTTTTCCAGAGGCATATCCCTGGTCCTCCTCCTACTCCAGAAGAATTAGAAGAGGACGAAGCTACCTCTGAGGAGTCTTCAATGGTGATGGGAGATCACCCCCAGCCATCCAGTCTGCCGTCGAGCAAGTCGTTTCTTCATCCGAGCAACAGCTGGTGCTCTCTGAACAGCCCACAGTTCCCTCCGAGAAACCTGCTTCCTCTTCCCAACCTCCCGAGAAGGTTTTGGGAGATAAGGAAAAGGTGAAGGGTTGTTCGGGCTTACTTTTATACTTTCTTTTTTTTTTTGTCAAATGTAATCCAGCACTTGTAATTCTGAATTTTATGATCTAATAAAACTTGAATTTTCTTGCATATTGTTTGTTCATCTTCTATTCATACTCTGCTTATTCTTCTTATTGATGATTGCTTTTCTTTCTCTGCTAGTTTCTGGCCAGGATGGATCTGCTATCTGCCCATGATACAAAGTTGCTGCAACAGTGCAATAAGTACTTTAAGGCTGGTCACACAGACTTGAGTGCTGCACAAGTTGCCGACATCCTTGGCTAGGATGCTTCAGAACAGGCAGTGGAAGCATATCAGTACCTGAAGTGTCTGCTTGGTCGAGCGGTAGCCAATAATGTGGCTTACTATGAAATGATCGAGGATCCCCAGTGCACCCTCGAAGACCTTCAGAATCAATACAAGGAATCAACTGCCTTGTTGCATGAGAGTTACGAGAAGAAGTATAAGTTGATCGTTGATGACAAGGGCTACGAGAAGCTTTTTGTTGGTTATGATGTAAGGGAGAGAACCCTGAGGGGCGAGGTCCAGGAATGCAGACAGATTGTCGAGCTGCTGGAAAAGGAAAACAACAACTTGCAGAAAGATCTATTACAGTTGAAGTCTGCAGCCTCTTCTTCAACAGCCCTAATCCCAGTGACTGGCGAGGGATTTTCATTCCTAGAAGTGGAGAATGCCAAGTTGAGGGAAGAATTGGATACCTTGAGGAGGTCGGGCCCTTCCACGTCTCCTCGGGGACGAGGAAGAGCTCCTCGGGGACGAGCAAGAGCAACTCAGATGCTTGTTGAGGAACAGAGGACAACATCTGCCTTAGAGAACCAAGCCTTCCAACTAATGGCGAAGAACCAAGATTTGTCTGACATGTCAAAGAAGATTAGGGACTTGGAAAAACAGCTCTCTATGCAAAAGTCCGTCTTGGAGAATAAGGAGATTTTCATCAAGAGTCTCCTCGAGCAGCTAGAGAGGCTAACATATCAATTCCACAAACAGCCCAGGGAATTCTGGATGGTTGGATACAACGAAGCATTATTCCACTTGGACGATCGTATCCAGAAAGCCAATAATGAGGGCTACAAACAAGGCTGGCTGAATACCTTAGGTGTGCTGAAGCTCGAACAAGGACACTATCTGTGGGACTACCAAATCCCGGGTTGCCCGACTTGCTTGTGCCACCATATAATTTGGAGATGGAGTGGATCCCTGCTCGGGCCATTCCTCGGAGCTTAATTTCAAAATACCTCGGTGACTATAATTTACATTCTCAAATTGAGGTATCTAGTCCCGAGCATCTTTTAGATCGACCTTTTGTGATGAACGTCAGGATGCTGAAGGATTTGAACTTCATCAATTCTCCTCAGTCTTTAAATGATCCGCCTGCTGGCGAGGAACCTGCATCAAAAGCTGAAGGGAAAAGACTAGTAGAATAGAAATTTTTGATGTAATAGTTAGCATATATATGAATGTAACTTCCATTATATTATCAATGTAATTTATTTCGAATTTAATGAAAAACTTTCATTTCTGTTTGCAGATCTTAATTGCTATTGTCTTTACATTTATGCATATCTGTTAAAAATATAATAATAGTGTTGTTCATCGACCAACTTAGTAAAAAAGTTACAAGTATCAGTAATGTTGGTTGATAAAGTAATGAGTATAAAAATGTTTAAAATTTTTCCAACCAACCAAGGTTGTTAAATTATGCTCGTCGACCAATTATAGTTAATGAGAGTTTATCCCTGACTAACCATACTTAGTAAATTTTTGTCTTTTTCATAAAATGTGTCTGACCAACCAAGGTTGTTAAATTGTCCTCGTCGACCAACAGTAGTTAGTGGATTTTTATCCCCGACCAACCATACTTGGTACAGTTTGGAATATTTTCTCCTCGTCGACCAACTACGTTGGTACAGTTTGGAATATTTTCTCCTCGTCGACCAACTAAGTTGGTACAGTTTGGAATATTTTCTCCTCGTCGACCAACTACATTGGTACAGTTTGGAATATTTTCTCCTCGTCGACCAACTAAGTTGGTACAGTTTGGAATATTTTCTCCTCGTCGACCAACTACGTTGGTACAGTTTGGAATATTTTCTCCTCGTCGACCAACTAAGTTGGTACAGTTTGGAATATTTTTTCCTCGTCGACCAACTAAGTTGGCACAGTTTGGAATATTTTCTCCTCGTCGACCAACTAAGTTGGTACAGTTTGGAATATTTTCTCCTCGTCGACCAACTAAGTTGGTACAGTTTGGAATATTTTCTCCTCGTCGACCAACTAAGTTGGTACAGTTTGGAATATTTTCTCCTCGTCGACCAACTACGTTGGTACAGTTTGGAATATTTTCACCTCGTCGACCAGCTAAGTTGGTACAGTTTGGAATATTTTCTTGAGTAGTCTGCTGAGCTGTGTCGAGTAGTGCGTAGCACTAGTATTTCCCAAAAAAATTTCAATAAACAGAGAGACTTGCAGAATATTTTTATTTTATTCATACTGATGGAACTGCGTTACATATACATCACTGATAATACTTGCGCAGATGCTCTGCGTTCCATGCATTCTTAAACTCCTCGCCTTCTAAAGTGGCTATTCGATAAGTTCCTGGTCGAACAACTTTTGTAACTCGGTATGGTCCATGCCAGTTTGCCTCCAGTTTGTTATGCTTTTGAATTACTTTCTTCAGCACATAGTCTCCTTCTTTCAGGTCGCACTTCTTTACCCTCTTGTTGTAGAACAAAGTTGTTCGTTGCTGGTAAGCAGCATTTCTAATGGTTGCTTCTTCTCTGACTTCCTCAAGAATGTCTAAATCCAGTCTTCTCATTAAGTCGCTGACAGGGGAATTGAAATTCAGTACCCTGTATGTTGGGAGGCCCAACTCGGCAGGTATGACAGCTTCACTTCCAAATGCCAGCATGTATGGTGATTCTCCAGTTGCTACTCGTGGAGTAGTTCGGTAAGCCCAGAGTACTGATTGTAACTCGTTGATACAGTTTGCTTTCGCATCATCCAATCTTTTCTTCAAACCGTTCAGCAGTGTTCTGTTTGTCACTTCATTTTGTCCATTGCTTTGAGGATGGCCTGGTGTTGAGTGGTCCTTCAAAATATTTGATTGATGACAATAGGCGGCAAACTCCTCGTTATCAAATTGTGTCCCATGGTCTGTGATGAAGGCATGAGGGAGACCATATCGGCAAATGATGTTCTTCCAAATAAATTGGTACACCTTCTCATACGTCATATCAATGAGTGGCTCATCTTCTACCCACTTAGTTAAATAATCCACTGCGACGACGAGGTACTTGAACATTCCTCGGGTCGTTGGCAGTGGTCCAACCAAATCAATTCCCCACATGGAAAATGGCCAAGGGGAAGTTATGGGTGTTAAGAATGCTTGTGGACTTCTTCGGATGGAAGAAAAATGCTGGCATTTGTCACACTTCTTGGCATAGGCAATACAATCAGCCCTCATCGTCGGCCAGTAGTATCCCTGCGTCATTATCCTTTGCAAAAGCGTCCGACCTGCTACATGTGCTCCACAAGACCCTTCATGGATTTCTTCGATTAATTCTTTTACCTCGGAGGGATGTACGCATCTATGCAAACCTGCCATAATTCCTCGTCTATATAAAACACCATTAGTTAATACATACCGAGCAGCTTTAAACTTTAATTTCTTGGCTGCGATCTTGTCAACTGGCAATTCTCCCTCCTCGATATACGCCCTGATGGGATCCATCCAAGATGGACCTAAATCAAGGGTGATAAAGTTCATCGTCAGATCTTCATCTATACTCCGACCAGCTAAAACTTCAATTGGGATTATTCGTCGTAGCTCGGTGCGAGTTGCTGATGCTAGTCGAGCTAGAGCGTCTGCTCTCGCATTCTCCATTCTTGCTATTCTGACCAGCTGAATAGCGGCAAATTCTGACACCAGCTCCTTTGCCTTTGCATGATATCTGATCATTAATTCTCCTCTAACTGCATATACTCCCATCATTTGGTTTACAATCAGTTGAGAGTCACTGAAGATCATAACTTGCTGCGCCTCCATAACGTTTGCCAAATTTAGCCCTGCAATCATGGCCTCATATTCAACCTCATTGTTGGAAGCTTTGAATTGGAAACGCAAGGCGTATTCTATGTCGACCTCGTCCGGAGTGCTCAAAACTATCCCCGCGCCACATCCTGTATTGCAAGATGAGCCATCTACATATAACCTCCATATAGGTAACTTGTCTTCAAATTTCTGATCAGTCAGAGTTCCTCGGTGAAATATTTGTTGCTTCCTTTCATCCTCCCCTGATATTTCTTACTCCTCGTCGATCATCTTTTCTTGCCCTTTTACCAATCGGAGTTGGTCTGAGCTCGAAATTGATGATCCTGTAACATCCACTCGCCCTTTTACCAACCGGAGTTGGTCTGAGCTTGTGTCTGTTGATTCTGTAACATCCATAGGTTGATCAGCGAGCAACTTTTTCTCCTCGGGAGTATCAGGATAGGTGAACTCTGCTATAAAATCTGCTACAGCCTACCCTTTTAGCCATGATCTGGGTTCATAAACTATATCGTATTCTCCGAGCTCTATTGTCCAGTACATCAATCTCCCTGATTTCTCTGGCTTATGAAGGGCTTGTCTCAATGGCACATCGGTGTATACTACTATAGTATGAGCCTGGAAGTATGGCCTCATTATCCTACTCGCCTCAATCAGCGCTAGTGCCAATTTCTCCAGCCTTGGATATCTGATCTCTGCTCCTCAGAAGGCCTTACTTGTGTAGTAAATTGGCTTTTGTACTCCATTCTCCACTCTGATCAACGCCGAGCTAACTGCATTCTCGGATACTGCAAGGTACAAATACAATTTCTCTCCCATCACCGGCCTGGACAACAGTGGGGGTGCTCCCAAGTATTTCTTCAAGTCTTGAAAAGCCTTATCACATTCATCATTCCACTCAAAAGTTTTTCTGAGTGTCTTGAAGAATGGGAGACATCTATCAGTTGCTCATGACACAAATCTATTGAGTGTTGCTACTCGTCCAGTGAGACTCTGTACTTCCTTCTTTGTTATTGGAGATCGCAGACCTAATAGAGCTTTGATCTTTTCAGGATTTGCTTCAATGCCTCGTTGATTGACAATGTACCCGAGGAACATGCCTTCTCGTACTCCAAATATGCACTTCGTCGGGTTCATCTTCATTTGATATTTATCTAGTTGATCAAAAGTTTGACTTAAGTTAACTAGATGATCGACAGCTTTCTTACTTTTTGTCAGCATATCGTCAACATAGACTTCCATATTGTCACTGATTTGTTCAGTAAAGACCTTGTTCATCAGCCTTTGATATGTCGCACCTGCATTTTTCAAACCAAAAGGCACAACATTATAACAATAAGTTCCCCTAGGGGTAGTAAAAGAAGTACTCTCCCTATCTTCAGGTTTCATTTTGATCTGATTGTAACCAGAATAAGCATCCATGAAGCCGAGCAACTCGTGTCCCGAGGTAGCATCCACCAGTTGATCAATTCGGGGCAATGGAAAGTGATCCTTTGGTCATTCTTTGTTGAGGTCGATGAAGTCTACACACATCCACCACTTGTTATTCTTATTCTTTACCATCACCACATTGGCTAACCAATCTGGATATTTAACATCTTCAATGAAACGAGCTTTCTGGAGCTTCTCGACTTCCTCCTATATAGCTTGATTCTTCTCGGGACTGAATACTCTTCTTCTCTTCTTCATTGGATTGATCTCCTTATTCACATTGAGCTCGTGACATAAGAAGTTTGGGTCTATCCCAAGCATATCTTCATGACTCCACGCAAAAGTTTGTCTTCTGCTTCTAAGGAAAGTTATCAATTCCTGTTTTAGTGAGGTTTCCAATGATGAACCTATTTGAGTAGTTCGTTCAGGGTGTTCGTCGTCCAGAACAATATTTTTAGTAGCCTCCACCACTTGACCCTTCACGAGTTGCGACTCATCCCGAGGATCCAAGGTTTCAATTTCTGCACCTTCCTCCACTTGATAGGTAGTAGTCTTTTTCTTTGATTCTTCCAGTTCTTCTTGCTCGACAGATGAATAATAGCATTCCCGAGCTACTTTCTGATCACCTTTCACAACTCCTACTCCAAAGTTTGTTGGAAATTTTAGGCACTGATGCACTGTAGATGGCACAGCCTCGAATTTCTTCAATCCTACTCTTCCCATGATAATGTTGTACAATGATTGGACATTCTTATCCATCACGAAGAAACGTATTCTTTCTGTCCGACAAGCAGGCCACATACCAATGAATATATCCAACTTGATCGTCCCAAGTGGAAATACTTTCTCGCCAGCAAAACCTATAAGGGGTCTGTGGTAAGGCTCCAGTTGAGATAGCTTTAGATTCAAACTATCGAAACACGAGTAGAACATGATGTATGCCGAGCTACCATTATCGACCAGCACTCTTGAAATCATTACCTCCTTCATTCTCATTTTGATCACTAGTGGGTCATCATGAGGATACAGATCTCCTGCAAGATCATTCTTTGAAAACCCAATGACCAATTTTTCTATGTTCACCTTTCTCGGGCGATCTCCCTCAGCTAAATTTATTCGCTGAATGTACGAGCAAGCTTGAGCCTCTCCGAGGTAAGCTTTTCTTTCTGCAGTAAGATCTCCTCCTCCTGCATCTCCTCCTGTAATAACATTACAATCAAATGACCCAAAGCGTATTGAAAATACCTCTCGTTCTGGCTTCCTTGGTTTCTTGGGAAGATCAGGGTCATCATCTGGATCGTCTTCATGGTTTCTCTTATTTTTCTCCTCTGCTCGACGAGGAGATCTAGACCTCTCTCTAGTTCGATCGTTGTTTCTTCTTTCGCCTCCCCGATCAACATACTTTGCTAGCTTTCCTCGTCGGATAAGTGTTTCAATCTCGTTCTGAAAAGCTATGCAATTTTTTGTCATATGGCCATGATCCTTATGGAACTCGCAATATTTCTCCCTATTCCTCGTGTCAGGGTCTGACTTCATTTTCTTTGGCCAGTTTAACTCCTCGTTGTTCTTAATTTCTTCCAAGACGTGGTTGATATTTGCCTTCAAAGGAGTGTAATTATCAAATTTCTTCAAGACCTCCTATGACGACCTACTTTTGGAATGTTTGTCACCACCATTGTTCTTATGCTCTTTCTTCTTAGCTTTATCACCTTCCACCTTGGTTTCTTTGGCGTCCATATTCATCTTTGCAGACATAGCCTCCTCGGCATTCATAATCTTGGACGCTTTTCCCATCAGGTCCGACATGGTTCGAGGTGGATCTTTGGCCAAAGTGTAGTACAACTTGTTTGGCAGCAGTGCACTCATCAAAGCAGTAATCGCTGTCTTCTCCTCATAATCAATGACTTCGAGTTTCTCGTTATTAAAATGAGTTATATAGTCTCTAATACTCTCACCAGCTTTTTATCTAACACTTAACAAATGTGATACTCGTTTAACTGGCTTTGCTCCGAAGCAGAAATTCCCAATGAATAACTCGGCCAGTTGAAGAAAAGTTGAAATCTTTCCCCGAGGAAGATTATTATACCAAATCTGAGCAGATCCGGTAAGAGTTCCCGAGAATGCCCTGCATCTCATCTCGTATGGGATAGCATAGATGTCGGCAGCAGCTTGATATTGTTCTATATAAAGGACAGGGTTAGTCTTCCCATCATACTTAGGAGTCACAACAGGTGCTTTGAACTTCGATGGTGTTGGAAAATCAACAATGTCCTGGACAAAAGGTGTTCCCCGAACAAAGGTTCGTTGTAGAGGGTTCTTAGCCTTATCCATTTCCCCCAATCTATCCTCCAACCTTTGAATATATCCTTTCCATGCATCATTCCCTTCCTAGGGCCTATTGGTTCAAGCAACTGATCGCGTTGAAGTGGCTTCCTGGGATTTATCTCGACGAGCAGTCGGTCGGTCATTGGATCCATCTTGACGAGCAGCTGGTCGCGATTGGGCAAATCCTTCGCTTAAATATGATGGTCGTCGAAATCTTCTCGACGATGCATTAAGAGTACTTTTGTTCCTCTTAGGGCCTAATCGATCAAAAGGAGAGGCCCTACTTAATCTTTCCAATGAACTGGTCCTTTCTGGGGAGAGGGTGACACGTTGTTCAGTATCTGTGGCTCGCACTAACGAAGTTCGTCCAGGTTGATAAGAAAAAATTTCAGATTCCTCATTGCGATATGAATTAGTACGCCTAGTACGCACAGAAGGCGCACGGATATTTCTTTGGATGCTTCGTGATCCGTAATGGGCTCGCGCACCGCCATGGAGGGTTTGGATGAGTTGTCGCATCGTTTCTTGCATGACGGTTTGGCCCTGAGCCAGATTCGCCATCATTCCAGTCAGATTTGGAATAATTGGTGGAGCAGATGGATTTGGAGGGGTTTCAGTGTTTCGATTGCTAGATTCAGGTATATCAGCCATTGGTAATGGATTGTTTTTTATGAGAAAATGATTTTACCAGTCGTTTCCCACAGACGGCTCCAATCTGTTGATGTAAAAAATTAGATCACTCCAATAATTCAATCACAGATAAATAAATTAGATAAAGAATTTTAAAGTGGTTCAGCCTTATAAGAATGGCCTACGTCCACTGTTGTTTTATTGCTGAGTGTTTGGGAATTCTCGATTTGTGTTATCTCAAGAAATTCCGGTCTGGAGGTCCCTTTACAATGAGGATTGTACAATGTATTTATAGCCTTGAGGCTGTAATGTGAAAGTGTAATACATTAAATGATATGCATATGAAAGGGTAATACATTTAATGCCCTCTTTGCGTGCGCGTCCAAATGATAAGCATTTAATGAATCAGTTGAACTGTTGGTTATCCAACTATTAATGCTTTGTTCGAGATGCATCTCGGACGGCCTAAACTTCTTGGTATTCAAGAGTTCCTCGGAGTGTATGAGTTCCTCGGAGCATGTGAGTTCATCGAGTAAGCAGTGTTCCTCGGGGAGCTAGTCTTCCTCGCTGTAGTTTTGTTCCTCGGAGCGTGGGAGTTCCTCGGAAGAGTTTGTAATTGCCATGTGTCTTCATCTGATTGGTCCACGTCAGCAGATTAAATTTGGTATCAACAATAACCAAGGGTGATAGAGTTCTTACAGCTGACCGAGTTAGGCCTAGCCAAAATGGGAGAATTAAGACTAGTCCCTCACTATCATATGTCGGCTAGGCCTAAACTCTATCATATGTCTACTGAAATTGACTATATCCCTCACTATAGAATAAGAATAACCCAAAAGTCTCTCGATTAATTATTCGCAAATTCTGAGCATAAACAAAAGAAACTGGTCAAATCTAGGTAACTGAATCGATTTGGTGAAGATACCAAATTGATTCGACTACCGAATTGATTCGCCCACCAAATCGATTCACTTTTTGAGGTAAATCAGGTCAAAATGCTACAGCTCGTCCTCTTCATTACGCTCTTGCATTTTCCACCATTTTTGTTCATCATAACTTTCATTTTTCATAACAAAACTCCAGCGTGCTCCAACACAACATCAAATAAGGGTATATATACAATTTCTAACGTTAATCACACATCAAATCCATACTAATTCTACCCAAGAATAGATTAAAATCCAGACTTCTACCAAAACCCTAGTTTATGTGTTCTTCATTAATAATCAATCATTTACCCATATTTCTTCTATAATAATTATCACATATATTCTAATTTTTTGTCCTCTACATATGTGGATTCATTATACATGCAATTCCATCCCCAAATCATGAGTTTTATTCACTATATCCCAAGAACATAATTGGAATCATAAAATTATAAACCCTCCACTACATGGGTATTATAACTTATTCAAAAAACATGAAAGATAAACACTTGTCTTAAATTTACAGGTTTGATTTCGTGTTATGTATGATGAGAATGCCTTCCTTTCCTTCCTATTGCACTCCAGTGGTGAAGGTGATGTAAGAAAGTACTAAATATCCAATAACTCTCATTTTCTCCTCTTTAATGGCCTCCTCTTGATTCCTTAGGGTTTAGAATGTGTTTATTTGCTACCCCAACTAATTAGACTTAGGTTTATAATCCCTAATCAAGAAATTTGGCTAACGGGCCAAGCTCAAATGACCAAAACACCCTCATGTGGGCTCGATTATGACTAAAAAGTTCTCAAAATCGAATTACTACGCCCGCGTATACTATTTTGACTATCTCAACCCATTCGGAATTGACCGTGACCTTGAAATAACCATTCGAGTCACTATACACTAATTTCCCAATTCGACCCTAGATAGTCTATACGTTACTTCCGATTGAGGTAAAATACTGCAAAGTCACCATCACTTGCTATGACGTAAAATAATCATTTACTATTCCCTTAGTAATTTTATTCCATAAATATTAACCATTATCTCTCCCGATTAATATTCTAATTAACACATAATATTAAATTCCATTAAATTATGGCACGCGTATAATTTAAAAATACATAATTAAATAAATTCTAAATACTAAAAAATATGGGATGTTACAGTATACGACAACTCTTGGATCTTGGGTTAGGGTCTATTGTGTTATTTTGTTTTGATTTAATCGAGAGTTAGGAACACAACAACTACTAGGTTGGAGATCGTACCTATTGCGTTTATCGTTTTACTACAAATATTGATTACTTATATTTTTATTCCTTTTATGCTCCATAATATTATTGGTATTATCTGATATTTTGTTTGAATGGGAGGATAGCTTTTATTACCCTAAAATTTCTTCTTATTTTCTAGTATGTGCCATGATATTTATGTAAGAAAAAAGCTGTAAAGATGGAAATCACTATTAATGTTTAATTGGTTTATCCAGTTTAGTATTATAGGTCCATGATTTAAAGTGATGTAGAACTTTCCCTTCAAAAACTGTGTTACAACATTTAGTTAATAAGAGGTTTGAATCTTATAATGTATGCATGGACGTGCAATTCATAAAACATAATTGAAAAGTCTAAGTCATCCCATAGTAAAGGTAATAATGCTTAAGAAGTTTAGTAACACCAATGAACTAGAAAATAAAATTTCTTGTTCATTTTCTCCATATCAATTTGCTTGTTATTAGATTTTTTGTATACCTAAAAATAATGAACTTGATTTTTCTTTTCGAGATGAAAATTTTTAAGGTGGGTAGATTGTAATAACCCGAAACTACATATTTGTTTTTTATTCATATAATATTAGAACATCTAAGAAAAATAGCTGCGAGTGCCACAAAGTATTGTTTGTTAACGTTCACTTAAGGACTTTAATGTTGGTTAATAGTGATAGGTTCCTTTAGTTTTATCCATATGCCCTTATGTACATCATTTGTTGGATAACACAGTAGTGTTTAAATATATGAAAAGTGAATATATGAAACTTCACTTCAGTAACCACACACTATAGTAAGTTGGTGACCAGATAGGTTTTGCATGTACGAATAAAATTCTAAAGGTAAGGGATCATTGTGATATTCTTTATTTCCACGTGGTCATATTCATTTGCTCATATATGTTATTAAACTAATTTATGACATAATTTAATGCACTTAATGTAATAACCTGCATTTTTGATTGAATTGAAATTGAAAAAAAAAATGAAACTATGTCAGTATATATATTCAAAATGTTTGGAAATGAAACTATGTCGGTATATATATTCGAAATGTTTGGAAATGAAAATATAAAATTAATTCATTGAGATACGAATGTGCGACTTAAATATTAGAAGCGAATTAACGAGTAAAAGGATCGAGAGGGTTAAATTTGGGGCAATGGCATTTTTGTTAATAAACTAACCCTAGGTATAAATAGAAAAGAAGAGAAGAAGTCTTCATTCTCTTATTTCACAAAAGGGGGCTAGGGTTTGGTAGAGAGAGAGAGAGAGAGAGAGAGAGAGAGAGAGAGAGAGAGAGAGAGAGAGAGGAGAAGAAAGCTAAGAGGATTTCAAGAGGATTTCAAGAGGATTTCAATTTGTCCATACAATCCAAGGCAAGTTAATAACCTATATGTGTATAATATGTATCTATAATGAAATTTCACATGAACACGTATTTGGATCCCTAAATTAATATGAAATTGATGTTAAAAATGATATGCAATGTATTAGGATCATCCTCCATGTAGATTCAAATGCAATAACATCATTATAGAGATTGAATTGTTGAACAAACTCTTGAATTTGAGAAATCTATAAAATTGAGTAAATCGTCATATTAAAAAAATATTTTGAGCTGTTTTAGTTTCGAAAATGGATGTTTCGTCGACGTTACCCGATAGAAAATCATATTCTCGATAACTTTTTAGTTTTAAGTTTTTTCAAAAACGGATCGAAAAATCCATGAATATGCGTTTTAAAATTCTGCCTGGAAAGTTATCTTGAACGGGTTCGAACTATATATGTTAGTTTCGGGTCTGTTTTAAGCAAGCTATGGTAGCTTGCTTGCATGTCCTTGTAGAAAATCCCATTCCTAACAACTTTGTAGTTTTAAGTTTTTCCAAAAATGGATCGAAAAAACCTCAAATCGGCGTTTTATAATTCTGGGCAGAAAGTTATCGAAAATAGGGGCGAATATTATATGTTAGTTTCGGATCTGTTTTAGGCCGTATATGGTAGCGTGCTCTCGTGTCCTTGTATAAAATCACATTTCGAACAACTTTGTAGTTTTAAGTTTTTTCGAAAATGGATCGAAAGAGCCTCAAATCTGCATTTTAAATTCTGGGCAACATGTTATTAAAATAAGAGCACTAAGGGTCTTTATGTTTTTAGAAAAATAATTGTGGTGTTGTGCCTAATATCCTAACTTGATAACATACTTATGGTTCTTAGGACCTTGAAATGATTTGATGTTGAATTAGTAAATTAATTATGTAAATTATATTATATTATAAATAATGACTATTGTATAACTCGAGTAAGAGACTCAACACGTTGTATATATACATAAGTGTGAAATTATTTTACATGTATATTGTCGAGTATACACTAGACTAGTCCTCCGGTCGACGTAGGCACATGTTGAATGCGATTTTTTGTGATTGATCCGGTTAGGTTCCGCTCGAGTGCTGTGTCGGAGATAAACCACCGGAACCGGACACATGGTTGTAATGCGGGTCGGATAGAAAGAACTTGAAATGCCATGTGATTTTGGACTTAGTATGATTGCCCTTGCTACATAATATTGAGAAATTTTCGTGTGCAGGCATAGTGTTACGACTTGTTCCCCCGGGTAACGATAGTCACCCGATATAACTTGTTGTGTGAGATATTATGCTTGTGTTTAAAAATAATATCCCGAATCGATGCATTTGATATTATACTTGAAGAAAATATTTTGATACATTAGATACTGAAATGAGATTAATAATGATTAATCATGATACGAGATGAGACTACATGTTACTCGAGTTTGGGTTGGGTAGTCACGACGTAGGAGCATTGGTTGGATAATTGAACAACTTGATTATTGGAGACGAGTAATGACTAGTGTTCTTCCATTATAAGTACATCTTATAATCTTATAGCTTGTTTTCTTGCTTTGACGTTCGTCTATCTTGCTTATTGCTCCTCTCCTATATATATAATATATGACAAGTCCTCGTCCCGCTGGACAATAAACTATGGAGCTTGATGAGATCATATAAATCTTAGGATTCCTGGAGCCGTGGAGTTATTCTATTTTAATTTATGTCGTTTGTTTCCCTTTTCTTAAGGGTGGTATCAGAGATTAATATCACTTTGTTTATACTTGGGATTTGAGAGAATTGTTGTATTTCTCTTTCCCGTTTTGTGTTGGGCCGCATGTATTGGCATTTCATATTTTCAGTTTGAGATTACTGATGGATTATTACAGTCAATCTTCATGAGTTGGTTTCACTTGTTATACCTGTTATGATGTGATATGGTTTCACGTATGAAAGTGTACATGTTTACTTTACTGCTTTTATTTAAATTCTGTCTCTAATGCCAATATATTGACGCTCCGCTTTAATTTAATTAGGCATAGCTAACCGAATTAGATATAAAAACAGGGTTGTCACACTTAATCTTTGTAATTACACGTATAACGTCAATCTAATTTTTTAGGACGAAAATTATCTAAGATGGATAGATTGTAAAACCCTAATATTTTCGAGAAATATAAAAATGTATTGATATATATAATTGAATTGTTCCCATATCTCACATGGATGAGATTAATAAACAAAAATGTGGGTAAGACTACATATGTTATTTTGGGTTTAACATATAATATTTTTAATTGAAGATGTTCTTATAAAAATATTTATTAACAAAATAATATTGTTACAATATATATATATATATATATATATATATATATATATATATATATATATATATAATGAATTTTATATGTGCAACATATGTGAATGTGAGAAAATAAAATAACTCTAATACCATTGTTCTCATATTCTAAATGTAGTGGCATAATTTTTAGACTCTTGATGTGTAGTGGATAAAATATAAAATAATAATTTTGAACCATTTAGTCAAACTCCTCAATTGTGATTACACTCAAATAAAGAAGGAAACATTAGGACTTAGTATCCAAATGTATAAGGAAATATAGGGTCGTGCTTTTAGTTTGAACAAAATCGTGGGCATATAGTGTGGCGTTGTTGTATATTTATGAGATTTAGAGAAGGTAAAAATAAGGATAACTAAAATTATTTATTGGAAACCTACCCGTGAGGGTCTCTTGAAATAATTGTCTCCTCCTAACGTTGACACCTATAAGTTCATGTTGATTTAGAATTATAATAACAAATACCCATATGTACATATATCAAAGGAGATGATTATGGAATAGAAAGCTAAAACCCACTATGGATTATATGGAGACCAAAGCTTGAATAAAAAAAATTGGATGCATCCAGTAGCAACATAAAAAATGGAGTTCTTTATTCATTAATTGGTATTGTTCTCCTCAATGTTTAAGGGACAAGATTTACAAAATATGCTCCTCTAAATTTATCGAGAGTATTCCTTTTATTCCTTATTCATTTGCACTCGTCTTGAATATGTTATGATATTTATTGGAATCCCATGTGTTATTCGGTTGAATACTATGTATTTCGTGATTTGAACAAGTGCCATGAAATTTTTACATGACATTGATAATGAGAACTCGTTAAAAGTCCAAAAGACCAATATTTGAAATAAGGCTTTGAGATGCCTAGGTGAGTTGAGGTAAGGCCCGGTGACCCGTTGATATGTTATTGATAAATAAATTGGTACAATGCTTGGGGGTTGCATTAGAATCGTATACGGTTTTTGTAAAGCTGCATGATTATTTATCGTTACCGTATTGAGCATCTATTCTTGCCATATTGTGTACTTCCCCGTCTTTTTGTTATTTATTTTAGTGGAAGATAAGTGTGAATTTGGACGATATTATCTTATGAAGAATTTTGAGAGACACACAATTTTGAGAATATCATTTTTGTACAAAATTAGTATTGTAAATATTTGGGATCTAGTGTTATTTATTTATGGAAAAAATGTAATTATTTTGGATGTGCAATTGGATTATTAATTAGTCTTTATTTTTTTTGGATGTGCAATTGGATAATTAATTAGATGCCCTGTGTAATGTTAATTGAGGTTTTTAGTTTATTGTTAATCAAAGCGACAACTAGAATTCTTCGGGCTTTTATAGATGTAACCACATATCACTATTTTTAACTAAATAACAACATTCAACCAAATAAAACTTTCAACAAACACTATTTAAACACATGCAACAAACATTAAATAACAACATTAAACAAACCCTATATAACAACATTTAGCAAATCCTAAATAACAACATTTAGTCGGAGAGGGAGAGTACCAGAGAGAGAGAGAGAGACGGAGGGGAGAGAGGAAAAATGTGTGGGGGGGGGAGAGGCATATAAAAGGGAGAGAGTTTAGAAAGAGAAACGGAGAGAGATAGAGAGAGAAATCATGAAACGAAAAAATATTTGGGATTTTTTATATGCAGAGGATATGGTCATGCCCCTGAGCCATAACCAAAGGATGGGACGATTTATTTTTTTACACATAACGAATTTGGTCAGGGTTTAGGACTGTGACCAAGTTAATGACATGTCAAAAAAGATGGTCACATCCTGGGGTCATGGATGAGGATCGTGGCCTGCTCCTATGATAATTTCAAAATGGTCATGGTCCATGATCGTGACCCATCTCAACTAAAAACCTAACATTCATCATGTCCATGGTCACGGTCTAGGATCATGGCCCACTTTAGCAAGAGTTATGGCACCAATTTGGCCGTGGGCGTGTTCAAGAACTAAGACTGTGACCCCTGTGATCACGATCTATGGCCATGACCACATCCATTTAATGTTACCCTTTTACTTGGTCACATCCTTTATACGTGCTTTTGGCTCTGGTCACGGTCCTGGATCGTGACCCACTTAGCGTGACTACTATTAATTTGTGGTATAGTGTTATCATCCTTATATATATATACGTATGAATCCATTTTGTAACTCAATCTTCATTTTCTTAGTCAGTCGAATTTTTTTATGTATATGTTTATATTTCAGATCCTAGTTTTAATCCACTAAAAATAAGCATGGTGCTCTTAATCTTGGTTTGGGTAATATGGTTTTGAGTCCCAATACTATGTTCCTTTGCTCTTGTATATGTTTTTATTTTTTCTCTGTTGTTATATTTCTCTTATCTTTTTTGTAAGTTTTAATAAATGTATAGGGTCTCGTTGAAGTTATTTCGATTTAATATAATTTCAAATATATTAATTGAATTTTTAATAATTCGCAAGTTACTAAAGAAGAGTTTTAATATGGTTAGTGATATGGCCAAAGTTATTAATTGAATTATGAGACTAAACACCATTTAATTGGTGATCTCAGCCCCTAAACATCATTAATTTGGTGAATTATGAGACTAAACACCATTTAATTGGTGATCTCGAACCCTAAATATCATTAATTTGATGAAGTATGAGACTAAACACCATTTAATTGTTGATCGCATACCCTAAACATCATTAAGTTGGTGAATTATGAGACTAAACACCATTTAATTGGTGATCTCAAAACCTAAGCATATAATTGTCTTTATTGCTATTTTATATTTATGGTGAACAAGTGGAACATCATAGAGGAACAGAATATGATGATGGAAAAGCAATAGAAACAAGGCATAATGGGATTCCATTTCGTTCACGGCGGATGAGGTTATGAAAATTTACATCCAAAAAACCAAAATGTTACAACCACAGTTCATAGAAGAAAGAGTTACAATTGTCTTCACAGAATAAAAACAAAGCAGAAACAGGCCCTCGGGGCCGAATTTGTCCTTCGACTGGAGTCGACCCATCACTGGTTGGGGCTATCTTGTCAAGTCCAGTGTCGGTGACTTCGACCCTCGTAGTGATGATTCAAAGAATACAGAGACAACACTTCAAGAAAAAATTTAACCACCAAAGTACCTGGACTGTCCTGTGAAGGGAAAACTCAGCCAACAAGGGAACATCCAAAAATTGAAGAAAATGTTTATCTTCGTCAGTCATGATCTCGCTGATAGCATCAGCGACCTATAAATTTTGGCCGATCACACTATCACTGATCTTTAGCTGAGACAGATGAGAAGAAAAGCATCATCGATGGAGATGGGTATGCCACGGTTTGTATTTTGAGCTTTTGGTGGCCTAGTTAAAATAGGGTCTGCAGGAGCTTTCCTCTTCTTTGTAGCAGCATCGGCCTTGGATGTGCCGCCACCCTTTTACGTTTGAATTGGGGGAGGAACAATCTTGCCTTGTCTATCTATGAGCTTGGAAATATTGGGGGCGACATCTCCCAAAGGGCATCTGAGATACCATTTGGCCGATCTGCAAAAGGAGAAGTCTCGGAGTTAGCAGCTCAGACAAATAAAAAGTACGTGACATAACTTAGTAATAAAATTTTGAAACTTACGAAGCTCTTCCAAAGGACCACCCTCTAAACCTATCTGAGAAAGGTAATAGGGGTCATCAGATGCTCATACTTGACGAAATGACTATTCTCGCCTTCTGTACGAAGGTCGATGATGGATTTGGTGTTGTCAAGACTTCACATAGGTTCAACCTTAGCCGTTAAGGAGGCTTTGGCCTTTATCGTAGGTGTTCTCATTTCAAAGGCTCCGCATGCCTGGTTTGGACGAAATTCCCAAGCACCCGTCACAAAGAAATATCGAAGTTTCCAGTTAGGGTTTAAAGTCTAAGTGACTAAGAATAGTTTCTTCTCAGACTTTCTGGCTACAAAGTGATAGTAGCCATGATAAGTTTAGGAAGAAGAGGGGGTATAATAACCTATAAAGACTCTAACTAGAAGTTCAGTATGATGAACAATCCTCCAAAGGATGATAGCTCCTATCATGACCCTCCACGTGTTGGGAGAAAGTTGGGAGGGGGAAACATTTATGTATGAAAGGATGGATCGGATGGTAGGATAAATGGGCAGGCGAAAACCCAACTTGAACATCTTCTCATAAACGCAAATCTCACTTTCTCGGCCATCGAAAGCCCTATCATCTTTTATAGGCTTCCTTAAGGAGATTGAAGAAGGAATTACATACAAATGTCTGAAGACTAAAAGGTTGTACTCAGTAACAAAGCTTTCATACTCGGCAGCTATAGAGGTGTCGACTTCAATATCCTCACCATCGTTTTCTATAACAACATCGGACTGAGCATCAGTGGGTATAACACCAGGAAACATGTCTCCTTGTGGCAGATGATAGAGGAATGGAATCAATTGGGGGAGGAAAGGCGATGCTAGGCTCTAAAATTTCTACAGAGGAAGAGCGTACTCAGACTCTCCATTTCGTTTGGGGGAATAGTCTATAGAATCTTGAAAAGAATCTACACTCTCGGTCGGTTCAGAGGTGTACATGGGGTCTGCAACAGATAACTCTGATATAGGGTCACAGACCTCAACAGGCTCAGGGTGTAAGACAGCCAAAGGAGGTGGAAAGATAGGACAAAGAGGGAAAACCTTGGCCTCACTAGCCTCGGATTGGGTAAATCTACTTGTGGGATTTTTTTTAAACTGTTGATACCAAAATTAGTATGCTGATATAGACGAATCACAAGAAGACACGTGTCGATCTACTTGGCACAATAGCAATGAGGAAGTCTATTCCGCCGACCAAATCAGACTCACTCCGAGCAACAAGTATACTCCGAGGAACTCCAGCTCTCCGAGGAACTCCAACGCTCCGAGGAACTACAACACGACGAGGAACTTTTAAACGACGAGGAACTAAGGCGGTTCGAGCTGCATCTCGACCACAGCATTGATTTCCAGATAATCAACAGTTCAACTATTCATTGAATGCTTATCATCTTAACGCACACGTTTGAAGAGCATTAAATGAATTACCCCTTCATATGTATATCATTTAATATATCACCCTTTTAGATTATAACCTCAAGGCTATAAATACATTGTATCACCCTCATTCAAGGGGACTGGAATTTTTTGATAGCACTTGTAATCGAGAATTCCCAAACACTCAGCAATAACATAACAGTGGACGTAGGTCATTCATATAAGGCTGAACCACTTTAAAAATCTTTTGCCTCGTTTATTTATCTGTGATTGAATAATTAGAGCGATCTAATTTTTTACATCAACAGATTGGCGCCGTCTGTGGGAACGATTGTTATTTTCGTTTTTCACCAAAAATCATTCATCATCAATGGCAGATAATCCGGAATCCAGCAATCAAAACGCTGGAAATGCTGGAAATCCTCCAAATCCTTCTACACCTCCAGATCTGGCTGGGATTATGACGAATCTGGCTCAAGGACAAATCGCCATGCAAGAAACAATGCGACAACTCATACAGACCCTTCATGGCGGTGCATCTGCTCGTTTAGGACATCGAAGTGGTAAGAGGCAAACCTATCTACTTCCTTCACGATCCGGGCGTACTGAGTCATATTGTAATGATGAATTTGATGATTTTTCTTATCAACCTGGGCGAACTTCATCAATAAGGGCTACAAATACTGATCAACGTATCACTCTCTCTCCAGAAAGACCCAGTGCCTTGGAAAGACTAAGTAGGGTGTCTCCTTTCAGTTGATTAGGCCCTAGGAGGAATAGGAGTCCACCTAAGACCATGTCGAGGAGTTTTCGACAACCATCAGATCTAAGAGAAGGATCAGCACAATCACGACCAATTGCTCATCAAGATAGATCTCAGGAGGCCACATCAGAACAATCAATTGCTCGAACTAATAAGCCCAAGGAAGGAAACGATGCGTGGAAGGGTTCCATTCAGCGCTTGGAGGATAGATTGGGAGAAATGGCTAAGGCGAAGAATCCCTTACAACGAACTTTTGTTCAATGGACACCTTTTGTTCAGGCCATTGTGGGTTTTCCTACCCCATCAAAGTTTAAAGCACTAGTGGTGACCCCCAAATATGATGGAAAGACAGATCCCGTTCTACACATAGAGCAATATCAAGCTGCTGTCGACATCTGTGCCGTCCCCGACGAGATGAGATGAAGAGCATTCTCAGGAACTCTTACTGGATCTGCCCAGATATGGTACAACAATCTTCCTCGGGGTAAGATTTCAACTTTCTTTTAGTTGGCCGAGTTGTTCATCGGAAATTTCTATTTTGGAGCAAAGCCAGTAAAAAGAGTAGCACACTTGTTAAGTGTTAGACAAAAATCTGGTGAGAGTACAAGAGATTACATAACTCGTTTCAATAACGAGAAGCTGGAAGTCATAGATTATGAAGAAAAGACAGCAATCACCGCCTTGATGAGTGGGTTGTTGCCTAAAAAGTTGTACTACACTTTGGCCAAAGATCCACCTACAACTATGTCAGAGTTGATGGCAAAAGCGACCAAAATCATGAATGCCGAGGAGGCTATGGCTGTGAAGAAGAACATGGATAAGGAGACCAAGGTGGAAGTCGACAAATCCAAGAAGAAAGAGCATAAGGGAAATGGCGGTGACAAGCATTCCAAGAATAATAAATCGTCATGGGAAGTCCTGAAGAAATTCGATAATTATACTCCTTTGAAAATGGGTATTAATCATATCTTGGAAGAAATCAAGAATAACGAGGAAGTAAAGTGGCCAAAGAAACTGAGGTCAGACCCTGACCTGAGAAACAGGGATAAATATTGTGTGTTTCATAAGGATCACGGCCATATGACCAAAAATTGCATTGCTCTTCAGAATGAGATTGAAACACTCATCCGAAGAGGGAAGCTAGCGAAGTATGTTGATCGGGGAGGTGAAAGAAGAAATAATGACCAAACTAGAGAAAGGTCTAGATCTCCTCGTCGAGCAGAGGAGAAAAAGAAAAGGGATCATGAAGATGATACAGAGGATGACCCCGATCTTCCCAAGAAACCAAGGTAGCCAGAACGAGAGGTATTTTCCGTACGTTTTGGTTCATTTGATTGTAATGTTATTACAGGAGGAGATGCAGGAGGAGGAGACCTTACTGCAGAAAGAAAGGCTTACCTCGGAGAGGCCCAATCTTGCTCATACATTCAACGGATAAATTTGGCTGAAGAGGATCGCCCGAGGAAGATAAACAAAGAGAAGCTGGTTATCGATTTTTCAAAAAACGACCTTGCAGGTGTTCTTTACCCTCACGACGACCCTTTGGTGATCAAAATGAGGATGAAAGAAGTAATGATTTCGAGAGTGCTGGTAGATAATGGTAGTTCGGCAGACATCGTGTACTATTCATGCTTTGACAGTTTAAATTTGAAATTATCTCAATTGGAACCTTATCACAAACCTCTATTGGGTTTTGCTGGCGAGAAAGTCTTTCCACTTGGGACGATCAAGTTGGATATATTCATTGGAACTTGGCCTGCTTGTCGAACAGAAAAAATACGCTTCTTTGTGATGGATAAGAATGTGCAGTCAGCTTACAACATCATCATGGGAAGAGTTGGTTTGAAGAAGTTCGAAGCAGTCCCATCTATAGTACATCAGTGCTTAAAATTCCCTATAAATTTCGGAGTAGGAGTTGTGAAAGGTGATCAGAAAGTAGCTCGAGAATGTTATTATTCGTCTGCCGAGCAAGAGGAGCTTGAAGAATCAAGGAAAAAGACTACTACCTACCAGGTGGATGAAGGTACAGAAATCGAAACACTCGATCCTAGAGATGAATCCCAACTTGTAAAAGGACAGGTGGTGGAATCTACAGAAAATGTTATTCTGGACGACGAGCATCCTGAACGAGTAACCCAGATAGGTTCGTCGTTAGATGCTTCAATAAAACAGGAGTTGATAACTTTCTTGAGAAACAGGAAGAAAAATTTTGCGTGGAGTCATGAAGACATGCCAGGAATAGATCCAAACTTCTTATGTCACGAGCTCAATGTGAATAAGGAGATCAAGCCTGTAAAGCAGAGAAGAAGAGTGTTTAGTCCGGAGAAGAATCAGGCTATACAAGAGGAGGTCGATAAGCTCCAAAAAGCCCAATTCATTGAAGATGTGAAGTATCCAGACTGGTTGGCAAATGTGGTGATGGTGAAGAAGAAAAACAATAAATGGAGAATGTGTGTTGATTTCACTGATCTCAATAAGGCCTGCCCAAAGGATCACTTTCCATTGCCCAGAATTGACCAACTAGTGGATGCTACCTCGGGGCACGAGCTGCTCGGCTTCATGGACGCTTACTCTGGATACAACCAGATTAAAATGAAACCTGAAGACAGGGAAAGCACTTCTTTTATTACCCCTAGGGGGAACTTATTGTTATAATGTTATGCCTTTTGGTTTGAAAAATGCAGGAGCGACATATCAGCGGCTGATGAACAAGGTTTTTGCCGAACAAATCAGTTGCAATATGGAAGTCTATGTCGACGATATGCTGACAAAGAGCAAAAAAGCTGCTGATCATCTAGTTGACTTAGGTCAGACCTTTGATCAACTGGATAAATACCAAATGAAGCTCAACCCGACGAAGTGCACCTTTGGAGTACGAGAAGGAATGTTCCTCGGGTACATCGTCAATCAGCGAGGCATTGAGGCAAATCCAGCAAAGGTCAAAGCTCTTTTAGGGTTGCGATCTCCAACAACGAAGAAAGAGGTGCAGAGTCTTACGGGACGAGTTGCAGCGCTCAATAGATTTGTATCCCGAGCAACTGATAGATGCCTCCCATTCTTCAAAACACTTCGAAAAACTTTCGAGTGGAATGATGAATGTGAAAAAGCCTTTCAAGACTTGAAGAAATATTTGGGAGCACCTCCATTGTTATCCAGGCTAGTAATGGGAGAGATATTGTACTTGTACCTGGCAGTATCAGAGAATGCAGTCAGCTCGGCATTGATCAGATTGGAGAATGGAGTCTAGAAGCCAATTTATTACACAGGTAAGGCTTTCCGAGGTGCAGAGATCAGGTACCCAAAGATGGAAAAATTGGCATTGGCATTAATTGAAGCAAGTAGAAGAATGAGGCCTTATTTCTAGGACCATACCATCGTCGTGTATACCGACATACCATTGAGGCAAGCCCTTCATAAGCCAGAAAAATCAGGGAGACTGATGTATTGGGCAATAGAGCTCGATGAATATGATATTGTGTATGAACCCAGATCATCATTAAAAGGGCAGGTTGTAGCAGACTTTATAGCAGAATTTACATATCCTGATACCCCCGAGGAACAAAAGTTGCTTAATGACCGTCCTGTGGATGTTACAAGATCAACAGACATAAGTCCAGATCAACACCGGTTGGTAAAAGGGCTTGTGGATGTAGAAAGATCATCAAATTCAAACCCAGACCAACTCCGGTTGGTAAAAGGGCGAGAAGAGATGGTCGACGAAGAGCAAAAAATACCAGGGGAGGATGAAAGGAAACAATAGATATTTCACCGAGGAACTCTGTCAGATAAGAAATTTGAAGATGAATTACCTATATGGAGGTTATACGTAGATGGATCATCTTGCACTGCAGGATGTGGCGTGTGAATAGTTTTGAACACCCCAGACGAGATTAACGTGGAATATGACTTACGATTCCAATTTAAAGTTTCCAATAATGAGGCTGAGTATGAAGCCTTGATAGCATGTCTTAATTTAGCAAAGATTATGGAAGCGCAACAAGTGATGGTATTCAGTGATTCTCAATTAATTGTGAATCAGATGATGGGAGAGTATGCAGTTAAAGGAGACTTAATGGTCAAGTATCATGCAAAGGCGATGGAGTTGTTGGCGGAATTTGATGCCATTCAGTTGATCAGAATACCAAGAACAGAGAATGCACAAGCAGACGCATTGGCCCGACTAGCATCAGCTACTCGTACCGAGTTGCGAAGAACTATACCAATTGAGGTGTTAGAAAGTCGAAGCATAGATGAAGACCTGACGATGAATATTATTACTCTTGATTTAGGACCATCTTGGATGGATCCCATCAGGGCATATGTCGAGGAAGGAGAATTACCGGAGGATAAGATTGCTGCCAAGAAATTGAAGTTTAAAGCTGCTCGGTATGTACTAATTAATGGTGTTTTGTATAGACGAGGAATTATGGCAGGTTTGCAAAGATGTGTGCATCCCTCCTAGGTGAAGGAATTGATTGAAGAGATCCATGAAGGATCTTGTGGAGCACATGTAGCAGGTCGAACACTTTTACAAAGAGTGATGACGCAGGGGTACTACTGGCCAACGATGAGGGCTGGGTGTATAGCCTATGCCAAAAGATGTGATAAATGCCAACGTTTTTCCTCCATTCGATGAACTCCACAAGCATTGTTGACACCCATAACTTCCCCTTGGCCCTTTGCCATGTGGGGAATTGATTTGGTTGGACCACTGCCAACGACCCAAGGAAGATTCAAGTACCTCGTCGTTGCAGTAGATTATTTTACTAAGTGGGTAGAAGCTGAGCCACTTATTGACATGACATACGAGAAGGTGTACCAGTTTGTTTGGAAGAATATCATCTGCCGATATGGTCTCCCTCATGCCTTCATCACAGACTATGGAACACAATTCAATAACGAGGAGTTTACTGCTTATTGTCGTCAATCAAACATTTTGAAGACTCATTCAGCACCAGGCCATCCTCAAAGCAATGGACAGACTGAAGTGATGAACAGAACATTACTAAATGGTTTGAAGAAGAGGCTAAGTGAGGCTAAAGATAATTGGATTAATGAGCTACAGTCAGTATTGTGGGCTTATCGAACAACTCCCTGAGCAGCAACTGGAGAATCACCATATATGCTAGCATTTGGAAGTGAGGCTGTAATACCTGCCGAGTTGGGTCTTCCAACACACAGAGTGCTGAATTTCAATTCCCCAGTCAGCGACCTGATGAGGAGATTAGATTTGGACATGCTCGAGGAAGTTAGGGAAGAGGCAGCCATTAGGAATGCTGCTTATCAATAGCGAACAGCCCTGTTCTAAAACAAGAGGGTGAAAAAATGCGACTTAAAAGAAGGAGATTACGTGCTGAAGAAGGTCATTCAGAAGCACAATAAGTTGGAAGCAAACTGGCATGGACCTTACCGAGTTACTGCAGTTGTCCGACCAGGAACTTACCGAATAGCAACTCTAGATGGAAAGGAATTTAAGAATGCATGGAATGCTGAACACCTACGCAAGTATTATCAGTGATGTAAAATGTAAAGCAGTTCCATCAATATGAATAAAACAATGGTATTTCACAATCTTCTCTCCTTTTATTGAAAGTTTTTCGGGGAATACTAGTGTGTTTAACACTACGCTGCTCGGTACGCAATGCTGCTCAGCAGTAAAAAGTGGACAAGATAGTTCAAACCCACGACCAACTCCGGTTGGTAAAAGGGCGAGAACAAACTATACTCCTTTGGTTAGGAGGCGTACACTAGTGTGACCAACTAAGGTTGATAAAAGAGCTAGTGGACAAGATAGTTCAAACCCACGACCAACTCCGGTTGGTAAAAGGGCGAGAACAAACTATACTCCTTTGGTTAGGAGGCGTACACTAGTGTGACCAACTAAGGTTGGTAAAAGAGCTAGTGGACATGATAGTTCAGACCCACGACCAACTCTGGTTGGTAAAAGGGAGAGAACAAAAGATGATCGATGAAAGACCAATCTAGGTTGGTTAGGAAATAAGATATGCTCTCAAATGCCAACTTATGTTGGTTGAGAAGTAAGATATTATGCCAACTTATGTTGGTCGGGAAGTAAGTTTATTACATAAAAGAACAAATATTCCAAACTGAACCAAGTATAGTTGGTCGGGGATAAAAACCCACTAACTGTAGTTGGTCGACGAGGAAAAATCTTTGACCTTGGTTGGTCGGGCACATTTTATGAAAAAGATAAAATTTACCAAGTATAGCTGGTCGAGGATAAAAACCCATTAACTATAATTGGTCGACGAGCTCAACTTAACAACCTTGGTTGGTTGGAAGAATTTTTAACATTTTTATACTCATTACTTTATTATTAAGTGATCAAGCAATATTACTAATACTTGTAATTTTTTATTACTAAGTTGGTCGAGGAACCATACAATATTGTTATGCAAGCACAAATATAGAATGTCTGATAATCACAAGACAATAGCAATACAGATTTGCAAACGGAAAATGAAAGCCTTTCATTACAATTCAAAACGAATTACAAGTTACATATGTGTACTAACTATTACATTGAGATCCCTACTCTATTGGTTTCTTTCCCTCTGCTTTTGAAATAGGTTCCTCGCCAGCAGGCGGATCATTTAAAGTCTGTGGAGAGTTAATAAAGTTCAAGTCCTTCAGCATTCTAATGTTCATCACAGAAGGACGATCTAGCAGATGCTCAGGACGAGATACTTCAAATTGAGAATGCAAACTGTAGTCACCAAGATAATTTGCAATTAAGCTTCGAGGAATGGCACGAGCTGGTATCCATTAAATGTCCAACTTGAATGGTGGCACAGGTAATTCAAGTAATCCAGGCTCATAGTAGTCCTATAAATACTGTCCCTACTCGAGTTTCAACACACATAAGGCATTCAGCCAGCCTTGTTTGTAGCCCTCATTATTGGCATTCTGGATATGAGCATCTAAATGGAATAGTGCCTCGTTATATCCATCCATCCAAAACTCCCTGGGCTGTTTATTTAATTGAAATGTTAGCCTCTCAAGCTTCTCGTGAAGACTCTGGATGAAAAGTCCATTATTCTCCAACTCTGATTTCTTGGCAGAGAGTTCTTGTTCCAATTCTCTAGTTTTCTTGGACAATTCAGATAAAGCCCGATTTTTTGCATTCAATTGGAACGCTTGAGTTTCCAACGTTGATCGAGTACGAGCTTCTTCAACATTACGACTAAGAGCTCTTGATCTTCCCCGAGCAGGTCGAGAACTTGGTTCCTCGATGACATTCTGATCAGCTCTTCCTCGACCATGAGAACCTCTTCCTCGTCCCCGAGTAGCAGCAGAAGTACCAGATCTTCTCAAGGTATCCAACTCTTGCCTTAATTTGGCCTTCTCAACCTCTAGAAAGGAAAATCCCTCGTCAGTCACTGGGATTACAGTTGTTGAAGAAGATACTGCAGACTTATACTGTGCCAGCTCTTTCTGCAAATTGTTATTTTCTTGCTCTAGTAGCTCGGCAATCTGTCTACAAGCTTTAACTTCACCTTTTAGGGTTCTCTCCCTGACATCGTACCCAGCAAGGATCTTTTTATGGCCTGTCTCGGCAGAAAGCTGTTGATACCTCTTTTCATACCCCTCGTGCAGAAGGGTAGTTGATTCTTTGTACTGAGTCTGAAGATCTTCTAGAGTATATTGAAGCTCCTCGATCATGTCATAGTAAGCCACGTTATTGGCCACGGCTCGATCAAGTAAGCCCTTCAGGTATTGATAAGCTTCTACTGCCTGCTCTGAAGCATCATGACCGAGGATGTCAACAACTTTTGATACACTCAATTCTGCGTGACCAGCCTTATAATATTCATGGCATTGCTGCATCAACTTTGTATCATTGGCAGATAATAATTCCATTCTAGCCACAAACTAGTAAAGAAGAGAAGGCAGGAGTTAATAAAAAGCAGACAGAGCATCAACAATGTAGAGGAACAAAAAGAGGTGATTTTATTACATCATCAAAAAGAGTACATCGTTCAGAATACAAAGTACAAGTAAAAGAAAAACCGAAAGAGAATACCGAACAACTTCACACCTTTTCCTTGTCTCCCAAGACTTTCTCGGGAGGCTGGGACGAGGAGCTTGGTTACTCGGTAGGAAGAATGATTTGATTGGCAGAAGCCGGGACTTGTTCAGGAGGAGCATGCAAGGATGAAATCTCCTCGGTGAATGTCTGGTTGGATTGTGGAGCAAGGACTTGATCACCCACTGTCATTGAAGACTCTTCAGATGCAGCTTCGTCTTCATCCTCATCTTCAATTACAGGAGGAGGGCCAGGAAGATGTTATTGAAATAATTCAGAGTCCTCGCTCACTTTCAATTCTTGCAAGGCAGCAACCCAACCATCTCGGAAGTATTTCAAACTCCCATACTTGACCTGGGTCATCATTGCTGCTACCCCCTGTCCAATCCTTTATCCCATCCGGTACGAAAGGATTTCTTTACAGCCATTTTCCTTTTCATTTTCTCCGAGGAGAGCTTCTCGGATAGAAGATCCTCGGAGGCTTTCAACTTGGCCTCCACCTCCTCCTTCTGGCGATTTACTTCTCGCAGAAGGGTCAGCTCTTCCTCGATCGATTTCAATTTATTTTCAAGCTCCCCAAAGCTTGTGAGCTTCTCAGTATATTTTTTATTCTCCCTCTCCAAGTCTCTCACCTTATTTCCTAACTATACCTTCTCTGCTTCAGACGCAGCCAACTTCTTCTCCCATTCACCCCTATCCTCGTCGTATTTTTTACGGGAATCCTTTAGAGATTGGGCCAAACCTTGAAAAGCGTTCTCTACTCCAGACGAGGAGCTGGAAGCCTTGATTGCTTCATCTTTCTTCCCTATGGTGTTAAAGCAACTCACCAGATGAAAAAGAAGGTAATGACAAGTCAGTGCCGAGATACATATATTGACTGAAAGAAAGAAAAATTCAAGATAAGAGAAACTTACTTAAGCAATATAACGAGTAGCTAGGGATGTCAGCATATCCCTAGACATGTTTTCTTTAATTCCTTGGACTTCAGGGATGGTCCAAGTCTTCACCGAGCTCATTGCAGAACTCGGGGGAATAATTATTGGCACACCAGCTCCACTAGCTTGGAGCTGGGGAATGGCTTTAGAAAAACTGACTGAGGAGGATTTCTTCAGTCTCCTCGGTGTCTTTTTAACAACCTCAACCAAAGAAGAACTTTTGGTTGGAGAGATAGCGATTACTTCCACAGGTGCATCCTTCTGCACAGGAGCCACTGAGGGCTTCTCGGTAACCTTCTGAGGAGCAACAGAAGGAGCGGCATCCACTTTCTTTGTCCCCTTTGGGACATCAGCCTTGTTTCTCTTTCCATCTCCAGCAGAAGAGGTATCCTCGAAGATAGCAGGAACTCTTCTCTTGCCCATCTTCTGACTCAAAGGAATGTGAGAGTCTGGTGAAGAATCTTCAGAAGATGGCAATGGTCCACTAATGCTAACCACAGGACGAGCAGTAAAGGATGACGTATAGATCCTATACTGCAACAAGTATGAGGCAGGCCTGACGTGCTCGTCTGCAACTTTCTGATGCAAACTCCAGATATGTTTCAAATGCTTTATATTAACTTCTGATTCTTTAGGAGTTTTTCTCTTGCTGTCAACTGCAAACAAAAACATATTAAAATGTCAATCATGCATTTATTCAAACATAATGAAATCATAATTTCAGAAATGAAATAAAATAAAAATAACCTATCCCATTGCCATATGGAGGGCATTTGGGACCCTCATATACTGCATCTCCAACAAAAGGGGCATTTTGCCAATTTTTTATAACTACCCCATGTTCAAAATAATCCCTATTTGCATCAGGGAGATTGACTACTAAAGCCCTATTCAAAAATCTAGTTTTTAGATAATAAACATTATCTAAAATAGCACATCTATAACAGTACATAATCTCAGGAATTCCTATACGAGTTCCATGAGTTTGATTTAACCTATACACCCCATTAACTATTCTCCATGTGTTGGGGGCTATTTTTGCAGGGACGACATCGAAATATTGACAGAACTCTAAGCACAGAGGATTTGGTGGAAAAGAAAATCCACATTCAGCAATAAACAGACTGGGGAACCAGTGTCCCTCAGCCAAACGAAAATAATCTAAAGGCTCAGAAAGATTTTCTAAGGTTACCCAAGATGGAATGAAAAAATCAGAACGGAATTTCTCAAGAGATTCAGTAATATAAACCATGGTGAATAAAAGAAATGAAGAAGAAGGAAGAAGATCTTACAGGAAAAAGGGAGATCTGTTGACAACGAACGAAAACAAGGATGAACGCACAAGAGAAAGAAAGACTTTGGAAAACTCGAAAGCAGAAAATTGGGAAAGGTAGAAGACGGTATGATTGCCTACGAAGTTTAAATACTTTGCCTTGGGAAACGGTGAAAGAAATGATTACAAAAAGGAAACTATTACGATACCGGCGGCTAAAAGGACAAAAAGTGCACGAAGATCGAAGCGCTTATAAAAATGCAAAAAGGCGGATTCTGCGAATTTGGAAGGAAATTCAAATACGAAAAAAATGCTCCTAAAACCCAGGAAGGTCATTTAATATTGCCATATACCGAGAAAGAATGTTACATACTCCTCAAAGTTCGAAATATGAAACATTGGGGGCTTCTGTTGATACCAAAATTAGTATGCTGATATAGACGAATCACAAGAAGACACGTGTCGATCTACTTGGCATAATAGCAACGAGGAAGTCTATTCCCCCGACCAAATCAGACTCACTCCGAGCAACAAGTATACTCCGAGGAACTCCAGCTCTCCGAGGAACTCCAACGCTCCGAGGAACTACAACACGACGAGGAACTTTTGAACAACGAGCAACTAAGGCGGTTCGAGCTGCATCTCGACCACAACATTGATTTCCAGATAATCAACAGTTCAACTATTCATTGAATGCTTATCATCTTAACGCACACGTTTGAAGAGCATTAAATGAATTACCCCTTCATATGTATATCATTTAATATATCACCCTTTCAGATTATAACCTCAAGGCTATAAATACAATGTATCACCCTCATTCAAGGGGACTGGAATTTTTTTATAGCACTTGTAATCGAGAATTCCCAAACACTCAGCAATAACATAACAGTGGACGTAAGCCATTCATATAAGGCTGAACCACTTTAAAAATCTTTTGTCTCGTTTATTTATCTGTGATTGAATAATTAGAGCGATCTAATTTTTTACATCAACAAAAACATTTCTCTCTTAAGGCTGGAAACTCGTCTGCAAGTTTATACAGAGGCTGTAACATCTGAAGTTATGATACTACACTTCTAATAAATGACAAATAGGCAAACAGGTAAACAACTCCTAACACATAAGTAAAAGGATCAAAGCCTGGAATTCAAAAGGGTTTTTATGAAGAATACCAAGAACATTGATGAAACAGCACACTGGATATGATGAACGGATTGTCATCGAAGAACCCAGAAATGTAAAATTCTAACCTAAATCAACCTTGGAACAACCAAAGGTGGCCTAAGGGTCACCAAACAACCACTTGCCTAACCTTAAAACCACCAAATAGTGGTGGAAAGGCTCATCGAAAAAAGAAAAAAAAACTCACCAAAAAAGCCAAATAAAGAAAATCAAAAACCAACAATGGAAATCAAAGGTAGAGGGAAATACCTGAGTGGAAATAGACGTTGGAAGAATAAGGCTTAAGTCAGGATAGCTTGAGTTTGCAGGTGAGCTTGGAGGTGGGCTATGGAGGATTCGAGGTTTCGCAAAAAATACACAAGCGAGAAAACGAATTGGGGAAGAAAGTGATGAAGAAAGAGAAAAGGTTGTAAATATCAATACAATGATTACGCGCGAAGTCCAAGGTGCCTCATCATTTCTCCTTGAAACTCTAAATGTGCAGCCAGATCATTCCATACCTTGGGGCAGACGCCAGCTAGTTCCAAGAATGAAATGTGTCCCAATGACAATCCTCGTACCACCAAATACTTAGAAGTGTCCATTCATCAGCTGAGCATATATAACCCTTAGCCACCTATTAACATAGAAGGCTAAGGTCTAGAGGGTGATTGATATGACAAAAGTTCACCCTCGTAATCTGAGCAGCAATGTCGTCCTATCTCAAGGCCGAGTCGTCAGAAGACCCCCATTAGTCAGCAATAAGGTCATCCCTGCTGAGGTCGGCCTCATGAGCACTAACCTCGGCTAGGCTGCTATCACGACCCCGTCCCAAATAGTAGTGGGGAACGAGTGTCTTAACATGCCACCAAGGTAACAAATATTTTGACTTCAATTATTTCCTTAATTAAATGCAACGAAAATACAATTACATGGTTATGAATCATAAAATACTGAAAGTGAACGAGTTACGTCATCAGAGCTTTCTAAAATGAAACTTCATTTATATTATAAGTAATAACGAGCTATAATTTAAAACAAAATTTAAAACTTATTACAAGGGAGCCAAACAGGCTTTATATGATATAACAACTTTTTACTTAAAATAACAAAAAGAACTTTAAAAGCTGGATCTTTCATATAGTCCTTTTACGTTCCCTCCAAGCCTACTTATTTCCTGAAAAATGGTTAGTCATACATCATCAGCTAACATCCGAGTGAGGTTTAATCTCTAGACATTCCAGGTTTTTCAGAAAATAGATACCTATTCAAGTCAACAGAAAAGGCATATACTTATATGGATAGGAACTTGTAGTAAATAGATATATATTTTGAAATGAAATTATATATATCACAATTGGATAGCTCAGAATAAGACGAATGCAACAAATCAAATGTGATATATTTTTCTTTCAATCATATCATTTTAATGGCCAAGTACACTCTAATACCGTATTCTTCTACTGTATTATTTCCTGGTAGTTAAGGATCAATCGAACTAGCTCGTCACAATGCCTTATTTAGGGCACACCAGCGATAACCCAGTTGGGAAGGTCAGTCAGTAAAGAGGTCCCTTAGGCCGAATCATATTTTCAATATTCAATATCCTTTAATAATCATTTTAATCGGTATGTTTATATGGATAAATATAAACATATCACAAATGAATCAATTATCGGTATCACATGAATTTTGAGAATAAAAGAAGTTCACAAAATATATAGTTTGCATAATATCATATAATCAAAATACACAAGGACTGTTAGAGTACTCACCCAAAATAGAGGTCAAATTTACTCGTATTGAGTCTTCGATCACACGTTAATCTGATAAAGGCTTAAGTACACGTTCTAAGGTCCAGTTTATACTATACTTTAATAATAACTTCTTCTTTTAAAGGATTTCTGAATCCCTATATGTCAACTTTTAAAACTCATTGATAGTAACTGAAGAATTCAATTCGTAGTCCTTCCTCATCAGTTGGTTCCCAGTAGAGATGGAGGGTCACAGGGGCACCACTTAAATACTATCTCATCTAGACAGAATTTCATCGGGCCTGACTTTGAAATTACTTAAATGGGATTCCATAATAACGAGAAATTTCTTTAAAAAGAATATTTTTATTTAAAAGCGTATAATTTCAAACAAATTTATAAAATCAACTTGGATTTGTTCTAAATTTTAAGTTTTGATTAGTGAATCCTTTAATGTATTTTACCAGCATAACTACTAAGTGAAGCTATAAAATAATAAATTAAAATTATAAAGATGCATTATAACATTAAGATTACCTATCCCTAAGAACTTCTTCTTAAACGTTTCCACGCTTTCTCTCACTACTTCTCTCTATAATTCTCAAGGAATTTGGTGTGAGTTTCAAATGATCCCAAAAGGCCCTATTTATTGTTTTCCAAAGATATCCTGGGGTCGACACATGTCCATGCTGACCAAGCTTTTACAATGGCGAGTCAGCGTTGAAGTGTCACGTAACGGAGGCGTCTTGCAGTCTTATTTCACTGGACTGCGAAACTTGTTTTAGCTTCTTTTCTAATGAAGAAACGTGTTTTGTCTTCTCCTCTAATGACGACACGTGTACGGTGGAGGTGTCAAGCACGAGGTGGAAAGGTATTAAGGGTATAAGGGTGATTTAGTACCTGAAGGGCATTTTGGTAATTTCACACCATATATTTTCAATATTTGTTATAGGTCCTTGAAAATATTTTATTTACAAAAAGTCCCCTTTTATTTTTCATTTTGGTCCCGTAAAATTTCTTTATTAAAACCATGTCCCTAAAGTTTCATAAAATTACATTTTCTACCCCAAAACTTATCACTTAGCTGAGGATGTGCCATAAAATCTCAATTTGACCCATTTTACCGTTGATTCTTCAAATTTAAAAATGGGCTTTGTCATATTAAGAACTAAGAATATCATATATGTAATAATATATCATTATTAGATAGTAAGTGTGACGAAATTGAAAGAAGACAATTATATATTGGCATGAGAAAATGGGGTCATTACATCCTACCCTCCTTATAAAATGTTTGGTCCCCAAACTTTACTTACATTAATTTCCAAAAAGGTGTGGATAGCGCTCTTTTATTTCATCTTCCCGCTCCCATGTTGATTCTTCAACAGAATGATTCCTCCATAATACTTTGACTAGTGGTATAACCTTGGTTCGTAATATTTGATCTTTATGGTCCAAGATTTCCACTGGATGCTCAATGTATGTCAAATCTTCTGTAAATTGAAGAGGCTCGTGACTTAAGATATGTGCTAGATCAGGGATGTATTTCTTCATCATTGAAACATGAAACACATTATGAACACTAGAGAGTTCAGGGGGTAAGGCTATTCGATACGCGACGACACCTATCCTTTCAAGGATTTCAAAAGGTCCTATGTATCTTGGACTCAACTTTCCTTTCTTCCCAAATCGTATTACTCCCTTTGTCGGTGATACTCGTAAGAAAACATAGTCTCCTCTTTGGAATTCTAACGGTCGGTGATGATTGTCAGCATAACTCTTTTGATGGCTTTGAACGATTTGAAGTCGGTCTTGTATCAATATCACTTTCTCTGTTATGATCTGAATCAATTATGGTCCCAATAATTTTCTTTCTCCAACTTCTTCCCAACATGCAAGAGAACGACAACTTCTACCATAGAGTGCCTCGTATGGAGCCATTTGAATACTTTCTTGATAGCTATTATTATATGCAAATTCCACTAACGGTAAATGATCGTCCCAATTCTCCTTCAACTCAAGTACACATGCCCTAAGCATATCTTTTAAGGTTTGGATGGTTCTCTCCGATTGTACGTCTTTTTAAGGATGAAAAGCAGTGATGGAATTCAATTTTGTTCCCATGGCTACTTATAGGCTTTTCCAAAAGCGAGACACGAATCTAGGGTCACGATCAGAAACAATTGAAACTGGGGTTCCATGAAGCTTAATAATTTCCCGCATATACAATTTACCTAACTTTTCTAAGTAATGGGAAATCTTAATGGCAAGAAAATGAGCAGATTCAGTTAACCTATCAATAATTACCCAAATAGAATCATTACTGTTGAAACTCCTTAGTAGCCTTGTCACAAAATCCATAATAATATGTTCCAATTTCCACTCAGGGATTGGTAAAGGTTGTAATAATCCTGATAGTTTCTGATGTTCATCTTTTACTTGTTGACATATCAAACACTGAGATACAAACTCTGCTATCTCCCTTTTTATGTTATTCCAGTAAAACACTTCACGGAGATCTCTATACATCTTGGTATTTCCGGGATGAACTGTGAATCTCGAGTAATGACCTTCCTCCAAAATCTGCCTCTTTAGTTGGGCATTACCTGGTATACACACTCTATTTCTAAACCTTAATATATCATCTCGTATCGCAAATTCGATTCTCTTCCCTTCAATAACCTCTTCTTTAATCTTCTTCAGTTGTGGGTCATTTACTTGTGCAACTTTACTTCTTTCCATCAACGTGGGTTGTATTTGTAAGTTTGCGATTATTCCTCATTTTCTATAAATACCTACATCTATTTCCATACTTCCCAAATCTTTCAATAGAGCTTCCTGGATGGTAATAAGACAAGCTAAATTTGGTGTAGACTTTCTACTTAAAGCGTCGGCTACTACATTAGCTTTCCCCGGGTGATAGTGAATATTTAGATCATAATCCTTCATCAATTCTAACCACCTACTTTATCTCATGTTCAATTCTTTCTGAGTAAAGATATATTTCAAACTCTTATGATCGGTATAAATCTCACAAGTCTCACCATATAAATAATGTCTCCAAATCTTAAGAGCAAAAATTACCGCTGCTAATTCTAAGTCATGGGTTGGATAATTTTGCTCATGTGGTTTTAACTGTCTCGAGGCATAAGCTACTATTTTTTTATTTTGCATTAGCACACATCCTAAACCATTTTTAAAAGCATCACTATAAATCACAAAGCCTCTTGTACCAGAAGGAATAGTCAAAATTGGGGCAGTTAATAATCGATTTTTAAGTTCTCGGAAACTATTCTCAACTTCCTCAAACCATTCATATTTCACCATCTTTTGCGTTAACCTAGACAGAGGTTTGGAAATACTAGAAAATCCTTCAACAAATCTTCGATAATATCCTGCTAATCCTAGGAAACTACGAATCTCCGTTACATTAGTTGGTCTTAGCCAATCTAGTATAGCCTCGATCTTTTGAGAATCAACCGACACTCCCTCCTTGGATATGACATGTCCTAGAAAAGAAACACTAGGCAACCAAAATTCACACTTCTTTAATTTCGCATATAATTTCTCTTTCCTAAGGATTTGTAATACTATCTCCAATTGCTTCTCGTGTTCTTCAATACCTTTGGAATAAATAAGGATGTCATCAATGAAAACAACCACACACTAATCCAGATATTTCCTAAACACTCTATTCATCATATCCATAAAAGTGATTGGTGCATTAGTTAATCAAAATGGCATCATAAGAAATTCATAGTGACCATATCTAGTACAAAAAGCTGATTTCGAAATATCCTCTTCCTTAATCTTCAATTGGCGATAGCCTAACCTAAGGTTAATCTTCAAAAATACTTCCGCACCTTGCAGTTGGTCAAACAAATCATATAACGAGGTAAGGGGTATTTATTCTTAATGGTCACATTATTTAGTTCACGATAATTTATACATAACCTCATCCTCCCATCCTTCTTTTTAACAAATAACACTGGAGCACCCCAAGGGATATACTAGGTCTAATAAAACCCTTGTCTAACAAATCTTGTAATTGAACTTTTAATTTCCTAAATTCTAAAGGTGCCATGCGATAAGGTGGTTTTGAGATTGGTGTAGTTCCAGGAACAAGGTCAATGGTAAATTCTACTTCTCTACTAGGAGGTAGACTGGGCAAATCATCAGGAAAAACATCTGGAAAAAACTTAGCTATAGGAATATCTTCTAAACTAGGCTCTTTTGTTTGCAAATCAATAACACTAGCAAGGAATCCTTGACATCCTTTCTTCAGAAAACTACAAGATTGCATTGTAGAGATAATACGCATGGGAGATAAGATGCTAGTTCCTTCAAAACTGAATTCTGGTTGGTTAGGAATTTGGAAAATAACTCTTTTCTCAAAATAATCCACCCTAGCATTATATGATGCTAACCAATCCATCCCTAAAATGACTTCAAAATCTCTTATGTCTAAAATTATCAAATCAGCGAATAGTTTATGACTACTGACATTTATAGGGCATGACTTATACACTAATGTTCCCATCAATAACTCACCCGAAGGAGTAGAAACGTGTATGCTATGATTTAAGGGTTCAGGAATATTAGGAAAGCGATTAACAAAATGTACAAACACAAATGAATGGGTAGAACCAGGATCTATTAAAACTTGAAAAGGTTGTGCACATATAGAAAGTGTACCTGACACTACTGCATTAGAAGCCTTTGCATCGAAAAGATTAAAAACTCTACCCTGTCAGCCCTGATCCTTATTATCATTAGAAGTGTTTGTTGTTGCCTTCCCTTTGTTAGGAAAATCTCACATTTTATGTCCCTTTTGGACACACCCAAATCAACTTCCCGTCTCCATGTAACATGGCCGCCCTCTATGAATATTACTACACCGTTGGCATTTATCAACATTAAAGGGTTTGTTTACTAAAGGTTGACTTATATTAGGTATAGTCCTAAAGGGTTTGTTATTGGGGTTCCTTCCTCTTTGTTCTCCAAACTTCCTCTTCCCCACTCTAACCTGATTATATTCTTCACTATCCTTCTCAGCTATTGTTGCCCTAGCCACCACATCATTATATGACGTCAACTTCAGGATGGAAATTCGGCTATGAATATTCAGCCTTAACCCACATTCAAACTTATTGGCTCTTAAAACATCGGTTATCACAACATGAGGTGAAAAATGGGATAACTCAGTAAACTTTTTCTCGTACTGACTAACCGTCATATTTCCTTAAACCAGACTCATGAAGTCAGCTGCTTTTTGGTCTTGCACCGTTTCGGGAAAGTATTTCTCGTAGAAGATCACTAAGAAGTCATTCCAACCTATGGGATTATTCCTTTCCCCATGTATTCTCCTAGTCATTCTCCACCAATGTTCGACTTCACCTTCGAACATGAATGTTCCAAATGAAACCCGTTGTTCATCTGTACACTTAACAACATCGAACATCTTTTCCATTTGCATCACCCAATTTTCTGCTTTAGTGGGGTTAGGAGTACCTTTAAAAGATGGCAGATTCAACTTCTTGAACTGTTCAATAGTACAACTACTTAGTTTAAGATTCCTTGTTGCTCCATTATTCACCTGATGCTCCACAGTTCTTACTAGACTTTTAATTGCCCTGTATGCACCTTCCAGTTCTTCCATACTCGAACCACTAGTTCCTGGAGTTGATCTTGCCTTGGTTATTTTCTACAGTTATGGCCAAACATAAGATGTATTATACTAGCCCAAGATTGCAATTTAGAAGAACAATGATATATAAATAATTAAATATATATAGTGTAAGACATGTGGAGGGTTATCACATAAGTCGGATATTTAATCCTGTATTCTAGGTATGGAAACTTAAAATCTATAAAGTTTGAAACTTATGTTCAGTAGTCTACGGGTTCATAACCTATGATCTGATACCACCTCTGTCACGACCCGGTCCCAAATAGTAGTGGGGAACGAGTGTCTTGACATGCCACCAAGGCAACAAATATTTTGACTTAAATTGTTTCTTTAATTAAATGCAGCGAAAATACAATTACATGGTTATGAATCGTAAAATACTGAAAGTGAAGGAATTACGTCATCAGAGCTTTCTAAAAGGAAACTTCATTTATATTACAAGTACAACGAGTTACAACTTAAACCGAAATTTAAAACTTATTACAAGGGAGCCAAACAGGCACTATATGATATAACAACTTTTTACTTAAAATAACAAAAAGAGCTTTAAAAGCTGGATCTTCCATATAGTCCTTTTACGTTCCCTCCAAGCCTATTTATTTCCTCAAAAATGGTTAGTCATACAACATCAGCTAAAATCCAAGTGAGGTTTAATCTCTAGACATTCCAGGGTTTTTAGAAAATAGATACCTATTCAAGTCAACAGAGAAGGAATATACACATATGGATAGGAACTTGCAGTAAATAGATGTATATTTTGAAATGAAAGTATATATATCACAATTGTACAGCTCAGAGAAGACGAATGCAACAAATCAATTGTGATATCTTTTTCTTTCAATCATATCATTTTAATGGCCAAGTACACTCTAATACCTTATTATTCTACCGTGTTATTCCTCGATAGTTGAGGGTCAATCGAACTAGTTCGTCACAACGCCTTATTTAGGGCACACCTGCGATAACCCAGCTGGGAAGGTCAGTCTGTAAAGAGGTCCCTTAGGCCAAATCACATTTTCAATATTCAATATCCTTTTCAATAATCATTTTAATCGGTGTGTTTATATAGACAAATACAAACATATCAGAAATGAATCAATCATCGATATCACATGAATTTTGAGAATAAAAGAAGTTCACAAAATATACATAGTTTGCATAATATCATATAATCAAAATACAAAAGGAATGTCAGAGTACTCACCCAAAATGGAGGTCAAATTTAATCGTATTGAGTCTTCGATCACACGTTAATCTAATAAAGATTTAAGTACACTTTCTAAGGTCCAGTTTATACTATACTTTAATAATAACTTCTTTTTTTAAAGGATTTCTGAATCCCTATATGTCAACTTTTAAAATTCATTGATCGTAATTGAAGAATTCAATTCATAGTCCTTCCTCATCAGTCGGTTCCCAGTAGAGATGGAGGGTTACAGGGGCACCACTTAAATACCATCTTATCTAGACAGAACATTTTCGGATTCATTCCCAGTAGAGATGGAGGGTCACATGGGCACCACTTAAATACCATCTCATCTAGACAGAACTTCATCGGGCCTGACTTTGTAATTACTTAAATAGGATTCCATAATAACGAGCAATTTCTTTAAAAAGAATCATTTTATTTTAAAGCGTATAATTTCAAACAAGTTTATAAATTCAACTTGAATTTGTTCAAAATTTTAAGTTTTGATTAGTGAATCCTTTAGTGTATTTTACCAGCATAACTATTAAGTAAAGCTATAAAACAATAAATTAAAATTATAAAGATGCATTGTAACATTAAGATTACCTTAAGATGAATATCCCTAAGAACTTCTTCTTAAACGTTTCCACGCTTTCTCTCACTACTTCTCTCTATAATTCTTAAGGAATTTGGTGTGAGTCTCAAATGATCCCCAAAGGCCCTATTTATAGTTTTCCAAAGATATCCCGGGGTCGACACATGTCCATGCTGACCAAGCTTTTATAATGGCGAGTCAGCGTTGAAGTGTCGCGTAATGGAGGCGTGTTGCAATCTTATTTCACTGGACTGTGACACGTGTTTTAGCTTCTCTTCTAACGATGACACATGTTTTGGCTTCTCCTCTAATGACGACATGTGTACGGTGGAGGTGTCAAAATCGAACACGAGGTGTCAAGCACAAAGTGGAAAGGTATTACGCGTATAAGGGTCATTTTGCACCTGAAGGGCATTTTGGTAATTTCACACCATATATTTTCAATATTTCTTATAGGTCCCTAAAAATATTTTATTTACGAAAAGGCCCCTTTTATTTTTCATTTTGGTCCCTGAAACTTTCTTTATTAAAACCAAGTCCCTAAAGTTTCATAAAATTATATTTTCTACCCCAAAACTTATCACTTATCTTAGGATGTGCCATAAAATCTCAATTTGACCCATTTTAGCGTTGATTCTTCAAATTTAAAAATGGGCTTTGTCATATTAAGAACTCAGAATATCATATATGTAATAATATATCATTATTAGATAGTAAGTGTGATGAAATTGAAAGAAGACAATTATATATTGGCATAAGAAAATGGGGTCATTACAGCAGCAGTCGAGATCAACAACAACTTTATGGGTTTAACTTTATCCATTTCATACTCTGCATAGGCCGATAGCACAAATGACCCCGGTTACCTAACCTCGTCATACTTGTGGTTGGAGGATCAATGGTCCTGTCGGAGTCATCAACCTCGTACCCAGCTAAGCCGAGGTTCTAGTGGATGATGTCACTAGTCCAAGCATATGCAAGTACAAAGAAACCTTAAACACGCGGACAAAATCGTTATAACTGGATTATTACCTTACGTGAGGAAATATTTGGTTATTATAATCTACATGTGGCACAGCCTAGTGTCCACATGAGATTGGCTAGATCATACTACACATGCTCATTTCATGCTTGGGGGGTACACTATCCCCCCTAAGCACTATATATACCATTTATCTTCTCCCTTGAGCGAGGTCGCATATTACAAACCCTAGCGGAAGCTCTATTAAAATATATATATATATATATATATATATATATATATATACAGTAGAGAGAGAGAGAGAGAGAGAGAGAGAGAGAGAGAGAGAGTATTATATCACAAGGCTATTAGTGGCCTTATTTTATAGTGAAGATCACTCACCTTCACAGTGGATATAGGCCTAGATAGGCTGAACCACTTATATTGATATCTTTCTCCTCTTCTCCTCATCTCATTCTATATTTATATTGCTTATATGCTACCATTGTTTTACTTATTTGTGCTCTCTAACACCTTGACCTGGTGGTGCTATTTCTAACCCCATCAGTCAGTGTATTTTAATTTTATGTATCTTACTTATTGATTTGGAGAATTATTTTGTGATAGTTATCCTCAACCTCTCTTTATTGTTTATTACTATAATTAGGTAGTGTTTCGATTGGAATTTGGATGATAAAAAGAAGAAGAACATGCTCATTGTTACTTCTTCTCTAGCCATAATCCATAATTTTTCCCCTCCTAATTTTCAAATGAAGGTTTGGACTTTGCATTGCTCTTCATTATTCAATCATTGGTTCTGTCAAATATTCATTCATATAATTTGATAGAGTAAAATTCAGTTTGTAGATTGGTCATTCAAAGTACAACTTAGATGGCTAGAAAAAAGACATGTTTTTTTTATCATATATAGTTTAGAGTTTTCAATGCTTTAGGGATTAAAATTTATACTATTCGATAAATTTTGAACTGTAATTGTATAAAAATTTTCCCACTACTTGTCAATACTAAAATAAAATTGAAACACACATTTTATATGATAAAATGAAATTCCATGCAAATCACGCAGTCAATCTTTGTTTAATGGGTTGTGATTATTTATATCTAATTATAATGCGCTCGCACATCACGCCAGCTTTATGCTAGTTATGTATAATAATAATGATGATGTGGCAGTGGTGGTAGTTTGACAATTTGAAATCGTATTACTCTCGCCTTCCCCCGACTATCCTCTTTGTGACCCCACCCTCGCCATCATCATCTCTCACTTTCTCAACTTATATAATGAACTTGACTGAATTTAATAAATGATTTCAGATGTAGTTTTAGATATAATGGTTTTCAGCTTTTGTGGTTTTCGAAACCATTGATTTGGATGTATATATTTGTATTTTGCGGATTTCAAATTATTCGATATTTTATTTTATGGGTTTATTTTGATTTGGTTGTTTAACATTTATGGTAGAAATTTTATTGGGTTTTGATTTGTGGCTTCAAGTTGATTTGTTGTGTTGCAGGGAGGCGGTGATTGGGGGTGGTGTTGGAGGAGGGAGGATGGTGGTTGGGTGAAGGCTGCGATGAATTGAATGATTTTGATGGTGTTGTTGGGGATGAGGTCAGAGCTTGACTTCCAACACCACCGAAGTATCCCCTTCCAACTCCCCAAGTTTCTCCCCTTTCGATGGTCATCTCGGTATTCATCATCAATATTCTCCTCAATAGTTACTTAGTATATGTACATTAATTTGCCAATTATTAGAACATACTTCTACGATCATGGACCTTTCTCTCATATGCGCTCATTATGGTAATCAATATTGTTATCTAATTGTTGACACAATTTTAAAATCATTTATGTAATTTTAGCTTTTCAGGTTGATAATGTTAAAAATTTCTTCCAAATTAAACTTACCTTTAATTCTGTCATGATGCATATATGTTATTTGATGAAATTCCCAAATGGAAATCATAAAAAAAGATTAGCTTGACCTAAATTTAACTTATTAAAAATACTATTAGTAAGTTAGAGTTTAAGAAAATGGATTAATATCTTCTTTCATTCCATTTGCTTTTATTTTCTTACATTCGGTCAATGCACGTCGAGTGATCGGTTATACTTCCAATGAAGGCACATAATGTTGGCTAACATTTCTTCATGACAAATATTTGTTACCATGGTCTGTACGAAGTTTGGTTTGGTATTTTGAATGTAATTTGGGTTGTTTTCATTTTAAAAATTAGCTCTTTAATTATCGAAGTTCCATGACACATATAAGCTGCAGCGAGGCACATCCTACATAAAAGATATATTACCTTATAGACACTCTTACAGTTGCATGAACCAAGTACTTTATCCCCCCCAAATAAGATTCAAGTGATCCTTAAGTCGTAAGATCAGGTTGAACATATTATTGATAATATGTATTTTAGGTCAGAATTATTCATTTTCTTAGTATATGCTTTTACTAATATTTATATGTGATATAAGTGTGATATAGTTCTTAGTAAAATTAATAATTAACATACGACATGCAAGGTGCTCACAATAAAGCAAAATGTGTATATGTTACTTTTTTATGGTCTTTAAGTGATGGGATATTATTCTTATTTAATTTTTCTTGAGAAGCTAATGCCACATATGAATGGGATAATTGTACCTATCTTGGTAATTATAGGTTATGTACTAATGTGGAACATGCTTTAAGCAATGGATTATATAATTATTTCGATTTGAGTTAGTATGGTTTTATTATTTTCAATTTGGTGAAATTGTTTAAGGGCTTTATCATGCTAGTATTTTCTAATAGTTATTGGGGTGAAATTTGAGATCTTATATGTTTAGTAATGTAATGTAGGCTTCAATGTTTGTATTAGATTTTATATAAAAAAAATACCTCAACAACTAGATATAAATGATGCCCGTCACCGCGGGTTAATTATTAGATATCAAATCTAAGTTGTCATTTAATATTTTAGTATATTAAATATACTAAATAAAGTTTTTAAACAATTAAGTATGTGCTACATTAAATTAAATGTTAGTCAATTTTTATTTTTTTCAATTTGATATTATATTTTGATACAAACACTAAAAAAATCATTATAATAAATAGGGATTAAAGGTATTTGGTTCCACTTTTAAAAATTCATTTGTACCCATTCCCATTTTTTATTTTTTAATCGTCGGTCTAGTTGTAACAACTATGAGACAAGTGTCATTCTCTGCGGAAAGAAAGAGGGGTAGTTTCAAAGTGGTTGAGGGAGATTTTGGGTGGTGAGGAGACTTAATACAATTTAAAAAATATATGGGAGGGAAACGTAACAAAACTTTGGACGTGAGACTAAATCCAAAAAAACTATATTAAATATCGTAGAGCAATTTTTTTTCCAGAGAAACGAGCATGTTTCTAAATTAAATTATATTCACTCGATTTTCATTTGGAATTTTTTTTATAATGTTTTCATTTCTAAAGTACATTAAAAACTCAGGAGGTCGGAATATTAAAAAATCTGTCGAAAAACTATAATTATAAAGATTAACGGTGAAGTTTTATTTCACTCAGACACGTAGAGTTTCAGCAGGGATCGAAGACAATTAATTTTTCATAAAAGGTTTAAGGAAAAAAATTTGTTGTCTTCAATGACAAAAAAATAGATACCGTCCATTTCAAATGGTTTCCTTCTTTTCATGCTCTCTCTCCTCATTCATTGTTGAAATAACAACTAACATTTCTAATATTTATACATCCGTTAAAGACATGCATGCCATAGCCCTCATCAATTTATATATCCGTTAATATTATCTTGTAAATAGGAGCGCAATTAATAAATTTATATACAAAAAATTAAGTAGTTATTAATTAAATTTGAGTAATTGTTAATTAAACCTATATATATACCATTTATATTTTGTTTTATTTTTTCAACTATCATTTTTCAAGTATCTTTCTCTCTACTATTCTTTTCCTTTTTTTTGCCACATCCTGAAGAAGGTAACACGTGAATTTTAAAGAGGTATGGAACTTTTTTTACATTCGCCACTATTTTTTTCTAAAATATTTGTCTATGTTTTTTTTTTCCTTTTTTTTCCCAGTTATTTCCTTAAACTAAAAATTAGTTTTAATAACTTTTTTATTATTCTTTCCTAAAAAATAAATTCCTAAAAAAACAGTTTTTAATTTTTCGGTAGAGTTTATTAGTAAGTTTTTTTAATTATTCTTTCCTAAAAAAATAAAGTTGTAAAAAAATAATTTTTTCCTTGAACAAAAAAAATAATTTTTTAGTAACTTTTTATTTTATTAATCTTTCCTAAAAATAAAGTTATAAAAAATAATTTTTTTATTTTTCTGTAGAGTTTATTAGTAACTTTTTATTTATTCATTTATTTATTATTCTTTCCTAAAAAATAAATTTGTAAAAAAAAAATTTTTACCATAATTTTTTCCTTAAAACAAAAAATCATTTTTTATTTCTTCAATTTATTTTTTTTGTTGTAAAAAAATAGTTTTTTGAATGTTTTTTTTCTAATATATTTTATTATATTTGTAGGATGGATGGTGAAAATGAAGAATCCAACAATATACCTAAAGTTGGAATGATATTTCAATTCGAAAATGAAGCTTATGATTTTTACAATCGTTACGCTCGTCCAATTGGTTTTAGTGTGCGCCAATCACCTTCTTCAAGAAGAAAATATAAAATTATCACAAGAAGAATTTTATGTCGTTCTAAGATCAACCCTTATGGGTAGTCTAATTATACACATTGATAGTCCAAATATACCTCCTAAAAAATTAGAAAAATGTTATGTGTAATACAAATATACACTACGGACAACTCGAAATGACGGCATATAAAAAACAAATTACCTCCGTGGGAAATCATGTTCCGCCTAAGGGAGTGTGCACTATTCCTTAGGCGGAAGAACATGTTCCGCTTAAGCAAAGTTAGTATTTTCAAGTTCTTCCCCAAATTCATGGTAATTAAATAAAAACCCCAAGTTTATTACCTCCAACCATAATAATATAGATATATATTGGCATTTTTTCTTTGTCCAAAAAATAATAATAATATAGCCATATATTGCGAGTCATAAAAATAAAAATTTAGGCCTTATTTTTTTTTCGAAATTTGTAGTGACTAATTTATAAAATTGGTAGTTAGTTATTTTTGTTGTAATTTATTATTTGTTGTTACTATTTTTATTATTATTAGACGTGAGTTTGTATTTTAGCCTTATATTTTTATGTTTTTGGGCCAACAATCAGTAGTATTTAGTAAATATATAATATATATTGCAGCTAAAAACTAAGATTTATGAATTTTTACAACCTAGCTATGGGAAACTATTTTAAATAATAATATTTAGGGTAGGATTTGTGCTAAACCGAAACTGCTATTTATAAAAAAAAATAACCGTTGGAAAAATATAATAAAGTCGTTGCCAAAACAATATAGCGTGGTATAGGAGTAACAAAAAGGGTCGTTGAGAATAACGGGTCTAGTAGGATAAAAACATTTTTGAGGTAGAAATCTAATTAGGGAAAAATATGTAATGGTTTAGGCGGAACATGATGTTCCGCTTTAGGCCAATTTTTTTATTGATGCGCGGAACACAATTTCCCGATTAAGAGAGGGACCCACAAAAAACCAACTAGTCCGATTCTATATTTGTTATTTTTTAGCCTAGCGAAATGCAAATATGCATTTTTACGGTACCCACAACATACATTAAAACCTCATTTTTATACTTTTAGCATACCCATAAGGGTTGCTCTAAAGAAGGTCTTTATGAGAAGCATCCTAGAGAATCTCCGTTGAATCCTAGATTTTCAACAAGAACATAATGTGAAACACATATTATTATTAAAAGAGTGGGATATTCTTTTCATGTGGTTGATTTTAACGAAATTCATAACCACGAGATAACACCGCCAAGTGAAGTATATCATTTGAGGCCCCAACGTAAGATTATTGATTCCCAAGCTAGAGTTATCCGAAATATTCATTATGCGGGTATTGGATCAACCGATATTTATTCATACATGAGTGTTGAGGTTGGAGGACCTCAAAATTTAAATTTTACCCAAATGGATTGTGTTAATCAAATTTAAAGAATGAGGCTTAGTGACATATTAGAAAAGGGTGATGTACAACTTCTCTTGGAGTACTTCTCATCAATGAAGAAAGAAAATCCTTACTTTTTTATTCGATTCAAATGGACGGAGAAGACCGAATGTGCAATTGTTTTAGGGTTGATACAAAGTCACGAGTAGATTATAGTTATTTTGAGGATGTAATATATTATGATACAACCTTCAAGACGAATAATTATGATAAACCATTTTCACCATTTATGGGTGTAAATAATAATGGGCAAACAATATTTTTTGGGTGTGCATTATTACTAGATGAGACAACAACATCATTTGTTTGGCTCTTTCAAACATTTGTAAAAGCAATGAATGGAAAAATGCCGAAATGCATATTTACGGACCAAAAACAAACCTTTGGCAATGCCGTAGAAAAGGTTTTTTCCGAAGCACGTCATTACTTATGTTTATGGAATATTTATCAAAATGCGACAAAACATCTTTCTCATGTATTTGATCACTTTAAGGATTTCAAAAAATATTTTAAGAATTACATATATGAGACAGAATCGGAAGAAGAATTTCAATCATCGTGGGATGGGTTATTAGAGAACTACAATCTAAGAGAAAATGATGGTTGCAGGGATTATATCATGAGAAAGCGGTGTGTGATACTGATTTAAATTAATTCGCATATTTTAAATTTGGCACACTTATTTAATTAGAGTCTATTTTTAAACCAAATTAATTCATCCCCTAAACATGGAACTACGTGTCAAACCAAATAAGATATAGCATGCGACACAAAATTCAGGAATAATACCGAAGGGCAAAACCTTTTTATTTCTAGAACTTTAACAAGTTTGCAAGACCATTGACTTATATAAACCTTGATATCGCCCATAAGAGTAACGCACGGTGCCTTCGTCAAACCTTCAAAGGCCGACTAGAAGTCAACAATGGTTCGCACGCAGCTATACCACAAGGACTCGTAGTAAGGACACACAGTCTTAAATATTCTGAAGGACTCCCTCCACAATAGCATGCAACTGTCGGTTGTAGAGGTTTCCCCACAAAGATTGAACAAAACCAAATATGTTCACGGGTTCCAAAAGATTCACAAAAATGATTGGAAATTTTATGTATGAATCAAAAAGATGTTTGGGGCATCAAAACATGAAGTCTTGTTGTCTTTTAACTCTTCAAAACAGTTTTCTAAAGACCTCAAATAAACAGCTCCGAAATTACCCTTATAAAGAGAGTTTGAGTCGATAAAAACAAATCTGGCAGATCTGGGTCTATATGTGGAGGCGGTCCGGATCGCCCTTGGGAGGCCGACCTGGATCGGGGCCAAAATCCGTCCAGAAAGCTTGCCATAAGGAGGTCCGAATCGCCTGGAATACCCAGTCCGTATCACCGCTCAATTTCATCCAAAAGCTTGAAGGCATCCTCGGATCCGTCTTTCAATCGAATATGTTCGTGAACATTCTTCGATGGTGTATTGGTATATGACATACTAAATTGTTACGGACATTTATAAAATTATGTCCTTACACATCTCCCCCTATGTCTATGCCGATACATACATAAAAAACAATCCGAATTATCAAATACCAAATGACCTATTCAAATCTAATACCCTTTCATGAACCCAAAATTGAAAAGGTACTAATTTTCCAGTTCTCAAACTTTTCTTCAAAAATTCTTCAACTTCAAATCTCCTCAAATCTCCAATCTTTTCTCATCAAGGTGTTCAACATAGGATCTTCAATCTTTATACCAACACACAAGATATAAAGCAAATACCTTCGTGAAGTATCGATTTTGAAATGATATAAAAATAAATCATTAAGGCATCAAATCTCCCCCATACTAAAAACTCCACATAATGCGATAATTCTTTATCCCCCTTTTTATTATGTACCCAAATAGACAAATAAAAAGAAATAAACTAAACATGGAGTGTCATGAAAAAAGGCATAGTAAATATCGATCAAACTACGCATACAAATCAACTACGCAAAGACATCCACAAACTATTTTTAATTTTTTTAAGAAAAATTCATACAAAAACTCACACCATAAATTTACACTAAAACAACCACATCCTGGAAACGGAATGAATGGGTGTGATGAAATACAATAGGTAAAGAAACTCAATCAAGCATATGTGCATGATGTATACGTGTACCCCTGATGAATGAACATAAAAAAATAGTCTTTAGGTGTAAAGATGTTGAATTTAAATGACATTGTCTTAATCATATCAACAAATCAAAGTCTAAATGATTTTCACATTAATAACGTCCAAAACTATTTAGTTCTGTTTCGAGAATTTTTCAAAGGACGTGCAAACCCATTGATACATAACCAGCCAAACTCCCTCATAAATAATAATCTTTTTATTTTTCTAATGAGGTTCCAAAATTCTCAACTTAGAGAAAACCCTATTGGCCCAAATTTTGGCATATATCATTTTTTTATTGCCTTAATTTTTTGTGCGGGATCTTTTCAAACGGTGACTTTCACGACATGACTATAATTCACTCGCAACCCTTTCCCGTGTTCACTCATCATTTTTTTCACATTAAACAAATTCCTCACGGGCAATGGATCTTACATGCACTACTTTTATTACTCTCGTATTATTGCACTTGGTTTGTTTTAAGGACGAAATTGAGATGAAAACACCCAACCAACATGTGATAGATAAGCGCAATAATCAAACAAATCCATGCACATGTGCAATAAAAGACATAATGAGTCAAACTTGTAGGAAATAACAATGAATTACGTATCAATGACTCCAAACATTATAAAGCACATAGATGGCAATATATATTGTCTCAAAACACTATCAAAAAGTCACATGGATATGGAATGATGTTTTGGCATAGTCATCCTAAGTCTCGATCCATAAAAGGTGTAAAAAAGTTACAAAACTCTTTTTGGATTTTTCAATTTTTTTATAAAAAATAAAATCTTTTTGGCTTTTTCAAATTTTTCTAAAAATATAGAAAATCTTTTTGAATTTTTCAAAATTTTTCAAAAAAATGAAAAACAAACAAACATGGTACACACTAGCAATAAGCATATAATATCATCATGCAAACCATCCTATACTAGTAAACAAGTCCAAAACTCAATCATTAGGCGTGGAGGAGTTTTCCAAAGGTGGTGACAACTTATGAAAAACCTCTATCAAATTTTGTGAAGTTATGACCAAAAATTTAACTTTTTCACTAAGATGTTGAAACTCTCTCATGTAGTCTCCAGGAGCATGTAAAGTATCATGTGTGGGAGCATGTGTGGCAGAAACACGTGTAGTAGAAAAATGTGACACGTAACCCAACTTAAAACAAAATTCCCTAAGGTGTCCTCTTTTTTTGCAATGGGAGCAAACATAAATAGGCCTAGGAAAACCTCTCTAAAAAACGCTAGGATGTTCTATCCTAATAGGAATGGGACGCCTAGGTGGGTTAGGGTGAGACTCACGTGAATCTAACACTAAAGTGGGAACCGGCTCGGGTGCAACTTGGGAAGTATAAGCACCGTCATGACTTATTCCTAAACTCTCACCACTAGACAAAATGGAATTGAGAACCATCTTTCCAGCCTTTTTAGATGCGTTCTCTAAAGTGACTTTGATCTCTCAGGCACGTTCGAGATCTCTCTCGAGTTGTGACACACGTGTCATCAAACTAGACACCGTGTTGGTCAAATCACACTTCTTTCTACTAAAGCAATCAACTAATCACTTAAACCCACTTTCACCTTCTGAAGTTGACTTGATTTGGCCTCAAACTCACACAAAACCTCAATCTCTCTCTTCAAATCTCTCACCCTAAGACTTAACTCTTTATTCAATTTTTTAGTCTTTAAAGTCTCGGCACACAAATCTCGAAAAGCAATTAGGAGCTCACTTTCATCTCCACTTTCACACTCACCTTCATCCTCACTCGAAACACTCAAATAATCCTCCTCGGGGGTCTCACGCATACTAGTGCCCTCACCGTCGTGCACACTAGCTAAAAATGCAACACACATACCGTGCTCTTTTTCATCACCCGAATCATAAACTTCGATATCACTATCACTAAGTATGGTGGGCATAGCTACTGTCTTTCCCTCTCTCTTAAGTCTAGCGGCACACTAAAACGCCCTATGCCCTTTACCCCTACACTCAAAACACGTCAAATTTTCTTCACTCTCTTTCTATTTTTCTCTCTATTTCCCCTTTTCACCACTCTCTTTGGACTTTTCTTTCCTTTTATTTTTCTCAACAGAATTTTAATTGAAAGAATTGTTTTTGTTCATGATGAGAAACTTTTTAAATTTTTTCGCAAACAAGGCCATATCATTAAAATCAAAATCACCCTCAGAATTGAACTCACAAAATCTTTCTTTCTTTTTCATCTCTCTCTTCTCAGAGTGTGTCCTAAGTGCAACTCCTCTCTCCTTAGGCTTAGCGGTGTCAGGAAACATATTAATCTCATAGGTTTTAAGATCTCCTACAAGCTCCTCCAACTTAAGATTTTTTAAAGTACTCGTGGAATTTATCACCGTGACCTTAGGAATAAAATATTTTGGGAGAGATCTGAAAATCTTTTTAACGACACGCATGTTATCAATCGCCTCACCCAAATTAAAAATAGTGTTGACAACGTCCGACAAACGAGCATAAAAATCATCAAAGCATTCAGACTCAGACATGGTGATAGTCTCAAATTGGGTAACCAAAATTTGTAATTCTGATTCTTTAACAGCGTTCGTACCCTCATGTGTCAATTAAAGGACACCCCAAGACTCTTTAGACATTGTGCATGGCATAATTCGACGGAACTCGTCGGGAGTGACGACTCCATAAATAGCACTAAGTCCACGGGAATTAAAATTAGACATTTTAAAATCGTCCTCAGTTCAATCCGATACGAGTTTTAAAGAGGTGATATTATTAGTAGTGACGGTGGGAGGATTCCACTCATTTTCACAAAGCAGCCAAACACGTTCGTAAATGGATTTTAAACTAGATTTCATGAGACCATTTTAATAGGCATAATTTTTCCCATAAAAAATAGGCATTTTATTGAATGAGCATTCGATTGAGAAAATTGCGATTTTTCACAAAACTGATTTTTAAAAACAAAATCAATGTCACACGATTTTGTGAAAAATATGAATACGCGATAAATTAGCGTAACTTGCTGTAATATCAATTTGAGAAAACGGTGTGTGATACCGATTTAAATTAATTCACAAATTTCTAATTTGGCACACTTATTTAATTAGAGTCTATTTTTAAACCAAATTAATTAAGCCCCAAAACATGCAACTACGTGTCAAACCAAATAAGATATAGCACGCGACACAAAATTTAGAAAAAATCCCCGAAGGACAAAACCTTTTTATTAATAGAACTTTGACAAGTTTACAAGACCATTGACTTACATACACTTTGATATCGCCCACAAGAGTAACGCACGGTGCCTTCGTCAAACCTTCAATGGTCGGCTAGAAATCAACAATGGTTCACACGAAACTATATCACAAGGACTCACAGTCCACACATGTAGTCTTAAATCTTCTCAAGGACTCCCTCCATAATAGCATGCAGCTGTCAGTTGTAGAGCTTTCCCCACAAAGGTTGAACAAAACCAAAGATGTTATTGGGTTCCAAAAGATTCACAAAAATGATTGAAAATTTTATGTGTTAATCAAAAAGATGTTTGGGACATCAAAACTTGAAGTCTTTTTGTGTTTTAACTCTTCAAAACGGTTTCCCAAAGACCTCAAATAAACAGCTCTGAAATAACCCTTATAAAGAGAGTTTGAGTCGGTAAAAATAAATCTGGAAGATCTGGGTCTATCTGCGGAGGTGGTCTGGATCGCCCCTGGGAGGCCAGTCCTGATCGGTGACTAAATCCATCCACAAAGTTTTCCTTTAGGCGATCCGAATCGCCTGGGATACCCGTTCCGGATCGCTGCTCAATTTCGTCCAGAAGCTTGAAGGTATCCTCGGGTCCGTCTTTAAATCGAATATGGTCATGAACATTCTTCAACGGTGTATCGGTATACGACATACTAAATTGTTACGGCCATTTACAAAATTATGTCCTTACATATCAAAAACGAGAAAAATGGGCACAATTTTATATTTCGCTATATTTTTGTGCTGGTATGACAACTACTTAAATAAGTGAAGGCATTAATAAGTTTCTCAAGAAGTACTTCAAGAGAACATTATCACTACGAGAGTTTGTATCGCAATATGAAAAGGCACTTGTAAGTGAATTAGAGAAAGAGAGCTATCAAGGTGGAAACCGAGCGTCCATGTAATACGCTAATCGTAGTTATTGGCTTCCAACCGCAATATAACAACCTAAACTTTAACTACACTCTTGCGGAGTATAGTGGCTAGTATGGGTACCAAATCCTCAGGGAACTAGGACGAGTGAACGTGACGACAAAGGCAAGATTGTTAACCCTAACTTGACTCTAAAAAGAAATAGAAAGATTATTGAGATGGGAAGTAACTAATTAACTAAATGCACACTAAATTAAACTACTGCATTAACTATGTGAGCAAAATTAACTAATTGAGAATGACTTAATAATAAAGAAGGGAAAACAGGTTGGGAATATAATCCCCCAAACCCTAGTAAATTTATCGTATAGAATGCTAGAATTTTGAATTAGAAATTTAATTGAACCCGATCATTAGTACTCCCAAGCATTAGATATATGAGGTTCAAGCCCGCATCATACATAATCAAAGTATGAGTAAAGCAGTGTCGCAATAGCTACACATGCATCACATCCTTAAACACCACGGTTACCTAGGATTAGGGTTGGCAATTTTTGACACGATAACCCGTTTATGGTAATAACCCGAACATGACCCGAACATGGCATAATCAGCTTGTGTAGATTTAAAAGTACCCAAAACTTATACTTAAATTAAAATCAACGCGACCCGAAAATGACACGACTAACCCGAATTGCCACCCCTACCTAGGATCAATCGAGGTAAAAAGGTCTATGATGGTTGTGACAACTACACAAAATTATTCATTCAAATTTTAATTCAAACCTTATTTTCTACATGACTAAATTACATTGGGTTGGGTTCATGCACACCAACCCTTAGAAATCTAGAATAACATGGTGCAATTAATTAAAAACATGAATCCTACGTTGCATGTAATTGAATTAATAAGAAAACTATCTCTAAGCATGTATTAACATATTGGAAACCCAGAAAATAAAGAAAGCCTGTAAGTAAATTAACTACAAGATTAAGAGAGAAAGGAACAAACTTTATTTAACGAAAACTTGTAATTCAAACAATAAAAATACCTACTTGATGGAGAATTATTTTCTATGGTTCTAAGCTACTCTCCTACCTTCCTCTCTATGAAAAACTATTAAAAACTATCTTTTCTAAGTCATTATAAAGATACAAATACGTTTTAGAAGAGTTTGTAACATATTAGAACTCTTTGGACCAATCACCATTCAAATGAAAATTCGCGCATCAGGTACCCCAAACCGGTTTTGGATGTACCTTGAACCGGTTCCCACCCCCCCCCCTGAACTGGTTCACCTTGTGGTTCTGGGGAACTTGCTGGAAATTCAACACTTGGAAATATTTTCATGCTTTCTTCTTTTCTTTGTTGGATTTTTTTCTCAACTTCTAATGATCATAACTCCTTAACCGTAGCTCAGATTTGGGTAACGTTTGTTCTAGTGTTATCATTGTTTTGAGATCTTCAAATTTCCAGTTGGCCCCACCTTCGGGATCAAATTTCAGAATTATGAAAATGCCATTGAACTTGCCTTTTTAGCTTTTCTTTCATTGTTTTGATTTCTCTTTCGCACCGCTTGCATACTTTACCAGTAAAACACATAAGAGAAACACAAAACAAGAAATACTTGCCAACGAAGGTTAGTAGCATAATTTCGAGTTAAATCCATATCAATTGCACCACTCGGGTTCACAAAGGTACTAAAATTAAGGGGATATATATACAATATTTATGCCTGATCAACCCCCCTGACTTAGAACTTTATGCGTTCTGAGCAATGTAAAAGAAAAAGAATAACGTCACAATTCTTCTAAACACTTTATTGGGTAGAATATCTTTTTCGCGGGCAAGCGATTGCATCTATAGTATGCAACAAGCCGTTAAACTCCTAGGTTATCCTAGTAGGACGAGTGTTGTCTCGTGAGGGTTTGCAGTGAATATACCCACAAAATTCGACTTAGACTCAATGAAAAATCAAGATACTTAAAAAGTGTACTATTTAAACCTTTCGAAAAATAGTCACCATAAATTCATACTCAAAAGAGTCTCAATTATTCGTGTGTGTGTGCAAAGCCAAAAATCGAACTGCTAATTTCCACCGATTGATCATTACGTTACTTTCCAAAAATTCGCTTTGATTTCAAAATCTCATTGAATACGCTAACAAACGAATCACTCGGAAGTGTGGCTATTCTCTCGGTATGCATGATTTATAAGAGTAAATGTAATGGAACACAATTTCACGCACACAATTATGAAAGACGGAATTATTTAGTGAAATGATTACTTCATCGGATTATGGTAATTGGAAAATGGGAAACATCGCCTCAAATTCACACCATTTAATCTCTCTTATTTATCTTTTAGTGTCTCAGCTCTCCACGCGGTAATCAATTTCGTAATTCAAACTCGGTAGGACTTTTCATGTTAAAGGTGTATTGGGTAACATGGAAATGGTTGGGAACTTCGGAATTCGAATTTTTTTCTTATGATGTCCCTTAGTGTTTTTTCAGGCTTTTACCCATTTTCTCTTCTTTTTCTCTATTTTTTTCACTTCTTTTCTTTTCTTGCGATTTTTGTTGAGCATTTTTTTATCATTTTTTTTTCTTGCTCCTTTTTAATTGCACTATTTGGACTTACTTGATGACATTACCAATTTTCACAATTCCAGGTTACTTGGGTTTTTCGGGCTACCAAACGAAAAAGAAAAATTTTATTCGGCTCAATTGGGTTATCAAAAGGATAAATTTTCACATATTTTTATGGCTAATATTTTTGGGTAACAAATGATGGCCTATTTCATTGTCCGAATTACTTATTAATTTACCATATGCGTCTCAAGATTAATTTAATTTAGAGATTTTTAGCGCGTTGTTTTAAGACAACATTCCATTTCCCATAACCGATCAAAACAAAGAATTGATATCATCAACAACTTATTTGAAAATCTGAATTAGAACTATGAGTTAACCATTAACTCAGATTGATTCAAAAACTCAAAAAGATCGATTGGCTCGAAATCCCACCGGATTTTGTTAATCTTCACACTTATTCGTTAAGTCGTCAATTTTCGCACAATTTTCATCTTTGGTCAATTTCGGCTTAGTGCAATAGAGATTTAACAATTTGAGACTTTAAATAGAATAAAGGTGATATTTTTGAAAAATTTTAATTCCAATTTTTATTTATTTTGAAGAAAAATATTTTTGGTTTTTCAAAAATTTTCAATTTTTTTTTTTGAAATTTTTGAAATTTTCTAAAAACAACACACTTGGAAAGAACATGTGATCGAATCAATGAATCTAAACAATAAACAGGAAGAATATCCCACACCCCCTAACTTAAATGTTTAATTGTCCTTAATGCGAATAAGGAACACAACATAAAAAGAGAAAAAGAAAGATATTACCCAAAATTGAGCAATCCCCGAAAAGTACGAATCCATTGAATGTACAAAACATGTTAGAACCAAGCATAGGAAAAAGAATAACAAAAACTCTAAACTAAAGAAAAAAAAAAGAAATAAATAAGTTAACTATTGTACAACCTACGATTTGAAATTCAAATAAGATATACACTAGAAGTCGACAAATTTGAGGATCCACCCAAAATACAATATGACTTTGAGGGATTAATTATGTACCCTCACTAGAAAGTATACCTCCCAAAAAATAAGAATTCCGTTTGAACAACGGAAGGCATGTTCAAAGGGGAAGAAATGAACCATCACCAATTAAAAAATGTAGGGGGATAATGAGGGATATGAGTGCACAGGGGAACAAGTACCATTGGAATCCAAGAAAAATATAATCACGTCACAAAGATTTTTCAAGTAGTATGGGAAGCGGAGTAGACAAATAGAACGAGTCCATTTTGGAAAACAATTCAAGCATAAAGTCCTTGTCCTTAAAATATTCTCCCCCAAAATTTTCAACTGGATCTGGTGGAGTGACACGTCTAAGTGTATGGCCTATAAGATGAAGCATCTCAAAAAAATATTCCCATACAAGAATCGGATCAACATCCTCAAAACATTCATCCAGTTCTTGTGATGGATTTAATGGTTCGATAATAGTGGGTACACAAGGAGACAAATGATCTTCAACCTCAATAGATTTTGGAATATTTATAAGAGGTTGATATTCAAAAGAACTTGGATCACTCTCAATGATTTCATCCTCAAAAGTGTTAAGTGAAGCGCAAGTCTCGACCTTCTCTAAGTTGTCCAAATAATCATTAAACTCCTTGAAAGTTGCTCTAATTTTCAACTCTGTAGAAGCAAGGTCATCAGATTGCCTTTTTCTAATAAGCGCGAGTTCTTCCAAAGTAGGCTTCCTTAGTTCTAGCACCTCAGATTCCTCGTTCGGTTAAAAACATTCTTCAACTTCAAAAATATCGAAAGAAAAATCCTCATTGGGTTCAAATAATGCATCTAACTCTTGCTCCCACAACGATTTTTTTCCAGATATTCTTTTTCAAGTCTTTTTTCTTCAAGCAATTCATTTTGATAAACTTGGATGGCCTTATCACTGGGCTTGTATTTATGAGACTCATCTTTAGTGATATTGATCCAATGTTCACAAATCTTGAGCGCCTCCTCCTCCTCCTCCTCACTATTATCATAACAATTAAACCCACCAAAGGAGTTAAAGTAAGACATTTCAAATTGGGCAGATAAAAAACGTGACATCCATATTTTTGAATATTTTTTTTAAGGTCAAATTTGAGATTAACCAACCTAACCTAAAGTCTACATAATTACCCGGCAACAGCGCCGATCATTGTAGTATAGTGGTAAGTATTCCCGCCTGCCACGCGGGTGACCCGGGTTCGATCCCTGACAACGGCGCCATTTTGATCAAGGTGAAAATTGAGTGTCCGTGTAATACGCTAATAGATGTTATCGTCTTCCAACCGCAATACAAAAACCTAAACTTTAACTACACTCTTGCGGAGTATAGTGGATAGTCTGGGTATCGAATCCTCAGGGAACTATGACGAGTGAACGTGAGGATAAAGGTAAGACTGTTAACCCTAAATTGACTCTAAAAAGAAATAAAAAGATGATTGAGATGGGAAATAACTAATTAACTAAATGCATAGTATATTAAACTACTGCATTAACTATGTGAGCAAAATTAACTAATTAAGAATTACGTAATAAAAATGAAGAGAAAATAGGTTGGGAATAAAATCCCCCAAACCCTAGTAAATTTATCGTATAGAATGCTAGAATTTTGAATTAGAAATTTAATTGAACCCGGTCTTTAATACTCCCAAGCATTACATATATGAGGTTCAATTCCGCATCATACATAATCAAAGGATGAGTAAAGCAGTGTCGCAATAGCTACACGCGCATCACATCCTTAAACACCATGGTTACATAGGGTCAACCGAGGTAAAAAGTTCTATGATGGTTGTGACAACTACACAACACGATTCATTCAAATTTCAATTCAAACCCTAGTTTCTACATGGCTAAATTACATCGGGTTGGATTCATGCACACCAACCCTTAGAAATCTAGCCTAACATGGTGCAATTAATTAAAAATATGAATCCTACGTTGCATGTAATTGAATCAATAAGAAAATTGTCTCTAAGCATGTATAAACGAATTGGAAACCCAGAAAATAAAGAAAGCCTGTAAATAAATTAATTACAAGATTAAGAGAGAAAGGAATAAACTTTATTTAAAGAAAACTTATAATTCAAATAATAAAAATACCTACTTGATGGAGAATTATTTTCTCTGGTTCTAAGCTACTCTCCTACCTTCCTCTCTATGAAAAACTATTAAAAACTATCTTTTCTAAGTCATTATAAAGATACAAATACGTTTTAGAAGAGTTTGCAACATATTAGAACTCTTTGGACCAATCACCATTCAAGTGAAAATTCGCGCATCAGGTACCCTGAACTGGTTCTGGATGTACCCTGAACCGGTTTCCCCCCGAACCGGTTCACCCCGTGATTCTGGGGAACTTGCTGGAAATTCAACACTTAGAAATATTTTCATGCTTACTTCTTTTCTTTCTTGGATTTTTTCTCAACTTCAAATGATCATAACTCCTTAACCGTAGCTCAGATTTGGGTGACGTTTTTTCCAGTATTATCATTGTTACGACATCTTCAACTTTACATTTGGCCCCACCTCCGGGATCAGAATGAATAATTACAAAAATTCCCTTTAACTTGCCTTCCTAGCTTTTCTTTCATTGTTTCGATTTTTCTTTCGCACCGCTTGCATACTTTACCTGTAAAACACATAAAAGAAACACAAAACACGAAATACTTGCCAACGAAGGTTAGTATTATAATTACGAGTTAAATCCATATCAATTGCACCACTCGGGTTCACAAAGGTACCAAAATTAAGGGGATAAATATACAATATTTATGCCCGATCAGAGAGACTGCAAGATTTTGTTTCACTACACCAAATGGCTTAAATTGTAATGCATTTTTTCTTCTTTTTATAACGGATTCTATCCGTTCGAAAATTGTAACATGTAAAAACCATTACAAATAAAATATATCTGTTGCAAAATATCTTTAAGCGTTACAAAAGTCATTAAAAGAAAAAAGGGGAAAAAATTGCGTTAGGTAGGGCGGGATTATTTTCTATTTCCCCTCAATTTGGTCGACCGTTTCCCCCCAGTACTCCCTCTCTGCCTCTCTCCGCCGACTTGTGTTTTTCTCCTCACCGAATAGCATCGTGAACAACGTAAGTCAATGCCATGCCTCACTCTTTCACTTAAGGGTTGATGTCTCTTTATATTTCCATATTTTATATTCTGGGGATTTCGGTTGCATATCTAAAAAAAATTTCCAGATCAAACCCTAATCAGTTATACAGAGTATTTTGTTCTCTCTCGGCCTCTCTTTTTTGGGAATTCCAGATACTTAGATTTGTTTTGATATTTCTGATGCTTTTTAATTTCTTATATTTAAGGAGGACTCTTCGATCCTTGGTTTTTAGTTAATCTAAGGCTAACTGACCACATGATTTGTCCTTATTATTTAATATATGCTTATGGGATCTTCAGGTTAGTGATTGGATTTGTGATATAATGGTGGGTGGGGGTGAAAATTTTGTATAAATTAGTGAATGATTAAAATTCAATATATCTCTCTCTATGTGAATTTTTATGGATCTTACTAGCTACATTATTGTATATATTTGATTAGTTTAACTTTCATAATTATCATGGAGTTTTTGATCCGTTAGTAATTTATTTGGATTTTAAAGTTTAATTATTGGTAAGGAAGAAGGAGAATAAGAATGACGTCATTTGCATTGTAAAGATGATTGACGTTTGAATTGTACACATGGTCAACGATTGGTATATGTTTGATTATAATATTGTATGAGATGGTTTGCAAAGGCATTCTCAGCCCTGAGCTCGCCATCCAAGTCCTTGTTCAGTTTGTTAAGGTTATCTTATTTTAACTCTCTCTCTCTCTCTTTATATATATATATATATATATATATATATATATATATATATATATATATATATATATATATATATATATATGTGGGGGGGGGGGGTCTAACATTTACATTTAGTGGTCGTTGCATAATTTTAAAATTACAGTCAATGACTATAGCTCTGTAAACTTAAGTTAAGAGTAAAATATCCATTCAGTTAAATACTTTTATTTCATTTAGACATGCTAGTTTCATTTTCTTCAAGTTTGTTTAGCTATAATATTGTTGAGAAGCGTATAATACTAAGTTGATTTATCTAAGTTTATATGGGGAGAAGTGCCAAACATATACGGTAAATACATTTTAACTACTTGATTTAGTTAAGTATATATTAAGTTGGGAAAGACAGGTTGTGGATTACAGTATACTGCAGATAGAAATTTGCATTAGATGCTTACGATTATGAGCTAGAATATAATGTTTTATATAACTTTCAGCAACTAAAGAGTCATATTGGAACCTCTTTTGGCCTTTATTATTCGAGTTAGACATTGAAAATTTGTAAACTTTTTGAGAATATGAGGGGAATTTGTTTAAGGGTCTGAGCGTCATTGGTGATTTTTTTAGATGTGAAATTTGTATTAGGTATTTGTTATTTCTTTCATTTAGCTCAGTTGAGCTATTAGGCGAGAAAAATTGTCTGGAACTTGAGTTTGATAGGGATTGGAGTACAACAAGCAATGCAAAGCCCTGTTTACTAATTTTTATGGGAAAGATAGGAGATTATATTATTAAATGTGTGTTTCTTTTTCTGATAACTGAAGTACTATTAATAGTATTATGTTCAACTATGCCTAGTTGAGGTGGTTTTCATTCGTTTCAGAAACCAAAACGTACAAAAGTAAATCCAATAGTTTATTTTTTTTACCCATTCCTACAGTTAATTCAAATGGTAAGAAAAAAAAAGAATTGAGGACAAGATGGCTCAAATCGATTAGCTTTTAAAGATTGTGACTTGAGTATGTAGTGATTGATTGGATATATCACATTTTAAAGAAAATTATGTGCTATAGGTGCTCATTTGCTTCAAGTTTTTGTGCTTTTTGGGAATTTATCATTGGTACTTACACATGTGAAGTGTGAGTCTTTGGAAAAAAGTTTCTTTCAAGGCCTTACTTGAATTTTGAGACTTTGCATGTGAATTTACCAATTTAAATTCTCAGGAAGCCCAAAAACTCCAGCCAAATGAGTGATGTCGCATGATAGTTTGATTTGTATAAAAATAAAAATAAAAATAAAAATGATATGAAAATGAATATAAGTTTACTGGGAGTGAATTGTATAAAAGTAACTTAGCTTTGTTCGTAATTTGAAATGCTCTGATGCAACAAGCCAAACCGTTATTGTAACATTGATACTCAATTATGAGACATGTTGCATGTGATATTGGTGCTCAGTTCTGAGTCTAATTAATGGTTGGAATTCGTTCCCAGTTGGTCAGATGACTACCAACTTCGAATTATTATAAAGACAAATCCATGCTTGGGAGTTCGACCTCTGTGTAATGCACTATAGGTACATCATTCATCATGCCGAATTAATTGATTACATCTTCATTCATTGATAATTTTGGAGTGTGGTGGTGGTTAATTTGTTCTTCTTGAATATTTTATTTTGACTGTTTGCAAGATATTTACTTTATGTTGGGTTTGTATTTGGTTGGCAGATAAGAACTGAAGAAATGGATTTAATGGAAGAGAAAGGCATTTTTGCTAATTATAGTGGGAAAGTTTTTGTTAATGGTTTAGTTAGACACGTAATGCCTAATAATAAAAGTTCAAAAGGCAAAACAGTATGTCTTAACAATGCAAATGTGGTCCTTAGAGTAATATATTGTTTACCTTTTCAAAATTATGATAGTTGACCTTCTATATCCCAAATTGATTACTAATTTTAGCCTAAAAGTGGTTTCTTTCATCTAGATAGGTGGCTCAGCGCAATTAGATAATGGCAAGAGGAGTTTGTTGGAAACATGAGCTCTAGGGAGTTCGTAAACACCATCAACATGAGCTCTAGGGAGTTTATAAGTTAAGACCATAGTGTATCATATTATTGGACCTTAACTTCTCGGTGTTAACTGTATGATATACTGAATTCTCCTGACCGTGTATGTACTCTTGCAAAACAGGTGAGGAATGCTTTTGACTTCATTTTATATCCATCTGTTGCATCTCAAGTGCTACATAACAATCGTTTTTGAAATTTTTATTTGTTTGTTGATCTTGTTCTCCCTATAGCTAAGAAGTATTAGTAAGATAGATATATGAAAACATGGTTCTTTGTAATTCAGTCTCATGATTGGTTCATATATTCCCTTTGGATCCATGTGTTTTTATTTTATTTAACACTGCTCTTGTTTATGGCTAGGCATCTGATGAAGCCATTGCAGAGCTTGATACCTTAGGAGAGGAGTCCTATAAGGACAACACTTTGATAATGCAACTTCATCATGATAACCTTATTTTGTGGACTTCAGACATGCCGATAACCGTTTAGGGATTAAATTTTTCAGGAACTGCTGGATTCCTTCTCTATCCACCCCCAAATGGGTTGGGTTCGATAAGGGTTAGGCGGGTTTGAATTAAATTTTTTTAAATCTGTCCGGTTTCAAATTTATGTTTACCTTACCTGGTTATATATGTTTACCTTTAGATATGTAAATGTAATTTTACTGTCTCCATCCCTAATCAATTGGTTGGTTTGGGTTTTAGAAAGGTGACTTGTTGATACTTGCTATCCCTAGCCGTGAAATCAAATTCGATAATTGTCTATTTTTCTTTTATCTTTAGAGTATTAATAGTTCTTTATTTGTCTAACATATTGTTTGTTTTTATCTAGGATGATGGGACCAAAGAAATCAAAGAAGCACCCAAGCCCGATAGCGACCAATGAAGTTTTCCTGCTTAGGATTGGTCTTTTACTAGTTTGTTTCGAATTTAATGTTCTTCTCGTGGCCACTATATTCCCTATGGTTTTATGACTTCCATGATTTTCAATCATTTGAACATGTTTATTATTGGTTTTTTCTTTAATATCATTCTTTACGGTATCTTTCTCTTTTGTAGTTTCTGAAAACTATGTTATTATTGTGCATTTTAGAATTTAATTTATCTAGTTAACTTTGAAGATTTCTTTTCCCCAAGTGGTCAATAGACGCACAAGTTAGAAAATAATGACGCATTAGTTAAGAATAATGACGCACTCATTATTGACGATAATGTTAAGAGGAAAGTAAATAATAAATTGACATGGATGGAGAGAAATGCATATACTTGTGTGATATATTGTTCTAAATAAAGTAGAACGGTACACACGAGCCTAAGTATTCGGGACAAACTTTATTGAGTTGAGTTGATTGAAATTGAGCTATGTCATCTTTCACTTCATTTGCTCGAGTTATAATTTTTCATGTTTAAGTAGTTTTAAAGAATTGTTAGTCCTTCTTTGTGTGCTTCATGTTTCTTAAGTTAATTTTTCTCATTGTTGGAACATGTTTCTTCATATATTCCTTTGCTTAACTGGATGTATTTGTAGTTAATTATGTCATTATGACTGTTATGGGTTCCCTTATAAAAATTGTTTCCCATAACTGAGTTTCGTCCTAATGTTCTGTCTTTTTTACACCTGTAGGGAAGAGCTGAAGAAGACTCTTATGAGGAATGACAATAAATGAAGGTTTCTCCTCATGGTAGAATTTGACAAGATCAAACAGAAACAAGCTTAATCTTTGATTCCAAGGCCCCTGTTTGTTTTAGGGCAACATATTTTTCACATCAGTGCACAGAATCATTATTATCCATGAAATATGCATTCTCCAAATACACTGACTAACTCAATGACCTTAATGAAAAAAGGGAAAGGGTGGTGAAAGCAAGTCGAGATATCACCATCAATAGCGAAAAGGTCATATTCCAGGTGCACAGAATCAGCAAAAACAACAAAGAGGAAGTATTGGGAAAGGCAGAGAAGGATTTAGAAACTATGACGAATCAGTATATGTCTCGACTTGTAAAATAACTGAAGGGGACTGATTTCTAGAAGCTTATATGAGCATACTCTCCTGGGGTACAATAATATGTTGAAGCTGCAACATTTTGTAATTTCTGCAAAACTGGGACCCTATTGAATCTTGATGAAATAAATGCAGCCTTATTACCTCTAAGTGATCCATCTCTTGAGATGTTGTAGATTAATTTTCTTGACTATATGTTGGGGCTTGCGGACTTGATTGGAGAGCTGATGAGGTTGGCAATCGGTCGAGTATTAAATGGTGAACTTGAATTTGTCGAGAAGATTTGTAGGTTTGTTCGTCATATTTTATTGGGAGTTGACACTTCTTGCCCCAGATATGGATGATAGCTCGGATATGAGATCTTAAATGGATGTAGTGATACAAAGTGTAATCAAAATAGAAAATGTGTGCTTCAGCGTTCATGTGAGAGGATCGGAGTATATCCCACTTCTTGGATCTGATGATCCGAGTTATTCTTTATTTAGTGTACCTGACCTTCAATGAGAATTCTCTTCTGGAAACTATTATAGTAACAAATTTTCTTTGTCAATCGATCAGGGATCTCTAGTTCATGAGAATTTTCTTTTTGAATGCATCAAACAATGAGTAAATCTTTTGGTATGGATATTCAAGGTAGTGCCTATCCTGAGTTTTTAACAGGACACCCAAATACAAAGAACTCACCCTCAACTATTTTACATTTCTTTAGCAGCCGGATTTAATGGTAGCTACTATACTCTGAGAGACTCAATCTTGGTCTTGTATCTTATGTTACGATTTGGGATATGAATAGCTGATGCTAGTAGACGATTGTAGGAGGGAATTGGAGACAAATAAGATTTACTCCCCAACTCTGAGGCGCGGTGGGAAACTTTCACAAACATAGTTTGAGGCTATTTTAAATTGCATGCCAATAAATTTCTCTTAAGAATATGAAGAAAAAAAATATCAAGTATTATCATGTCTGAATTGGACTGAAAATGGATACCCTTGAGATATTTTTGTTACCATCCCCTATGCATATTATTCTTTTGGTCTGCATATCGTTTGGAGCAAATCGATTCCCCATTAAAACTTTATGATGTTTATAAAGAACAATATTCTTGTCCAAAAAAAAGTATTTTTATCTATTTGAAGTATATTATTAAATTTGGTTTATTATTTTTTCAGAGGTGACATAATTATGAGGTATACACTTATGTTTCTCCATTGATAACGATTTCCTATAATTAATCATTTTAATAATTTCTACAATTGGTTCTTTGTGGGTGTGAGCACATTTCTTGCATTATATTATTATTTGTTTAATATATATAACTAAATCTCCACGTATACAACACATTCTATCAATAAACTAAAAGATATCGTCGATTTGTGTTTCTTTATTTATGTAGGCACTATTTCTAAAAAATCCCTCCTTGCCATTTTGCCTCCTGAAGATGACTTTCGATATAATGTTCACATAAATTCAGAAGTCATGGCCTCTGATGGTTCAACATCAATGGAAACTGTCTGTGAAGGTATATTAATCTACTGTCTATCTCACATCAGGCACTGCATTCATCCTTTCTTATTAAATTAACTTCCCACCTATATTCCATTATCCTTCCTTTGCACTTGTTTCGACATAACAGTTAAATCTGAGACCTAATTTCCTTCCAATTTTCTGGTGTATTGAACAAATTCTAGAAAAAATTACTGAACAAATTGCTTTTCTTTAGCAATTTACTCAACACAACCATTCACAGTTTAATACAATTGGTCTGCTAGTGTACTGGTGTATTGAAAATGGTGTACTGATGTATTGCAATGGTTTGTTGGTTTAGCAATTTACTGAACACAACCATTCACAATTTATTGGTGTATTACTAGTTTAGTAATGGTCGACTATTACTTGTTTAACAATGGACTATTGGTTTAGCAATTTATTAAACAATTCCATTATAAAAGTAGATTACTATTCAACAATCTACCTTTTTTGTTTAAATCTTTTTTGTTTAAAATTTTCAACTTGGGGGTTCAAACTACCAATCTGAACCATAGTATTAAGAACCTTATCTTTTGGACATTTTCTTATTTTTTATTTATTTGTTGAACTCAACTTCATTTGTGGAAAATTGGTTTAGTAGTGGTAAATATAAAAAAGAGGTTAATGCTCACTATTACTTAGTGGAGGCTCTTCATTTTTTTAAGGAGTTAGAGTATTTGGTGTCGTGGAGATGATGGATTGTAGAATCGCTAATTGTGTGGATTTTAGTTTGGTATATTGCTTCTCATATTTTTGACATTTTGAGGGGAAAAAAATTCCTTTTCACATTTCAATCTTTTTAATTGACGGCAATAGTAGTATGCATAAATCCATCTGATGAAAAACCCTGCGTTGTTTTAACACATGATCAATAATTTAATTACTTATAGTTTTAATTTAAAATTATGTGCCATTTTAATTTCGTGCATGTCTTTTAATTAAAACAAATTCCATATAATTTAATTTTTTCCAATACTAAGATTAAGTTTGTTCGACAGGTTCTTATTTGGAAATATGAAGATTACTTTTGGGAGAATGAATTCTACTTTTGTAAGAAAAATCACAAAGACTACCTTGGGGAGAATATTATGTTTAGAACTTGAAAGTTGTTAGACTTCGTTTTGAGTATTATTGTCATTATAAGCTACATGGTTTATCTTGTATTATATTTTATTTTTGGAATTTTAATGGTTAAGAATAAAATATAGTTTTAGATTAGTTTAATGTCACTTAAATATTTTTGCCATCGAAATATAGTTTCATACATTTTGAAACGCATGTTTCTGTTTTGAGTGAAATTTTTGGGTATTGGTTAAGTGTAGTGCATTGCCATTTATTGAACACGAGTTTTAACTCGTGTGTTTATCTCTATTTATTTATCAAGAAATTAATATATTTTTGAAAATCTATTAATATTCCAAGCGAACTTTAACCATTACAAATCAAATCATCTGTTGCAAATATATAACAATCCCAATCCATTACAATGTATTTTGTAATGGTTTGCATTCGCTACAAATTCTATATTTGTAATGGATAAACACCGTTACAATTTAGTAAATCCGTTACTAATATATAGTATGTGTATTAATGTTAAATCCGTTACAAAATAAATTGTAACGATTTTTTGTCCGTTACAAATATTAATTTTGTAACGGATTTTATCCGTTACAAATTCTGTTAGTAAAATAAATAACGCCAATTTTGTAACGGATTTAATTCGTTACAAATATTTTTTGTAACGGTTTTTGCCCATTACAATTTTTCTGTTTTGGTGTAGTGTTTGTAAGCAGAAGAAGCCAAACTTATGTACCAATTGACCTGGAGAAGCCCAAGCAAGGGATAGGTATACCATAATTTTTTTTTAAAATTTCAAGAAGAGTATCTCCATACATTGGATATGTTTGTTGAGGTTGGTAATGATATTGGGACAATCACTACATACACAATATCTTGCTTCCGTTGTAAATCAAACACCGTTACATTTGATTCTTCAAATTACACCATCAACTGTAGTTGTAAGATATTTGAGTTTATGGGAATTCTTTGTTTACACTCATTAAAAGTGATCCACCACAGGCGGTTACTAGAAATTCCACCTCAGTACTATTTAAAAAAGTGGACGAAAGATATAAAAGATGGCGTTATTATGGACAATCGGGGAGGATCGATCCAAGTAGATTTTCAACTATCCAACGTTGTGGAATATAGTGAGTTGGCACACCTTGCATTGATAATAGCTATGAAAGGTACTAGCACCAAAACTTTTCTACCATTTATTAAAGAACTTTGAGGCACTGAATTGGAAACATTGGATAATTTTTTGAAGTCGAATATTGATGCTACTTAAGATAAAGTGTGTGAAGACTACTTGGATAAATCAAATGCCAACATAAAATTTCGAGATCCACCACGAAGGAGAGCAAATAAAGGAGCAACAGGGAGAATTAAATGTGCAATTGAAAAGGGAAAAAGAAAGAAGAACAATAAAAAAAAAAGCACTGGTAAGTTAAGCCATATTTAACATTAAATTAATTTTTCATTCTTATTTTTAAGTTTTAATTAATATCATTATCCATTTGTAGGTGTATCATCAAATACAAATTGTATCCAAATGAATCATTCAGTTGGACCATCAGATATGCCTAACAATGTGCAGGTATGTTTCAAAATATTTTTTTATTTATTACACTAATTGTTTGATTTATTTTCCTCATACTTTTATGATTTTTTTACGTAGGGATTTGATTTGAATATGCCAACGATGGAAGAATTGATTGACTTGGATGAAGAAGTGAGAGGGCCAAATAACAATCAATTCTAATACAAAATTTCAGTTTTTATATTTAATTTAGTAGTTTTGTGGTGTATGTTAATCATAACTTTTGTTGCAATTTAGTGATTTTGTGGTGTATGTTAATTATTTTACATTTTCATGTATTGAATGAGAGTTTTTTTTTTTGTTAATTGCAATTCTTGTTTACTAATAAAAAAGGTAGTTAAAAAATTATTAAAATAATTGTACTAACAGATATATAAATTAATGAGGTTTAGGGCTTGCATGTGTTGGATATAAAAATATTGAATGAGAGGTTTTTTTTTTTATGTTAATTGCAATTCTTGTTTATTAATAGAAAATGTAGTTAAAAAAATATTAACATATTTGTACAAACAAATATATAAATTAATGAGGTTTATGACATGCATGTATTGGATATATAAATATTGTATGCTATGCATGTTTTAACAAATGTATAAATAGGAAAATGATAATTTGTGCATTTAGGGCATAAGTTTTGAGCATCAAAATAGTAAGTATTAGAGTGCCACATGAGTATCTGTCCCCTATTAAATGTATGTTGAAACTCTGTCCTTGCTATCCCTATTAAATGTACATCGAAACTCTGTCACTGCTAGTTTTTTAATTTTAATGTGTGCCATTAGGACACATATTATCAAGATTCCTATATGTATTGAAAATATTAGTTGTTATTTAAACAATAAATGAGGAGAGGGCACATAAAAAGAAGAAATGATTTGATTGAACTATATCTATTTTTACTGTCGTTGAAGATGACAAAATTTTTTTCAAGGTTGAAGCATTAAGGGTCCGTTTGGTTGACATTGACAAATATTTTGTTTTTCACATTAGGGTATCAAACACTAAATAAGGTATAACAAGTTTTTTAGGCAAAATATATTAATAACACATTTTCGTCCACGTTATCAAATATAATAATAATAAATATGTTTTTTTTTAAATTTCGTCCCAAGTTTTATTTAATAAAAAAACCGTTTTTCTTTTCTTTTTACTTCCCGTTTTTATTTATTAAAAAAGTAACAAACTATATATAAAAAAATGTTTTTTATCCCAAAATTATTTATTAAAAAAACTAAAGAACTGTGTTTTTTCTTTTCTTCTTCCTCCCTGTTTTTATTATTGAAAACAACTTTTATTATTAAAAACAGGTTTTTACAGCTTTTAAAAATGTTCATAAATGTTTCGAAAAAATAATTTTTACAGTTTTTAAAAATGTTTAAAAAATGTTGCGAAAAAACAGTTTTCATAATACGAAAAAATGTTCAAAAATGTTACCAAAAAACAATGTATTAAAATTTTTTTGAAACTATTTATTAAAAGAAATAATTTTTATAAATGTTACGATAAAATAGTTTTTACGTTACGAAAAAACAGTTTTTACATTAAAAACAATTTAGCTTGTCTTAACAATATTTTAATAATATTAAAAACAGTTTTTAAAACATTACAAAATAGTTTTCAAATATTCAAAACAGTTTTTTTAACAATCTAAAATAGTTTTTAATTTTTTTTAAACTTTAAAACAATTTTTATAATATATTCAAAACTTTTTTTAAAAATGTTAAAAACGGTTTTTACAATATTTTTATAATACAGTTTTTTTAAAAAAATTGTAAAACATTTTCTTAACATTTTTTTATAATATTAAAAACAGTTTTTAAAACATTACAAAACAACTTTTTTAACTATTTAAAAGAGTTTTTAAAACAGTTTTTATAATATATTCAGAACAGTTTTTAAAATTTTAAAAGCAGGTTTTACAATATTTTTATAATACAATTTGTTTTTAAAAATTGTAAAATATTTTCTTAACAATTTTTTATAATACTAAAAATAGTTTTTAAAAAATTACAGAATTATTTTTAAATATTCATAATAGTTTTTTTAATTATTTAAAACAGTTTTAATTTTTTTTTAAATATTAAAAGCTTTTAAGAAGATAGCAAATTTGTTGATAAATATTTCTCACTCAAAAAAGTAAACAAAATTTGCCAACAGCTTATGTATAAAAGGTGTTGTACATTAACAAATAACTTGCAAGTAAATTTTTATATCAAACATATCAAATTATAAGTAGATACCCTATTTACAAATTTATTTATCATTTTTCATGATATATGAAGGTTAGAAAAGTGTAGGCTACTAAAAAAAGAGAATGGATTTTTACATGAGTTATTGAAAAACGAACGGTCTTAACACCATCTATTAGGGCTATGTTTCGACCGGATCGGATCGGAAAATGATCTTTCGAAAAAAATTTCAATTTTTTTGGAAATAAAATATTTGTTCCAATTTCCTATTCAATTTTTTCGAAAATAAAAAAAGTTTCCGAATTCGGAAAAATCGGAAAATCGGAAAAAATTCGGAAATTCAAAACATATACTAAAAATTTAGAAATTTTGGAAATTCCAAAAATTCAAAAAAATTAATATAGGATTTTCGATTACTCGAAATTCTCATTTTAAACAAATCGAAAAAAAGATTTAACCATTTTTTTCATTTGTGTAGAGGATAAAGGGATATTCTCCTTTTATATAGGACTTTTTTGGACATCTCTTCCTCTCCTAGCCAATGTGGGACATATGAGAATGTTTAAAAAAATAGAAAAATTGGGAATCGGAAAATATTTTGGAAAAAATCGAAAATAATTCGGAAAAATCGAAAATTCGGAAATTCATAATTATTTTCAATTTTCGTTCCGATTTTTTTCGAAAAAATCGGAAATCGAAAAATCGGAAACCTTATATACGTTTCAAAAATAAAAAAATATTGAATCGAATATCGAAAAAATCAAAATATTCGAAAAAAAACACAACCCTACCATCTACTCGCATTAAAAGGTGACCTTCCAAAGACAACTAATTTTGGCAACATTAAGAGCTTAAAAAAGAAAGAAAGAAAGCTCTGTATGGCCGTGGCCCGTGGAAAAAAATAAGAAAAGATAAATGAATTATTTTGAAAAATGAACTGTCTTATCAGCATCCACTCTCATTAAAAGGTAACCCTAGAGGTAATAAAAATGCACCTGCCATTACCATGCCGACTTTGTTCTTATTTGGTTATGAATTAAATGACCACCCAATTCTCATCTTCTAAAAATGCGGCAACGATTTAAGAAGCGGTGAAAGCATTGAATTGGGTAGTTTTTTTTTTTATTAAACTCTCTCTCTCTCTCTCTCTCTCTCTCTCAAATTTTGTGATTTTAGTTTAATGTTTCTAAATGATGTTTATTTTTTTTTAAATAGTAAATAAAAATGCGGCAACGATTTAAGAAGCGGTGAAAGCATTGAATTGGGTAGTTTTTTTTTTTTATTAAACTCTCTCTCTCTCTCTCTCTCTCTCTCTCTCTCTCTCTCTCAAATTTTGTGATTTTAGTTTAATGTTTCTAAATGATGTTTATTTTTTTTTAAATAGTAAAAAATATATTTATTTTATATAATTTTTAAATATTTTATTATAATCATAAAAAAAATTAATTAAAATGTATCAGATTTTAACAGCTAAATTATATTCTCTCTCTCTCTCTCTCTCTCTCTCTCTCTCTCTCTCTATATATATATATATATATATATATATATATATATATATATATATATATATATATATACGTTCACGGTCCGGTCCTCACTCTCAAAATACGACGTTCACCGTCCGGTCCGCACTCTCAAAATACTTCGTATTTTAAGAGTGCGGACATGACATGTATCACCTGACAGTGAGCGTAGAAAAAAGAGAGAAAGAGAGAGAGAGAGGATCTCACGAGGTCTCCTTGTTTGAGATCTCTTAATGGGGATCATTTTTTTAAAGTAGTAAAAAAAATATTTTTGACTGATTTTTTTTATTGTTTTTAAACATTTCAGTAGAGTCATATAATAAAAATCAACTCAAAATGAATTTTTTCACTATTTTTAAAAAATCGGTCAAACTTTGTCAGTTTTTAACAACTTAAAAACTAACACAGTTTGACCGATTTTTTTAAAATAGCCAAAAAATTCATTTTGAATTGATTAATTTTTTATGATTTTACTGAAATGTTTAAAAACAATAAAAAAAATCAGCACACAAAAAAAATTACTATTTAAAAAAAATGGACCTCATTCAGAGAGCTCAAAGTAGGAAACTTCATGAGATCCTCTCTCTCTCTCTCTCTCTCTCTCTCTCTCTCTCTCTATATATATATATATATATATATATATATATATATATATATATATATATATTACTACTCTTATGTAGATCAATTCGCATTTTAACAGTGCAGACCGAATACGCGTCACTTGGCATTGACCCTAGAAAAAAGAGAGAGAGTGCCTTATAATTTAGCCAATAATTTATACGCTCACTGTCAGATGACCCGCACTCTTAAAACCGAACATGTGTCACTTAGCGTTGATCCTAGAAAAAAGAGAGAGAGTGCCCTATAATTTAGCCAATAATTTCTACGCTCACTGCCAGATGACTCCCACTCTTAAAATGCGGACTGATCCGCACAGAAGTAGTTATATATATATATATATATATATATATATATATATATATATATATAGAGAGAGAGAGAGAGAGAGAGAACCAAAATAATGAATTTTTAAATTAACCTAAAAATAACCCATAAAGCATTAATTTATTGTTATAATTAGTCCGTGCCAGCGGCAATAGAAACGAGTGGGACACATGTTTTTTAATATACACACACCTGACAAACCTTATACTACCACCTCCCTTCTGCTCAAACCAAACACATGTGTGTGTGGTTATAGTTTCAGTAGGTGAGTTTTGGATTTGGATCGCCGGGGGATGGAATTGGTTTATCGCAGCTGGGTCGGAGTGGAGTACAACTAACTATAGCGGTTAGTCACCGGAGTTGATGGCTGCGCTTTGGAATGGTTACTGGAAGTTGTTGTGGAAGGTCTCGGTTTAAAGTCAGGTTTAGGGAAATCATTGGTCACGCCGGAGGTGGTTAAAATGGTAGGTCTGACCGAAAGTTTTTTCGGGCAGGTTAATGGGTTGTTAAGGTCGGTTTGAGGCCAGACTTTGGGAGATGGTGGATTTCGAGTTTGGGCGAATGAGGTATAAGGCAGTGGGTATGGGTTTGTAGCAGTTCGGGATTTAGGCATCGACTTTGGTGGAAATGAGTTAAGCATGGTGGGGGGTGTTGTAAATTTAAAAAATGGGTGAATGTATTTGTGTGTCACACGCGTGTCCATTGCCACTGACACGGATCAATTACATCAAGTAATTAATGGTCATTTTTAAATGTCTTATGAAATAATGAATTTTTAATTGAACCTAATAAGACATTAAAAAAATAACCGTTAATTCCTTATTGTAACTGGTCCGTGCCAGTGGCAACGGACATGCATGTGATACGCGTGTGTTTTAGTATACATAGACATGACGAACCTTATCCCCCTCGGACGAACCTTATCCCCCCCTCCCCCATCTGACAAACCCAATCCGAAACCTTACCCCAAAACCTAGCTAGAAACATTATACTAAAGTGTCCAATTATGGCTATGAACACAATCACACTAATAAAAAGGTTCTCACACACACACACACACACACACACACACACACACACTCTTAATTTCTCATTTATAGAAAGTGAAATCCAAATAAAAAAAACACAGTTTGTAAAAGTAGAATTTAGTAAGCGCTGAAATAAACTTAGTCGAGGTTTATTAATATAGTTATAATCACACCAAACGAGAAAAAAATAAAAGGAAATAGAATTGATATCAGAAACGTGGAAAAATTTTACCAAGTGAAAATTTTGACAGAGACGATTGGGAAAAAAAGAAGAGGTTTTAGGTCTATTTTGTTGTTGAGGATGAACCAGGTTTCATTATGTTTCTCTCACTCACGTCTCACCCTCATAATCTTATTTTGTTGGGTATTGTGTGTGTGGGGGGGGGGGGATTTAAGGTGGAAATAGGGTCGAAATAGGAGCCAGGTTTTGTGTCACACGCGCGTTCATTACCACTAGCGCGGACCAATTACAACAAGAAATTAAAGGTTAGTTTTTAATGTCATATTAGATTTATTAAAAAGTTCATTATTTTGGTGTGACACCCCGCCTAATTAAATACCGGGCGATCACTCCTTTATTAAATTAAAATCAAGGTGAACAGTTGGATCATTCTTAGCATCACTGTCGTGAAAATAAATTTCCAATTTAAACACCCTAATTAATTAAGCTAAGTGTCAAAACCATTTTTAACATTCAACAACTGGCTACTAACAATAAAATTTAAAGTAAACCATCTAGAATATAATAAATCCCAAAGTGACAATACTAGAAATAGATGAAGTACAATATCCAAATAACAACTGAATAATGAAAAGGGCGACACATGCCCCAATAATGAACATGCTAGGAGTAGAATCAAATGGATGAAGTCGTCTAAGCAACAGGCCTGCAACTCCCACCTAAGCTGCAGCGCGTTCCTGCCAAATGACCCTATGCAAGACGCCCCTGTGGCTGGGCACTTGTAATATATACATATATATATATATACAAGAGAGAAAGAGAAATGGAAACGGGTCAGATCTCGATAGTGTATATGATTTAAAAATTCGTTTAGCAAGTATTTAAATTGATTACAGGCTAATGCAACAACATATTAGTGCGACACTCTCTTGAGAAATTCTCACCTCTCTTCTAATGTGCACACCTATCGCACTAACCTTCCGAATGGTCTATCTCGTCATATATCACACTATCTTTCCCCAATGATTTAACTTATCTAAGGTTATTCGCAGGATTTAAAATTGAACGATACAATTGTTTAAAAAGAATAGTTCAATTAGTATCCAAAATTCTCGTTTTAACTTTATTAATTTATAAAGTTTTCCAGTGTCATATTATACTTTCTCAAAACAAGTATTACAATTTGAGTCATCAACCATGTCCTACATATCAAATCACAGTAGGCAGTTCTCGATTTCAGAATTTCATATATATATTAACTACTCGTAAAATATATATATATATATATATCATAACAGTACCCCACATAAAAACTATGGTGCGGGCATACTCTACTATCCAAACCCCGTATCACTAGTATTAAGGGGAATAAAAATTCGGAATCACTCTAGAATTGTATTAACACATACACAACAATATTGAGGCGAAGCATAGACTCCAAGTCTCTAAGAGGATGGCACATACCCGCGTCTCTTAGTTTCGTCTGAACTATTAAATCGATAGCCTGTACCAAGGATATCTATCTTCTAGGGTACGAGTCAATATCCCCCCATAAGGCAACACAGGATAAGATCGTCCCAGCGCGGCAACCTCAGGGATAGCAAGTAGCATGGGTATGTTTTTCACACATAGATAGTATATGCAAACACAGTCATATAACTATACTAATATTACCATATCAATATTAGGTATATTTCAAATCCCATAGTTACGACTTTTATCCTTATTTTCACCTTTTTAGTAAACACATATAACGGTTCGTTTCTAACCTTGATTCGGTATTATTCCAACTTACCACATAACTCTCATGGCTTTATCCTCCCAATTATAAAATTCAGTAGGTATTCATCTATTCTCTATCATAACTTATTTGACGTAATATCTCACTTTAAATACGTAGTTTCATTGTTCCTTATATAATTATCCCAAAAATACAATTCTCGTCATATATTAGAGGTCCCAAAATTTATTCATATACCCTACTAGTCCTCTTTATCTCCCAAAATATATTTTAAGGGTGACCATGAATTATACCTCATTAAAGTGAATTTCAACTAATTAAGAAGGAAAGATATGAGTCTGCCATGAGGGGTCGATCGATCGAGGTCTAGGGCTCGATCGATCGATCAAGCAGGTCTGCGAAATCTGCAGATTTGCAGTTACGGGTTTCATCTTCTAACCTTCACCAAATCCATATTTTTCATACCCAATCGACCCAAAATTTATACTACTGACATTATATCATCATGCTATGAACTTTCAACGTAAAGCATGTAGATTTCTATTATTAAACATGGATCAACAAGCCCCAAATTCATATAAAACCTCAAGAACCCTAGAATTTCATTAATATGTTCCACTCCATCTTTTCCAGAGTTTTCTTCATCTACAAGCTCATAAATTCGTGGTTCAATCCTCTACATGTTAAGGGGTTTCCAAAATAACAATTAATCCATCCCTACATGCAATTTCATATCTCATCCTTTAGGTTTCTTCCATAAAAACTCATTCTAATTACTCCTAAACTAATATGAAAGATGCATCAACGAAATAAGAAAGATAAACACTTGCCTGGGATTTTCAGAAGTCTAGTTTGGTGCCGAAATTTGTGTGGTTGCGTTCCCCATCTTGCGATCTACGCGTTGGCGGTGGCGGTGGCGGTGGTGCAAACAGTTGAGTTTTGAGCCTTGGAATGCCTTGAGAGCTCTCTCCTCTCTTCTCTAATGTCCGTTCTAGTGTTTTGAGCTTTCTAACCCTAGATGATAACCCATATATCTGATATAACCCTTTTTATTTTCGTGGGTTTAATTACCCAAAAATGTGAAATGTCCAAAATGCCCTCCCGGGGTACTAATTAGGCCTAAAAACTCCCCGAGACCCAAGCTAAACCCCCAGGCACACTTTTCTGACTATCTCGATCCTTCTGGACGCGTTGGCGCACTCAAAACGACCATACGAACAACTTATAAAATATTCACTTTTATTTATCAATATTTAGTCTCGACGCGACACGGGCGGGTCCCGACTCAAATTTCCAAAATTGTCATTTTATTCACTCGTGACATTCAATATAACCAATATTATATATTACTTTGATCATTAGTAATATTCGACAAATTTCCCATAATTACTAACTCTCGTCACGTTAATAATTATAACATAATTAATTTCCGGATTTTATTAAATAATTAATTCACATTAAATTTAATAAATCCCCAAATTAATATAGCATAAAAATACGGGGTATTACATACTTCCCTCCTAATAACGTAATTTCGTCCCGAAATTCGGAAAATAAGGCATACCTGGTAAGAACAAATCTAGATATTTCTTGCGCATATCGGCCTCGCGTTCCCAAGTGGATTCCTCCACATTATGATGCTCCCACTGGACTCGTACAAGTGGAACTATCTTCGACCTCAATCTCCTCTCACTATAGTCTAGGATAGCCACCGGTCTCTCCTCGTAAGAGCTATTAGGCTGTAAGTCTATCTCATCTATCGCGATGTGAGTATGGGCCATATCATGCCGAAGATATCGTCTCAACGACGAGATGTGGAATACATCGTAAATGCGATGTAATTGCTCTGACAGTCCCAACCTGTATGAAACTGGCCCAATCCTCTCGATGATGGGGAATGGTCCTACGTACCTCGAAGCCAATTTCCCCTTTATCTCGAACCTCATCACTCCCTTCATAGGAGATACACGCAGTAACACTTGGTCCCCCACATTAAACTCCCAGAAGAACCGTTTTGCATCGGCGTAGCTCTTCTGCCTGTCCTGGGCTACTCGAATGCAACTCCTGATCATCTCAATCCTCGCGGAGGTTTCCTGAATTACCTCTAGTCCTAGCAACTTATTATCCCCCACCTCGATCCAACAAGCTGGGGAACGACAAGGCCTGCCGTACAAGGCTTCAAATGGAGCCATACCAATCGTGAACTGATAAGAGTTATTATAAGCAAACTCTACCAGTGGAAGATGTGGCTCCCAACCTCCTCCAAAATCAAGAACACACATACGTTGCATATCCTCTAACATCTGATTAGTACGCTCTATCTATCCATATGTCTGTGTGTGATAGGCTGAACTCAACCTCAACTCAGTACCCATAGCCTCCTGAAAGCTTTCCCAAAAATGTGACACGAAAATCTTGTCTCTATCTGACACAATATTCAGGGGCACTCCATGTAATTTGATAATCTCAGCAATGAACAACTGAGCATACTGACCTATGGTATAATCTGTCCGCACCGGCAGAAAATGAGCCACCTTGGTCAAACGGTCTACAATCACCCAGATAGAGTCGTGGCCCCGCTGTGATGTAGGCAACCCTGTAATAAAATCCATGGAAATACTCTCCCACTTCCACGCGGGTACTTCCAATAGCTGAATCAATCTTGACGATTTCTGATGGTCCATCTTCACCAGCTGGCAGGTAGAACACTTGGACACGAACTCAGCAATGTCCTTCTTCATTCCATTCCACCAGTACTGCCTCCTCATATCCTGGTACATCTTATCTCCTCCAGGATGTATCGCAAATCGGGACCCGTGAGATTGGGTCATCACTGCATGATGCAATTCTTCCCCTTTTGGAACCACTAACCTCCCATTAAACCTCAAACCCCCATCAGAACTGACAGAATAGGACTCAGCACCCTCGGCTAAAAGTTGTACAATCTTCTCCTGGCAAAACGGGTCTGGGGTTTGGGCCTATATTACCCTCGTAACAATCTCGGGTGTGACTGTCATAACAGATATGAAGGAACGGGCTACTGCGTCCTGGTGACCCAACTCCTTCCACTTCACTTTCCAGACGTTTGCTACCTCATTTATCGGTCTACGGCTCAACGCACAGCAACTACGTTGGCTTTCCCCGGATGATACTATATGTCGAACTGATAGCCCTTCACAAACTCTAACCATCTGCGCTGACGCATATTCAGCTCTCGCCGAGTGAACAGGTACTGCAGTGACTTGTGGTCTGTGAACAAACGGAACTTCTCCCCCAATAAATAGTGTCTCCATATCCGCAGTGCAAAAATGACCACTGCTAACTCCAGGTCGTGGGTGGGGTAATTCTTCTCATGCGGCTTAAGCTTGCGGGAGGCAAAAGCTATAGCCTTCTCTTCCTGCTGAAGTACTCCCCCAAGTCCCTGTAAAGAGGCATCGGTGTAAACCAGGTAATCCACACCCGACTTTGGTAAAGAAAGGACTGGCGCTGAAGTAAGCTTGTCTTTTAGCTCATCGAAAGCCAACTGACAAGCGTCATCCCAAACATATGGTACCCCCTTGCGAGTCAGATTCGTCAATGGACCCGCTATTTTGGAGAATCCCCGAATGAATCTCCTGTAGTAACCGGCTAACCCCAAGAAACTACGCACTTCCATGGCTGTCGTGGGCTGTCCCCACTCCCTCACCGCTGACACTTTACTCGGGTCGACTGCTATCCCCTGCTCAAAAACAACATGTCCCAAGAACTGTACTTCTCGCAACCAGAATCCACACTTCTCGTACTTAGCATACAACTGATGCTCTCGTAAAGTCTGAAGAACCTGCCTCAAGTGTTCGGCATGCTCTTCCTCGTAGTGTGAATATATCAAAATGTCATCTATGAAGACGATGACAAACTGATCCAAGAACTCTCTGAATACTCGGTTCATTAAGTCCATGAACACTGCTGGAGCATTTGTGAGGCCGAATGGCATCACTCTGAACTCATAAGACCCATATCTCGTCAAGAAGGCAGTCTTTGAAACATCCTGCTCCCTAATACGTAGCTGATGGTACCCCGACCTCAGATCTATCTTCGAAAAGAAAGTTGCTCCCCTCAACTGGTCGAACAGATCATCGATTCGAGGCAACGGATACTTATTTCGTATCGTGACCTTGTTCAACTCCCGGTAGTCCACACATAACCTCAGTGAACCATCTCTCTTCTTCACAAACAAGACTGGAGCTCCCCAAGGTGAGGTACTCCTGCGAATGAAGCCCTGACCTAACAGTTGCTCTATCTGATCTCGTAACTCTCGCATCTCCGCCGGAGCCATACGGTATAGAGCGCGTGCTATCGTTCTAGTATCCGGTAATAAGTCTATGAAAAAGTCTATCTATAGACTGGGGGGTAGGCCTGATATCTCCTAAAACACATCGGAATACTCACGAACAACTGGAATCGAGTCTAACGGAATCACAACCTCCTTAGAGGTATCCTCCTCTATATAATACAAATGAGCGATCGAGCCTCCCTCTAGGCGAGGCATCGCCACTACAAACATCTCTTGCCCCGGAATGGAAAAAATAATGCTCCCACCGAAGCAATCAATCATGGATCTATAAGCTGTGAGCCAATCCATACCGATAATAACATCGTGCTCATGCATACCTAAGACTAACATGTCTGCAGGTAATACCAAACTACCAATCTCTACCCCCACTCCCCGACATATAAAGAAGATAAGTGACCCAATCCCCAGTGGTGAGTCTACACACGTCACTGTGCTCTCTGCTGTGGCTAACAACCCTAAGGCCTTCGCAAAATGCGTAGCTATAAAACAATGCGTCTCCCCAGTATTAAACAAAACCCGACCCATAGTACCATGGATAGGAAACATACCCTCAATCACGGGTGGTGCCTGTGGAGTTGCTGTCTGGTGGACGTTATAGACACGTCCGTACTGTAACTGCCCCTGCTGCATTGGAGCTGCTGGAATGGCTGGTAGGGCTGGCACCTGGGCTGGAGCTGGGAGGGCAGGTGGAAAAAGTGGTCTCTACGGCTCATTACGGGCACCCTACTGCTGTGGGACCCTATCTCCCTTCGGACAATCCTGGCGCCTGTGGTCGTGCTTACCACACCTAAAACATCGGCCTTTAAAGTTGCCTCCCCTCTGACCCTGCTGACCACAGCCCTGCTGGCCGTTACCACTATGCCACTGGCCCTGTTGGCCCTGATGAACATGCTGTTTGCCCTGTTATTGGTGTTGGCCTTGCTGGCCCTGCAGATTAGGCTGGCCCTGCTGACCCTGCCTATAACCCCCAAATCCCTGCCTGGAATCACCTGAACAGAATCTCTTAGTAGGGTCCCCTTGATGGGAACTCTGCTCGTGTTGACGAGTCTATCCATGAGATGGTGCCCCACTAGCACTACTACCCCCGGTCCTGCCCTGCTGGCTGGACTCTCCTGCTCTCCTGCTTCCCTGCAGATGGAAGCGGTGATCCTGGCAATGTAGTAACGCAACATTGATTACATCAGTGAAAGTACTCAGAGATAGATTCCCTATAAGATGCTGACGGATCCTCCAAGCTAACCCGTCCACAAATAATATTATCTTCTTACTATCAGTAGGTGCCTCATCTTGCACTATGGTGAGAAGTTTCGTGAACTCCTCCTCATACTCAGCAACGGTAGATTTCTCCTATTTCAAATTCAGTAATTTCCGCCTCATCTCAGTCTGCACGGCGGGTGAAAAGTACTTGCGGTCAAACCGCTCCCAAAACGACTGAATAGGGATCGTGTCCCTCTCCTCCAAGGTGGTAGTGGACTCCCACCACTGCAAAGCGGCCCCCATCAGCTTAAAGGAAGCCAATTACTGCCTTTGCACGTCGGTGCACTCATACATACGAAGATGCCGCTGGATGTCTTTCTTCCATTGGCTGGCTGTGACGATATCTGAGCTACTAGAGAACTCAGGGGGACGCGCCTTTTGGAAAGCATCCCTAACCATCTCCCATACAGATGGAAGTTGTGCTGGTACTGGCGCCACTGCCTGAATCTGGGGTGGAGCCTGATGAACCACCGCTAGCGCGACATTCACCGCCTGAGAAACAATGGCGGCTACTTCATTAGCATTCATAGTGCCTTGTGCCGGAGCTGCTGGCTGCTCGGCCTGGGCACGCCTATCATTCGGTGCACGTCTCGAAGGCATCTGAAACGTGAAGAAGTTTATTAGTCTACAGTTATTATTAAATCTCAAATAGCTGAAAACGTAACGTAAAAGCAGAAATACAACAATCCTAAAAATAGGGCTCTATAGCAAAAACGTTAAGCTGAAAGCGAAAATAAGTCGTACAGATCCTATGGACACTAGAACCTGATGCTCTGATACCACCTGTGACACCCCGCTTAATTAAATATCGGGCGATCACTCATTTATTAAATTAAAATCAAGGTGAACAGTTGGATCATTCTTAGCATCACTGTCGTGAAAATAAATTTCCAATTTAAACACCCTAATTAATTAAGCTAAGTGTCAAAACTATTTTTAACATTCAACAACTGGCTACTAACAATAAAATTTAAAGTAAACCATCCAGAATATAATAAATCGCAAAGTGACAATACTAGAAATAGATGAAGTACAATATCCAAATAACAACTGAATAATGAAAAGGGCGACACATGCCCCAATAATGAACATGCTAGGAGTATAATCAAATGGATGAAGTCGTCTAAGCAACAGGCCTGCAACTCCCACCTAAGCTGCAGCGCGTTCCTGCCAAATGATCCTATGCAAGACGCCCCTGTGGCTGGGCACCTGTAATATATACATATACATACATACATATATATATATATATATATATATATATATATAAGAGATAAAGATAAATGGAAACGGGTCAGAGCCCGATAGTGTATATGATTTAAAAATTCATTTAGCAAGTATTTAAATTGATTACAGGCTAATGCAACAACATATTAGTGCGACACTCTCTTGAGAAATTCTCACCTCTCTTCTAATGTGCACACCTATCGCACTAACCTTCCCAATGGTCTATCTCGTCATATATCACACTATCTTTCCCCCAATGATTCAACTTATCTTAGGTTATTCGCAGGATTTAAAATTGAACGATACAATTGTTTGAAAAGAATATTTCAATTAGTATCCAAAATTCTCGTTTTAACTTTATTAATTTATAAAGCTTTCCAGTGTCATATTATAATTTCTCAAAACAAGTATTACAATTTTAGTCATCAACCATGTCCTACATATCAATTCACAGTAGGCAATTCCCGATTTCAGAATTTCATATATATATTAACTACTCGTAAAATATATATATATATATATATATATATATATATATATATATATATATATATATATATATATATATATCATAACAGCACCCCACATAAAAACTATGGTGCGGGCATACTCTACTATCCAAACCCCGTATCACTCGTATTAAGGGGAATACAAATTCGGAATCACTTTAGAATTGTATTAACACATACACAACAATATTGAGGCGAAGCATAGATTCCAAGTCTCTAAGAGGATGGCACATACCCGCGTCTCTTAGGAACGCCTGAACTATTAAATCGATAGCCTGTACCAAGGATATCTATCTTCTGGGGTACGAGTCAATATCCCCCCATAAGGCAACACATGATAAGATCGTCCCAGCGCGGCAACCTCAGGGATAACAAGTAGCGTGGGTATATTTTTCACACATAGATAGTATGTGCAAACACAGTCATATAACTATACTAATATTACCATATAAATTATAGGTATATTTCAAATCCCATAGTTACGACTTTTATCCTTATTTTCACCTTTTTAGTAAACACATATAACGGTTCGTTTCTAAACTTGATTCGGTATTATTCCAACTTACCACATAACTCTCATGGCTTTATCCTCCCAATTATAAAATTCAGTAGGTATTCATCTATTCTCTATCATAACTTATTTGACGTAATCTCTCACTTTAAATACGTAGTTTCATCATTCCTTATATAATTATCCCAAAAATACAATTCTCGTCATATATTAGAGGTCCCAAAATTTATTCATATACCCTACTGGTCCTCTTTATCTCCCAAAACATATTTTTAAGGGTGACCATGAATTATACCTCATTAAAGTGAATTTCAACTAATTAAGAAGGAAAGATATGAGTCTTCCAGGAGGGGTCGATCGATCGAGGTCTAGGGCTCGATCGATGGAACCTTCGATCGATCGAAGCTTTGGGCTCGATCGATCGATCAAGCAGGTCTGCGAAATCTGCAGATTTGCAGTTACGGGTTTCATCTTCTAACCTTCACCAAATCCATATTTTTCATACCCAATCGATCCAAAATTTATACTACTGACATTATATCATCATACTATGAACTTTCAATGTAAATCATGTAGATTTCTATTATTAAACATTGATCAACAAGCCCCAAATTCATATAAAACCTCAAGAACCCTAGAATTTCATTAATATGTTCCACTCCATCTTTTCCAGAGTTTTCTTCATCTACAACCTCATAAATTAGTGGTTCAATCCTCTACATATTAAGGGGTTTCCAGAATAATAATTAATCCATCCCTACATGCAATTTCCTATCTCATCATTTAGGTTTCTTCCATAAAAACTCATTCTAATTACTCCTAAGCTAATATGAAAGATGCATCAACGAAATAAGAAAGATAAACACTTGCCTGGGATTTTCAGAAGTCTGGTTTGGTGCCGAAATTTGTGTGGTTGCGTTCCCCATCTCGCGATCTACGCGTTGGCGGCGGTGCAAATGGTTGAGTTTTGAGCCTTGGAATGCCTTGAGAGCTCTCTCCTCTCTTCTCTAATGGCCGTTCTAGCGTTTTGAGCTTTCTAACCCTAGATGATAACCCAGATATTTGATATAACCCTTTTTATTTTCGTGGGTTTAATTACCCAAAAATTTGAAATGTCCAAAATGCCCTCCCGGGGTACTAATTAGGCCTAAAAACGCCCCGAGACCCAAGCTAAACCTCCGGGCACACTTTTCTGACTATCTCGACCCTTCTGGACACGTTGGCGCACTCAAAACTACCATACGAACAACTTATAAAATATTCACTTTTATTTATCAATATTTAGTCCCGACGTGACACAGGCGCGTCCCGACTCAAATTTCCAAAATTATCATTTTATTCACTCGTGACATTCAATATAACCAATATTATATATTACTTTGATCATTAGTAATATTCGACAAATTTCCCATAATTACTAACTCTCGTCACGTTAATAATTATAACATAATTAATTTCCGGATTTTATTAAATAATTAATTCACATTAAATTTAATAAATCCCCAAATTAATATAGCATAAAAATACGGGGTATTACATTTGGTTCATCTAAGAACCTCTCTCTCTCTCTCTCTCTCTCTATATATATATATATATATATATATATATATATATATATATATATATATAGACACACACACACACACACACACACACACACACGCATGCGCACACAAGGTTTTAACTCGTGCGATGCACAGATGTTTTGAATTCTCATAATAATGTATGACACATATATACATTATTGGTACACAATTAAATTTTTATATTGTTTCCAAATGTTATATATATGTTAGTGCCAATAAAATAAACTTAGGAATAAATAACTTATAAAAAAGAAAATTTTGATTTAATTGGTGTGGGATGAGTTTCCCTATTTTTAAAAACTCAAGAACATCCAATCAATAAAGAAAAATTAAAACTTATGCTCAAACCTATGACACCTCGCCTAATTAATCCCGGGTGATCAGTCCTAAATCAAGTTAGAACAGGTTTCTCAGTTGGTTCATTCTTAGCATCACTGTCGTCTTTTTAATTACTAACCACCTAAGTGAGAAAAGTAGACTGTGAAGCACCTTATACCTTTGACTTGCTTAAGTCTACATTGTATAAGTGCTCAACTAATTTGGAAATATTGACAAAATTGGTAGTCCATCCTAGAAACCAAAAAGCCTCAGAACTTATCTCTCTAATACTCTTCAATGATCCATGATGGTATAAAATGAATCACACTACACACAATTAGAAGTGCATACATGTGTTCATATTGCTTAAAATTGAGTGTGTGTTTAATTCCCCTTGAATTGGAGCTTTAATAATTTTTTGGGAATTTTTAAATATTTTTTAAACCTTTTCAAACTTTTTTTTAAACATTTTTGAATAAATATTTTTATTAATAAAATGGGATAATATAATTTGTGGGGTTAATATTCTATTTTGGAAACTTCTGTTTTCATTAAAATGTTTGGTTGGGTAGGAATTCAAAGCGCTAGAGACTTCAGGGTGATGTTTTGTAATTATTTTGATGCGCGTGTGAGAGCCACTCACAGGCCAACACTTGTCATCCTCCGGGTGAATGTATTTGTGTTTGTTATGTGAGAGGGCTGGATGGATGCTTGATGATCGTTGGATCAATCCTAATCAAGGGTCTGCATGTGTTCTTGGTTAATCTCGGTGCTATCCATATGAACCAATCAGAATTATTTTAATCCACCGCTGTTTTATAACCTTTGGATCAAGTCAAACCTTCCAAGACTTGATCACAGCCCTTGATTACCCTCGAACGTCCAGAACCTTCCCTCAGCCCTATATATACCCTCCTCTTCTCAGCCTTAGAAGACTTTTGGGCATTCGTCTTTCTGAGAGAAAAAAAATAAGAGACAGAAGTGAGAGAAGAGAGAAGAGACAGAAGAGAGGAAAGAATAGAGAGAAGAGAGAGAAAGCGAAACAGTTAGACCAAAACCAAACCCTAACCCTTAAACACTTCAACTCAGAAACAAACCTTTGTATACATTCAACCCCAAACATAACCTGAGTGTTTGAGAGAGAGAGTGTTTTGTTCATATCATTGCTGTAACCTCGTGATCTTTTGATCTTGTTCACAACTTAAACTTTAGAGTGAAGTTCTTGTTTCTTTTTCCATAAAAACGTTAGATCTATACTCTGCATGTTACATTTTTCACTAGATCTGCATATTTTCTACTTGGTTTAAGAAAATCATTTCTGATTTGGTTTTAAAATGTTTTATAGTTTCTATTTTTACAAAACTTAACTCTGACCTAGTTGGATTCGCACTTGGAGGGTTTTCAATCTCATAAATATTTTCAAAAGAGATTGATTAAGGTCTTGACCGATTTCTGAAGCAAGATCTTCGTGGAATCTGGGTTATATTTAAAGGTCAAAAAGGGTTCAAGTTCTGTGAGAAAGAAATAAACTAAAATCACTGCATATAGACTTTATATGTAATTTACTAGGACTGTTTGTAAATCTAAGTGTGTGTGAGTTCATGCATGTGAATAGGAATCACTACACAAACACTTAACACATTACTACACTGGAAGTGTTGTGTTTAAGATCTGAGATCATTGAGTCGATGTAAAGAAGCTAAAGCAAAGGAAGTTATCAAACTGAATAACATCATCAACAAATCAGATCTATGAGAAGTTAGAAGGACACCAAGGGGGTATATTCCTAAACTTGGAATAGGTTGATTTGTGTGCTTGCATGTTGTATTGTTTGTAACTGATTTTTGTTATTAGTGGATTTTTGCTTTTGTGACTTAGAAGTCACCGTGGATGTTTCCTCTGTTGGGAGAGGTTTTACCACGTTAAAATCATTGTGTTGATTATCTTTATCTAATCATCTCATTCTATAAGTGTGCTGAATTTTTTTGAAACTGCCTTAGTTTTAAAAACTGATTACACAATCTTAATTACTCTCGTACATAAGTTTCTTTGTAAACACATCTTGTTTATAATTTTTATTTTCAAAAGAAAAGGGTTTCTCCAACAAACATTCGGAGTTGCTTATACAGTTTAACCTTGTGTTAAACAGCATTAGCGACGTTTTTCAATTGGTATCAGAGCCCTGTTAACTTTTATTTCAAAAGATCTTGTGTTTCTGAAATCGTTTTCTGAAAAATCTAACTATGGACGAGAAGAATGAAAGGTTTGGTAATCTGTCCAGACCTCCACTCTTTGATGGAAACAACTTTGCTTACTGGAAAGTAAGAATGGTTGCCTTCATCCAAGGGACTTTAGGAGATGATGTCTGGGACATTATAGAAAATGGATACACTTATCCTACTAAACCAACCACTGAAGGAAGTGATGAGAGGGTAAAGAAAATCATAAGTGAATTTACCCAAGAAGAGAAAACTATTTCTCGAAATAACAATAAAGGCAAGAATGCCATTTTTATGTCTATTAATGAGTATGAGTTCAAATGAATCTCATCTTGTGCCACTTCTAAGGAAGCTTGGGACACATTAATCACTGCCCATGAAGGAGACTCAAGAGTTAAAGCTGCTAAAACTCAAATGCTTATCCAGCAGTACAACTCTTTGATCATGACTGATTCTGAGTCTTTTGATGATTTTTACATGAACTTAACTGATATAGTTACTAAGTTGCATGCTAATGGTATAACTTATGATAGGAATGAAATTGTCTCTAAAATTCTAAGGTCATTACCACAAAAGTTTGACAGTAAGAGGTATGCTATTGAGGAAATGAATGATCAAAACCTTACCCCTGAGTTACTCAGTAACAAACTTAGGACTGTGGAAATGGAATTAGACTTTAAAAAACAATTAAATCATTCTCAAAGAAAACAGCCCAACTCTAACTTGAGTTTTGCCTCTAAGATACCCAAACTTGAGTCTAATTTGACCAACTCTGACTCTGATGAGGAGTGTGATATAGACAAACTAGATAATCAGATTGCCTTGATGTCTAAACAATTTAAGAAAATTGTCAAATTTCGAAACAAACAGGCAACTAAACAAGGCAAGCCTAATTATCCTACTCTGTCTAATCCCAAACCTCATGAGAGAGGTCTTGACAAACATCCTAAAGACAACAATTCCAGACCCACTAGAGACCTTAAAAAGATTGAATGTTTTAGATGTGGGAAACTAGGTCACATTGCTCACGACTGCAGAGTTAATCTGAATAAAGCCAACACACACAATAGAGCCAATGTCTGTAAAACTTGGAATGATTCAAGTGACTCTGATGAAGAGGAACTTGAGTCATCTAATGTACTTGACCCTTGTATGTCCTTTTATGCTAAGGTCATTTACAATGATGATATGCCTGTGTGTGATAATGATGCTCCTACTCTTGCTTGTGTGAATACTCTTTTGATTGGCCTAGATGCTTTATTGTCTGAAAATGTTGCTAGTTCTAGCTCCGTGTGTGTGAGTCAAAGTGATCTCGATAATGACGATGCAAATGGGTGCGTGAGTACTAAAACTGAATCGTTAGGGGTCACTACACACACTTCACTTAGCGACTCAGACACAGATGACCTCCCTGATATCCATACTTTGTATGCTAAAACTCTTAAAAAAGGCACTAGATTGGAGAAGACTGTTAGAGACCTGACTAAGAAATTAGATGATCTAAGTCTTATAGTGAAGTTGAATGCTGAAGAGTACACTAACCAGTGTCTGACTCATCAATCTGAAATTGAAACTTTTGATCAAAAATTAAAAGATTTGACTAAAATTAATGAAACCCTGGAAATGAAATACAAGGGAACATTATTAGAACTGGAGGAAGCAAAAACAAAGACAACTACTGTTTTCAAAAAAATTTCTAAGTTTGAAAACAATTCAAATTGTTTTACTGACTTTGTTGTTGACTCCAAGACCAATTCTGATGATAGAACCGGTATTGGATTTTGCCCTAAGAACAAACCACAAACTACTAAACTTGAACCTATTAAGTTTGTGTCTGGGGGCAAAAGACCAATTGAAACATGTCCAGACTTTCATTTGATTAAAAATGAATTTGATCAAAAGCAACAAGAGAAAGACATTGGAGAGTCTAGTAATTCTAAGGTTGAGACTGCACTTAAGACTAAATACGTCTGTCCTTTGATCAGAAAGGCTGATTCTACCTATAAGACCATACCTCCTAGGAATAACACTTCTGAACAGAATGCTGTCAAACCTATCTTTAGAAGTTTTCCTAAGGAAATTCATCCCTCAAGCAATCAATATTGCTCCTACTGTGACATTTATGGTCATTCCTTTGAAGGTTGTTATGCTAGGCGTCTAAATACCCCTGTTTACAACACTTCTGTCTACAAGAACTTTAACTATTCTAGGCAAAGTCGTAACAATTATGTCCTTCCAAGACAACCTGATAAGAACTCTAACTACAGAAATAGAAAGACCAAAACTAAGAGTTCATTTAAGAGAAAGGCTCCCAGAAACTTTCCTAAACCAAAAGCTCAACTTTTTCACAACAATCAGTTTGCTGCTCCAAATGTTTTTCGACAAAAAACTGTGTCTCGAAAATTTTATCAAATGAGGGCAAACTTGCGCAAAATTAAAACTAGAGCTATTTGGGTTAAAAAAGATGATCTTTTACCCCAAATGAAGTGTAACATTGTTATCACTGCCATAAAAGCTGAACACACTTCATCTGGTTGGTATTTAGATTCAGGATGTTCCAAACATATGACAGGAGATGAAACCAAACTTTTAAACAAAACCAGATTTGCTGGTGGGAAAGTAGTTTTTGGTGATGGTGTTTCATCTCAGATCATAGGTAAAGGAACCCTAAAAGAAGAAGGAATGCCTGTTCTCGAAAATGTTCTATTAGTTAAAGGCCTTAAAGCCAACCTCCTAAGTATATCACAATTTTGTGACTCTAACCATATTGTCACCTTTTCAAAGAACAATTGTAAAATTCTAAATGATAAAGGTGAATGCATTATTACAGGATTTAGAACACCTGACAATTGTTATACTGTCAAGACTAGTTCTGAAACCTGTAACATTGTCAGAATGGATGACAATGAGATCTGGCATAATCGTATGGGTCACTTAAGTTATGATATCCTTGGAAGATTTTCTAGTCAAGATATTGTTAGAGGAATTCCTAAAATTAAACCTATTTCAAGTGTTGTCTGTGGTCATTGCCAGGAAGGAAAAATAGTTAAGACTTCGCATAAAAAGGTTAAAGACATTCTCACCTCTAGACCTTTGGATCTCATCCATATGGACCTTATTGGTCCCTCTAGAACTGTTAGTCTTTGTGGACACAGTTATATCCTTATCATGGTTGATGATTTCACACAATTCACTTGGGTTGCCTTCTTAAAACATAAATCTGACACGTTTCAGATTTTTTTGAAAATTCTTCTAAGAATTGAAAATGAGAAGGACACACAAGTCAATCGCATTCGTAGTGATAGAGGGGGAGAGTTCATAGACACAGGAATAGTTGAATATTGTGACTACAACAGTTACAAACATGAATTTAGTGCCCCTAAAACTCCTCAGCAGAATGGCATTGCTGAAAGGAAAAACTGAACTCTTCAAGAGATGGCACGTGTCATGTTGCATGCCAAATCCCTACCTAAATACTTTTGGGTAGAATCTATTAGAACTGCCTGTCACATCACTAATAGGGTCTATCTTAGGAAAAACTCTAAACAAACCCCTTATGAATTGTGGTACGGTAAGAAGCCTAATCTGAAATAGCTAAGAACCTTTGGAAGTCAGTGTTATGTGTGTAAAGATAGAGAACATCTGTCTAAATTCGAAACTCGTGGTGATAAAGCCATCATCTTAGGATACTCTCCAAACAGTCGTGCTTATCGTATATACAATCTGCGTACTAAGGCTATTATGGAATCGATAAATGTAATTGTAAGTGACACTATTGTCGAAAATAAGATATCTGAATCACCTATTGTGGTTGAATCTAAAAATGATTTCAAAACTAATTCACCAGAAATAGATGACTCATTACCTATTGAGAATCCAGAAGTACCTGGCTGGGTATCTAAAGATCATCCCATTGACAACGTGGTCGGTAATCTTAATGAGCCAGTTCGTACTAGATCCCAGTTAAGAAATTATGCTAATTATGCATGTTTCGTCTCCCTTGTGGAACCAAAAAATGTTAATGAAGCATTGAATGACACACACTGGATTTCTGCTATGCAGGAAGAACTTTTACAATTTGTCATTCACGATGTCTGGTATCTTGTACCTCGACCTCAAAATAAAAATGTTATTGGAACACGTTGGATTTTCAAGAACAAATCTGATGAAAATGGGGTAATCCTTAGAAAAAAAGATAGACTAGTTGCTCAAGGCTACTCTCAAATAGAGGGGATAGATTTCAGCGAGACATTTGCCCCTGTCACTCGTCTTGAATCCGTTCGACTTCTTTTCGCCATAGCGTGTCACTTAAAATTCACACTTTATCAAATGGACGTCAAATCTGCCTTCCTAAATGGAATTCTGTCTGAAGAAACATATGTAGAACAACCCAAAGGGTTCATTGATCCTAAATACCCTAATCATGTCTTTTGTCTAAAAAAGGCTTTGTATGGCTTAAAACAAGCTCCTAGAGCTTGGTATGAACGCCTTTCCAACTTTTTGTTGGATAAGGGTTTTAAGAGAGGAGGAAATGACCAGACTCTCTTTGTCAAACATTTTGACAATAATATTATTATAGCCCAAGTCTATGTAGACGACATCATCTTTGGGTCTACTTCACCGTCAGAAGTTAAATCCTTTTCTGCTAGTATGCATAAGGAATTTCACATGTCCCTTATAGGGGAGCTACAACTTTTCTTAGGATTTCAAGTGAAACAGAATTCTGATGGACTATTTGTCTCTCAAACCAAGTATGCCTTAGATCTTGTTAAGAAATTTGGTTTAGATAATGCTAAAGTCGCCAAAACGCCTATGAGTACTACTGTTAAATTATGTAAAGATGAAACTGGAAAGTCAGTTGATTCCACACTCTATCGTAGTATGATTGGTAGCCTACTCTATCTAACTGCCTCACGACCAGACATAATGTATGCTGTATGTCTGTGTGCTCGTTACCATAATAACCCTAAAGAGAGCCATTTATTAAGTGTAAAACGTATAATAAAGTACATAAAAGGCACTCTTAATCTTGGACTTAGGTACACTAAGGATACCTGTAGCACCATCATAGGGTATACTGATGATGATTGGGCCGGTTGTACTGATGATAGTAAAAGTACATCAGGTGCCTGTTATTATGTCGACAATAATTTAGTTGGTTGGAGTAGCAAAAAACAGAATTGCACATCATTATCTACGGCTGAGTCCGAATATATAGCAGCAGGAAGTTGTTGTGCTCAATTGTTATGGATCATTCAGATGTTAAGTGATTATGGGATTAAAGAAGATCAATTACAATTGTATTGTGACAATCAAAGTGCCATTAACATATCTAAAAACCCGGTTCAACACTCGCGAACTAAACATATTAAAATAAGGCATCATTTTATACGCGAACTTGTTGAAACTAAGGAATTAGAAATTCATTACCTGCCTACTGATCTGCAACTTGCAGACATGTTCACTAAACCTTTAGAGTATAACAGATTTCTGTATTTGCGAAATTCTATAGGCATGGTCTACGCTGATTAAACTCTCAAGACTTTAAGTTTTACCCTTTGTCTATCTGAGACAAAATGGGGGAGAAATTTGAGTTTTATGAGTTCATTTTTTTGTTCACATTTCATCTACACTGCTTGATCTTAGTGTGCATATTTATAGGAATCTCTTCTACTGATTGTCTACCGTTTCTAGTGTAAAAATTTGTAAATAGTTGAGGTATGTAATTTTTGAGTTTCTAGGAATTGGGTAGATAGTATCTTTTGTATAGGACTAGGTTTTATTTTTTTTGTTTTGTTCCCTACGAGTTTTAAGCTAACTGAAAGGAGATTTTGTCTTATATTTCCAAAGGGGGAGATTGAAGCACCATATACCTTTGACTTTCTTAAGTCTACATTGTATAAGTGCTCAACTAATTTGGAAATATTGACAAAATTGGTAGTCCATCCTAGAAACCAAAAAGCCTCAGAACTTATCTCTCTAATACTCTTCAATGATCCATGATGGTATAAAATGAATCACACTACACACAATTAGAAGTGCATACATGTGTTCATATTACTTAAAATTGAGTGTGTGTTTAATTCCCCTTGAATTGGAGCTTTAATAATTTTTTGGGAATTTTTAAATATTTTTTAAACCTTTTTAAACTTTTTTTTAAACATTTTTGAATAAATATTTTTATTAATAAAATGGGATAATATAATTTGTGGGGTTAATATTCTATTTTGGAAACTTCTGTTTTCATTAAAATGTTTGGTTGGGTAGGAACTCAAAGCGCTAGAGACTTCAGGGTGATGTTTTGTAATTATTTTGATGTGCGTGTGAGAGCCACTCACAGGCCAACACTTGTCATCCTCCGGGTGAATGTATTTGTGTTTGTTATGTGAGAGGGCTGGATGGATGCTTGATGATCGTTGGATCATTCCTAATCAAGGGTCTGCATGTGTTCTTGGTTAATCCCGGTGCTATCCATATGAACCAATCAGAATTATTTTAATCCACCACTGTTTTATAACCTTTGGATCAAGTCAAACCTTCCAAGACTTGATCACAGCCCTTGATTACCCTCGAACGTCCAGAACCTTCCCTCAGCCCTATATATACCCTCCTCTTCTCAGCCTTAGAAGACTTTTGGGCATTCGTCTTTCCGAGAGAAAAAAAATAAGAGAGAGAAGTGAGAGAAGAGAGAAGAGAGAGAAGAGAGAAGAGAGAAGAGAGAGAAGAGAGAAGAGAGGAAAGAATAGAGAGAAGAGAGAGAAAGGGAAACAGTTAGCCCAAAACCAAACCCTAACCCTTAAACACTTCAACTCAGAAACAAACCTTCGTATACATTCAACCCCAAACACAACCTGAGTGTTTGAGAGAGAGAGTGGTTTGTTCATATCGTTGCTGTAACCTCGTGATCTTTTGATCTTGTTCACAACTTAAACTTTAGAGTGAAGATCTTGTTTCTTTTTCCATAGAAACGTTAAATCTATACTCTGCATGTTACATTTTTCACTAGATCTGCATATTTTCTACTTGGTTTCAGAAAATCATTTCTGATTTGGTTTTAAAATGTTTTATAGTTTCTGTTTTTACAAAACTTAACTCTGACCTAGTTGGATTCGCACTTGGAGGGTTTTCAATCTCATAAATATTTTCAAAAGAGATTGATTAAGGTCTTGATCGATTTCTGAAGCAAGATCTCCGTGGAATCTGGGTTATATTTAAAGGTCAAAAAGGGTTCGAGTTCTGTGAGAAAGAAATAAACTAAAATCACTGCATATAGACTTTATATGTAATTTACTAGGACTGTTTGTAAATCTAAGTGTGTGTGAGTTCATGCATGTGAATAGGAATCACTACACAAACACTTAACACACTGCTACACTGGAAGTGTTGTGTTTAAGATCTGAGATCATTGAGTTGACGTAAAGAAGCTAAAGCAAAGGAAGTTAGCAAACTGAAGAACATCATCAACAAATCAGATCTATGAGAAGTTAGAAGGACACCAAGGGGGTGTATTCCTAAACTTAGAATAGGTTGATTTGTGTGCTTGCATGTTGTATTGCTTGTAACTGATTTTTGTTATTAGTGGATTTTTGCTTTTGTGACTTAGAAGTCACCGTGGATGTTTCCTCTGTTGGGAGAGGTTTTACCACGTTAAAATCATTGTGTTGATTATCTTCATCTACTCATCTCATTCTATAAGTGTGCTGAATTTTTTTGAAACTGCCTTAGTTTTAAAAACTGATTACACAATCTTAATTACTCTCTTACATAAGTTTCTTTGTAAACACATCTTGTTTATAATTTTTATTTTCAAAAGAAAAGGATTTCTCCAACAAACATTCGGAGTTGCTTATACAGTTTAACCTTGTGTTAAACGGCATTAGCGACGTTTTTCAGACTGGTGTCAATTTTTATCTTCCACTTATTTAAATGAACTTCTCATGCGGAAAATAAAACAATGTAGCAGTCACATCTAACTAAAATAACCATGCACAAATAATTAACTGACTGAATAAACCATCGGTTCAACAATCCAACAAATGTAAACACCAGAAATAAATCTCAACAAGTCTAACAAATACTAAATGAACTGTGAGCAAGATGCTCGAATAACTAATACTGAGTCTCTACATAATTAATGAAAGAATGAGGCGTCTAGCAAAAGTCCCGCGACATCCACATATGTTGCAGCAACGGATCCCTGGAATTGAGTCAAGCCTGGCGTCCATGTGGATGGACACCTAAAAGGTTTTTAAAAGTTTTTAAAGCAAGGGTTAGTACCCAAAACATTTGAAAAAAATTTAGCAAATGATTAACTTGCAGTAATAAATAAATATGCATGCTCTTCATATTTTAGTTAGTGCCACACTCTCTCTTGAGGACTTCCTTACCCCTCCTCTAATGTGCACTACTAACTCTTTAATTAAATCACCTAGTTATTTATCTCCTGACTAGATAATTAATAAAGTCTCCTTGTACCCACTCTACTATAACCGAGTATACCATGATCATGATTTTTTTAAGTTATTAGTAACATCAACTTAATTAATCATTTTCCTTTTTAAATTCATACAATTTCTACACTTGTTATACATATAAAACAACTCATGCTTTGTATTAATTAGCTCGTATATAATTAATTTCCTAATTATATACTTATAGTCATATTGCAGCATTCACAAACACACAGAAATATATTTAATAACTAACATCCACCCGAATAAAATACTCACAGGATATAAATTCTCTAAAGTGCTATCCCACTAGGTATATATATTCACATAACCTAGTCACCCGAAGTCAGAATTTCACACCAACTTGGTGAACACATATAATTTAGAGGCGGTTATATTCCTTCCCTGAAAGTGAGATGCCCCTCACCCATATAATGGACGCTATGACCTGAGAATATACTCGTCCTACTCCTCAAGCTAGGGGATTCATCCACTACGCGCAACCTCCCCCTATAGCACTAGAGTATAAGATAATAATAATAATAATAATAATAATAATAATAATAATAATAATAATATCTAACCACTGATATTAATGTACACACCATATATATATATATATATATATATATATATATATATATATATATATATATATATATATATATATATAAAGTGTATCGTCCATACCGTGTACTAAATCCGTAACACAAGCCTATTTAAATTATTAAGAGTTTATGGTTCAACTCTAATTATTAATTAATTAAATATCTTTGGGTGTCGCTTCCACCATAAATTTGGACTCACTCTCGTAGCCCGAATTAACCTCACCCGAGTCTAAATCCCCGACTCTAAGTTATTTAGCCTTTACCTAAATAAAATATTACACCTCGGTATCGCCCAACCAATATTCCCGGACTTGTCCACTAATTCTGTATTTAATCATGACGTGTCACACAATTTTCTACCTCAAATCCTAATTAATTTTATTCACAATTAATTAGATTTAAACTCATGTATCAATTTCTCAATAATTAATATATAAAAAATTATAATATAATTTTTTTTATATACATAACTAGGCGAAGCTGTCAAAATCTGCCGACCCTCGATCGATCGACCCCAGACCTTCGATCGATCGATCGGGCAGGTCTTCGTCTTCTCCGCGAAGACAGATTCAGCCATGGACAAATTTCTTAAAACCCTAATTTCTTCTACCAGCAATCTCAAGCCCTCTTAACAATAATACATGTTAGAAACCTTATTAGGGATCTCCAGAGTGTCCACCAACATCATTAATTCGTCCATTATCTACTGATTTATAAATTTGGGGAAAATTCATCTTTAACTCTTAACCCATTTACACCCCAAATTCCTTCATCAAACTCATTTCTAATTATCCAGATATCATCCTACCAGATGTATATCAACTTACAATTATCAGATTTTACATGAATCCTTACCCAAATTCATAAATCAAATTATTGTTTTCAAAATCCCATGTTTATGCCATTAACACCCAAAACGAATTTCAATTAAACACCTCACATAAATATTAATTGAAAAATAGATTCAATACTACAGCAAGTCATCCACTTGCCTTAGGTTTCATAGATTCTGATTTTGGAGATGAATTCCAAGGTTGAAGATGACTCTTGTTGGCTCTCTTGTGATCCTCAAATCTGCCTTTAACTGCTATTGGGGTTCCTTAACACACTAAGCCTTTTCCTAAACTCACATCAGTCGTTTTCTTATTTCTTCTAATTTATCAATTAACCTAAATCCCGTTTTTTGCCTAACGGGCCAAGCCCAAGTGACCCAAATGCCCCCGTGTGGGCCCGACTATGTCTAAAAACATCTCGTCACCCGTTTACTACCCCCGGGTACACTTTTTTGACTATATCAGCCCATCCGGACTCAACTATACACTCAGAATTGGCATCCGAATTAATTTATAAAAATCTTTATCTCACACCCAATTTAGTCTATATCGACTCCTGGCTGAGATAAGTGTATACCCCGTCATTAACGCCTGAAATGACTTAAATAAATTATTACTATTCACTTAGTAAATAAATTTCCCTAAATATTAACCCTTCACTCCCCGATTAATATTTAAATATATTTTGCCATAATTAATTCATTTAAAATTACAACACACTAGTAATTTAGAATTCCCGAATTAATTATATATTAAATGCACCAAACAAAAATACGGGGTGTTACATACTCCCCCTCTTACAAAGGAATTTCATCCCCGAAATTAGGTCGTACCTGTGGTGAATAACTCTGGATATTGTTCCCGCATATCCTCCTCCCGCTCCCAGGTAGACTCGTCAACATTGTGATGACCCCACTGTACTCTAACTAGTGGAACAACCTTGGATCGTAATTTTCGCTCACTACGGTCCAGAATAGCCACCGGTCTCTCCTCATACGAGATGTCTGGCTGCAAATCGATCTCCTCGAGTGGAATGTGCCAAAAGGGTCTCTCGCTCCTTCGATATTTCTTCAGCGATGCCACATGGAATACATCGTGTATCCGCTGAAGATGTTCTGGTAACCCCAGTCTATCCACTACCGGTACCACCCCCTCAATAATAGGGAAAGTTCCTACATACCTCGGCGCTAACTTACCCTTCTTGCCGAACCTCATCACCCCTTTCATAGGGGATACCCGGACTAAAACCTGGTCCCCAACTTCTAGCTCCACATATCTCCGTGAAGCATCAGCATAACTCTTCTGCCTATCTTGAGCTATCCGAATCCTCCCTCGAATCAACTCTATCTTGACAGACATCTCCTGGACAATCTCCGGCCCCAAGAGTTTGTTGTCCCTCACCTCTAACCAACAAGCGGGTGAACGACAAGGTCTCTCGTACAGTGCCTCAAACGGTGCCATGCCAATCGTGAATTGGTAAGAGTTGTTATACGCAAACTCTACCAAAGGAAGATATTTTTCCCAACCTCCCCCGAAGTCTAAAATGCACATTCTGAGCATGTCTTCCAGCATCTGATTAACTCTCTTAGTCTGCCCGTCAGTCTGTGGGTGATATGCTGTACTCAAGCGTAACTCTGTGCCCATGGCCTCCTGAAAGCTCTGCCAAAAGTGGGCGAAAAATATTTTATCTCGGTCGGATACAATATTTATCGGCACCCCATGCATCTTAAAAATCTCCGCTATGAATAGCTGCGCATAACGCATCGTCTCAAAGTCCGTGCGAATCGGCAGGAAGTGGGCCACCTTGGTCAAATGATCCACAATGACCCATATGGAATCGTGACCCCTCTGCGACGTAGGTAATCCTGTAATAAAGTCCATGGAGATGCTCTCCCACTTCCACACGGGAATTTCTAATGGTTGTAGCGTCCCTGATGGTCTCTGGTGGACAACTTTTACAAGATGACACGTGGCATATTTCAAAACAAACTCTGTTATGTCCCGTTTCATCCCTGCCCACCAATACTGCCTCCTCAAATCCTGGTACATTTTATCCCCACCGGGATGTACCGTAAATTTTGAACCATGGGACTCTGTGATAATAGCGTGCCTCAACTCCTCATCCTCCGGCACAATTAACCTCCCATTAAGGCATAAGCCTCCTTCTGAGCTAATTGAGTAACCCTCTGCTCCCTCAGCTAACAACTGGCCCACCTTATCCCGATAAATCTGATCCTCTGCCTGAGCTTTCATAACCCACATAATAATCTCAGGTGTGATGGATAATGCTGACATGCAGGCCCTGGCTATATCATCCTCATATCGAAGCTCTCTCCACTTCGCTTTCCAGACTTCTAATATCTCCCCAGTCGGTCTTCGGCTCAATGCTTCTGCTACCACATTAGCCTTACCAGGATGATACTGAATATCAAATTGGTAGTCCTTCACGAATTCTAGCCACCGCCTCTACCTCATATTCAGATCCTTCTGTGTGAAGAGATACTGAAGTGACTTGTGATCCGTGAATAAAGTGAACTGCTCTCCTAGAAGATAATGCCTCCATATCCTCAAAGAAAAAATGATCGCTGCTAACTCCAGTTCGTGAGTGGGGTAATTCCTCTTGTGGGGCTTTAGCTTTCTAGAAGCATAAGCTATAGCCCTTTCATCCTGCTGAAGCACACCCCCAAGTCCTCGTAAGGATGCGTCAGTGTAAACCCGATACTCTAGCCCTCCATTCGACAACGCAAGTATGGGTGCAAATGTCAACTTGTCCTTTAGCTCGTCGAACGCCAATTGACAATAATCATCCCAAGTGAAAGGTACCCCTTTCCGAGTCAGATTCGTCAAAGGGCTCGCAATCTTTGAGAATCCCTTAATGAACCGCCTGTAATAACCGGCTAAACCCAAAAAACTGCGCACCTCAGTTAGTGTCGTGGGCTGTCCCCACTCCCTCACCGCCGACACTTTACTTGGATCAACTGCAATACCCCGGTCCGACATAACGTGGCCAAGAAACTGTACCTCCCGCTGCCAAAACCCACACTCCCGAATTTGTCATAAAGCTGATGATCCCTCAGTGTCTATAGAACCATACGCAGGTGCTCTGCGTGCTCCTCCTCAGTGTGCGAGTAGATTAGGATGTCATCAATGAACATGATGACAAACTGATCCAGATACTCCCTGAAAACCCTGTTCATGAGATCCATGAATACCGTCGGTGCATTGGTGAGCCCGAATGGCATCACGCTGAACTCATATGATCCATACCGCGACAAGAAAGAGGTTTTAGGGACATCCTCCTCTCGGATACGCAGTTGATGATACCCTGACCTCAAGTCGACCTTGGAGAAGTAAGACACCCCTATCAATTGGTCGAATAAATCATCAATTCGAGGCAACGAATACTTATTCCGCATCGTCACCTTGTTCATCTCCCTATAATCCATGCACAAGCGGAGTGAACCATCTCGCTTCTTTACAAATAACACCGGTGCACCTCACGGCGATGTACTCCGCCGAATAAAACCCTGACCCAGGAGTTACTGAATATGTTCCCTCAATTCACGCATCTCTGAAAGGGCCATACGATAAGGTGACCGAGCAATCGGCCTCGTTCCCGGTGCTAAATCGATAACAAATTTGATTTCTCTACTGGGTGGTAACCCTGGTATCTCCTGGAACACATCCTGAAAGTCCCTCACTACGGGAATAGATTCCAGTGGAACTACCACCTCCTGTGAGGTTTCCTCCTCGATGTAATACAAGTGAGTGCGTGACCCTCCCTCGGGTAGCGGCATTGCTATCAGGAACATTTCCTGTCTTGGAATGGAGAACACGATTATCTTCTCATAAAAATCCACAGTTGCCCGGTAACCTGCCAACCAATCCATGCCCAAGATGACATCATACCCCTCCATATCAAACACTAAGAGGTCTGCTGCTAAACTAAGCCTCTCAATTAAAATTTCCACTCCCCGACAAATCGAGTGAATCAAAGCCCCACTGCCTACTGACGACTCTACACACATACGAAGACTACCCGCTGTCTCTAATAACCCAACTCGTTTAGCAAAATTTGATTTAATGAATGAATGTGATGCTCCCGTGTCAAAAAGTATGCTACCCCCATGACCATGAATGAAAAACATACCCTCAACTGATGGTGATGCCTGCTGTGCTGGAGGATTGGGAATATCCCAGACGTTATACACACTCCCGTAGTGCATCTGCCCCTGCTGCTGTGGGGCGGGTGGAGTTGGTGCTGCTGGCGGCATCTGCCCCTGCTGCCCCTATTGGGCACCCTGCTGATGGCCTCTGCCCCTCTACGGGCACTCTCTCTTGAAGTGTCCTGGCTGACCACAGGCAAAATAACATTTCTGATCGTCACCCTGTCGTTGGCCCTGACGTGGCTAGCCCTGCTTGCCTCCCCCGTTGTTCCATTAGCCCTGACGGCCCTGAGGAAATTACTGTTGTTGATTAGGGCCCGGTTTCCCCTTCCTGAACCTCTGTCCTCCCGCTCAGAACCCACCAGGCTTAAATTTCTTAGCCTGGTTCCCCTGCTGAATAATAATCTGCTGCTGAGTACCACTCGTCTCACTACCAGTAATCGCCTTGCCCTGCTGGCTCGGGTCACCTGCTTTATTATTCCTCTTAGCATGGAAACGATGATCCTGGCAATGTACAAGTGCAGTATTAACGACATCTGTATAAGTCACTAACGCCGGATTTCCAATCAAATGATGCCTGATCCTCTAGGCTAAGCCATCCATGAACCTTGACTTCTTCCGCTCCTCATCATTCACCTCATTTGGCACAAAGTTCGCCAAACGGGTGAACTCTTCTTCATATTCTGCCACTGACCGGTCACCCTGTACCAGCTCACTGAACTTCTTTCTCATCTCAGACTCTACCGCTGGTGGAAAGTAGTTACGGTCGAACCGAACCCAGAATTCGGATATCGTCATCAAATCCCGCTCCTCAGCGGTGGTAACGGACTCCCACCATTTTAAGGCTTCCCCCGATAGACGAAAGGTAGCAAGCATCTATTTCTGCACCTCTGTACCCTCTAGCATGTGCAGATGGCGCTCAATATTCTTCTTCCAGTCACAAGCCTCTACTACATTGGTGCTACCTCGGAACTCAGGTGGGTGACCCTTAGGAAAGGTCTCCCTAACTGGCTGCAAGACGGTGGCCCCACTGGAGCCTGAACTGCTAGTTCCACTAGAGGCCGTGCCTGGGGCTGTGGAAAATGAGCTTCCATAACTCGCATCGCTGTCTCGACTGCCTGGGCCACTATCACTGCCACCTGAGTAGTAGAAATCAACTCGGGTGGGGGTGGGGGTGGGGGTGGCGGTATCTGTGTCTCCTGATGAGCCTCCCTCACCTCATCCCTAGCCTCAGCCCTCTCCGCTCTCTGTCTGTTAGGTCGCATCTGAAATAGATTGAATTGTATAAGTACACAATTCATACAAAACTAATAGCATGAATAAAATATATCACAAGCGGAAAATAAATCAACAGTCCTAATAATAGGGCTCTATAACAACCGAACGCTACGCTGAAACGTAGAAAGCCGCACAAATTCTAAGGACACTAGAACCTGATGCTGATACCATCTGTGACACCCTGCCTAATTAATCCCGGGTGATCAGTCCTAAATCAAGTTAGAACAGGTTTCTCAGTTGGTTCATTCTTAGCATCACTGTCGTCTTTTAAATACTGACCACTTAAGTGAGAAAAGTAGACCGGTGTCAATTTTTATCTTCCATTTATTTAAATGAACATCTCATTCAGCAAATAAAACAATATAGCAATCACAGCTAACTGAAATAACCATGCGCAAATAATTAACTGAACGAATAGACCATCGGTTCAACAATCCAACAAACGTAAAGACGAGAAATAAATCTCAATAAGTCTAACAAATACTAAATGAACTGTGAGCAACATGCTCGAATAACTAATATAGAGTCTCTACATAATGAATGAAAGAATGAGGCGTCTAGCAAAAGTTCCGCAACATCCACATATGCTGCAGCAACGGATCCCTGGAATTGAGTCAAGCCTGGCGTCCCTGTGGCTGGACACCTAAAAGGTTTTTTAAAGTTTTTATTGCAAGGGTTAGTACCCAAAACATTTGAAAAACATTTAGCAAATGATTAACTTGCAGTAATAAATAAATATGCATGCTCTTCATATTTTAATTAGTGTTGCACTCTCTCTTGAGGACTTCCTTACCCCTCCTCTAATGTGCACTACTAACTCTTTAATTAAATCACCTAGTTATTTATCTCCTGACTAGATAATTAATAAAGTCTCCTTGTACCCACTCTACTCTAACCGAGTATACCATGATCATGATTTTTTTTAAGTTATTAGTAACATCAACTTAATTAATCATTTTCCTTTTTAAATTCATATAACTTCTACACTTGTTATACATATAAAACAACTCATGCTTTGTATTAATTAGCCCTTATATAATTAATTTCCTAATTATATACTTATAGTCATATTGCAGCATTCACAAACACACTGAAATATATTTAATAACTAACAACCACTCGAGTAAAATACTCACAAGATATAAATTCTCTAAAGTGCTATCCCACTAGGTATATTCACATAATTTAGTCATCCCAAGTCAGAATTTCACACTAACTTGGTGAACACATATAATTTAGAGGCGGTCATATTTCTTCCCTGAAAGTGAGATGCCCCTCACCCATATAATGGACGCTATGACTTGGGATTATACTCGCCCTACTCCTCAAGCTAGGGGATTCATCCACTTCGCGCAACCTCCCCCTGTACCACTAGAGTATAAGATAATAATAATATCTAACCACTGATATTAATGTACACACTATATATATACTATCACATTCGTATATATATATATATATATATAAAGTGTCCCGGCCATACCCTGTACTAAATCCGTAACACAAGCCTATTTAAATTATTAAGAGTTTATGGTCCAGCTCTAATTATTAATAAATTACACATTAATTAATTAAATAACTTTTGGTGTCGCTCCCACCATAAATTTGGACTCACTCTCGTAACCCGAATTGACCTCACCCGAGTCTAAATCCCCGACTCTAAGTTATTTAGCCTTTACCTAAATAAAATATTACACCTCGGTATCGCACAACTATTATTCCCGGACTTGTCCACTAATTCCGTATTTAATCATGACGTGTCACACAATTTTCTACCTCAAATCCTAATTAATTTTACTCAAAATTAATTAGATTTAAACTCATGTATTAATTTCTCAATAATTAATACATAAAAGATTATAATATAATTTTTTTTTATATGCATAACTGGGAGAAGCTGTCAAAATCTGCCGACCCTCGATTGATCGATCCCAGACCTTCGATCGATCGATTGGGCAGGTCTTTGTCTTCTTCGCGAAGACAGATTCAGTCATGGACAAATTTCTTAAAACCCTTGTTTCTTCTACCAGCAATCTAGAGCTCTTTTAACAATAATACATGTTAGAAACTTTATTAGGGATCTCCAGAATGTCCACCAACATCATTAATTCGTCCATTATCTACTGATTTCTAAATTTGGGGAAAAATTCATCTTTAACTCTTAACCCATTTACACCCCAAATTCCTTCATCAAATTCGTTTCTAATTATCCATATATCATCCTACCAGATATATATCAACTTACAATTATCAGATTTTACATGAATCCTTACCCAAATTCGTAAATCAGATTATTGTTTTCAAAATCCCATGTTTATGCCATTAACACCCAAAACGAATTTCAATTAAACACCTCACATAAATATGAATTGAAAAACAGATTCAATACTACAGCAAGTCATCCACTTGACTTAGGTTTCGTAGAGTCTGATTTTGGAGATGAATTCCAAGGTTGAAGATGACTCTTGTTGGCTCTCTTGTGATCCCCAAATATGCCTTTAACTGCTATTAGGGTTCCTTAACACACTAAGCCTTTTCCTAAACTCACATCAGTCGTTTCCTTATTTCTTATAATTTATCAATTAACCTAAATCTCATTTTTTGCCGAATGGGCCAAGCCCAAGTGACTCAAATGCCCCCGTGTGCGCTCGACTATGTCTAAAAACGTCACGTGACCCGTTTACTACCCCTCTCTCGACCCATCCGGACTCAACTTTACACTCAAAATTGGCATCCGAATTAATTTATAAAAATCTTTATCTCACACCCAATTTAGTCTATATCGACTCCCGGATGAGATAAGTGTATACCCCGTCATTAACACCTGAAATGACTTAAATAAATTATTACTATTCACTTAGTAAATACATTTCCCTAAATATTAACCCTTCACTCCCCGATTAATATTTAAATATATTTTGCCATAATTAATTCATTTAAAATTACAATACACTAGTAATTTAGAATTCCCGAATTAATTAAATATTAAACGCACCAAAAAAAAAATACGGGGTGTTACAAAACCAAACTAAACTTTTGCAAACTCTCCCCACAAATTAGATCAAAAGAATCAAAATAAACTATTAAATTAAAAGATAAACACCACCCATATGGCCTACAAATTAAACTTGTTATCAGCATTCACATGATAACAATATTAAGCACTTGTGTAAGAGCACAATTTTTATCAATTGCTCATAATTTAGGATAGCTTAGTTTTTGGCATATCCCACTATAATTTGATTTAAGACGATACGATGTCCGAAGATCCAACATCTCCAAATTTCAAGCATCTCCACATCATGAAGGTATAAAGCTATTAAGTTTAAATTTATTCCTTGAATTTATTTTGGGATGTTTATTTATTTTTATTAAAACTGGAAAGAGGATTTTTATTTAAAAACTGAGGCAATTTTTCTTTATTTAAAAATTTTCAAAATGCGCGTATCTCGTTCAAATGAGATTGGGATCTCGTTCTAACGAGATCATAATTTCATTTGAAGTTTACTTCGATCATACATAGAATGAGGGCATACTGTTTTAGGTCATTTGAACTTAGTTCAAATGATATTGCTTGGTCATTTTAACGAGATTCATTCTAGTTAGAATGAGCCTTCTATTCTCGTTCAAACGAGATTCAAAAGTCGTTCGAACGAAGCTGCCGAGTCAAAATTTGTATTAGTCTTATAAATACCTGTTGCTTGTTTATTTTTGTTAAGACTTTTGCCAAATCTATTTTTTCATACCTTTAGAAAAGGTTTTCAACCTTTTGTTTTGAGAAAACCTTTTTTAATTAATATGATATTTCGTTTAGTTGAGGGGTGAGGTGTCATTTACATGTGAGCGTTGAAAAAGGAGATGTTTATTATGCATTGATTGTATTATTACATTCTTATTTGATTCAAGTTAATTCTTGCACACCTCGGACTCTGACCCAAATTTAAATATTTTCCCACCTACGTGCTCATAGACACAGATAGTTGGATTGTGTTGTGGCAGTCCTACGATCTCGCCTATTCTCCAGATTCAGTTTCAGTCTTCTTCTTGCATAGGTGCTTTTCAGATTCAGTTATTTATCATTTGGAATATTTGTAAGGGTATAAGCCCGATACACTTTTAGTTCATGTCAGTTGGGATTTATTATGTTTGACTAGATTTTATCATCTTTTTATTATTATGATAGTGTGGTCTTTGGATCATTGTGTATGTATTCTTTATTTATAAATGCTAAAATTGTGGATAATGAGCTATTTATATTTACTATGGTGATGAGAATCGTATGAATTGACAAGCAAGACCTATCTTCGGTGTATCGTGCATGACCAGCCTTTATGTAAGAAAATATGGGTTATTACAGTTGGTATTAGAGCACGGTTCTAGTGTCCTTAGGATCTGTGTTTGTACTCATTACATTCTGCATTGCGTCCTTTGATATATAGAGCCTATGTTTAGGACTCGTTATGTTCATGTGTGTGGCCATCCCCGATCCCCGTTACGGAGGAAAAGGATCCTTTGAGTCCTGCGCGTCCCTCTCGGGAGTGCTTCGGTCGGCGTCATTTGAGATGTGGTGTAAAAATGTAGAGAGATTCAGAGTCGCCAGTCTATTTTCCTCAAAACAGACAAAAGAAAAAGGGGAAGCCACCCCGAAGGGTGGCATCAAAAGACATATTGGTGCCTGCGAAACCAAATGATTCGAGAAGGGTTCAGAGGATTAGTTACTAAATGGGAAGGTGTTAAGCGCCCATTTCGCCCTCTTGGTCTCTCATGGATATTTGCTATTTTCCCTTATGTTTCCCCCCGTGATATGTATGCATGTGTATATATAGAATGGAGGTAGGAATCCTCGACTTGTATTATGGAAAAGATAAAGCGAGTCATCCGTAGGAAGGTATAAGAATAATATTAGAAAGTAAGATTTACGCGATTACCCTTATGTTGACCGTTATAATGGAACGATAACGCATATGGGGTAAGACGTCACTAAGAACAAGTATATAGAATATAAGGAAAATGGATTTAGAGAAGATAGAAGATAAGATAAAAAGTGAGAAAAAGGACTCGAGTCTCGGGTTTTACCTCGAGACGCCTACGTAGCCTATAAAGGCATCAAAGTCCACGTAGTTCACACACAAAATGAGAGGTGGGGTTTATCCCATAAATCCAAATGGGGGATATCTTATTTGTGTGTGTGTGTGTGTGTGTGTGTGTGTGTGTGTGTGTAGAAAACGTGTTTTAGTTGTGAGAAAAAGTGTGGAAAACGTGTGAGAATCCCTACTTGGAATTTATGAGGAAACCCTCTTTTTCTTATTTTTTGGGTTTTTAGTTATATGAAAATATGAGATGTGCAATAATACTAAATAAAAGGTATATTTAGTATGTGTGAGATGAGATAATAAAAGTGCTAAGTAAGAAAACAAGTTATTGGGAATTTAAGAGAATTTAAGAGAGAGTTTGAGAAAGTTGGACCTTCTTGAAGATCTTGAGATTGATCTTGAATGTTGAAGATTAGCCCTTGCACTTGTATGATGATGGAGAATGGTTAATTCACCAAGTTTGATGAAAAGGATGAGGAAAAGTGAAAGTAAAAAAGGGATTTGGAAGTTAAAATCATGCTACCTTCGAGAGAGGTTTTTGGGATTCGCTAAGAGAGATTTTTATCAAATCTGGTCTCCCCTTGAAAATGAGGTGAAGGTCTCCTTTTTATAGGCCCAGGTAAGTGCCAATCGACATATACCTGTTCCTGCCTATCGGCATGTGCCGATAGGCAGGGTTTGGAACCTGCCATTTGGCAGTGCGCTTCACGCTTTTTTGGAAAATTGGTCGCCGAGGGCAAACTGTTGGTCAAAATTATGCACGGGGCATACCATTGGAAAGGTAATTCAGAGACCTTCGAAAGTCCTTTGGACCGCTCCCGGGTTTGGGAGTTGACTTTGGGTCACATATAGCTCTGAAGCATTTGTCGCTCCATTGGACAGGGAATCGTTCGGACGCAAACGGATCGTTCGGATGCACGGTAAGTCCGAATCATGCATGGGGCAGACCATTGGAAAGGTTAGGAGATGTACTTTGACATTCCAAAGAGTTTAACCCAGTTTGGAGAGTTGACTTTGGTCAACCAGGCCCGAGAAGCGTTCGGTGACCTCTCAAAGTCAAACGAATTGTTCGTCCACCTGGAAAGTCGAAATCACGCACAGGACAGACTGTTGGAAAGGTTATTCAGTACCCTTTGAAGATGCATTCAACCTCAGTTGAGCTAAAGAGTTCACATAGGTCAAACAGAGCCCGGGAGCGCCCGGTGGCCTCTAAGTTAAGTTTTGAACGCAAACGGATCGTTTCGTCCGCATGGTAAGTCGAAATTGCACACGCAATGGTCCATTGGAAAGGGTATTCAGTGACCTTCGAAGATTCATTGAGTCTCAGTTGAGATGAAGAGTTTGAATTTTGGGTTAAACTGAGCCGAGGAGTGCCCGATGGCTTCCAGGTCAGTACTCGGGACGTGACCTGGGTTTACAGTGATGAAGGGAGATACTAGGGACCTAAGGAGAGTTAGGGGGTAAATGAATGGGGTGTTTACAGATCCCCTCGACGGGTGAGTTTGGAACAAATGATGGCCGTCGAATAGACACCACACGATGCTTTTGAGGGATTATGACCGATTCAGAGGGTCGAGGCCGATTCTAAGGACCTAAGGAGTGTGCTGGGGATGATTAATTCTACAAATCAAAGCCTAATATGTGGGCTTAGGGTAAAGGTTTAATAACCGAGGCCAATTTTGACCAATAGAATGGTGACGATCGAGGACCGGGGTCAATTTTGACCCAACTCAAGTGATGATCCAAGATCGAGGTCAATTTTGACCTAAAGAGTGGTGACGATCGAGGATCAGGGTCAATTTTGACCCAACTCAGATGACGATCCAAGACCGGGGATAATTTTGACCCAAGAGTGGTGACGACCGAGGACCGAGGTCAATTCTGACCTAACTCAGGTGACGATCCAAGATCGGGGCCAATTCTAACCCAAGAGTGGTGACGATCGAGGACCGAGGTCAATTGTGACCTAACTCAGGTGACGATCTAAGATCGGGGCCAATTCTGACCCAAGAGTGGTGACGACCGAGGACCGAGGTCAATTCTTACCTAACTCAGGTGACGATCCAAGACCAGGGCCAATTCAGACCCAAGAGTGGTGACGACCGAGGGCCGAGGTCAATTCTGACCTAACTCAGGTGATGATAAAAGATCGGGGACAATTTTAACCCAATAGTGGTGATGATGGAGGACCGAGGTGAATTCTGACCTAACTCAGGTGACGATCCAAGACCGGGGCCAATTTTGACCCAAGAGTGGTGACGACCGAGGACCGAGGTCAATTCTGACCTAACTCAGGTGATGATCCAAGATCGGGGCCAATTATGACCCAAGAGTGGTGACGAGTGAGGACCGAGGTCAATTCTGACCTAACTCAGGTGCGGATCCAAGACCGAGGCCAATTCTGACCCAAGAGTGGTGACGACTAAGGAACGAGGTCAATTCTAACCTAACTCAGGTGACGATCCAAGACCGGGGCTAATTCTAACCCAAGAGTGGTGACGACCGAGGACCGAGGTCAATTCTGACCTAACTCAGGTGACGATGCAAGACTGGGGCCAATTCTGAACCAAGAGTGGTGACGACCGAGGACAGAGGTCAATTCTGACCTAACTCAGGTGACTATCCAAGACCGGGGCCAATTCTGACCCAAGAGTGGTGACGATCGAGGACCGAGGTCAATTCTGACCTAACTTAGGTAACGATCCAAGACCGGGGCCAATTCTGACCCAAGAGTGGATAAAGATTGGATTTTGATTCTACTGGAGAAAGTGCTTTATGATTTTGATCTGAGCTGGGGAGCTGATAACTGGGGAAGCTTTTAGGAGGCCTCGCAGGGAAGAATAACCTATTTTGGGTGCTGTAAGAGAATTCCACTGGGGAAGTGATCAGGTGATCCTTAGGGATCCTCCGGAGTTTTATCGGGAGGAGTTTCACTTGGTTTTTGAGGATTATGCTGGGGAAATAAGGGGTTCCGCTCGAGGGAACGCGAAATTTTCTTGGTGAAAATGTTGAAAATCCATCCTAGGATTTTCAAGAATTTTCTGAGGATTTTTCGAGGCTTTCTGGTATTTTCTGGGAATTTTTGTATGAAATTGAAGGTGGGGTGCCGGTCAGCATGGTATGAGGGGTGCCATTCGGCAGTGGCACGGACTCTTGGGCTGCCTCAGGAAGGGGAGGAGTCAGTCGCGATAGATATGGTAAGGGGAGATGCTGATCGGCATGGCGCTTGGCATCCTATAAAAAGGGGGTGAATCCCTTCATTTTTTCACAGCTTCTTTTGCTTTCTCTCTCTCTGTGATTCTTTTGCAAATCGTTCTAGCATTCCGATCTTCAAGAAATGGCCGCCTTTGTGAGCACTGCAGTCCCCTGGGAGTGGTTGACCATTGATGATTGGGCGAATGTGGATTGGAAGGACAGGGTGCCCCTTGCTTTGGGGAGTGAGAACTCCTTTGATGCATTTGAACCTATTACGGATGAGCGGACCTTGCTGTGGGATCCATCGCGTCATCGCTCTTCAAGAGTGATCCCCGACGATTATGTAAGTAACCCGACCTTTGGCATTCTTCTCTTTTTGGTAATTTTTCTTTCTTGACTTTTGATTGAGACTTTTCTTTTTGCCAGTCATATATTTCTTTGAAGAACATGCGTGCCCACGGGACGACGGGGATCAAGGATGTCTGGGAGCATCTCCCACCTATGGTGCATTGGGTGGTCTCATCAGCGGGTTTTGGGAGGTTAGCATCTGCGTTGGATGAGACGCCTCGTTCGACAGCGGTCTTGTGCGCTCTTGGAGAGAGGTGGTGGGACACTACCCACACCTTTCATTTCAGCTTCGAGGAGATAACTAGGACTCCCATAGATGTGCAGTAGCTGCTGGGGTTGGATTGTGATGGAGAGTAGATAGAGGTGGATCGCCCTTTACGGGTGAGACCGGAGGCAGTGCATGCGGAACTTGGTGCTGTAAGGAGGATAGTTTCTGGAGATTCTATCCGTCTGTCCCTGCTGAAGAACGTTCTGTTGGGTAGGGAGATTGATGTGGAGGATGGGCTGAAAGTGAGGCAGATGGCCCGGTTATTCCATCTGCTAGTGTTGGGAGGTTTCATGGTGGCGTCGAGCGGCGACGTCATCCATTTATGATTTCTGCCATACCTGAGGATGTTTTCTAACATCCCTTTCTATGATTGGGGGAGTCTAACCTTGGCGACCCTTTACTCCTCTCTGGATGCATTCAGTCAGTGTAGCCAGCAGACCTTTACTGGGGCCACGTACCTTCTTGAGGTATTCTTTAATTTACGCATTTTCTTTTCATGCATTCGCATTTTTCTTATGCGTTTCTTTTTGTTTGCAAATTCAGACGTGGTTCTATGAGGTGATTGGGTACAATACCCCGCTGATTTCTTTGAAGGACGACACTGTTGGGGACTTCTGTCGATTGTATCGATGGCGTAAGGCCAACCGGAAGCCGAAGGGATATCTCTCCCTGGAAGCGGTGCGTCAAGTATTGAATGACCTGACCAGTGGTAGGGTAAGACTCTTTCCATTTCAGTCTTGGTTTTTTCACCTTCTGATCTTGTTTTGATTTATGCTCGTTTGGAGATTTTAGGTGACCTTTTATCCCTGGAGGACAGCCATTCAGGATATGGGGGTGACCGGGGTGAATGCGCGGATGAGGCGTTTGCTGGCGCATGAGTTCGGCCATTCCTGGTACCTTGGGGAGAGGATGATTTGTCAGATTACTAAGGAGGAGGTGGTGGTGCCACCCGCGCAGCCTCCTACGTTTATGAGGCGGGAGCGACGGCTTCCAGAGGATGAGAGGATCGCTGCGATGATTGGAAAGTCCTACCTGCTATACACCGATACGGTCGCACCGTACGACTATATGGACTTCTTGACGAGCTGGTTAATGGCGCCCAACATATATGATGCGTTGCTCTTCCTTCCCGTGGGTTCGAGTCGGGCGGTGGGTTCTTACCACAACGGTAGTGGTCCGTCGGTATCTACGACGGTGGCGACCTCGAAGGTCCCTTTTGTGCTGTTTCATACCCCTTTGTACAACATTCGGCGAGCTGATGGGGGAATGGTGCCTATGTTGCACCGTCCTCATGCGCTGGATTCGGAGGAGTTGGGTTTGACAGAGGAGGTCCTTCAACCTACGGTATACCTTTCTGTTCCTTTCTCTCTTTCTTTTCTGCTTTGGTCATCCTTGCTTTGATACTGATTTTTCCTTTTCTTGCAGCAAGTCCGGGTGTCGACCACTTAGCTAAGGGACATCAGAGACTAGATATATTCGGCTACTGCCCATATTCGGGAGGTGATTCCTGTTCCTTTTTTCTGGGTGCCTTCTGCCTCATTTGGAGAGGACTCTGTCTCGGGTAGTGGTGGTGCGTCATCTCGTCGTAGGGGGAAGATATCACGTCGCAGGGGTGGAAGCTCTTAGTGAGAGAGAGAGAGGATGTGGGTTCGGGCTGAGTCCCGTTGTTTTTTTCCTTTTCTTTTTATTTCCTGTAAAATTGATGTAACACAGAACACAAATATATGCAATGGAGTTTTTTATTATCTCTTATTAATGATGAATGAATGCATGCGCTTTTTACTTTGCTGCTGAGACCATAAAAAGGAATATTTTTGGAATTTTTTTGAAGGAAAGTTTTTAATTAAAAGGAGAAAATATAAGGAGAAAAGAGGATTCTTGAAATTCTGTTGAGAATATCAATTTATTTTTATTAAACTTTCTGATTTGACAAAAAAGGAAAAAGGGAAATTTCCAAAAATGGGGGGTTGCCGATCGGCAAGCACCCTGACCTGCCTATTGGCAGTTCAGTCCAGTCCCATCAATTGAAAGCTTTGAATGGTACCCTCTTCAGCCTTTGGTACCTTGTGGGGTAGGATTCCTTCCGATTTCTATAGGGATGATGTCCATTGTGAGGGTTTTCAAGTATAAATAGGGGTGAGGGTGAAGTGTTTTCATCACACCTTTGCATTCTTACCCACTTGCCCACTATTTCCTAGCCTTGCAAGATGGCTCTCCCTGATAGCACCGAGTTTGCCAACTACCTCGAAGCCTTGGAAGCTATGTTCTCTTATAATGTCGACTATGATGCTTTTAACATGCGTCGAGTCTCCTCGTGGCGCAATCGGCCCGTTGAATGGAACGTGCTGATGGCGGCGGTACAATTCTGGTACACCGAAGACCATGTATTCCGCTTTGGGTTGAAAGAAGTTTGTCCTACTTACGAGGAATTTTCTGCCATGCTGGGTGTAAATCCCAGTGTTGCTGTGACTTTGCCCAAATTTTCCCGCTCTCCTAGGGATTTGTTGGCCGGGCTTCTTCGTATTTCACCTTCGGCGGCTAGATTGTTGGTTGCTGGAGGAATGATCTCCCTCTTGGCGGTGATGCGGTCCGTGTATTTGAGGGAAGTAGGTGATGCTGGCTATACTGGAGCTGTGCATCTGAGTCTGGTTTCACTACACCAAATCTGCCCATTTGTCACGGTCATTGACCTTGACAAATTCACCTTGTCAAGGTCAATGACCGTGACATTTCGAGGCGAGACAACTTTTTTTGTCACGGCGTGTCACGGTCATTGACCTTGACATAAAACTCGCATTTTGTGTCACGGTCGTGTCACGGTCATTGACCTTGACACGTTTGTCACGGTTTAAAACCGTGACTAAGCCGCGATCCTTTTTAAAAAAATTGTCACGGTCATTGCCCGTGACAAGCCCGTGACAAATGTTGTCAAGGACTTGTCACGGTCAATGACCGTGACAATTCTGGGCAGAATTTAAAAAAAATCTGCTGGGCAGTATGGCCACCGCCACTGCCCAACAGTATATTTGTACCTGTTATAACAACGTTGTACCTGTTCCAAACATCATATATCCAACACAAACTAAAGATAATGCAAATATATATTCATGACAGTATAATCCAAATTTTCAAAGTAAAAATAATATACATGACGATATAATCCAAATATAATTAAAATGGACAAACTTGAAAATAATGTTACTACATGTCTTGTATAAAACTGAGGAGGTGAGTAGGCCACACGACATACGAATTGACGCACCCACTAATATATGTCGTGCCGCATTGTTCACGCAACCACAGTAGGGAGTTCTCCTTCCCGGGTATGACATGCGTGACGAGCACCCTGGACTCCATCCCTTGAAGCACACGTCCATGGACTATTCCACCCTCGATGATATCCGGGTCCCTCAACCCCCGCCCTATCCGCTGGCCATCAAATATGTCCAATATGAACACGCTCGGCCAACCAATCGTCGATAATGGTCTGTTGGAGGGCGTCAAATAGGGAAGTGGATCGTCGAAGTACGAACGTGTCGGTGATGAAGCAGCGAGGTCCACATCCTCGTCATCCTGCGCCTCGTCCTCCCGCACCTCCTCCTCCACCGCCTTCTCCTTCCCTTTCCCTTTACCTTTCTCTTTACGGTCTCCACCCAACGTACGCTTCATGAATGCGTACATATCTTGGACCGTCGCCTCCAAACGGGACAGCTTCGCGTCGTGTGAATCCACCGTTCGAGCCAACGCGGTGTCGCTCGTCTCCAATCCGATGATCCTAGATTTGGCCACCCGCGAGCTCACTCCCCTTGTCCTCCCCTTGCGATCAGAGCCAAGCACTTGGCTGAGTGCGTCTGTGGACAAAGATGCCTTGTCGGCATCAGACTGCGACTCATGCACTTCCTTAAACGTTAACCAATCATAACATGCCACGTGTCCCTTTAATTTGAAAATAGGGACTAAAAATGGAAACAATTCTATCAATTCAAATAAATAGATATCAATTCAAATACATGTCTTGGATATCAATTCCCACTAGGGGTGGCAATTCGTGTGCGTCGTGTTGTGTTCGGGTCGTGTCATGTCGGGTTCGTGTTAAGTATTAATCAACCCTAACCCGACCCATTTAACTAATCGTGTCAGATGAGCAAACACTAACCCGACCTATTTATTATCGGATGATAAATATCGTGTCGTGTTCGTGTTCGGGTTGACCCGCATAACCCATTAAGTAAAATATAAAATAATTTTTTTCTTCTCTCTTAACCAATCATAGCACTCATAGGCCTACAATAACTTAATTTAATTAATTTCAAATTCTTGCAACACATAAATAATTTATCATCCGAGTTCGTGTCGGGTATCGTGTCGTGTCAAAAATTGCCACCCCACCCCACCCCTAACCACCCCCTGCCCCACCCCTCCACCACCCCCTCCCCCACCACACACCACCACACACACACACACACACACCCCAACCCCACCCCACCCCCTCCCCCACCACACACCACCACACACACACACACACCCCACCCCTAACCACCCCCTGCCCCACCCCTCCACCACCCCCTCCCCCACCACACACCACCACATACACACACACACACACACACCCCAACCCCACCCCACCCCCTCCCCCACCACACACCACCACACACACACACACACACACACCCCACCCCACCCTCCACCACCCCCTCCCCCACCCTGCCCCACCCCCTGCACCCTCCACCGTCCCCACCCCCTCCCCCACCCTGCCCCATCCCGCCCCACCCCCACCCCCTGCCCCCCTCCACGCACACACATACACACATATATATATACACATACACACAAATATACACACAAATATATATATATAAATGAAAGAGAGAGAGAGAGAGAGAGAGAGAAAATGGACCTGAAAGTAGAGAGAGAGAGAGAGAACATCGTCGAGAGAGAGAGAGAGAGAGAGAAATGGAGGGAACGGCGCGGGAGGGAAAAAAGAAGGGGGATAGGGTTTTTGCTGCGAATATTGTCACGGTCGTGTCAAGGTCTTTGACCGTGACAAGAATTTAAATAATTGTCACGGTCAATGACCGTGACAAATTGAATTGTCACGGGCTTGTCACGGTCATTGACCGTGACAATTCGTTGTCACGGTCGTGTCAAGGTCAATGACCGTGACATAAAACGCGTGTTTTTTTGTCACGGTCAATGACCTTGACAAGGCTGGCCGGCTGAAAGGTGACAATTTTCCCATTTTGGTGTAGTGTTTCCAAATTGCTGCTGGTGACTGGGGAGGTTCAAGTGGACCCACAACTTGCAGCCATTACCTCATAGATATCATATCATCATAATCCTGCGACGATGATACTGGCGGAGACCCTGAATGGCCTGGATGCCTGGAGAGAAGGTCGTTCTGACTTTTTAAGGGGTAGCCCTGTGATGCTGTTTATGTGGTTGTCTGAAAGATTCTGCTTGGTGACTCCTCCAAAGTATCCCTTGTCGACCATACCCAACTTATTTTCACACTACTTCATCAGCATGGGCCTGTATGTTGAGAACTGGGAGAATTGGCTTGTGGAGCATGGGGCTCGTGGGCTGTATTGGTCAGTGCCTTGGTGGGGACAGTTGCAGCCTGTTCTGGAGCTAGGAGAGTATTCATATGTGCGGCTGGTTGGTCTCAGACAGACCTCTTTTTATTTCTCTTGGCGGCTTTTGCACCAATTCGGCTGGGCGCAGGTCGTGCCCCTCGGACCTCAAATTTCTTTTCGATAGAAGATTTGACTGATAAGATTTTTTTCACAATGTAAGGGCCGCTTCAATTGGGCTTGAACTTTCCTCTGGGGTCCCAGATGGGTTCTATTATCTCCTTGAGGGCTAAATCCCCCTCCCGGACACCGCGGTCCTTGACTCTCTTGTTGAATGATTGCGCTATTCGGCGATGGTACCCCTATATGTGGTACAGTGTTTTTAACCTTCTTTCATCTAGGAGGGCTAGCTCATCAAGACTGCTCTGGCACCAGTCTTCTTCACTAACCTTGCTTTCGAGCATGACGCGTAGTGAGGGTATTTCCAACTCCACAGGTAGGACTGCTTCCATGTTGTAGACCAGGGAGTAAGGGGTAGCCCTAGTAGAGGTTTGGATTGAGGTTCGATAGCCCCAGAGGGCGTACGAGATTCGGTCAGCCCAATCTCTACAACTTTCAGTCATCTTGCTGATGATAGCTTTGAGGTTCTTGTTGGCGTCTTCAACTGCACCATTGTTCTGAGGTCAGTAGGGAGAAGATTTGTGTCTATGAATCTCATACTCGTTAACTACTTCTGTGACTTTTGCTTCGAAATGCAACCCGTTATCTGATACCAGCTCGTGCGAAACCCCATATCGGCAAATGATATTTTTCTTAAGGAATTTGGCCACTTTCTTGGCATTCAATATTGCGTATGACTCAGCTTCGACCCATTTGGTGAAGTAATCGATGGAGACTAGGATGAACTCATGTCCGTTTGAAGCCCTTAGTGTAACCTTCCCTATGATGTCGATACCCCAGGTGGAGAACGACCAGGGAGAGGTCATGTTGTATAACTCTTGCGGAGGCAAGTATTGAAGATTGGAGAATTGTAGGCATTTGAGGCACCTCCGGACATAGGCGGTGCAATCCTGGATCATGGTGGTCCAGTAGTAGCCCTGTCAGATGATCTTCTTGGCGAGCATGTGACCATTCATGTGGGGTCCGCATTCCCCGTTATGGATTTTTTGCATTATTTTCTCAATCTCAGCCCATGCGATGCAGTGTAGATGAGTTCCATCGAAGTTCCTCTTGAGTAGGGCTTTATGACAGGTGATGTACTGTGTGGCCAGTCTTCAGAGGGTCGTTCGATATTTCTTGTTGGAACCCTCGGAATACCTACCATGTTTGAGGAGGCTCTAAATATCATAGTACCAACAATCGACTAGTTCGGGATCTTCGGTAGAGACGAGCTCAATATGGTAGCAATGGGTCGTTTTGTCTTGGTTTTGAACTAGGAAGGGGGTCATTGTTATTCCCTCGGGCATGTCAACCATGGAGGCCAAGGTAGCGAGAGCATCGTCTAGGTTATACTTTGCTCGGGGTAGGTAATGGAAGGTGATATCTCGGAAATGGGAGGTTAACTCTTCTAATTGGGCATGAAAGGGTTGGAGCTTTTCGTCCTTGACTTTCTACTTTCTGAGCACTTGACCGATGAAAGGGAAGAGTCCCCGTAGACATCAAGGTATTGAATGCCTTTATTGAGAGAAACTTGGAGGCCCACTGTGCATGCCTCGTATTCCGTCATATTATTGGTGCAAGGGAAATTCAATTTAATGGCGATGGGAGCGTGGGAGTCATCTGGGGCGATCATAAGTATCCCAATGCCATATCCCTTTTTGTTGGCAGCGCCATCAAAGAACATTTTCCATCGAAGGCAGTTTTGAGTGGTGCAGAGGATATTTTCATCTGGGAATTCGGAGATCCGGACATCTGCTTTGTCTATGGGGTAATCAGCGAGGTAGTTAGAGATTGATCTTCCTTTAACATCTTTCTGTGTGACGTACACGATATCAAACTCGATTAGGAGCATCAATCATCGGTCCCTTAGACTGGATAAGGAGGGTTTCTCAAGCATGTATTTGATGGGATCCATTCGGGATACAAGTTCGATGGGGAATGCGAGCATGTAGTGTCGTAACTTTTGCGTAACCCAGACAAGGGCGACACACGCCTTTTCTAAAGTAGTGTAGTTGACCTCGTACTCGACCAATTTGCGACTGGCGTAATAGATGGATCTTTCTTTACGGGAGTCTTTAAGATATTGGGCTGGAAAAGCCCCAGCTGCAGTGTCGGTTATGGTTAGGTATAGGAGCAAAGGGAGACCAGACTGTGGTGGCATGAGAACTGGAGGTTGGGTCAAATATTATTTGATTCGGTCAAAAGCTTCTTGGCAGGCCTCATGCCAAACCTTGGTTGAATCCTTTCGGAGGAGCTTGAAGATTGGTTCACAGATGGAGGTTAGCTGGCTGATGAACCGGCTGATATATTATAATTTCCCAAGAAAACCTCAGACTTCTTTCTCTATTCATGGCAGTGGCATCTCAAGTAAGGCCTTCAGCTTCGCAGGATCTGCTTCTATCCCCTTTTCACTGACCATGAATCCTAAGAGTTTTCCCTTTGTAACGCCGAAGACACAGTTCTGTGGATTAAGTTGCATCTGATACCATTGCAGTCGTTCGAAGAACTTCCGGAGAGCGGTAATATGACCTTATCTAGTTTTGGACTTGATAATCATATCATCCATATAAACCTTGACCTCTTTGTGAATTAGGTTGTGAAGGATGGTTGTGGGAGCCCTTTGGTAGGTAGGCCCAACATTCTTGAGACCGGATGGCATAACGGTGTAGCAAAAGGTTCCCCATGGGGTGATGAATGCGGTTTTTTCTTGGTGGTCGAGGTGCATCTTGATCTGGTTGTGTCCAAAAAACCCATCGACGAATGACTTGAGAGCATGACTGGTTGTGTTGTCCACGATCATGTCGATATTGGGTAGCGGATAATCATCATTTGGATAACTTTGTTTAAATCTCGGTAATCTACACACATTCGAACCTTCCCTCCTGATTTCGGCACAGGTACAATGTTGGCTAGCTATGTGGGATATTCGATCACTCGAATGAAACCCACGTTTAACTGTTTGATCACCTCTTCTTTGACCTTAAGCGACCATTCGGTGCGGAGTTTTCTCAATTTTTGTTTAATCGACTTGTAATCTGGGAGAGTGGGGATCTTGTGCTGAGCTATTTCAGGATTAATGCTGGGCATATCATCATAGGACCATCGAAGACGTCCACGAACTCCTTCAGCAACTCTTCAAGTTGTGCACGCTCATGCTCATCAAGGGTGGCCCCTATCCTAATCTCGCGCAGTTGGCTACTAGAACCGAGATTAATAACAACAGTCTCTTCTTCATTAACTTGAACGCGGTTATGTTGTTTATCATTAACCTTATTTAGATCAGTTAAGAATTATTCATTTGCAAAATCATCATCATTAAAAGTTTGATTAGAATTCAAGCAGTTAATGTAAGGCACAACAAGATACTCAAAATCTTCATTTATTTCATTGATAGGAAAAATATCATTGAGAACCTCATCAAAAGAGGTCTCGATTACATTTGAGCAAGGATAGACAACAGAAGAAGAAATAGGGTAAACATTGGGGTCAGGAGAGATTTCAAGAGGTAGAACTAGCGCAACATGTCAGTTGAGGAGAGGAGTATCAACAACTTTAATCAGACGGGATGGGTCCATTGATGTAGTGCCTGAATGAACCATGCAGAGTGCCAGCCCAGTGTCTGCAAGTTGAAGGAATATTTGAAATCACTTTCCTCAGTCTCTTCGATATCTTTGATGAGCGATTTCACGCGGTGTGGGAAACTTTCGGTCCATAGGTATCTATCTTGGAAAAAGATCTCCATTCCAGGCCTCATCTTCTTGTCTGTGTGGTCATACCATGCTTCTGGAAAACCGCAAAAGGGGAAGTCCTCGCCTTCTTTGATGAATCATCCATTTAAGGATTCTCTTGAGATAGTTCGGATGAAGTCTAATCTTCTCTTTGGTCAAGACTGGCGGATCATTCTGAGCTCTTGTTCTGATGGTTGATACCCCAAGCCACATATAGGAAAAGCTTTCTTCAGTTCGATGGGCTCAAGTATCCCTTCCTGCCTTTGTCCTAGCCCCAATACGGGCATGAAATGCATGTTTCTAAACATTTGAATCACATTAACATTGCCATGAGGGTCATATTCTGGACAAACCCTTTCTTTGAAACCGTCCTGTGGAGGGAGTAGGAGTGGCTCAAATCAAAATCCTGATAGGAGCATATCACTTGAACTGTGCTGTATCTCAAGAATTGGACTGCTGGTGCTTGCACCCTCGATATTTCCGTCGTCGCCCAAAATGGTGATGACTCACCCGTCGGTGAAGAACTTCAATTTCTGATGGAGTGAGGAAGAGACACCCTTGATATTGTAGAGCCAGGGTCGTCCGAGCAACAGGTTGAAATAAGTTGGGATGTCTATGACTTGGAATTCAACGATAGGTTTTATAGGGCCAACCCCTATTATAAGTTTTATGGATCCCATCACCTCTCGGCGGGTATTATCGTAAGCACGCACAGCGGTGGAGGTTGGAGCGAGGTCTCTTTCTTTTAGGCCTAAACACTTGAAGTTTCTCAGAGGAAAAACGTTCAAAGCGGATCCGTTATCGACAAGGGAGAGTGGCACGACCTTTCCCATTACTTCGACGGAGATATTGAGTGCATGATTGTGATTCGACCCAATTTTGGGGATTTCTTCTTCAGAAAATGATAGCATTCGGGTAGAGGTTAGGGATTCGACCAGATTTATCGCTTCTTCTGGTGTGGTAAAAGGAAGAATATGGGTCCAGTAAGTAACTTGATTAAAGCGTTTCTATGCAACTGGGAAGACATGAAAAGCCCCCATAGAGTGATGTTAGTTTTTCAGTTAATCGAGGATCTTGCTCTCCTCGATGGTCATCTCTGGCATAGGAAGGTTTTCAACGCCCTTCCCTTTGTTATTTGCTGGTAGTGATCTTAGAACCTGGTAATGTCTCCCTGATCTGGTCATATGATTTACTGAAGAAGGAAAGAACATGAATCCCGTTTCCTCGTCATTCTCAGGTTGTTCTACCACTCTATTTATTTCTCCGAGGAGTTCCTCAAATGATATCATCCCACATATTTCGGCTACTAGGCCAGCTCCTCCTAAAGCTTGTTCTTCACTCAAATCGTCTAATTCTTCCCCCCATCTGGTGGTAATAATTATGTCTTTCCCCATAAAGTTGATGCATTCCGCAACTTCAACGGCTTCGTCATACAGGTCCTCCCATTTTGTGGGGATATGTGTGATTGAAGGGACCAAACGCCCTTGTAGTTTTAAATTGTTAAGTAACCCGGTGATACTGCAAATGCTATTGGTTTGCCTGAATAATCCTGCCATAGTCTGGACAACATCATCTTGGCTGACTTCGTCGGTTGGTACCACCCATTTGTCTGAATCTCGGGCCCATTTTCGCACTTCCAAGAATAGTGTACTGAATTTATGGCAATCGATGACCATCTGTGAGGGCAATTTCAGTCCGAACTCTAGGAGTTGGTTTAATACCTCTGACAATTCCATACTTCCATCTTCAGAACGAGTACCGACAGCGATGCATGCTCTGGTAAGGAGTGACAGTGCCTGATTAGCGAGGCTAGTAGGGTGTCGAAGGAAATATGGGCGATTTTTGAAGAGGTTTAGGAGAGTATATGGGTGTGATTTGAGTTGAGGGATCGAAATCTGAGTTTTCTTCCAAGAAGATGGCATTGGTGTGATTTGGGAGGAGATTGTGAGTAGTGTTTGGCTTAGGATTGGCTGGTGGGGCGATGGTACCCCGGTCAATCAGATCTTGGATTATGTTCCGAAGGTGAAAGCATTGGTATGTGGTATATCCGGTAGTTTGGTGAAAGGCGCAATGAGCATCAGTCTTGAAGTTTCTTGGGAGTGGATTTGGCAATGGACGTGGATCCAAGGGTTTAATAAGGTTTCGGCTTAACAGGGATTGGTAAACTTTGGAGAGGGGATCATGGAGCGCAGTGTATTCCATTCGGATGGGGGTAGGGAGGCTTTCTAGTGCCCATGATGTGGTTGGTTGAGAGATGTTATTGATGGTTGAGACTTTAGCACTTGCAGGCTTGTCATACTTTCTAGGAGTGAACTGTCCGGACACCTTCTTTGGTTAAACCTCTGTTTTAATGAGACTTTCCTTGATTTTTACTCCAGCCACTCTAAGAGCTCGAAAGTGGGGATAGTATTGTCCTCCCATCGTTGCTCGAACATGGGGCAAGAAATTCTTCTTCACTATGTTGACCTGCTCTTCCTCGGACGGTCGATTGGTTATGGTACCTACTTGCTCCCTCCACCGGGTTATGAAGCTACTGACTAATTCTTCAGGATTCTGTTTGAGAATCTCTAAATCACGACGGGTGATCTCAAGCTCTTCGTTGTATTTGTATTGCGACATAAATTCTCGGACTACATCCTCCCAGCTACGGATTCTGGATTCCTCAAGAGATAAAAACCATCAGAGGGCACTATCCTTCAAAGTTTGCTGAAACAATTGGGCCATCACCTCCTCAGAAGCCCCTAGTAGAGTCATGGAACGATGGTAACTACGAAGATGAATAATTGGGGGGCCACTCCCTCCGAACTTCTTGATATTTGGCATCTTGAACTTCTCGGGTAACCTCGCTTTAGGATAAGGAGACATGTGGGTGTAGTCCATGTAATTCCCAGAGATCCTGACCTGGTCAAACTTCCATGTGAGCATCTTGAGATCCTCTTTGACTTTATTCAACTCCTCTTCTTTTGGATCAGCGACCACAGGCAAGTTAGCCATAGGCTGGGCGATGTTTGGCATTGGAACCTGGGCAGGCGGCGGCCCATTAGCAGGAGGGGCACGTGGAGCGTGTTGATATTCTTCCGGAACCCAGATAGGATCGGATGAACCCATAGCAGGAGGGAACAAGGCCTCGAGCTCTTGAGAAAAAAGTAACATGGTTCCGTTGCATCTCTCGAACCTAGGTTTGGAGGTTGTAAATCTTGGACACGAGCTGAGCTAGGACTGTCGTCAGATTCGGTTGCATGGATGGTACTTGATCTGTATTCTCTATGGAAAATGGATGGATTATGGACTCGAAAGAAGTAGTAGAGGAACGGATGTAACTCCGGGGTGATTTGACTGAAGACCGAAGCCAGTAGGGAGCCAGGCCAAGGGATTGTGATCGACCTGAGAAGGCGTAGGATGAGATTTATTTTTGAGAAAAAAGGAAGAACTATTTTTGGATTTTTGATAAAGAAGGGAGAAATGTTTTTGAATTTTTGATAAAGAAGGGAGAAATGTTTTTTGATTTTTGATAAAGAAAGGAGAAATGTTTTTTGGATACGGGACTCAACATGATTATTATGATTATTATGTTCTCACTTGTATTTAATTCTCCAAAATGCAATTCCGAACGGGACCCAAGCCTGGAAAAGTGGGGTTTTCAATATATGCAAAGCTACAGTTTGGACTTGTAACTAAGTTCATGGACAGAGTCCCATTTTAAAAATGCGCGAAAGTTAGGCGGCGGATCGACCCAGAATTTCGACAGAGTTTCGAGTTGAAACCGGTAATCTAAAGTTTGTGTCCTAGGTTTGACACCTATTTGCAGGTATGCAGTTGGTTGGGTGAATCGGAATGGGTTCCCCCCTTTGGCGTGACTTCCACGATATACGTCTTGCTCTTGCGGGCAATCGGTACATGTGGACAAGCCATTTGATATACCTGAGTGTACGTGAATTTCCTCCGCATATACCTTGTGGGGATGGTACGTGTGAGAGCGAATTCGATATACTCGACGTACGTGAATGAATTCCCCGCGATATACCTACCGTCATAACTTCGATCAAGCGGTACGATGCGGGGGAACCGTTCGATATACGTCAAAGGTACTTGGCCAATGGAAGGTGAGAGTCATATCGCTTAGGCTAACTGCGACCTTCCGGACCAGCGCCCATCACGAAGTGACCCTCCAGTTACTGGGTAAAATTAGGTCAATATCAATGCTCTTTGGTGATGTTGTGTGAATTATGCATGATTCTCTTATTAGTATCTTATGATGAGAATGCCTTTTCTTGATTATGCCAAACAGGGAACAAAGTACAAGTACCCCAAAAGGTACACCATGTATGGATAGGTGATGCGTACAACATGGGGATATATGTGATCCTAGGTGCACGTGATGTGAAGTGTACATGGAGAATTTTTCTACAAGTGTGTGAATATAAGCATAAGCATGGGATACACATGGAAAAAGGGGAACATGCAGATATGGGGGAATTATAAAAAAATATACCATCCATGTAAATAGAGTCAAGCCCTCAAAACAAAAACATATCCCCAGCAGAGTCGCCACTGTGGCTATCCCCGATCCCCTTCGCAGAGGAAAAGGATCCTTCGGGTCCCGCGCGTCCCTCTCGAGAGCACTTCTGTCGGCGTCGTTTGAGATGTGGTGTAAAAATGTAGAGAGATTCAGAGTCGCCAGTCTATTTTACTCAAAATCGACAAAAGAAAAAGGGGAAGTCACCCCGAAGGGTGGCATCCAAAGACATACTGGTGCGTGCGAAACCAAATGATTCGAGAAGGGTTCGAAGGCTTAGTTACGAAATGGGAAGGTGTTAGCACCCATTCCGCCCTTTCGGTCTCTCATGGATATTTGCTATTTTCCCTTATGTTTCCCCCCGTGATATGTATGCATGTGTATATATATAATGGAGGTAGGAATCCTCGACTTGTATCATGGAAAAGATAAAGAGAGTCATCCGTAGGAAGATATAAGAATAATATTAGAAAGTAAGATTTACGCGATTACCCTTACGTTGACCGTTATAATGGAACGACAACGCATATGGGGTAAGACGTCACTAAGAACAAGTATATAGAATATAAGGAAAATGGATTTAGGGGAGATAGAAAATAAGATAAAAAGTGAGAAAAAGGACTCGAGTCTTGGGTTTTACCCCGAGATGCCTACGTAGCCTATAAAGGCATCAAAGTCCACGTAGTTCGCATACAAAACGAAGGGCGGGGTTTATCCCATAAATCCAAATGGGGGATCTTTTATTTGTGAGTGTGTGTGTAGAAAAAGTGTTTTAGTTGTGAGAAAAGTGTGGAAAAAGTGTTAGAATCCCACTTGGAATTTATGAGCAAACCCTCTTTTTCTTATTTTTTGGGTTTTTATTTATATGAAAATATGAGATGTGCAATAATACTAAATAAAAGGTATATTTAGTATGTGTGAGATAAGATAATAAAAGTGCTAAGTAAGAAAAAAGGTTATTGGGAATTTAAGAGAATTTAAGAGAGAGTTTGAGAAAGTTGGACCTTCTTGAAGATCTTGAGATTAATCTTGAATGTTGAAGATCAGCCCTTGCACTTGTATGATGATGGAGAATGGTTAATTCACCAAGTTTGATGAAAAGTGAAAGTAAAAAAGGGATTTGGAAGTTAAAATCATGCTGCCTTCGAGAGAGGTTTTTGGGATTCGCTAAGAGAGATTTTTATCAGATCTGGTCTCCCCTTGCAAATGAGGTGAAGGACTCCTTTTTATAGGCCCAGGTAAGTGCCAATCGACATATACCTGTTCCTGCCTATCGGCATGTGCCGATAGGCAGGGTCTGGAACCTGCCATTTGGCAGTGCGCTTCACGCTTTTTTGGAAAATCGGTCCCCGAGGGCAAACTGTTGGTCAGAATTATGCACGGGTCATACCATTGGAAAGGTAATTCAGATACCTTCAAAAGTCCTTTGGACCTCTCTTGGATTCGGGAGTTGACTTTTGGTCAAATATGGTTTGAAAGCGTTTATCGGTCTATTCTATGGGTAATCGTTCGGACGCATGGTAAGTCCGAATCGCGCACGGGGCGGACCGTTGGAAAGGTTAAGAGACTTACTTCGACGTTCCAAAGTGTTTGACCCAGTTTGGAGAGTTGACTTTGGTCAACTGGGCCTGAGAAGCATTCGGTGACCTCTCAGAGTCAAACAGATCGTTCGTCCGCATGGAAAGTTGGAATCGTGCATGGGATAGACCGTTGGAAAGGGTATTCAGTGCCCTTTGAAGATTCATTCAGTCTCAGTTGAGCTGAAGAGTTGTCATAGGTCAAACAGAGCTCGAGAGCGTCCGGTGGCCTCTAGGTCAAGTTTCGGACGCAAACGAATCGTTCGTCCGCATGGTAAGTCAGAATCGTGCACGGTGTGGTCCGTTGGAAAGGGTATTCAGTGCCCTTCGAAGATTCATTCAGTCTCGATTGAGATGAAAAGTTTAAATTTTGGGTCAAACTGAGCCGGGGAGTGCTTGATGGCTTCCAAGTCAGTACTCGGGACGTGACCTGGGTTTACAGTGATGAAGGGAGGTACCAAGGACCTAAGGAGAGTTAGGGGGTAATAGAATGGGGTGTCTACAATGTGATTAGTACTAATTTGAATCTTGTTTGCTTTCAGATGGAAAACGAACACAAGGGCAGACCCAAGAGAGTAGCCCTGCCAGTTGAGGATGAGGAGGCTCGTCAGGAGCTACCCCAAGCACCACAGCCACCACAGAAACCACATGTTCTACAGCTGATTACTCCTACGAAGATATCCACTATAGTTTCCCAAGCAGTGTCCATAACGATGGCTGCTATGCTACAGCATTTTCTGCCACCTCAAGTACCCCAACAGCCACCCCAGCAGGTGGCCATTCTAGCACAGGCACCAGGATACACATGGGAACGAACGAGGGGGTCTTTTGTTAAAGGCCAACCTCCATAGTTTGCAGGAGGGCCTGACATTCTGATTGTTAGTTATTGGAAGGAAGATATTAAGAGGCACTTAAGGATGGTGGAGTGCTCACCTGTTTAAAAGAAGATGTTGGCATCCTTTAGGTTAGTGGGGGCCGCCCTTCAATTATGGGAGGCAGTGACAACGGTTGAGGAGAGGGATAGTCTCATGATATACTAGCTTTGGGAGAGGTTTGAGGGGAAATAATTTTCCCCAGCTATGCAGTCCGAGATGAGGACTATGTTTATGAATCTAAAGCAGGAGGGACGTACAATTGTAGAATATGAGGAGTTTATCTCTATCTAGTATTTTTCAAAGGAGGATGTTCGGACAGAGCAAATGAGGATGGACCATTTTATCAAGGTGTCAGCTTGGCATATTAGGAAGGATCTTTTAGAAAATCCAGCTTTCCTGACATATAACCAGATGGTTAATGCTGCACTCCTTCATTTCCAGGATCAGAGAGCATTTCGTAAAAGCAAAGGGGAAAATCTCCATGGAGGAGAGTCGTCTGGCTAGCAGGGCAAGGTGAGTGGGAGTAGTGGGTCTGGGCCCCAACAGTACAGGGAAACCCCATCCACCGATCAGAGTAAGAGGTTCAGAGGTGCAGATGACCGGCAGCGGAAAGGAGAGTCGAGCTAGGGTTGGACAAGATAGGGTCAGCAAGTCCAAGATGACATAGGATAGCAGGGCCAACAGTATCGGGGCCATCAGGGCCAAGGCCAGCAGGGAAGAGGCCAGTAGAGCCGACGGACTGACAGGGGTCCCTTATCGAGGAATTTCTACACTTGTGGCGAGAGGGGCCACACCTCAAAGAGTTGCACGAGAGGGTACTAGGCAGTCCAGGGATAGGGAGGCCAGAAAGAACACACCGCCCACCGCTTCAGACCTAGGGATCCATAGCACCAGCTGCTCCAACACCCTCTGCCCCATTTCAGGGGCAACATCCATTGAAGTATGGTCGGGTTTACCATCTTTGGTCATGTTAGTCGTGTACTTTTTGGCACTCTTTTGTTAGTACGGGGCTCACACGAGAGTCGGGTATGATAGATTTTTGCCTCAGATGTAATATTGCATATAAACTCACTAGGGGTAGAGGGGCACCATTACGGTCAGTGTGTCGGGGGATCGGCATTGAGATAAGCCGACTTACTTTTGTTATGGACTTAATAGTGTTGGATATACATGAGTATGATGTCATTTTAGGGATGGACTCGTTAGCCACTTATAGGGCATGTGTAGATTTCTTCAAGAGGTCCATCGTCTTCGCCATTCCGGGGCAGGAGATGTACCTAGTTACGATACCTCACCCCGAGGGTGGGTCGAGCACACATCTATATTATATTGACGAGGATACCTCTTCAGAGGTTTTGGTGACTCTAGATTCCATTCCTATGATTAGGTATTTTTCAGATGTTTTTGGGGAGATCCCGGGGTTACCATTGAGTTGGGAGTTCAATTTTGTGATAAATTTGATTACGGGCACCAGACCTATTGCCCGCACTCCGTATATAATGGATCCATTGTTGATGAGGGAGCTACGAAATTAGATTGAGAAGTTATTAGGGCAGGGATTCATTAGGAGGAGTAATTCACCATGGAATGCTCTAGTGTTGTTCATTAGGAAGAGGGACGGATCCTTACGGCATTGTGTCGACTACAGAGAGTTGAACACAGTCATGATTCAAAATAAATACTTATTTTCTCACATATATGATTTGTTTGATCAGTTGAGGGGTGCTGCTTATTTCTAAAAAATTTACTTGAGGTTGGGATACCATCAGTTGAGAGTTCGGGAGCAGGACGTCTCAAATAAAGCTTTTTTTACTCGTTATGGGTGATACGAGTTTTTAGTGATGCCATTCAGGATAACCAATGCATCGACGATTTTTATGGATTTGATGAACCGAGTTTTTATGGACTTTCGGGATCGGTTCATTATAGTATTCATAGATGACATTATGATATATTCTTAGACTGTGGAGGAGCACGCAGAGCATCTACGGGTGGTCTTATAGACACTTTGGGATCACTTGTATGCGAAGTTTGAGAAATACGGATTTTGGTTGAGGGAAGTAAATATCTTGGGTCATGTTGTGTCCGAGTGGGGGATATCCATGGACCCAGATAAGGATTCTCAGTGGGGATAACCCACTACACCCACCAAGGTGCGCATCTTCTTAGGATTGGTCGGGTCCTACTGTCGATTCATTCAAGGGTTCTCGAAGATAGCCAGGCCCTTGGCGAATTTGACGAGGAAGTGGGTCCTTTTGTTTGGGATGAGATATGCCAGCAGGTGTTTGAGGAGCTGAAAATGATATTGACTATAACACCTGTTCTAGCATTACCTCGGGCAGGAGTTCACTATAGGGTTTACACTGATGCATCCTTGAGGGGACTTGGTGGGGGTTCTGATGCAGGAGGAGAGGCCGATAGCTTATGCTTACCGAAATCTTAATCCTCACGTGGGACATTACCCACCCACGACTTGGAGTTGACAGCCATGGTTTTTGCCTTACGGGTGTGGAGATACTACCTACTGGGGGAAAAGTTTCATCTTTTCACAGATCATAAGAGCTTGCAACATTTTTTCACATAGAGAGAGATGAACATGCGATAGAGGAGGTGGCTTGAGTTTGTAAAGGACTACCAGTTCGACATTCAGCACCACCCGGGGAAAACGAATGTCGTAGAAAATGCGCTGAGTCGTAAGCCATTTCTGGAGTTGGCATTAGTGTGTTAGGCGAAGTGGAGGTCACTTCATAGAGATGATGAGTTGACCCGAGCATTTATGTTAGTTCTCACCATCACCCCTAAGATCATTATTCGGGTGGTGGTGAAGGCACAAGAGGAGGATCGACTTTGTTAGGAGTGGGTGAGACAGTTGCTAGCCGAGGGGGTGGAGCATTTTTCTATCAGGTCTAATGGCGGTTTGAGATTCCAAGGGAGATTGGTTATTTCGAATGATGCTGAGTTGAGACAAGCTATTATGTCCAAGGATCACGATTCGTTATACACGGTACATTATGATGGGGATAAAATTTACCATGACATCCACCGCCAGTATTGGTGGGACGATATGAAGAGAGATATAACGAAGTTTGTGTCCAGGTGTGCTATTTGTCAGTTGGTGAAGGTCGATCATCAGCATCCTGCGGGTACTCTGCAACCCTTGGATATCCCGATGTGGAAATGGGAAAGAATATCTATGGAGTTCATTACAGTCCTACCTACTTCACAACGGGGATATGATTCAATTTGGGTGATTGTCGATACATTGACAAAGGTGGCTCATTTCCTACCGGTCCGCACAGATTTTAGCTCCGAGCAGTACACCAGACTTTTTATTTTAGAGATCGTTAAGCTGCACGGGGTACCGCTTAACATAGTGTCAGATAGGGACATGATGTTTGTGTCCCACTTTTGGAGAAGTTTACAGCAAGCCTTAAGGGCAGAGTTGAGACTGAGCACTTCGTGCCATCCTCAGACTGATGGGCAGATGGAGAGGGTGAACTTGATGTTGAAGAACATGCTGCGTATTTATATTTTGGAATTTAAAGGAAGCTGGGAGCAATATTTGTCATTGGTGGAGTTTGCCTACAACAATAGCTACCAATTCACTATAGGGATGGCGAAATTTGAGGCACTCTATGGGAGACCCTTTCGTCCCCCTTCATGATGGTTAGAGGGGAGGGAGAATAAATTTCTAGGGCCAGACTTCGTTCAGGATACCTCAGAGAAGGGAGAGATGATTCGGGCCAGGATACAGATTACTCAAGATAGGCAGAAGAGCTATGTAGATATGGGTAGGAGACACTTAGACTTAGATATTGGAGACCAGGTGTTGATTAAAGTGTCTCCCATGAAGAGGGTGATGAGATTCGGAAAGAAGGGAAAGTTGGAACCTCGATATATGGGACTATTCCCTATCTTAGAGAGGATTGAGCCTGTAACATACCAGTTGGGATTATCGAAACAGTTACGGTGGATGCATGATATCTTTCATATATCCTCACTGCGAAGATTCCTTAGAGATGAGATGGCGTACCAGCACATCGATGTCAACGAGATTGAGCTCCATCCAAATGGTACTCATGAGGAGAGATCGGTAGCCATTTTGAATAGACGGGAGCGCCGACTGCGGTCCAAGATTGTTCCTTTAGTTTGAGTGCAGTGGAGGTACCACCGGGAGGACGAGTCGACTTGGGAGAGAGAGGACGACATGCGCGCAAATATCCAAAACTCTTTTAGATAGGTACTTACTTTCTTGATTTCGAGTACGGAATCCTATTAATGTAATACCCTGCATTTTTCTCTTAATTAATTGGTGGAAAATATTCACTTTTCTAATTTATAAAATTTAATGTAAATAAATATCTTATTTGGATGTGTTAAGTGAAAGCTTATTATTTGGCATACTTGTGTATATTATTCATTTTATGCACGGATATATTATTTGCATATCATAAAAGAAAATATTATAATTTATGTGCGACACAATAAAAAGTAATAATTTTGGCATAAATAATTCAGAGCCCATTTTGGAACCTATATGAACTCGTTTAAGTGGTTTAAACCCTTAAAAATGGTCTTGGGTCAATAACATATGGGTTGGAGGAGTTTTGGATTAATTAAAAAAGAAAATGGGGCTCATTTAGGGGTCCAAATATTAGGCCCATAACCCAACTCGGGATTAGCACTTAATTTAGTGGTTCAGTGGGAGTAACCCACTTTCCCATGATCACAAATCAACTTGAGAAAACAGCCTCAGGAGAAAGAATAAGAGAAACACCCAGAGAAAGGAAAAAAGTAAGAACAAGGAGGGATCAAAGGCTTTGAAGGGTTCTCCTCTACAAAATTTAAAGGCGAGAATTTTCTTGCATAAATTATATTTCTAATGTATTTCTCAATGCATGATTTATTCCCCTTTTTATTTCTGGAAATTAGGGCTTTTTATATATGATTTAGATGATTGGAAACCCACATGTAGAGAAATAATATACATGTAGAGGTATTCCAAAAATTAGGAATTGAAAGTATGTATGTTGATGATTAGATTCCTTTTAAGTTTATTGGTTATTGGAAAATAAGGGTAACTAACTGTAGAGATGATTGAAGATTTGTTATGGACTAAAAATTTAGATGTGAACTCCCCCTCGAATACATGCTCATCTTAGGAAATAATTTCGAACCAAATCCGTGTTGATATACATATACCAGACCTGTAACTATGTAAAATCTGAGGAGCGGACCAGTCCTGTAGGAAGTAAAAATGAACTGGTCCGGTATACCAAACCGATTCGTTTAGAAATAAAAACGAGCCGGTCCATTGCATCAAACCGATCCGACAGCCCCAGACCGGATCAGTTCGGCATTTTGAGATTTTTTACCTTCTTTTCTGCCTCAATACTTGAGTTATTATATGTTAATGACTTAATTCCTTAAACATGGGAGTATATTTATGATTACTATATGGATTGGAATTTATAATTCAATAGAATTTAAATTATGAACAAATGAAGACATCGTGAATTAGCTAATGGAGAATAATATTGGTAATTGTAGAGGAAATTTACTATACATATTATAAGGATAAATAATATGTATTACTAAGTATTTGTGTGGACATACCATATTCGTGGGCCATCTTATGGGCTCCGGGGTTCGCACGTTCGGTCTGCGTACCACACATAGGCACATGTGGGCTTTACGATGTGTAGGCTATATAGATACGACGTAGAGGCTCCACCCACTAGAGGTAGGGTTGGCACTGATCGTTCATGTATTATCGTTGGGTATGGTCCGTATACAGGTGTCCAGCGTAGGGACCGCCCCCAACATATATGTGTTTGTGTTGTCTGCATAGGAATAAGAGAAATCCTTTGGACTTGCCAATAGAGCACGAATAGACACCAAAGGTAGATGACCTTATGTGTCAAATATATACGAACATATATTATATAAATTGACCAGGCTTGATTTGAATAATTTGAATTTTCTAAGGAAAGTAGACAATATAAATATCTGAAATCCAATAATGCATAATAGGAGTTTACGCTCTTTTGGTAGAATTATGAGACTAGAATAAGTGACTGTTGGGAAATTTAATATTATACTCAAATGATTTATTACTGTTATCCCCGTTTATAAATTGAGACATTGTCACCATTCATGATTTGGGAATTTTTGGGATGCGAATGATATTTCGTTTAGTTGAGGGGCGAGGTGTCATATGCATGTGAGTGTTGAAAAAGGGGTTCTTTATTGTTCATCGAATGTATTATTACATTCATATTTTATTCATGTTAATTCTCGCACACCTCGGGCTCTGACCCAAATTTAAATGTCCCCCCCCCCAGGTTCTTCTAGACAGGGATAGTTGGATTCTGCTGTGCCAGTCATGTGATCTCGCCTATTCTCCAGATTCAATATCAGTTTTCTTCTAGCATAGGATCTCTTCAGATTCAGTTATTTGTCATTTGGAATATTTATAAGGGTATAAGCCCGATACACTTTTAGTTCATGTCAGTTGGGATTTATTATGTTTGACCGGATTTTATCATCTTTTTATTATTATGGTGGTGTGGTCTTTGGATCATTGTGTATGTATTCTTTATTTATAAATGCTGAAATTGTGGATAATAAGCTATTTATATTTTCTATGGTGTTGAGAATAGTATAAATTAACAAGCAAGCTCTATCTTCAACCATATGGATACCATAAATTACTTGCTAAAAATCATGCTCTGTGCAGTCGAATGGCCCGTTGGTTGATGTTTCCAGCCCAATTTGATATTATGTACATCACACAGAAATCTATGAAAGGGAAAGCCATCTCCGACTACCTTGTTGATGTAAGACCCCGTAATTTTAATGACTTTTAAAAATGGGTTATATTTTAAATTAATCGATTAATTGGATTTTTTATTAATTAATTTATTTGGGTTTATCTGAATTGTGGATATTAAAATGGATGATTCTGAATATTACTTAAAGATATTTAGATAATATAAGAATGTGATGATTATTGATATTGCTGTGAGATATTAATTCGGTAAATTAGATTTTTAGTCGGGCGCGGTATGGGACGTGTCGGGACTAATTTGTTAAATTAAAAAGGAAACATATTTTTCTATCGACCTTATAGTCATTTCGACTTCTTCGTTGTGTCCGGAAGGGTTGAAATAGTCAGAAAAGTTTATTTGGATGTTAGTTTTGAGTCTCGGGACATTTGAAAATGAATAGACAACCCAAAAGGGCATTTTTGTCATTTTTATAGGGGTGAATAGTGATTTTGGATTTTGTCCTATTATAAGTATTTAGAGATTAAGTGTACGTGGGTTATTCATCTCTTCTACACAAAATAGAGAAGTCATCTTCCTAGAAAGAGTGAAAGGTTGCTTGGGAAAAGAAGAGTTTACTTGAGAAGGAGAAGAACTAAGAACCAATGGCACCACCACCAACCACCACCGGAGGTTAACCGGAGAAGGAAGAACCACCTATGATATACTACACCAAAGGATCAGACCTTCATTAGAGGAAAGTGTTTGATAATGGCAATCTAAGTTTGTATATTGTCCATGTTAGAATAGTTATAAAAAGAGATGATTTTTCATGTTTGGAAGATAAAAATAGAGTTGTTAAATGGATTTCTGGAAACTGAAAATATATAAGAATCAAACTCATGTTGTAGGTAGTTAGTAATCCACGAAATAATCATAAATCTGTTGAAGAAATTATGAAAACCATTGATGTGTTCTTGAAGATATTATGTTGATAATTTTATGAAAAAAAAGGATATAAACATGCTTTTAATTTAATCTCTTGATGATTCTAGGATATTTAGATGATTAGAAATCATTTATAAATGTTGATATATCATGTAGTAAGGATTATAAGTCATTTGGGTTGTTAATATGAAGGTTTGAATGATAAAAAATGGCTAAACCCATAGTTGCAGAAATGCAGAAAAACTGGATTGTTACCTGGGAGATCGATCGATCGACCCCCTGCCTTCGATCGATCGACCTCCCCAGAATATTTGAAGATGTTTTTTTTAATGTTGATTCTAATCCCAAACCTTTTGTAGATATTTGGTGATTATTAATTGGATATTATGGGACTTAGAGAATATCAGTAAGCCCTAGTTAAGATTTGAATTAATTTGGTTAGGATTTAAATGATTAGAATAATGATAATCAAATTGAAAGATATTTCGATTGTTAGATTCATTTGACACATGATAATTGGTATGCATGAGGATTAAAGATAGGACCAGTAGGGGTGATTGAATATAACACCTGGGTATCCTTAAGTTTACAAGAGGGTTTAATCCTAAGTGAAAGAAGATGTGTTTATAAGAGATGTGAAACTATTGGTTTTAACCCTAATTATAAGGAGAGTTTAATTCGTAGTAATTCGGGAGATATGATGATATGGACCAGTAGGATATTAGTGACTTCTTACTGAATATATGTGGAGGAAAACCTATTTAAACCTTGAGTATTGAGTGAGGCTCGGGGATAATTAAATTAAGAAGTAAAGTTGTGATATTTTAATACGTGGGATTTAAGAGATATAATGCTACGTATGGGAATAATCTAAGGGTAATGTGAGTACCTTGTTGATAGTATACTATAGGTATGATAATTCCTAGTTGATTGATTAATGATTTTGTGTATGGCATACCTAGCTTACTTTCTATCGACAAGAGGTTTGCGCGTGAGGGCAGTCATATCCTGATAAATCCATGGGACCTTTAATTTGTCGCTCAAGAATATAGGTCTATGAAAGACTTATCGGGGAGTTGATAAGTCCGCTGACTGTGGGTACGTAGGTATGTGCGTGACCGATGGATACGAGAACTATGTTCGCCTCCAATTTATATGTTGTTATTTGTGGTTCGAGAAATCCTTACCGAACCTTTAGTCCCCTATTCGGCGACCAATGATGATGGGACATGATAGCAGAGTAATGCATTGCACCGCAGCTATGACTCGGGGTACCGTATTATATATGAATATATATATATAATGAATTAAATGAATGAATGGTTATATTGTGGTTAAATCATCTACTGCGTGATAGTTGTAGATAACGGTGAATTTAGAAAAGAATTGAAGTAAGTTGATGAATATTTATTGAAGAGCTTAATTCATGTTAATGAGAAATGATTCATATAAATGAGAAATGGATAAGAATGATTATATAACGTATGGTATGGGACATACGGGTTTATGATATGGGAATGGAATCATATTATGGAATTGGTGAAGAGGAACCATTAACTAGGAGGTTAATAGGAAACATTAAGTGTGCACTCTAGCTGAGAGGTGAGAATATCAAGTGAGAGTCTGGATACTAATATGTACATAATAAATGTTTTATTGCACTTGCTAAATACTTGTCGTTTTCAAAATCATTTTCACAATCGGGATCTGACCCGTTTCCTTGCATATTTTCTTTTCTATTGTACCTTATATATCAGGTATCCAGCAACAGGGACGCCAACCTTAGCGGATTACGACGAGCTATGGAGTTTTGCTTAGATGCCTATTTTCATTTGATTCACAGTATTATTTTAGTTAGGGCATGTCGCCCAAGGGAATTCATCTATCTCTTTTCTATCGGAGTCAAATACTATTGTGTTCGTGTCATTTTAATACATTTGTTATTATTGGGATTAGTGTAATAGATTAATATTATTTGGGAATGTTTATTCCAATTGCATTTAAATTTGTTTGTGTTATCTGTTCGGTTATCAGTGTTGTAGATTAAAATGTGTTGTGTTATTCTTAAATTAAAAATGGTTTTTGTTGAAATTTAAAATTTGGAAAGTTTTTAACACCAGCTTAATTGGGTATTGGGTGAGTTGTAAATATTTTCGACAGTGATGCCAAGAATGAGCCAACTGTATATTCTATTTTAATTTGGTATGGGACTGGCCACCCGGTATTTAATTAGGCGAGGTGTTACTGTTGATTACCCCATAAAAGAAGCCGATGTTTGGGTCTATGAATTTCATAGCGAAGATATTCTCTGCACCTCTCAGGAGGACCTCCGATGGAAAATGTTCTTTGATGGAGCTGCTAAAAAGAAGGGATACGACATTGGAATACTCCTAATTTCCCTTGATGACTCTCACACCCCAATTTCCATCAAACTAGACTTCCCCTGCACCAACAACATGACTGAGTATAAGGCATGCACTGTAGGCCTCAAGATCACCCTCATGAAAGGAATCCGATAATTAGATGTCTATGAAGACTATGCCCTTATCGTTGTCCAAATCCTTAGAAAATGGAAAGTCAAGGATAAGAAGCTCCTACCCTTCCATGACCTCCTAGAAGAAATGGCGTCCCAATTTAATGATGTCACCTTCCACTCGTTTCTCCATGCAAAGAATAGCCTGGCTGATGCCCTTGCTACCTTGGCCTCCATGGTCAACATGCCTAAAAAATAATAATGGCCCCTTTGTGGTTTAGAAACAAATTAAGCCTACCCATTGCTACCACATTGAACTCATTCTTGAGGAGGATTCTTATATGGATAGGTTATGGTACTATGACATTTGACGCCTTCTCAAACATGGAAGGTATCCCCAAGACGGCGATAAGAAAGACTGTGTGACCCTTCAAAAACTAGTTGCCCAGTATATCATCTACGACAAAGCACTGTTGACGAAACACTTCGATGGAACCCATTTTCACTGCACTACAGGGACTGATATTAAAGAAAATGATGCAGAAGATCCACAGTGGGGAATGCGGGCCCCACATGAATGATCAAATGCTTGAAAAAAAGATCATCAGGGGGGAAAGTTACTCCTAAAGCTTTAAATGGTCACGTATTCATCCTAGTAGCCATTGATTACTTCACCAAATGGGTCAAAACTCAGTCATACGCATTTATGAATGCTAAGAAAGTGGCCAAGTTTATTAGAGAGAATCTTTGGATACGAAATCCCCCACGAGTAAGTGATAGACAATGGGCTCCATTTCGAAACTGAGGTTATAGAACTAGTCGACGAGTATAGGATTCAAAGACACAAATCGTCTCCCTACTAACCCCAAACCAATGATGATATCAAAACCGCCAGTAAAATCCTCAAAATCATAATCAACAAGATGACCAATACCTATAGAGATTGGGCAGACCGGATCCCCTACGCCCTCTAAGGCTACAACACTTTAATAAGAATGCTTACTAAGGCTACCCCTTATTCTCTAGTGTACGACATGGAAGCATTCCTACGCATTAAACTAGAAATACCTTCCCTTAGCGTCTGGCTCGAAAGAAAAGTTGACGAAAAAGATTGGAACTAGAGCCGATTTGATGAATTGTCACTCTTGGATGAAAATAGACTAAAGGCTTTGTACCATATACTGGGGGCTATCGCCGCATAGCGAATCTATCTCTACATATCACCCCACATCGACGACGGACAAGCCTCCCAATAAAGGACACAATCCCATGTGCACTCCGAAAGGGGAAGGACAACCCCCCCTGATGGCCACAATTACATTATGCAATATTTATACAATTATAATTAAAGAAGGACTTTTGTAGATTTTTTCCCATGATTAATTGCAATTGGTGAATGTGTAAAAGTTTTGATTTGATTAAACTAATGAATTTGAAATAATGCTACTATGAAAAAAAACACCTTTGGGTATGTGGAATGAGTATGTGAACATGATACGCCATCCTCTCTAGATTGCGGTACGATATTGGAGCTATTTTGAAGCAGTCAAAAAGTTCCTCTTCCTCCTCTAATGGCTATTTTGAAGTAGTCAAGCTAAAAACTATTTTTTCAATAAGTCCATATGTGTTACAAGCAAGGACAGAACCATGGCAGGAGAGTGGGGGTTTAGCCCCCGCAGCTAAACAAAATAGATTTCTATACTTATAAAAAGATTTGGTTGTAAACTTAAAATTTTAAAAAATACTGTGCATAAGTGGTATTTAAAAATTAACTCAATCTCAACCTATATTCTAACACACACACACACACACACACACACACACACACACACAGTCGCTCCCTTCCCTCCCATTTCATACACACACGACTCCTTTTCCTCTCCCTCCTCATACTCCTCTACCACTCCCTCTGACCTCCCTGCCTTTCGGCAGCTGAAAAGGCCTCTGCTTCTGCTCCCTCCGACGGCCCCCGCTACTCCCTCCAGGCTTCGGCCCCTGCTACTCTGGGACCTATAGTAGAAAGGTAAGAATGATTTTCTTTTACTCTTTTTTTTTGTTTATTAAAGTAAATTATTTAGTTAATGAGTGTCAATTTGTATTAATTTATACTTAAATATTGCTGACTAATTTTAGGGTTATAATGTCAATGGTTGTTAGAGTTTTCTTTAATGTTATTCTTGATTGTTCTTTTAGGGGATAATTAGGGATATTATTGGTTTCAATTTAAGAACGAAATGTTGATTTAAATATTTGTTTCTCTTTACATTAGATTAAATAAAAGTTTTGATTTGATTAAACTAATGAATTTGAAATAATGCTACTATAAAAACAAAACACCTTTGGGTATGTGGAATGAGTATGTGAACATGATATGCCACACCCTCTGGGCTGCGGTACGGTATTGGAGCTATTTTGAAGATGTCAAAAAGTGCCTCTTCCTCATCTAATTCTCAATCCCATAATCTTCTTCTAAACTTGGGGTTTCAAACCATATGATCACCTACCACACCCCTCTGCTCTGCTTCCCACCCTTCCTTATCTTCTCCAACACTGAAAATCCCTGAAAAGCGCTCCCCCAAAGTGCCACCCCTCCCCAATTTATCTTTCCAAAATCTGATTTTGTTCTCGTCCCCTTGTCCACACAAATGGGCTTTAAAACCTGAACAACCTCTTTTTTTGTAAAAGGCCCCTTAAATATCTCAACCTCAATCCCCAAAATGTTCCCCAACTCCAACCTGTCCATCGCGGGTCTCCACTCTTCCTCTTATGTGTACAACTACTCATACAACTGTCTAATGAGTATTGGTCACTCTAATAAATGTCACAAAGTTGGTCAAAATATACTTTTGCTAGCGGTTAGTTTTTAGCTTGACTAGAATGCTACAATTTTGATGCAAATTCCATTAACGTCACTAAAACGTGTAAGTAAAAAATGTCGCAACATTTATTTTTATAAGGCCACTTTTTTTCGTATAGAAAGACATTAAAAATATATTTTAGCTCCACTTACTTCTAATGTCACCTTTTCTGTCACTTAAACATACTAGAAAAATAGTTTTAGCTATATTTATTTTTTACATCATCGCTTTCACTCGATAAAACACGCCACTAAATACTAAGATCGACGTTTTTCTAGTGTCGGTGCAAAAAGAATGCCATTTTTTAGGTGTGAAAATTAAATGAGATAAAATTAAGGCATAGATTGATTTTGGTGATGGAGACTTATTTTAAACAAATTAAATAGCAGCATTATTATTTTAGAAAAAATATTAAGGGGGCACATTTTTTCTAAGCCTATTTTGAAATTCCGAGAATAAAAGAAGGGGCAAAATCGTGGTTGCCAAAAAGTATTATTTCACAAAAATAAGGATAAAATTTGATCTCGCTGATAGTTATAGACTTCTATGTCAGATTAGTAAGTCATACTTGCAATCAAATTGGACTCTTTTAAAACATTAAATTTATAAAAATTGTTAGAAATATTCCATATTTTCTAATTTTTTAGACATAAATGATTTGCTCATAAACCATATTCAAGAGTTATTTATGCACAGAGAAAATGAATTAATTGAGAGTTTATTATAATGATCGGTATTTTTTTTAAAATATGATGATAAATCCTTAGAATTTTTAGAAATTAACAATAAAGACAAGCTAAAAACTATTTTTTCAATAAGTCCATATGTGTTACAAGCAAGGACGGAACCATGGAAGGAGAGTGGGGGTTGTAGCCCCCGCAGCTAAAAAAAATAGATTTCTATACTTATAAAAAGATTTGGGTGTAAACTGAAAATTTTAAAAAATATTGCGCATAAGTGGTATTTAAAAATTAACTCAATCTCAACCTATATTCTAACACACACACACACACACACGCACACACACACACACACGCACAGCCGCTCCCTTACCTCCCATTTCATACACACACGACTCCTTTTCCTCTCCCTCATCATACTACTCTACCACTCCCTCTGACCTCGCTGCCTTTCGGCAGCTGAAAAGGCCTCTGCTTCTGCTCCCTCCGACAGCCCCTGCTACTCCCTCCAAGCTTCGGCCCCTGCTACTCTGGGACCTTTTTACTCTTTTTTTTGTTTATAAAAGTAAATTATTTAGTTAATGACTGTCAATTTGTATTAATTTATACTTAAATATTGCTGACTTATTTTAGGGTATTAATGTCAATGGTTGTTAGAGTTTTCTTTAATGTTATTCTTGATTGTTCTTTTAAGGGATAATTAGGGATATTATTGGTTTCAATTTAGGATCGAAATGTTGATTTAAATATTTGTTTCTTTTTACATTAGATTAAATAAAAGTTTTGATTTGATTAAACAAATGAATTTGAAATAATGCTACTATGAAAACAAAACACCTTTAAGTATGTGGAATGAGTATGTGAACATGATATGCCACACCCTCTAGACTGCGGTACGGTATTGGAGCTATTTTGAAGATGTCAAAAAGTGCCTCTTCCTCCTCTAATTCTCAATACCATAATCTCCTTGTAAACTTGGGGTTCCAAACCATATGATCACCTACCACACTCCTCTGCTCTGCTTCCCACCCTTCCGTGTCTCCTCCAACACTGAAAATCACTCCTCTAAAGTGCCATCCCTCCCCTATTTATCTTTCCAAAATATAATTTTGTTCTCTTTCCCTAGTTGACATGCTATGTGTTGAGAAAAATTCCTCCATTTTTTATCTATATACCTCCACAATCCCACTCCGTGCGCATACCGACCCACATTCGGCCTCCATCCACATCTTATTACACCTCCCCTAGCCATAAACAACTTGCTCCAGAACCTTTTCTCCTTATATTGGAAATCTCCATAACCATTTACCTATCAAAGCTTTATTCAAGTGTTGTAGACTTTTCATCCTCTCTCCTACCTTGATCGTCTTGTATACCCCTTCCCAAATTTACTAGGCAATATTTGAAATTGCCAACATTACCTCTCCACAAGAAATCCCCCATAATATATTCTAATCTTTTCTGTACAGAGGCCGATATAGGTAGGATAGACATGACGTAGGTTGGCATACTCGATAAAATTCCTTTGATCAATGTCAGCCTCCCTCCTGAGAAATAATAATTCTTCCACCCCGCTAGTATGTTCTTAACTCTCTCCAAGTTTGGATACCACATCGCTTTTGATTTGATTGGAGCCCCCAATGGGAGTCCAAGATATGATGAAGGGATTGATCACACCTGGAACTCTACCACCTCAACCAAATGTCCTACATTCTTGCCTCCCCCTACCGAAATTATCTCGCATTTCCCCACATTAATGTGCAAACTCGATATTGAAGAGTGCACTTCTGTTCAAATTAAGAAATTGTTTAATTAAATTCAGTTTTTCAATTAAATCCTAAAATCATGCTTCTAGGTGTGATTGAAATCAATATGAACATGCAAGAATAGTCAATCACAAACGAAACACACAAATGAGGAAAAATCCCCCAAATGGGCAAAACCTTTTTATTTTCACTATAATTTGTAAAAACGGTTACACGGATTACAACGAAAATAAGTGCGACATACGAAATACCCTTAGGCGTCGATTTTGATGTCTCTACTGGAATCTCCCGTAAGAACTCCAGGTGGGTAGCAATGAAGAAGAGAACGATTTCTCCACAAATTACTCCAGATGAGTAAAAACGATCCTCATGAAGTTTTAACGATTCACAAACATAGATGGGAGTATTTTTGTGAATAAACAAGGCATAAAACCTTAAAAGGTGAAGTCTATTTTCTAGAAAGTTTTTTGCAGAAATCGTGTTTTGAAAAAGACTTGGAAAACGTGTAAAATGAACCTTGATATTTATACAAAAATTGAGGCAGCGGCGTCGCTCGAACGAAGGACACGTGTCGTTCGAATGACATCGCGTGAGATGCTTATCTCCTTCAAACGACAGTGCAATCTTGTTTGAATGAGCTCGTCGACCGAGGTACTCCGCTCCTACACTTAGAAAAAAATTCTTCTTTCGATAAAAAAAATTTTAGACTTCGAAAAAACATTTTCTGAAAAATTCCCAAATATTTATGCAAATATAAACAACTCCAATAAATCATTTTACCAATAATGCGTCGTGGAGTAGTGGGAAACTGTTGAGCAGCACGTCGCATGTATCATGATGCACGTGAAAATGATGGATGCGTGGAGTCGAATAAAGGCCGTCGTGGAAGATCGTGATGACGTGCCGAATGTAGCGGTATCAGACATACAAACTGTGATATAAGGAAAACAAAAAATTTCTAGATTCTACCCTGGACATTTTTAAAATTATGTCCTTACAAATCTCCCCCTATGTCTATGCCTGTACATAATCAAATGACATACAATATAATATCGACATTAAACCCTCAAACTGAGAATATTAAAAGACATGTCTTCAATCAAACTTCAACATCTTCAAATTTTCAGCTCTTCATAAACTCCCAAATCTTTTCTCATCAGGGTGTGCAATCCAATAATTATCAACATTGTATCTACACACTTGAGATAAAGCAAATACCCGTGACAAGCAACAGTTTAAAATATAATGATATGCAAAAATCAAATATCAATTAAGCTTAAGCAAATCATTGATAAATCAACCAAACACCAAAATTCTTGCCCATAATTCATTCTCCCCCTTTTTATATTGTCCCCAAATAGACAAATATGAGAAGCATAAACATGAAAAATGTCACAAGGTAATAAACTTCCTCTTTTTGAATTTTTCAAAAAAATTTCACACAAAATATACAACAAAGAATCACACTATGAATAAACACAAAAATAACCAAGCCGATGAAAGTGTAAATGTAGGGGTGTGATCAAATTCGAAACGAAAATCAATGCATACAAAAATGACATATGTGCACAATGAATATCGAATACTCTTAACGAATAAACTCAACATCTTCCTTAGGTGTAAAAAGATGGAAATATGAGACATTGACTCAATCAAATCAACAAATCAAAGCTCAAAGTGATTTCCACATCAATAACGTCCAAAACGATTTAATGCTTTTTCAAGACTTTCAAGGAAGTGCAAACCCGTTTAAATTCTCCAACCAAACCCCCTCAGATTTAGATATAGAATAGAGGTGCAAACCCATTTTCTCTAAGTTGAGAATTTAGTACCTCTTTAGATAAAAAAAAAATTCCAAGAAGGAGAGTGATGATAGGGTCCTATTTTTAGAAAAAGAATTGGAGGGCCTTAAAAATTCGATGGTTTGTGTTTGTGCCAAAGAGGATAAAAAATTTTAGTCAATGAGTTTCTGGCACGTGAAGAGACTCTTAGGAAAAAGTTTGCTTTAATTGAGGGGGAACGAGATAACATTTTGGGTTTGATTGATAATTTGAAGAAGGAGTCCCTCAAATTGGAAGAGTAATATTCTTTACTTGAGTACAAAATTTTGAAGTTAAAAAATGATTTGATAGACTCAAGTAGGTTTGACAGTGATGGTAATGGTTCATCTTGTTCTCATGCTTCTAATGCTAAAGCCAAAATAATTATTTGTTTTATAGGGTCAACCAATTTCAAGGAAGTTAGAAAAGGTCAACCCATAGGTGTCGTTCCACCCGTTTACACATGTTCATATTGCGGTAGGAAAGGTCAACTTAGGCGTTTTTATTTTGATCTTGGAAAATATCCTAGGAAGTTTATGTTTAGTGTTTCCTTAGTTCCTATATCCCCCACACGACGTTTCACGTCTATTTGGGTTTGGAAATCACTTTTAGAGGCACTAGATTTTAGACAAGTTGATTCTCGTTTGCTTGCACATGATTATTCTCTTGTCATATCATATAGATGATTGTGTTTGCATGTTTGTCATACGCTAGTTATGCTTTTTGATATATTTTTGCTGGCGTTGTGACGTGTACTTTTTGTACAGATATTTTATTTTTGAAATTTTTTGAAAAATACAAAAAGATTTTATTTTGATAAAATTTTGGAAAAATCCAAAAAGATTTTTATATTTTGTTTGCACCGTTTATGGATGATCACTTAGTATGATCGAGTCACGACATCATTCCATTTTTTTCATGTGACTATTTGATAGTGTTTTGAGACTATGTTGATTCATCCACGTGCTTTATAATGTGTGGAGTCATTAAGATGTAATTAAGTGTTATTTCCTACATGTTTGACTCATGATTTCCTTTATTGCACACATGTACGGATTTGTTTGATTATTGGCTTATCTTATCACATGTCGGCTGGGTGTTTTCACTTCAACCCTATCCTTAAAAAGAACTAATCACGATAAAACTTGATAAGAAAGTTGTGCATATAAGAGCTGTTTGTGAGTTTCTGTGCTTTGTTTGAAAATGGTGAAGGGTTACGAAAGATTATCTTTTATCCTTTGGATTAAGCCGCCATTTAAATTGGACCTAAAAAATTGAGGAATTTTATTATTCGGAGTCCAAAGAGGTTTAAAAGAGCCCGAAAAAATTTAAAGGCAATAAAAAGAAATTCATGCCAATTATGGGCCATTTTGTTTTTTGCACCAATTCTCAAAAGTTTGAGAATTTAGTTTAACACCTCTAAACAAAAATATATATGAGGGAGTTTGGTTGGAGATTTTATAATGGGTTTTCACGTCCTTGAAAATCTTGAAAAATCGTTAAATAGTTTTGGACGTTATTGGTATAGAAATCACTTTGACTTTGATTTGTTGATTTGTATAAGACGATGTCATCTAAATTCAATAAATTTTTGCACCTAAGGATACCTTTGATGTTCATTAGTTAGGAGTTCACGTATGCATCATGCACATATGATTGATTGGGTTTATTTACCTATCGAATGTGTTCACACCCATTCATTCCATTTCCATGACTTGGCTGTTTTAGTTTAAATACATGGTGTGATTTTTGGTATCTTATTATTGTATGAAAAATTTGAAAAATCAAAAATAGTTTGTGAATGTTTTTTAGACATACCTTTGCATGTGCGTAGTTTGATCCATATTTGCTATTCATTTTATCGTGACACTCCATGTTTTGATTTTTTTCTTCTTATCTGTATATTTGGGGACATCATAAAAAGGGGGAGAAAAAATTATCATGTTATGGGGGAGTTTTTGCATTATGGGGGAGATTGGATTTATTATTGATTTATTCTTATATCATTTCAAACTCGATGCGTCACGATGGTTTTTGCTTTATCTCATGTGTGTAGGTACAAAGATTGATGATCATTATGTTGCACACCCTGATGAGAAAAGCTTTGAGAATTGACGAAGATGTTTGAAGAACAATTTGAGATCTTGCAAATTTATTCAATGGGAGGGTAGATTTGTATAGGAATTTTGGTTTTTGATAATTCAAATATTTTTATCTATGTACCGGCATAGACATAGGGGGAGATTTGTAAGGAAATATTTTTATAAGTTCGTTATCAATTAATTATGTAGTATACCGCTACACCTTCGAAGAACATTCAAGAGGATTGTTTACTCATCTGGAGTGACTTGTGGGGAGAACTCTACAATCGAAAAGCTGCGTGCTATTGTGGAGGGAGTCCTTATGAAGTTATCTTGTGGAGAAGCCGTTTATATTCTTCATTGCTGACCACCTGGAGTTCTTGTAATAGATTCCAGTCGACGACATTGAAACCTACACCTGAGGGTATTTCATATGTCACCCTATTTCATTGTAATCCGTTTAAAACGTTCTTTACAAATTATAATGAAATAAAAGGTTTTTCGTATTTGGGGGATTTTTTCTAAAACTGTTTGTTTTATCCTTCATGATGTATTTTATTGTATAAATCATCTAGATGCATGTTTTAGGGTTTAAGTAAAATTTAGGAATAATTAAAATTGAATTTTATTTGAGAAATCACAATATTTCTGTTGTAATAACTATTCAAATTGGTATCAGAGTTTATTTAAGCGATCACCACTTTTGCAAATTGGTATCAAAGCTTATTTAAGCTCTGATAACAATTTGAAGAGTGCGATTTAAATTAATTCGCAAATAAGATTAAATAAGCTCTGATACCAATTTATAAAAGTGATGATCGCTTAAATAAGCTCTAATACCAATTCGAAGAGTGCGCTTTTGTTCAAATTAAGAAATTATTTAATTAAATTCGGTTTTTCAATTAAATCCTAAAATCATGCATCTAGGTGTGATTGAAATCAATATGAACATGCAAGCACAGTCAATCACAAACGAAACACACAAATGAGGAAAAATCCCCCAAAGGGGAAAAACCTTTTTATTTTCACTATAATTTGTAAAAACGGTTACACGGATTACAATAAAAATAAGAGCGACATGCGAAATACCCTCAGGCGTCGATTTCAATGTCTTGGCTGGAATCTCCCGCAAGAACTCTAGGTGGGCACCAATGAAGAAGAGAACGATTTCTCAAAAAATTACTCCAGATGAGTAAAAATGATCCTCGTGAAGGTTTAACGATTCACATATAGAGATGGGAGTGTTTATGTGAATAAACAAGGCATAAAACCTTAAAAGGCGAAGTCTATTTTCTGGGCAGTTTTTTTGCAAAAATCGTGTTTTGAAAAAGACTTGGAAAACGTGTAGAATGAATCCTGATATTTATAAGAAAATCGAGGCGGCAACGGCGCTCGAACAAGATAGGCATCTCGCTCATACGAAGGACACGTGTCATTTGAACGACATCGCGTGGGATGCTTATCTCGCTCGAACGACAGTGCAATCTCGTTTGAACAAGCTCGTCGATCGAGGCACTCCTCTTCTACACTTAGAAAAAATTATGCTTTCGATAAAAAAATATTTCAGACTTCGAAAAAACATTTTCAAAAAAATTCCCAAATATTAATGCAAATATAAAGAACTCCAATAAATCATTTTACCAATAATGCGTCATGGAGTAGTGGGAAACAGATGAGCAGTGCGTCGCATGTAGCATGATGCACATGAAGATGATGGATGTATGGATTCGAATAAAGGCTGTCGTAGAAGATCGTGATGACGTGCCGAATGTAGCGGTATCAGACATACAAACTGTGATCTAGGGAAAATAGAAAATTCCTAGATTCTACCCCGAATATTTATAAAATTATAGCCTTAAAGACCTGGCTTCGAAATATAACAATAATAATCTCAACTTCTCCTCTTTCGCGTCACAAAACATGATAGTGTCATCCACAAACAACATTAGAGCGTGGGACACCAATAAAAAAACCCACTAATTCACACTGCCTCCACCACCCTACCCATTATACAACTAAACTCCTACATTACCAGTATGAAAAAGAAAGGAGCTAAAGGGTCCCCTTGGTGGATCCCCTCGAGCGCTGAAAAAATTCTTCTAAAGTCCCATCGATCAAAATAAACAATTTAACAGTAGATATACAACTCTTCATCAACCTAAACCACTGCTCCCCAAAGCCCATCCTCTCTAATAAATATAGAAAGAATCCCCAATTAACACGATCCTACGCTTTCCCAATATCTAACTTACACAAAATTTTGGGGTCTCCACTTCTCACCCTAGATTCTATACACTTATTCGCCACTAACACTTCATCTAGAATTTGCCTACCTCCTACAAACGAATTTTGGACTTCAGAAATAAGAGGCTCAATTATCTTACTAATCCCGACTAATAACACTTTGGACAATAGCTTATTCACGCTCCCCACTAAACTAGTTGGTTTGAAATCTTTTACGTCCACCAACCCCAACTTCTTAGGAATCATAGTTAAAAAAGTGGCATTCAAACCCCTCAAATAAAGACCTCTCTCATGAGAATCCGTGAAGAAAGCCATCACATCCTCTCCCACCACAAACCAACAATGCTGAAAGAATGCTATAGTGAAGCAATCCGACCTCGGCACCTTGTCCACGCACATGGTCTTTAAAACCTGAACAACCTCCTTTTTTTTGTAAAAGGCCCCTTCAACATCTCAACCTCAATCCCCAAAATCTTCCCCAACTCCAACCCGTCCATCGTGGGTCTCCACTCTTCCTCTTCTGTGTACAACAACTCATACAAGTGTGTAATGAGTATTGGTCACTCTAATAAATGTCACAAAGTTAGGCAAAATATACTTTTACTGGCGGTTAGTTTTTAGGTTGAATAGAATGCTACAATTTTGATGCAAATTCTATTAACGTCACTAAAACGTGTAAGTAAAAAATGTCGCACCATTTATTATAAGGCCCCTTTTTTCGTATAAAACACATTAAAAATATATTTTCGCAACACTTATTTCTAATGTCACCTTTTCTATCACTAAAACATACTAGAAAATAGTTTTAGCTATGTTTATTTTTTACGTCATCGCTTTCACTCGATAAAACATGCCACTAAATACTAAGATCGACGTTTTTCCAGTGTCGGTGCAAAAAGAATGCCATTTTTTAGGTGTGAAAATTAAATGAAATAAAATTAAGGCATATATTGATTTTGGTGATGGATACTTATTTTAAACAAATAAAAGAGAAGCATTATTATTTTAGAAAAAATATTAAGGGGCACATTTTTTTCTAAGCCTATTTTGAAATTCCGAGAATAAAAGAAGGGGCAAAATCGTGGTTGCCAAAAAGTATTATTTCACAAAAATAAGGATAAAATTTGATCTCGCTGATAGTGAGTTTATTTATGCAGAGAGAAAATGAATTAATAGTGAGTTTATTATGATGATCAGTATTTATTTTTGAAAAATATGATGATAAATCCTTAGACTTTTTAGAAATTCACGATAAAGACAAGCTAAAGACTATTTTTTCAATAATTCCATATGTGTTACAAGCAAGGACGGAACCATGGCAGGACGAGTGGGGGTTGTAACCCCCACAGCTTAAAAAATATATATTTCTATACTTGTAAAAAGATTTGGGTGTAAACTGATTTTTTTTTAAAATACTATGCTTAAGTGGTATTTTAAAAATTAACTCAATCTCAACCTATATTTTAACACACACACACACACGCACAACCGCTCCCTTCCCTCCCATTTCATACACACAGGACTCCTTTTCCTCTCCCTCCTCATACTCCTCTGCCACTCCCTTCGGCCTCCCTCCCTTTCGGTAGCTGAAAAGGCCCCTGCTTCTGCTCTCTCTGACGGCCCCTGCTACTCCCTCCAGGCTCCATCCTTTGCTACTTTGGGCCCTACAGTGGAAAGGTAAGAATGATTTTGTTTTACTCTTTTTTTTTTATAAAAGTAAATGATTTAGTTAATGAGTGTCAATTTGTATTAATTTATACTTAAATATTGTTGATTTATTTTAGGGTTTTAATGTCAATGGTTGTTAGAGTTTGCTTTATTGTTATTCTTGATTGTTATTTCAGGGGATAATTAGGGATATTTTTTGTTTCAATTTAGGATCGAAATGTTGATTTAAATATTTGTTTCTCTTTAGATTCGATTAAATAAAAGTTTTGATTTGATTAAACTAATGAATTTGAAATAATGATACCATGAAAACAAAACACCTTTGGGTATGTGGAATGAGTAAGTGAACATGATACGCCATCCCCTCTAGACTGTGGTACGGTATTGGAGCTATTTTGAAGCACTCAAAAAGTGACTCTTCCTCCTCTAATTCTCAATCCCACAATCTCCTTCTAAACTTGGGGTTCCAAACCATATGATCACCTACCACTCCTCTGCTCTACTTCCCACCCTTTCTTGTCTCCTCCAACACTGAAAATCCTAGAAAATCGCTCCTCCAAAGTGCCATCCCTCCCCCATTTATCTTTCCAAAATCAAATTTTGTTCTCATTCCCTAGTTGAAATGATGTGTTGAGAAAAATTCCTCCATTTTTTATCTATATACTTCCACAATCCCACTCCGTGCACATACCGATCCATATTCGGCCTCCATCCACATCGGTTTACACCTCCCCTAGCCACAACCAACTTCCTCTATAACCTGTTCTCCTTTCTAGGAAATCTCCATAACCATTTACCTAGCAACGCTTTATTCAAGTTTTGTAGACTTTTCATCCTCGCTCCTACCTTGATCGGCTTGCATACCTCTTCCCAAAGTTACTAGGCAATATTTGTCATTGCCAACATTACCTCTCCACAATAAATCCTCCATAATCTATTCTAATCTTTTCCGTACAGAGGCCGATAAAGGTAAGATATACATGAAGTAGGTTGGCATACTCGATAAAATGCCTTTGATCAAAGTCAGCCTCCCCCCCCCCCCCCCCCCCCGAGAGATAATAATTCTTCCACCCCACCAGTATGTTCTTAACTCTCTCCAAGTTTGGATCCCACATCGCTTTTGTTTTGATTGGAGCCCCCAATGGGAGGCCAAGATATGATGAGGGGATTGATCCCACCTGGCACCCTACCACCTCAGCCAAATGTCCTACATTCTTGCCTCCCGGTACCGAAATTATCTCGCATTTCTCTACATTAATGTGGAAACCCGACATGGCTTCGAAACATAACAATAATAATCTCAACACCCTCAACTTCTCCTCTTACACATCATAAAAAATGATAGTATCATCCACAAACAACAAGTGCGAAATCCAAACAACATTAGAGCTTGGGACACCAATAAAAAAAAAACCACTGATTCACACTGCCTCCACCACCCTACCCATTATACGACTAAACACCTACATCACCAGTGTGAAAAAGAAAGGAGCTAAAGGGTCCCCTTGGTGGATCCCCTCGAGCTCTGAAAAAATTCTTCTAGAGTCCCATCGATCAAAATAAAAAATCTGACAATAGATATACAACTCTTCATCCACATGAACCACCGCTCCCCAAAGCCCATCATCTCTAATAAATATAGAAAGAATCCCGAATTAACACGATCATACGCTTTCTCAATATCTAACTTACACAAAATTTCGGGGTCTCCACTTCTCACCTAAATTCTATACACTTATTCGCCACTAACAATGCATCCAAAATTTTCCTACCTCCTACAAACGAATTTTGGACTTCTGAAATGAGAGGCTCAATTAGCTTACTAAGCCTGAATGATAACACTTTGGACAATAGCTTATACACGCTCCCCACAAGACTAACTGGTTTGAAATCTTTTACGTCCACCAACCCCGACTTCTTAGGAATCAAGGTTAAAAAAGTGGCATTCAAACCCCTCAAGTAAAGACGTCTCTCACGAGACTCCGTGAAGAAAGCCATCACATCCTCTCCCACCACAGCCCAACAATGCTGAAAGAATGTTATAGTGAAGCAATCCGACCTCGGCACATTGTCCATGCACATGGTCTTTAAAACCTGAACAACCTCCTTTTTTTGTAAAAGGCTCCTTCAACATCTCAACCTCAATCCCCAAAATGTTCCCCAACTCCAACCCGTCCATATGACTGTCTAATGAGTATTGGTCACTATAATAAATGTCACAAAGTTTGTCAAAATATACTTTTAGTGGCGGTTAGTTTTTAGCTTGACTAGAATGATACAATTTTGACACAAATTCTATTAACGTCACTAAAACGTGTAATTAAAAAATGTCGCAACATTTATTTTTATACGGCCACTTTTTTTCGTATAAAAACACATTAAAAATATATTTTAGCGACACTTATTTCTAATGTCACCTTTTCTATCACTAAAACATACTAAAAAAATAGTTTTAGCTATGTTTATTTTTTACGTCATCACTTTCACTCGATAAAACACGCCACTAAATACTAAGATCGACATTTTTCTAGTGTCGGTACAAAAAGAATGCCATTTTTAGGTGGGAAAATTAAATGAAATAAAATTAAGGCGTAGATTGATTTTGGTGATGGATAGTTATTTTAAAAAATAAAAGAGCAGTATCATTATTTTAGAAAAAATGTTAAGGGGACACATTTTTCCTTACCCTATTTTGAAATTCCAAGAATAAAAGAAAGGGAAAAATCGTGGTTGCCAAAAAGTACGATTTCATAAAAATATGGATAAAATTTGATCTTGCTGATAGTTATAGACTACTATGTTGGATTAGTAGGTCATACTTGCGCTCAAATTGGACTGTTTTAAAACATTAAATTTATAAAATTGTTAGAAATATTCCATATTTTCTAATTTTTTAGACATAAACGATTTGCTCATTAACCATATTCAAATGTTATTTATGCAGAGAGAAAATGAATTAATAGTGAGTTTATTATGATAATCGGTACTTATTTTTGAAAAACATGATGATAAATCCTTAGACTTTTTACAAATTAACGATAAAGGCAAGCTAAAAACTATCTTTTTCAATAAGTCCATATGTGTTACAAGCAAGGACGAAATTATGGCAGGACGAGTTGGGGCTATAGCCCCCACAACTTAAAAAATAGATTTCCGTACTTATAAAAGATTTGGGTGTAAACTAAAAATTTTAAAAAATACTTGGCATAAGTCGTATTTTAAAAATTAACTCAATCTCAACCTATATTTTAACACACACACGCACAGCCGCTCCCTTCCCTCCCATTTCATACACAGAGGACTCATTTTCCTCTCCCTCCTCATACTCCTCTACCACTCCCTCCGGCCTCCCTCCCTTTCGGCAGCTGAAAAGGCCCCTGCTCCCTCTGACGGCCCCTGCTACTCCCTCCAGGCTCCGGCCCCTACTACTCTGGGCCCTACAGTAGAAATGTAAGAATGATTTTGTTTTACTCTTTTTTTTTTTAATAAAAGTAAATGATTTAGTTAATGTGTGTCAATTTGTATTAATTTATACTTAAATATTGTTGATGTATTTTAGGGTTATAATGTCAATGGTTGTTAGGATTTGCTTTAATGTTATTCTTGATTATTATTTTAGGGGATAATTAGGGATATTATTGGTTTCAATTTAGGATCGAAATTGTTGATTTAAATATTTGTTTCTCTTAAATTAAATAAATTATGTTATTTTTGTCAAATAGTAAAAAATAACCTCAAAAAATTCGGCTAGGGGGTCCAGCGCCCGAACCCTAAAAAATTCCCGTTAAATTAGTTCCCACTAACTCAAATTCCTGGCTACGTCCTTGGTTACAAGTATTATTATAATAGATACATGAATATAAATACAATTATTCTTATTAATGTAATTACATTTACATTTATTAATGTGGATAGAGTTTAAATCGTAATTATATATACATTAATAAGTGTAATCGTATCTACATTAATAAATTAAACTGTATCTTTTGGATTTATCATTAATTAATTAAAAAATTCATGAATTTAAGATATCATCGAGCTTATCAATTAGTAATAATATATAAATAAACTTTTAAGGGATTTAGCTAATGGGCCATTAATTTTTTTATAGATGGGGACATTAAAGGTGGTTTTCAGTAAGTTGCATGTTGCGCATGTTGTTGGGAGAAATAAGCGAAACCAAGTAATAACTAAAAGTCTCAGTGTTCTTTATCCTTATAAAGACGACAATTCCTTATACAATAGAAATCCACATTGTCCAATTTTAAGTCTAATAGAAAAAGTTGAAACATTAAACAAATATAATATAATTAATACAGGAAAAAGAAAGCATGGGGAGAATCTTAACTACGAAAGCAATCGTCCAAGCCACACATATAAGGGTGTGTTTGATAATATAGTTGAAAAATAAATGAAAAATAATTTAATTTTACAAGTTAGAAAATGAATGAAAAAAGATCAGATCAAGATGTCATAGTTTCGGAGTATTCCATGAAAATAAATTCTTTATGTTTTGAATAAGAAATGTTTTCACATAAAATTATAAAATACTTTTCATATATAGGGTAATTATTTTTGTATTATGAATTTGAAATCAAGCATTATAAAAATAAAAACAAAACCAAAATTAGAGTGTTAGAAAATGTGTGATAAATAGTTCATTTGAATGAGAATTTGAAAAATGAGCGAAATAATATAAGAATTTTGTGTCTTACTTTTTTTATTCTCCATGAAAATCAATTCTTTGATAAGTAGATAAGAAATATTTTTTAATAAAAATGAGATTTGAGATCGAACACTTGTTACTTGAACGAAGGTGATTCTTATACATAAAGTGTTTGCCATCAAGGTACTACAAGAAAAAATATGAGTCAAAATAATTATTTTATATAAAAAAAAATGTCATATCAATTAAACACATTTTTATTATCTTCGGTGAAAAGAGTAATGCTACATACCCCAAACAACTCTCCCAAATCTCCTCCAAAATGACTTGGACTTTGTGCTCTGGCGGGACCCGCATCACATGGCAATAGATGACAGGCAAGTGGAAGAATGACGTGGCATTCACATAGGATTTGAGGAAGATTTGGGGGAGTTGTTTGGGACTCAAAGCATTTTCCTCGGTGAAAAACAATTTCACGTTCGTCAAACCGACCCTAACTTGATTTCACGTTTTCTTGAATATGTGGGTCATAACAGCTCATCGAGACATCAATATACGGGCGGTAGGTCACATACTCAAAGTTAATGCTTCTACCGGTCCTCATCAATTGCCTTACTATACCACTATAAATACACATACAAACACAAATTTTTACATATCTCAGCACTCCACACTGATATCCTCTTGTAAATTGTTGTGATTCAATTTCACACACTCAGAAAAAAAGCATAAAAAAAATGGGTTCCACTGGAACGCTTGAAATAGATGTGGAAGTGAAGGCCCCAGCAGATAAGTTCTGGAATATCCTTAAGGAGTCTACCACTCATTTCCCCAAGGTAATCCCTGATCTCTACAAGAGCATTGAAGTGCTTGAGGGAGATGGAAAGTCTGTTGGCACTGTCCGTCAAATCACTTATACCCAAGGTAAAATTAAGCTTCACGGTGCAATGCAATGTAGTTATGTTACTTATAGTACATTTAAAAAAGTAGACTCATTTTTTAGTTACACCCCCATTTCTGAGTTTAGGCAATTTTTTCTTTTGTTTTTTCTAAAGATGAATTTTTCTCAAATGCATCACAAAACTTCAAATGTGTGGTAAATAAATATAATCCACGTGGGGGTATAATTTTTGTTTTGATATGAAGTTGGGGCTTACGCAAAAAGTGAGCCTAAATATAAATATAATCCACGTGATAAATGGGGGTATGATTTTTGTTTTGATATGAAGTTGGGGCTTACGCAAAAAGTGAGCCTAAATATAAATATAATCCACGTGATAAATGGGGGTATAATTTTTGTTTTGATATAAGTTGGGGCTTACTCAAAAAGTGAGCCTAAATATAAGAGTTTAACTCAAAATTTTAATTGGTTATTCAATTTAGTGGTATATAAGATTTTGGACTCCATCCACTCATCATTAATTTGTTTTGAATTAGATGCTCAAATATTTAACACGGTATTAGCGCAAACTATATATTCCAACGATCCAGCTCATCTGTGTTACCCAATATAAATATGTCTACGTGTTAGGTTCACGCACTTAACGTCACACGTGAGAAGCGTGTTGAGACATGAGAAAATCAAAGTTTCGAACCATAATATATAAGATCCTAGAGATCCTTTACCCACTGGTAATTGATTTTGGGTTGAATGCTCAAATACTTAACAACTGTATTGGTATTGTATTTTTAACCCAAGAAAGAGTACTATAGGGTGTGTTTTCTTCTTCATGGAAATGAGTTTTTAAAATTTTCGTACATTTTGTGGGAGGGACTTAATGATAAGCCCTTCTTAAATTATTAAATGGTATTAGAGATGATTACTATTGATAAAAGTTCACACATCTTGTATTATTGTGCACATCTAACAAATCAAAACAAATATTTCTATTGACGGACTTTTTGAAATAAATAAAAAAAATTTGAATTAAAGGTTTATTAAAAAATATTTGAAAACCTTTTTGAAATATGTCCCAAATAAAAACAACAAAATCCTCGTTGGTATCCCTGAATCTTTTACCGCCAAAATTTTTCTTTGCATAGAAAGCTTTGAACAAGAAAAAAAGAAGGGAAGAAGCGGAGGAGACTAATTTGAACTTTTTTTTACTTTTATTCTTAATCTTTAAAGGCCTGTACTGAGTACAGTGGATGATGGCTTTATGTCTCTTTTACCTGTAAAAATACCACCTCGGATTATTGATAAGATAAGTTGCTTGTCTCTTAATTTTTTTTCAATTTTTAGTCTTTGTGATGCTGTGCTGTCCTAACTTTATTAAAGGTAAATTACACCGATACCTAATGAATTATTGCAGTTTTGATAATACTCCCGAATTTAAAAAATTTCATAAAGAGTCTCTAAACTATTAAATTTTAACATTTAATACATTTTCTTTGAAAAGAAATTAATAAAAATATGATTTTATACATAAAAATTGTTAAAGTTCTCTGCATATTTTTTAAATATCAAAATTTAATAGTTCAAGGGCTCTTTATCAGAATTTTTAGACTACAAGAATATTTACAAAAACGATATAGCTGAAAGGGTTGGTGCAAGTACCCCCTTTAGTAACTACATCAATAAAAGCACAAGGTAAAGTTAGAAGCTTTTGACCTTTTATCTCTCAGGCCATCTACCATGGGAGATGTCAAACGCTAAGTTTGCAGTATTTTGTTTTACACTTGGTATGAAAAAATACTTTTTTTGGTCAGAGAAAATGTAATAGGTGAGTAAATTTACATTATTTATAGACGATGCGTAAATGAGACACACGATTAGATAGGAGAGTATCGTCCATCCAGGTTTGTTAGATGGACACCTCTCATTTGTCTAAGCTTATATTTTTTTTTTAAGAAAAGAAACCTCATCATTTATAACTTATATTTAAAAAAAAAAAAAAAAAACCTCAGCATTTACACTTCAAACGGATACCTCTCATCCGTCAGACCTGCCACCTCAGCATTTACACTTCCAACTACGTTCTCCCACTGTGAAAATTCTTCGAAACTTCTAACCCATAAAATGTAAATATAAATCTTCTAAGCCTCCCCCACTCGAGATGGCCTTAGGCCTTCAAAAATCAGTGTGAAAAATTAGTGATACACAGTTATTAATCACGATATATTATATTATTCAGCGATTAATGATGATTCCATAAAAAATATGTACTGATTTATATATACTATATTGTTAATATTAGATTTAATATATATATATGTATATATATATATATATGTATATATATATATATATATAGATAGATAGATAGATAGAGAGAGAGAGAGAGAGAGAGTAATGTTCTTGTGCGGACTGTTTCGCATTTTAACAGTGGATATGTATCACTTGATGGTGAACTCAGAAATTATCGACTAAATTATAGGGACTCTCTCTCTTTTCTAGGTCAACGTCAGGTGACACAGGTCCAACCCGCACTATTAAAATGTGGGACAGTTCGCGTACAATTATATATAAAAAATAATTTTTAATATACTCTAATTTGAAGTATTTATTGCAATATATATATATATATATATATATATATATATATATATATATATATATATATATATATATATATATATATTAGCGGATGCCCTTATCGAGGGCACGGCGATAAATTTTGTCCCCGTGATAAAACTTAGCGCATAATAACCCGCCTTTTTTTAGTTAAAAAAAATTAAATTTTTTTTATAAAATTATTTTTTAAATATATATATATATATACAGTCCTGCTCTTGTGCGGAGCGGATATGTGTCACCTGACGGTGACCCAGAAAAGAGAGAGACTGTGTCTATAATTAAGGGAATAATTTCTAGGGGCACCGGTAAGTGACACATGTTCGATTCGCATTTTTAAAATGTGGGTTAGTCCGCATAAGAGCATTATTATATATATATATAATATTTGAAAAAATTGCAAGTCACAAGTCGCGTGTCTTGTATTCCGAATCTCATGTCGAATCCATACTTTATAGTAATTCATTCAAGTTGAATAATTAACGTTACCCGCACTTGTGAACACCTAAAATGCATAAGGTAAAAGTGATGTGATACAAAGGAAGTGGGGGTATCTCTAAAGATCGAACATGTAAAAGGCTGTTTGTAAATACTTTGTTATCACAGTAAAAGAAAACTAATTTGCTTTAGAAATTTAGCATAAAGTATCACATAAATCATTCAGTTTAAATCATATATCATATATTGTAATATTTGGCATTTTCTTATCTTATATGCAATCTTGGGCTCGTTTAAAAAAATTCAACATATAAATTTAAAAACTAGTTTTTTTTGTTAAAATATAATTACAATAATTTAATCAAACAACAGAAGAAGAAAATAGACAAACCCATCGTCAACGCAAACTCACCAATGAAATTACTATGTACATCACATATGCAAGTTACACAAACATATGATAGAATAAAAAAAAAGGTATTTGTAAATGCACTTCAAATGAATACTCCAACACTAATTAATGATTTAATTGTGAACTTTGTATGAAACGTTTTGGAGAGCATTAGTATTTAAGTGGAATTATAGCCTAAAAAGACAACTCTATATTGATGGATTAATGTGGTTGCAGGGTCGCTGGATGTTCCGGCGTCGAAAGAGAAGATAGAAGTTGTAGACGATGAAAAGAGAACACTCACGTACACCGTTTGTGGTGGTGAAGTTATGGAATACTACAAGACTTTTAAGGCCAGCGTAAGTGTAACTCCCAAAGGGGATGGGAGCCTGGTCAGATGGATCTCTGAGTTTGAGAAAACAAGCCACGAGGTTCCTCACCCACATCTAATTGCAGAATTTGCTAGCAAGACCTTCCATGGATTGGATGCTTATATTCTCAAGGCATAAGGAGGAATAAAACAAATAAAGAAGCACCCACCCACGGCCTACTAAATAATTTGCAATGTTTTGTGTTGAAGGATTTGGTGTATTGTATTGTCATATGGGCTTGTTGAATAATTTGCAGCCTTATTCTGCACTAATATATATATAAGCTCATGATTGCGTTCTCTCATCCCATCGGCGTCATTTACCTGTTTGCTAATTGGAGAGAGATTTTAATTATTGATTTTGTGCCTGGAATATACCAAATTAATTCTTAGAGACACTGTATTATTCTACCATGACGTGTTCCTACCTTAGAGTTTATGCATTTCTCCTAGGACCACCTCTTGTAGCGTTGTGTGCAGTAGAATATCTAAGGGTCCGTTTGATTGTCAATGCGTAAAAGCGTGGGTATGGCAAAATTTGTCTAGGCAAATTCAGATGACGCTATCAAACAACATTAGGCGAAATTAAAGTCAATCCAATTAATTTATTTAAAAACAATTTTTATATTATATTAAAAAATGTTAAAAATAGTTTTTGCAATATTTTTATATTACAGTTTTTAAAAAACATTGTAAAACGTTTTCTTAACAATTTTTTATAATATTAAAATCAATTTTCAAAATATTACAAAACAATTTTTAAATATTCACAACAGTTTTTTTTAACTATTTAAAATATTTTTTAATTTTGTTTTTAAACTTTAAAACTGTTTTCATATTATGTTAAAAACTGTTTTTAAAATTGTTAAAAATTTGTAAAACATTCTCTTAACAATTTTTTATAATATCAAAAACAGTTTTTAAAATATTACAAAACAAATTTTAAACATTCACAACAGTTTTTTTAAACTATTTAAAACAGTTTTAAAAAATATTTTTTAAAACTTTAAAATAGTTTTTATATTATATCCAAAACAGTTTTTAAAAATGTTAAAAACTGTTTTACAATATTTTTATATTACGGTTTTTCAAAAAATTTGTAAAACATTCTTTTAACAATTTTTTATAATATTAAAAGCAGTTTTCAAAACATTACAAAACAGTTTTTAAATATTTAAAACAGTTTTTTAAAATATTTAAAACAGTCTTTAAAATTATTTACAATATTTTTGTTAATACGGTTTTTAAAAAAAATTGTAAACATTTTCTTAACAAATTTTTATAATATTAAAAACAGTTTTTGAAACATTACAAAACAATTTTTAAATATTCATAACAGTTTTTTAATTATTTAAAACACTTTTTAAATTATTTTTTAAAACATTAAAACCGTTTAAGAAGTTGACAAATTTGTGGGCAAATATTTTCCACTCAAATAGGTAAGCAAAATATGCCCACAGGTTGTGCATAGGAGGTGTTGTACATTGGCAAATAATGCCTAGGCAAATTATGCAACCAAACAGCCAAAATGTGGGCAAATTTTTATATTTGCCAACTTTTTGACATTTGCCTAGGCAAATTATGCCAACCAAACGGACCCTAAAAGTAATACTCTTGCGCCTCCAATCGTGTAATTCTTTGTGTAAATCCTAAGAACTTTGGAAAATGGATTCTAGACCAGGAATGTACACACCTTTCAATTGTGCTCCAACGGTTCCTTTTGAAAAAAAAGTCAAAACTTAAATGCAAACCTATAAAATTAAAATAAGTGCATAGTGGTGAGTTTAATGAAAAATTCATATTTACCTACTATATATATATACAGTCCTCCTCTTGTGCGGACTAGTTCACATTTTAAGAATGCGGACCGGACATGTGTCACCTGGCGGTGAGCCCAGAAAAGAGAGAGAGTGTGCCTATAATTTAGGTGTTAATTTCTAGGCGCACCTTTACGCGACACGTGTCCAGTCCGCATTCTTAAAATGCAGACTAGTCCGCACAGGAGCATACTAGCATGTATCCCCGCGATGCGCGACGTATTATAATATTTGGTAACAATACAGCGAAAAAAGTAGTATTATAATCGTGGTGGATATAAATATTAAAAATCAATCATGAGTGCGAAAAGTGAAGATTAATCCACGAATTAGGTAGTGGAACTTAAAAAAAAAGAAATTAGAACTATTTAAAGATAAAGCATTAAATGAAGCAACATAGAATACTGAAGAAGAGACTAACATAGTGTGGAATAAGATGGTCACATGCATTAAGAAAATATCAAAAAGAAATTCTTAGAGAATCAAAAGGCAAGGGGCACAGTCTAAAAAAAACTTGGTGGTGGAATGAAAAATTATAAAATATAGTAAAAATTAAAAGGGAGTGCTTTAAAACATGACAAACAAATAGAAATAAAGAAAATTTTGAGAAATATAAATGGGTTAAAAAAGAAGTTAAAAAAATGGTAAGAGACGCTAAGTTAAAAGCGTATAATGATCTTTATATAAAATTGAGAACACACGAAGGGGGAAAAAGTATTTATAAGCTTGCTAAACCTAGGGACATGAAAACAAAAAAATTTAATAACGTCAAGTGTATCAAAAGTGATGATTCGAGAGTCCTAGTCAAAGATGATGAAATTATGGAAAGATGGAAAAACTACTTTGAGTGGTTCTTAAATGGTGATAATGGGAGTAGATTAGATATAGAGGAACTTAGGAAAACTCGAGAAAATATATTTTTTCGCAGAATTAGGACAACAGATGTCAGGATTGCTCTAAAAAGGATGAAAACTGGGAAGGCTTTAGGGTCAAATGGTATCCCTATCGAGGTCTGAAAATGCTTAGGGGAGGATGGAGTATTATGGCCTACAAAATTATTTAATAGAATTTTAATGACTAATTGGATACCCGATGAATGGAGAAAAAGTGTTTTAGTACCTATTTATAAAAATAAAGGGGACATGCAAAGTTCGTCAAATTATCGTGGTATTAAATTAATGAGTCATACAATGAAACTTTGGGAGAGAGTGATTAAATACAGATTGAAATTGAAGACAACAGTATCTGAGAATCAATTTGGGTTTATGCCTGGGAGGTCAATAATGGAAGCGATCTATTTATTGAGTAGATTAATAGAGAGGTATAGGGAGAAAAATAAGGATCTTCATAAGATTTTTATAGATTTGGAGAAGGCGTATGATAGGATCACCAGAGATATAATATGGTGCGTTCTACATAAAAGAGGAATGACTCACAGATATATTGATGTGATCATGGATACGTATGATGGTGCGATGACTACAATAGGAACATCAGTCGGAGAAAGTAGTGAATTTTCAATTACAGTAAGTCTACACTAAGGTTCAACATTAACTCCTTATCTCTTTGCTCTTTTTATGAGTGAGTTGACTGGAGAAATACAAGATGAGGTACCATGGTGTATGCTATTTGCAGATGATATTGTTTTAGTGGATCAGACTAAGACATGGATTAATACTAGGATAGAATTGTGGAGAGAAACTTTAGAAACAAGAGGATTTAAAATAAGGATAACAAAAACAGAATATGTGCAGTGCAATTTTACTAGTAATAGGAGGACAAATGGAGATGCGGTGAAATTGAAGGGTCAAGAGATACCTATAAATGATCGTTTTTGTTATTTAGGATTGATTATACAAAAAGATGGAGATATTAGTGATGATGTTACTCATAGGATTAGAGCAGGTTGGGTTAAGTGGAGAAGTGCTACCGGTGTTTTGTGTGATAGGCGTATACCTTTGAATTTAAAAGAAAATTTTTATAGGACTACCATTAGAACCGCCATGTTATATAGGACAGAATGTTGGGCAACCAAGAAACAAAATGTACAGAAAATGAGTGCGGCGGAGATGGGAATGCTAAGATGGATTTGTGGTAAAACATGAAAGGATAAAATTAAAAATGAACAAATTCTTGAGACGGTAAAAATAGCTCCTATAAAAGATAAATAGAGAGAAAATCGACGTAGATGGTTTGGACACGTCAAGCGTAGACTAATGGATGCTCCTGTAAGGAAGAGTGATTTAGTTAGTGTTGATGTAAAAAATTAGATTATCTCTAAATAATCAATCACAAATAAAATAAATAATGCAAAAATATTTTTAAAGTGGTTCAGCCTTGTAAGAATGGCCTACGTCCACTGTTTTTGTTATTGCTGACTGTTTGCTTGGAATTCTCGATAATTGATTTATCAAGAAATTCTGAGTCCCCTTCTAATGAGGAGGTTACAATGTATTTATAGCCTTAAGGTTGTACATGTGAAAGAACAATGTGATGTTATCTAGTAGACATATACATCTGTACAATAATAATGAGAATTTAATGCGCAGTCATCTCTTTGATTATCCTGATTTGAGTGCTCTATACGCTAAGTAGCTCGGCACGCTTGATCTACTCGGACCGCCTTAGTAGCTCGGGATGCTTGAGTTGCTCGGACCGCCTTAGTAGCTCGGCGTGCTTGAGTTGATCGGGGCCCATGAGTTGTTCGGGGAACTTAAGCTGGTCGATACGCTTGAGCTGTTTGGAATGTATGAGCTGCTCGTGGAGCTTGAGCAACTCGGTGGCAATAAATTGATCGGTAGAAGTATTTTTAGTTTCCACGTTAGTTGACACGTGTCTTCAAGTGATGGGTCCAGGTCAGCAAATTAAATTTGGTATCAACAGAAGCCCCCAATGTTTCGTAGTTTGATGTTGAAGAAAAGTATGGAACATTCTGCTGCTTAGATTTTTGATTTTTATGGATTTTAAGCAAACTTTCGTTGTATATAACTCTTTTTTTGAGTGCATAGTATCAGGCTTTTAAAGTATTTTGAATTTCCATAACCACATCGATTTTTGTACCCCTTTTCTTCTTTTTAGCCGCCGGATACGAAAATGTCCTCCCTTGTAATCATTGCTTTCTCTATTCCCGAGGTAAAGTATTTAAGCGCGGTAGAAATCCTATCGTCTTTCACTTTTCAAATTTGTATCTTTGAATCCTTTATTTTCTTTCTGTATCAAGCCTTCGTTCTTTTCGTCATTCATTATCACCTGATCTCTTTTTCCCTGTAAAATTTTCTTCCCTTTCTTTTATTTTGATTTGTTCATCATAGTTTATCTTGTTGAGTCATTGGACAAGTTTTGATCTGAATTTTTAATCCCTGCATGGGTCATTTTGGAGGAGCTTTCTGAACCTTCTGATTATTTTTCTTTGGCTGAGGGACATTGGTTTCCAAGTCTTTTTATGGCCGAATGTGGCTTTTCTTTTCCACCAAACCCTCTGTGTTTGGAGTTCTGCCAATATTTTGACGTTGTAGCTGCAAAAATAGCTCTAAATACCTAGAGGATAGTTAATGGTGTTCATAGATTAAACCAACTCCATGGGACCCATTTAGGGATTCCTAAGATTATGTACTGCTATAGATGGATTGTCAGTGATTCCACCTTTTATTTAAAAACTAGGTTTTTGAATAGGGCTTTAGTTGTCAATCTTCCTGATGCCAATAGGGATTACTTTGAGCATGGGGTTGTTATGAAAAATTGGCAACATGCTCCATTAAATGGAGGTGATGTATATCAGGGTCCGAGGTGTCCCCCTTATGGCAATGGAATAGGTTATTTTTATTTTTTTAAATGTTGTTTTCTTGGTGTTTGATAAAATCTATCACTGACATCTATTTTTATTTGTCACAGTTGACAGTAAAAGGAAACCTCCAAAAGAAGCTGATGTTAATTTGAAGCATTTGAAACTTATCTGGGATTTGCACCAATCTGTTGCTGAGGAACATATTAGATCGGCCTCTTATTTGTTGTAGTACAAGAGCTATACTTCATCTTTCACTGCTCGTCCAGTGGTGGTTAATCTGGACCAAATACCAGTCTCTGAGGCTAGTGTGGAAGGTTCTTCCTCTGAATCAAGAATTCCCATCAGTAACTTAATGAAGAGAAGAAGAGCTCCTGCTTTCTTTGATAAATCTGCCTCTACTAATGTGGAGGTAAAGAAAAGCAAACAAGATGTCCCAGAAGAAGGGACGGAAATCACTGATGCACCTCCTCCTACTGCTGCCAAGAAAGTTATTGAGAAGCCCCTAGTGGCCCCGAGAAAGATTGTTGCTATTTCTCCTCCGAGTGAGGTTATCATCATATCACCCACAAAGACAACGTCTTTGGTTGAGAATGTTCCTGCTCCTCTGAGGAGGTTAAAGAAAAGTTCTTCTGAGAGACCTGTTGGACCTGTCTCTCAATCTTTAAATGCTGAATGTGGTGTTCGCACTTTTGTTCCTCTGGGCTCTGCTATGGGCTCAGTGAAATCTTGGATTATCCCAGAATTCCAAGGTATTGAAGACAGTCTTTCTCGTGACAGAGTCACTACCTTGGCTGCTCAACATATTTCCTCACTAAGTATTATTAGTCTAAGTTTTTACTTTTCAATATTATGTTCATATATTGACACATCGTTATTTCTTCTTTCAGCTGGTGACGTGTTTCAACAGCCTTTTGAAGAAGGATGAAGCAATCAAGGCTTCAAGCTCCTCGGGAGAGGTAGAAGAAGCCTTCGTTGGTCTGACCCAGTCTTTAAAAGACTCTCGTCAAAAGTACGAGGAAGATAAGGTTGCCTTGAAAAAGCAACTCAAGTCCATTGAGTTGGACAAAAATCAAGCTGAGAATGCCTCCAAGGAATTAGAGAAGAAATTGAAAGAGTTTGTTCAAACAAGTAGCTTGAGGCTAAACTCAAGGCTGCTGAAAATGAGGTTGTTGCTCTTAAAGATGTTGAGCGACAAAAGAAGGAGGTGGAGGAGAAATTGAAGGCTGTCGAGGAGCTTCTTAGGGAAAGAACCTCCTCGGAGAGGGCAAAGAGGAAAAAAGCAGTTAAAAAGTCTTTCAGTGCTGGTTAGGATAAAGGCTGGAACAAAGGCCTGACTGCCATGTCTTCTTAAATGGAGTATGCCAGCCTTAAATATTTTAGGGACGGATGGGTCGCAGCTTTGCAAGAGCTGAAAGTTGCTGAGGATTCTGAATTATTCCAGCGACACACTCATGGCCCTCCTCCCTCTCCTGGAGAAGAAGAAGAGGACGAAGCTGCCTCAGATGAGTCTTCTATGATGATTGGAGATCAGGTTCCTGTTGTTCCATTTGTTCAGCCTACCGAGCAACTCCAACCAACCAGTACTTCCGCCGAGCAGCTATCATTGTCTTCCTAGCAACCAGCCCATTCATCCAAACCTTCTGAGGAAGTCATAGGGAACAAAGAGAAGGTGTAAAGTTGCTCGAATTTTTATTTTGCTGTTCTGTTGAATGTAATCTAAGACTTTATATCTTTTCTTATGATGAAATAAGATTCTAATTTTTGGTTGTTCATCTCGAATTTCTCCCCTACTTGCTCTGTCTGCATCCTTTTTGATTCTTTATATTTCTCTTTGCTAGTTTATGGCCAGGATGGATCTCTTATCAGCTCATGATATAGAATTAATGAAGAAATGCAATGACTATTTTAAAGCGGGTCATGCATATCTTGATGAGACTCAAATCATTGATATCCTGGGTTCAGATGCTTCTGAACGGTAAGTTGGAGCTTACTAATATTTAAAGTGCTTGCCTGACTGCGCTGTTGCCAACAATGTGGCTTACTATGAGATGATTGAGGACCTCCAAGGAACGATCGAGGAACTCCATCAGCAGTACAAAGAATCCTCCGCACTTCTATATCAAGGGTACGAAAAGAAATTTCAGCAATTGAGTGCTGAGAAAGGATATGCTAAATTCATTTCTGCTTATAAGAAGAAAGAGAGCGTTCTGAAGCTTGAGGTTGAAGAGCATATACATATTGCTAAGTTATTGGAGCAGAAAAACATTATTTTGCAAGAAGAGATTAAACAACTCAAGTCTACCGCATCTTCTTCGGGGGCCCTGGTCCCTGTTAATGATGAAGGTTTCTCTTTCTTCGAGGTAAAAAATTCCAACTTGCGAGATGAGTTGGAAACTTTGAAAAGAGCTGGACCCTTCACTTCTATTCGTGGACGAGCAAGATCTTATTCTCGAGGACGATCAAGGGCTGGTCGGGTCACCATTGAAGAAGTTAGAACTCAAGAAGCCTTGGAGAATCAGGCCTTTCAATTGGTAGCGAAGAACCAGGACTTGGCAGAAATGTCCAAGAAAATTTTGAGTCTCAACGAGCAACTTACTACTCAAAGTTCTGCCTTAGAAAGTAAGGAAATCTTGGTGAAGAATCTCCACGAGCAATTGTAGAGGTTGACTTATCAATTCCATAAGCAACCCAGAGAATTTTGGATGGCTGGATACAATGAAGCTCTTTACCATCTTGATGATCGGATCCAACAGTCGAATAATGAGGGGTATAAGCAAGGATGGCTGAATGCTATGTGTGTGTTATAATTGGAGCAATGATACTATTTATGGGATTATTATGAGCCTGGAATGCTCGATTTGCCCCTGCCTCCTTTTAAGCTTGATTTTAATTGGATACCTTCTTGGGCAATTCCTCAATGCTTAATTTCCAAATATCTTGGCGACTACAGTCTTCATGCCAACGTTGATATATCTCTCCCAGAGCATTTTCTTGATCGGCCTTCTGTGATGAATGTCAGAATGCTGAAAGATGTAAATTTTATAAATTCTCCTTATGCCTTAGAAGACCCTCCTGCTGGAGTAGAACCTGTTTCAAAGGCAGAAGGGAAAAGACCGATAGAATAGGATTTTTACTGTAATGAAGTAAATTTTTCACATCATGTGTAATTCTATTCGTTTTGAATGAATTTTTTTTTCTATTTCATTGCCTTCTAAGTAATTTGTAGAATGTTCTTGCTTGACGGTTGATAAATATATGTGTATATATAATACTTATCCCATTTATTGTTTAATTTGAGTTCATTACTTTTCGACCAACGGGAGTTGGTGGTAAATGAGTTTTCGACCAACCGGAGTTGGTGGTAAATAAGTTTCTGACCAACCGGAGTTGGTGGTAAATGAGTTTCCGACCAACCGGAGTTGGTGGTAAATGAGTTTCCGACCAACCGCAGTTGGTGGTAAATGAGTTTTCGACCAACCGGAGTTAGTGGTAAATGAGTTTTCGACCAACCGGAGTTGGTGGTAAATGCTTTCCGACCAACCGAAGTTGGTGGTAAATAAGTTTCCGACCAACCGGAGTTGGTGGTAAATGCTTTTCGACCAACCGGAGTTGGTGGTAAATAAGTTTTCGACTAACCGGAGTTGGTGGTAAATGCTTTCCAACCAAAAGGAGTTGGTGGTAAATAAGTTTCCAACCAACCGGAGTTGGTGGTAAATACTTTTCGACTAATCGGAGTTGGTGGTAAATAAGTTTTCGACCAACCGAAGTTGGTGGTAAATCCTTTCCGACCAACCGAAGCTGGTGGTAAATGCTCTGAATTTGATGTATAGTGTGTAGCACTAATATTCATATTGAAGAAACTGCATTACATATGAATTACAATTATTGATAGTATTTGCGCAGATGCTTTGTGTTCTATGCATTCTTGAATTCTTCTCCTTCCAAGGTTTCAATCATATATGTCCCTGGGCGAACAACTTCTGTTACTCTGTAGGGTCCGTGCCAGTTGGCTTCCAGTTTGTTGTGATTTTATATCACTTTCTTCAGAACATAATCCCCTTCTTTCAAATCACACTTCTTCACTCTTTTGTTATTGAACAAAGCTGTTCGATGTTGATATGTTGCATTCCTGATTGTGGCTTGTTCCCTAACTTCTTTGAGCATATCTAGGTCTAATCTTCTCATCAAGTCACTGACAGGAGAGTTAAAATTTAGTACTCTATGCGTAGGTAGACCCAATTCAGCAGGTATGACAACCTCACTCCCCAATGCTAGCATGTATGGGGACTCTCCAGTTGCTGTTCGCGGTGTGGTGCGATAAGCCCATAACGCATAGTGTAGTTCATTAATCCAATTTTCTTTTGCACTATCTAGTCGTTTCTTCAATCCATTTAGTAATGTTCTATTTGTCACCTCAGTTTGTCCATTGCTCTGGGGGTGACCTGGTGCAGAATGAGTTTTCAGTATATTGGATTGATGACAGTGTGCAGCAAACTCCTCGTTATCAAACTAGGTTCCATGGTCAGTGATGAATGAATGTGGGATACCATATCTGCAAATAATATTTTTCCAAATGAATTTATAGACTTTGTCGTATGTCATATCAATAAAGGGCTCGGCTTCCACACATTTTGTAAAATAATCTACAGCAACCACAAGGTACTTGAATCTTCCCTTGGTCGTTGGGGGTGGCCCGACCAAGTCTATCCCCCATATGGCAAATGGCCAAGGGGACGTTATGGGTGTTAACAATGCCTGATGAGTTCTTCAGATGGACGAAAAGCGTTGGCATTTGTCGCACTTCTTAGCATAAGTTGCGCAATCAGCTCTCATTATCGGCCAGTAGTATCCCTGTGTGGTTATTCTTCGTAAGAGCGTCCGACCAGCTACATGGGCTCCACAAGACCCTTCATGAACTTCTTCAATCAAATCTTTCACTTTAGAGGGATGGACACATCTTTGTAGCCCTGCTATAATTCCTCGTCTGTACAAAATGCCACCGGTCAATACATAAGCCTGCGAGTTTATTAGTTGGTAAAGTCCCATCATCAATATATGCCCTGATGGGATCCATCCAATATGGTCCTACTTCGAGGGCAATGAAATTCATCATTAGATCTTCGTCTATGCTCCGGCCAACTAGGATTTCTATTGGGATGGTTCTTCGTAGCCCGGTACGAGTGGCTGATGCCAATCGAGCTAATGAGTCTGCTCTTGCGTTCTCCAATCTTGGTATTCTGATCAACTGTACTGCAGTAAGACTTAATACAACCTCCATTGCTTTGGAATGATACTTGATCATTAATTCTCCTTTTTCTGCATACACCCCTAGAACTTGATTTACAATTAACTGAGAGTCACTGTACACAACGACTTGCTCTGCCTTCATGGTTTTGGCCAAGTTTAATCCCACGATCATTGCTTCATATTCGACCTCATTATTAGAAGCTTTAAATTGAAAGCGCAGAGCATACTCCATATCAATCTCATCTAGACTTTTCAAAATAATCCTTACTCCACTGCTCGCAGTGCACGAAGAGCCATCCACATATAAATTCCATATTGGTAACTTAGCATCGAAATTTTGATCAGAGAGAGTTCCTCGTTGGAATATTTGGTACTTACTTTTGTCCTTCTTCAGTACTTCTCGCTGCTCGTCAGTAATCTTTTCCTGCTCGACTATCCGTTCTTGCTGCTTGCCTACTGACGTAAGTTGGTCGGGGTTTGCATTTGATGATCCAGTAATATCCACAGGTTGATCAGTATTCAAATTCTGTTCTTAGGAGGTATTTTCTTGAGTAAAGTCTGCGATAAAGTCCGCTACTGCCTGTCCTTTTAGCAACGATCTAGGCTCATAAATTATATCATATTCTCCAAGTTCTACTGCCCAATACATCAATCTTCCCAACTTCTTCGGTTTGTGCAAAGCCTATCTTAATGGCATATCAGTGTACACCACTATAGTATGGGCCTGAAAGTATGGTCTCATCCTTCTGCTGGCTTCAATTAATGCTAGTGCCAATTTCTTCAGCCTTGTATATCTAATTTATGCTCCTCGAAAAGCCTTGCTGGTGTAATAGACTGGTTTTTGTACTCCATTTTCCAGTCTTATCAATGCCGAGCTCACCGCATTTTCTGAAACGGCCAGGTATAAGTATTATTTTTCTCCCATCACTAGTCTGGACAACAATGGAGGTGTCCCTAGATATTTCTTCAACTCTTGAAAGCCTTCCTCGCATTCCTCATTCCATTCAAAAGTTTTTCGGAGTATTTTGAAGAATGGTAGGCATCTGTCAGTTGCTCGTGACACAAACCTATTATGTGATGCAACTCATCCTGTGACACTTTGTACTTCCTTCTTCGTCGTTGGAGATCGTAGCTCCAATAGAGCTTTGATCTTTTCAGGGTTCGCCTTAATTCATCGCTGATTAACAATATATCCGAGAAACATGCCTTCTCGTACTCCGAATATGCATTTGGTGGGATTCAACTTCATTTGATATTTCTCTAGTTGATCAAAGGCCTGACCTAAGTCAACTAGATGATCAACATCTTTCTTGCTCTTCGTCAGCATATCATCAACATAAACCTCCATGTTAACACCTTGTTCATCAGCTGCTGATATGTTGCACCTGCATTTTTAAGTCCAAAAGGCATAACATTATAGCAATAAGCTCCCATATGGGTGATAAAAGAGGTGCTATCCTTTTCTTCAGGCTTCATTTTAATCTGGTTGTACCCAGAATAAGCATCCATGAAACTCAACAATTTATGCCCCGAGGTGGCATCTACTAGCTGATCGATTCAAGGCAAAGGAAAATGATCTTTTGGGCAGGCTTTATTAAGATCAGTGAAGTCCACACACATCCTCCACTTGTTGTTTTTCTTCTTCACCATTACTACATTTGCTAGCCAATCAGGATATTTGACATCCTCAATAAAAGAGGCCTTTTGTAGTTTCTCTACTTCTTCCTGTATAGCTTGGTTCTTTTCAAGACTGAACACTCTTCTTCGCTGCTTCACTGGCTTAATTTCCTTGTTCACATTGAGCTCGTGACACAAGAAATTTGGATCTATCCCTGGCATGTCTTTATGACTCCATGCAAAAGTCTGCTTTCTACACCTTAAAAATGCTATTAGTTCCTGTCTTATCGATGCATCCAGTGAAGCACCAATTTGAGTTGTTCGTTCTGGATGCTCGTCGTCCGGAATAATATTTTCAGTAGCCTCCATGAACCGGCCTTTAACGAGCTAAGATTCATCTCTGGGATCTAAAGTTTCAATCTCCGCATCTTTTATTTCATCTACCTGATAAGTAGTAGTTCGCTTCCTGGATTCTTCACGCTCCTCCTGCTCAGCATATGAATAATAGCATTCCTGATCTACTTTTTGGTCACCTTTTATAATTCCCACTCCAAAATTGATTGGGAATTTTAAACATTGATGTACAGTAGATGGTACTTCCTCGAACTTCTTCAGACCTACTCTTCCCATGATGATATTGTAAGCTGATTGGACGTTTTTATCCATTATAAAAAATCGTACTCTTGATGTTCGACAAGCAGGCCATGTACCGATAAGCATATCTAACTTGATCGTCCCAAGTGGAAAAACTTTCTCGTTTGTAAAACCAAGGAGGGGCCTATGATATGGATCCAACTGTGCTAGCTTCAGATTCAAACTATCAAAGTATGAATAAAACATGATGTCTGCCGAGATACCATTATCCACTAGTACTCGCGAAATCACCACTTCCTTCATTCTCATCTTGATCACTAATGGGTCATCATGAGGAAATAGTACTCCTGTCAGGTCTTTCTTAGAGAAACAAATGACTAATTTGCCTTTATTCACTTTCCTCGGGCGATCATTTTCAGCTAGATTTATTCGCTGAATGTACGAGAAAGCTTGAGCCTCATTGAGGTAAGCTTTCCTTTTTGCAGTAAGATCTCCACCTCCTGCATCTCCACCTGTAATAACATTACATTCAAATGACCCAAAATGGATTGAAAATACCTCACGCTCTAGCTGTCTTGGTTTTTTAGGAAGGTCGAGATCATCCTCTGGATCGTCCTCGTGATCTCTCTTCTTGTCTTCATTTTCTCGACAAGGAGATCTAGATCTTTGCCTTGCTCGGTCGTTGGTTTTTCCACCATTTTGTCGATCAACATACTTAGCTAGCTTTCCTCGCCTGATGAGTGCTTCAATTTCATTCTGGAGAGCTATACAATTTTTGGTCGTGTGACCATGATCTTTATGGAACTCGCAATATTTGGACTTGTCTCTTCTATCAGGATATGCTTTCATTTTTGCTGGCCAGGCTAGCTCCTCGCTATTCTTGATCTCCTCCAGATTGTGATTTAAATCTACATTTAAAGGAGTGTAATTTCCAAATTTCTTCATCTGCTCCAGTGTTTGCTTTGCTTTCGATTGCCTATTACCACCATTGTTCTTTTGATCCTTCTTTTCGATTTTACCCTCGTCCACCTTGGTCTCCTTATCGTCTGCATTCTTCTTCGCAGCCATGGCTTCCTCGGAATTCATGATTTTGGCAGCTTTTGCCATCAGGTCTGCCATGGTTCTGGGTGGATATTTGGCTAAAGTGTAGTAAAATTTATTGGGCAACAGTCCACTCATCAGAGAAGTTGTTAACGTAAAAATTCTCCATTTATGAGGACCATTCAGAAAAGGACACATGTCATCCTACGTGACAATATTCGACACCGAGGAGTGTTAGTCGGCACCCGAGGAGAATTAGTCGGCACCCGAGGAGAGTTAGTCTGCACCCGAGGAGAGTTGGTCGGCATACCAACCAGGAAGATCAATGGATAACTATGCATTTAATGTGCATTAATGAAGATGACTATGCATTTAATGAGCATTAATGTACATTTATACTATAGATGACAACACATAGCATACCAAGCAATTCAACAATTAGATTCGTTGAATGTAGACATAATGTATAAATGTCTACATACAATGAATCTCTTTATCTCCCATCACTATAAATACATGTATTACCTTAGCCAAAATGGAGGAGATCCGATAAGGATGAGAGACACCATACACAAGATCCACACCTTTTTCTCTCTACACCACATTGTGCTATTGTAAACCCCTGGGAATAAAATAACAGTGGACGTAGGCTTTTCCTTATAGCCGAACCACTTTAAAAATCTTTGTCTCTCATGTGCTTGATTGGATTTCTTTTATCTATTTATTTGTGATCATAAAAATGGGATTCGGTCCAGTTTTTTACATCAACAGATTGGCGCCGTCTGTGGGAAACGACTGGTAAAATCGTTTTCTCATAAAAAACAATCCACTATCAATGGCTGATATTCCTGAATCCAGCAATCGAAACGCTGGAACCCCTCCAAATCCATCTGCTCCACCAATTATTCCAGATCTGACTGGAATAATGGCAAATCTGTCTTAGGGCCAGACCTTCATGCAAGAAACAATGCGACAACTTATCCAAACCCTCCATGGTGGTGCACCAGCCCATTCCGGACCACGAAGCATTCAAAGAAATACCCGTATGCCTTCTTCGCGTACTAGGCGTACTAACTCACATCGCAATGAGGAATCTGATGATTTCTCTTATCAACCTGGGCGAACTTCGTCTGTACGAGCCACAGATACTGAACAACATGTCACTCTCTCCCCAGAAAGGGCCAACGCATTGGAAAGATTAAGTAGGGCCTCTCCTTTCGATCGATTAGTCCCTAGGAGGAACAAAAGTCCTCTTAATGCAGCGTCGAGGAGCTTTCGACGACCATCAGATTTAAGGGAAGAATCTGCCCAGTCGCGACCAGCTGCTCGTCAAGATGGATCCTATAACCGACCAGCTGCTCGTCGAGATAAATTCCAGGAAGCCACTTCAACACGATCAGTTTCTCGAAGCAATAGGCCCGAGGAAGGAAATGATGCATGGAAAGGATCTATTCATAGGCTGGAGGATAGATTAGGGGAAATGGCTAAGGCCAAGAACCCTCTACAACGAACCTTTGTTCGAGGAACACCTTTTGTCCAGGACATTGTTGATTTTCCAACACCTTCAAAGTTCAAAGCACCTGTTGTGACTCCCATGTATGATGGGAAGACTGACCCTGTCCTTCATATAGAACAATATCAAGATGCAGCCGACATCTATGCTGTCCCAGACGAGATGAGATGCAGGGAATTCTCGAGAACTCTTATCGGATCTGCTCAGATATGGTATAATAATCTTCCTCGGGGTAAGATTTCAACTTTTCTTCAATTGGCCGAGTTATTCATTGGGAATTTCTGCTTTGGAGCAAAGACAGTTAAACGAGTAGCACATTTGTTAAGTGTTAGACAAAAGGCTGGTGAGAGTATCAGAGATTATATAACTCATTTTAATAATGAGAAACTCGAAGTCATTGATTACGAGGAGAAGACAGCTATTACTGCTTTGATGAGTGGACTACTACCGAACAAGTTGTACTACACTTTGGCCAAAGGTCCACCTCGAACCATGTCGGACCTGATGGGAAAATCATCCAAGATTATGAATGCTGAGGAGGCTATGTATGCGAAGAAGAATATGAACGCCAAAGAAACCAAGGTGGAAGGTGATAAAGCTAAGAAGAAAGAGCATAAGAACAATGGTGGTGACAAACATTCCAAAAATAGTTCTTCATGGGAAGTCTTGAGGAAATTTGATAATTACACACCTTTGAAGGCGAATATCAACCACGTCCTGGAAGAAATTAAGAACAGCGAGGAGTTAAACTGGCCAAAGAAAATGAAATCAGACCCTGACACGAGGAATAGGGAGAAATATTGCGAGTTCCACAAGGATCATGGCCATATGACTAAAAATTGCATAGCTCTTCAGAATGAGATTGAAACACTCATCTGATGAGGAAAGCTATCGAAGTATGTTGATCGGGGAGGAGAAAGAAGAAACAACGACCGAACTAGAGAGAGATCTAGATCTCCTCGTCGAGCAGAGGAGAACAAGAAAAGAAACCATGAAGTTGATCCAGAGGATGACCCCGATCTTCCCAAGAAACCAAGGCATCCAGAACGAGAGGTATTTTCAATACGCTTTGGGTCATTTGATTGTAATGTTATTACAGGGGGAGATGCAGGAGGAGGAGACCTTACTGCAGAAAGAAAAGCTTACCTCGGTGAGGCTCAAGCTTGCTCGTACATTCAGCGAATAAATTTAGCTGAGGAAGATCGCCCGAGAAAGGTGAAGAAGAAGAAGTTGGTCATTGGGTTCTCAAAGAACGACCTTACAGGTGTTCTATATCCTCATGATGACCCGTTGGTGATCAAAATGAGGATGAAGGAGGTTATGATTTCAAGAGTACTGGTCGACAATGGTAGCTCGGCAGACATCATGTTCTACTCGTGTTTCGATAGTTTAAACTTAAAGCTATCTCAACTGGAGCCTTACCACAGACCCCTCATCGGTTTTGCTGGCGAGAAAGTATTTCCACTTGGGACGATCAAGTTGTATATATTCATTGGTACGTGGCTGCTTGTCGGACAGAAAGAATACGTTTCTTCGTGATGGATAAGAATGTCCAATCATCGTACAATATCATCATGGGAAGAGTAGGATTGAAGAAATTCGAGGCTGTGCCATCTACAGTGCATCAGTGCCTAAAATTTCCAACAAACTTTGGAGTAGGAGTTATGAAAGGTGATTAGAAAGTAGCTCGGGAATGCTATTATTCATCCACCGAGCAAGAAGAACTAGAAGAATCAAAGAAAAAGACTACGACCTATCAAGTGGAGGAAGGTACATAAATTGAAACATTGGATCCTCGAGATGAGTCGCAACTCGTGAAGGGTCAAGTGGTGGAGGCTAATGAAAATATCATTCTGGACGACGAGCACCCTGAGCGAACTACTCAAATAGGTTCATCGTTGGAAGCCTCATTAAAACAAGAATTGATAACTTTCCTTAGAAGCAGAAGACAAACTTTTGCGTGGAGTCATGAAGATATGCCTGGGATAGACCTAAACTTCTTATGTCACGAGCTCAATGTGAATAAGGAAATCAAGCCTGTGAAGCAGAGAAGAAGAGTATTCAGTCCCGAGAAGAATCAAGCTATACAGGAGGAAGTCGAGAAGCTCCAGAAAGCTCGTTTCATTGAAGATGTTAAATATCCAGTTTGGTTAGCCAATGTGGTGATGGTAAAGAAGAAAAACAACAAGTGGAGGATGTGTGTGGACTTCACCGACCTCAACAAAGCATGCCCAAAGGATCACTTTCCCTTGCCCCGAATTGATCAACTGGTGGATGCTACCTCGGGACACGAGTTGCTGAGCTTCATGGATGCTTATTCTGGCTACAATCAAATTAAAATGAAACCTGAAGACAGGGAAAGTACTTCTTTTATTACCCCTAGGGGAACTTATTGTTATAATGTTATGCCTTTTGGTTTGAGAAATGCAGGTGCGACATATCAGAGGATGATGAACAAGGTCTTTGATGAACAAATCAGTGACAACATGGAAGTCTATGTTGACGATATGCTGACAAAAAGAAAGAAAGCTGTCGATCATTTAGTTGACTTAGCCAGACTTTTGATCAACTAGATAAATATCAAATGAAGCTGAACCCGACGAAGTGCATCTTTAGAGTACGAGAAGGCATGTTTCTCAGGTACATTGTCAATCAACGAGGCATTGAAGCAAATCCTGAAAAGATCAAAGCTCTATTAGGGCTGCGATCTCCAATAACGAAGAAGGAAGTACAGAGTCTCACAGGACGAGTAGCGGCACTCAACAGATTTGTGTCACGAGCAACTGATAGATGTCTCCCATTCTTCAGACACTCAGAAAGACTTTTGAGTGGAATGATGAATGCGAGAAGGCTTTTCAAGACTTGAAGAAATACTTGGGAGCACCTCCACTGTTGTCCAGGCCGGTGATGGGAGAAAAATTATATTTATACCTTGCAGTATCCGAGAATGCAGTTAGCTCGGCGTTAATCAGAGTGGAGAATGGAGTACAAAAGCCAATTTACTACACAAGTAAAGCATTCCGAGGAGCAGAAATCAGATATCCAAGGATGGAGATATTGGCACTGGCGCTGATTGAGGCGAGTAGGAGAATGAGGCCATACTTCCAAGCTCATATGATAGTAGTATATACCGATGTGCCATTGAGACAAGCCCTTCACAAGCCAGAAAAATCAGGGAGATTGATGTACTGGGCAATAGAGCTTAGCGAATATGATATAATTTATGAACCCCGATCATCACTAAAAGGGCAGGCTGTAGCAGATTTCATAGCGGAGTTCACCTATCCTGAAACCCCCGAGGAGCAAAAGTTGCTCGCTGATCAACCTGTGGATGTTACAGGATTAACAAACACAAGCCCAGACCAATTCCGATTGGTAAAAGGGCGTGTGGATGTTACGGGATGTGATGCAGAGATAGTTGGGAGGACTCCGAACGAGGAACAGGAGTTGCTCGCTGATCAACCTGTGGATGTTACAGGATCGACAAACACTAGCTCAGACCAACTCCGGTTGGTAAAAGGGCAAGTGGATGTTACAAAATCATTAAATTCGAGCCCAGACCAAATCCGGTTGGTAAAAGGGCAAGAAGAAATGATCGACGAGGAGCGAGAAAAATCTGGGGAGGATGAAAAGAAGCACCAAATATTTCATCGAGGAACTCTGACTGATTCGACATTTGAAGACGAGTTACCTATATGGAGGCTATATGTAGATGGTTCATCTTGCAATACAGGATGTGGCACGGGGATAGTTTTGAGCACTCCGGACGAGGTCAACATGGAATACGCTTTGCGTTTCCAATTCAAAGCTTCCAACAATGAGGTTGAATATGAGGCCATGATTGCAAGGCTTAATTTGGCAAAAGTTATGGAGGCGCAGCAAGTTATGATCTTCAGTGACTCGCAACTGATTGTAAACCAAATGATGGGAGTATATGCAGTTAGAGGAGAATTAATGGTTAGATATCATGCAAAGGCAAAGGAGCTGGTGTGAGAATTTGCCGCTATTCAGCTGGTCAGAATACCAAGAATGGAGAATGCGAGAGCAGACGCCCTAGCTCGACTAGCGTCAGCTACTCGCACCGAGTTACGACGAACAATCCCAATTGAAGTGTTGGTTGGTCGGAGTATAGATGAAGATCTGACGATGAACTTTATCACCCTTGATTTAGGTCCATCTTGGATGGATCCCATCAGCGCGTATATCGAGGAGGGAGAATTACCAATTGACAAGCTCGCAGCCAAGAAATTGAAGTTTAAAGTTGCTCGATATGTACTAACTAATGGTGTTTTATATCGACGAGGAATAATGGCAGGTTTGCAGAGATGTGTACATCCCTCCGAGGTGAAAGAATTAATTGAAGAGATCCACGAAGGGTCTTGTGGATCACATGTAGCAGGTCGGATGCTTTTGCAAAGGGTGATGACGCAGGGATACTACTGGACGACGATGAGGGCTGATTGTATAGCTTATGCCAATAAATGTGATAAGTGCCAGCGTTTCTCCTCCAACCGAAGAACTCCACAAGCATTGTTGACACCCATAACTTCCCCTTGGCCATTTTCCATGTAGGGAATTGATTTGGTTGGACCACTGCCAACGACCCGAGGAAGGTTCAAGTACCTCGTCGTCGCAGTGGATTATTTTACTAAGTGGGTAGAAGCTGAGCCACTCATTGATATGACGTACGAGAAGGTTTACCAATTTATTTAGAAGAACATCATTTGCCGATATGGTCTCCCTCATGCCTTCATCACAGACCATGGAACATAATTTGATAACGAGGAGTTTGTCGCCTATTGTCATCAGTCAAGCATTTTAAAGGTTCATTCAGCACCAGGCCATCCTCAAAGCAATGGACAAACTGAAGTGACAAACAGAACACTGCTGAACGGTTTGAAGAAACGATTGGACGATGCAAAAGCAAACTGGATCAACGAGCTACAATCAGTACTTTGGGCTTACCGAACTACTCCCCGAGTAGCAACTGGAGAATCACCATATATGCTGGCGTTTGGAAGTGAAGCTGTCATACCTGCCGAGTTGTGCCTCCCAACACACAGGGTACTGAATTTCAATTCCCCTGTCAGCGACTTAATGAGAAGACTGGATTTAGACATGCTCGAGGAAGTTAGAGAAGAAGAAGCCATTAGAAATGCTGCTTACCAGCAGCGAACAGCTTTATTTTACAATAAGAGGGTGAAGAAGTGCGACCTGAAAGAAGGAGACTATGTGCTGAAGAAAGTAATTCAAAAGCATAACAAACTAGAGGCAAACTGGCATGGATCATACTGAGTTACAAAAGTTATTCGACCAGGAACTTACCGAATAGCAACTCTAGAAGGCGAGGAGTTTAAGAATGCATGGAACGCAGAGCACCTGCGCAAGTATTATCAGTGATGTATATGTAACGCAGTTCCATCAGTATGAATAAAATAAAAATATTCTGCAAGTCTCTCTGTTTATTGAAATTTTTTTGGGGAATACTAGTGCTACGCACTACTCGGCACAACTCGGCAGACTACTCAAGAAAATATTCCAAACTGTACCAACATAGTTGGTCGACGAGGAGAAAATATTCCAAATTGTACCAACGTTGTTGGTCGACGAGGAGAAAATATTCTAAACTGTACCAACATAGTTAGTCGACGAGGAGAAAATATTCCAAACTGTACCAACGTAGTTGGTCGACGGGAAGAAAATATTCCAAACTGTACCAACATAGTTGGTCGACGAGGAGAAAATATTCCAAACTATACCAACATAGTTGGTCGACGAGGAGAAAATATTCCAAACTGTACCAAGTATGGTTGGTCGGGGATAAAAACCCACTAACTGTAGTTGGTCGACGAGGAGAAATATTCCAAACTGTACCAAGTATGGTTGGTCGGGGATAAAAACCCACTAGCTGTAGTTGGTCGACAAGGAGAATTTATCGACCTTGGTTGGTCGGACACATTTTATGAAAAAGACAAAAATTTACCAAGTATGGTTAGTCGGGGATAAATCTCACTAACCGTAGTTGGTCGACAAGCAGAATTTAACAACCTTGGTTGGTTGGAAACATTTTAAACATTTTTACACTCGTGACTTTATTATTAAGTGATCGAGCAACATTTTTTATACTTGTAACTTTTTTACTAAGTTGGTCGACAAACAAATCATCATTTTTTATCAAATGGTTACCACAAATTCAAACTAGTCGACAATAAGTTGATCGGCAAACAACACAATATTGTTATCTTTTTAACAGATACATATGCACAGATGTAAAGTATTTTACAAGACAATAGCAATTAAGATTGCGAACAAAAATGAAATTCTTTCATTAAAATCAAAAACAAAATTCATCAGGAATGAAATACAAATTTATTACATCAATATTCCCATTCTATTGGTTTCTTCCCCTCTGCTTTTGAAACAGGTTCTTCGCCAGCAGGTGGATCATTTAAAGCAAGAGGAGAATTTATGAAGTTAAGATCTTTGAGCCTCCTGATATTCATCATGGATGGTCGATCTAGGAGGTGCTCGATAAAGTATTTGTTCATTTGGGGGCTTCTATTACAGATATATTTGTTCATTTGGTGGCACATTCTTATAACATCATGCAGTTGAGCACCAAATTAAACTTCACAAACTCACATGGAGGCGCATTCAGAAGTTCATGAGGCATATTCAGGAGTTATTATGCACATACTATTGAAGTTCAGAAGTCAAATTTAGCATCTACAGCACTGAGATCTTTACTACTACTGTCCCGACTAACATTGAAGAAGAAGTTGTATGAAAATGTTTTGAAGTCCACCACTAGCTTGGTACTAATCAGATTGAAGAGTTGGGTTCAAAAGCTAGTATGTTACTCAACAAAGTATTCAGAGGATCATAAATTATATGAATCAAGCACGTGAAGTTAGCACTCATTTGCTCGGCACAGGAGGCAGTTGGTCGGCTAGTAAACTAATCAACATACTTGAAGATTATGATAAGCTACAAGCTGCATAATATGGCATGGCTGCATCCAAATTCCCAGGGGTGATACATAGCACACAGAGTTCCTCAAAAGAAAGATTAACAACCATCGATCAGCCTGCATCATATGTCATCCAGGAGATAATGCACTTTATGTTGAACAAATCAAGAAGGTAGATCAAGAATTTCACGAGCACCGAGCAACACTGCAGAATAAATACTCCATCCTTTCAAGTAAACCATCAAGCATGGAGCATTGGGGGCTTCTGTTAACGTAAAAATTCTCCATCTACGAGGACCAATCAGAAAAGGACACATGTCATCCTACGTGGCAATATTCGACACCGAGGAGTGTTAGTCGGCACCCGAGGAGAATTAGTCGGCATCCGAGGAGAGTTAGTCTGCACCCGAGGAGAGTTGGTCGGCATACCAACCAGGAAGATCAAGAGATAACTATGCATTTAATGTGAATTAATGAAGATGACTATGCATTTAATGAGCATTAATGTACATTTATACTGTAGATGACAACACATAACATACCAAGCAATTCAATAATTAGATTCGTTGAATGTAGACATAATGTATAAATGTCTACATACAATGAATCCCTTTATCTCCCATCACTATAAATACATGTATTCCCTTAGCCAAAAGGGAGGAGATCCGACAAGGATGAGAGACACCATACACAAGATCCACACCTTTTTCTCTCTACACCACATTGTGCTATTGTAAACCCCTGGGAATAAAATAACAGTGGACGTAGGATTTTCCTTATAGCCGAACCACTTTAAAAATCTTTGTCTCTCATGTGCTTGATTGGATTGCTTTTATCTATTTATCTGTGATCATAAAAATGGGATTCGGTCCAGTTTTTTACATCAATAACAGTAATTATTGTTTTCTCCTCGTAATCAATTACCTCAAGTTTCTCGTTATTGAAACGAGTAATATAATCCCTGGTGCTTTCACCTGCCTTTTGTCTAACGCTTAGCAAATGTGATACTCTTTTTACTAGTTTTGCTCCAAAACAGAAGTTCCCGATAAAGAGCTCTGCCAATTGAAATAAAGTCTCAATCTTCTCCCGAGGAAGATTGTTATACCATATCTGAGCTGATCCGGTAAGAGTTCCTGAGAATGCTCTGCATCTCAGCTCGTCTGGCACTGCATAGATATTAGCAGTTGCTTGGTATTATTCTATATGAAGTACATGGTCAGTTTTTCCATCATATTTAGGTGTCACCAACGGAGCTTTGAACTTTGATGGTGTGGGAAAATCCATAATTGCCTGTATAAACGGTATTACTTGGACAAAAGTTCTTTGTAGAGGATTCGTGGCTTTAGCCATTTCCCCTAGTCTATGCTACAACCTCTGAATAGAGCCCTTCCATGCATCATTTACCTCCTCGGGCCTATTGGTTCGAGCAACTGATCTTGTTGAATTTGCCTCTTAGGATCTTTCATGACGAGCAGTTGGTTGTGATTGGGCAGAGCCTTCCCTTAAATCAGATGGTTGTTGAGAGTTCCTCGACACAATGCTGTGGGGACTTCTATTCCTCCTAGGACCCAAACGATTAAAAGGAGAGACTCTACTCAACCTTTCGAGAGCACTTGTCCTCTCTGGAGATAGAGTGACGTTTTGTTGAGTGTATGTAGCTCGTACTGAGGAAGTCCGTCCAGGCTGATAAGAAGGATTATTAGACCTCTCAGTGCGATAGGAATCGGTGCGTATGGATAAAGATTTCTCTGGAAATAACATTCGCCTAGTTCTTGAAAAGGGTAAACGAGTATTTCTTTGAACACTTCGTTGTCCTGATTGGGCTGAAACTCCGCCTTGAACAGTTTGTATGAGTTGACGCATAGTTTCTTACATTGTCGTCTGGCCTTGGGCCAAATTATCCATTATACTTGCCAGATCCGAAAAATTTGGGGGAGTAGATGGATTTGAAGGGATACCAGCATTTCGATTACTGGATTCTGAATTATCAGCCATTGGTGTTGAGTTGTTTTGGTGAAAAATGCTATTTACAGTAGATTTCCCACAAACGACGCCAATTTGTTGATGTAAAAAATTAGATTATCTCTAATTAATCAATCATAGATAAAATAAATAATGCAAAAAGATTTTTAAAGTGGTTCAGCCTTGTAAGAATGGCCGACGTTCACTGTTTTTGTTATTGCTGACTGTGTAAAAGTGAGGGCTTTTCTCGATCAAAGCTCTGATACCGATTTGTAAAACCCCGAATTTTAAACTATTATTATTTCCTTTGTTATGCGGAAGCATAAAACATGATGGTTCAACTTTAAAACAACAAATTTTAATTTCTTAAAAAAAATTAAAATTACACCAAGTGAAGTAAAATTAATCAATTAATATATTCACTTAAACCAATTAATTAATCAAAGTCCTAGAATTTGCCTAAGTCATATTTATCAATATTAGCAAATTAGGCGAAACCAAATTTTAGCAAATGACTTGAATTAAATATACTTTACCCATTATTTAATTTAGTACCAAATTAAATGAGTGTGATGCTTTAAACCAAATTTTATCTTGAATTATTTTAAACATGCGTTCTACGTTATTTTGCAAGATAAAATAAATCAATCACACTACGCCGCGATGTACGAGGAAAAACCCAAGATGTGAAACAACCTCGGACGGCCCTAGCCACAAATCCACTAGATACGGAATTACAAGTACAAGATAAAAGACTTACAACACACGACTCGATCTCTCTCAAGCCCCGATGCTTCTTCTTGTAGGCACATCTTCCTAGCGAATAACCATGGAACACCACCTCGGTCTCGGAATCCACCGATAGGACTTTATATGATCACCGTCACCCGAGCAAGGAGCCTTTTCTCCAAGTGGATAGAATCGCAACAAAACGTCTTCTTCTTTGATGGATGTAGAAGCAAACCAAAACTTATCTTTCAATTCTGTGTAGAGAAAACCGGTGCCAAACTCCAAGCAATTGATAAGTATATAAGAACTTGGAATAAACTCATTTGGGTGTAAACACTAGAGTGATGGAAATTTTTCTCTAAAAATCTCACTCAAAACATGAACATTTTCCTAAACATTTTTTTCTCTCAAACTCTCTTTAAGAGATAAACTAGGGTGGAAAAGTTAGGAAAATTTAGGGTGGAAAATGTTCTTCCCGCTAATTATAAAGTCTGAAAAAGTTGGTTAGAAACTTAGTGGGAAAGTGGGTGCAAAATTGCCAAAAAACTGTTCCCGCTTGGCATCTCGTTCGAACGACATTTCGTTCGAACGAAATCTCGTTCGAACGAGACTTCTAACGACATTCCAGATTGAACTCGTTAGAATCTCGTTGGATATCTCGTTCGAACAGAAGGGTCGTTCGAACGACATATCGAACGACATGTCATAGGCCTATACTAGAACCTCGTTGGTAAACTCGTTCGAACGACATTTTCGTTCGAATGACAATCTCGTTCGAACGACTCTATCGAACGAAAAACCAGAAAGTTTGAATATTCTTGTTTAAGCCCAGAAAACTTTATAAACATTTATTTAAAGTTTTAATTAATTATTTCTTAAAACAAAACGCAGTTTTTATAAAACCTAACACCCAATAAACTTTGTTCCAAGCTCCTAAATATATAATATTGCATTCATACCTTGGGAGCATGGAACTATGGTTGATGACGTAGAAACGAGGCACACAAACCGGCATATTTGATGAAGCTTTATACTCTTTGCCGCTACGTCTTCAACAAACACTTCATCGGTTTGAGAATATTACAATTAAATACTATCCTATTAATAAATGTTTTTGTCCGGAATTGAGCCAAAACTATATATGGACTCAATTGGAAATTTGTGTCCTTACAATTCTCCACCTTTGGCTATTCCGGGACAAAAACCAAAACAAAAATCCTAAAGGGCCGTCAAGCTCACTAGACTCAAAACATAACCCACCCAAACTTGACTCAACCCAAGGATCAAATGCTTTGCCGTTTAAACAATGCTGCTTTAGAAGAAATCCTGCACACTTAAGCAAACTCATCAAATGCATAGGGAATATCAAAGTATTAAATGCAATTAATTAATTACTCCCCCTGAATTAATTCTTCCCACTACACCAAATCTGCCCATTTGTCAAGGTCATTGACCTTGACAAATTCACCTTGTCAAGGTCAATGACCGTGACATTTCGAGGCGAGACAACTTTTTTTGTCACGGTCGTGTCACGGTCATTGACCTTGACATAAAACTCGCGTTTTGTGTCACGGTCGTGTCAAGGTCAATGACCGTGACACGTTTGTCACGGTCATTGACCGTGACAAAGCCGTGACCCTTAGTAAAAAAATTGTCACGGTCAATGATCGTGACAAGGCCATGACAAAATTGTCAGGGACTTGTCACGGTCAATGACCGTGACAATTCTGGGCAGAATTAAAAAAAAACTGCTGGGCAGTATGGACACTGCCACTGCCCAGCAGTATATTTGTACCTGTTATAGCAACGTTGTACCTGTTCCACACATCATATATCCGAACAAACTAAAGATAATGCAAATATATATTCAAATAAGAAACTATTTAAAAAGAAACAACATCACCATCATTTTATCTCAAATCTACAAACTATTTGCATGGAAAAGAGATTTTGTACCGCGACGCTCGGGAACACCTCCTTATCCTTCCCTTCTCGTCCGAGTAGCCACATAAGTATAGAGCATATGTGGCCTACCCTTAGGGCCACTCCCTGTCCCCTGAATTGAAATAAAGTAAAATTAGTATCCGCCCCTCAAATATAGATAAATATAAATTGAAATTGAAATCGAAATCGAAATTGACATATAAATATAAATACATTACCTGTAGTGTCACTCAAACAGCTAACTTGAGCTCATATGGCACCTCCTTCCAACTAATGTACCCCGGGCAATCGTGTCAATTATAATTCTCTTAATATCTAAACACTAAGAAATACCATAATCCTATGGAGGTATGCATTGCAAATTCCTTCCAACCGTTGTGTAGCCAAAAATCAGCAGTTGAAGTTGTCAACTCCACCTTTGAATGGGGTATGGAAAGTGGTGGGGTATGGAAAGTGGAATTGACAACTTCAACCGGTGATGTTTGGCTACGTAACGGTTGGGAGGAATTTGCAGAGCATCGCTCCATATGATTATGGCATTTCTTAGTGTTCGGATAGACGAAGAGATTCAGTTTCCTCTCCACAAATAGGACACCCCAAATAACTATGTACTAATCACCTATTAAAGGTAAGAAGCGTATATTCATGGATTAGTATAAACAAAACTTAGATGTAGTTGGAACATTTATGTATTAATCTCCTCTCCACACACGCACACTACACAAGAGTGAAAATGATAAAGTGCAGATCAAGTAAAAGCATTAAAAATGGATGTTTCGGTACAAATTGAAATAATTATTACAAATTGAAAAATTGTTTCAAATTCGGGTTATCATCAAAAATGGATTGATATTCGGTAGGAGCAGCCAAGTCATCCACACTACTATTTAGAAGCCTTGGCGCGTGTTGGACAATTTACCCCGGCTCGTTGTTGATATACTCCGAGTAAAACACTTGCTTAACCTTTTGAAATGCACAAACAAACGGCTCATCGCTCACGTGGTCGTTGCTCTTCAACTTGGACAAGTCAACCATGATCAAATTGGTGACAGGATCAACTTTAGAAGCATTTTTATCCTCAACTCTTACCCATTCACAGTAAAATACAACCTCTTTGAAGCTTATATAATCCATTTCAAATATATTTTGAATTACACCATAGTAAGTCATTTCAGCTTCAACGAGGTTTTTATCTTTTGCGCTTGCTCGAAAGAAAGTAAGAGCCTTGTATGAAATACCCGAGTTCTGTACATTTGTACTTTCCTCGTACACTTTAGCGCCAAAAATGTAACCGTTCAATCGATATTTTTTGTACTCTTGTGCCACGAACAAGGGTCCAGTGGCTAGACGAGCAAGCCTTGATGTCGCATCACCCATCTTTAGGAGTTGAGAATATAGATAAATTAATTATATTAGTGGTAAAATATGAGTGTAATGTAACGTTATATAACGACTGTTTTCATTGTAATTACCTCTTGTGTCAACCATAGCCTAAATTCGCTGTCTGATTGTACCACTGTTTTTCGTCTTTTATTGTTCTCACAGGCTTCATATTTACTGCATATTACAAAATTAATCATGTATAAAATAATCTAAAATAATGTTAAACATTATAATATTCGAAACTTACTTTTTCCATTCTTCGACATCTTCATGTGTGTCAAATAGATAACGAGCTACTTGTTCATGTTGCAAACTCGTTAATTTCACTCGTTTTCCCATCACATTACCACCATCATCGAGGAATTCATCAGTGTCATCAACGCTGGTAGAGTCAGTCATATATTCCCGAGTATATATTGATGACTCCACGGTGATGTATTCCTCTGCAATTGATCCTGCAATGTATCGCGTATTCTTGACGTAATCTTTAAAAAGTTTCATCAATCTTTCAAACGGATACATCCACCGATATCTAACTGGACCACAAAGAAGTGCCTCGTCGCATAGGTGTACCAACAAGTGAACACTTATGTCAAAGAATGCTGGGGGAAAGTACTTCTCCAATACACAAATCGCTTCGTTCACAGCCAATTTTGCGGCCACTATGTGTTCTCGATTCACTACCTTCTCACACAAGAGGGAGAAGGTAATACTAATTTGCATAATAGCCCTACGCAAATCCTTGTGCTTGGAGAAACAGTGCTTAAACAATAGAGGAACCAATTGCATGATCACATGCCAATCGTGGGACTTACACTTATGTAAATCATGAGTAGCATAATTCACAATCCTTTGCAAGTTGGACGAAAAATTAGATGGGCCCTTCAAATTATATATTGTGTCTAGAAGCACCTTCCTTTCCTCACTCGTCAAAGTAAACGCACTAGGGGGAATTATTGTCCTTCCCCTACTATCTTCTTTCAACCATAGTTGTGGTTTAAGTTTTAACGTTTTAAGGTCTTTTCGTGCATTTTCTCCATCCTTCGAATGACTTTCCCCAAGGCAAGTACCCACAATATGTTCAGCCAAGTTCTTCTCTGCATGCATCACATCCAATACATGGCGCACCGGGTTTTTCTTCCAATAAGGCAAGTCAAATAAAATTGACCTCCGAGACCATGCCTTTCTTATCTCAGTTTCATTCCCAGTTGGGGTCTTCTTATGCTTGACATTCTTAAATTTGGGATTCTTACCTGGCATATTTGGGCCACATTGAGAAGATTTACTTTCAATTTCTGAACCCGAAAGTTGTCTCGGCGGTAGCCTATGTTCAACTCCGCCCAATAAAAAATTGGAAGCTTTCTCAAATCTGAAACTATGAGCTGGGGGAAAAAAGCTCCTGTGGCAATGGTATACATTTTTTAAGCTGGAGGATAGACGAAGAGATTCAGTCTCCTCTCCACAAATAGGACACCCCAAATAACCATGTACTACACATCCGGATAATGTCCCATAAGCTGGAAAATCATGAATTGCCCACATCAACATAGCTTTTAGCGTAAACTCTTCTTTTCTAAAAGAGTCAAATGATTGCACACCATCTTCCCAGAACTCATTTAATTCTTCTACCAAAGGAGCCAGGTAGATATCAATGTCTTCACTTGGTGCCTTTGGCCCAGGTATCAATAAAGCCATCATCGAAAATTCAGGTCTCATACACTGTGAAGGAGGGAGGTTGAGTGGGGCTAGGATCACTGGCCATACACTCTGATTGGTGCTTAGATTTCCAAATGGATTGAAACCATCTGTTGATATAGCCAAACGAATGTTGCGTTGTTCTCGAGCAAAATCGGGATACTCATAATTCATCCTCCGCCAGGCAGTAGAATCAATAGGATGACGCATGATATTACCCCCTACTTCTGCCCTAGCATGCCAAGTCATTGCCTCTGCAATCCATGGTACTGTGAAAAATCGCTTTAATCTAGGCCCAACGGGAAAATATTTCAATACTTTTTGAGGCACTTTTGAGCTTGTGCCTTCCTTACTAGTAGATTGGACATATCTAGGTTCATCGCATACCGGACAACGATCGAGATTTTCATACTCCTTTCGGTATAGTATGCAGTCATACACATAAGCATGAATCGATTTATACTTCATTCCCAAACCTTTCAAACTGTTCTTCATAACAGGATAGCTATTTGGAAGTGTATTCACCTTGGGTAATAAGCCCTTCACCCATTACAGAATTCCCGTCACGCTATTGCCAGACAAACCGTACTGCGTCTTCAAACTGTGCAAACCAACCATGGCATGTAAAGTTGTTTGATCTTTCTCACAGCCAGAGTATAACGGTTGGGTCGCCTTAAATTTTAAACTTTGGTAGTCATCGTCAAGTTTTATCGTGTTATCTTCACGAGCACTTGAATCTTCTACATCATCAGTAACCTCATTCTCCTCAGCTTCATAAACTCCGTACGCATCATCAACTAAATCCTCTAACATATTATGATCTACGTCGTCCCCTTCTTCATCTATTCTACTTGTTGAAGGATGTTGTGAAGGTTGGTCAGGGACAAAAGGAACTTTCAATTCACCGTGAAAACTCCAAAATCGATAACTATCTTGCATACCCGATCTTAACAAATGTAGTTCAACTGTTTTCCACTCAAACACCTTACCATTCTTACACCTAGCACACGGACACGGAAACTCTTCATCATTACGACATCTCTTTGCATATTTCACAAATTCGTTAGCACCTCTGCGAAACACATCCCCCATTCTATTAGTCTCACCCATCCACTCTTTGTATTTCGGATATCCCATCACAGCTACCACAACTAAACACCTATTAAAGGTAAACAAAACTTAGATTTATAGTATGTTTTTTTTAATTATCCCATCATTTAATTATCCTATTAAAGGGTATGTGGTCCTATCCCATTCAAGAATGCATTTTTCTGTAATATACTTAACAGCTCATGCACATTGTTATGATTTGAAAAAAATTCGACAGCATATCCCCTTAGTTCTCCAAGTACACGACGTAGATTGGCAGGTGTGAGTGTTATTTCAATTGGTCAATTAAAATAACAGTCACACTTGTCAATCTAGTATGTACCCAGAGAACATTAAGATACGACTGCAGAACTTCCTCCAAAAGTAACAACTTTAAGCCAATAAGAATATTATACAAAAATTATACAGTCTCAAACTGTCCAAACGGGACAATTCGAGAGATCTCATTACAGGGGTAATGACTCTCGAACGGGTCTAAGGGTTATTGAATGCGTACGCATAAGAACTAGAATGCTAGTATCTATGCGCACTATATTAAATTTCAAGTATGTTTCATATAATCGGTTAATTCAAATACACAAATAAATTCATGGGATAATTCAAATACAAAAATAAATTCATGGGATAATTCAAATACAAAAAGAAATTCATGTATTGACCACATACACACACACACACACACTATAAAAACAATTATTATCCAATTATTATCCAACTATTATCAATTATTTATTTTGAATGTAAATAATATTCAAATATTCTAATATTCAAGCCTAGGTGCGTAGGTGTGCGTGTGTGTGGCGTAGGTGTGCGTGTGTGCGTAGGGGCGTAGGTGTGCGTGTGTGTGTGGCGTAGGTGTGCGTGTGTGCGTAGGTGTGCCCACCCCACCCCACCCCCTCCCCCCCTCCACTACCCCCTCCCCCACCCTGCCCCATCCCGCCCCACCCCCACCACACACCACCACACACACCACACACACACACACACACACACCCCACCCCACCCCACCCCCTCCCCCTGCCCCCCTCCACCACCCCCTCCCCCACCACACACCACCACACACACACACACACACCACTCTACCCCACCCCCTGCCCCCCTCCACCACCCCCTCCCCCCCTCCCCCAAAACACACCACCACACACACACACACACTGCACTCCACCCCACCCCACCCCCTGCCCCCTCCATCGCCCCCTCCCCCACCCTGCCCCACCCCCTGCCCCCTCCACCACCCCCTCCCCCACCCTGCCCCATCCCGCCCCACCCCCCACACACGCACACACATACACATACACATATATATATACACATACACATATAAATATACAAACAAATCTATATATAAATGGAAGAGAGAGAGAGAGAGAGAGAAATTGGACCTGAGAGAGAGAGAGCAGCGTCGAGTCGAGAGAGAGAGAGAGAGAGAGGGAGGGAACGGTGGGAGGGAAAAAAGAAGGGGGAAAGTGATTTTGCTGGAAAAGTTGTCACGGTCGTGTCAAGGTCATTGACCGTGACACGAATTGTCACGGTCATTGACCGTGACAATTCGTTGTCACGGTCGTGTCAAGGTCAATGACCGTGACATAAAACGCGTGTTTTTTTGTCACGGTCAATGACCTTGACAAGGCTAGCCGGCTGAAAGGTGACAATTTGCCCATTTTGGTGTAGTGTCCCCTTTAAAAAACACATGACCTACTTAGAAAGACGTCTCCCCCTAAGATAAATCTCCCCCAAACTAAGATACGATAATAATAGGATTAAATGCAAATTCTCCCCCTATCATTTTCTCCCCCTTTTTGTTCAGGAATAGGCAAAGGATAAAGAACTAATAAACACGTTGAAGCTTAAAGTGTTAAGACATTAAAGCATATGGACAATAAAAGCAAGACTAATCCAAGATAGATACCAATAATGAAGTTTAAGCTAGGATGGACTAGAAAGCAAGGCAAAGACAAACAAATATCATATATATATATATATATATACTAGAAATATACCAATAGAGTACTTGCATATATATATAGATATAAACACACACATGACACAAAATACAATAAGTTTGCACACTCGTATGGCAAAAATGTGTCATATGGAAACGGAAGTGTAGGGGTGTGAACCAGCAACAATTAAATTTAGACCCAAACACTTAATAAACATTCACGGAGTTCTCATTTGATTGCAAACTTTATCACATTTAAATATAGCCTCATGTGACAATATGAAGATTGAACTCAATGAACAAACATACACAATGCATACAAGCCTAGCATGATGATGATTCTACAAACAAAATAGAGTCATGACATTAAAGACAACTAGGATAAACGGACATTGTGCAAACCGTTGATATACCATTCAATTCTACCTCAATAAGCATATATATTCTTTTGCTTTTGAATGAATATGTCAAACAAACATAGGCCTTGGCAATTGTTTTCTTTTTAATGCCAAATATTCTGTTTTTAGGCCTTTGGATCACGTATTTATTTTAGATCCAATAAACGGTGGCTTACTATCGCAAAGGATTTAATTCATCCTTTCGGAGCCCTTCCCCGTGCACATTTTTTTTAGCATGTTTTCATTTTCACACAAATCTCACATGCAACGGATTTTGACATACACTAGTCATCCTAGGTCATAGATATGTAGATGACTAAATTGGTAGGAGAACACCTCAAAAAGCTCAAATATAACATGTGACATTAAGCTTTCAAAAGAGCTCGTTCATGTATGAAAAGAGGCATATAAAAATAGAATCCATTTAAACAATACAAAATCCAACTACTCCATATAAAACATGGTAAAGAACATTTTAAGGATTGAAAATATAAACCAAGAGTTTTAGCCACGTGGGAGCGTAAAAGATGGGATTCAAACACAAATATATGCCACATAAAGTGTGTCAAACAAAAATACACACAAAAAAAATCTTTTTGAGTTTTTAACATTTTTAATCAAAAATAATTTTTTACTCAAAAGGACAAACAAAAATCATTTGTATTTTTCATTAATCTCAAATGAAACAGATAAAACACAAATGATAAACAAAAATCTTTTTATATTTTTCAATAAATTCAAACACAAAATATAATACAAAAAGATAAACAAGTCATAATTTCTAGCATGTGATATGAAATAAGGCAATGACTAGAAAATGACTAAACATGCATACATCTAGCAATGATATATAATATGAAGCACAAAAAAGTTAGAGTATGCATAAAACACTAACACATTCAACCTTTAAATTTAGCAAGGGAGGTTTCATGTGATAGTAAATGAGAATCAACAAATCTTGTATCTAGCGCATTTCATAATGATTTCCTAACCCATATAGATTTATATTTAACATGATGGGGATTAGGAAATAATGAAATTCTAGATAAAGATTTCCTTGGACTTCTTTTAAGATCAAAACAAAATGACCTAAGGTGACCTTTCCTACCACAATGCAAGCATGTGTAAACACGAGGAATGTTACCTAAGGTGTGACCCTTTTTAAAGACCTTGGACAAAGTTGACCCTCTAAAACAGACAATGGTTTTAGCTTTAGCAAAGGAAGAATTTGAGCATGATGTGCTAGAACCATTAGAACTACTACTAGAGTCTTAAGAATCATTTTTCAATTTTAAAATTTCGGACTCAAGTAATAAATTAGACTCCTCAAAATTATGGGACTCCTTCTTTAAATTTTCAATAATTCCTAGAAGGTTAAAACACTCTCCCTCAATATGAGTAAACTTGTCCCTAAGTGTCTTTTCATGATTTTCACTCTCTTTCTTGGACTTTTCTAAAATATCAAAATTTGAATGTAAGTCCATGAGCTTTTCACGAAAAATATCTTTTTGAGATAAGGAGATTTGCAAAAACTCAATGTGAGCTTTAAAACAAGAATTTTCATTTTCAAGAAATTTAATTCTTTTTACAAATCTCAAATTTAATTCCTTTAAATTTTCGTTACATTTGTTAAGCCCATTTAATTCCTCTCGAAAATCAAAAATTTTATTTTCATTAAAATTGGACAAATTTTCATTAAGACGTCCCATTGAGAGAAAAAAAATATGAGAGTGATAAAAAATTGAACCACCTAAAAGGTAAGGAAATACAAAAAGATGAAAAACGGATCTTTAACGCGATAACTTAGCGCTCCGGCTCTGATACCACTTTGTAAAAGTGAGAGCTTTTCTCGAATCAAAGCTCTGATACCAAGTTGAAAGCGTGTGGGCTTTTCTAAATCAAAGCTCTGATACCAATTTGAAAATCTGGAACCCCGAATTGTATAAATTTCTTTCAATTAATAATATTGTAATTTCCTTTTATGTAAATTCGATGCGATGCGAAAGCGTTGGGATGTGATGGTTCAACTTTAAAACAACAAATTTTAATTTCTTAAAAAAAATTAAAATTAGATCTTGTGAAGTAAAATTAATCAATTAATATATTCACTTAAACCAATTAATTAATCCAAGTCCTAGAATTTGCCTAAGTCATATTTATCAATATTAGCAAATTAGGCGAAACCAAATTTTAGCAAATGACTTGAATTAAATAAAATTTACCCATTATTTAATTTAGCACCATAACAAAGGAAATAATAATAGTTTAAAACAACAAATTTTAATTTCTTAAAACAAATTAAAATTACACCAAGTGAAGTAAAATTAATTAATTAATATATTCACTTAAACCAATTAATTAATCCAAGTCCTAGAATTTGCCTAAGTCATATTTATCAATATTAGCAAATTAGGCAAAACAAAATTTTAGCAAATGACTTGAATTAAATATACTTTACCCATTATTTAATTTAGCACCAAATTAAATGAGTGTGATGATTTAAATAAAATTTTATCTTGAATTATTCTAAACATGCGTTATACATTATTTTGCAAGATAAAATAAATCAATCACACTACGCCGCGATGTACGAGGAAAAACCCAAGACGGGAAAAAACCTCAGACGACCCTAGCCACAAATCCACTAGATACGAAATTACAAGTACAAGACAAAAGACTTACAACACACGACTCGATCTCTCTCAAGCCCCGATGCTTCTTCTTGTAGACACCTCTTCCTAGCGAATAACCTTGGAACACCACCTCGGTCTCGGAATCCACCGATAGGACTTTATATGGTCACCGTCACCCGAGCAAGGAGCCTTTCTCCAAGTGGATAGAATCGCAACAAAACTTCTTCTTCTTTGATGGATGTAGAAGCAAACCAAAACTTCTCTTTCAATTCGGTGTAGAGAAAACCGGTGCCAAACTCCAAGCAATTGATAAGTATATAAGAACTTGGAATAAACTCATTTGGGTGTAAACACTAGAGTGATGGAAATGTTTCTCTAAAAATCTCACTCAAAACATGAACATTTTCCTAAACATTTTTTGCTCTCAAACTCTCTCTAAGAGATAAACTAGGATGGAAAAGTTAGGAAAAGTTAGGGTGGAAAATGTTCTTCTCGCTAATTATAAAGTCTGAAAAAGTTGGTTAAAAACTTAGTGGGAAAGTGGGTGCAAAATTGCCAAAAAACTGCCAAAAACTGTTCCCGGCTGGCATCTCGTTCGAACGAAATCTCGTTCGAACGAGACTTCTAACGACGTTCCAGATTGAACTCGTTGGACATCTCGTTCTAACAGAAGGTTCGTTCGAACGACATATCGAACGACATGTCATAGGCCTATACTGGAACCTCGTTGGCAAACTCGTTCGAACGATATTTTCGTTCGAATGACAATCTCGTTCGAACGACTCTATCGAACGAAAAACCAGAAAGTTTGAATATTCTTGTTTAAGCCCAGAAAACTTTATAAACATTTATTTAAAGTTTTAATTAATTCTTTCTTAAAACAAAACGCAGTTTTTATAAAACCTAACACCCAATAAACTTTGTTCCAAGCTCCTATATATATAATATTGCATTCATACCTTGGGAGCATGGAACTATGGTTGATGACGTAGAAACTGTAATACCCCGTATTTTTGGCGATATTTATTTTTGGGATTAATTAATTAAATGAGAATTAATTGGAAATTAATCCGGATAAAATACGAGCGAGATGTGAGTTGGTATTTGACTATATTGAGTATGTTTGAGGTTATATGAATATTGAATTATGAATTTGTCGTGAGATTGATATACAGCAATTTGGACATTTTATTGGGACGCGTGAGACAGTCGCGTCAGGATATAATTATTTTATTTATAAAATTGAATTTAAATTCTATTAACCGTATGGTCGTTTTGAGTGCGCCAACGCGTCCGGAAGGGTCGACATAGTCAGAAAACACTAGCCGGGGGTTTAGTTTGGGTCCCGGGGTATTTTTAGGCCATACCGGCAACATAAAGGGTATTTTGGTAATTTCGTATTTTTGGGAATTTAAAGTGACGAAAATTAGGAGTCTTTATCTGATTGGAAATTGACCCACTAAACCCACTAACCAACCCTTAATGACCCAATAAGCTACGGGGGTTATCAAATTAGGTTTCCAAAACTTTCCCAAAGAAAACCCTAGCCACCATTGGAGATAAGCTTGGAGAGAGAGAGATAGAAGGGAATTCTGCAGAAAGAGAGAGAGAAATTCAACAAATCGTCATCAAAATCAGAGATTGAATTAAGTCAAGTGGTTTAATTTCAATTATTATAGAGAATGCATCTTCCATGTGTAGGAATTTACATAAATCAAATTGTTCTTGAGAGTTTAATAAAAACCCATTTTAATTGGACTTAGAACTTGAATGTTGAGGAGTAATTGCATGTAGAATCGTAGAGAAATGATTAGCCTGATGTAAATATATGTTGGATGTAACAAAAACGAATCTAGAATGGACTTATTGAGGATTTAAAATTCTAGGGTTTATGTTCTTGAAATTTGGGGAAAAGGGTAGAGATTTGATGAATTAATGATGGTTAGGATGTGTTAATTCCTTAAAAGATGTTAGTATATGTTATTAGTATGTTTTAGGATGATTGGTGACCATAAAACATTATTGAGACGAATTTTGGTTGAGATTAGAGGTGTAAAAATTGGTGAAAAACGAATATAGAATTTCTGGGCTTGAATCTGGTCACTCGTTAGAAGACCTACCCAGGTCATTTGAACGAGCTCGTTCGAACGAGCTTCTAACGAGTTGACAGTTTGGGGTTCTAACGAGAAGGATGTTCGTTCGATAATCTCGTTCGAACGAGATCTCGTTAGATAGCCCAGTTCGTTCGAACGAAATCTCGTTCGAACAGCCTCGTTCGAACGAGACTTCTAACGAGCCGGCAGTTTAGGCTTTTTGGCCTGTTTTGATTTTGGGAGTCCCGTAAACTTGTTCGAGGATAAAAATAACATTTACTTTGATGGTGTATTAGTATGCTTGGGACATTTTGGGTTATAATGAGGAGTAAATTATATAAGTGTGGATCAAATCAAATAGAAAATTGAGTCGAGACGTGAGTGCCTACTACGACGTGAGAATAAATTATGGCGCGTATAAATATGGACCGGGATTTTATAAGTTGTATATATATTAAGTTGATACGAGAATGCGATAAGTACTACAATTAAACTACGGTGATTACTAAGATGTGTGCTTACTTAGTATTGGTATATGATTTGTGTGTATGACATACCTACCATACTTGCTATCACGGGAGGTTTGCGTTTGCTTAGGGCCCTCTAATCCTTGTGTTGCCCGAATTTAGACTGGTTACCTCGATGAACATAGGTCAGAGAAGGACTTATTGGGATGTTAATAAGTCTACTGATCGTGGGAGCGCAGGTATATGCGTGACCCATGTGATGTGACTGTGTTCGCCTCCATTATTTGTGATGTTGTTATCTGTGAACTATTCCTGAGAGATTCGGAATATGTGATCCTTATGTACGTGATGTACCGGGATGGATAACAGAGTATGTGTGCACCGCAGCTTAGTCTCGGGGTGCTTATATTGTATATTTATGTTGTGGAAAATATACGCTTAATAAACTGGGAACTTTCATATGGTATTGTGTGTATAACTATGGAATAAAAAAAAAGGGATGATCTATAATGAGTTGTATTACTTTTACGTGAGAACCTGAATTTACGTTAAACCCCTATTTAATTGCGAGCGTTATAATGTTAATGGGAACCGAGTAATAAGGGTAGAACCTATGACAGTCTAGCTAGATATGATGTCACTTAGCTAGTGGTTTGTGTCATTTTAGATGGGTACTTACGTTAGGAGTGCACAGTTAGATGAGAGGTGAGAATTTCATGTGAGTGCACGTCCTAACATGTACTTTGCATTTAATGTTTTAAATGTTTTTAAAGCACTTGCAGGTTTTTAAAATATCTCCACATTCGGGCTCTGACCCGTTTGCTTTCAAATCTATTTTTTTTATAAAACCATTTTAGGTGCTCATCCATAAGGACACCATGCATAGGATACTCATTCAGTTGACGAGCTGTAGCTGTTTGTGGAAGTTAAAGGGATTTGCTTTTAGACGCTTCTATCATTTGGATTCCATCTTCAGTATTCCTCAGTTTTAGGGCATGTTGCCCAGTTCCATTAGAGTTACATTTCCATTACAGTTTCAGACTTTGGCATTTATTGATTCAGTATTCAGTTTAATTATTTCAGTTTGTGGATTTGTAGTGAGGAGTTTTCCTCCAGACTTTATTTACATTATGTGATGGTTATTCTATTTACTTCGGTATGGTGAATGGTGTTATTATTCTTCATTACACTTGTTGCATGTTAATTAGACTTATTAAAATTTGACAACTTACTTTTTAAATACTAGGTGGTTAGTAATCATTAAAATGTTTTCGACAGTGATGCTATTAGTAAAGGAGTAGCTACCCGGCATTTTGAATTAATTTAATAAAGGAGTAGCTACCCGGTATTTAATTAGTCGGGGTGTCACAGAAACGAGGCACACAAACCGGCATATTTGATGAAGCTTTATACTCTTTGTCGCTATGTCTTCAACAAACGCTTCATAGGTTTGAGAATATTACAATTAAATACTATCCTATTAATAAATGTTTTCGTCCGGAATTGAGCCAAAACTATATATGGACTCAATTGGAAATTTGTGTCCTTACAAATCTCCCCCTTTGGCTATTCCGGGACAAAAACCAAAACAAAAATCCTAAAGGTCCGTCAAGCTCACTAGACTCAAAACATAACCCACCCAAACTTGACTCAACCCAAGGATCAAACGCTTTGCCGTTTAAACAATGCCGCTTTAGTAGAAATCCTGCACACTTAAGCAAACTCATAAAATGCATAGGGAATATCAAAGTATTAAATGAAATTAATTAATTACTCCGCCTAAATTAATTCTTCCCCTTTAACAAACACACCTACTTAGAAAGACGTCTCCCCCTAAGATAAATCTCCCCCAAACTAAGATACGATAATAATAGGATTAAATGCAAATTCTCCCCCTATCATTTTCTCCCCCTTTTTGTTCAGGAATAGGCAAAGGATAAAGAACTAATAAACACATTGAGGCTTAAAGTGTTAAGACATTAAAGCATATGGGCAATAAAAGCAAGACTAATCCAAGATAGATACCAATAATGAAGTTCAAGCTTGGATGGACTAGAAAGCAAGGCAAAGACAAACAAATATCATATATATATATATATATATATATATATATATATATATATATACTAGAAATATACCAATAGAGTACTTGCATATATATATAGAGAGATAAACACACACATGACACAAAATACAATAAGTTTGCACACTCGTATGGCAAAAATGTGTCATATGAAAACGGAAGTGTAGGGGTGTGAACCAACAAAAATTAAATTTAGACCCAAACACTTAATAAACATTCACGGAGTTCTCATTTGATTGCAAACTTTATCACATTTAAATATAGCCTCATGTGACAATATGAAGATTGAACTCAATGAACAAACATACACAATGCATACAAGCCTAGCGTGATGATGATTCTACAAATCAAATAGAGTCATGACATTAAAGACAACTAGGATAAACGGACATTGTGCAAACCGTTGATATACCATCAAATTCTACCTCAATAAGCATATATATTGTTTTGCTTTTGAATGAATATGTCAAACAAACATAGGCCTTGGCAATTGTTTTCTTTTTAATGCCAAATATTCTGTTTTTAGGCCTTTGGATCACGTATTTATTTTAGATCCAATAAACGGTGGCTTACTATCGCAAAGGATTTAATTCATCCTTTCGGAGCCCTTCCCCGTGCACATTTTTTTTAGCATGTTTTCATTTTCACACAAATCTCACATGCAACGGATTTTGACATACACTAGTCATCCTAGGTCATAGATATGTAGATGACTAAATTGGTAGGAGAACACCTCAAAAAGCTCAAATATAACATGTGACATTAAGCTTTCAAAAGAGCTCGTTCATGTATGAAAAGAGGCATATAAAAATAGAATCCATTTAAACAATACAAAATCCAACTACTCCATATAAAACATGGTAAAGAACATTTTAAGGATTGAAAATCTAAACCAAGAGTTCTAGCCACGTGGGAGCGTAAAAGATGGGATTCAAACACAAATATATGCCACATAAAGTGTGTCAAACAAAAATACACACAAAAAAAATCTTTTTGAGTTTTTAACATTTTTAATCAAAAATAATATTTTACTCAAAAGGACAAACAAAAATCATTTGTATTTTTCATTAATCTCAAATGAAACAGATAAAACACAAATGATAAACAAAAATCTTTTTATATTTTTCAATAAATTCAAACACAAAATATAATACAAAAAGATAAACAAGTCATAATTTCTAGCATGTGATATGAAATAAGGAAATGACTAGAAAATGACTAAACATGCATACATCTAGCAATGATATATAATATGAAGCACAAAAAAGTTAGAGTATGCATAAAACACTAACACATTCAACCTTTAAATTTAGCAAGGGAGGTTTCATGTGATAGTAAATGAGAATCAACAAATCTTGTATCTAGCGCATTTAATAATGATTTCCTAACCCATATAGATTTATATTTAACATGATGGGGATTAGGAAATAATGAAATGCTAGATAAAGATTTCCTTGGACTTCTTTTAAGATCAAAACAAAATGACCTAAGGTGACCTTTCCTACCACAATGCAAGCATGTGTAAACACGAGGAATGTTACCTAAGGTGTGACCCTTTTTAAAGACCTTGGACAAAGTTGACCCTCTAAAACAGACAATGGTTTTAGCTTTAGCAAAGGAAGAATTTGAGCATGATGTGCTAGAACCATTAGAACTACTACTAGAGTCTTAAGAATCATTTTTCAATTTTAAAATTTCGGACTCAAGTAATAAATTAGACTCCTCAAAATTATGGGACTCCTTCTTTAAATTTTCAATAATTCCTAGAAGGTTAAAACGCTCTCCCTCAATATGAGCAAACTTGTCCCTAAGTGTCTTTTCATGATTTTCACTCTCTTTCTTGGACTTTTCTAAAATATCAAAATTTGAATGTAAGTCCATGAGCTTTTCACGAAAAATATCTTTTTGAGATAAGGATATTTGCAAAGACTCAATGTGAGCTTTAAAACAAGAATTTTCATTTTCAAGAAATTTAATTCTTTTTACAAATCTCAAATTTAATTCCTTTAAATTTTCGTTACATTTGTTAAGCCCATTTAATTCCTCTCGAATATCAAAAAATTTATTTTCATTAAAATTGGACAAATTTTCATTAAGACGTCCCATTGAGAGAAAAAAAATATGAGAGTGATAAAAAATTGGACCACCTAAAAAGTAGGGAAATACAAAAAGCCGAAAAATGGATCTTTAACGCGATAACTTAGCGCTCCGGCTCTGATACCACTTTGTAAAAGTGAGAGCTTTTCTCGAATCAAAGCTCTGATACCAATTTGAAAGCGTGCGGACTTTTCTAAATCAAAGCTCTGATACCAATTTGAAAATCTGGAACCCCGGATTGTATAAATTTCTTTCAATTAATAATATTGTAATTTCCTTTTATGTAAATTCGATGCGATGCGGAAGCGTTGGGATGTGATGGTTCAACTTTAAAACAACAAATTTTCATTTCTTAAAACAAATTAAAATTACACCATATGAAGTAAAATTAATCAATTAATATATTCACTTAAACCAATTAATTAATCCAAGTCCTAGAATTTGCCTAAGTCATATTTATCAATATTAGCAAATTAGGCGAAACCAAATTTTAGCAAATGACTTGAATTAAATAAACTTTACCCATTATTTAATTTAGCACCATAACAAAGGAAATAATAATAGTTTAAAACAACAAATTTTAATTTCTTAAAACAAATTAAAATTACACCAAGTGAAGTAAAATTAATCAATTAATATATTCACTTAAACCAATTAATTAATCCAAGTCCTAGAATTTGCCTAAGTCATATTTATCAATATTAGCAAATTAGGCGAAACCAAATTTTAGCAAATGACATGAATTAAATATACTTTACCCATTATTTAATTTAGCACCAAATTAAATGAGTGTGATGATTTAAACCAAATTTTATCTTGAATTATTCTAAACATGCGTTATACGTTATTTTGCAAGATAAAATAAATCAATCACACTACGCCGCGATGTACGAGGAAAAACCCAAGACGGGAAACAACCTCGGACGGCCCTAGCCATAAATCCACTAGATACGGAATTACAAGTACAAGATAAAAGACTTACAACACACGACTCGATCTCTCTCAAGCCCCGATGCTTCTTCTTGTAGACACCTCTTCCTAGCGAATAACATTGGAACACCACCTCGGTCTCGGAATCCACCGATAGGACTTTATATGGTCACCGTCACCCGAGCAAGGAGCCTTTTCTCCAAGTGGATAGAATCGCAACAAAACGTCTTCTTCTTTGATGGATGTAGAAGCAAACCAAAACTTCTCTTTCAATTCTGTGTAGAGAAAACCGGTGCCAAACTCCAAGCAATTGATAAGTATATAAGAACTTGGAATAAACTCATTTGGGTTTAAACACTAGAGTGATGGAAATTTTTCTCTAAAAATCTCACTCAAAACATGAACATTTTCCTAAACATTTTTTGCTCTCAAACTCTCTCTAAGAGATAAACTAGGATGGAAAGGTTAGGGTGGAAAATGTTCTTCCCGCTAATTATAAAGTCTGAAAAAGTTGGTTAAAAACTTAGTGGGAAAGTGGGTGCAAAATTGCCAAAAAAACTGCCAAAAACTGTTCCCGCCTGGCATCTCGTTCGAACGACATTTCGTTCGAACGAAATCTCGTTCGAACGAGACTTCTAACGACGTTCCAGATTGAACTCGTTAGAATCTCGTTGGATATCTCGTTCGAACAGAAGGTTCCTTCGAACGACATGTCATAGGCCTATACTGGAACCTCGTTGGCAAACTCGTTCGAACGACATTTTCGTTCAAATGACAATCTCGTTCGAACGACTCTATCGAACGAAAAACCAGAAAGTTTGAATATTCTTGTTTAAGCCCAGAAAACTTTATAAACATTTATTTAAAGTTTTAATTAATTCTTTCTTAAAACAAAACGCAGTTTTTATAAAACCTAACACCCAATAAACTTTGTTCCAAGCTCGTATATATATAATATTGCATTCATACCTTGGGAGCATGGAACTATGGTTGATGACGTAGAAACTAGGCACACAAATCGGCATATTTGATGAAGCTTTATACTCTTTGTCGCTACGTCTTCAACAAACGCTTCATAGGTTTGAGAATATTACAATTAAATACTATCCTATTAATAAATGTTTTTGTCCGGAATTGAGCCAAAACTATATATGGACTCAATTGGAAATTTGTGTCCTTTCAAATCTCCCCCTTTGGCTATTCCGGGACAAAAACCAAAACAAAAATCCTAAAGGTCCGTCAAGCTCACTAGACTCAAAACATAACCCACCCAAACTTGACTCAACCCAAGGATCAAACGCTTTGCCGATTAAACAATGCCGCTTCAGAAGAAATCTTGCACACTTAAGCAAACTCATAAAATGCATATGGAATATCAAAGTATTAAATACAATTAATTAATTACTCTCCCTAAATTAATTCTTCCCCTTTAACAAATACATGACCTACTTAGAAAGACGTCTCCCCTTAAGGTAAATCTCCCCCAAACTAAGATATGATAATAATAGGATTAAATGCAAATTCTCCCCCTATCATTTTCTCCCCCTTTTTGTTCAGGAATAGGCAAAGGATAAAGAACTAATAAACACGTTGAAGCTTAAAGTGTTAAGACATTAAAGCATATGGGCAATAAAAGCAAGACTAATCCAAGATAGATACCAATAATGAAGTTTAAGCTTGGATGGACTAGAAAGCAAGGCAAAGACAAACAAATATCATATATATATATATATATATATATATATATATATATATATATATATATATATATATATATATACTAGAAATATACCAATAGAGTACTTGCATATATATATAGATATAAACACACACATGACAAAAAATACAATAAGTTTGCACACTCGTATGGCAAAAATGTGTCATATGGAAACGGAAGTGTAGGGGTGTGAACCAGCAACAATTAAATTTAGACCCAAACACTTAATAAACATTCACGGAGTTCTCATTTGATTGCAAACTTTATCACATTTAAATATAGCCTCATGTGACAATATGAAGATTGAACTCAATGAACAAACATACACAATGCATACAAGCCTAGCATGATGATGATTCTACAAACCAAATAGAGTCATGACATTAAAGACAACTAGGATAAACGGACATTGTGCAAACTGTTGATATACCATCCAATTCTACCTCAATAAGCATATATATTCTTTTGCTTTTGAATTAATATGTCAAACAAACATAGGCCTTGGCAATTGTTTTCTTTTTAATGCCAAATATTCTGTTTTGGGCCTTTTGATCACGTATTTATTTTAGATCCAATAAACGGTGGCTTACTATCGCAAAGGATTTCATTCATCCTTTCGGAGCCCTTCCCCGTGCACCTTTTATTTAGCATGTTTTCATTTTCACACAAATCTCACATGCAACGGATTTTGACATGCACTAGTCCTCCTAGGTCATAGATATCTAGATGATTAGATTGGTAGGAGAACACCTCAAAAAGCTCAAATATAACATGTGACATTAAGATTTCAAAAGAGCTCGTGCATGTGTGAAAAGAGGCATATAAAAATAGAATCCATTTAAACAATACAAAATCCAACTACTCCATATAAAACATGGTAAAGAACATTTTAAGGATTGAAAATCTAAACCAAGAGTTCTAGCCACGTGGGAGCGTAAAGATGGGATTCAAACACAAATATATACCACATAAAGTGTTTCAAACAAAAAATACACACAAAAAAAATCTTTTTGAGTTTTTAACATTTTTAATCAAAAATAAATATTTACTCAAAAGGACAAACAAAAATCATTTGTATTTTTCATTAATCTGAAATGAAACAGATAAAACACAAATGATAAACAAAAATCATTTTATTTTTTTCAATAAATTCAAACTTAAAATATAATACAAAAAGATAAACAAGTCATAATTTCTAGCATGTGATATGAAATACGGCAATGACTAGAAAATGACTAAACATGCATACATCTAGCAATGATATATAATATGAAGCACAAAAAAGCTAGAGTATGCATAAAACACTAACACATTCAACCTTTAAATTTAGCAAGGGAGGTTTCATGTGATAGTAAATGAGAATCAACAAATCTTGTATCTAGCGCATTTAATAATGATTTCCTAACCCATATAGATTTATATTTAACATGATGGGGATTAGGAAATAATGAAATGCTAGATAAAGATTTCCTTGGAATTCTTTTAAGATCAAAACAAAATGACCTAAGGTGACCTTTCCTACCACAATGCAAGCATGTGTAAACACGAGGAATGTTACCTAAGGTGTGACCCTTTTCAAAGACCTTGGAACAAAGTTGATCCTCTAAAACAAACAATGGTTTTAGCTTTTGCAAAGGAAGAATTTGAGCATGATGTGGTAGAACCATTAGAACTACTACTAGAGTCTTGAGAATCATTTTTCAATTTTAAAATTTCGGACTCAAGTAATAAATTAGACTCCTCAAAATTATGGGACTCCTTCTTTAAATTTTCTATAATTCCTAGAAGGTTAAAATTTTCTCCCTCAATATGATCAAACTTGTCCCTAAGAGTCTTTTCATGATTTTCACTCTCTTTCTTGGACTTTTCTAAAATATCAAAATTTGAATGTAAGTCCATGAGCTTTTCACGAAAAATATCTTTTTGAGATAAGGAGATTTGCAAAGACTCAATGTGAGCTTTAAAACAAGAATTTTCATTTTTAAGAAATTTAATTCTTTTTATAAATCTCAAATTTAATTCCTTTAAATTTTCGTTACATTTGTTAAGCCTATTTAATTCCTCTCGAAAATCAAAAAATTTATTTTCATTAAAATTGGACAAATTTTCATTAAGACGTCCCATTGAGAGAAAAAAAATATGAGAGTGATAAAAAATTGAACCACCTAAAAGGTAAGAAAATACAAAAGGCCGAAAAACGGATCTTTAACGCGATAACTTAGCGCTCCAGCTCTGATACCACTTTGTAAAAGTGAGAGCTTTTCTCGAATCAAAGCTCTGATACCAATTTGAAAGCGTGCGGGCTTTTCTAAATCAAAGCTCTGATACCAATTTGAAAATTGTATAAATTTCTTTCAATTAATAATATTGTAATTTCCTTTTATGTAAATTCGATGCGATGCGGAAGCGTTGGGATGTGATGGTTCAACTTTAAAAAAACAAATTTTAATTTCTTAAAACAAATTAAAATTACACCAAGTGAAGTAAAATTAATCAATTAATATATTCACTTAAACCAATTAATTAATCCAAGTCCTAGAATTTTCCTAAGTCATATTTATCAATATTAGCAAATTAGGCGAAACCAAATTTTAGCACATGACTTGAATTAAATAAATTTTACCCATTATTTAATTTAGCACCATAACAAAGGATATATAATAATAGTTTAAAACAACAAATTTTAATTTCTTAAAACAAATTAAAATTACACCAAGTGAAGTAAAATTAATCAATTAATATATTCACTTAAACCAATTAATTAATCCAAGTCCTAGAATTTGCCTAAGTCATATTTATCAATATTTGCAAATTAGGCGAAACCAAATTTTAGCAAATGACTTGAATTAAATAAACTTTACCCATTATTTAATTTAGCACCAAATTAAATGAGTGTGATGATTTAAATCAAATTTTATCTTGAATTATTTTCTACGTTATTTTGCAAGATAAAATAAATCAATCACACTACGCCGCGATGTACGAGGAAAAACCCAAGACGGGAAAAAACCTCGGACGGCCATAGCCACAAATCCACTAGATACGGAATTACAAGTACAAGACAAAAGACTTACAACACACGACTCGATCCCTCTCAAGCCCCGATGCTTCTTCTTGTAGACAGCTCTTCCTAGCGAATAACCTTGGAACACAACCTCGGTCTCGGAATCCACCGATAGGACTTTATATGGTCACCGTCACCCGAGCAAGGAGCCTTTTCTCCAAGTGGATAGAATCGCAACAAAACGTCTTCTTCTTTGATAGATGTAGAAGCAAACCAAAACTTCTCTTTCAATTCGATGTATAGAAAACCGGTGCCAAACTCCAAGCAATTGATAAGTATATAAGAACTTGGAATAAACTCATTTGGGTGTAAACACTAGAGTGATGGAAATTTTTCTCTAAAAATCTCACTCAAAACATGAACATTTTCCTAAACATTTTTTGCTCTCAAACTCTCTCTAAGAGATAAACTAGGATGGAAAAGTTAGGAAAAGTTAGGGTGGAAAATGTTCTTCCCGCTAATTATAAAGTCTGAAAAAGTTGGTTAAAAACTTAGTGGGAAAGTGGGTGCAAAAATGCCAAAAAATGCCAAAAACTGTTCCCGCCTGGCATCTCGTTCAAATGACATTTCGTTCGAACGGAATCTCGTTCGAACGAGACTTCTAACGACGTTCCATATTGAACTCGTTAGAATCTCGTTGGATATCTCGTTCGAACAGAAGGTTCGTTCGAACGACATGTCATAGGCTTATACTGGAACCTCGTTGGCAAACTCGTTCGAACGACATTTTCGTTCGAACGACAATCTCGTTCGAACGACTCTATCGAACGAAAAACCAGAAAGTTTGAATATTCTTGTTTAAGCCCAGAAAACTTTATAAACATTTACTTAAAGTTTTAATTAATTCTTTCTTAAAACAAAACGCAGTTTTTATAAAACCTAACACCCAATAAACTTTGTTTCAAGCTCCTATATATATAATATTGCATTCATACCTTGGGCGCATGGAACTATGGTTGATGACGTAGAAATGAGGCACACAAACCGGCATATTTGATGAAGCTTTATACTCTTTGACGCTACGTCTTCAACAAACAGTTCATAGGTTTGAGAATATTACAATTAAATACCATCCTATGAATAAATGTTTTTGTCCGGAATTGAGCCAAAACTATATATGGACTCAATTGGAAATTTGTGTCCTTACAGACTGTTTGCTTAGAATTCTCGATAATGGATTTACTAAGAAATTATGAGTTCCCTTCTAATGATGAGGTTACAATGTATTTATCGCCTCGAGGCTGTACATGTGAAAGGACAATGTGCTATTATCTAGTAGATATATACATCTGTACGATAGTAATGAGCATTTAATGCGCAGTCGTCTCTTTGATTATCCTGATTTGAGTGCTCTGTACGCTAAGTAGCTCGGGATGCTTTAGTTGCTTGGACCGCCTTAATAACTCGGCATGCTTGAGTTGATCGGGGCCCATGAGTTGTTCGGGGAACTTAAGATGGTCGATACGCTTGAGCTGTCCGGAATGTATGAGCTGCTCATGGCCCTTGAGCAGCTCGATGGCAGTAAATTGATTGGTAGAAGTATTTGTAGTTTCCACATTAGTTGACACATGTCTTCAAGTGATGGGTCCACGTCAGCAGGCTTGAGCTGTTCGGAATGTATAAGCTACTCGCGGCGCTTGAGCAGCTTGGTGGCAGTAAATTGATCGGTAGAAGTATTTGTAGTTTCCACGTTAGTTGACACGTGTCTTCAAGTGATGGGTCCACGTCAGCAGATTAAATTTGGTATCAACAGTTAGTATTGATGGTGACACAAGGGGTAGAGGTAGGCCTAAATTGACTTGATGGGATATTATAAAAAAAAGACATGATGTTATGTGATTTAACCGAAGGTATTGCACTAGACAGAATGAAATATAAGAATAGGATTCATGTAGCTGACACCAAATAATTGAAAAAATGATTTGTTGAGTTGAGTTGAGTTTGGTGAAAAAAATAAATAAAATAAAAAACAAATTATAAAATAAAAAATTTCAAGGATGAGTAAATTTTAAATTTAACTATACAATACAACTGTTAAATTTGTAACTAAATATTAAAAATAAAAATCATCATATTATTAGTCGTATCATAGTTTCAGAATTTCAATATCCATTTTAGTTAATAAGGTTAACATATTTAAGAACTCTGCACTTATAAAAAAAAGTACTTGATGCTATTTTCATACAAGTGCACAACATTTTTTATGATCTTATAAAGGTCTTGATAATCTTCAATATTTTAGTAGAAAAGTTTCCATATAGACTTACTTATTCTAATAAACATATCTGCTTTTGTTAAGCTTCTTTCTTTCTTTCTTCTTTCGCTACTTGTCATTGCCAGAAAAACATAAGTTTCGAAAAAGTAAAAGCTCCGTAGCCAACTAAAAGAAAAATAAGTGAGGAAATATACATATTAATTAATTTTAATATTAGTGCCATTCATAAGGAACTTTTAGTAGTAAATTTTGGTCTCCCAATATAAAATAATGAATTGAATGTCAACATTAAATCAAAAAATTTAATAAATTTATATACTATGTGAACAAATATAATTTTTAAAAACAAGATGATATCCCTTCCACCCAATCCTTGTGAAATTGTGAATCTATAGGCAAAATTAAATGAAGAAATAAATTCCAAAATAAGATAATGTATGAGAGTTATGAAATTAATGAAATAAATATACAAACAGAAATATGATTCCATGATAACATATTTTTTAGGGTTATTTACTATCTGGGGTATTGATAGTAATTGGGATTTGGGTACATTAGTTTCCATTATAGTTGGTTGAGTGTTGTTTTAATGGTTTGACCTAACAATCGTCAAATGCCTCACCATCGAAACTTAAATACCAATAATACCCTTATTTTAAAAGGCACAAGTACCCTTTTGGCAAACCAATACAGATTATAAAATATGTCTTATAACTTTAAAATGTTTTAAATAAAAAAAGTATATTTATTTATAAAATATGTTTATAATATTATTTTTTAAATAATGTTTCCATAAATTTTTTAAAACAATTTTTTTATAAACATTTTAAAAATGATTAGAAAACTGTTTAAAATTATTTTCAATAGAAGCAATTTTTTTCCACCTAAAATAAAAAATAAATTCGAGCATAAAAATAAAAAATCTACCCAAGAAAAAAATGATTTTCAATAAAAGAAAAAAAAATGATGAAAAAATTATTTAAATAAAAGAGAAAAAATCTACTCAAGAAAAATATATATTCCCAAGAAAAAATAATTCGTAGCCAAAAAAAAATGAAAATAAACTAATTTCAGTTAAAAAAAAATATTCCCAAGAAAAAAATAAATTCCAGCTACAAAAAAAATGATTTTCAACAAAAGAAATTTGTTTTCCACCGAAAAATAGATTTCCAACTGAAGAAAATAATAATTTCCAGAAATCAAGTGAAAACTAAAACTAGTTTCAGTAAATATATATATATATATATATATATATTTTTTTTTTTTGGAAAAAATAATTTCCAGAAAAAAAACCGTTTTTGCCAAAGAAAATAATTTCTATCCAAAAAAATATTGCAAAAAAGTATAAAAAAAACAAATTTCACTAAAAAATATATATTTTCGTAAAAGAAATTTCGGCCCAAAAATATGAAAATAAAAGTCATTCCAGTTTAAAAAAATTATTTCCAGAAAAAAGAAATTTTTCACCAAAGAAAATAATTTCTATTTCAGTTAAAAAAATGATATATTTTAGAAAATTAATAATTTTCATCCAAAAAATCTGAAATTAAAACTCATTCCAGTTTAAAAAAATTATTCCCCGAAAAAAAAAATTTCATAAAAGAAAATAATTTCCACCTAAAAAAATAATTTCTAGCAAAAAATAAATTCATGTCTCAAAACAATCATCAGAAACAGAACTCCCAAACCTCCGGCCAACAAATTAATATTACATCCTCCGTGGCAACACTTTTGGTCTTCGATTTTAAAAATCAAAGAAGTTCAACTAATCTTACTACCAATAAAGGCAATCAAATGATTGCTCCACGTTTTAAACCACATCACCTCGAGTACTTACATGCATGGATCTAGATCAATTCATCCATTGCTTCCATGTTATGAGACGGAAGAGATGGATGGGTTATAAGGGGAGAAAGAATAAGGAATAATATTTTAATTCTACACCTCATTAAATGATTATAACCTTTCATTTTTACAAGTGTAATACCCCGTATTTTTATGCTATATTAATTTGGGGATTTATAAAATTTAACGTGAATGTTTTATTTAATAAAAATTCGGAAATTAATTATGTTATAATTATTAACGTGACGAGAGTTAGTAATTATGGGAAATTTGTTGAATATTACTAATGAGCAAAGTAATATACTATATTGGTTATATTGAATGTCATGAGTGAATTAAATGACAATTTCGGAAAAATAAAGTCGGGACGTGCCCATGTCACGTCGGGACTAATTTTGTTAAATAAAAAGTGAATATTTTATAAGTTGTTCGTATGGTCGTTTTGAGCGCGCCAATGCGTCCGGAAGGGTCGAGATAGTCAGAAAAGTGTACCCGGGGGTTTACTTTGGGTCTCAGGACGTTTTTAGGCCTAATTGGTACCCCGGGAGGGCAATTTAGTCATTTCACTTTTTGGGTAATTAAACCCACGAAATTCAGCAGCCTATATCAGCCATTTAGGTTAGTCTTTTAGGGTTAGAATATTCAGAAAACAAGTGACGGCCATTGGAGAAGAGAGGAGAGAGCTCCAAGGCAATCCAAGGCCAAAAAGTCACCGGTTTGCACCGCCACCACCACCAACGCGTAGATCGCGAGAAGGGGAACGCAACCACACCGTATTCATCTGCAAACCAGACTTCTGAAAATCCCAGGCAAGTATTTAACTTGCGTATTTTCGTTAGTGCAATCTCATATTAGTTTAGGATTGATTAGAGATGAAAACTATGGAAGAAAACCCAATTTGTGTTAGGAAAATGCATGTAGTATTGATCATATGGAAATTCTGGAACCCTTGCCATGTAGAGGAATATAACCCACGAAATTTTGATGAAATATGAGAAGGAATTTCTGGTAAAAACAGATTAGAACCTTGATTAAGAAAAACTCTAGGGTTCTTGATGATTAGATGGGATTTTGGGTTAATTATCCATGTTGAATGTTAAATATACACATGCTTTACGTTGAAAACATCTGGTATATTGTTGTAATGATAGTAGTAGGATTTTTGGGACGTTTAGAATGGAAAAACATGGTTTTGGATGAAGATATTTGGTAGAACCCGTAACTGCATTTCTGCAGAATTTTTCGCAGACCTGCTTGATCGATCGATCGAGCCTAGAGCTTCGATCGATCGAAGGTTCGATCGATCGACCCCTCCTGGCAGACTACTATTTCCATTTGTAAATGGTTTAAAAATCGAATTGTCGTGATATAATTCTTGGGCATTCTTAGTATAATGATTTGGGAGACATAGAGGACCAGTAGGGCGTATAGATAAATGTTGGGATCATTAATATTCGACGAGAATGGTATTTATGGGAAGTTTACTTTAGGGTTAGTAAATTGATATGTTAAAGTGTGAGGCGCGTAAGAGAGTTATGATGAAACGTAAATGTGACACCTACTGAATTTTCACTTAGAAGAATATAGTCCACGAGTGTCACGAAATAAGTGAGAAAACCCTTCGAGTTAAGGTTAGAGATGAAACCTTATACGTAATACTAATAATGTGAAATTAAGGATAAATGTTGTAATTATGGGTGACGAGAGGAACCTATATTAATACGATAAAAGTGGTATAATGATATGATTGTGTGTACATATATTATATACATGTGGAAAATGTACCCGCGCTACTTGCTATCCCTGAGGTTACCGCGTTGGGACAGTCTTATCTCGATGAGACCTTTATGAGGGATATTGACTTGTACCCTAGAAGATAGATATCCTTGGTACAGGCGGTCTTAAGAGGCGTGGGGTAGGTACTGACCTCTTAGAGATTTGGAATCTATACTTCACCTCAATCTTGTTTTGTGTATATATGTTGATATAGTTCGAGAGTGATTCCGAACTTGTATATCCCTTAGTGTGAGAGATACGAGGATTGGATAGTAGAGTATGCCTACACCATAGTTTGCATGTTGGTGCTGTTAGAATATATATATTATACGGGTGCTTAATATATATATATCTGAATTTGGGAAATTTAAAATGTTGCCGTGATATAGTAAGTGAGAAAAAATTCTGGATTATAAATCGGAAGTACTTGTTTGAAAAGTATAATGTGTCACTGGGAAACTTTATGAATTAATAAAACTAAAATGAGAGTTGTGCTGTTAATTGGAAGTATCCTTTTAAACAATAATATTGTTCGGTTTTGAAATCTTATGAGTAAGCTAAGATAAGCTAAATTATTGGGAAGGTAGTATGACATAATAATAAGATAACCATTGGGAAGGTTAGTACGATAGGCGTGCACATTAGAAGAGAGGTGAGAATTTCTCAAGAGAGTGCCGCTCTGATATGTTGTTGCATTGGCCTGTATCAATTTAAATACTTGCTAAACGTATTTTAAATCAAACACACTTTCGGGCTCTGACCCGTTTCTCTCTCTCTCTCTCTCTCTCTCTTGTATATATATGTGTGTGTTACAGGTGCCCAGCCACAGGGGCGTCTTGCTTAGGATCTCTTGGAAGGAACGCGCTGCAGCTTAGGTGGGAGTTGCAGGTCTCTTGATTAGACGACTTCGTTCATTCGGATCCACTCTTAGTATTTTCATTTAGTTGAGCATGTGTAGCTCTTTCCATTATTCCATTGTTATTGGGACATTTGTATTTCCAGTTATTTCTCGTATTGTCGTTATGGGATTTATTCAGTTTAAATTGTGTTACTTTATATTTCGCATGTTGACATTCGATTGACGGATGCATTCTATTATTTGGTTTATGTTACAGAATTTAATGTGGTGTGATTCTTACTTAGTTAATGTTGTTAATAATTAAATAAATCTTTTCTGAAAATAAAATTTGGAAAGTTATGTATAAAAATGGTTTTGACACTTAGCTTAATTATTTAGGGTGTTAAATTGAAAAAATTATTTTTATCGACAGTGATGCTGAGAATGAACCAACTATATACCTTGATTTAATTTAATAAAGGAGTGATCGTCCGGTATTTAATTAGGCGGGGTGTCACAACAAGTATAGGTAGTGCTTTGAACATCGATTACATTGGAAAGCCAAAAATTGGAAACGAAATGGGCATGGAAGATGAATGGGGCATACTTATCTCGAAAAACAAAGGGCATAAACAAAATGGGTATTAAAGAGAAAAGAGGTAATAGGTTTGTTGGTGGATGGTATTTATTTTTATTAAAACCTTTAATACTATCGTATTACAAGTATAACTAGCATGTCATCCGCACAATGCGCGGGCGCATATTGTTTTTTTTTCTACCATACTTCGATACATGCATGTGGTCAAGATCGTAGTTATATCGGGGTAGTAATTTTAAAACTCACACAAATATGATTAAATCTATATAAGCTTGACCCGAACATGATATGATAAATCATGTCATTTTCATTTAGTTCAATTCGATCAATAATATTCATGTTTAAATCATAATTGGTTTTATGTTGTGTTTTCATGTTCCTATTATATTTAATATCAATTTATACAAATAAATTCCAAATTATTATCCTATATAATACATGGATGAAATAAAATCCATTATTTGAATCAAATAATAAATTTTGATTGGCAAAAATTTATTCATAATAACTTGCATAAATAAAACCTACATATTTTATTATCTCAAATATCATTTAACTTTTTAACTAAAACATATCCATTTTCATTAAGTTCAGCTCGATCAATAGTATTCATGTTTAAATCATAATTGGTTTTATGTTGTGTTTTGTTGTTCCTATCATATTTAATATCAATTTATACAAATAATTTCAAATTAATATCTTATACAATACATTAGTTTTAATAACATCTTTAAAAAAATTTAAATGTTTAAAGCGTTGCTTAATCCATTGAGAAAAGATTAGAATATCATCAATATAGATAATATAAAAATAAGAATAGGGATTGAAAATATCATTCATGATATTTTGAAATTCAAAGGGGGCGTTCTTAAGCCCTAAAGGCAAAATATTCCATTGATAATGACCAAATGGAACCACAAAAGCAGTTTTATACCGATCTTGTGGGGCAATTTGGATCTACCAATATCCAGATTTTAAATCAAATTTAGAAATGATAGTGGCAGAGTTAAGCCGGTCAAGTAAATCCTTTTTATTAGGAATTGGATATCTTATCCATTGCAAAACATTATTTAGGGGTTTGTAATTAATTACAAGCCTAGGAACACCCCGTTCCTTCTCAGCTGCCTTATTAACATAAAAAGCTGTACAACTCCAAGGTGAATAAATTTTAGTTATAATCTTTTTATCTAAAAGACTCTGAATCTCATTCTTACAAAGGTCAAGGAATTCAGTCTTCATTTGACTGGGTCTGGCCTTGGTAGGATGGATTTTTCGTTAAAACCAATTTCATAAGGAAGAGAAACAATATGTTTCTTCCTGTCCCAAAAAGCATTAGGGATATCACTGCAAACTTCAATTATTAATTGGTTTTTAATAACATTAATTTTTTACAGTACATTAGGTAAATCAAGCTTCAGCCTCATAGTTAAAAAAGAGATTTCCTTTTGAAGAAAATTCAAATGGTTTTCTTTGAAAATAATACTATTTGTCCAATAGTTAATTTTCTTAATCTCAGGTTGGGTAATGAATTCAAAAATAATCTTTTGGTTTTGAATGGTGGCATATATTCCACTAGAATCAATTTTATCTATAGGCATAAGCAAAGATAAAAAAGGGAGTACCTAAAATTATCTGTTGGGATAAATCGCTAATAAGCAAGAAGGTACTGTCTAAACAAATTTTATTGTTACAAATGGCAACATTAGTTAATTTATATTTAATGCCCATGCTATCCCCACCAACATTAAACAAGGATTGAGTTGTCTTCTCAAAGTATTCAGTAGGAAAAATTTCTTCTTGAATACAATTCATATAAGCAACGCTGTCAACAAGAGCAATGATGTTACACAAAGTAAATTCTTTGTTGATAACTAGGTTGACAGTTGTGTACCACTTCTGACTAGGTACACGACTCATAACACCCAAATAATCCACATAATCTTCAACTTTTGAGGTTTCTAGATTAGAATGTTTTGAATCATCCTTGAGATTATTCATCTCAATTTGCATGTTATTATGATGATCCTTAAGTAGTCTTAACTCATTTTTAGGATTATTGACTTCATGTCTTAGGTCATTAATGTTGGCGGGTTTATTAAATTCTTTACCTTTTTCTAAACGGTTAAGTACTTCCGAAAGGCTATATTGTTGGTTTTGAGAAAGGGTTTCTTAGAGGGTCGATGGCAACCATGAGCATTGGAACGCTAAATTTATTGATGGTCTTCCTACTTTCTTTGCTGAGAAAGTTCGTAAGAAATTAAGAGAAGCTAATGATAGCATCTTCCCTTACCCTCAATATACTTATGGCCATCTCATCAACGTCGTCATTTAAGAGGGTCTTTCTCTCTGCAATGACCTTAAGCTACAGAGGCAGCTTAAGAAACAAAATCTTTCTGGAAAGAAAGAGTTAGACGAGTTTTATAATCAATTTTCTTACAATAATCATGAGACTTCCACTCGTAAAGTCTCCAAAAGAAGTAAGAAAGTTTCTAGGAAACCCTATAAACGTAAAAATAAACATAATAAAAATGTTTTTAATAATTAGGGTCTCTCGAGATTAACTCTTTACGTTTCTTCTCCCATAATATTTTCTCATATATTGAATAATACATGAATTTAGTTGGTTCATGTATTATGAAATTAGTGTATATAAGTCTAAATGGATGTTTATGTATTTAGTCAATACATATATTTAACTGGTTCATGTATTAAGATGTTCATGTATACACATCTAAATGAGGTATGCTTTAGTTAAAAAGTTAAATGATATTTGAGATAATGTAATATGCTGGTTTTATTTATGCAAGTTATTATGAATATATTTTTACCAATCAAAATTTATTATTTGACTTAAGTATTGGGTTTTGTTTTATCCATGTATTGTATAAGATATTAATTTGAAATTATTTGTATAAATTGATATTAAATATGATAGGAACAACAAAACACAACATAAAACCAATTATGATTTAAACATGAATACTATTGATCGAGCTGAAATTAATGAAAATGGATATGTTTTTAGTTAAAAAGTTAAATGATATTTGAGATAATATAATATGTAGGTTTTATTTATGCAAAGTTATTGTGAATAAATTTTTGCCAATCAAAATTTATTATTTGATTAAAATAATGGATTTTGTTTTATCCATGCATTATATAAGATAATAATTTGGAATTTATATGTATAAATTGATATTAAATATAATAGGAATATGAAAACACGACATAAAACCAATTATGATTTAAACATAAATATTATTAATCAAATCGAACTAAATTAAAATAACATGATGGATCATATCATGTTCGGGTCAAGCTTATATCGATTTACTCATGTTCGTGTGAGTTTTAAAATTACTACCCCGATATAACTACGATCTTGACCACATACATGTATCGAAGTATGGTACGAAAAAGAAATCATATGATCCCTCACATTGTACGGGTTACATGCTAGTTATACCTGTAATACGATAGTATTAAAGGTTTTAATAACAATAAATACCATCCACCAACTAACTTATTACCTATTTTCTCTTTAATACCCATTTTGTTTATGCCCTTTGTTTTCTGAGATAAGTATGCCCCATTCATCTTCCATGCCCATTTCGTTTCCAACTTTTGGCTTTCCAATGTAATAGATGTTCAAAGAAATGAAAGTTCATAATCATTTAATGAGGTGTAGAATTAAAATATTATTCCTTCTTCTTTCTTCTCTTATAACCCATCCATCTCTTCCGTCTCATAACAGGGAAGCAATGGATGAATTGATCTAGATCCACGCATGTAAGTACTCGAGGTGATGTGGTTTAAAATGTGGATCAATCATTTAATTGCCTTTATTGGTAGTAAGATTAATTGAACTTCTTTGCTTTCTAAAATCGAAGACTAAAAGTGTGGCCATGGAGGATGTAAATATTAATTTGTTGGCCGGAGGTTTGGGAGTTCGGTTTTTTATGATTGTTGTGAGACACGAATTTATTTTTTTGTTGGAAATTATTTTCTTAGGGGGAAATTATTTTCTTTTATGAAAAACGTTTTTTTTTCGGAGAATAATTTTTTTAAACTGGAATGAGTTTTAGTTTCATATTTTTGGGAATAAAATGATTAATTTTCGGAAATATATCATTTATTTTATTGAAATTAGTTTACTTTTTTACTTTTTTGCTAGAAATTATGTTTTTGGGTAGAAATTATTTTCTTCGGTGAAAAACGTTTTTTTTCTGGAAATATTTTTTTTAAACTTGAATTTCTTTTAAGGAAATATATTTTTTTTAGTGAAATCAGATTTTTTTTAAATATTTTTTTAGTGAAATCAGTTTTTTTTTATATATTTGTTTTAATATTTTTTTGTATAGAAATTATTTTCTTTGGCGAAAAACGTTTTTTTTCATATAAATTATTTTTTTCGAATATATATATATATATATTACTCAAACCAGTTTTAGTTTTTACTTTATTTCTAGAAATTATTATTTTCTTCAGCTGGCAATCTATTTTTCGATGGAAAATAAATTTCTTTTGTTGATTTTTTTTTTGTGGAAAACTATATTCATAATAACTTGCATAAATAAAACATACATATTACATTTTCTCAAATATCATTTAACTCTTTAACTAAAGCATACCTTATTTATATGTGTATACATGAACATCTTAATATATGAACCAGTTAAATATATGTATTGACTAAATACATAAACCTCCATATAGACTTATATACACTAATTTCATAATACATGAATCAACTAAATTCATGTATTGTTCAGATATATGAGAAAATATTATGGGAGAAGAAACGTAAAGAGTCAATCTCGAGAGACACTTTTTTTTTAAAAATAAAAAAAATTAGGAGAGGCTTTTAAAAAGTTATCTTTGTAAATTTAGGACCTATTGTAATATGTATTATGAAAATAGGACAACAAACATTTTATTTATAACTTTAGTCCTTATTTTTGAATAAAGCCGTTGGTGCGGACCCATATTTATAAAGCGTTAAAACAATCGCATCATGTCACATTAGTCGATAATTTGAAAATACAGACTAAAAATGAAAACGCATTGTTTATTGTCTTATATCCATAATTAATATTAATTTAAGTCCTAAAAATATATAATTTATTTAATAAAAAATGAAATGAAATGAATTTTAAAGTTATAATAAATGTTTTTCATTAAATTCTCTATCTATCGTTATTAAAGTATTTATTCATAATAACTTGCATAAATAAAACCTACATATTATATTATCTCAAATATCATTTAACTTTTTAACTAAAACATATCCATTTTCAATATGTTCAGCTAGATCAATAGTATTCATGTTTAAATCATAATTGTTTTTTTGTTGTGTTTTGTTGTTCCTATCATATTTAATATCAATTTATACAAATAATTTCAAATTAATATCTTTTACAATAAAGCAAAACCCAATAGTTAAGTCAAATAACAAGTTTTGATTGGTAAAAATATACTCATAATAACTTGCATAAATAAAACCTACATATTATATTATCTCAAATATCATTTAACTTTTTAGCTAAAGCATACCTCATTTAGATGTGTATACATGAACATCCTAATACATGAACCAGCTAAATATATGTATTGACTAAATACATAAACCTCCATTTAGACTAAAAAAAACACTAATTTCATAATACATGAACCAACTAGATTCATATATTGTTCAAATATATGAGAAAATATTATGGGAGAAAAAACGTAAATAGTCAATCCCGAGAGACACTTTTTTTAGAAATAAAAAAAATTAGGAGAGCCTTTTAAAAAGGGGACTTTGTAAATTTAGGGTCTATTGTAATATGTATTATGGAAATTGGACAACAAATATTTTATTTATAACTTTAGTCCCTATTTTTGAATAAAGTCGCTGGCGCGGAGCCATATCTATAAAGTGTTAAACAATCACAACATATCAATAATTTGAAAATAGGACTAAAAATGAAAACACAATGTTTATTGTCCTATATCCATAATTAATATTAATTTAAGTTCTAAAAATATATAATCTATTTAATAAAAAATTGAATGAAATGAATTTTAAAGTTATAATAAATGCTTCTCATTAAATTATCTATCTATCGCTTTTAAAGTATAATATATATATATATATATATGCTCTTGTGTGGACCAATCCGTATTTTAAGAGTGCGGATCGGACATGTGTCACCTGACGATTTTTTGAGCAGTTTTTTGTGAATTTTTTAAAAATAGATACAAAATGTATTTTGACCTAATTATTTGAACCTGGTTTTATTGAAACGTTAATTTCATGAAAAATATAAAAAATTTGAAATAAAATAATTTTTTTAGGGCGTACAACCTGGTGTAATGTATAAATGATGTATATTGTATGATGTATGTGAGAACACACACAAGAACAATATGTATGTGGTTCGACAATGGGCATACGTCGGCGGTTTGTTTCTCTTTCTTTATTAATATACTTATGATAACAAATGTAACATGCCCATTTTTCATCGGGTAAGATTTACAATTATAGAGAAAAAAAAGATTGAGCAATAATGGACTTTTTGACCTTATAGCTATCCAGATTGTTCAACCGTATATAAGTTTGCAAGTTTCGCAGGTTGGCGTTGCCAATCTTTATCTTCTTGTTTGAGGTCCTTGGCAGGATCGCTGGACACGTATCCTCTCTTTGTGCATGATCGAATTATCCCTCATAATTGCCCCCAAAGTTTTACAGTAGGTTTAGGGTGTAAAGGTTTGTACGTTCTGTAATTGGATCCAGTTCGAAATTATTGGTAATGCATGGTCATCCACACACTCTATAATACGGGGCGGGGGGGGGGGGGGGGGTGGGGGTGGGTGGCATAACTAACACTTATGTTGGAATTTCAAAAATCATATTTTCTCGATTAAACTTCTAGGAGGGGAATTTCAGTAATATGCCTAGGTATTTAAGGATACGCTTGTAAGCAGGTGTCTGTTAACCTAAATGATGGTTACGTATGCAAGTTGTCGTTTCTGAGCATGCCAGTTAATGATGATCTTTGCCTCGAGACTTGATCCAACGCATTAACATTCTTTCTATCGCCAGTTCGGTTCATTATCCCTCATTTTCATCTTCAACTTCAAGCACCAGAGTTTAGTTGCCTCATCATAGGCTGTAAGTGCCTCTCTCTCTCTCTCTCTCTCTCTCTCTTACGATCCCGATTTCTTATTGTATTTTTCAAAACAATTCGTCTTTCACTTCTCGTTCTTTGTTATTTCAATCCGAAAATGATTTATGTTATAAATGAGAACACCATAGAAGATTTCAGACACCATTAAATCCCTGATTGGGTAACGATTGAGTTGTGGGAAGGTCCTTGGGAATGCTATAACCTTAAGGGCGGTCATTGGTTATTTTTCCAGAATGTGCCTGATGCTAGAATTACTTTCCCTCCTAACCGATTGTATCTTGAATTTTGCTAATACTTTGATGTCGTTCTTGCCCAATGTTCTCCTAATAACTAGATAATCATTAATGGCATCAACATGATCAATTAACTGTATGGGACATAACTTCAGATCCCTGAGAGATGATATTGTTACATGTGGATGAAGTTCAATGAGGGCGTCTATTATTGAAGGTAGGGTTGTGTTTTCAACTGGATCGAATCGAAAAATGACCCTTCGGAAGAAATTCCTATTTTTTCAAAAATAAAATAATTATTCTGATTTTCGATCCAATTTTTTTTCGGAAAATTAATAAAAATTTCGAATTCAAAAAAATCGAAAAAAAAAATATACTAAAAATCTAGAAATTTTGGAAATTCCAAAATTTAAAAATAAATAAATATAGGATTTTTGATTACTCGAAATTATCATTTTAAAGAAATCAAGAAAAAAGTTTAACCGAACATGTAAATACTTAAGGATTTAACAATTTTTTCCATTTGTGTAGCGAATAGAGGGCTAATTTCCTTTCATAGAGGACTTTTTTGAACCTCTCTTCATCTCTTAGCCTATGTGGGACACATGAGAATGTTTAAAAAAATCAAGAAAAATTGAAAAAATTGAAAAATATTTTGGAAAATATCGAAAATAGTTCGAGAAAATTAGATCGGCCTAGTTTCGAAAAAATCGGATCAGAAAAATCGGAAAATCAGAAATTCAGAATTATTTTCTATTTTCGATTCGATTTTTTTCGAAAAAATTGGAAATTAAAATAAAAAAATATCGGATCGGATATAAAAAAAATTAGAATGTTCGAAAAAAACAACAGCCCTAATTGAAGGCAAGTAATGCTGAAAGGGTCTTTGTAGTTAACTTGTCAAACTCCAATATGGAGTGTTGGTCGCATGGGTTTGTTGTGAAGGACTCGGAACTTTGGTCCATCCCAAAGGATAGTGAGCCCTACAAGGGGCCTAGGTTCCCTAAGGGGTTATAAAATAGGTCTAACATGATTTTGTGGTATTTTTTCTTTCACTAGATTTTTTCTAACTTCGATGCCTTATAACTATTCTGATGTTTTATATTTTACTGTGCAAATCGTCGTAAGAAGAAAGAACCCAAACCCATAGACGTCAACTTTTTTTATCTGGAAAATTTATGGTTTCATGGGCAACCTTTAACATTTGCCAATCATCCAAGGTTGACTTCATTTATGTTATCGTATACCTTTACACCACATTGTTCGTTGCTCGCCTAATTTATAGGGTACCAGGTATTCCTGAAGGACTTGCCAAGAATGAACCTTAGTCAGCGAGCACTTTAGGCTCTTTTGAGTTCATCAACGTTTCCACCATCCCCATAGTTATACCTACAACCTTAGGGAGGCTCCCTAACTTGATGGAGGAGGACTTTTTCCCCACTTCACCAACTTCCCAACCCTCCGAAAGGAAGTAGGTCGAGGGTCCATCTGACATCGTGACTTTAGGGGATTCCTATAATAAGAGGTAGTCTCATTATACGAATAAGAGAAAGGCCAATACAAACCTTGTAATCTAGTTGCCCACCTATAAGACGTTAGATGCCCAACTACGTGGAGAAATGGCCCTACTGAAGGGTTAGTGGCTAAGCACCCAGAATTAGCTCTTGGCTTGCTGAGGGGAGCTTGTCTCCCTACCAATCAAGCTTTGTTCAGAAGCCTTCCTTCTAATAGGTTAGCTTTATATTATGCCCATACTTAAGCTCTCGTAAGGATGACTATCTTCACTTGAACTTTTGTTACTCTATATTTCCTTGTGCTAATCGTCTCCCTTTCTTCCTTTCTGTAGTTTGTGGTGGACCTTATCAATCATCTTCACTAGAGGTCCAACCAAAAAAATGAAATGGAAAATTTGGGTTAGGATTTGGATGGGGCATAGAAGGCTTTGAATTTTTCTCAGGAGAAGGTTAAGCAACATGATATTGTGATGAATGCTAAGGACACTGAGATCGCCACTCTAAAGTATAAGGTTGAAAAACAAGAGAAGGACAGGGAGGAGTTTGTTCAATCTTTGGGAACAAAATTGAAGGCCAACACCACTACCTTTGAAAAGGTAAGCATACATCCCTTGATAATGCCTATAAGCAATCGAGCTTCATCCAGAAGTCCTTTTACAAAAAGGGCTGGGATGGTACCCTAGCAAAAGTTGAGGTTCCTATTAAGTCCAAGTTATTTAGTCAGCATGCTCCTGACTCTTCTCTAAATCCAGAAGAAGAAGAAGAAGAAGAAGAAGAAGAAGAAGAATAAGAAGAAGAAGAAGAAGAAGAAGAAGAAGAAAGAAGAAGAAGAAGAAGAAGAAAGAAGAAGAAGAAGAAGAGGTTGACAAATCGATAAATAAGGCAACTGACTAGAGAAAGTTTGTTTCGGAGAAGGAGACTACTGCTAAGTAAATTAAACTAGAATCTTCCTTGTATTTACTTGAGCATCTTGTCTATTTTCCTCTTTTTTACTCCACTTTGAGAAATTTCCCCATCTTTTTTAATGGAATGAAAATTAGTTTTGGATTCATCAATATCTATTTGGCCATTACTTTGTACTTCCTTGTATTGTTGTTTGCCTTTGATTTCTCAATGAATTTTTTTATTCTTGTAGTCTAATAACAACTTTTTCTTGACACCACTTATCCAAGAAAATAAAGATCTGAACTTTATTCTTGACAGTGATTCTTTTGAGCGAGCTCGAATAGCCTTTGCAGTTTTTCGTGTAATGTTGCAAACAATGACAAGTGGTTATGGTGATTAAACGAAGGTGGTTATCAATCTTTAGGATGAACTAGGGGAGGTCAGAAATATAGTTGGTCTTCTCGAGACTAAGAATACTCTTTTAAGAGTGCATTTTACGTATCGAAATGGAGATCCACTAAAAATTATTTTTGCACACCTAAAAGTTTATGTTAAAAAATAAACCTAAATTTTAATCAATCAACTCAAGTTTTATCGTGTTTAAGCACGTGGATAAAAAAGATGCGAAAGAGGCAAATAATAGCACAACAATAGATGTATGAGGACAAAAACCTACTAACGAAAAAAATCTCGGGCCAATGAAACAATCTCACTAAACTTCGTAAAGACTTATAGAGCAGACTAACGACAAAAACTCCTGTAGCTCAAACTCACATCTTCAACTTTTCCACCAAATTATACCGAGCCAGATATTCCTATCCGTCGATGGAATATCCCAATATCTCGATGTCGTGACACACGTCAACAATATTATACAAACCTTTGTCTTCGAACTTGGGAGATCATAAATGATGTGACTCCCCAAAAGAACCTTAAATATTATAACACTTTTTGTTAAGAGAAAGATCCAATGTGTATAGGAAGTTTGATTTATGAAAGTGAGTTCTTGGTGAAAAAGATTCGTCTTCTTGGATATTAATCATCTTTAAAAATAGAGGTGATTAAATGAAAACAAAAGAAGTAGAAAAATATGTACTAGATTTAGAAAATGGGTTCACTCTTTTCACAAGTGTGTTCTTATCTTCTTGGAAAGGAAGAAGGAAATAATGCGCAAAAAAAAGTCTCTCTAGGTGTTTTTGCTCATGAAAGATATGAGAGTTATTTTGAAATGAAGAACATTGATGGTTTAAATAAGAAAAACTATACAATAGGTTACCCATTACTAGGAAAGGCTAAAGGACATAACACAAAGCATATGTGAGAGAGTTGTTGGGGGATAGCAAGTCCAATCATTAGTCAAAAAGGTTCTTTTTGCATAAATATCTTGAAGATCCTCAAAAATCTTTATGACAAATTTGCAAACCTGTACGTATCATCGGAGTGTCATTGTAGTGAGCACGAGATTAATTGGGGCGAACCTGCTGCAAAGAAAGTCACGAGATTGTTCAGAGATTTCTGATGGACCCTTCTAGAGAACTTGACAACTAGTGAAGAAAGTATCGATGTAGTGAAATGCATTGCTGCAGTGATGTTTCAACGATGAAGCTGCTTGGCCCAATTTCTAGTTGATTTTGCCAAATGGACATTTTATTTTTGCTTTAGCGATGCAAAATGTCGCTATATCAAAACTGAAACGTTTTGCACAATTTTTCTTATTTTTAATATGTTCAAACATTTGTTATACAAGTAAAGATCAAGACAAAAAAATCATAATATTTACACACACAAAGTTTTTACCAAGATGTTTTGAAAATGGTTTGTACAAATACATGATGTGTGTGAGGAAAATTTTCAATAAACCTTTCATCCAATAGTGTGATATATGTGATAACGAAGATGATCAAAAATCATATTCAAGATCTTTAATGTTGATGAAGCTTTTCGAAGATGTAAATCATGAACCCGAATTGTTTTGACAACTCGGAATAAGATAACTATGTACGATGGAACAAATAAGTATGTGAATAGTCTTGCAATCACCCATTTTGTCTATTTTGTCGACAAAACACAATAACCTATGATTACAAGAAATGAAATCAAATTCCTATAAACTAAAGCATAAGGCCCGACCAAGGACACAACAAGGTAGACATTACAAATTCTTACAAATGTTTTTAAAAAAAATTAAAAAAATTGTTTTAAGTTGTTGTAAAATAAAAAATATTTTAACTATTTTATTAAAAAAAATAATCTCAAATTTTTTTCAAATGTTTCAACCGTTTTAATATAAAAACATTTGAAAAATATGAAAACATGTTTTAACTATTTTAAATAATTTTAAAAACTTAAAAAAAACTATACTATATTAAAAAAAATGTTATATAAAATTGAAGTTGTATATAAAAAAGTGTTTAAATTTTTTATACATAAACATACGTATTTTTAATAGTTTTTATTAAAAAAATTGTACACTATTTATAAATAAAAAATTGTACAATATTTATACTAACAGTTTTTTTATTAATAAAAATAAAAAATAATTTAAAGTTTTTTAAAAAATAGTTAACACACATTTTATAAATAAAAAATTATAATAAAAAATAATTTTAATATTTTGTGTACAAGAAATATCACAATAAAGCGGTCCACAAAAATAATCACAAAAAATAGAAAGTAAAGATCACACATAACAACGATATATGTGGTTCGGCAATTTGCCTACGTCCACGGAGAGGTTACTACTTTATTGTAGTGTTTCTCAATAATATTGGTTACATCCCTTTGCCTCGGGTCCGGGTATGCAATTTATAGGTGCATTAAATTATAGATTAAGTTGTACAAGGAATTAGTTAACACGTGAATATATTAAGGAGTACTTGGATATCTATCCTAAGATTATTGGTAACTTATTTGACTATATTCGTAAGTATTCTAGTGTATCTTAAATATTCGTATGTAAATTAAATCACGATTTGGGTCGGGCAGCTCTTTGATCAATCCGGGTTGGTCGACTACTTTCATGGGTCATGTTAAATGGGTTCCTAGAATTGCCCCAAATTTTTTTAGGCCATGTGGACTTTGGGCCAGTAATTTTTAAAAGGCGCATAACTTGAAATCTTCGTGCCTTGAGTTTGAATTAGCATTTTTGTAAATATGAGAGAAATGCAGGGGTACACTCGTTTGAACAAATCTTTATGGCATACTTGTGATTCATTTGAATAGGCGAGGATAATTTTGTCCGACTAGATATCTGAGCCTTCAAAAATCATTTGAGGAGATTGTGTTCATCATTGACATCAGGTTTCAAATCGGAGATACAGTCCCTCTTTCCAATTCAATTGAGTTCACTCTCTTCCTTGGTTGCTAAGCTTTGTTAAGTTCACCTTTTTCAGCGTCCTCTATTCTTCCAGGGCTATATTAATCTTTTTAAGTCTAGCTCTTCCTTTCTTAAGCTTTTGTTGGAACTTATTGTGTAGTTGTAGTTAGGGCTTTCTCTTTGTCTGTACAATTATAGTGATGCTAGATAACAAAACGATAGCTAAGTTTAGGCGTCAATACAATATTCCTGATTGGGTGATCATTGGCTATTCCCCTCTTCCTCAGAATGTTTGTGACGTTGAAGGGGGCACTGGATTCATACCCTCCTGATAACCTAAGGGGTTTAACATTTCCCCTAAACTAGGTATTCCTTAGGTTTTTCAAATATTTTGAAGTTGAACATGCCCAGTGTGCCCCCAACGTTTAGAAGATGATTAATGGGGTACATAGGATAAACATCCTTTATGAGACAAAATCGGTCCTTGCCAAGATCTGCTACTGCTATGTGTGGACACGAACCGATGATGGTCTTATATATTTAAAAATCAGGAAGGCTGAGAGGGTCTTGGTGGTGAATCTTTCGAACTCCCATAATGGTTACTGGGAACATGGTTTCATTGCTAAAACTGGAAACGGCCTCCTGCTAGTGAGGGCGAAAGGCACCGGGCCCTGTAATTTCGGACTATGGAGAGGGACAAATAGGTCATTTTTTTTTCTTTCCCTGACTATGTTGTTCTTCTTTCTGACTTCTATCCTCTTAGCTAATGGTTTTCTCCCTTTACTCTTGCAGTTCGTATAAAAAATTACGAGCCTAATATAAGTGAGGTTGATGACAATGAGCTTCTGAAAGCCTAGAACATTAAGAATAGGCTACCAGGCGGTGAACACCCAAGTTCAATGGCCTACATGTTGGAATACAAGAACACGACCACTAGCTTTATTAATTATCCGATCGATAAGGTTCCAACCTTAAAAGCTCCTTAGGCTGGTCCTTTAGACTCTATTATAATAGAGGATGAGGAAGAGGGAGTGGAAGAAGAAGAAGAAGAAGAAGAAGAAGAAGAAGAAGAAGAAGAAGAAGAAGAAGAAGAAATGTCTACTCTGATAAAGAGAAAAAAGTTGAGGCTTCCTGATGATGAAGATCAGACTGTCCTGCTTGATCGGATTAAGTCTTTAAAGACATCTGAGGCTGGATCTCCCAGGGCTAGTGGTTATAGCCCGTCGAAAAAGGGAAAGAGAAGCAGAAAGAGAAAAAGAGAGAGGCAGAAGAGAGGAAATGGGAGAGAGGGTGAGAAGGAGGAGGAGAGGAAGAAAAAGGAGGAGGAGAAGAGGGAGGCAAAAAAAATAGTCTTGAAAGCCTCTGGATTCCCTCCTCTTGCTGCAGACGCTGAAGGGGCTAGTGTGGGTGATGCCCCTTCTCTTTCCCCCAAACCTATTGAAAAGAGAGGTTCTCACTACTGATCGCGAGCATTCTTTGAGATTGGGATCATCCTATCTTGCCCTCAAAATTACTCAGGGGATGGTCCTTGTATGTCTTCTCTATTATTTGTTTTTTTGCACTTTCCCTACCTCTGTACTGTCTTGTTGCTCCTTTTCTTTCTGCGCAGTTATTATATGATTTTACAACACTTTTGGACGACCATGACAGCAAATCCAGCATCAAACAAGAGCTGAAAGACGCTCTGGAATATAACAAGAAATCCTTTATAATTGAAGCTCACCTGGCGTGGGAGAAAGAGAGAGAGAAGCTGACTAAGGCTTTTGATGAACTTAGGCATCCCAAAAAGTGATGGTCGCCAAGAAGGCCTAACAGGTTAAGGCCAATGAAGCTTTATCCGAAAAGGTTGTTAAACTGGTGGGGGATCTTGCCCAAGAAATATATGATAGTTATTGTGAAGGCTTCAATAAGGATGATGATGATGCCAAGAAGCAGCTGGCTTACGGTTGTAAGGTGGCCTTAAAAAGGGTTAGGATTAGTCCTTGAAGGCTGTTGGGACTCCCGCTGAATCCAAGCTTTTTGGCCTTCACTCCTCGGGTTCTGATCCATTATAAGAGGATAAAGAGGGTAATAGTCAACCTATTGGTCACACTGAGATCATTCCTGCTGAGGTTAGTGATGATGTGTGTTATTTGTATTCTATTGATTTAAACCAATACATTTACCCTAGCTCTCGACTGGGGCAAATCCTTGGGCCAAATATCAGTTTGAAGGATCGCAAAGACTTTGTAAATATCTCTAAGTCACTAAGGGTGAGGAATGAGAAATATAAGAATCAATCTGAGCTAGTTGCTATGTTAAAAGAAAATCATCAAGAGATGGAGGAGATAGACACCTTTGTTCAAGAAGAAGTAAATTCTTTGAGGGCCAAACTCTTGGAGAACAATGAGGTTAACCAAGTGGGTGAAGTCCTTCAGGATGAAAATGATGTTCTGAGAAGGGAGGTAGCCGGGCTGAAAGTCAAAGTTGCTGGACTCAAGGAATATATTGATAGATTGAGGAATGCATTCAAAATGGGACCTCGTGAAGCCTGGTCGAAAGGCTATAATGCAGGCTGGGCAGATGCCCTAGGAAAGGTTAAAGAGGCGGAAGATGCAGCTTTCTCTCGTGGGTGGTTGAGCGTAGGCTTGTCAATGGATAGAATTTTATCCGAATCCGATCCGATCCATTTAAATGGAAATGGATCATGCCTAAAATTCGATTTCCCAATTACCCGTTTATTTAATGGAGCGGATTTGGATTCATACACTCTGATCCGTTAATAATCCGATATGATTAATATATATATATATATATATATATATATATATATATATATATATATATATATATATATATATATATATATATATATATATAAATATATGTATATATATACACATATAATAATTCTCTTGTGTGGACTAGTCCACATTTTAAGAATGCGGACTGAATATGTGTCACCTAACGGTGCCCCTAGAAATTATCGCCTAAATTATAGGCACACTCTCTCTTTTCTGGGCTAACCGCCAGGTGACACATGTCCGGTCCACACTCTTAAAATGCGGACTAGTCTGCACAAGAGCAGGACTGTATATATATATTATATTTTTAATTAATATATATTGTATTTAACAATATTTGAAATATATATTATAATAGTTATAATATTGTATAAAAAAAATATCCCTCATATAAAAGGGGAAAAGACACACACACACACACATATACACACGGCTCCTAAAAGTTAAAAATTAAAATATTGCAAATCAATTGGCCAAAAGTATATGTTTTGACATATCTTTTATTTTTTTAATCAAAATTATTATAAAAATAAATAAATAAATAAATAAATAAATAATCTGTCGGATAATCGGATCGGATGAATCCATTTAACATAAAAGGATATGGATTTGGAACCCTAATAGATAATCTGACGGATAATCGAATCTGATTCGAATCTGTTTAACATAAATGGATATAGATTTGGATTTGAAGCATCCTATATCTTTGATTCACTCGAGTCTACATTATATAAGAGCTTATCTAGTTTGGAAATAGAGAACAAAATTGTGTCTATCCCTAGTTGAACCAAAAAAGCCTCAGAACTTTCATTATTTCATTGGTAGTCCTCTACAAATTCAAGAAGATATATCACATACACCACACACTACGACTGAATTCATATATTCATATTTTTGTCATGATATAATCATGTGTGTGTTATATCCTTTTAAAATATTTTTAAATAATATTTGGAATTTATTTAATTTTTTTTAAAGAATTTCAAATGACTTTCTTTATTAAAACCTTTTCATGAATAAGTTTTGTGGGTGATTTGTAATTATTTTTTTTCTCCATAAAACTGTGGTGGGTAGGAACTGAAACCAGTAAGAACATTTTTGGGATCAATTTGTATTTATTAAAGCTCAAAACAAGCGCGTTTTCAATGGATCGTATCCATACGCGTGTTGTCATTATAGCGAACCGATTTCTGTTTCTTCTTAGTCTCATATCCTTTACTTTAATCCGGATAATTCATTTATGTTAATCAACGGTTGCATGTTAGCCTTTTGTGATCAATGTGAAATCCTATCCATATATAAGGATTTTAACCCTTTAACTCAGCTAGTTTTTTTCGTCATTTTTAGGGTTTCCTCTTTTTGAGAGACAGAGAGTGAGAGAAACTGTTAAAGAGAAGAAAATTTTTGTTTCTTACCATACAAACCCTAACCTGTTTCGATCAACACTATATTCCGTAACCCCAACCAAAAACCTGAGTGTTTTTTAGAGTTGTTGCTGAGTGGGTTAAATACTGTTCGTGGTTTGATCCTCTGGTATTTGAGATCTTCATTCCCACTTATTCATATTTGGTTCGATCTCTATTTCTTCGTATAGATTTAGTAGATCTAACTATTTCATGACATATTTCACTTAGATCTACATTGTTTTGTTTCTCATCTTGAGAAATCATATTTGTTGATTATTTTGAATTGTAAAAGTTTTTTTAAAAGCTTCAGAATCAACAAATCTTTATTCAGTTTCTAGTTCTCACAAAACAAGACTTCTAGTCTAGTTCAAATCGCAATCGGTGGTTTACAATTTCAAGAATCATTTTCAAAACACTCTGAAATTCTTTAAGACCTCGGCCATCTTCTGAGTAAGGTAACCTTGGATTTGGGGATACATTTAAAGATCAATAAGTCTTTTGTTCTTTAAAGAAGAGAGAAATAGAAAGTCTAACTCATTTAGATCTGGTTTGTAATTTGATAGGATATGTTTGTATATATAAGTGTGCTTGTGTACATGCATGTGTTAGAGCACTATCACAAAACACTTATCACTCTACTACACAAGAAGTGTTGGATTTAAGGTCTTGAATTACAAGAGTTGACGTAAAGCTAGAACAAAATCAGAGAAGTTATGAAGTTGGGAAAGCCACAGCAACATCAGAACTGCAGAGAAGTTGGAATCAAACTAGTGAAATTGGTATATATTCTAAACTTTTATAGGTCTGATTTACTTGCATGTGTGTTGTATAGCTTGTAACTTAAATATTTTGTTTTAGTGGATTTTTGGTTTGTGACTTAGAAGTCACCGTGGATGTTTCCTCAGTTGGGTGAGGTTTTACCACGTTAAAAATTGTGTGCACTTAATCTTTCGATATCTTCTCATCCTCTTCTAGTTGGTGTGATGACTTTGACTGTTTTTAGTTTTGATTTTCAAAACAAGTTATAGAATCTTAAAGATATCTCGTACAAAAATTGGTTATACACATTTTATGTTTAAACAATTTGGTTTAAAGAAAAGAGATTCCTCAAAAAACATTTCGGAGCTACTTAGAAAGTTTAATCTTGTATTAAACAACATAAGTGGTATTTTTCAGGATTTGCCTGATTCGGTCCGAATCCGATCCGTTTATAGGACTAGTTGAGCGCGCTTAGGGAGGCCAAGACGCTTAAGGAATCCATGCTGTGGTATAAATACCAAACCGGGTGTTCCGCCTACTTCCATAATCCTTTCTCGAAGGAGGATCAATGGGTTCCAACTGATGCCATTACTTCCCACCTCTTAGAGCACGATGTAGACAGTAGTGTAGAAGAGCTTGATCCCGAACCAGATGATGGTCAAAGGGCGATCGTTGCTGAATATCTTTCTCGCCATCGTGGGACATCTTAAGCCCTTGAATATTTTTTTTTATCTTTATTATAAATGTAAATTCTCATTATAGTGAATGAAAAAGTGTTATTTATCAATTTATGATGTTTTGGGCTTGTGCTGACTAAACAAGTGTTGTTAATAACTAGAAAGAGCTATTGCTTGTTCAATAACCAATATATTTGTCGACCACATGATACTGATTGAGCACCTTGGGCACTTTTTTTTCAAGTGTATTAGTTCTTAGGTTTTATCACTTTGAACTTCTTAGCTGACTAAATGGTGTTAAGAACTAGTGTTAGACACACGTCGTTATGTGTTTGGACATTCCCCCAGTCTAATATGCCTTAGCAATATCATTCCTTCTAATTTACCTTTGAGGTTGTGTCGTCACACTCCCTTAGGACTATGTAAAATGATGGCAAAAATGTTTTAATCATGGAGTGATTGCCAAGAATTAGAACTATGCACCTATGACAGGGAATGAAGTATACCAGGGGCTTAGATGCCCTCAATATGGCCCAGATGCCTCTTCCACCTCGTTTAGAGAAGAATAGAGGATGCCATCCTTCTCTAATATCTAGTTAAAATCAACTAGGAACTGCAAAAAATAGAGCAATTCAGCACAAGGGAACTGTCAAATAAGTGAATGTGAAAAAAATAACAACTCTTAGCAAAGTAAGGCTTTGAGTAGCCCTTTAAGAGAGTTTAGAGCGGGGCAATGCAGAAGAAGCACCCCTATGATGTGAAAGAGTACCAGACTTTATTAATTGCCTGGATAAACCTGGGCCAATAGCCACTAGAGGGATCAGACAAATCGACCAAGTCTCATTGGTCGACACCAGAAGTAGTTCCTTCAACCAGCCTGGAAGGAAGACCCTTTTCAAAATGCTTGAGCTGGGCTTCATCATTCTTCTTAGTTATCATCATATAGGCATTAACAATATACATAGGAAAAAAATATTTGCAAGAGACGGGTCAGAGCCCGAGTGTAAAATGGTTTGAAAACATTTAGCAAGTATTTAAAATACTAAAAATCAAATACTATATACATGTTACCTTTTCGGCTCTCACTTCTCAACTATTGTGCACGCCTAACGTACTTATAACCCATTCTAGTTACTGTTATCATACGCCTTCTAAATTATCCCACAATGTGTTCACCTATATTTCCCATATAATACATTATTATGTATTTCTATTTCTTCCCAACTCAAGTATTAATTCCCCGTTTAACAGTTAAGTGTTCACAACTTAAATTAATTTAGATTTCTCTATCTTTATCATCTACTAAATCTGCAATGTAGAATAGAATATATATATATATATATATATATATATATATATATATATATATATATATATGGTACCCATAGGCTCAGCTGCGTTGGATGCATACTCTGCTATCAATTCCCGGTACATCTCGTACTAAATAAGGACAATCGGTTCGGTGTCTCTCTCAAACCATAAATAAAAATCACACACAAATGGATGTGAACATAGTTCTAGGCCTTTGGGCTACGCATATACCTACACGCCCGAATGATCGTGCCCACCATTGTTCTCACTAATGATGATTGTTGATGCAAAAAACTATACTAGGCTAATTAATTGATCACAGATAAATATAAGTAAAAGAGACAAGAGATTTTTAAAGTGGTTAGGCTTTAAGGGAAGAGCCTACATCCACTGTTGTATAGTGCTTTGGGCTTGTTCAATTTCCTCTCTTTTCATCTCACTTGGATGTAGGATTTACAATGTATTTATAGCCCCTACGGGGTGTACAAGTGCTGGAATATCAAAGGATGTTATGTCTTTATATCGTAGATATTTACATCTGTACAATCAATTTTGTATACAGCTGTTAGTGTTTTCCTATCATTGTTCAATTTAATAAATATGTCATGAAAATAAATGATTCTCACACGAATGCTGCCAAACTATGTAATGTTTTTTCGAGATATTTTAGTTGTCTAAACCCATTGATCTTCAACTTTAACTCGGTCAAATTCTCACATATATTATGATAAGCTCTCGATGATTTGTGAAGAAATTAATGCTCAAATGTAGTGAAGCATCAATGAATCAAAAATTGTCCTGGAACTCCTGTTTTTATATGCCTCTAATCTTTTTAGGCACTTTTATGCAAATGGAGGCTTTTAACGCGAAGTCCTTTGATCTTTCGGAGACCCTTTCCATTACTTAGCATTTAACAATGGTTCTATCATGCATAACTTGTTATCTCATTTTTATATTGATTTGTTATAGAGTAAAATTGAGATGAGAACATCGTATTCGAAAAGTGACAAGTAAGTGCAATGTTCAAACAAGTTCGTGTACGTGTGCATTAAAGGTCACTAGGAGTCAAACATGTTGAAAGTAGTCATAAAATAGCAACATAATGACTCCACACATTATTAAGCCCGCTATAAAAGCGACGTCATGTCTCAAATAACTACGAAAAAGTCACGTGGAAATATGGAATAAATGGGTGATCCACACGTCTTAAATGTTCATTCATATATGGTGGAAAAAATTACAAAACTCTTTTTGTCTTTTTCAAATTTTTTATTAAAATAAAAAAAAATTCCCTTTCACCTTTTTCTGAATAACCAAAAATCTTTTTATATTTTTTAAAAATGTTCCAAAAAAAAACACTTTTTGTATTTTTTGAAAAATATCAAAACGAAAAATATAAATACAATTACATCACAATGATAATACAATTTTGCAATAGGAATAAGAAATATAAGCATGATAATCATCCTACAGTAGATAAAGTACCTGAACTCAGTCAACAGTGTAAGTACCTAAAGATATCCTAAGATCCTCAAATATAAGTGCATATAAAAGTTTTGTGAATATGTCGTCTAACTGACGATCGGTGCTCACAAAGCTCAAGGACACGACCTTTTCCTCAACTAGGTCATGTATAAATGCTCGCCTATCCTAATGTGCTTTATGCAGGAATGTTGGATCGGATTACGAACAAATTAATTGCACTCGTATTATCACAAGAAATAGTCATCATGCCTTATGAAATTCCATAATCCTTCAATATTTGCTTCATCCATAGGAGTTTCATAAAACAACTCCCGACGAATATATACTCAGCCTCCACCGTGGACAAAGAAATTGAGTTTTTCTTCTTGCTCAACAAAGAGACAAGAGCACTCCTAAAATAGAAACACCCACCCGAAGTGCTCCTATAACCATCGATAACCCTAACCCAATCCACATCCAAATAGAAGGACAAACGGTCATCCGTATCAAAGGAATACCAAATACCATATGAAACAGTTCCACTCACGTATTTGATAATACATTTAAGGGAAAGTAAGTGTGACTCTTTTTGGGATGTCTGGTATTGTGCACAGACTCTAATCCTAAAGGCAATATCGGGATGACTAGTAGTCAATTAGAGGAAACTACCTATTATACTCTGATAAAGGGATTTCTCTACGTCCCTACCTAAAGTGTCTGTGCTAAGCTTAGTCGATATACTCAGAGGGATGCATGAGTGCTTAGTGGAGTCTAGACCAAACTTTATCATGAGGTCTCTTTCATATTTGCAATGAGATGTGAATATTCCATCCTAAAACTGACAAACCTAGAGACCTAGGCTGAACGTAGGTGTAGACACCCCATACTATTACCCCCCGACTCTCCTTAGGTCCCTAGTACCTCCCTTCATAACTGTAAACCAGGTCACACCCCGAGTACTGACCTGAAAGCCATCGGGAACTCCCCGGCTCAGTTTGACCCAAAAGTCAAACTCTTCAATTTGACCGAGACTGAATGAATCTTCAAAGGGCACTAAATACCCTTTCCAACGGTCAGCCCCGTGCACGATTCTGACTTTCCATGCGGACGAATGATCCGTTTGACTCCGGGAGGCCACCGAGCACTTCCCGGGCCCGATTGACCAAAGTTAACTCTCCAAACCGGGTCAAACTCTTTGGAATGTCGAAGTACATCTCCTAACCTTTCCAACGATATGCCCCGTGCACGCTTCGACCTTACCATGCGGACGGAAGATCCGTTTGCGTCCGAATGATTCCCCGTCCAATGGACCGACAAACATTTCCGAGCCATATTTGACCCAAAGTCAACTCCTGAATCCATTTTTCTTATATTATACATATACTTTTTCTTAGTGACGCATTACCCCATATGCGTTATCGTTCCCTTATAACGATCAACGTAGGGGTAATCGCGTAATCTTTTTTTTTAATATTACTCTTATATCTTCCTACGGATGACTCGCTTTATCTTTTCCATGATACAAGTCGAGGATTCCTACCTCCATTATATATATATACACATGAACACATATCACGGGGTGAAACATAAAAAAAAATAGCAAATATTCATGAGAGACCGAAATGGAGGAATGGGTGTCTAACACCTTCCCATTTCGTAACTAAGCCTCCGAACCCTTCTCAAATCATCTTGGTTTCGTATGCACCAGTATGTCTTTGGATGCCACTCTTCGGGGTCGCTTCCCATTTTTCTTTTGTCTGTTTTGAGTAAAATATACTAGCGACTCTGAATCTCTCTACATTTTTCACACCACAGATGACACCAGCCGAAGCGCTCCTGAGAGGGATGCGCGGGACCCGAAGGATCCTTTCCTTCACGCGCCCGCCCGCAAGGATCAGGATCGGGGATGGCCACAGTGGCGACTCCGCTGGGGATAGTATGTGTTTTTACTTGTGGGCTTGACTTTATTTACATGGATGCTATATTTGTTTATGTTTCCCCCCATATCTGCCTATTCCATTTTCTCACATGTATCCCATGCTTACGCTTATGTTCACACACTTGTAGAAAATTCTCCATGTACACTTCGCACCACGTGCACCTAGGATCACATTTATATCCCCATATTGCACGCATCACCCATCCATACTTGGCGTACCTTTTGGGGTACTTGTACTTTGTTACTTGTTTGGCATAATCAAGAAAGGCATTCTCATCATAAGATACTAATAAGATAATCATGCATGATTCACACGATATCACCAAAGAGAATTGCTATTGACCAAATTTTACCCAGTTACAGGAGGGTCACTCCATGACGGGCACTAGTCCGGCAGGTCGCAGTTAGCCTAAGCGATATGACTCTCACCTTCCATTGGCCAAGTACCTTCGACTTATATCAATGGTTCCCCCGCATCGTACCACTTGATCGAAGTCATGACGGGAGGTATATCACAGGGAATTCGTTCACATACGCTGAGTATATCGAATTCCCTCTCACACGTACCGTCCCCACGAGGTATATGGTGAGGAAATTCACGTACACTCAGGTATATCAAATAGCCTGTCCACACGTACCGATTGCCCGCAAGAGCAAGACGTATATCATGGAAGTCACGCCAAAGGGGGGTACCCATGCGGATTCACCTAACAAACTGCATACCCGCATATAGGTGTCACACTTAGGACACACACTTTAGATTGTGGGTTTCAACCCAAAACTCTACCGAAATTCCGGGTCGGCCTGTCGCCCAATTTTTGCACATTTTTTAAAATGGGACCCTGTCCGCGAGCCTGGTTTCAAGTCCAAACTGTAGCTTTGCATATATTAAAACCCCCCTTTTCCAGGCTTAGGTCCCATCCGGCATTGCACTTAGGAGAATTAAATACAAGTGAAAATATAACAATCATAATAATCATGCTGAAAATCCAAAAACATTTCTCCCTTCTTTATTAAAAATCCCAAAACATTTCTCCCTTCTTTATCAAAAATCCAAAAATAGTTTCTTCCCTTTTTTTCTCAAAAATAAATCTTATCCTATGCCTTCTCAGGTCGATTGCAAGCCCTTGGCCTGGATCCATATTGACTTCGGTCTTCAGTCAAATCACCCTGGAGTTTCATCCGCTCCTCTACTACTTCTTTCGAGTCTGGAATCCATCCATCTTCTATGGAGGATGCAAATCAAGCACCAGTCATACAACCGGATCTTCCGACGGTCCTAGCTCAGCTCGTGGCCAAGATTAACAACCTCAAAGCCGAGGTCCAAGAAATGCAATGAAACCAAGTTCCTATTTCTCAAGAGCCCGAGGCCCTATTCCCTCGTGCCATGGGTCCACCCGATCCAATCTGGGTCCCGAAAGAATATCAGCACGCTCCACGTGCCCCTCTTGCCAATGGGCCGCCGCCTGCCCAACTTCCAATGCCAAACATTGCCCAGCCTATGGCTAACATGCCTTTGGTCGCTGATCCAAAGGAGGAGGAGTTGAATAAAGTCAAATAGGATCTCAAGATGCTCACCAAGAAGTTTGACCAAGTCAGGATCTCTGGGAATTACATGGACTACACCCACATGTCTCCTTATCCTAAATCGAGGTTACCCAAGAAGTTCAAGATGCTAAATATCGAGAAGTTCGAGGGGAGTGGTCCCCCAATTGTTCATCTTCGCAGTTATCATCGTTCCATGACTCTACTAGGTTCTTCTGAAGAAGTGATGGCCCAATTATTTCAGCAAACTTTGAAGAGTAGTGCCCTCCGATGGTTTTTATCCCTTGAGGAATCCAGAATCCATAGCTGGGAGGATATAGCTCGAGAATTCATGTCGCAGTACAAATACAACGAAGAGCTTGAGGTCACCCGTCGTGATTTAGAGCTTCTCAAACAGAATCCTAGGGAATTAGTCAGTAACTTCATAACTCGGTGGAGGGAGCGAGCAGCTACCATGACTAATCGGCCATCCGAGGAAGAACATGCCAACATAGTGAAGAAGAACTTCTTGCCACATGTCCAAGCGACGATGGGAGGACAATACTATCCCCACTTCAGAGCTCTCAGAGAGGCTGGAGTGGAAATCGAGGAAAGCCTCGTTAAAGTGGAAATTGAACCAAAGAAGGTGTCCAAACAGTTCACCCCTAGAAAGTATGACAAGCCTGCCAATGCTATAGTCTCAACCATCAACAACATCTCTCAACCAACCACATCATGGGAACCAGAAAGCCGCCCTGCTCCCATCCGAAGGGAATACACTGAGCTTCATGCTCCCCTCTCTAAAGTTTACCAAGCAGTGTTAAGCCGAAACCTCATCAAACCCTTGGATCCACGTCCATTGCCAAATCCACTCCCAAGAAACTTCAAGACCGACGCTCATTGCGCCTTCCACCAAACTGATGGCCATAACACCGACTAGTGCTTTCACCTCCGAAACGTAATCCAAGATCTCATTGACCGGGGTGCCATCGCCCCACAGACAATCCTAAGCCAAACACTACTCACAACCCACTCCCAAATCACACCAATGCCATCTTCTTGGAAGAAAACCCGAATTTTGATCCATTAACCCAAATCAAACCCCTATACCCTCCTAAACCTCTTCAAATTTGCCCATATTTCTTCCTACACCCTACTAGCCCCGCTGATCAGGCACTCTCACTCCTTACCAGAGCATGCATTGTTGTTCGTACCCGTTCTGAAAATGGAGGTATGGAATTATTAGAGGTGTTAAACCAACTCCTAGAATTCGGGCTGAAATTGCCCTCACAGATGGTCATCGATTGCCAGAGATTCAGCACACTATTTTTGGAAGAACGAAAATAGGCCCGAGATTCAGACAGATGGGTGGTACCAACTGACGAAGTCAGCTTAGATGATGTTTTCCAGACTATGGCAGAATTATTCAGGTAAACCAACAGCATTTGCAGTATCACCGGGTTACTTGACACTTTGAAGCTACATGAGCGCTTGGTCCCTTCAATCACATATATCCCCACAGAATGGGAGAACTTGTATGAAGAAGCCGTTGAGGTTGTGGAATGCAACGACTTTATAGGTAAAGATAAAATTGTCTCCACCGGATGGGGGGAAGGATTCGAAAATTCGAGCGAAGAACAAGCTTTAGGAAGAGCTGGCCCAATAGTCGACATATATGGGATGATCTCATTTGAAGAACTCCTCGGAGAAATAGACAGGGTGGCAGAGAAACCTGAGATTGACGAGGAAACGAGATTTATGTTTTTTCCTTCTTCAGTAAATCACATGACTAGATTAGGGAGACATTACCAAGTTCCAAGCTCACTACCAGCAAATGACAAGGGAAAGGGCATTGAAAACCTTCCTATGCCAGATATGACCATTGAGGAGAGCAAGATCCATAATCAACTGAAGAAAACTCAAGCTAACATCACTCTATGGGGGCTTTTCATGTCTTCCCAACTACATAGAAATTCTTTAATCAAATTACTCACTGGACATATAGTTCCTCCCTCTACCACACCAGAGGAGGCGGTAAATCTGGTCGGATCCTTAACCTCTACCCGAATGCTATCATTTTCTGAAGAAGAAATCCCCAGAATTGGGCCGAATCATAATCATGCACTCAACATCTCCGTCGAAGTTATGGGAAAGGCCGTGCCACTCTCTCTTGTCGATAACGGATCCGCCTTGAATATTTGTCCATTGAGAACCTTCAAGTGTTTAGGCCTGAAAGAAAGCGACCTCGCTCCAACCTCCGTCGATGTGCGTGCCTACGATAATACCCATCGTGAGGTGATGGGATCCATAAAACTTGCAATAGGGGTTGGACCTATAAACCCTGGCGTTGAATTCCAAGTCACAGACATCCCAGCTTGTTTCAACCTGTTGCTCGGACGCCTCTGGCTCCATAATATCAAGGGTGTGTCTTCCTCACTCCACCATAAATTGAAGTTCTTCATCGACGGGCAAGTTATCACCCTTTTGGACGACGGAGAAAATGTCGAGAGTGCAAGCACCAGCAGTCTAATTCTCGAGATACAGCACGGGTTGAATGATATGCTCCTATCAGGATTTCGAGTCGAGCCATTCCTACTCCCAGCAGGGGACTATTTCAAAGAAAGGGTTTGTTTAGAATATGACCCTCATGGAAATGTCAATGTGATTCAAATGTTCAGAAACATGCACTTTATGCTCGGACTGGGGCTAGGGCAAAGCAAGCAAGGGATACTTGATCCGATCGAACTGAAGAAAGCTTTCCCTCCTTACGGCTTGGGATATCAACCATCAAAACAAGAGCTTAGAATGATCTGCCAGTCTCGACCAAAGAGAGGATTAAACTGTATTCGAACTATCTTAGGAAACTCCTTAAATGGACGATTCATCAAAGAAGGCGAGGATTTCCCCTTTTGTAGTTTTCCAGAACCATGGTACGACCACATAGACAAGAAGATGAAGCCTAGAATGGAGATCTTTTTCTAAGATAGATACCCATGGGACGAGAGTTCCCACACCACGTACAATCTCTCATCAAAGATATCGAAGAGACTGAGGAAAGTGATTACGAAGACTCCTTCAACTTACAGATACTGGGGCTGGCACTCTGCATGGTTCATTTAGACACTACATCAATGGACCCATCTCGTCTGATTAAAGCTGCTGACACACCTCTCCTTAACTGGCATGCTGTGCCAGTTCTACCTCTTTAAATCTTCCCTAACCCCAATGTTCACCCTGTTTCTTCTTCTGTTGTCTATCCTTGCTCAAATGTAATCGAGACCTCTTTTGATGAGATTTTCAATGCTGTTTTTCCTATCAATGAAATAAACGAAGATTTTGAGTATCTTTTTGTGCCTTACATTAATTGTTTAAATTCTAATCGAACTTTTGATGATGATGATTTTACAAATGAACAATTCTTAACCGATCTAAATAAGGTTAATAATAAACAACATAACCGCGTTCAAGTTAATGAAGAAGAGACTATTGTTATTAATCTCGGTTCTAGTAGCCAACTGCACGAGATTAGGATAGGGGCAACCCTTGACAAGCATGAGCATTCACAACTCGAAGAATTACTGAAGGCGTTCGTAGATGTTTTCGCATGGTCCTATGATGATATGCCCGGCATCGATCCTGAAATAGCTCATCACGAGATCCCCACTCTCCCAGATTACAAGCCAGTTAAATAAAAACTGAGAAAATTCCGCATCGAATGGTCGCTCAAGGTCAAAGAAGATGTGGTCAAACAGTTAAACATAGGTTTCATTCGAGTGATCGAATATCCCACATGGCTAGCCAACATTGTACCTGTACCGAAATCAGGAGGAAAGGTTCGAATGCGTTTGGACTACCGAGATTTAAACAAAGCTTTTCCGAAAGATGATCATCTGTTACCCAACATCGACATGATCGTGGACAACACAGCCAGTCATGCTCTCAGGTCATTTGTCGACGGGTTTGCCGGATACAACCAAATCAAGATGCACCCAGACCACCAAGAAAAAACTGCATTCGTCACCCCATGGGGAGCCTTTTGCTACACCGTTATGCCATTCGGTCTCAAGAATGCTGGGGCTACCTACCAAAGGGCTGCCACAACCATCCTGCACGATCTAATTTACAAAGAGGTCGAGGTTTAGGTGGATGATATAATTATCAAGTCCAAAACTAGAGAAGCTCATGTTCCCGCTATTCGGAAGTTCTTCGAACGACTGCAACAGTATCAGATGCGACTTAATCCACAGAAGTGTGTCTTCGACGTTACAAAGGGAAAACTCTTGGGATTCATGGTCAGTGAAAAGGGGATAGAAGCAGATCCTGCAAAGCTGAAGGCCATACTTGAGATTCCACCACCCCGAGCAGAGAAAGAAGTCCGAGGTTTTCTTGGGAAATTACAATATATCAACCGGTTCATCAGCCAGCTAACCTCTATCTGTGAACCAATCTTCAAGCTCCTCCGAAAGGATTCAACCAAGGTTTGGAATGAGGCCTACCAATAAGCTTTTGATCGAATCAAATAATACCTGACCCAACCTCCAGTACTCATGCCACCATAGTCCGGTCTCCCTTTGCCCCTATACCTAACCATAACCGACACTGCAGTCGGGGCTTTGCTAGCCCAATACCTTGAAGACTCCCACAAAGAAAGAGTCATATATTATGCAAGTCATAAATTGGCTGGGTACGAGGTCAACTACACTGCTTTAGAAAAGGCATGTGTCGCACTTGTCTGGGTCACCCAAAATTTACGACATTACATGCTCTCCTTCCCCATCAAACTTGTATCCCGAATGGATCCCATCAAATACCTGCTTGAGAAACCCGCCTTATCCAGTCGAATGGCTCAATGGTTGATGCTCCTAATCGAGTTCAATATCGTGTACATCACACATAAAGTTATTAAAGGAAGAGCCATCTCTGACTACCTCGCTGACTACCCTGTAGAAGAAGAAAATGTCTGGATCTTCGAATTGCCAGATGAAAATATCCTCTGCACCACTCAAGACCGCCTTCAATGAAAAATGTTCTTTGATGGTGCTGCCAACAAAAAGGGATATGACATTGGGATACTTATGGTTTCCACAGATGACTCCCACACTCCCATCACCATGCAATTGGATTTTCCTTTCACCAACAACATGACGGAATACGAGGCATGCACAGTGGGACTCGAAGTTGCTCTCGAAAAGGGTATTCAACACCTTGATGTCTACGAGGATTCTGCCCTCATCATCGGTCAAGTGCTCAGAAAGTGGAAAGTTAAGGACGAAAAGCTCCAACCCTTTCATGCCCAATTAGAAGAGTTAGCCTCCCAATTCTGAGATATCACCTTCCATTACCTACCCCGAGCAAAGAATAACCTAGCCGATACTCTCGCCACTTTGTCCTCCATGGTCGACATGCCCAAGGGAATAATAATGACCCCCTTCCTAGTTTAAAAGCAAGACAAACCGACCCATTGTTACCATGTGGAGCTTGTCTCCACCGAAGATCTCAAACCAGCCGATTGTTGGTACCATGATATCTGGTGCCTCCTCAAACATGGTAGGTATCCCCAGGGTTCCAACAAGATGGACCAAATAACCCTCCGAAGACTGGCCGCCGAGTACATCATTTGTCATAAATCTCTACTCAAGAGGAATTTCGATGGAACTCATCTACACTACATCGCAGGGGCTGAGATTGAGAAAACAATGCAAAAAATCCACAGTGGGGAGTGTGGACCCCACATGAATAGTCACATGCTCACCAAGAAGATCATCCGATAGGGATACTACTGGACCACCATGACCCATGATTGCACCGCCTATGTCCAGAGATGCTTCAAATGCCAACAATTCTCCAATCTTCAACACTTGCCTCCGCGAGAGTTATACAACATGACCTCTCCCTGGCCGTTCTCCACCTGGGGTATCGACATCATAGGTAAGGTTACACCAAAGGCTTCAAACTAACATGAGTTCATCCTGGTCACCATCGATTACTTCACCAAATGGGTCGAAGCTGAGTCATACACAGTGTTGAATGCCAAGAAAGTGGCTAAATTCATCAAGAAGAATATCATCTGCCGATATGGGGTCCCGCATGAGCTAGTGTCAGATAACGGGTTACTCTTCAAAGAAGAAGTCACAAAAGTTATCAACGAGTATGGCATTCAGAGACACAAATCTTCTCCCTACCGACCTCAGACCAATGGTGCAGTTGAAGCCGCCAACAAGAACCTCAAAGCCATCATCCACAAGATGATCGAAAGCTGTAGGGATTGGGTCGATCGCATCCCATACGCCCTCTGGGGCTATCGAACCTCAATCCGAACCTCTACTAGGGCTACCCTTACTCTTTGGTCTACGGCATCGAAGTAGTCCTACCTGTGGAGCTGGAAATACCCTCGCTATGCGTCATACTCGAAAGCAAGGTTAGTGAAGAAGACTGGTGCAAAAGACGTCTTGATGAGCTAGACCTCCTAGATGAAAGAAGATTAAAAGCTCTTTATCACATACGGGGGTACCATCTCCGAATAGAGCAATGATTCAACAAGAGAGTCAATGACCGCGGTGTTCGGGAGGGAGATTTAGCCCTCAAAGAGATAATAGAACCCATCTGGGACCCCAGGGGGAAATTCAAGCCCAATTGGAGCGGCCCCTACATTGTTAAGAAAATATTATCCGGCGGTGCCGCCATGCTCACTGACCTGGATGGGGAAGAGTTGGCTCGTCCAGTAAATCTGGACCGTCTCAAGAAATTCTACCCCTAAGTCTGAAATCTCGACGCACTACGACTCTTCTCATACCCCTTCTATTCTAAAAATAAAAAATAAAAAAATAAAAAAAAACTCTTCATTTCCCTCTACCCAGAACTACGTGGCCCTGATCCTCTACAAAAAATATTTTAAAACTTTTCAAAAACCCCAGAGGTACGTAGGCAACTCATACTCCTCACATGAGTGCGACCCTTTCTTTTTCACAAAATACTATTCTTTTATTACCTCTGAGAACGGCGGTTCATTCTAAAATTATTTAAACAAAAGGATTATGTATGCCTTAGCAATCAGTATAGATAATTCAAAATACAAAAATCATCGAAAAGCACAGCTGGATGATCAGAAACTTATTTATTTCATTAATAAGAAATTACAGTACGGATTACATAAGAAAAAAGAACAGATAACTCCCTTCCCCGCCACCATAAAAAGCCAAATAAAATCCCCACATACATTCCCTATTACATAAATAAACTCCCCAGGAATCCTACCCACAGCTACCCGAAGAGCCTGCACCCTCATCATCTACATCCCGAGGACCCCAAGTTTCCCCTGCCTAGATAGAGTGCCGCAAACATTCCATGGATCGATGAGCCTTAACCATCTTCGAAAACACCACAACACTCCCTTCCATGGAGTCAGATAAAACAAACCATCTCTACTGCCAACATCTTTCTGACTACTTTCCTCTACAACCACCTCATATAATCTTTGGGGACATGGCAAACCCTCCTGACAGACTGAGAAGGACGGGTCGACAGATGCCGATTTTCCCATAAGGACCCAAGCAACAGATGCAGGAGCTCAGTTAAATCTTCTACTGGAAAGAAATTTGAGGTCCGAGGGGGACACGACCTGCGCCCAGCCAAATTGACGTAGATGCCACCAAGGGAAATAAAAAGAGGTCTATCTGAGACCAACCAGCTGCACATATGAATACTCTCCTAGCTCCAGAACAGGCTACAGCTGTCCCCACCAAGGCACGGATCAATATAGCCCACGAGCCCCATGCTCCACAAACCAATTCTCCCAGTTCTCAACATACAGACCAATGCGGATGAAGTAGCGCGAAAAGAAGTTAGGTACAGCCGACAAAGGATATTCTGGAGGAGTCGACAAGCATAATCTTTCAGACAACCACATGAACAGCATCACAGGGCTACCCCTTAAAAAGTCAGAACGACCTTCTCTCCAGACATTCAGGCCATTCAGAGTCTCCGCCAATATCACCGTCGCAGGATTACGACGATATGACATCCATGAAGTAATGGCTTCAAGTTGTGGATCCATTTGCTCCTCCCCAGTCACCAACAACAATTTTGAAACCAGGCCCAGAACCACGGTCCAGCATAGCCGGCATCACCTACTTCCCGCAAATGCACGGACTGCAGCACCGTCGGTAGGGAGATCATTCCTCCAGCAACCAATGACCTGGCCGCCGAAGGCGAGATATGAAGAAGCCCGACCAACAAATCCCTAGGAGAACGGGAAAATTCGGGCAAAGCCACAGCAACACTGGGATACACACCCAGTATGGCAGAAAATTCCTCGTAGGTAGGAAAAACTTCTTCCAACCCAAAGCGAAATACATAGTCTTCGGGGTACCGGAATTGTACCGCCGCCATCAACATATTCCACAAAATAAGCCGATTGTGCCACAAGGAGACTCGACGCATGTTGAAGGCATCATAATTGACATTATAAGAGCACATAGCTTCCAAGGCTTCGAGGTAATATACAAACTCAATGCTACCAGGGAGAGCCATCTTGCAAGACTAAAAGATAATGGGTAGGCAGATAAGGATGCAAAGGTGTGATGAGAACACTCCACCCTTCTCCCTTTTTATACTTAAAAATCCTCACAAGGGAAATAATCCCTACATAAATCAGAGGGAATCCTACCCCACAAGGTACCAAGGGATGAAGAGGGTACCAATCAAAGCCTTCAAATGATGGGACTGGACTAAACTGCCGATAAGCAGGTCAGGGTGCTTGCCGATCGTTAACCCCCAATTTTTGGAAATTTCCTCCTTTCCTCTTTTGACAAATCAGAAAACTTAATAAAAATACATTGATATTCTCAAAAGAATTTCAAGAATCCTGCTTTATCCTTATAGGATTCCCCTTTTAAATAAATGCTTTCCTTCGAAAATTCCAAAAATATTCCTTTTTTATGGTCCCAGTATCAAAGTAAAGAGCGCATGTGCATGCATTCATTCATCATTAATAAAAGGTAATAATAAAAAAACTCCCATTGCATTGCATATATTTGTGTTCTGTGTTACATCAGTTTTGCAAGAAACAAGAAAAGAAAAGCCCAAAACAACGGGACTCAGCCCGAACCCACATTTCATTCCCTCTCTCTCTCTCTCAAGAGCTTCCACCCCCTCGATGCGCTCTCTTCCCCCTACGGCGAGATGAAGCACCACCACTACCCGAGACCGAGTCCTCTCCGGACGTAGAAGATGGCACCAGGCAAGAAGGAATGGGAACTGTGTCCCGAATATGGGCAGTCGCCGAAGATATCCAATCTCTAATGTCCCTGAGCGAAGTGGTCGACACCCGGACTTGTTGCAAGAAAAGGCAAAATCAGTATCAAAACAGGAATGAACAAAACAAAAAACAACGAGAGGAATAAAAAGGTATACCGCAGGTCGAAGGACCTCCTCTATCAAACCCAACTCCTCCGGATCCATCGCATGAGGATGGTGCAGCATAGGCACTATCCCTCCATCAACCCGTCGAATGTTGTATGAAGGGGTATGCAACCGCACAAAAGGGACCTCCGAGGTCGCCGCTGCCGCAGATGCCGACGGACCACCACCACTGTGGGAAGACCCCATCGCCCGACTCGAACCTGCCGGAGGGAAGGGCAGAGCATCATATATGCTGGGCGCCATCAACCAGCTCGTCATAAAATCTATATAGTCATACGGTGCGGCCGTATCGATGTACAGCAAGTAGGAATCGCCAATCATCCCCGCGATCCTCTCATCCTCCAACATCAGTCGCTCCTGCCTAATAGACGTAGGAGGCTGCGTGGGTGGTACCACCACCTCCTCCTCAGTAATCTGACGAACTACCCTCTCCTCGAGATACCAGGAATGGCCAAACTCATGCGCCAGTAAACGCCTCATCTGCGCGTTCACCCCGGTCGCCCCTGCATCCTGAATGGCTGTCCCCTAGGGATAAAAGGTCACCTGAAAATATCCAAGAAAGCACAAATCAATAAGAGATCAAAAGGTGCAAAAAACTAAGACTGAAATGGAAAAAGTCTTACCCTACCACTGGTCAGGTCATTCAAGACCTGACGCACCGCCTCCAGGGAGAGAGATCCCTTCGACTGCCGATTGGCCTTACGCCGTCGATTCAAACGACAGAAGTCCCCAACAGTATCGTCCTTCAAAGCGATCAACGGGGTATTGCACCCAATCACCTCATAGAACCACGTCTGAATTCACAAGAAAAAAATAGACTCATAAGGAAAATGCAAATGCATGAAAGGAAAATGTGAATGCATGAAAAGAAATGCACAAAGTGAAGAATACCTCAAGAAGGTACGTGGCCCCAGTAAAGGTCTGCCGGTAGCACCAGCTAAATGCATCCAGAGAAAAGTAAAGGGTCGCCAAGGTCAGACTTCCCCAATCATAGAAAAGGATGTTAAAAAACATCCTCAAGTATAACAGAAACCACAAATGAACGACGTCGCCGCTCGACACCACCATGAAACCTCCCAACACTAGTAAAATGAATAGTTGGGCCATCTTCCTCACTTGCAGTCCATCCTCCACATCGATCACCCTGATCAGCAAAACATCATTTAGCAAGGACATCCGAATGGAATCCCCGGAGACTATCCTCCCCACAACACCAAGTGTCGCACGCACTGCCTCTGGTCTCACCTGTAAAAAGAGATCCACCTCTATCTGCTCTCTATTACAATACATCCCCAGCAGCTGCTGCACGTCTATGGGAGTCACCATCATCTCCCCGAATCCAAAATGAAAGGTGTGGGTAGTGTCCCACCACCTCTCTCCCAAGGCCCACAAGACCGCTGTCGAACGAGGCGACCGCCCAAAACCTGCTGATGATACCATCCAACGCACCATAGGTGGGAGATGCTCCCAGACATCCTTAAGCCCCATTGTCCCACGAGCACGCACGTTCTTCAAAGAGATATCAGACTGCCAAAAAGAAAAGCCTCATCAAAAGTCAAATAAGAAAAACCACCAAAAAGATAAGAATGCCAAAGGTTGGTGTTTATACCAAATTTATTCTGCTGATATGGACCTATTATTTGAAGACGCGTGTCATCCAAGGTGGCAACTGTAAATGTTAATACTGAGCTACTCAACCCCCCGAGGAACTACTATACTCCAAATAACTCAAGATCATCGAGCAACTAAAAATCCACGAGGAGCCCAGGGGCCCTGAGCAGCCCAAGCGTGTCGAGCTACTTAGGCGGTCCAAGCTACTAAGTCGGTCCGAGCAACTCAAATACTTGTGGCGTACACATCAAGAAAAACCGAAAAATAATTGGGCATTAAATGTACATTTATTATCGTACAGATGTCTACGCCTACTAACAGCTATGCATTATTCTTTCACATGTACAGCCTCAAGGTTATAAATACATTATAATCTCCCCATTAGAGGGACACACCGGAATCTCTTGAGAAAACCATACATCGAGAATTCCAGGCAAAACAATCAGTAATACAAAAATAGTGGATGTAGGCCATTTTCTTAAGGCAGAACCACTTTAAAAACTTATTGTCTTATTTCTTTACTCATTTTTATCTTTGATTAAAATAATTAGGTCAAATCTAATTTTTTACATCAACAGATTGACGCCGTCTGTGGGAAATGACTGTAATTATCGTTTTTCACCAAAATAATTCATCACCTATGTCTGATCATCCTGAATCCAGCAATCGAAATGCTGGGATCCCTCCAAATCCTCCATCCACTCCTCCAAATGTTCAAGATCTGGATGGTATAATGGCTAATTTGACCTAAGGGCAAACAACCATGCAAGAAACTATGCGTCAACTTATACAAACCGTTCAAGGCGGAATACCAGCCCAATCAAGGCAACAGAGCGTTCAGAGAAACACTCGTTTACTCTCTCCACAAAGAAAAACGTTAATCCTAGAAGAATCCCAGTCCAGACGCACCGATTCATATCGTACTGAGAGATCCAATGATCCTTCTTATCGGCTTGGACGGACTTCCTCGGTACGAGCTACGTATACTCAACAAAACATCACTCTATCCCCAGAAAGGACAAGTGCTCTTGAAAGATTAAGTAGAGTCTCACCTTTTGATCGTTTAGGTCCTAGGAGGAATAGAAGTCCCCCTAGGATAATGTCGAGGAACTCTCAACGACCATCTGATTTAAAGGAAGGCTCTGCCCAATCACGACCTGTTGTTCGTCATGAAAGATCCCAAGAGGCAAATTCAACACGATGAGTTACTCGAACCAATAGGATCGAGGAAGGAAATGATGCATGGAAGGGCTCAATTCAAAGGTTGGAGGATAGATTAGGGGAAATGGTTAAGGCCAAGAATCCCCTATAAAGAACTTATATCCAAGGGACACCATTCGTACAAGCAATCATGGATTTTTCTACACCATCAAAATTCAAAGCTCTTGTGGTGACGCCTAAATATGATGGGAAAACAGACTCTGTCCTTCATATAGAACAATACCCAGTTGCTGCTGATATCTATGCAGTTCCAGATGAGATGAGATGCAGGGCATTTTCAGGAACTCTTATCGGATCTGCTCAAATATGGTATAATAATCTTCCTCGGGGGAAGATTGCAACTTTCTTTCAACTGGCCGAGCTCTTTATTGGAAATTTTTATTTTGAAGCAAAACCTATTAAACGAGTAGCACACTTGTTGAGTATTAGACAAAAGGCAGGTGAAAGCACCAGGGATTACATTACTTGTTTCAATAACGAGAAATTGGAAGTAATTGATTATGGAGAAAACTGCGATTACTGCTTTGATGAGTGGACTGTTGCCCAATAAATTGTACTACACTTTGGCCAAAGATCCGCCCAGGACCATGGCAGAACTGATGGCAAAGGCAGCCAAAATCATGAATGTCGAGGAAGCTATGGCTGCGAAGAAGAACATGGACACTAAGGAGACCAAAGTTGAGGATGATAAGGTTGAGAAGAAGGAGAAGAAGAACAATAGGGGCAACAAGCAATTAAAAGCAAAGCAAGCATTGGAACAATTGAAGAAATTTGGAAATTATACTCCTTTAAAGGTAGATATAAACGACATTCTGGAGGAGATCAAGAACAACGAGGAACTAAACTGGCCTGAAAAAATGAAGGCAGATCCTGACAAGAGAAATAAGTCCAAATATTACGAATTCCATAAGGAACATGGTCACACGACCAAAAACTGCATAGCTCTCCAGAATAAAATTGAAGCACTCATTAGACGAGGAAATATGACCAAGTATGTTAATCGCCAAAACGGTGGTCGAACCAGAGAACGAGGAAGGCAGAGGTCTAAATCTCCTCTTCAAGCAAAAGAAGACAAGAAAAGAGATCATGAAGATGATCCAGAAGACGACCCCGATCTACCCAAGGGACCAAGACATCCAGGACGTGAGGTATTTTTAATTCGTTTTGGATCATTTGATTGCAATATTATTATAGGTGGAGATGCAGGAGGTGGAGACCTTACTACAGAGAGGAAAGCTTACCACAATGAGGCTCAAGCTTGTTCATACATTCAACGAATAAATCTAGCTGAAGATGATCGCCCGAGGAAGGTGAACAAAGATAAACTGGTCATCGGTTTCTCTAAAAACGACCTCGCAGGCGTGCTATATCTTCATGATGACCCATTGGTGATCAAAATGAGGATGAAGAAAGTAGTGATTTCACGAGTATTAGTGGATAATGGCAGCTCGAAAGATATTATGTTCTACCCATGTTTTGATAGTTTGAACCTAAAGCTATCCCAATTGGATCCATATCATCGGCCCCTCCTCGGTTTTACTGGTGAGAAAGTTTTTCCACTTGGGATGATCAAGTTGATGTTCATCGGTACATGGCCTGCTTGTCGAACAAAAAGAGTGCACTTTTTCGTGATGGATAAAAATGTCTAATCAACTTACAATATCATTATGGGAAGGGTAGGTTTGAAAAAGTTTGAAGTAGTACCATCTACGGTACATCAATGTTTAAAATTCCCAACCAACTTTGGAGTAGGAGTGGTGAAGGGAAACCAAAAAGTAGCTCAAGAATGCTACTATTCATCTACCGAGGAAGAAGAGCGTGAAGAATCTAGGAAGAAGACTACTACTTATCAGGTAGATGATATAGAAGATGCGGAGATTGAGAGTTTAGACCCAAGAGATGAGTCTCAGCTCGTTAAGGGTCAGGTCATGGAGGCTACTGAAAATATAATTCTAGACGAAGAGCATCCAGAACGAACAACTCAAATTGGTGCATCTTAGATGTGTCAATAAAACAAGAGCTGATAGCATTTCTAAAAAGCAAAAAACAAACTTTTACATGGAGCCACGAGGACATGCCGGGAATAGACCTAGCCTTCCTATGTCACGAGCTTAATGTGAACAAGGAGATCGAGCTAGTAAACAAAGAAGAAGAGTGTTCAGCCCCGAAAAGAACCAAGCTATAAAATAAGAGGTCGAGAAGCTCTAAAAAGCCTATTTTATTGAGGATTTCAAATATCCTGATTGGCTAGCTAATGTGGTGATGGTGAAGAAGAAGAACAACAAGTGGAGGATGTGTGTGGACTTCACTAATCTTAATAAAACTTACCCAAAAGATCATTTCCCTCTCCCTCGGATCGATCAATTGGTGGATGCCACCTCGGGACACGAACTGTTGAGTTTCATGGATGCTTATTCTGGTTACAACTAGATTAAAATGAAGCATGAAGACATGAAAAGTACCTCTTTTATCACCCCAAGGGGAACTTATTGTTATAATGTTATGCCTTTTGGACTTAAAAATGCAGGTGCAATATATCAACGGTTGATGAACAAGGTGTTTGCAGAGCAAATCAGTCACAATATGGAAGATTATGTTGATGATATGCTGACGAAGAGCAAGAAAGCTGCTGATCATCTAATTGACCTAGGCCAAACCTTTGATCAACTAGATAAATATCAAATGAAGTTGAACCCTACCAAATGCATATTCGGAGTAAGAGAAGGCTTGTTTCTCGGGTATATTGTCAACCAACGAGGTATTGAAGCGAACCCTGAAAAGATCAAGGCTCTATTAGGGCTACGATCTCCAACGACGAAGAACGAAGTGCAAAGTCTCGCAGGGTGAGTTGCAGCACTTAATAGATTTGTGTCACGAGCAACTGATAGATGTCTCCCATTCTTCAAAACACTCCGAAAAACATTTGAATGGAATGATGAATGCGAGAAGGCCTTTCAAGAGTTGAAGAAATACCTGGGAGTACCTCCATTGTTGTCCAGACCAGTGATGGGAGAAAGATTATACTTGTATCTAGCAGTTTCAGAAAACACAGTGAGCTCGGCATTAACAAGAATGGAGGATGGAGTGCAAAAACCAATCTATTACACTAGCAAGGCCTTCCGAGGAGCAGATATCAGATATCTAAGAGTAGAAAAGTTGGCGCTAGCGCTGATCGAAGCGAGTAGATGAATGAGGCCATATTTCCAAGCTCATACAATAGTCGTGTATACTGATATGCCCTTAAGGCAAGCTCTTCATAAACCAGAAAAATCAGGGAGATTGATGTACTGGGCAGTATAACTTGGTGAATATGACATAGTTTATGAGCCTAGATTGCCGTTTAAAAGGCAGGCAGTGGCAGATTTTATCGCAGAGTTCACCTATCCTAACACCTCTGAAGAGCATAAATTAAATATCGACCAGCCTGTGGATGTTACAACATCATCAAATTTAAACCCCGACCAACTTAAGTTGGTAGACGAACAAGAGAAGATGGTTGACAAGTAGCAAGAAGTGCTAGAGGGGGATATAAAGAAGCAACAAGTATTCCACTAAGGAACTTTGTCCAATAAAAAGTTTGAGGATGAGGTACCTATATGGAGTCTATATGTGGATGGCTCATCGTGCGCTGCAGGCAGTAGAGCAGGGATTATTTTGAAAAGTCCAGATGAGGTCGATATGGAGTATGCTCTGCGCTTTCAATTTAAAGCTTCTAATAATGAGGCCGAATATCAAGCAATGATTGTAGGTTTAAGTCTATCCAGAACGATGAAGGCAGAGCAGGTTTTCGTATTCAGCGATTCGCAGTTAATCGTAAATTAGATCCTTGGAATATATGCAACAAAGGGAGAGTTAATGATTAAGTACCACGCCAAAGCAATGGAGTTGGTATCGAGTTTTGTTGCTATTCAGCTGGTCAGATTACCAAGACTGGAGAATACAAGAGCACACGCCCTAGACCGATTAGCATCAGCTACAAGCACCGAGCTACGAAGAATAATCCCAATTGAGATTCTAGCTGGTCGGAGCATAGACGAAGATCTGATCATAAACTTCATTGCTCTTGATTTGGGACCATCATGGATGGATCCCATCAGGTCCTATATTGAAGATGGAACTTTGCTAATTGATATACTAGAAGCCAAGAAATTAAAGTTCAAAGCTTCTCATTATATGTTAACTAATGGTATTTTATATAGACGAGGAATTATAGCAGTTTTGCAAAGATGTGTCCACCCCTGTAAGGTGAAAAGTTTAATTGAAGAGGTCCATAAAGGATCTTGTGGAGCCCATATAGTAGGTCGGACACTCTTGTAAAGAATGACAACGCAAGGGTATTACTAGCCGACGATGAGAGCCGATTGTGTAGCCCATGCCAAGAAATGTGATAAATGTTAACGTTTCTCCTCTATCCGAAGAACTCCCCAAGCATTGCTAACACCCATCACGTCTCCTTGGCTATTCGCCTTATGAGGAATAGACTTGGTCGGGTCGCTTCCAACGACCCGAGGAAGATTTAAATACCTCGTGGTCGCTGTAGATTATTTTACTAAATGGGTAGAAGCTGAGCCTCTTATTGATATGAAGCATAATAAGGTGTATCAATTTATTTGGAAGAATATCATTTGTAGATATGGTCTTCCTCATGCATTCATCACAGATCATGGAACTCAGTTTGACAACGAGGAGTTCGCTGCATATTGTCATCAGTCAAATATATTGAAGACCTATTCTGCACCAGGCCATCCCGAGAGCAATGGACAAACTGAGGTAACGAATAGAATGCTACTGAACGGGCTAAAAAATGACTGGATGATGCGAAGGCAAACTGGATTAACGAGCTACATTCTGTGCTGTGGGCTTATCGTACTACACCGCGAGCAGCAACAAGGGAATCTACATACATGCTGGCATTTGGAAGCAAAGTTGTTATACCTGCCGAGTTGGGCCTCCCCACACACAGGGTGTTGAATTTCAATTCTCCTATCAGTGATTTGATGAGGCGATTATATCTAGATATGCTCGAAGAAGTTAGAGAAGAAGCAGCAATCAGGAATGCTGCATACCGATAACGAACAACATTATTTTACAACAAGAGGGTAAATAAGTGTGATTTGAAGGAAGGAGACTATGTGCTAAAGATAGTAATTCAAAAGCACAACAAACTGTAAGCTAACTGGCATGGACCCTACAGAGTAACAGAAGTTGTTCGACCAGGAACATACAAAATTGAAACCTTGGAAGGAGAAGAATTTAAGAATGCGTGGAATGCAGAGCATCTACGTAAGTATTATCAGTAGTTGGGATTCCTATGTAAATGCAGTTTTCTTCAGTATGAATAAAGTGTACCCAGTTCTCTCTTTTTGTTGAAATTTTTTCAGAGTACTAGTGCTACACACTGTGCATCAAGTTCAGAATTAATCTCCTCCAACTCTGGTTAGTCGGGAATCAATATCCACCAACTCCGGTTGGTCGGCAAATTAATCTCCTCCAACTATGATTGGTCGGGAATCAATATCCACTAACTCCGATTGGTCGGCAAATTAATCTCCTCCAACTCCGGTTGGTCAGGAATCAATATCCACCAACTCCGGTTGGTCGACAAATTAATCTCCTCCAACTCCGATTAGTCGGGAATCAATATCCACCAACTCAGGTTGGTCGGCAAATTAATCTCCTCCAACTCCAATTGGTCGGGAATCAATATCCACCAACTCCGGTTGGTCGGCAAATTAATCTCCTCCAACTTCGGTTAGTCGGGAATCAATATCCACCAACTCCGGATGGTTGGCAAATTAATCTCCTCCAACTTCGGTTGGTCGGGAATCAATATCTACCAACTCCGGTTGGTCTGTAAATTAATCTCCTCCAACTCCGATTGGTCGGAAATTAATATCCACCAACTCCGATTAGTCAGAAAATTAATCTCCTCCAACTCCTATTGGTCGAGAATCAATATCCACCAACTCCGATTGGTCGGTAAATCGATTGCAATCAACTCCGGTTGGTTAAACTAAGCAGGATCATGGGGTTTAAGTCGTTTCATTACTTAAAATCAAAGAATGATAAGTCAATAATAAAAAAGTAAAACATATCGAAATACGAATGTATTCACAAACAAAGATATTCTGCAAAATGCTTAAAAGAAAATAAAATAGCAAAAGATAAAAAAAAAAATCTTCATTCAAATCAAGAAGGATTACAAATGCTGTGAAAACTACAAGTCATTACATCAAAGACCCTAATCTATTGGTTTTTTTCCCTTCTGCCTTCGAAACAGGATCTACTCCAGTAAGAGGATCGTCTAAAGCATATGGAGAGTTTATGAAATTTACATCTTGAAGCATTCGAACATTCCTCACTGATGGCCGATCAAGTAAATGCTCGGGCGAGATATGTCAAAATTTGAATGAAGATTGTAATCACCGAGGTACTTTGAAATCAAGCACTGCGGAATTTCCCTAGCAGGAATCCAACTCATGTCGAGCTTAAAAGGAGGCATGGACAACTCAAGCAATCCAGGATCATAATAATCCCATAAGTAGTGACCCCGCTCTACTTTTAGCACGCACAATGCATTAAGCCACCCTTGCTTGTACCCTTCATTATTTGACTGCTGAATCCGATCATCAAGATGGTAAAGGGCTTCATTATAGCCAGCCATCCAAAATTCTCTGGGGTGTTTGTGGAACTGGTAAGTTAACCTCTCCAGCTTCTCGTGGAGATTCTTCACTAGGATTTCCTTATTTTCCAAGGTAGAGCTTTGTATGGAAAATTGCTCGTTGAGGTTTAGATTTTTCTTGGACATCTCTGCTAGAGCTTGGTTCTTTGCCATCAATTGAACTGCCTGGTTTTTCAAAGCTGCTTGAGTTCTTTCATCTTCAATAGATATCCGACCAACCCTTAATCCTCCCCGAGAAGAAGATCTTGCTCGTCCGCGAGTAGAGGAGGAAGGTCCAACTCTTTTCAAAGTTTCCAATTTATCTCGTAAGTTGGTGTTCTCTACTTCCAAAAAAGAGAAACCTTCGTCATTGACAGGGACCAAAGCTCCCGAGGAAGATGCTAAAGATTTTAGTTGGGATATCTCCTCTTGCAAAACATTGTTTTCCTCCTCCAATAGTTTAGCGATTTGCCTATGCTCCTCAACCTCAAGCTTTAGAATTCTCTCTTTTTTCTCGTATGCAGCGATGAATTTATCATACCCTTTTTCAATATTTAACTGTTGATATTTCTTCTCGCACCCTTGGTGCAAAAGCAAGGAGGACTCTTTGTACCGCTGCTGGAGTTCCTTTATAGTTCCTTGAAGATCCTCAATCATCTCATAATAAGCTACATTATTGGCAATAGCTCGGTCAAGCAAGCACTTCAGATATTGGTAAGCTTTGACTGCTCGTTCAGAAGTATCTGGACCAAGGATGTCAATGATTTGAGCCTTATTTAGGTCTTCATGACCAGCTGTGAAGTAATCATTACATTTCTTTATCAGTTCTGTGTCATGAGCTGATAATAGCTCCATCCTGGTCATAAACTAGTAAAGAGAAGCCATAAACAGGATCAATAATGATAAAGACAGGGCAAGAAGAAGAAAGTCAATATGAACAACCAAAAGTTCAAATTTTTATTCATCAAAAGGTAAATACAAAGCTCAAGGTTACATTAAAAAGGAATAACAAAATTCAAACCCGAGCAACTTTACACCTTCTCCTTGTGTTTTATAATTTTCTCGAAAAGCTGGGATGAGGAGGCTGGTTTCTTGATAGATAGTGGCAGTTTCTCGACTGAGGTACTGGTGGGCTGAAGTTGCTTGTGGAAAGTTTGAATAACTGGAACAGTAGGAACTTGATCTCCAATCATCATGGAAGATTCCTCTGAGGCATCTTCGTCCTCTTCTTCCCCAAGAGAGGGAGGAGGGCCATAAATGTGTTGCTGGAACAATTCTAAATATTTAGCAATTTTCATTTCTTTCAAAGCAGCAACCCATCCATCCCTAAAGTACTTGAGGCTGGCATACTCCATTTGAGAAGTCATGGCAGCCAAGCCCTTGTTCCAGCCCTTATCCCAACCAGCACTGAACGATTTTTTGATAGCCTTTTTCCTCTTTTATTTCTCCGAGGAGGTCCTTTCCCTAAGGAGCTCCTCGATAGCTTTCAACTTCCCTTCCACCTCTTCCTTCTGGCGATCAACCTCACGAAGTCTACCAACTTCCTTTTCAGCAGTTTTGAGCTAATTTTTAAGCTCTTCAGCATTTTTGGGCTTCTCCTCACGCTTTTTATTATTCTTCTCAAATTCTTTCATTTTCTGTTGTAACCCCTTGGAGGCCTCCACAGCTCGATCTCTCTCTTACTCGATGGACTTGAGTTGCTTCTCCCAAGACACTTTATCTTCTTCATAATTCTGACGAGAGTCCTTTAAGGACTGAGTTAGATCAACAAAAGCTTCATCTACACCTCCCGAGGAGCTTGAATCTTTAATAGCCTCATCCTTCTTCTAAATACTATTGAAACATGTTACCAGCTCAAGAAAGAAATAATATTGAGTCAATACAGGGACATATCAGTGAAAAGTGAAAACTTAGACTAGTAATACTTATTCAGGCAATATGTTGAGCTGCCAAGGCAGTGACCCTATCACGAGGAAGAGTGTCTTCAATACCTTGGATTTCTGGGATAATCCAAAACTTCACAGAGCCCATGGTAGAGGTCGGAGGAACAAAAGTGGGAACACCATTTAAAGGTTGAAGGACAGGCCCAACAGGTCTTTCAGACGAACTTTTCTTCAATCTCCTCGGGGGAGCAGGATTAGTTTCAACTAAAGACGTGTCTTGGTTGGAGATATAACGATAACCTCATTTTTAGGAGAGATAGCAACAACCTTGCTTGGAGCCGCAGGGGGCTTCTCAATAACTTTCTTGGTAGCAACTAGAGGGGGTACATTAATGTTTCTTGTTCCTTCATCGGGAACATCCTGCATATTTTTCTTTGCCTCCACATTGGCAGAGTCTGATTTGTCAAAGAAGGCAGGAGCTCTTCTTCTCTTCATTATGTTACTAAGGGGAATATTCGATTCAGGGTAGGAACCTCCCACACCAGTTTCAGAAGCTGATACTTGGTCGATGTCAACCACCACTGGATAAGAAGTGAAGGATGAAGTATAGCTCTTGTACTGCAACAAATAAGAGGCTGATCTGATATGTTCGTCAGCAACAGATTGGTGTAAACTCCAAATAAGTTTCAAATGCCTTAAATTAACATCAATTTCTTTGAAAGACTTTCTTTTACTGTCAACTGAAAATAATTAAAAATCAAATATCAGTGAAGCATTTTATCAAACATGAAGAAAACATAATTTCAAAAATAGAACAAAAATAAAAACAACCTATCCTATTGCCATAAGGAGGACATCTAGGACCTTCATATACATCATCTCCATTTAATGGAGGATGTTGCCAATTTTTCATTACCACTCCATGTTCAAAATAATCCCTGTTGGCATCAGGAAGATTGACAACTAATGCCCTATTCAAAAACCTAGTTTTCAAATAAAAAGTACTATCGCTAACAACCCATCTGTAGCAATACAATATCTCTGGAATCCCTAAATGGGTTCCATGGAGTTGGTTCAACCTATGAACTCCATTAACTATTCTCCAGGTATTTGGTGCTATTTTTGCAGGTATAACGTCAAAATACTGACAGAATTCCAAACATAAAGGATTTGGAGGAAAATAAAAGCCACATTCGGCCACAAAAAGACTTGGGAACCAATGTCCCACAGCCAAAGAAAAATAGTCAAAAGGTTCAGAAAGTTCTTCCAATATGCCCCATGAGGGAATTGAAATTTCAAAGAGAAATTTGTCAAGAGATTGAACAAGGTAAACCATGGTGAACAAAGTAAATAAAGGAAAAGGAAGAAAATCTTACAGGAAAGGAGTGAATCAGTTGACAACGAAAGATCGAAGAAACAAACGCACACGATAGAGAAGAAATGAATAGTTCAAAGATACAAATTTGAAAAAGTAAAAGACGATAGGATTTTCTACAGCGCTAAAATACCTTACCTTGGGAATGGGTAAAAATAATGATTACAAAGAAAGACGTTTGCGTTACCGGCGCCTAAAAGGAAAAAAAAGGCACAAAAACCGAAGCAGTTAGAAAAATTCAAATATTTGTGAAGTCTAATTCTATGAATTCAAAGAAGAAATAAATACAAGGAAAACACTCCTGAAATTCAGGATGACTATTTAATCCCGCCATATTTCGAGAAGAATGTTCCACACTCCTCCTCAACCTCGAACTGTGAAATATTGGGGGCTTCTGTTGATACCAAATTTATTCTGCTGATATGGACCTATTATTTGAAGACGCGTGTCATCGTAGGTGGCAACTGTAAATGTTTATACCGAGCTACTCAACCCCCCGAGGAACTATTATACTCCAAATAACTCAAGATCATCGAGCAACTAAAAAGCCACGAGGAGCCCAGGGGCCCCGAGAAGCTCAAGTGTGTCGAGCTACTTAGGCGGTCCGAGCTACTAAGTCGGTCCGAGCAAATCAAATACTTGTGGCGTACGCATCAAGGAAAACCGAAAAATAACTGCGCATTAAATGCATAGTTATTGTCGTACAAATGTATACGCCTACTGGACACCTATGCATTATTCTTTCACATGTACAACCTCAAGGATATAAATACATTGTAATCTCCCCATTAGTGGGACACACCGGAATCTCTTGAGAAAACCATACATCAAAAATTTCAGGCAAAACAATCAGTGATACAAAAACAGTGGATGTAGACCATTTTCTTAAGGCTGAACCACTTTAAAAATTTATTGTCTTATTTCTTTACTCATTTTTATCTGTGAATAAAATAATTAGGTCAAATATAATTTTTTACGTCAACAGTCGGGTTACTTACATAACCGTCGGGGATCACTCTCGAGGAGCGATGATGCGATGGCTCGAGCAGCAAAGTCCGCTCATCTGCGACAGGCTCAAACGCATCAAATGGAATTCTCATTCCCCAAAGAAAGAGGCACCCTATCCCTCCACTCCATATTCGCCCAATCATCAATGGTCAATGACTCCCGGTGGACAGCAGTGCTCACAAAGGAAGCCATTTCTTGAAGATCGGAACGATAAAACAATTTGCAGAAGAATCGCAGAGGGAGAGAAAGCAAAAGAAGCTGTGAAAAAATGAGGGGATTCGCCCCCTTTATATAGGAGGCCCACCATACCGATCGACACTGACCCCTTGCCTTCCCGAGGTAGCCCAAAAGTTTGTGCCACTACCGAATGACACCCTTCATATTATGCCGACCGGCACCCCTCCTAAAGTTTTGTACAAAAATTCCCAGAAAATACCAGAAAACCTCGAAAATCCTCAGAAAATTCCTAAAAATCTAAGGAGGGATTTAGAGCCGTTCTATGAAGAAAATTTTACATTTCCTCAAGCAGAACCCCTCTTACCCAGTGAAATACTCAAAAGCTAAGTGAAAACTCCTCCCGGCAAAGCTCCGAAAAATCCCTAAGGATCACCTGATCACTTCCCGAGCATAATTCTCTTACAGCACCCAAAATAGGTTGTTCCCCCCATGCGAGTTCTCCTAAAAAGCTTCCCCAGCTATCAGCTCCCCAGCTCAGATCAGAATCACAAAGCTCTTTCCCCAATAAAATCGAAATCTAATCCTCAAACACTCTTGGGTCAGAATTGGCCCCGATCTTGGATCCTCACCTGAGTTAGGTCAGAATTGGCCTCAGTCCTCGGTCGTCACCACTCTTGGGTTAGAATTGGCCCCGGTCTTGGATCGTCACCTGAGTTAGGTCAGAATTAACCTCGGTCCTCGATCGTCACCACTCTTGGGTCAGAAATGGCCCCGGTCTTGGATCGTCACCTAAGTTAGGTTAGAATTGACCTCGATCCTCGATCGTCACCACTCTTGGATCAGAATTAACCCTCGTCTTGGATCGTCACCTAATTTAGATCAGAATTGACCTTGGTCCTCGGTCGTCACAACTTTTGGGTCAGAATTGGTCCCGATCTTGGATCGTCACCTGAGTTAGGTCAGAATTGACCTCGGTCTTCAATCATCACCACTCTTAATTAGCCCCGGTCTTGGATCGTCACCTAAGTTAGGTCAGATTTGACCTTGGTCCTCGATCGTCACCACTCTTTAGGTCAGAATTAACCTCTCTATACCTTTACCCTAAGCTCGCATATTCGGCTCTGATCTATAGAATTGATCATCCCCAGCACACTCCTTAGGTCCTCAGAATCGACCTCAACTCTCTGAATCGATCATACTCCCTCAAAAGCATCATGTGATGTCTATTCGATGGTCATCATTTGTTCAAAACTCACCCATTAAGGGGCTCTATAGACACCCCATTCTATTACCCCCGACTCTCCTTAGGTCCCTAGTACCTCCCTTCATAACTGTAAACCCAGGTCACGTCCCGAGTACTGACCTGAAATCCATCGGGCACTCCCCGACTCAATTTGAGCCAAAATTTAAACTCTTCATCTTGACTAAGACTAAATTAATCTTCAGAGGTCACTGAATACCCTTTTCAACGGTCCACCCCGTGCGCAATTCTGACTTTCTATGCGGACGAACGATCCATTTGACCCTGGGAGGCCACCGAGCGCTTCCCAAGCCCGATTGACCAAAGTTAACTCTCCAAATCGGGTCAAACTCTTTGGAATGTCAAAGTACATCTCCTAACCTTTCCAACGGTATGCCCCGTGCGCGATTCGGACTTACCATGCGGACGAACGATCCGTTTGCGTCCGAATAATTCCCCGTCCAATGGATCGACAAACATTTCTGAGCCATATTTGACCCAAAGTCAACTCCCAAACTCGGATCGATCCAAAGTAATTTTAAAGGTCTCCGAATTACCTTTTCAACGGTATGCCCCGTGCGCGATTCTGACCAACGGTTTGCCCTCGGTGGACAATTTTCTCAAAAAGCCTGAAACACACTACCAAACGGCAGGTTCCAGAACCTGCCTATCGGCACCTGCCTGCCGATAGGCAAGAAGGGCTCTATGCCGATCGTCACTCACCTGAGCCTATAAAAGGAGGCCTTCACCTCATTTGCAAGGGGATCCCAGATACGATAAAAATCCTTCTCAACGAATCCCAGAAACCTCTCTCGAAGGTAGCGTGATTTCAACTTCCAAATCCCCTTTTCACTTCCACTTTTCATCATCCCTTTCATCAAACTTGGTGAATTAGACACTCTCTATCATCATTCAAAGTGCAAGGGCTGCTCCCCAACATTCAAGATAAAGCTCAAGGTCTTCAAGAAGGTCCAACTTTCTCAAACTCTCTCTTTAAATTCTCTTGAATTCTCAATAACTTGTTTTCTTACTTAGGACTTTTATTATCCCATTTCACACATCCTAATATACTTTTTACTTAGTATTATTGCACATCTTTTATTTTCATAAAACCTAAAAAATAAGAAAAAGAGGGTTTTGCTCATAAATTCAAATAAGGTATTCTCATATTTTCCTCACACTTTTCTCACAACTAAAACACTTTTTTCTACACACACACACACACACACACACACACTCACAAATAAGAGATTCCCCATTTTGGATTTATGGGATAAACCCCACCCCTCGTTTTACATGTGAACTACGTGGACTTTGATGCCTTTATAGGCTACGTAGGCGTCTCGGGATAAAACCCGAGACTCGAGTCCCTTTTCACACTTTTTCTCTCATTTTCTATCTTCTCTAAATCCATTTTTCTTATATTATACATATACTTGTTCTTAGTGACGCATTACCCCATATGCGTTATCGTTCCCTTATAACGATCAACGTAGGGGTAATCGCGTAAATCTCATTTTTCTAATATTACTCTTATATCTTCCTACGGATGACTCGCTTTATCTTTTCCATGATACTAGTCGAGGATTCCTACCTCCATTCTATATATATACACATTCACACATATCACAGGGGGAAACATAAAGGAAAATAGCAAATATTCATGAGAGACCGAAAGGGAGGAATGGGTGCCTAACACCTTCCCATTTCATAACTAAGCCTCCAAACCCTTATCGAATCATCTTGGTTTTGTATGCACCCGTATGTCTTTGGATGCCACTCTTCGGGGTGGCTTCCCCTTTTTCTTTTGTCTGTTTTGAGTAAAATAGACTGGCGACTCTGAATCTCTCTACATTTTTCACACCACAAACGACGCCGGCCGAAGCGCTCCCGAGAGTGACGCACGGTACCCGAAGGATCCTTTCCTCCACGCGCCCCCCAGAAAGGATCAGGATCGGGGATGGCCACAGTAATCTCTCCTACCATGCTCATCTCAAACTCACTTTTCATCTTCTTCTCAAAAGTGTGAGCATGGCGGGAGCACATGGATCTAAAGACTATGTTGCCCATATAGACCTGGGCAATAAAAATAACACCACTTTATCTCTTCACAAAGAATTTCTTATCCACTCCTCCTCTCTTAAATCTCCGAAGTGAGCCCCTCGTACAAAGCAAGGGGTGCTTGCTTCAAATCGTACAAGGCCTTATTAAGATAATAGACTTGTCCTGGGTTCTTAGGTTCTTCAAACCCTTTTAGTTGTTCCACGTAAACCTCCCTCTGTAGAATGTCATCCAGAAAGTGACTCGTGACATCCATATGATATAACTTGAAGTGAAGATGACATGTTATGATGAGTAGTAAGAGGACGGACTCAAGCCTAGTAACATGAGTGAAATACTCGTCAAAGTCTACACGCTAGATCTACGTATAGCCTTGAACGACCAACTTAGCTTATTACGAACTATGGTACCATTCTCGTCCACCTTATTTTTATAATTTCACTTAGTACCTATCACATTAGACTCTCTAGGTCATGGGACGAACTCATAGACATCGTTTTTGCAAAACTAAAGCAACACATCTTGCATGGTAAAATTCCAATTCTCGTCCTTGAGTGATTTTTTCGCATTCTTGGTCTCGACTAAGGAGGTGTAGCATAGATAACCACATTTTCTAGTTGAAGACGAGTCTTAACACCTAGTGTGGGATCTCTAAGTATAGAAGAAGAGTCATGAATCTTTTTAACCAAAGCGAGTGTCACCCTAAATTATGAGTAGGGTCCACTTTGGTAGCATAAGGAAAGATGGGATCATCACCTAGGGGTGCATCGTCCTCACACTAAGGTCTAAGAGAAAAAAATGCCCGTGGCTCGTCATCTCTAATCGTGACATTTATTGACTCCATAATATTAAATCTTATAAGGTTAAAAATCCCATAGGTCCTTCTAGTCGATCAATTTCCTAAAATATCCCCTTGTCGCTCCGGGAGTCAAACTTTTCTAAGTTCTCCCTATCTCGTAAGATGTAGAAAGTACTCCCAAAGATATGTAAACACAATAGGTTTGGCTTCTTCTCTATTTTCAACTCATAAGGCATGTAAGTATGTGGGGACGACTATATAACCTATTCATCATATTTCATGTGGTGCTCACTGTCTCTGCCCAAAAATGTCTTGGCACGTTTGTCCTAATAAGTATGGATCTAGACATCTCTTATATCGTCTTGTTCTTACTCTTAATAATCCGGTTTTATTGAGGAGTACAAATGGTTAAAAACTCATGTTTGATGTCCACTTTATTATAATATCTATCACTTTAGCTTATTTAAATTCAGTGTCATTATCGCTACACATCTGATTAATAGTGACATCGTGTTGGTTTTGTAGGACACGACACTTAATTGTACGGAACTCAATCACATCAGACTTTTCTCTAAAGAATCAAATGATAGAATATCTATAAAAGTCATCGACCAATATGAGAATATATCTCTTACTACTTAAGCTCTCCGAGCGAGTAGGACCCATAAGATCCATGTGAATCAACTCCAAAACACGGGAGGTAGTAATGGTATCCAAATTCTGATGGGTATTTTGAATTTGTTTTCCTTATTGACAAGGTACAAGAATAGAGGAAGTTGGTTTGCAAATAGAAGATAAGCTACGAACTAGGTCCTTTTTCACTAATCTCTCAAGATCTCCAAAGTTCACGTGACCTAGTCGTTGATGCCATAGGTCCATACTGGAGACCATGGCAGTTTTCACACAAAGGAGGACTAGGGTACAATCCCATAACAATTATCTTCGATCCTGACACCTTATAATACAAGTTCACCGGATTGGTTGCGTCGCAAAGTTGGATTATGCTAATTAGGTTCTGTTTCAACCCTTTTATGTTCAACACATTGTTAGTATAGGGAAATCGGATATCTTAACACATTCATACCCTAAAATACAAGACAAACTCCCATTTCCAAAAGTGACTTTTCCTTCCTTACAATGCTCAAGGTGGGTAAAAAATGTGATGTCACCTATCATGTGCCTAAATCACCAACTATCAAAATACCATTGGAAAGTATTTTAAACATTGAGAGAAACATGCACGATAAGGGCTTTGACGTCTTGCTTAGGTACCCAAGTGGAGATAATTTTGTGTTTGCCCTTGTTGTTTTTGACTCTAGTCAAAGCGTTGGAAGTGTTCTTAAATGGAAAAGACATTCTTTGAAATTCTTCCATCAAGCTATGTGAAGTAGTGACTAGAAACTGAGCTTGCTCTCTAAGACTAGAAAAGTCACTAGAGCGGTGCATGGGAGTATATGTATGCCTAGTATTACCTAGTTTATAGCAAAACTGTCTAAAGTAGCCTCTTCTTTTGCAAATGGTGCAAATATAGACTTTCTGGGGTCTACTATGATTCGCTTTCTTAGGTTGAATTTTCTTTTGTCTTTTTTTGTTTAGGGCCATAAGGATTAACCACAAATTTAGGAACTATTTCCGATACGGTATAGGAAGTGGATGAACCATCATAACCTATTCCATGCCTTTCACTAAACCCTAAAGCGGGGTCGAGGAGCATCTTACCTACCTTCTTTGATGTATCCTCGATAATTAACTTAACATCTCGGGCACGTTCAAGATTTTCTCGAGTCAGGATACAAGGGCTTAAAGTTTTTCACGAGTCTCTATAAATGCTTGGAGATCTCTCGTAAGACTAGTAACCTTGTTAGTCACATCCTCATTCTCTCTCTTAACTAAACAAACTCTCTCCCCCAAAGCTTTTATCACTAAGGACTCACACTCTCTTGCCTCTCTCAAATAATTTCCTAAGGTTAAAAAAATCATAGCTAAACCTTTATTTTATTTCTTAGTTTTAAAGGACTCAGCATAAAGATCGACATAGGCACACTGTAGGTCACTCTCGCTCTCACTTAAAACATCTCCCCCTCACTCCCACCATAATGACTAGACTCACCATCGAGGTGTCCATGTTTAGTAGCTTCCTCATCGGCATGAGGGTGCACTCAATGTACTAACATGACGAGTCATAAAGGCAGTGAAGTTACATCCATGCAGTGATTTATCTCCCGGACTCACCGACTCAGCCTAGCAATCACTAAGTGTGGTAGCTTTCCCTTTCCCTTGTATCTTCAACCTAGTCAGATAGTCATGAGCTTTGCGACCCTTTCCCTCACACTCATTACATCTCTACTCATCTTTAGGAAGTCTTTCTTTTCTTTTTCAATTTTTTCTCACCCGATTTATATTTTTTATCTTTTTCAAAACTTTTCTTTTATTTGGAAGCATTTTTTTTTAATTTGAGAAACATTTTGATTTTTTTTGCAAAAAGGGCTAAGTCATCTAAATCAAAATCATACTCGGGATCCGACGACACATCCTCTTTCCTTTTAGATTGGGCTTTTAGTGCAATTCCCTTTTTCTTAGACTTAACATTTTTACGGAACATATCTATATCATATGTCTGAACGTCTCCTACGTGTTCTTCTAACATAAGAGTATCTAGAATCCCTAAAGAATTTATCACAGTAACCTTAGGACTAAAATGGGTAGGAAGCGATATCAAAATTTTCTTAACGACGTGCGTCTCACGTATTCTCTCACCTAAATTTAAACTCAAGTTTACTATAACGGATAGTAATGCATAAAACTCGTCAAATAATTCAGATTCAAGCATAGTGATAGTTTCAAATTATGTGGTGAGATTTTGCAGCTTGAAAGCTTTAAAAGCATTGGTTCCCTCATGAATGAGCTGAAGGGTATCCCAATCTTCTTTAGATATGGTGCACATCATAATGCGATGAAACTCATCTAGGGTGATGGCTCATTAGATGGTACTCAAATCGCATGAGTTAAAATTGCTCCATTTAAAGTCGTCCTCTGTTTAAGCAGAGATAGGTTTTGGGCTGACGACATTATCAACTGTCATAGTGGGTGGTGTCCACCCTCTTTCACAAAGAAACCAAACACATTCATCAATAGATTTTAAGGTTGACCTCATCCTAGCTTTCCAATGCCCACAGTTTGAACCATAAAAAATGGCCATTCGATTATACAGATTATCCATTAAATTCAGGATTTTTAAACATCAACAATTTTTCCAAAAAAAATTGATATCAAAATTTCTTTTGGACGAAAAAGGATCACATGATATTTTGTTGTAACCTGCTTTAATACCAATTTGGGAGTGCAAGTGATTAAATGGACATGTTTGTATAATTAATTTCCAAACACAAGATTCCATTTTTAACAAATTTTATCTTTAATTAATTATGGTGAGCATACAAGATGATTTTAATCTATAATTTCGAATCCAAGCATGAAAATATCACACGATATGAGGAAAAATCCCTAAAAAGGGTAAAACCTTTTATTCAGCACTATTGTGCATTTTGATAGACAGTCGACTTACAATGACTAAGATAATCTAAGTGGGACTTGCAAAGTCTTCAAAACCTCCAATAGAATATAACTCATTCCAAAGTAGTCCACAGGTAGAGATCTTCCCTCAGTGTCCACCAATAAACCTTCTTCCTTTTTCAATAGTGAACCCGCAATTCAGAAGTCAGCCATAGATTATAGACTCTACCAGGAATATGAATGATATACAAACTTATGATTTCAAAAAAGTTCACAAATCAAATGGGGGTTGAAAGTAGGGATGAAAGGTTTGTCAATCTAAACTTGTTTTGTGAAATAAAATATGAAAACCTTTGGAATAGATATGTAGTTTTAATTTTTTTTAAAGTCCTACGAAAACAGAATTCAAAATAGTTATTTATAGGTCTGACACAAAATTCGAGGTGGTGGAACTCGGTCGAATGAAATTCAAGGTCATTCAAACGAAAATATGATTTCGTTTGAACGAAATGCAAATTAATTCTAAGAAAAAGTCAATCTCATTTAAACCAACATCAAACAAACTTATAACGAGTATGGTCTGACTCTAAAAAACAATCTCGTTAAAAGTTGTTAGAATGAGGTTCTAACAAAATGGCAAAGTCGTTTGAACTGCCATAAAATGAAGTTCTAATCAGAAATGTCTGTTTTTAAAAATCAACCTCATTAGAAGGTCGTTAGAACATGGATCTAATGAAACCTCATCCTCGTTTGAACGAGATGGCATCTCGTATGAACGAGACCAAATAAAAATTTTATTTTTAAAACCATTAAAAAGAGAGCCTCCATTTTATAAAAACTAACATCCTAAATACGATTTAGAAAATTTATGAACATCAAAAGATTTATACCTTCATAAGTTGTAGGGATGTCTTCGATCTTAGATATGTCTGAGTTTGGTTCGATGAGTCAATTTAGAACAAGATATGCCCAAATGTAAATTAAAGCCTAAGCTATGAGCAATTATAAATATTTTCTCTTACAAAGATGTTTCAGAAAAGGACATTGAGCAAACACTCTTTAGGAGCATGATAGGTAGTCTTTTATACCTAATTGTTAACTTTCAGCATTGGAGTGTGTGTGCATTACCAAGCAACTCCAAAAGATTCCCACTTTCTTTCTCCTAAGTGTATCTTCAAATACATGAGTGTCACGGTTTCTTATGGTATTTGGTATTCCTTTGATACCGATGACCGTTTGTCTACCTATTCCGATGCCGATTGGGATGGGGATGTTTATGGTTATAGAGGACCTTAAGTGGGTGTTTTTACTTTGGGATTGATCTTGTCTCTTGGTTAAGAAAGAAACAAAACTCCATATCGTTGTCTACGATGGAGGCCGAGTAAATAGCCTCCGGGAGTTGTTGCACACAACTCTTGTGGATGAAGCAAATCTTAGACGATTATGAGATATCCCAAGGCACAATGATTATTTCGTGTGACAATACAAGTGAAATTTATATACTCCATAATCCGATTTAATATTCTCACACGAAGCACATTATGATATGTGAGAACTTCATTTGTGATCTCGTTGAGGAGAAGGTCATGTCCTTGAGCTTTGTGAGCGCCGAACATCAATTAGCCGACATCTTCATGAAATATATAGATACCCATGGGTTTAAAAATCTTAGAAAATCTATTGGCATTATTTCCTTTTGGAGTGTGCTTTTATTTCTATTCATTATCTCCCTAAACTAGATTGTACATATTTGTATATATTTTATATTAAACATTTCAAAAATATTTTTTCTTATTTAAATATGAAAAATGACAATACGATTTTTCATTTTTTCTGTATTTGTGTGACATGATTATGCTTTTTGAAGCCTCCCTTCATTTCATTTTCCCGTGTCCTATCATGGTGTGCTAGATTCGATTATGCTAATATAGTGCATACATATTTCTTTTCGAGCATCGCAATATTTATATGTGACTATGTCCGATATTTTGGTCTCTTATCATCTCCTTTTCTGCACACACTTTTCACGGTCTCCCTCGAGTGTTGGTGTTCTTTGCATGATCTAAATGAGATGTTATCCTCCTAATTCTCTCATTTACATATTGTTATCTCGGGTATGTTGTTCATGTAAGAACCATTTCATGACATTAATGTATGCGATACTTATGTATGAGTGTGCAATAGCTCAAGCTGTGATCGAAAAAAAATACTCCATTGCTTGAAAAGCTACCATTGGCTAGAGCCCATTTGATTGAAGAAAAAAAGATTTATGATGCTATTAAAGAACAAAAGTGATATTGCATTCAAAATCAAAAGAAATAAGAAAATTTCTCTCAAATATCATAAAATGAGAAAATAGTTATATAAAAAAATCATAAATGTTTGAGGGAGTTTAGTCAAAAATCAAAAAGTTTTCACAACCTTATTCCTATTTCCATATTTCATTCTTTGATTATATTAGGTTGAGAATCATCGAGACTTGGCATATAATGGTAATTGTATCGGCTGCGTGTGAATGTCATTTTATTTGTCAATAAGGTTGATTTGTGTGCTTAACAGTTTGGCATGTCCATTAGTCATTGTGATTTATATGTTAATTTTTGGATTGACACTCCCATGTTTAGGTTCACACCCATTCATTACACTTCCATGTTTCTTTGAGTTAATTAATATAACGAATTTATTTTTTTGCATTTTTGGGGATTTTGTTTTATTTTTTTTGGTCTTCTTCTTTTCTGATTTGATTTGTGGTGAATGTTTAAACAATACAAGATTTTGTTTTTGGTTCATTAGAACGAGGGCCACCTCCTTTTAACATGCTAAGATTCTCATTGTAACGGCCTTCTAATAACCTTCCGACGAGGCGCCCTTTGTTTCTAAGTACCATTTTCACTAGAAGATCATTTGAACTTGGTTCAAACGATATTAAGGTTTTGTTTGAATAAAATTTATTTTTGTTCCAAAAAGATCCCTATGGAGTTTAAACAATCCTTTAATTTCATTCCAACAATATTAAAAACGTGTTCTAGGTTTTCAGGGTCTTCTATTCCATCATTTTCCCACTTTCATCTCCCTTATTCCTTAACTTTCTTCAATCCCTTTTGTGATATCTTCCCATATTCTTGTGACGACTATTTTTAGTTTTGGATTTGGAAATCTATCATTGCGATTTCCTGCGATCTTATTACTATTCCATTGCGAGTTGATTTTGATTTCGTTGCCATTTGGGTTGAGGATCATTATTGTTTGGTTTTCTTCATTTATAAGGCATTTTTTCTCTTCTTCTTCTTTTTCTATATTAATACATATAAATAATTTTGTTTTTATTTTTTGGTATATATCCACTGATTTGTGCTCTAAAATCTCAATTTTTTTTTAATGTATACATGATTTGACTTGCTTTCTCATATCTATATCTCTTAATAACTTTTCTAGGGCATTTTTCCTTAATTTGTTTAAAAAAAAACTATATCCAGAAATATTTTTTTTATTTTCCCCTTTCATGTTTAAAATACTACCGTCTTCATTTTTTTAATTCTTCACATTTTTTTACTCATTGAAATGGTACTATTTCACTCATGCATTTTATTTCAAATTATTCATCTTTTGAGCTGATATATATATATATATATATATATATATATATATATATATATATATATATATATATATATATATATATATATATATATATATATATATATAGAGAGAGAGAGAGAGAGAGAGAGAGATAGAAGAAGACTCTCATGTATCATACTGTATACATCATACCATACATCCCATATAGTTCTAGGCCCTAAGAAATATCCCGGCACAAATTAAATGCCATGAAAAGCATTAAAAATGTCAGGAACACTTTTCGCGGAAATTTTGGAGGCATTTCCATAAGTGCGGTAATAGCCAATGTGGTAAAAGAACAACGGCATTTTAAAAATGCCGCGGAAAGTTAGCGGCATTTTTTAGGAGCATTATTTAAATTGCTACAAAAAAAACTTTTGACGGCATTTATATTAATGCTTGTAATAACCTTTTCGTCGCATTAAAAAAATGTTGAGAATAACCTTTTGTAATGCCTATTAAATGTTCAACACACTTTTAACGACACTAAAAAAATGTCGAGAATAATAGTAGCAGCATTAAACAAAATATTAATATTCTTTTGCAATATATGACTCAGAACAAGTGTTTAAAAATTCATTTATAACAAGCTTTGTATTATGTGCATACACTACCATAACATTAAATTAAGAAGGCAGTAATCAAATTAAAACGTAATTAAATTAAAACCAATAGCATTCATCATAAATAAACGTAATCGATCTTGGAACAATTATCCATCCACAAAATAAAATGTATTACATATCCAATAAAAAAAAGTGAGGAAACATGAAGAGAAATGAAATTTTATATAATGTACGATCCTTGTCCAGTCAAACATCCTCTTCGACATGCAAATCAAAAAAGTCAATTTTTAGTCATTGATACTTATTCTTTAGTATTTTAATTAAAGAAATAAAATTAAAAATTAGTACATTAGCAATATGCCACGCTACGGGTGAATGATATGCATCTCCAATCGTGGACTTGTTTTCATAAGGTCTATTCAATGGTTTATTTTCTAGAAATATTTTCTCAATATATACTTCCTAAAAGTCTTCACTCAGTGGCGTACCCCTACCTTTTGTTGAAGGGTCATTGCTCACAATGAATCCCTGTGCCACAACCACTTTTGGAAGGGAAGTTCGAAAGTACTAAGGTCTACAATTTTAGAAAGTGCATTATTTGAGACCCTTTGTTGTGGTTGATGGTGCTTCTTCTTCTTCTTTTATGGTTCTTTCTACAAACAAGATGAATATGTCATTAACCATATATTTTCGAAAAAAATCGGTAACGTTGTATTTGTTTTTAAGACATCCTAAAATTTTTAAGACTATATACAACCAAATAAACCAACAACCCAATGTCAAGTATACATAAACTCCCCAAGGAAATGCAGATATATTTGCCCTTTAAAATCTTTTAAATTAGTAATGTACCTAAATTGAAGCAGCATTCGTTTGTTCACTAACACAAGCAGTAGTCTCGGGGGAAGGAAAGTGTTGAGAATTTGCAATCTACAAAAAATAAATTATTTTAGTCATGAAAACATAAAGTCTTAAATTATAATCTTAAAAAGTAGTTATCTACTTAATGTAATGTTTACTCAGGGGTAAGGGTTGCCATGGGGGGAGGGGGGGCTGTAAAAAAAAATCGATCGACACGCCCGTCCATTGCCGCTGGTGCGAATGAATTATAACATATGAATTAAATTAATGGGTTGTTAGGTGTTTTTGTTAAGGTCCATTAAAAGTCCTCTTTTTAGGTTCACTTATGATTCTCTCCATATATATATATATATATATATATATATATATATATATATATAACAAATACTAGCTTGTGCCGAAGCCAATGACACTAACATGATTATTAATCCACTAACATTGAATCAACATATGTATATATGTATATACAGTACTGCTCTTGTGTGGACCAGCCCGCATTTTAAGAGTGCGGACCGGACATGTGTCACCTGACGGTGAGCCCAAAAAAGAGAGAGAGTGCGCCTATAATTTCTACGATCATCACCAAGTGACACATGTCTGGTTCGCATTCTTAAAATGCGGACTGGTCCGCACAAGAACATTATTATATATATATATATATAACTGTTCTAAAAAACCTACCTAGGCTCTGCTTAGGCACACCTAGGCTTGATGCTTGGGAGAAATACCTCGCCCTAAGATTTTTACGCCTTATTCTTGGTAAAAGCCTTAAGGCGGATTTTTTTCTAAAAGTAACAAGGCTTTAGTGAAACGATATCGCCTTTTCAAGATTTTTTTACTAATCGAACCATTATCTCATCTAAAACAATCGAATAGTACTTTAATTTGCATATATTCAGATATATTTTTATGATATGTACAATTTTAGTATTTTAACAGCCTTGTTATAGTTAAAAAATATTAAAATATATTAAAAAGACTTAAATGCATTTTCACGCCTTTTTACGCCTAAGGGGTGCCTAGGCTTCTAAGGCTTAAGGCTTGGTCTCCACGCCTCGCATTTTTTAGGACATTGATATATATATATATATATATATATATATATATATATATTAAGGTTCTAAAAAACGCGGGGCGTGGTCGAGGCGTGGAGGCCAAGCCTTAAGCCTTAGAAGCCTAGGCGGGCCTTGGCGTAAAAAGGCGTGAAAAGGCGTTTATGCCTTTTTAATATATTTTAATATTTTTAAACCATAACAAGGCTAATAAAATACTAAAATTGTACATATTATAAAAATATGTCCGAATATATGCAAATTAAAATACTATTGGATTATTTTGGATGAAATAATGGTCCGGTTAGTAAAAAAATTCTTTAAAAGGCGATATTGTTTCACTAAAGCATTGTTGTTTTTAGAAAAAAGTGCGCCTTAAGGGTTTTAACAAGAATAAGGCGTGAAAAACTTAAGGCGAGGCGTTTCTCCCAAGCCTTAACCTAGGCGGGTTTTTAGAACAGTGATATATATATATATATTAGAAGAACAAGAATACAAAACAAAATTTACAAATTGATTGTTAGCAATCCAATTCAGAATTGCAAATCCATTGATGCAATAAACACTTTTCCCACTTTCTGAACTTAAAAAAATGCAGAAAATTATAAGAAGCACAAAAAAAGGATACATAAAGGCATGTGTTTCACGCCCCTAAGAACTTATAATAGTGTGGAAATAAGTTAATTTGGGAAACATGTAAATCGGATATAACTAAACATATCTTGAATACAATTTTATCCCCAAATAGGTAAGAAACTTAAAACTCTGTGACATCACATTCAGTTTAATGAGAGTTTAGCTCCTAATAGGTCAATGTCTCAACTAGCTATAAATTAAGGGCAAGAATTTTGGAAGAAAAACTAGAATTTGGTTAAGCTTGGGATAAGTGGAATGTTATACAATATATTACACCTAAATAATAATAATATAGAAACTCCATGATGTAACAAAACTAAACAGTAAAACTATTGAGCCTTGACAAAACAGGGAAAATATCACTTACAAATATCCAACTAAAGGCTACAGATGCATATCTGATACTTCGTTTATGATATTTTTGAAGTATTTGTGCTATATAAGCGGAGAGAGGCCTAGCATGAGGGTAGACCAAAATACACAGCGTGGTCCTACCGAAAGAGGTGCTGGGCAGTGGAAGATGGAAGGATGAGGGTTGGATAAAGAGAAAATCATTAAGGGTCCGTTTGATTCAAAAGTGGGCAAAAGTCAAGATGGCAAAATTTTCCATGGGTAAAGTTTGCCTAGGCAAATTTTACCTAGTTTTTTCACACGAAGCTATCAAACAATAATTAGGCGAAATTAAAGTCAATCCAATTAGTTTATTTAAATATTTTATAAAAAGTTTTTAAACAATTTTTAAAACATTTCTAAAACAGTTTTTTTTTAAATTTGATAAAACAGTTTTTTAAAATAATTTTTACAATATTCGAAACAGTTTTTAAATTATTCAAAACAAATTTTTAACCTTTTAAAATAGTGTTTTTAATAGTTTTAAAACAAGTTTTTAATAAAACGGTTTTATAAAACATTTTTTTAAAACCGTTTTTAAATTGTTTTTAAAACAGTTTTAAAAACATTTTTGTAACATTTTTTATAAAACAGTCTTTTTTTTATAACAGCTTTTAAAACAGTTTTTTTTAAACATTTCAAAAACATTTTTTATAAAACATTATTAAAAAAGTTTTTAAAATAATTTTTAAAGCAATTTTTAACAACATTTTTATAAAACAATTTTTACAATATTCGAAACAGTTTTCTTAATTATTCGAAACAGTTTTAAACTTTTTAAAATAGTGTTTTAAACAGTTTTAAAACAGATTTTAATAAAACAGTTTTAAAAAATATTTTTTTAAACAGTTTTTAAAACAGTTTTGTAACAGTTTTAAAACATTTTTTAAACAGTTTTTAAAATAATTTAAAAACATTTTTTATAAAACAGTTTTATAAAACAGTTTGTAAAATAATTTTTAAAATATTTTAGCATAAAAATATAAAACAAGCACTTGTAAGAAGTGGTATATTGTTTGGCAAATAATTCTTCTCCAAATAGCAAAGCAAAATTTGCCCACTTTTTATGCATTAGAGGTGTTGTACATAGGCAAATGGGTTGTAGGCAAATTTGTGAATCAAACAGACCAAAAAGTGGGCAAATGCCATATTTGCCCACTGATTTGACATTTGCCATGGCAAATGTGTGAATCAAACGGACCCTAAGAGTTGCAAGCTCAGAGGTCTGGCATCATTATTAGAAGCCCGCGGAGGAGAGGTGCAAAGACGCGCAGGATTTAACGAAAGGGAGGCTTCGAGCCACAACACTCAGCTTCTAGACGGTTCGTTGAGCAGCGAACAGGAAGCTTTAGAGGTCATAATTGATACATATACAGTGTTTGTTCATATTTTTTCTCTTTATTTTTCTGTTTCTGTAAGGGTGTGAAACCAATTTTCAAATTGATGTTATTGTGAGTGGGAGATGTTCTGGCTTTAGAACAGTTGCATTTCCAACCCATTTCTTGGAGGCCAATAAAATTTGAGAGTGAGTGGAGCCAACATTTCTTCTTTATCGCATTTTTTTTGGGTTACGAAAACCTTTCTATTTTGGTTATTAATTCCTCTTCATATCTGATTACTGGCATTGTCACCTTACCTTTGACTCCTCGCTGGAACCCTCACGAAGATGAACCTTCAGATCCACAATTATTTTACTATCTAGAGAATGCTCTACGATATCTGCCTACCTGATAAAAAATAAAAATCTAGGTAACCAAATACGTCCATATAGTTTCTCAAATCTGTTCAAATGGTTCGTCAAGTCCGTTCATATCACACCTGTATCTATTACAACACCTTTTCTTTGTCTCTCTTTCTTGTCTTCTCTAAATTTCTTTCTTCCCACTTTACTCTATCCTTGCATCATGTTCTGAAAAAAAAAACCAAAAGCATCAAAGTACCTCATGATTACACTTTAGACAAAAGCAAATCCAGTTGAATAATAAATTCAATAAATCTGGACATATATTAAACTATTATCTTTGTAGATTAGCAAACATAATTGTCAATACAAACGTAAATCAACTATAGAGAAAAGGCTATAGGAATAACAAATAGAGAATGACCAAGTCACAATGTGGTGAAGTGCCATAAAATCAAAAGATTACACAATTTTTAATAAAAAAAATATGATATAAATTCAATATAATATCATACATTATGTAACTTGATAAACATTACATCCTAAATTCAACACTGAACTGGTCTTTATTTAAAACCATATGTTAATCCTTTGAGTGCTATCCACTACACCAATAAGACCAAATTGGCACCCTTCATCCGGCCAGCCTTGTCACGGTCATTGATCGTGACAAAAAAACATGCATTTTTTATCACGATCAATAACCGTGACAAGGCCATGACAAAGTCTTGTCACGATCATTGACCGTGATAAGTTCGTGTCAAGTATTGTTGTCACGGACTTGTCACGGTCAATGACCGTGATAATCTTATAAAGTTGTCACGGTCAAAGAGTGTGACATGTTCGTGACAACTTTTTCAGCAAAAACCCTTCCCTCTTCTTTTTTTCCCACCATTTTGGTTTCCCCCCCCCCTCTCTCTCTAAGAGAATACTCTCTCTCTCTCTACTTTCAGGTACGATTCTCTCTCTCTTTCTCTTCCCTTTATAAATATGTGTGTGTGTGTGTATGTGTGTATGGTGGGGGGGAGGGTGTGGGGCTGGGGGGAGAGGGTGTGGGGCATGTGGTGTATATGTGTGTGTGTGTGGTGGGGGGAGGGGGCAGGGCTGGAGGGGGGTGGGGCAGGGGAAATGGGGTGGGGGCGAGGGGGAATGTGTGTGTGGAGGGGGAAGGGGGTTTGTTGTAGAGGGGAATGGGGATGGTGTGTGTGTGTGTAAGTGTGGTGGGACAGGGGGGATGAGGGTGGTGTGTGTGTGTGTGGTGGGTCCTTTAGATTCCCCTAATTTGGTTTTAGCTTAGTAAATTAATAAATATTGCCCATTTCATATGAAAGTAGGATTGCCCCTCATTAAGAAATAATTGTTGAGATTCGAGGTAACTTTAATTGTATAGCTTTAATAAAACCAATTGTATACTTTAATTGTAAGTTTAATTGTATAGCTTTAATTGTATAGCTTTAATGATGATATACTTATGAGATGTGATGAAATGAATTAATTGAGTAGATGAATTAGAAGTAGTACGGGATACACATTTGTTGGTCTTTTGTTGCTATTGCCGTTGGATTATAGTGGATCGATGTTGGGTTGATTAATTTTAGAAGTGGCATGACCACTGCATTATTGTCCATATGGGGGTTGACATTTTCAACTTTTTTCTAAATTTACTTTGTATCACGAACAATATATATATAGTATGATAATTAAATGCAACATACTCAAAATCACATATAGTGCGCATAGATACTAACCTTCTAGTTCTTATGCGTACGCATTCAATAGCCCTTAGACCCGTTCGAGAGTCATTACCCCTGTAATGAGATCTCTTGAATTGTCCCGTTAGGACAATTTGGGACTACATAATTTCTAATAATATTCTTAGTGGCTTAAAGTTGTTACTTTTGGAGGAAGTTCTGCAGTTTTATCCTAATGTTCTCTGGGTACATACTAGATTGACAAGTGTGAGTGTTATTTAAATTGATCAATTGGAATAACACTCACACTTGCCAATCTACGTCGTGTACTTGTACAACTATAGGGATATGCTGTCAAAATTTTCTCAAATCGTAACAATGTGCATGAGTTGTTAAGTATATTATAGAAATATGCGGTCTTGAATGGGATAGGACCACTCACCCTTTAGAGGAGATGAAGGAAATATGAATTTATATTATAAATTGAATTTGAAATTGAAATTTAAAAATAGAATATAAATATGACATAATTAAATGAAACATACTATAAATCTAAGTTTTGTTTATACAAATCCAGAAATATACGCTTCTTACCTTTAGTAGGTGATTAGTTGTGGTAGCTGTGATGGGATATCATAAATAAAAAGAGTGGATGGGTGAGACAAATAGAATGGAGGATGTGTTTAGTATAGGTGCTAATGAATTTTTGAAATACACTAAGAGATGTCATAATGATGAAGAGTTTCTGTGTCCGTCTGTTATTTGTGAGAATGGTAAGGTGTTTGAGTGGAAAACAGTTGAACTACATTTGTTAAGATGGGGTATGCAAGATATTTATCGATTTTGGAGTTTTCACGGTGAATTGAAATTTCCTTTTATCCCCGAACAACCTTCACAACAACCTTCAACAAGTAGGATAGATGTAAATGGGGACAACATATATCATAATATGTTAGATGATTTAGTTGATGATGCATACGGAGTTTATGAAGCGGAGGAGAATGTGGTTACTAATGATGTACAAGGTTCAGGTGCTCGTGAAGATATCATGATAAACCTTGACGATGACTGTTGATGTAAAAAGTTAGATCACTCTAATAATCCAATCACAGATAAATAAATGATACAGAAGACTTTTAAAGTGGTTTAGCCTTATATGAATGGCCTACGTCCACTGTTGTTTTATTGCTGAGTGTTTGCGAATTCTCGATTTGTGAGAAATTGCGTTCTGGATCCCAAAGTTTGGATTCATAATCAGCCCCCTTTACAATGGGGATTGTACAACGTATTTATAGCCTTAAGGCTGTCATCTGAAAGGGTGATACATTAAATGATATACATATGAAAGGGTAACACATTTAATGCCCTTTAAGCGTGTGCGTCTAAATGATAAGCATTTAATGAACCAGTTGAACTGTTGGTTATTCAGCTATTAATGCTCTGTTCGAGATGCAGCTCGGACAGCCTGAGTAACTCGGACCGCCTAAGCTTTCTGTTATTCGAGAGTTCCTCGGAGAGGTCTTGTTCCTCGGAGCGTATAAGTTCCTCGGCGAGGTCTGCTCCTCAGAGTGTATGAATTCCTCGGAGTAACATGGTTCCTCGGAGCGTGTGATTATCTCGAAAGTGCTTGTTGTTGCTATGTAGATAGCCACGTGTCTTTGTTTGATTGATCCACGTCAGCAGATTAAATTTGGTATCAATAGAAGCCCCCAATGTTTCATATTTCAAAATTTGAGGAGTATAGAACATTCTTTCTCGAAATACGGTAGCTTTAAATAGTTCTTCCTGATTTTTAGGATCATCTCCTTTGTATTTATTTCTCCTTCCCAATTCATAGAATCATGCTTTTTTGGACTTTTCTGTTCTCTTCGGTTCCCGCATCACTTTTCGCCTTTTTAGCCGCTGTTGCTCGCTTTGATTCCCGCATCAATATTTAATGCTTTTTAGCCGCCGTAATCGTCCTTTTTGTAATCATTATTTTTCCAGTTCCCAAGGCAAAGTATTTAAACTTAACAAAGACTCCCATCGTCTTCTATCTTTTCAAATTTTCATCTTCGAGTTTTTCATTGTCTTCCACTCTCTTGTGCGTTCATCTCTTCCGTCGTTCATTGTCAACAGCTTCAGTCTTTCTGCAAGATCCTCTTTCTTCTTCTTCATTTCTTTTAATTCATCATCATGGTTTACCCAGTTAAGTCTCTTGACAAATTTCGATCTGATTTTTCCATTCCCTTTTGGGTTGTCTTGGAAGAGCTTTCTGAGCCTTTTAATTATTTCAATTTGGCTGAGGGACATTGGTTCCCCAGTCTCTTTTTTGTTGAGTGTGGATTTTCTTTTCCACCAAATCCTCTATGCCTGGAATTTTGTCAGTACTTTGATGTTGTTCCTGCACGAATAGCCCCCAACACATGGAGAATAGTTAATGGGGTGTATAAATTAAATCAAGTGCATGGAACTCGTATAGGAATTCCAGAAATCATGTACTGCTATAGATGGGCAGTTAATGATAATATTTATTATTTAAAAACTAGGTTTATAAATAGAGCTTTAGTAGTCAATCTCCCTGATGCCAACAGGGATTATTTTGAACATGGGGTTGTTGTAAAAAATTGGCAACACCCTCCTTTAACCGGAGATGAGGTTTACCAGGGTCCCAGATGCTCTCCTTATGGCAATGGGATATGTTATTTTTATTTATTTTATTTATCTTGAAATCATGTTTGTTTTGTGTTTGATAAAATGTGTTACTGATAACAATGTCTGTTTATTTGCAGTTGATAGCAAGAGAAAGTGCCCAAAAGAAACAGATGTCAATCTAAGGCATTTGGGACTTATCTGGGGTCTACATCAAAGGGTTTCTGACGAGCACATTCGATCAGCCTCCTATCTGCTCCAATACAAGAGCTATACAACTTCTTTCACTGCTCGTCCAATGATCAGTGAAGCAGAGCCAGTACCACCCTCTGCAAGTTCTTCGCCAGAATCTCACGTTCCGTTGAGCGAAAGGATGAAGAAGAGAAGGACTCCTGCTCTGTTTGAGAAAACTGCCTCCGGTTCTGGGGAGGTAAAAAGGATTAAGATTGATGTCCCAAAGGAGGGGACAAAGAAGACTGGTGTAGTTCCTTCAACTGCTCCTGCTAAAGTCTCCGAGAAGGTTGCTGACAAGCCCGCAGTGGCTCCGAGCAGCTCTGTTGCTCCTGGAAAGGTGATTGTGATATCACCGACCAAGGATTCTTCCTTGGTTGTACCTGTTCCCCCGAGGAGGCTGAAGAAGAGCTCCTCGATCAATTTGGCTGACACCACCATTCAGTCCTGAGAACGTGTGTGCTCGCGTTCAAATGATCAAATTATATATAAAACCCTTTTAACACAAACAAACCCTAAACATGCAGCAGTATGTGATTGAATAAATTGATAATCTACGCAAGAACATTCAAACACATGCAATTAAGGAAAAATCCCCCTCAAGGGAAAAACCATTTATTTTCACTATAATTTGTAAGAAAACGGCTTACAATCGGATTACAATGAAAATACAAGTTGACTAAGAATTACCCTCAGGTATCGGATTCTGTAGTCACGGCTGGAATTATCCCTTTCCAGTAGGGCTGCAATGGAGAAGAAGAACGGTCTCCTCCACAAGGGTTGAACTGCAAAACTGCGTTCCTGGATTACCAAAAGGATTCACAAATGTATGGATTTTGTGTGAATCAAAATACCTAGAGTATTGGTACTCAATAGGTGAAGACTTGGGGCTTTCTCTACTCTGAAAATCGTGTGTAGAAGTCTTGGAAAAACCACTTCCCGTAGTGGGATTAAATAGGAGAACTTGAGCCCTAAAATTCGGAACATGATCTTAACACGATCTGTATGAAATTATCCTCGTCGGATCGGTCCGGTCTCTTTAGGCAGATCGGTCCGGTGACATCGGATCGGTTCCTTTTTTAAGGCGGATCAATCCGGTTGGCATCGGATCGGTTCGGCTTTATAGCTTCATCGGTTCGCTATGGATCTGGGGTACACTGGCCTCACCTCAGCAGGCGGATCGGTCCGGTCTCTTTAGGCGGATCGGTCCGGAGGAACCGGATCGATTCTTTTATCTGGGCCGGATCGGTCCGGTCTGTTCCCTGATTCCTTTTCTGCCTTTGATATTCGGATTCCGTTAATGAGCGTATGATTCTTGAATTTTCTCAACGGTGTAACGGCGTACGACATATAAAATGCTCATGGACAAAAATTTCCTTACAAATCTCCCCCTATGTCTATGCCGATACATACATAAAAAACAAACATCCGAATTATCAATCATAAAAAATTGCCTATACAAATCTACCCTTCCATGAACCCAAAACTGAAAGAGTACAAGTGAATAAGACTGCATCGTTTGATCTTCAAATCTTCAGGAATCTCAAATCTTTTCTCATCAGGGTGTGCAATTTAGTGATAATCAATGTAGTACCTACACACATGAGATAAAGCAAAATACCAAGTGACATATCGAGTTTGAAATGATGAGATAAACATATATATATATGTCAATTTATGAGCAAAATCAAATTTCAAATCTCCCCCATAATAAGATAATTCATTCTCCCCCTTTTTATGATGTCCCCAAATAGACAAATGAGAGAAACAAATCAAATAAGCACTAGCAGGGTGACAATAGGATAAAACCACACCATGAATGAACACAAAGCAACCAAGTCGATGATAGCATAAATGAAGTGGTGTGATCAAATTCGATAGGAAAATCAATGCATACAAACATGACATATGTGCACGATGAATATTGGATATTCCTAGCGAATGAACTCAAATGCTTCCTTTGGTGTAAAATAATGACAATATAAGATATTGACTCAATCAAATCAACAAATCAAAGATCAAAATGATTTTCACACCAATAACGTCCAAAATGATTTTATGCATTTTCAGGACTTTCAAGGAAGTGAAAACCCGTTTATATTCTCCAACCAAACTCCCTCAGATATTATTTTGAATAGAGGCATTCTAAATTCTCAAACTTTGGAGAATTGAAGGTGAAACCTAAGTGGCCCATATTTGGCATGAATTGCTTTTTATTGTCTATAAATTTTTTCGGGCTCTTTTAACCTCTTTGGACCTCGGATATTAAAATTCCTCCATTTTTTAGGTCCTTTTTAACGGTTGATTTTGCGCAAAGGATAGATGATTACCTTTCGCAGATCCTCCCCGTTATACAAAAACACACAGTCTCCCCAAAACGGTTTTTACATGCATTCCAATCTTGTCAAGTTTTATCGCATATTGTACATTGTATAGACAGAATTGAGATGGAAACACTCAAGCCAATATGGGATAGACAAGTGCAATAATCAAATATAGCCGTGCATGTGTGCAATAAAGGATATAGGAGTCAAACATGTAGGAAGATATCACTAATTACATCACAAAGACTCCAACCAATGTAAAGCACATGGATGAAATGATGTAGCCTCTCAAATCTCTATCAAACAGTCACATGGATATATGGAATGAAGTTGTGACTTGGCTATCTTTAATGCTCATCCATAAAAGGAGCAAAAACAGAAAAATCTTTTTGGTCTTTTTCAAAATTTTTTATCAAAATAAAATCTTTTTGTGCTTTTCTCAAAATTTTTCTTAAAGGAAAATCTTTTTGTATTTTTTTTTTAAAAAAATGAAAAACTAACTAATGATACATGCTAGCAATAGGTAAAAAATATGATAAACAACCTATGCTAGCAATCAAGACTAGATCTCAACCGGGAGTAACGGTGGAGTTTTCTAAAGATGGTGACATCTTTTGAACCAACTCCACTAGATCATGTGTAGTCTTGATCAAAAACTTCACTTGCTCACGAATATGTGCAAACTCTCTATCAAAATGAGCAGGTAAAGTATCATGAGTGGGTGCATGTGCATGAATGTGTGAAGTGGCATGATATGGCACAAAACCCAACTTAGAACAAAATTCCCTAAGATGTCCTCGCTTCTTGCAGTGGGAGCAAACATAAACCGGTCTAGGAAGTAATTTATCAACAATTTTGGGATGAACATTCCTAGACGGACACCCATGGGACTCACTCACAATGGTGGATATAGGCTCGGGTGAATTCTCTAATGTTACTTGAACCTCCCGTGCTTGTTTGAGGTCATCCTCGAGATGGGATACACGTGTCGTCAGACTAGACACCGTGTTGGTCAAGTCACCTTTTTCCCTTTTAAGCTCATCATTCTCTCCCTTCAACACACCAATCCGAAGACCTAGGATCCTATTAGACCTTTTTATTTCCTTGGTCTCGATAAATAACTTTCTAAAGGCTTTTTGGATCAAACTATCATCACCATTATCAACCTCACTATCACTTAGAGAAGTGGGCATATCAACTTTCTTGCCCTCTCTCTTAAGTCTAGTGGGACACTCAAATTTCTTGTGCCCTATCCCATCGCACTCAAAACATCTTATCTTCTCAAGTTTTTTATTTCTCTCATTCTCACCACAACTCTCTCTTTCTCCAAGCAATCTTAAATCATTCTCTAAAGCGGTGATCCTAAGGACTAAAGCATTATTACGCTTCTTGGTTTCAAAAAACTCAGAATATAACTTAGTGTAAGCGCGTGGGAGATCACACTCGCTCTCACTTGCCTCATCCTCCCCTTCACTCTCATCGCTCTTACTGTCGAGGTGTCCTTGTGACGTAGCATCCTCATCGTCGTGAGAAGCATTGGAGGTACTCACATGACTTGCCATGAACGCGGTGAAGTTATGCTCATGCGGTGACTCATCTCCCGAGTCCACCGACTTGACCTCACTGTCGTCACTAAGGGTAGTATTCAGGACAGTTTTACCCTTTTCTCTATTCAGACGGGTGGCACACTCAAACGCTCTATGACCCTTACCATTGCATTCAAAACATCGCTCACTGTCTTTCTTAGGAGGGTCTTTGAAATATTTCTCATTTTCCTTTTCAAAAATATTTTTCTCAACATTCCTTTTATCATTGAAATTTCCACTTTTCTTGAATTTGAGAATTCTTTTGAATTTTTTTGCAAACAGGGCCAAGTCATCTAAGTCAAAATCACATTCAGACTTGGACTCAAAAACTTTTTCTTTCTTTTTCTGAAAATGAGTCTTTAAAGCAATCCCATTATCCTTAGCCTTAATGGTTTTGGGAAACATATCAATCTCATAGGTTTGAAGATCTCCTACAAGTTCTTCCAACTTCAGCGATTTCAAAATTCCCAAAGAGTTCAAAACAGTGACTTTAGGAATAAAGCATTTTGGGAGAGATCTCAAAATCTTTTTAACGACACGCGTGTTATCAATTACCTCACCCAAATTAAAACTAGTGTTAACAATGTCCGACAAGCGTGCAAAAAACTCATCAAAGCATTCGGACTCAGAGATGGTGATAGTCTCAAATTGGGTGGCCAAATTTTGTAATTTAGATTCTTTAACAGCGTTCGTACCCTCATGTTTAGAAAATTGATATCTTAGAAAATTTTTGCGGAAAAAGGAATATGCGATAGATTAGCGTAACCTGCTCTGATACCAATTTGAGAACGTGTGTGCTCGCGTTCAAATGATCAAATTATATATAAAACCCTTTTAACACAAACAAACCCTAAACATGCAGCAGTATGTGATTGAATAAATTGATAATCTACGCAAGAACATTCAAACACATGCAATTAAGGAAAAATCCCCCTCAGGGGCAAAACCATTTATTTTCACTATAATTTGTAAGAAAACGGCTTACAATCGGATTACAATGAAAATACAAGTTGACTAAGAATTACCCTCAGGTATCGGATTCTGTAGTCGTGGCTGGAATTATCCCTTTCCAGTAGGGCTGCAATGGAGAAGAAGAACGGTCTCCTCCACAAGGGTTGAACTGCAAAACTGCGTTCCTGGGTTACCAAAAGGATTCACAAATGTATGGATTTTGTGTGAATCAAAATACCTAGAGTATTGGTACTCAATAGGTGAAGACTTGGGGCTTTCTCTACTCTGAAAATCGTGTGTAGAAGTCTTGGAAAAACCACTTCCCGTAGTGGGATTAAATAGGAGAACTTGAGCCCTAAAATTCAGAACATGATCTGAACACGATCTGTTTGAAATTATCCTCGTCGGATCGGTCCAGTCTCTTTAGGCGGATCGGTCCGGTGACATCGAATCGGTTCCTTTTTGAAGGAGGATCAATCCAGTTGGCATCGGATCGATTTGGCTTTTTAGCTTCATCGGTTCGCTATGGATCCGGGGTACACTGGCCTCACCTCAACAGGCGGATCGGTCCGGTCTCTTTAGGCGGATCGGTCCGAAGGAACCGGATCGGTTCTTTTATCTGGGCCGGATCGGTCCGGTCTGTTCCCTGATTCCTTTTCTGCCTTTGATATTCGGATTCCTTTGATGAGCATATGATTCTTGAATTTTCTCAACGGTGTAACGGCGTACGACATATAAAATGCTCATGGACAAAAATGTCCTTACAAGCCCCCTGCTGCTGGGACTAGGGTTCCCTCATCTGTTCCCCCGAGCTCTGACATGAGCTTGGTAAAGTCCTTGACCATTCCCGAGGTGCAAGGTAATGAAGATAACCTTACTCGGGATATGGTTACTTCTTTGGCTGCTCGTCATCTTGCTTCAGTAAGTACCTTTACTTTGAACTTTTCATATTTTCCTTTGTTATTTCTCATATTTGTTTCTGATTTTGCATTCTTTTTCTGTTTATAGTTGACGAGCTGCTTCAACATAATCCTTAAGAAGGATGAAGCAATCAAAGTTTCTTGCTCCTCGTCCAGTGTGGAGGGAGCTCTGGAAGAAGCTACCAAGTCCTTGGAGGAATCTTGCCAGAGGTACGATACTGATAAGGCAGTCTGGGAGAAGAAACTTGCCTCCTCTGAGCAGGAGAAAACTCGGGTTGCTGAGGCCTCCAGGGATTTGGAGAGGAAAGTGAATGCCTTGGAGAAGGCTAACAAAGAGCTCGATGTGAAGCTCAAGACTGCTGAGGAGTTTGAAAATAAACTCAAGGCTGCTGAGGAGAGGTTGGTCCAACTCCAGGAAATAACTTGGCAGAAGGATGAAGCTGAACAAAAACTGAAGGCTGCTGATGTTTTGCTGTCCGAGAAGCTCACCTTGGAGAAGGCCAAAAGAAAAGCTGCAGTGAAGAAGTCCTTCAGCTCTGCCTGGGACAAAGGTTGGGATAAGGGATGTTCTACCATGGTCTCTCAAGTGGATTATGGCAGTGTAAAATATTTCAGGGACGGATGGGTTGCTGCCCTTCAGGAATTGAAGGTCGACGAGTCATCCGAGCTCTTCCAGAGACACATCCCTGGTCCCCCTCCTACTCCAAAAGAATTAGAAGAGGACGAAGCTGCCTCTGAGGAGTCTTCAATGGTAGTGGGAGAAAATGCCCTAACCAGTCAGCATGCTGTCGAGCAAGGATTTTCTTCTTCCGAGCAACAGCTGGTGCTCTCCGAACAAGTCACAGTTCCCTCCGAGCAACCTGCCTCCTCTTCCCAACCTCCCGAGAAGGTTTTGGGAGATAAGGAGAAGGTGTAGTGTTGTTCGGTTTTCTCTTTCTATTTTTATTTTTTGTTTGTCAAATGTACCTCAAAACTTGTAACTTCAAATTTCATGATCTAATAAAACATGAGTTCTTTCTTCCATTAGATTGTCTCTTTTCTATTTGTACTCTGTCTTGATCTTCTTTTTTATGATTGTCATTTCTTTATCTGCTAGTTTCTGGCCAGGATGGATCTTCTATCTACTAATGATACAAAGCTGATGCAGCAATGTAATGAATATTATAAGGCTGGTCACACAGACCTGAGTGCATCAGAAGTTGCTGACATCCTTGGTCATGATGCTTCAGAACAAGCAGTCGAAGCTTATCAGTACCTGAAGTGCTTACTTGACCGAGCTGTGGCCAATAATGTGGCTTACTATGAAATGATGGAGGATCTTCAATGTACCCTAGAAGACCTTCAGAATCAGTACAAAGAATCAACTGCCCTGTTGCATGAAGGGTATGAGAAGAGGTATCAGCAGCTTTCTGCCGAGAAGGGATACGAGAAGCTCATCGTTGGGTAAGATGTTAGGGAGAGAACCCTAAAGGGTGAAGTTAAAGCATGTAGACAGATTGTCGAGCTGTTGGAGCAAGAGAATAACAATTTGCAGAAAGAGCTAGCACAGTTGAAGTCTGCAACCTCTTCTTCAACAGCTATAATCCCAGTGACTGATGAGGGATGTTCATTTTTAGAGGTTGAGAATGCCAAATTGAGGCAAGAGTTGGACACCTTGAGAAGGTCGGGCCATTCCACATCTCCTCGTGGACAAGCAAGAGCTCCTCGGGGATGAGGAAGAGCAGCTCGGGTTCTTGTGGAGGAACAGAGGACAGCATCTGCCTTAGAGAACCAAGCCTTCCAATTAATGTCTAAGAACCAAGCTTTGTCTGACATGTCAAAGAAAATTATAGACCTGGAAAAATAACTCTCTGCAAAGAAATCAGTGCTGGAGACTAATGAGCTTTTTGTCAATAATCTCCACGAGAAGCTTGAAAGGCTAACATATCAATTCCACAAATAGCCTAGGGAGTTCTGGATGGATGGATACAACGAAGCGCTATTCCATTTGGATGATCGTATCCAGAATGCCAATAATGAGGGCTACAAACAAGGCTGGCTGAATGCCTTAGGCGTGCTGAAGCTCGAACAAGGACACTATCTGTGGGACTATTATGATCCCAGGTTGCTCGACCTGCCTGTGCCACCATACAATCTGGACATGGAATGGATCCCAGCTCGTGCCATTCCTCAGAGTTTAATTGCAAAATACCTCGGTGACTACAATTTACATTCTCAATTTGAGGTATCTCGTCCCGAGCATCTTCTAGATCGACCTTCTGTGATGAATGTCAGGATGCTGAAGGATTTGAACTTCATCAATTCTCCTCAGTCTTTAAATGATCCGCCTGCTGGCGAGGAACCTGTATCGAAAGCTGAGGGGAAAAGACCAATAGAATAAGAGTTTTTAATGTAACAGTTAGTATACATATCAATGTAACTTTCCTTTTATCATCAATGTAATTTATTTTGAATTTAATGAAAAACTTTCATTTCTGTTTGCAAATCTTAATTGCTATTATCTTGTAAATATTAACACTTTACATTTATGCATATCTGTTAAAAAGATAATAATATTGTGTTGTTCATCGACCAACTTATTAATAAAAAGTTACAAGTATCAGTAATGTTGCTCGATCACTTAATAATAAAGTAATGAGTATAAAAATGTTTAAAATTTTTCCAACCAACCAAGGTTGTTAAATTGTGCTCGTCGACCAACTATAGTTAGTGAGAGTTTATCCCCGACTAACCATACTTGGTAAATTTTTGTCTTTTTCATAAAATGTGTTCGACCAACCAAGGTCGATAAATTCTCCTCGTCGACCAACTAAAGTTAGTGGGTTTTTATCCCCGACCAACCATACTTGGTACAGTTTGGAATATTTCGTTTCCTAGCCAAACATGTTGGCATTTTTAGGAATATTTCTCCTCGTCGACCAACTAAGTTGGTACAGTTTGGAATATTTCGTTTCCTAGCCAAACAGGTTGGCATTTTTAGGAATATTTCTCCTCGTTGACCAACTAAGTTGGTACAGTTTGTAATATTTTCTCCTCGTCGACCAACTAAATTGGTACAGTTTGGAATATTTCGTTTCCTAGCTAAACAGGTTGGCATTTTTAGGAATATTTCTCCTCGTCGACAACTATGTTGGTACAGTTTGGAATATTTTCTCCTCGTCGACCAACTAAGTTGGTACAGTTTGGAATATTTTCTCCTCGTCGACCAACTAAGTTGGTATAGTTAGGAATATTTTCTCCTCGTCGACCAACTAATTTGGTACAGTTTGGAATATTTTCTTTGAGTAGTCTGCCGAGTAGTGCATAGCACTAGTATTCCCCGAAAATCTTTCAATAAAGAGAGAGACTTGCAGAATATTTTCATTTTATTCATATTGATGGAAACTGTGTTACATATACATCACTGATAATACTTGTGCAGATGCTCTGCATTCCAGGCATTTCTAAACTCCTCGCCTTCTAAAGTTGCTATTCGATAAGTTCCTGGTCGAATAATTTTTGTAACTCGGTATGGTCCATACCAGTTTCCTTCCAGTTTGTTATGCTTTTGAACTACTTTCTTCAGCACATAGTCTCCTTCTTTCAGGTCGCACTTCTTTACCCTCTTGTTGTAGAACAAAGCCATTCGCTGCTGGTAAGCATCATTTCTAATGGCTGCTTCTTCTCTAACCTCCTCGAGCATGTCTAAATACAGTCTTCTCATTAAATCGCTGACAAGGGAATTAAAATTCAGTACCCTGTGTGTTGGGAGACCCAACTCGGCAGGTATGACATCTTCACTTCCAAACGCCAGCATGTATGGTGATTCTCCAGTTGCTACTCGGGGAGTAGTTCGGTAAGCCCAGAGTACTGATTGTATCTCGTTGATCCAATTCGCTTTCGTAGCATCCAATCTTTTCTTCAAACCGTTCAACAACGTTCTGTTTGTCACTTAAGTTTGTCCATTGCTTTGAGGATGTCCTGGTGCTGAATGAACCTTCAAAATGTTAGATTTATGACAATAGGCAGCGAACTCCTCGTTATCAAATTGTGTTCCATGGTCTGTGATGAAAGCACGAGGAAGACCGTATTGGCAAATGATGTTCTTCCAAATAAATTGGCACACCTTCTCGTACGTCATATCAATGAGTGGCTCAGCTTCTACCCACTTAGTAAAATAATCCACTACGACGACCAGGTACTTGAACCTTCCTCGGGTCGTTGGCAGTGGTCCAACCAAATCAATTCCCCATATGGCAAATGGCCAAGGGGAAGTTATGGGTGTCAACAATGCTTGTGGAGTTCTTCGGATGGAGGAAAAGCGTTGGCACTTGTCACATTTCTTGGCATAGGCTATACAATTGGCCCTCATCATCGGCCAGTAGTATCCTTGCGCCATCACCCTTTGTAAAAGTGTCCGACCTGCTACATGTGCTCCACAAGACCCTTCATGGATCTCTTCAATCAAATCTTTCACCTCGGTGGGATGTACACATCTTTGCAAACCTGCCATAATTCCTCGTCTATATAAAACACCATTAGTTAGTACATACCGAGCAGCTTTAAACTTCAATCTCTTGGCTACAAGCTTGTCAATTGGCAACTCTCCTTCCTTGATATATACCCTGATGGGATCCATCCAAGATGGTCCTAAATCAAGGGTGATAAAATTCATCCTTAGATCTTCATCTATACTCCGACCAGCTAACACTTCAATTGGGATTGTTCGTCGTAGCTCGGTACAAGTAGCTGATGCTAGTCGAACTAGGGCGTCTGCTCTTGCATTCTACATTCTTCGTATTCTAACCAGCTGAATAGCAGTAAATTCTGATAACAGTTCCTTTTCCTTTGCATGATATCTGATCATTAATTCTCCTCTTACTGCATATACTCCCATCATTTGGTTTACAATCAATTGAGAGTCACTGAAGATCACAATCTGCTGTGCCTCCATAATTTTTGCCAAATTAAGCCCTACAATCATGGCCTCATATTCAGCCTCATTGTTGGAAGCTTTAAATTGGAAACGCAAAGCGTATTCCATGTCGACCTCGTCTGGAGTGCTTAGAACTATCCCCGCGCCACATCCTGCAGTGTAGGATGAGCCATCTACATATAGCCTCCATATAGGTAACTTATCTTCAAATTTTTGATCAGTCAGAGTTCCTCGGTTAAATATTTGCTGCTTCCTTTCATCCTCCCCGGATTTTTCTCGCTCCTCATCGATCATCTTTTCTTGCCCTTTTACCAACCGAGGTTGGTCTAAGCTCGAATTTAATGATCCTGTAACATCCACTTGCACTCTTACCAACCAGATTTGGTCTTGAGCGAGTGTCTGTTGATTCTGTAACATCCACAGGTTGATCAGGGAGCAACTCTTATTTCTCGTCCGGAGTCCTTCCAACTATCTTTGCATCACATCCTGTAACATCCACACGTCCTTTTACCAATCGGATTTGGTCTGGGCTTGTGTTTGTTAATCCTGTAACATCCACAGGTTGATCAGCGAGCAACTTTTGCTCCTCAGGGGTATCAGGATAGGTGAACTCCGCTATGAAATCTACTACAGCCTGCCCTTTTAGTGATGATCTGGGTTCATAAATTATATCATATTCTCCGAGCTCTATTGCCCAGTACATCAATCTCCCTAATTTCTCTGGCTTATGAAGGGCTTGTCTCAATGGCACATCGGTGTACACTACTATAGTATGAGCCTGGAAGTACGGCCTCATTCTCCTACTCGCCTCAATCAGCGCCAGTGCCAATTTCTCCAGTCTCAGATATCTGATCTCTGCTCCTCGGAAGGTCTTACTTGTGTAATAAATTGGCTTTTGTACTCCATTCTCCACTCTGATCAACGCCGAGCTAACTGCATTCTCGGATACTGCAAGGTACAAATACAATTTCTCTCCCATCACCGGCCTGGACAATAGTGGGGGTGCTCCCAAATATTTCTTCAAGTCTTGAAAAGCCTTCTCACATTCATCATTCCACTCAAAAGTTTTTTCGAGTGTCTTGAGGAATGGGAGACATCTATCAGTTGCTAGTGATACAAATCTATTGAGTGCTGCTACTCGTCCTGTGAGACTCTGTACTTCCTTCTTCGTTGTTGGAGATCGCAGCCCTAATAGAGCTTTGATCTTTTCAGGATTTGCTTCAATGCCTCGTTGATTGACAATGTACCCGAGGAACATGCCTTCTCGTACTCCAAATATGCACTTCATTGGGTTCAGCTTCATTTGATATTTATCTAGTTGATCAAAAGTTTGACTTAAGTCAACTAGATGATCTGTAGCTTTCTTGCTTTTTGTCAGCATGTCGTCAACATAGACTTCCATATTGCCACTAATTTGTTCAGCAAAGACCTTGTTCACCAGCCTCTGATATGTCGCACCTGCATTTTTTAAACCAAAAGGCATAACATTATAGCAATAAGTTCCCCGAGGGGTAATGAAATAAGTACTCTCCCTATCTTCAGTTTCATTTTGATCTGATTATAACCAGAATAAGCATCCATGAAGCTCAGCAACTCGTGTCCCGAGGTAGCATCCACCAGTTGATCAATTCGGGGCAATGGAAAGTGATCTTTTGGACATACTTTATTGAGGTCGGTGAAGTCTACACACATCCTCCACTTGTTGTTTTTCTTCTTTACCATCACCACATTAGCTAACCAATCTGGATATTTTACATCTTCAATGAAACAAGCTTTTTGTAGCTTCTCGACTTCCTCATGTATAGCTTGATTCTTCTCGGCACTGAATACTCTTCTTCTCTGCTTCACAGGCTTGATCTCCTTATTCATATTGAGCTCGTGACATAAAAAGTTTGGGTCAATCCCAGGCATATCTTCATGACTCCAGGCAAAAGTTTGTTTTCTGCTTCTAAGGAAAGTTATCAATTCTTGTTTTAGTGAGGCTTCCAATGATGAACCTATTTGAGTAGTTCATTCAGGGTGTTCGTCGTCCAGAATGATATTTTCAGTAGCTTCCACCACTTGACCTTTCACGAGTTGCGACTCATCTCGAGGATCCAAAGTTTCGATTTCTGTACCTTCATCCACTTGATAAGTAGTAGTCTTTTTCTTTGATTCCTCCAATTCATCTTGCTCGGCGGATGAATAATAGCACTCCCGAGCTACTTTCTGATCACCTTTCATAACTCCTACTCCAAAGTTTGTTGGAAATTTTAGGCATTGATGCACTGTAGATGGTATAGCCTCGAACTTTTTCAATCCTACTCTTCCCATTATGATATTGTATGATGACTGGACATTCTTATCCATCACGAAAAAGCGTATTCTTTCTGTCCGACAAGCAGTCCACGTACCAATGAATATATCCAACTTGATCGTACCAAGTGGAAACACTTTTTCGCTAGCAAAACCGATGAGGGGTCTGTGGTAAAGCTCCAATTGAGATAGCTTTAAATTTAAACTATCGAAACACGAGTAGAACATGATGTCTGTCGAGCTACCATTATCGACCAGTACTCTTGAAATCATTACCTCCTTCATTCTCATTTTGATCACTAATGGATCGTCATGAGGATATAAAACTCCTGCAAGATCATTCTTCGAAAACCCAATGACTAATTTTTCTTTGTTCACCTTTCTCGGGTGATCTTCCTCAGCTAAATTTATTCACTGAATGTATGAGCAAGCTTGAGCCTCTCCGAGGTAAGCTTTTCTTTCTGCAGTAAGGTCTCCTCCTCCTGCATCTCCTCCTGTAATGACATTACAATCAAATGACCCAAAGCGTATTGAAAATACCTCTCGTTCTGGCTGCCTTGGTTTCTTGAGAAGATCAGAGTCATCATCTGGATCATGTTCATGGTTTCTCTTCTTTTTCTCCTCTACTCGACGAGGAGATCTAGGCCTCCCTCTAGTTCGGTCGTTGTTTCTTCTTTCACCTCCACGATCAACATACTTTGCTAGCTTTCCTCGTCGGTTGAGTGTTCCAATATCGTTCTGAAGAGCTATGCAATTTTTGGTCATATGGCCATGATCCTTATGGAACTCACAATATTTCTCCCTATTCCTCGTGTCAGGGTCTGACTTCATTTTCTTTGTCTAGTTTAACTCCTCGCTGTTCTTAATTTCTTCCAGGACGTGGTTGATATTTGCCTTCAAAGGCGTGTAATTATCAAATTTCTTCAAGACCTCCCATGACGACCTACTTTTGGAATGTTTGTCGCCACCATTGTTCTTATGATCTTTCTTCCTAGCTTTATCACCTTCCCCCTTGGTTTCTTTGGAGTCCATATTCTTCTTCGCAGACATAGCCTCCTCGGCGTTCATAATCTTGGACGCTTTTCCCATCAGGTTCGATATGGTTCGAGGTGGGTCTTTGGCCAAAGTGTAGTACAACTTGTTTGGAAGCAGTCCACTCATCAAAGCAGTAATCGCTGTCTTATCCTCATAATCAATGACTTCGAGCTTCTCGTTATTAAAACGAGTTATATAGTCTCTAATACTCTCACCAGCTTTTTGTCTAACACTTAAACAAATGTGCTACTCGTTTAACTGGCTTTGTTCCGAAGCAGAAATTCCCAATGAATAACTCGGCCAGTTGAAGAAAAGTTGAAATCTTACCCCGAGGAAGATTATTATACCATATCTGAGCAGATCCGGTAAGAGTTTCCGAGAATGCCCTGCATCTCATCTCGTCTGGGACAGCATAGATGTCGGCAGTAGCTTGATATTGTTCTATATGAAGGACAGGGTTAGTCTTCCCATCATACTTGGGAGTCACAACAGGTGCTTTGAACTTTGATGGTGTTGGAAAATCAACAATGTCCTGGACAAAAGGTGTTCCTCGAACAAAGGTTCGTTGTAAAGAGTTCTTAGCCTTAGCCATTTCCCCTAATCTATCCTCCAGCCTTTGAATAAATCCTTTCCATGCATCATTCCCTTCCTCGGGCCTATTGGTTCGAGCAATTGATCACGTTAAAGTGGCTTCCTGGGATTTATCTTGACGAGCAGCTGATCGGTCAGCGGATCCATCTTGACGAGCAACTGGTCGCGACTGGGCAGATCCTTCCCTTAAATCTGAAGGTTGTCGAAAGCTCATTGACGCTGCATTAAGAGGACTTTTGTTCCTCCTAGGGCCTAATTGATTGAAAAGAGAGGCCCTACTTAATCTTTCCAATGCACTGGCCCTTTCTGGGGAGAGGGTGACATGTTGTTCAGTTTCTGTGGCTCGCACTGACGAAGCTCGTCCAGGTTGATAAGAAAAATCTTCAGATTCCTCATTGCGATATGAATTAGTACGCCTAGTACGCACATAAGGCGCACGGATATTTCTTTGAATGCTTCGTGATCTGGAACTGGCTGGCGTACCGCCATGGAGTGTTTGGATGAGTTGTCGCATCGTTTCCTGCATGACGGTCTGGCCCTGAGCCAAATTCGCCATCATTCCAGTCAGATCTGGAATAATTGGTTGAGCAGATGGATTTGGAGGGGTTCCAGTGTTTCGATTACTGGATTCGGGTATATCAGCCATTGGTATTGGATTATTATTGGTGAGAAAATGATATTACCAGTCGTTTCCCACAGACGACGCCAATCTGTTAATGTAAAAAATTATATCACTCTAATAATCGAATCACAGATAAATAAATGAGACAAAAGACTTTTAAAGTGGTTCAGCCTTATATTAATGGCCTACGTCCACTGTTGTTTTATTGCTGAGTGTTTGGGAATTCTCGATTTGTGAGAAATTGCGTTCTGGATCCCAAAGTTTGGATTCAGAATCAGCCCCCTTTACAATGGGGATTGTACAACGTATTTATAGCCTTGAGGCTGTCATCTGAAAGGGTGATACATTAAATGATATACATATGAAAGGGTAACACATTTAATGCCCTTTAAGCGTGTGCGTCTAAATGATAAGCATTTAATGAACTAGTTGAACTGTTGGTTATTCAGCTATTAATGCTCTGTTCGAGATGCAGCTCGGACCGCCTGAGTAACTCGGACCGCCTAAGATTTCTGGTATTCAAGAGTTCCTCGGAGCGTATAAGTTCCTCGGTGAGGTCTGCTCCTCGGAGTGTATGAATTTCTCGGAGTAACATGGTTCCTCGGAGCGTGTGATTATCTCGGAAGTGCTTGTTGTTGCCATGTAGATAGCCACGTGTCTTTGTTTGACTGATCCACGTCAGCAGATTAAATTTGGTATCAACAATGACTACCAAAGTTTAAAATTTAAGGTGACCCAACTGTTGTACTTTGGCTGTGAGAAAGATCAAACAACTTTACATGCCATGGTTGGTTTGCACAGTTTGAAAACGCAGTACGGTTTGTCTGGTAATAGCGTGATAGGAATTTTGAATTGGGTGAAGGGCATACTACCCAAGGTGAATACGCTTCCAAATAGCTATCCTATTATGAAGAACAGTTCGAAAGGTTTGGGAATGAATTATAAATCGATTCATGCTTGTGTATATGACTGCATACTATACTGAAAGGAGTATAAAAATCTCGATTGTTTTCCGGTATGCGATGAACCTAGATATGTCTAATCTATTGGCAAGGAATGCACAAGCTCAAAAGTGCCTCAAAAAGTGTTGAAATATTTTCCCGTTGGGACTAGATTAAAGCGATTTTTTACAGTACCATGAATAGTGGAGGCAATGACTTGGTATGCTCGGGCAGAAGTAGGGGTTAACCTCATGCATCGTCCTATTGATTCTACAACTTGGAAGAGCATGAATTGTGAGTATCCCGATTTTGTTCGAGAATAGCTTAACATTCGTTTAGCTATATCAACATATGGTTTCAATCTATTTGGAAATCTAATCACTAATGAGAGTGTGTGGCCAATGATCCTAGCCCCACTCAACGTCTCTCCTTCACAGTGTATGAGACCTGAATTTTCGATGTTGTCTTTATTGATACCTGGGCCAAAGGCACCAAGTGATGACATCTATTTCTACCTATCTCCTTTGGTAGAAGAATTAAATGATTTATGGGAAGAAGGTGTGTAAGCATTTGACTCTTTTAGAAAAGAAGAGTTTACGCTAAAATCTATGTTGATGTGGGAAATTCATGATTTTCCTGCTCATGGGACATTATCCGATTGTGTAGTACATGGTTATTTGGGGTGTCCTATTTGTGGAGAGGAGACTGAATCTCTTAGTCTATCCACAAGCTCAAAAAATGTATACCATTGCCATAGGAGGTTTTTACCCCTAGCTCACAGTTTCATATTTGAGAAGGGTTCCAATTTTTTATCAGGCGGGCTTGAACATAGGCGACCTCCGAGAAAACTTTCAGGTTCAGAAATTAAAAGTAAATCTTCTGATTGTGGCCCTAATATGCCAGGAAAGAATCTCAAATTTAAGAATATTAAGCATAAGAAGACCCTAATTGGGAATAAAACTGAGACAAGAAAGGCATGATTTAGAAGGTCAATTTTATTTGACTTGTCTTATTGGAAGAATAACTCGGTGAGCCATGTATTGTATGTAATGCATGCAGAGAAGAACCTCGATGAACATATTCTGGGCACTTGCCTTGGGGGGAGTCATTCTAAGGATGGAGAAAATTCATGAAAAGACCTTAAATCGTAGAAACTTAAGTCATAACTATGGTTGAAAGAAGATAGTAGGGAAAGGACAATAATTCCCCCTGGTGCATTTACTTTGACGAGTGGGGAAAGGAATGTTCTTTTAGACACAATATATAATTTGAAGGGTCCATCTAATTTTTCTTCTAAGTTGCAAAGGATTGTGAATTATGCTTTGCATAAGTGTAAGTCCCACGATTGACATGTGATCATGCAACTGGTTCCTCTATTGTTTAAGCACTGTTTCTTCCAGCACAAGGATTTGCAGAGGACTATAAAGAAAATTAGTATTACCTTCTCACTTTTGTGTGAGAAGGTAGTCAATGGTGATCGAAACGATTTGTGTGTTGGAGAAGAACTTTCCCCCAGCATTCTTTGACAGGAGTGTTCACTTGTTGGTACACCTATGCGATGAGGCACTTATTTGCGATCCAGTTAGCTATCGATGGATGTATCCGTTTGAAAGATTGCTGAAAGTTTTTATAGATTACATCAAGAATACGCGATAAATTGTAGGATCAATTGTAGAGGAATACATCACTCTGGAGTCATCAATCTATACTCGGGAATATATGCCTGACTCGACCAGCGTTGATGACACTGATGAGTTCATCGATGATGGTGGTCATGTGATTGGAAAATGAGTGAAATTGATGAGTTTGTAACATGAACAAGTAGTTCGTTATCTATTTGACACACATGAAGATGTCGAATAATGGAAAAAAATAAGTTTTACATTATTTTAGAATATTTTAGATTATATTATACATGATTAATTTTGTAATATGCAGAAAATATGAAGCCTGTGAGAACAATAAAAGACAAAAAACAATGGTACAATCAGACAACAAATTTAGGCTGTGGTTGTCATAAGAGGTAATTATAATGAAAATGGTCATTATATAACATTACATTACACTCAAACTTTACAACTAACCTAATTAATTTATCTATATTATCATCTCTTAAAGATGGGTGATGCGACATCAAGGCTTGCTCGTCTAGCCATTGGACCCTTATTCATGGCACAAGGGTACAAAAAGTATTGATTGAACGGTTACGTATTTGGCGAAAGGGTATATGAGGAAAGTACAAATGTACAGAACTCGGGAATTTCATATAAGGCTCTAACTTTCTTTCGAGCAAGCGCAAAAGAATAAAACCTCGTTGAAGCTTAAATGACTTACTATGGTGTAATTCTAAATATATTTGAATTGGATTATATAAGGTTAAAAGATGCTGTATTTTACTGTGACTAGGTAAGAGTTGAGGATAAAAATTCTTGTAAAGTTGATCCTGGCACCAATGTGATCATGGTTGACTTGTCCAAGTTGAAGAGCAACGATCACGTGAGCGATGGGTCGTTTGTTTGTGCATTTCAAAAGGTCAACAAAGTATTTTACTCGGAGTATATCAACAACGAGTCTTGATCAATTGTCCTACATGCACCAAGGCGTTTAAATAGTAGTGTGGATGACTTGGTGTAATACCCCATAATTTTGAGGGCTTTATTTATGAATATGGTATATAATATTAATAATATTATTATTTTATTAATCGAAATATTGACATTATATTTATTTTTATTTGAAATGAATCGAATATTTAAATTCAAATTTAATTGGCTTTTGGACATTTTGTAATGGTTTAAATATGTAAAGAAGATAATTTTGAATTAAAGGGAAATATAGTAATATGCATTAGCTTAGGTTCCAAGCTAGGGTTTGAGAGTGGGACTATATAAGGAATATTATGGGTGATTATAAGGAAAGGGAGATGAAAAAGAGAGGCCAAAAATGAAATTCAAAGAGGAAAAAACAAGTGGAATGAGAAGAGCCAATTTGAAATGTTTAGATATTCTTTTTGAGTGCATTCGACTCAGAATTGAGAAAAATCCAAAACACATATCTGACTCAATTTTTTGTGTAGAATCCAAATCTGAAGTCGGATTGTCAATTCGAATAATTTTTGGTCTGATTTTTTTGAGTTTTTAAAATAGGCCTATTTGAGGTTATCTCGTGTTGGGGCTAGAACATCATTTGATTATTTTTGCGAGAGGAACGTGATGGCACGATCAGATTTAGAGGCAGGACTTATGTGGCGATTCATGCAATAATTTTAAGGTATGGGATTTTACACAATATGCTCCTTTAAACCTCTCGAGAGTTATTCTGTTGATTTCATGTTTAATTGAACTCATATTTGAATTGTTAAATTCTTTGAAATCTGGAGAAATAATTATTGAATTATTTTGATTCATGTGGCATCATTATATTATTGTTGAGAACGTTGTCATGAGATTTTATTATGGCATGGATGTTGGTCCCCACTAAAAGTCTTACTTCCCGGGCTATGACTTGATAAAGCATATGGGGATGGGGTGAGGCCTGGTGACGCATTGGTGTGTTGTTGAAAAATTTATTGATAAATGCTATTGAGATTTGCATTTGATTTGAATATTCATACTCATGTTGTTACGCTTTATTCATCGTTAATATATTTGTTGACATCTTTCTTGCCGTATTGTGTACTTCCCCATATTTCTCTTTTAGTTAGCAGGTTAGCGTGGATTTGAGCGCTATAGACCAATTGGGATGATTTTAGCGTGGATTATTTTGGAAAGAATATTTTTTGGAAGATTTGTATTATTTTATTGTGTTGTATAAAGCATTGGTGATTTATATTATTTCGACAGACTTTGTTGTATTTAAATTTGAGTATTGAGATGAGTGGTTTTATTTATATTGTGGGATTCTTTTAGATGCTATATACACATTTTTATTGTGAAATTAGTTTAGTTTTATCGTAATAGCATGCCACGTGTCTCTTCGGGCGCGCAGGGTGTTACACTTGGCTACTCCTAGCAAATATCAATCCATTTTTTATGATAACCCGAATTTGAAATATTTTTTTAATTTTTAATAAATATACCAATTTGTACTTTATCAATCCATTTTTAATGCTTTTAATTGATTTTCACTTTATCATTTTCACTCTTGTGTAGTGTGCATGTGTGTGGGCAGTAGGGGTGGGGTGGGGATGTTTCGAATTTTTAGTAATTGTACATATTTGCAGTTTGATGTCGTTGTTTTGGAATTCATAATTGAGGTGTTAAAAAGTAATAATTCATTTGGATTTGTAGTAATTGTACATATTTGCATGTCTTCTTCTAATTCATTTGGATTTGTATTAATAACAACAATTTTTTACAAAAAATGTCTCCTTCAGTTATTAAGGCGAGGATGATGATGCTGATTATGATAATGTCGTCTGGGCTCGGTGGTAGCGGAGGCGACGAGGGCTCCTCGACCCCTAGGCTCCCCAAATATGAAAAATTGAGGATGGCCGTCGAGAACAAGACGGGGATATTAGCGAGATCCCTCGAGCCAGTAGAGACGATCATCGTCCCGGGGTACACTAGTTAGAGAGAGGTGCCAAATGAGCTCAAGTTGTCTATTTCGACGGCACTACAGGTATTGTATTTATATTTATATTTATATGAATATTTCAATTTCAATTTATATTAAGATTTATATTTATATTTATTCGCAACTAACATTGTATTTGTTGGACAGAAACAATTCATCCTATCCCCAGAACTACGCGATTCCGTCTTGGAACAGTTGGGGGAGCAATACAAGACATGGAAGAAATATTTGTGGAGCCGGTACTTTGGGAAGAACCGAGACTCCATTATCCGAATGCGTGACTCCGTCTCGTCGAAGGAGCCGATCTCATTGGCATAATGGTAAAAGTTCATTGACAATGAGATCAGGGAGCGATAATTGGCATCTCGCCAATCGGGGAGGGAAAATTGGGCTAAAAAGACGGATGTGCACTACTTCGGCAGGACGTCTTACGGCGAGGTGGAGCATAGGATGATGGTAAGATTTTATTTTTCTATAATTACAGAAATATGTTATTCTGCATTATTTCACTTTGCCGGACCGATACTAATTTTTCATTATTTTATTTCAGGGGAAGGGGAGTGGCCCTAGGGGTAGGCCACATAGGCTCGATGCTTATGTGGCTATTCAGACGAAGAAGGGGAAGGATAAGGAGGTGTCCCCGATTTTCGCGTCCACGATTGTAATTAATCCAACAGTTTAGTTTTTACTAATTATGTTATAATTTTTTTCTTTACTTATTTAACTAATCATGTGATTTTTGTCATTTCAAGAAAAGCTTAAGGAAGTGCATGAGATACCCGGGAAGGAGAACTCCCAATTGTGGTTGCGTGAATAATGCGGCACGATGCATATTCAAGTGTGTATCAATTCGTATATCGTGTGGTGTAATCACCTCCTCAGACCCACCCCAGACATGTAGTGACATTATTTGAATTGAATTTCTTTTATTTGTTATATTTGAATTATATTTGGATTATATCGTGATGCATATTGTTTTGAATGTATATTTGCATTATCTGTATGATGCATATTGTGTTGAATGTATATTTGCATTATCTCTATTTTATTTGGATATATGATGTTTGTACAGGTACAACGTTGCTATAATAGGTACAAATATACTACTGGGCAGTGGCAGTGGCCATACCGCCCAACAGATTTTTTTTTTAATTCTGCCGAGAATTGTCACGGTCATTGACCGTGACAGTTTAAAAAAAAAAAGGTCAGTGATTTGTCGCGATTAATAACTGTGACTAATATTATCACGGTCATTGACCGTGACATAATCGTGATAGATCCAATGAACTTGTCACGATTAATGATTATGACAAGTCCGTGATAATAAAAATTGTCACTCCCAAACTAGTCACGGTCATTCACATTGACAAGTTGGACTTGCCACGGTCAATGACTATGACAAGTGAGTAGATTTGGTTTAGTGATCCTTTTATGAATCCTCTGAGTTCCAGTTGTAGCCCATAATCATCTAGGCCAGCAACTGAAAATATTGACAATTGTGTAGCATCTAGTGGCTAAACAGGTGCAGCTAATACTGAGTGGACAAAATCATTATGTCTTTTTTTGAAAGACATTCAATGAATTTAGAAATAATAAATAAAAATATTGTAATGTTCATGATGTTGTCACTGTCAGTGAAGATTGAGTAATTCCATGCGAGGATTATACACAACCTGCTTAGAATTTACACCAAATACAAAATCAGCATGTGCGTAGTCCTCCTTATACTGCAGTACCAAATTATTGGCATCGTGGTGTTGAAGGGAATCTAGCAAGGTATGCACATCCTTCATATTAGATAGAAAGTCCTGCCCACCATAACTGAGGAAGAGAGGAAGATCATTTGGGATGCACGACATGTTATAATTCTGAGGGGCAAGCTGCCAATAGTGTTTGTTATTCTTAGTTCTAATTCCATAATTATACATTGCAGTTCTCCCTCCTCTAATCATTTGAGCTAGATGGATCATGTTCTTTGTTTCTGTTGACTGGGGACCATGATGAAGAAAATCATCCGTCTTGGTAGAGTTCACGCAACAATTCTTGCTAGTAAAAGAAATCATAAAATCACTATAATTATTGTCCGATTTCTTACATATAAATTCTAGAAGTTTGGAAACAGCCTCCCCTCTTGGAGCAAATTGAAGGATACCCAACCAGTATAGATCTTCAGCAATAAAAGCACCAACAACGGTTCTATCAAAAAATGATCTTATTTGACCCAAATAAGAAGTAGGTCATAATCAACATAATCAACATAATCAACATCTTGTCGTGAGAAAAAGAAGCAAAGGCAATCAAGGTTCCCAAAGAGTGGCCAACATAGTGCATTTTCGGCCAGTTTGATCATGAACGTATAGATATTGCAGCCACTGAAAGTTCAAGCCAATCACAATTTCTCTTTACAATGTGGACCCTGCAAACAACACAACCAGAAACTTCAAATATATATAGCAGTTAATATTTGGGTCATTTCATGTATATAATTCTTTAAATAACTGAGGTAGTGGAGCATATATGCATTGGATATACCAAAAGAATACACAATTCGTTAAAGAATCGAGGTAGTGGAGCATATATGCATTGGATATACCAACGGCAGACAGAATTCACGACATCAAACATTGAGATAAATTATGAGGCAATGGTGGAAGGACATAAAAATATAAATTGATTCACAACTTTGAAATATATCTGGTTTATAATAGATCTGAAAAGTACTTACAGCAGAAAATAAATTGCAATAAAAGTTATACCCCGAGTGTAGGTACAATCATTTAACTAAATGTATAATCAAACAATTAAAACCAAATTAACTAAATGTACAATCATATAGGGGTATATAATACACCATATATTGACATTAATGTGCAATGATACATGAAATTTATTCTCCATTGCCTTCAACTTCTCCATATCTATAAACAAACAAAGGCCATACAATATCCAAACCTTACAAAAGAAAATCAAATTAGAAAACCATGATTTAGAGTACCTATACAATCTCATTAGAGTAACCATGCAAAAAATACCAAATCAGAAAACCATATAGGTAAAACAACCCATACCAAGTATATTAAAACTCATTTTGAAATCATCATAACCTTGTAGTGGAGATACCTGATCATCAAAACCCATACCAAGTACATATTCTATGAAATAGCTGGACAAATCTGAAAATAAATAATTCGAATCAGTATATTGTTAAGGAATCTAATTGTCCACTCTACAATCATGTTAATTCTTGAATGAAATATTCCCTAACAATAGGATAATTATGCATAAGCCAAACATAGCTAAACAAAATGGTTATCAAATTATAAAAATATTGTAAAAGATTTATCTTGGAACTAAGCCAGTACCAAGGGTTTCTCATTTGTTCTCACTATTCTTCAATTTAGCATAATCGCCATACTCTGATATCAAATCCCATCTAAACTCAAAGTAGCAACTTCAAAATAATCAAACAAAAATCTAAATATGAAATTAGATCTACATAAGAATCAAACCAATGCTCAATAAACTAAGAAATTAAGATCTACATATTGAAACTAAGGGTCAATAAACTAAGTACCCCTAAGAATCATAGCATATATTCAGATCTCTATATAATATCCCATCTAAATATGATTTATATTACCCATCTAAATGGGTAACTGCAAAAATCATAGTATATATTTATATCTGTATTACCCATCAAAATGTGATTTGTAGCAACTGTAAAAACTTATCCAAAAATCAAACCATATATTTATCATTCTCATATTTGGCTTGCAAACCTAACACCAAAACCATAAAAAAATAAAATCAAGAAATTATTGAAATACTTTATATCAGCAAACCAAAAAAAAATTAGGTCTGCAAAAAAAACATTATAAATGTGAAAAAATTAAACAATATAAACAAAAAAAAATTAAAAAAATGGAAAAAGTGTATACCTGTTGCATGTGAGAGTGCATGAGTGTGTGCATTGGTTGAGGCATAGGGCAGCGGTGGAGGCATAGGGCAGTTTTGGAGGGAGGAGGTGAGCGTTGGGAGGGTATGTGTTGAAAGGGGGAGAGTTTTGTGTGAGGTTGGGGGTGAGTTTTGTGTGAGGTAGGCTTTGTTTTAGGGGACTCATCATGAGGGAACGGGAGAGAGTAGAAAATGGGAGGTTCTTTTTTACGTAAGCTTATTCAATTGCCATGTCGTATGTCTTCCACATGACATGGCACACTCTTAGACCCTTAGATTGCATCATGACCTTTGGATCGTTAACACTATTCAAACACCCATCTCCCATATTATATAGATATTTGTTGACAAAAAACTTGCTCCTATGCTTTTCTTATGACAAAATCCAAATGCAAGTTAATTAAAGTTGATCATGTAAAAATACTTAAACAAACTCCACATGCTAACTCGGTAATGTAAGTGACAGAAACTTTAGACAAGAAATGTCATGACTTAAGCTAGCCTTTTTTAGTTAAAAAGATTAGGGCATAATCCTAACAAGAACAAGTATAAAAAAATACCAATTCTACGTTGTGACAAGCTTGAAAAGTTTCAAAACTAATTATTTTCTTTTTTTGATAACTACCATATTAATGAAACCAGTCTAAGAATATTAATTTACAAAACTCACAAACTTCAAGGAATTTCGTTTTCAATTAGCCACATCAAACCATTACCACCACCATCACCCACTATTAAGCTTCTACCCTGAAGATGATGTTATAAAATAATGGTGACGTAGAGTACTTTTTGTAGTACCAGTATTGCCTGTTTCATAGAATGGCAGTTTTCAGCCAAGGTCCTTGGATCTATTCAATAGATACTTTTGAGCACTAACAAAAAGAGATCCACTATTTTCTTTAATGAAAATAATTGTCCATTCCTTTGATTATGTTAATATCACTATTATATCAATAAAATGTTATCTACTCCAGTATCCCCACTAATGTAAAAGAATCAACTTAATGGTAAGTTCACTGAATTTGGAGTGTTACCATAAAACTATTGGGAGTGTCCCACACTTTAGGTGTCCTATGATGATGATGATGATGATGATGATGACGATGATGATGATGATGATGATGATGATGATGATGATAATAATAATAATAATTATAATAATAATAATAATAATAATAATAATAATAATAATAATAATAATAATAATAATAATAATAATAATAATAATAATAATAATAATAATATAGAAGAAACATGATTCAAAACAAATTATAGGTATAATAAATTATTGTGTATGAAAGATTCTTTGTGATAAATCGACATAGTGTAAGTCTTAACAAACCCATGCATAATGAATACAAAATTACACAATATATCCAACACTTAATGACTTCTAAATCACCCATACTAATCAAATGTATAAATATGTAGTGCTAATTGGTTCATTAGTAGATAAACACATAATATAAACGAGTAATACTACTCTCGTTTCATTATTGACGTTGATGTTATCTTAACTAAATTGAACACTTTACTAAGAAAATGAGAGAACCTAAATAATCGTTTCAACAATAACAAGTTAGAACTGGTACGGGCTAGGAAAATCAAAATTGCTAAATCAAATGGACCCAATTTGATACACTGAAAAAGACAATAAATACAGATGGAGATGCTTTAATATCAAAGAAAGCAACTCGAATATGAGGAAAATAAGTAACAAGGAAGGAACACTCATGGGTACTGCGTGATCAACAGTTCAAATAAATAAACACTAAAACTGAACTTTGCATATTAGAGGAGGTCAACAAATAGATATTGTTTTATATAATACCACTATTTTTGGAATGTTTTCTTTTGTATATAAAGACGTTTTTCAAATGTCTTTCGAAGGGTTGGAAGGATGTAGTACAAGGTAATACAAAGCCTCTCTCTTCTTATAAAAAATAGATTTCATTAGTTGAAATTGAAATTATCGCACTAGTGATAAGAGTGCAGTCAATTAAAAGAAAAGAAATAATTATACTATATCATTTCATTTGGTGCATCTTGTATGTTGTTTTGAAATTTCACATTGATAAATCCGTACACAATATATGATAACACACACGATGCCAAGGCATTTTTTTAATTCTGAACTTTAGAGTTTGTTCTTATGAGAGTCAATTTAATTGTTAAATCAAAAGGTCAATGTGTAACTGAATTCATATGATTGTTGTAATAACACTGTCAAAACAAAACCTGGTAAATAAATAATTGTATCACGGATTAATAGTCCGCTACAGATCCTTAGTCCTTATTTTTAAAATAAAGAATCAACTTGGAATTAAAGAACAAAGAAATTGATAAAATCAAATAAAGATACATTCAATTTCAAACAAGTTTGTGCTATCATAATTTTAAGATAAATAAAACCATTAAAAATATTAAACTGAATCAATGACTATACAATAGCCAATCAAGTGTAATATAAATCATAACTCATAGTGAAAAATGATATAATAGTCTCAGAAACATCTCAAATCATTAAGATGGAAATCGATGATCTTTTAAGAAATCAAAATAACAGATTGATTTCAAAGGTAAGGATTTGTTTACTGTGTTGATGTGTAAATACAACAATTACAGAAAGACAACTTAACTTTATGCCCCTACTATTATAAATTCGACGCATCAAATTTTGATTGAGTCAAAAGGGGTATCCAAGAATACCCCATAATTGCCCCTTCGTTATTTTAAAGCTATGTAAATGAATACACACATAATGATATTATGCAGCGATCAATCTTAATAAATAGATTTACAACGAGTATAAACTAATTACAAATAAGAATGATGCCAAATGTAAATCAAACCTTTAAATTTTTTGCTCAATATGCATCTATTTGATAAAAACCAATCAATAAAGGGAGGAGAGAGAGAAAAAAAAAATACCTGGAACTTAAGTGTTCTACCAGCAGCGAGATTCAATGCTTTATCGGCGATGAGAATTAAAGTATATTCTCCCGGTCGATGGATTTTAGGGGAGGAAGAGTAAGACGAGGATGAGTTCTAGGGTTTTGATGGTGTTGACATAGGATAGTTTTGGTACCTGTGAGTTATTTTGTAAGGAGATATTTGGGGGAGAAGAAAAGGGGCGGGATCGAATATAATAAAGGCGCCTATCTCAAAAAGAAAAGCATATATTTTTCGCACTTACTAAAAAAATGCCAAGAAAAGTATATTTTCTCGACACTTGTTAAAAATTGCCGAAAAATAAATGCCATAAAAAATGAGTATTCTTGTAGTGCTTGAAATTAATATTTCGATCAACATATGTTCAAAAAATAGGTCAAAATATATTTTCAAGTTATTTTTAAAAAATTCACAAAGTTCTGCTGGCGCAGACCCTTATAGACAAGGTATTTTCAGTAATTTTTGTTGTATTTTTTTTAAAAAAAGTAAGAAATTGTATTTTGACCTAATTTTTTGAACATGTGTTTATTAGAAAGTTTAATCCGTGTGTAAAATAAAAAAAATAAAAAAAAATGTTTTTTAGGACTTAGAACTAGGTGTGATGTACGAGTGATATAGGAAACATAATGTATAGGAGCCTTTCTCTCTCTCTCTCTCTCTCTCTCTCTCTCTATATATATATATATATATATATATATATATATATTGTTGTTATTTTGATTGGTTTGGTTTTCACGGGGGTTAGTTGGACCGTTGATGGAGATTGGTTCTTAGGCATGTGTTTGGTTATTCTTTCCTCTTTCCCTTTGTAGCCCTAGCACCCTCCTTCCTTATGCATTATGTATGGAGGGTGGTTGTAAATATTGTTACTCTCTCGATGCGACTCCTTCGGAGTCTTCCTTATCATCCTCTCGGGCATAAACCACTTAGGCAAGTCGTCCAACAAATTCTCCTATTTTTTAAATGAGTAGAGTTAATTATGCCCTCTAATGTACGTTAGGGTCATTTGAGAGTGCATTTTTATGCAAGCTTATGAACCGAGACATGCAAGAGACACGACTTGGTGCTACATGATTGGACATGCGACACATTTCTCGAGATCGAAGGTATATGATATTTTATGATTAAAATAGTCATTATTATATTTGGATAATTTTTTCTCTGGCGATATATCATTAAAAATGTTTTTAAATAAAAAGAATTTTCACTTTTGTCCTTCTAATGAGATGGCCTTCTCTTTCTAACGAGACGCCATTCTCATTTGAACGAGGGATCCAATGATAAACCATTCTTATTCTATCGTGATTCAATTGAATGTCCTTTTATTTATCAGTACACATCTCATTGGAAGCTCATTGGAAAGGTGCTCGAATGAATATTGCTTGTCGTTTAATTGAATTATGAACCCATTATAACAAGGTAGGCAATGTCGTTCGAACGACCCTATATTCTCGTTCGAACGAATGACATGTTTTTCATGAGAATGATTTTTGAATTTTTCAAACGGGCACTCTTATAAATTTAGTTGTTCTATCAATTTTTTACTAGCCTTCTTTTGTAGAAAATGTTTTCGAGACTCCCACATTTGAAAATAATTTCTAAAACTAAATCTAAATAGAAGATTACTTATCCTCGTTACTGTTTAAGATCACACTCCGGTGTGCTGGACATCACTCAAGTGAGTGGCGAGAGAGGCTAAGGGAGGAGTCTAAGGCATGGAGATGTTATGAAGCTAATGATGGATTCCTCAGTGCTATAGGTGATGGTGTGAAGACATTCATCCACATAGAATTAAGGATTCAAGTGTTGTAAGTTGTTTGTGTCCTTTTTTTAAGACCTTCTCTATAGTGAATTTTGTCTAGGCTTGGCCGTCTAAGGTTTTTCTCCGTTAGGTTTTCTTTGTGCATCACCGTCTATCGTGTGATTGCGCTTATTGATTATTACCCGACTTATCATTTATGTCAACTTAGTTATTTGGTTAATCAAGCTTAAAATTGGTAATAATTTGACAAGCATGTTTTGAAAGTCTTAAATGGTTATTTAGCTTTCTGGTATATCTTATATTAATAGATCTATTATTAAAAAATCAAACTTTGATCCATGATAATTATCATCGTTCTTTGGAACAATTTGTACTTTAAGGTTTGTTCCCTCCTCCCCATAATCGTGGGAAAATTTTCTCATCAAAATAAAATCACACATATACACAAAACACTATATTTTTCAATGATTCAACAGAGAGTGAATCATAAGCACCATTTGATACATCATTGTGATAACAACAATAAATGTAAACACTATTAAAAATCATAAATATTTTGTAAAACAATTACAGGATATCATTTATAATTTTAAAGGTTTGTGAAAAACAGATGAGGTGATGAAAATGGTCCTTGTATAATATCACCTAATTCAACCATGGAGCTTCAGGATCATGAGAAAGTGTAATTCTACAATAGAGCTCTGTGAATAATGAAAATTTTGTTTTCTAGTGTAAGCTTTGGGTTTTCAACACTAGAAGGAATGTGAAATTATTTTTCAATATTTACTAATATGGTGGCCATGTATTATTATGTGTATAAAACAAAGCAGATTTCTTCTAGAATTGCTTTCATATAACTCACCACATATAAATGGATAGGTACCATATATTAATATCACATAGGCTCTTTTAAAGCCTTAAGTTCAACTATTGTTCAAATATTTACTATATTACATACTAAGTCTGAAAAAACATTTGGTTTTTCAAAATAGTGTGAGTTATTCATTGTCTTCTTATGTCTGATACCACTACATTTGGCACGTCTCCACAATCACCCCCTACGGCCGTGATCTGAATTCATGCATCCATCATCTTCGTACTTGCATCATGGGTCAAGAAACGTACACTTCAACCGTTCCCACTAATCCACGTACTTATGGTAAAATAATTTTAATTGGAGTTTTTATTTATTTTCATAAATAGTTGAGAATATTTTTTAAATAAATTTTTGAAGTCTGGAAGATGATAACTACGCAAGATCTTTTTAAAGGGCCATTTTAAGACACGTCACTGTTGTGGTTCGAACGATATCGTATGTGGTTCGAACTAAATGCCATCTTGTTCAAACGACATCATATGTCGCTCGAATGGCGCACCGCCTCAAAATGTGTATTTAATCAGGGTTGATTCTACATGTTTTCCCATGTCTGCATACCTCCGTTTCTGCAAAACAGTACCTCTTTCCAGACTTCATATTTTAATATTTTCATACCTTTTTTATTCCCAAATAATTCTCAATCCTTTATGTGAATCCTCTAAACCCCAAGGAAGATTATTCTACTCATATGGAGTACACTTGTGGAGAAGAAGCTTTTTTCATTGCTGACCTTCTAGAGCCCTTGCGGGAACTTTAGCCGATGCCATCGAAACCAACGCCTGTAGGTATTTCTTATGTCACTTCTTGTATTTTCATTGTAATCTGTGTAAACCGAACTTTACAAATTATAGTGAAAATAAGATGGTTTTTCCCCTGTGGGAGGTTTTTCCTCAACTGTGATTTTCTTGCATGCTTAGATTATTTTTTTATTCAATCACGTTTGTTTGCAAGAGTTAAGACTTGTTGGGACTAAAATTAGGATTTAATTAGATAAGTTTGACATTGATTGCTGGCACACTCTCAAATTGGTATCAGGTCCATTTATATAATTTTACGGTGTAAGTTTTTCGCAAAACTTTTCTGGATATCAATTTTGTTCTAAACATTGATCTTTGAAAAAACGCAATTTCAATGGAAAACTTATATAATAAAGTCCCAATCTTTGACGGGTCTAATTATGCATATTGGAAATCCCAAATGAAATCTCAATTAAAAGCCATAGGAAAATGTGTTTGGGTTTTGTGTGAAAGAGGGTGGACGCCTCCCGCTGTCACTGTAGATAATGTAACTACCGTAAAATCTATGACTGCATGGACTGAGGATGAATTTAAATGGAGCACATATAACTCACATGGGATTAGTGCCATTTCTGGATCCATCACACATAACGAGTTCCTTTGCATCATGATGTGTACCACATCTAAAGAGGCATGGGATGTTTTGCAACTTACGCATGATGGCACAAATGTAGTGAAAGAATCTAAATTGCAAAACTTAAATACACAGTTTGAAACTATCTCCATACATAAAAATAAGTGTTTCGATGAATTTTATGCACTCTTATCTAATATTGTGAACACTATTTTCAACTTAGGTGTACACATTCCTGATGCTAGGGTAGTTAAGAAAATTTTGAGCTCACTGCATAAGAGATTTATCCCTAAAGTCACTGTGTAAAGTTCATTAGGTAATTTGACTAGGTTGAAATTAGAGGAGTTGGTTGTAGACCTACAAACCTATGAAATCGACATGTTCCCAAATACGATAAAATCAAAAGATAAAGGGGTAGCACTTAAAGCCCGAGACAAAAAGAGTGAGGCATGAAAGAGAGGTGAGTCGTCTAAGAAAAGAGAGGAAGAGATGCCTGATTGTGATTCTTATTTTGACTTAGATAATTTGGTCCTATTTGCTAAAAATTTCAAAACATATCTCTAATTAAAGACAAATGGGAAGTTTAAAGATGAAAAGAAATTTGAGAAATATAAAAAGGACACCCCTAAGAAAGAAATTGAAAGATGTTTTGAGTGCGGCGGTAGAGGTTATAGGGGGGTTGAGTGTGCAACTAGGTTAAAACGTCTAGAACAATCCAAATCTTCATTAAACGCCACCCTTAGTGATGATAGCGAGGTTGAGTCGGTGGACTCTAGAGACGAGTCACCGCATGAATGTAACTTCATCGCATTCATGGATAGTTATGTGATTACTAACAGTGCTCCTCACGACGATGAGGATTCAAGCTCACAGGGACACCTAGACAGTGATAGAAGTGTGAGCGACGGGGAGGAAGAAGCAAGTGAGAGCAAGAGTGATCTCCTATGCACGTACGCTGATTTATATGCTGATACTTTCAAGACCGAAAAGCGTAACAAAGTGTTATCTCTTAGGATATCAGCTCTAGATAAGGAGTTAGGAGAGATGAGAGAGAGAGAGAGAGAGAGAGAGAGAGAGAGAGAGAGAGAGTTTTTTGAGAGACAGAAAGTGTTTTCGCAAAACAAAAAGGGGACTTAACTAAGCAAGTGGTTGATCTAATGAGTGAGCTCCATTCCTCCCTAGACACTCAAAAGAAACTAGAAGCCCTTATAGCCCAACTTACTCAGGACCTTAAGAGAGCCCGGTAAGTTATGGTAAGAATTGAGGACCGATCTGGTAAGATGGAAAAGATGCTCTTCGCCCCTTCTTTGAGTTTAGGTAAGAGGTTAGGAATAGGTTTTGATAGCGTTTCCACATCTCATACGACATTGGAACAAGTTCTTGAGTTTATTACAAATCCATATGGCTACATACCTAAAAATCATAAGAGAGTTTGGCCAAGAAAAGAAAATTGAAATTGGCCTAAGGCTACATATTTTTGTACTTACTGCAAAAGAAAATGACGTCTTCATGAGTATTGCTATTGTTTGGGTCGGACATAACGTACTCTTGCTCCGTCACATGCCACTGTTGATTTTCAGAGTCTTAGAGAGCAAGTTGAGTTTCTAGTCGCCACATCTCATAGTATAGTGGAAGAGTTCCAACCGATTTCTATGTCGTCTAGAGTCAACAATGACAAGGGAAAACAGAAGGTTACCACATCTTGGGTAACTAAACGCAATGCAAAAGCCCTCGTTGTTCATGTTTCTCTTAAAGCACATAATTCTCTATAGTGGTACTTTGATAGTGTGTGCTCTAGGCACATGACTGGTAACGCCTCTCTGTTTACCTCCTTGGAGGATCGTAAGGAAGGTAAAATCACTTTTGGAGATGGGAGAAAGTCTATCATAATATGATGAGGTACAGTAGAGTTACCAGGATTTTCTAAGCTAGAGAATGTGTTGTACGTCAAGGGATTGAAAGAAAATTTACCCAGCATTAGCCAGCTGTGCGACACTAACTTTACAGTAAAGTTTTATCAGAATAAATACCACATTTATGATAAAGCCGATAAACTTCTATTGCAAGGGGTGAGGACTGAAGATAGTTGTTATGGGATCACGCCTAAGTCCTCACTTATCTACAAAAGCGCCACGGTCACTTCTATGGATCTGTGGCATCAACGTCCAGGTCATGTGAATTATTGAGATTTGGAAAAGATAATTAAAAAGGATTTAGTACGTGGATTACCATCGCTTGGAAAGCCAACTTTCACAGTTTGTGGACCCTTCCAGTTGGGAAAGAAAATACATAGCCCCCATCGAAAGTTAAATTCCAATACCACCTCAAGCATCCTTGAGTTGATACATATGGATCTTATGGGTCCTACTCATACTGAGAGTTTTAGTGGTAAGAGGTACATTCTCGTGATGGTAGATGATTTCTCACGCTACTCGATTGTAGGTTTTTTGTGAAAGAAATCCAATGTTGTGAAGTTTCTTACGACTAAGTATCATGTCCTGCAAAATCAACACGGTATCACTATCAATAGAATACATAGTGACAACGAAACTGAGTTTCAAGAAGCAAAAGTAGATCTTTTCTGTGATATCCTCAGAATCAAACACGAATTTTTGGCCGTTAGGACTCCTCAGCAAAATGGAATTGTTGAGAGGAAGAATCGAACGATTCAAGAAATGGCTAGATCTATGCTTTTGGGTCATAAAGTTTCTATAAGTTTTTAGGTAGAGGTAGTGTCTATCACATGTCATATGGTGAATAGGGTATATCTTCGTCCCCACACATTTATGATGCCTTAGGAATTGTGGAGTGAAAAGAAGCCTGACCTTTCATATTTTCGTGTCTTTGGGAGAAAATGCTACATCCTATGGGATAGAGAGCAATTAGTAAAGTTTGACTCTAGGAGAAATGAAGGGATATTTTTAGGTTATTCATCGTCCAGTAGAGCTTATTGGGTGTATAACCTGAATAGCTCTAAGGTTATGGAGTTAATAGACGCCATCGTACAAGATGACGAACCACCGGTGTTTATTGATTATAAACTTTCTGGTAAGGGTGATGCACTTTCTACTGATGATCCCCATAGTGGATCCTATTCCTGACTTAGACACTCTTTCTTGGGTTCACAAGAGTCATGGTCCTTTTACTATTCTAAGAGATCCAACCCTAGGGGTCAAGACTCGTGCTCAGCTAGAGAACGTTGTTAGCCATGTTTTCTACACGCCCCAAGTCAAGCCCAAGAACTATAACGAATAACTTAAAGATGAACACTGGATATATGCTATGCAGGATGAGTTGCTTTAATTTAAAAGGAATGACATCTGGGAACTAGTCCCTCGACCCAGTGAGACAAATATGACAGGTATCAAGTGGATCTTCGAGAATAAGGTGGATGAGACTGGTACCATTATAAAAAACAAGGCTAGGTTGGTCTCTCAAGGCTACACACAGATTGAGGGTGTAGACTTTGATGAGACATTTGCTACTGTTGTGAGGCTTGAGTCCGTCCACTTACTACTCAGCATCACATGTCATCTCCACTTCAAGTTATATCAGATGGATGTCAAGAGTGACTTTCTAAATGGTTTTTAATAGGAGGAGGTTTACGTGGAATAAGTAAACTCTGATCACGTCTACTATCTAAGGAAATCCTTGTATGGCTTGAAGACAACAACCCTTCCTTAGTACGAGAAGCTCACTTCCTATCTCCTAGCTCGTGGCTTCAAGAGAGGGGGAGTTGATATGACGTTGTTCATCAAGAGAGATGACGGTGCTATTTCGGTTGCCCAGTTCTATGTAAAATACATAGTCTTTGGATCCACGTGCTCCTAGCATGCTCAGCACTTTGAGGAGGAGATATAGAGTGAGTTTTAGATGAGCATGGTTGGTGAGCTTACTTTCTTCCTTAGTCTCCAGGTTCGTCAGCTACATGATGGGATGTTTATCTCCCAATCCAAGTATATTAAAGACCTTGTGAAGAAATTTTATTTAGACTCTTCTAAGCATGCACATAGATCGATGAGTACCTCAACTAAGCTTAGCAAGGACACTTCAAGTAAGGACTTAGAGAAAACCTTGTATCAGAGTATGATCGGTAGTCTTCTCTACTTGACTATCAGTCATCCCGATATATCCTTTAGTGTTGGAATCTATGCATGATATCAGGTGTCCCCAAAAGAGTCACACTTACTCGCTCTTAAGCGTATTATCAAATACGTGAGTGGGACTCTCTCACTTAGCATTTGGTATTCCTTTGATACCAGTAACTGTTTATTCGCCTATTTAGATACCGTTTGAGCCGGGGATATAGATGGATATAGGAGCACTTCTGGTGGGTATTTCTTGTTTAGTTCTGCTCGTATCTCTTAGTTGAGCAAGAAGCAAAACTCCATCTCTTTGTCCACTGCAGAGGCTGAGTACATAGCCGTCGGGAGTTGTTACACGCAACTTCTGTGGATGAAGCAGATTTTGGAGGATTCTGGGATATCACAAGACATCGTGACTATTTCCTGTGATAACACGAGCGCGATCGACATATCCCGTAATACAGTCCAACATCCACTCACAAAACACATTAGGATATATGAGCACTTTATCCGTGAGCTTGTAGAGGAAAAGGTCATATCCTTGAGTTTTGTATTTACCGACCTCCAGTCAGCCGATATCTTCACTAATCCTTTAGATGCCCTTAGATTTGAGAGTCTTAGTAAGTCTTTAGCAATTTGCACAGTTGACTAAGGGATGGGCACCATGTCTAGAGTAGGATACATTTTTTCATGTTCATATCTCTAGATTGTATCATTTGAATATTTATTTGTTGGATTTTAATTTTTTTTGAAAATTTGAAAAATCCAAAATGATTTTAATTTTTTTAATTTTAGAGAAAGCCAATAAGATTTTCTTTTTATAGAAAAGATATTTTGAAAAAAACACAAAAAGAATTTTGTATTTTGTTTACATCGTTTGTGGATGAACATTTAAGATAACCATAGTCACAACTTCATTCCATATTTCACGTGACTATTTGATAGTGATTTGAAATGCTACATCATTTCATCCATGAGCTTTACATTATTTGGAGTCTTTGAGATGTGATTCGTGATATCTTCTACATGTTTGGCTCCATATCTCCTTTATTGCACACATGCACGGTATTATTTAAGTATTGTACTTGTCTATCACATATTGGCTTGAGTGTTTCCATCTCAATTTTGTCTATACAACAACTAAAATATGATAAAACTTGACAAGAGAGTAGTGCATGTAAAAATCGTTTATCGTGAGGAATTAATTACTACAAAATATGATGAGTGAATCATGAGAAAGGGCTACGAGAGTTTAAAATTAACTCGTCAAGAAAGTCTCCATTTGATAAAGAGCCTGAAAAAATTAAATGGCAATAAAAAGAAAAACATGCCAAATCAAATGGGCCAATAGGTTTTAGTTTCATCACCTCAAAAGAAAAATATAATGCATAATTATTTATGAGGAAGTTTGGATGGAAAGAAATGAAAAACGGGTTTGCACGTCCTTGAAAGTCATGAAAAACGTTTCAAATGTTTTGAACGGTATTGGTGTGAAAATCACTTTGAGCTTTGATTTGCTGATTTGATGGAGTCAACTTCTTTTAATTCGATACATTTTACACCTAAGGAAGATGTTGAGTTCATTCGTTAGGAATTGTAGCAACCCAGACTTTTGAGTGATTATTTTATATTAAATTTACTCGATGGGTTAAATAGATAAAATGGAGAAAGTTAGAGTAAATATTATTTTAAGTGAGTTAAGAGATAATATTTACCAAGTTTTGCCTATTCACTGTTATGTGGATGTAAATAGCATTATGTTATACTTTATTGCGTCGTTGTGCTTTAAGCGACGGTTATGACTTATATTCAAAATTGAGCATTTTTAATGAATTAAAATGACGGTGGAACATAAAATATTATATGTTACTCCGGATGCCAATTTAGAGGGTGCAGTTAGTTTTGAAATAGTCGAGATAGTCAAAATAACAACCAAGTTGTATTTTTGAGTTCCGGGCACTTTTCACAGGTTATGACTCAATTATGTAGTTACGAGTCAATTTAATGGGGTGTCAACATTTAAAAGATGGGAATTAATGTTTAGTGCCCGTTTAAGTCTTCCAAACCCCTTTTATTTCTCATTTCATGTTATAAGCTTAGAGAGAGAGAGTTGGGAGAAAATGGGAGAAAAGAGAGAGAAATTGAATATTGGAGCTGGAAATCGTTGCTACGGGAAGAGAATCCGAGACTAAAAACTTGAGGCAAGTTTCTTACTTGCTAGAGTATGATTTAATGTGGGTAAATTGCACTTATGGTTGCGTTTTTTGGGTTTTTACGATTTATGGGTTTTGGGGGTTTTTGGTGTTTAATCCCTTAATCTTTGATTTAAATTTGATTTGAGGAGAATATATTAGTTAGTAGTTGTGTAGAAATGTTTCGGTAGAATTTATTGTTATTGAGGTTGGAGAAAATTGAAGATTTGGGTTTTTGGGATTTTAGGGTTCATATAACCCGTAGCCCAAATTGGGTATTTCTGCCTGGCCGAATCGATTCGCCCCCTAAGCGAATCGATTCTCCAATAAGGGAGGCTACAGGTCTGAGAAATTGAATCAATTCGGGTTAGGGCCGAATCGATTCGGGATGAGACAGTAGGTCTGTTTTCTTAGTCGAATCGATTCGTTTTTGGGCGAATCGATTCGCAGTCAAGGGCAAATCGATTCGGCCCTAAGAGAATCGATTCGGAAACCCTGTTTTTTTATGGAATTTTTCTAGCTTTATTTTTAACCCTTTTCTTTTAGGTTCAAGGCTTAGGAACCTTCTCTTGGGAAGTAATAAAGAGTTTTAGAGGTTTGTATTAAGTAGATAAAAATCCTATGTTAGCATGGGGGTTAGCATGGGGCTAATTGGGCTTATCTCAAGGGTTAGTTCATAGAGGTAAAGGTTTCATTTGAGATAGGAAGTTAGCTAGAACTAAAGGGACATAGAATGGAAATGCTTAGGACTTTTGGGAGACTAGTATTAAGGGAAATTACTTTTAATGAACTATGGTATTACTTTGGACTCTTGGAGACTAGTGTAAGGATAATCGCACATCAGGTCCTAGGTCATTAATAAAATATGACTTCGAGAATAAGAAATGGATATTCTGAAATTGGTACTTAATGGTTAAGTATAAATGGTTTTGAGAATGTAAAAAGTGAATATTTCCAAATCGAATAATTAGTAAATGATAATTTACATATGCACACCTCTCTAAATCGCTATCATACACTACACCAAAATGGCCAAATTGTCACCTTTCAGCCGGTCACCCTTGTCAAGGTCATTGATCATGACAAAAAACACGCATTTTATGTCACGGTCATTGACCTTGTCACAACCGTGACAACGAATTGTCACGGTCAATGACCGTGACAATTCTTTAAATAATTGTCACGGTCAATGACCTTGACACGACCGTGACAATGTTTGCAGCAAAAACCCTTTCCCCCTTCTTTTTTCCCTTACCGTCGTTCCCTCCCTCTCTCTCTCTCTCTCTCTCTCTCTCTTCCATTTATATATATGTTTGTGTGTATATATATGTGTGTATGTGTGTATATATGTGCGTGTGGGGCATGGTGGGGGTAGGGTGAGGGCAGGGTGGGGGGTAGGGGTGGGGCAGGGTGGGGGTAGGGGTAGGGGGTTAAAAATGTAAATAAATAAGTAATTTTCTATAAATTTCCAAAAATAATATCCAAAAATGTAAATGTAAATAATATCCAAAAATAATATCTAAAAATGTAAATGTAAATAATATCCAAAAATATTGGATAACAATTTATTTTTATTCAAAATAAATAAGTAATTTTCTACAAATTTCATAAAAAAATGATGGCCGGCTTAATATGTGATTTAAGTGTGAAATAATCGCTATATACTTATCCTAATGGAGAAAAAAACCATGTTGTGGTGAAAATGGCATCCGAAGTTGCTAAAAGCATGAAAAATATAATATTTTTTAAGATTTGTGGTGAATAACTAAAGTTAAAAAAAGTATTACTTTAGTCATTAAATTACTTTTTGAATTTGGGCGATGCGCATAAATTCTTAAAGTAATGTTAAGGGACTAAAAGACCCAAGACAACTGGCCAGTAAGTCACGGACCGAAAAATTTATGACGGGTGATGAAAGCCCGTAAACATGTTAGGGCGGGGGTGGGGGTGGGGTGGGGGTGGGGTAACGAAAACCTCCCTGAGAATTTTATTAAAGATTTTTATGGGAACTTGTTATACTAGAACTTAGATGAACACTAAGTGATGAAAATAGTCCTTAAAATTCAATTAGGTAAAACCCTAGATAATTTTTTAACAGAATTTGATAATATTATATAAAGTTTAGTAAATTCACAAAATGTTGCCAATAGTGTATTTTTAGGAATATCATTAGTTACTTTCGTGCCCAACTATGTAGAATCCATACATATGCATGTTGTTAGAAAGTCTTAAATTTAATTCTCACTTTAATTTGTAGAATCTCTGTACTTGGTTGGATTTATCCCTTTATGATAATGAAATTTATGCTCCAATTATAATTATCTCATGTCATAATTTTATTGATAAACAATAAATGTAGTTATCACGGTCGTGGTGGGGGGAGGGGGTGGGGTGTGTCTGTGTGTGTGCATAGGTGTGTGCATGTGTGCATGGCGGGGGGAGGGGGGCAAGGGGTGTTGTGGGGGTGGGGGTGGGGTGTGGGGGTGTGGAGAGGCAATTTTAACAATTGTATATCTTTAATTAAGAAATTGTATAGCTTTAATTGTAATTTTAATTGTATAGTTTTAGATGAAAGTAAATTAATAATTAGTGCCAATTTCATATGAAAGTAGGATTGCCACTCATTGTAAATTAGTAAATTAATAATTGTATACTTTAATTGTTAGTTTAATTGATGAAATGTTGTGTACTATTAACATTTTTTTTTATCTGTACTAATAACATTTTTTTACAGCAAAAATGTCTCCTTCAGATATTAAGGCGAAGATGATGATGCTGTTTATGATGATGTCGTCTGGGCTCGGTGGTAGCGGAGGCGACGAGGGCTCCTCCGCCCCTAGGCTCCCCAAATATGGAAAATTTGGGATTACCGTCGAGAACAAATCGGAGCTATTAGCGAGATCCCTCGAGCTGCTAAAGACGGTCATCGGCCCGGGGTTTATGAGTTGGAAGGAGGTTCCATATGAGCTCAAGTTAGCTGTTTGGGCGGCACTACAGGTAATATATTTATATTTATATTTATATGAATATTTATATTTCAATTTCAATTTCAATTTCAATTTCAATTTCAATTTCAATTTCAATTTCAATTTCAATTTCAATTTCAATTTCGATTTCGATTTCATATTTATATTTATATTTATTCGCAACTAACATTGTATTTGTTGGACAAGAACAATTCAACTTGGATCCAAAGCTACGCGATCCCGTGTTGGAGCAAATTAGGGAGCAACTCAAGTCGTGGAAAAAAATATGCGGGCACGGTACTTTGGGAAAACACGAGAGTTGATTATCCAATGGCGTGAATCTGTCCCCCCCAAGGAGCCAATCTCATTGGCACAATGGCAGAAGTTCATTGACAATGAGATCGAGGATTGACAATTGGCATCTCGCCAATCGGGGAGGGAAAATCGAGCAAAAAATACGGACGTGCACTACTCCGGCCGAACCTCTTACGCCGAGGTGGAGCATAGGATGCAGGTAAGATTTAGTTTTTATATAACTACAGAAATATATTATTCTTCATTATTTTACTTTGCGGGGCCGATACTAATTTTACTTTACTTTATTTTATTTCAGGGGGTAGGGAGTGGGCCAGGGGGTAAGCCACATAGGCTCGATACTTATGTGGCTCTTTGGACGAAGAAGGGGAAGGACAAGGAGGTGTCCCCGAGCGTCGCGACCACGATTGTAAGTAATCCGACAGTTTAATTTTTGTTAATTACGTTATAATTTTTTAGTTTACTTATTTTACTAATCATGTGCTTTTCATCGTTTCAGGCAAAGCTTAAGGAAGTGCATAAGTCGCTGTCTGATGCCGACAAGGCATCTTTGTCCACAGATGCACTTAGCCAAGTGCTTGGCTCTGATCGCAAGGGGAGGACAAGGGGGGTGAGCTCGCGGGTGGCCAAATCTAGGATCATCGGATTGGAGACGAGCGACATCGGGTTGGCTCGAAAGGTGGATTCACACGACGCGAAACTGTCTCGTTTGGAGGCGACGGTCCAAGATATGTACGCATTCATGAAGCGTACGTTGGGCGGAGATCGTAAAGGGAAAGGGAAAGGGAAAGGGAAGGAGAAAGCGGTGGAGGAGGAGGTGCGGGAGGATGAGGCGCATGATGACGAGGATGTGGACCTCCTGCTTCATCACTGACACGTTCGTACTTCGATGATCCACTTCCCTATTTGGCGCCCTTCAACAGACCAATGTCGACACTTGGTTGGCCGAGCGTGTTCATATTGGACGTATTTGATGGCCAACGGATAGGGCGGGGGTTGAGGGACCCGAATATCGTCGAGGGTGGAATAGTTCATGGACGTGCGCTTCAACAGATGGAGTCCAGGGTGCTCGTCATGCATGTCATCCCGAGAAGGAGAACTCCCTATTGTGGTTGCGCGAACAATGAGGCACGACGTATATTAGTGGGGGCGTCAATTCCTATGTCGTGTGGCCTACTCACCTCCTCACATTTACCCAAGACATGTAGTAACATTATTTTTAAGTTTGTCCATTTTAATTATATTTGGATTATATCGTCATGTATATTATTTCTATTTTGAATATTTGGATTATATCGTCATGAATATATATTTGCATTATCTTTAGTTTTTTTGGATATATGATGTTTGGAACAGGTACAACGTTGCTATAACAGGTACAAATATACTGCTGGGCAGTGATAGTGGCCATACTGCTCAGCAGATTTTTTTTAAATTCTGCCCATAATTGTCACGGTCATTGACCGTGACACGCCCATGACAAAAAGTTATCACGGACGTGTCACGGTCAATGACCGTGACAATTTTTTTAAAAAGGGTTACGGCTTTGTCACGGTTTATAACTGTGACAAACGTGTCATGGTCATTGACCGCGACACGACCGTGACACAAAACACGAGTTTTGTGTCAAGGTCAATGACCGTGACAAAAAAAGTTGTCTCGCCTCGAAATGTCACGGTCATTGACCTTGACAAGTTGGATTTGTCAAGGTCAATGACCTTGACAAATGGGCAGATTTGGTGTAGTGATAGGGGAAGTTACGCGCATAAGGTGAAATCCCCTAGCTAGTGAATACAGGGTGAATATAGTCCTCGGCTATAGGACTGGTTATTATATGTTATGTGATTATTTTGCGGAGTGAGGTAATTTTGGGTGTGGTTATGACTCACTATCGCATGTATATGGTCGCTTCCCGATGCCTCACGAAGTAGGATGCCCAGGTTGCCTTGTTTGATAGGCTCTGGAAGATGATAGCCACTTAGGAGCGCATCCAGTGGGAAAGCTCGGAAGGACAGTCTTAGAATTGTTATATGATGTGAAATATAACTATTCATAATAATGTGGGACATTATTGATGTTAAAGAAATTTAAGAAATAAATTTACTTTAAATACATTTCCTAGATAGAAAAAGGGAATGGGAAGTTACGAGATGTAAAACTAAATTGGTGGAACATTTTGTGAAATAAATTGCTATATATGTTTTTCCTAAAGAGAAAAAGGAAATGTACATTCAATTTGTGTAAAATGGAAATGAAATCTCAATAAAGTGAAACTTAGATATTTCTCTCATGCTCATATGAACATTGTGTAGTGTCATTGATACTTCACTTGGTTGTTTGTAGATTGAGAGGTGAGAATTTCTATCGTATTTGTGAGAGCGAGTTAAGTTTATAATTTATGATAAAATATTCATAATTGTCATGCATTTTATTCACACGGTGATCATATCAAATCGGTCCCTGATCCGTCTATATCTCTTTGTATTGCATGAATTTTATATTCGCCCAGGTACTCTACCGCAGGGACACCCGTAATGACCTCTCCATCCCAGTTGTCTTAGAGCTATAGCATATTGCGGATGTTGTAGGATATTTGTTATAGACGCTTCTATCGCTTGTACTCTAGTTATGATCAGTTTACATATTCGGGCGTGTTGCCCATGTTTTGTAACCGTTTAATATAATGTGATATTTAATTGTAATACTCGGTGTAACCTGCTTGTATTGGTATATTAACCGATAACTTATTCGGTTATTACTTTATGCATTATGGTTATGCTATTGCTCATTGATTTTTATATCCATCTCCTTTTCAAATTGGATTGTCTAAATGATTTTCCTTTTAACATACAAAATTAAATTTGACAATCCATTTTCTAAAATAATTAGTGGTTATATAGTATTATTATTTTAATGACAGTGATGCTAAGAATGGACCATCTATGATTCCTGTGATTATTGGAGTATCGGACTGGACACCTCTTATTTTAATTAGTGGGTTGTCATAGATTGTATCAGAGCGTCAGGTTCTAGTGTCCTTAGGAATCTGTACAGATGTACTACGCCTTCAGCGTTGCTTTTGAATTGATGTAGAGCCTTAGGATTAAGATCGTTGATTTATCTTGTGAGAATTCGTTCTCCTGCCAAAATGTAAGAGGTTAGTAAATCTTTTGCGCGATCGCTACAAATTCGTGTGTTGAAAGTTAAAGGACGACCAGGAAAGGCCGTTATGAGGGAACAAGGAGACGGGGCTTAATTACTATTGTGAATCGAAGTCGGGGATGAGGATAGCATTGGAGGATACCCCTCTGTAGCATTTTCTTAGATCGCTACAACAGCTACAAGGATATAGTAGCTACAATTTCCCAAGTACTGCTACACGAGGAGAGTGGTACTGTCGGGTTCAGAAAATGGGATTAGAGAGGGGTATAGGAATACCCAAATGTGAAAAATTGAGGAAAAATTTTCACCCTTTGGAGTAAGGTCAAAATGGTGGGTACGGTAGCCACCACATTTGATGGAGCAAGAAGATTTTCTCATAGAGCAACCTCGTGAACGGTTTTAACAACAAGTTCATCTGGAGTATTAGAAATTATGAGAATGTAGACTCTCGAGTATTCCCAGGAGGATCGGTCAGAAGCCGATAGTGAATGAAGAGATATATGGTTAAGGAGACCTTGCACCGAAGTAGGTAGGCACAAGGAAGAAAGGGCCCTTCAGTGGAATGATAGGCTCACGAGTAAGTGTTGCTAACAATTATGGAGAAGTCATGTTTATGAAACCCCATTAGTGGACATCCGCCCTTGGGAAAAACTTATTGAGATAATGCAAGGGATACTGGTAGCATATTCTCTTTTGTTGAGGATGTTAATGGAACTACGTGGGTAATTGACAGGGGAGAGGATATAGGATCTGAGATATTGAAAACCTTAATATGGCCGAGGTGTCTAGAGATGGAAAAACGGTTATGACGTTGAATGTAGAACCACACATTTTGATCTTATTGATCGGAGTTAAAGGGCAAGAATAGGGTGCCTAGTCGGGGAATTAATGGAAGTAGTTTTGGTTTAGATAAGACTAGAATACTCTATCTGAGAACTATTAAGAGTAGCCAGGGTAGTTGGAAAGATTATTATTGTGATTGTCACATCGGTTAGGGGTAGTGTGTTTTGTGTGGCAAGATTTACCCTCAGTATTCTATTAACCCTAAAATCGAGTGTGTAATTCGAGTGTTGTGGTAGCATTAATATTAGTATAGATATTATATCTATATATTTTCTGTGGTGTTGAGATTCTCTTTTCTTGCATTCATAGTAAGTGGGTGATGATATTTGAAAAGTTTGTTTGGTTTGTACTAATCGTTTGGTTTGTGTTATACGAGTATAGAATATTTTGATTTGAGATATAACAGGCTTATGAGTGTGAGACTATCATATCTTCGGTTCCAGGGTGGAGCTACTTATTCTATAATATCTCTCCTGGATACGGGTTGAGACTTTATAGAGATGGTTTAATGTGAATTTTTATTTTACTTGTCTTATGCTACCATATCTCCACGACCAACAAAGTTAAGTAGTAGTGTATCGGAGAGGTTCTTTATTTGGATTTCTCTTTGCGAGACACTCCACGCAATAACCTTAACGACGTTAGGAGTGGAGAGATGTTACTTTAGGTTCAGATGTTGGTTTTAGTAGAATTAGCCGAAAGTCACGTGATTGAGTGATTAAAGGGCTAATAAAGAGTTAATGTGCGGTATAGAAGCACTATAAATTGTTTTCTCACCTGATAGATGTGGGCGAGACAAAGGTAAGAAAGTCATATTAATGCTTATAGCCAGTCCGTGATCAGAAGGCAAATCAAAGTGATATATGTATATAATTGGGTAGAGGATTCATAATACTTTGGAGAAAGTAGGTACCCGATTAGTTAGTTTATTATATTTTATTTCATTTTATTTAATTATTTTATTTCGCTGAAATGGTAGGACCTAGAAGTAGAAGCATGTTAGTAGAGTTGCGAGTTCAGATTCTTAGTGGTCCCGATTGGGTGCCTTAGGCCATTATCTTGATGACCGACAATGCGAGGTAGTAGTGTAACGGGAGGGTTCCTTATCTGGATTTCGCTTTTCGAGAAGTACCACGCATGAAACCAAGCTAATGTTAGAATTTGAGAAAGGTCTTGGGCACTAGGAACATAGTTAGTATAGTAATTATTTCTAGTGGCTAGTATAACGCATCAACCTTAAGATTATTAGGGTGTAAAGAAAATGGGGCATATGGTATTGTTTTAGTAATGATGTAGTGAGTTAACCACGAGAAGGTTAGTGGGTAAATTTATAGAAGGATTAGGTTAGCAGGAAAGGAATACCAACCCGAGAAAGATGTGAGGCCCATCCTTAGGGGAAACTGTTATGTCTACGACTTAGCTTTTGATTAGCTTTTGACTCCTACTCTTAGATTATCATTACCAAGTTCGGGAGTGGAATATTTGGTTATTATAGACGCATCTCCGTAAGAATGGGGCGAGAACTATCCCACACAAGACAAAAAGCATACCGAAATAATGTTTGCCTTAAAGACGGGGAGGCATTTCCTCTTGGGAGGGAACTTAAGTTTTTTTTATGGACTACAAGTCGATACAAGGTTATTCTTATGGAAATATCAAATTGTGCGACAAAATCGATGGTTAGATTTCGTAAGAGACTATTAACTTGAAGTGATAGCTGATATTGAGTAGAAAATCCGAGGGGGAAACTAGCGATGGCATGGGAAGCCAAGTGAAGGAAGCTTAATTAGGAAGGTGCTGTTTCAAGGATATTTATATTAGGGATTGACCGTTACGCCTGCTAGAAAATTGAGAGTCATGGAAGAACAAGGAAAGGACTTATATGAGTTTGTCTCCATATGCACCACTTGTTAATTGGTGAATGTGGACTACCGATAACCGATTGGGATGATGCTATCGTTAGAGATACTAGTGCGAGAATAGGAGAGTGTATCCATGGATTTTTTCACTGGATTATCAATGCTGTAAAGTGGCCACGAGTGTGATTGGAGGATAATATAGAGTCTATGAAGCTTTAAGGGGTACCTATCAAGGTAGTGTTGGACCGAGACAGGGTTTTGTGTCCTGTTTCTGAAGAAGTTTCCAAGAAACAATAGGGACTGGTTAAGGTTAAGTACCTTCTACCACTAGAAAATAATTGGTCAAAAAGGGGAGAAACAACGCCTGTAGGAGGATATACTTTCGATGTACATGTCTGTTTTTGGGTGGTGAGAGCAAAATCTTCTTTTGGTTAGATCTGTAATCCATAGTGGGTATGGTATCGTAGGGAACGTCGTATAGTAAGACGAGTAGATCACACATTCTGGTTAGGAGAAAAAGGACAATAAGCTCTTAGACCTAAAAAGGAGCCAATACATGTTTTTAAAGATTGAGTTCATTCAAAACCACTTATGAATTACCCAACTTATCCGAAGGGCTATACTGACGCGAATAGAAATCTTGTAAGAATTGAGGTAGAGAATCAAGTTAAAGACGAGTAGTTTCGATGAAGGGTATTGGGCAATTTGGGATGATAGACGAACTTGTGTCGTGTTAGGTAGACGTCTCCATTGTTAAAATTAGGCCCAATGGTTCATGTGAGGAACAAACGATTATTAACTTTAGATCATGGAGAGTATAGACAATGTACTTGGGAATGAGAGAATAATAATTGTGAAATGTGCTCCCTAGTCTTTTTATGAGTTACGCCTGAATTTTGAGGGCAGAATTCCCTTATAAGGGGGGGAGTATGTAACAACCCAGACTTTTGAGTGATTATTTTATATTAAATTTACCCGATGGGTTAAATAGATAAAATGGAGAAAGTTAGAGTAAATATTATTTTAAGTGAGTTAAGAGATAATATTTACTAAGTTTTGCCTATTTACTGTTATGTGGATGTAAATAGCATTATGTTGTACTTTATTGCGTCGTTGTGCTTTAAGCGGCGGTTATGACTTATATTCAAAATTAAGCATTTTTAATGAATTAAAATGACATTGGAACATAAAATATTATACGATACTCCGGAAGCCAATTTAGAGGGTATAGTTAGTTTTGAAATAGTCGAGATAGTCAAAATAAGTGCCAAGTTGTATTTTTGAGTTTCGGGCACTTTTGATAAGTTATGACTCAATTATGTAGTTACGAGTCATTTTAATGGGGTGTCAACATTTAAAAGATGGGAATTAATGTTTAGTGCCCGTTTAAGTCTTCCAAACCCCTTTTATTTCTCATTTCATATTACAAGCTTAGAGAGAGAGAGAGAGAGAGAGAGAGAGAGAGAGAGAGAGAGAAGAGAGAGTTGGGAGAAATGGGAGAAAAGAGAGAGAAATTGAAGATTGGAGTTGGAAATCGTTGCTATGGGAAGAGAATTTGAAACTAAAAACTTGAGGTAAGTTTCTTACTTGCTAGAGTATGATTTAATGGTAAATTGCATTTACGGTTGGTTTTTAGGGGTTTTTTCCATTTATGGGTTTTGGGGGGTTTTGGTGTGTAATCCCTTAATCTTTGATTTAAATTTGATTTGAGGAGAATATATTAGTTAGTAGTTGTGTAGAAATGATTTGGTAGAATTTATTATTGTTGAGGTTGGAGAAAATTGAAGATTTGTGTTTTTGGGATTTTAGGGTTCATATAACCCGTAGCCCAAATTGGGCTCTTCTGCCTGGCCGAATCGATTCGCCTCCCAAGCGAATCGTTTCTCCTATAAGGGAGGGTACAGGTCTGGGAAACCGAATCGATTCAGGTTAGGACCGAATCAATTCGGACTGAGACAATAAGTCTGTTTTCTTAGTCAAATCGATTCGTTTTTGGTCGAATCGATTCGCAGTCAAGGGCGAATCGATTCGGCCCTAAGCGAATCGATTCGAAAACCCTATTTTTTTGTGGGATTTTTCTAGCTTTATTTTTAGCCCTTTTCTTTTAGGTTCAAGGCTTAGGAACCTTCTCCTGGGAAGTAATAAATAGTTTTAGAGGTTTGTATAAGTAGATAAAAATCCTATGTTAACATGTGGGTAATTTGGCTTATCTCAAAGGTTAGTTCATAAAGGTAAAGGTTTCGTTTGAGATAGGAAGTTAGCCTAGAACTAACGGGACATAGAATGGCAATGCTTAAGACTTTTGGGAGAATAGTATTAAGGGAAATTACTTTTAATGAACTATGGTATTACTTTGGACTCTTGGAGACTAGTGTAAGGATAATCGCACCTCGGGTCCTAGGTCATTAATAAAATATGACTTCGAGAATAAGAAATGCATATTTTGAAATTGGTACTTAATGGTTAAGTATAAATGGTTTTGAGAATGTAAAAAGTGAATATTTTCAAATCGAAAAATAATTAGTAAATGATAATTTACATATGAACACCTCTCTAAATCGCTATCATAGGGGAAGTTACGCGCATAAGGTGAAATCCCCTAGCTAGTGAATGCAGGGTGAATATAATCCTCGGCCATAGGACCGGTTATTATATGTTATGTGATTATTTTGCGAAGTGAGGTAATTTCGGGTGTGGTTATGACTCACTATCGCAGGTATATGGCCGCTTCCCGACGCCTCACGAAGTAGGATGCCCAGGTTTCCTTGTTTGATAGGCCCTGGAAGATGATAGCCACTTAGGGGCGCGTCCAGTGGGAAAACTGGGAAGGACAGTCTTAGAATCGTTATAAAATGTGAAATATAACTATTCATAATAATGTGGGACATTATTGATGTTAAAGCAATTTAAGAAATAAATTTGCTTTAAATACATTTCCTAGATAGAAAAAGGGAATGGGAAGTTATGAGATGTAAAACTAAATTGGTGTAACATTTTGTGAAATAAATTGCTATATATGTTTTTCCTAAAGAGAAAAAGGAAATGTACATTCAAGTTGTGTAAAATGGAAATGAAATCTCAATAAAGTGAAACTTAGATATTTCTCTCATGCTCATATGATCATTGTGTAGTGTCATTGATACTTCACTTGGTTGTTTGTAGATTGAGAGGTGAGAATTTCTATTATATATGTGAGAGCGAGTTAAGTTTATAATTGATGATAAAATATTCATAATTGTCATGCATTTTATTCACACGGTGATCATATCAAACCGGGCCCTGATCCGTCTATATCTCTTTGTGGTTCATGAATTCTATATTTGCCCAGGTACTCTACCGCAGGGACACCCGTAATGACCTCTCCATCCCAGTTATCTTGGAGCTATAAACTATTGTGGATGTTGTAGGATATTTGTTATAGACGCTTTTACCGCTTGTACTCTAGTTATGATCAGTTTACATATTGAGGCGTGTTTCCCATGTTTTGTAATCGTTTAATATAATGTGATATTTGATTGTAATACTCGGTGTAACCTGCTTGTATTGGTCTGTTAACCGACAACTTATTTGGTTATTACTTTATGTATTATGGTTATGCTATTGCTCGTTGATTTTTTTATCCACCTCCTTTTCAAATTGGATTGTCTAAATGCTTTTTTTTAACTTACAAAATTAAATTTGATAGTCCGTTTTCTATAATAAATGGTGGTTATCTCGTATTATTAGTTTAACGACAGTGATGCTAAGAATAGACCATCTATGATTCCTGTGATTATTGGAGTATCGGGCTAGCCACCTCTTATTTTAATTAGCGAGTTATCACAGGAATATCCAACACTCATCGTGCACATATGGTATGGCTCATGTATTGCTTTTCCTGTTGAATTTGTTCACATCCCTATATTTTCGCTATAACTGACTTGGTTGTTTTGGTGTTCTTTCATAGTGTAATTTTTTTTACTTTAAAATTTTTGAAAAATTCAAAAAGGGAAAGTTTATTACCTTATGACATTCTCCCTTTGCATTACTTATGTTCTTCATATCTGTCTATTTGGGAATATTATAAAAAGGGGGAGAACGAATTATGGGGGAGAATTGCTTGTTTGTTTTTATAATTATTTTCCTGCACATAATTGACATTTTCTTCTACTTATCATTATATTTCAAACTTTTGCGCATCACGGGTATTTGTTTCTTGTCTCATGTGTGTAGGTATCAAAATAGAGAATCATTTTTGCACACCCTGATGATGACAAAGAAAGTTTGAAGATTTGAAGATGATCGAATTTGTGAAGACACACACTTAGTATTTTCAATTTTCGGGTTTAATGGGGATATTAAATTGTATTTCAGTTTGTTTATTTTGGGCAGCATAATTCGAATATTTTTATGTATATATGGGCATAAACATAAGGGGAGATTTGTAAGGACATGTCTTATAAATGTCCGGGGTAGAATCTAGGAATTTTTCAAGTGTCCTAGATCACTATTAAGTATGTCTAATACCGCTACATTTGGCACATCTCCACGATCACCCACGACGGTCGTGATCCGAATTCATGCATCCATCATCTTTGTACATGCATCATGGGTCAAGTAACGTACACCTCAACCATTCCATTACTCCACGTACTTATGCTAAAATAATTTTAATTGGAGTTTTTATTTATTTGCATAAATAGTTGTGAATATTTTTTAAATAAATTTTTTATGTCTGGAATATGATAACACGCAAGATCTTTTTGGAGAGGCATTTTGAGACACGTCACTGTTGTGGTTCGAACGACATCGTATGTGGTTCGAACAAGATGCCATCTCATTCAAATGACATCGTATGTCGCTCAAACGAGGCACCGCCTCAAAATGTGTATTTACGCAGGGTTGATTCTACACGTTTTCTTAAGTCTGCATATCTCCGTTTTTGCAAAATAGTACCTCTTTCTAGGCTTCATATTTTAAGGTTTTCATATCTTTTTTATTCACAAATAATTACCAATCCTTTATGTGAATCCTCTAAACCCCAAGGAAGATTATACTACTCATCTCGAGTACACTTGCGAAAAAGATGAAGCTTTTTCCATTGCTGACCTTATGGAGCTCTTGCGAAAACTCTAGCCGACGACATCGAAACCGATGCCTACGGGTATTTTGTATGTCACTACTTGTATTTTCATTGTAATCCGTGTAAATTGAATTTTACAAATTATAGTGAAAATAAGATGGTTTTGCCCCCGTGGGGGATTTTTCCTCAACCGTGATTATCTTGCATGCTTAGATTATTTAGTTATTCAATCACGTTTGTTTGTAAGAGTTAAGTCTTGTTTGGACTAAAATTGAGATTTAATTAAATAATTTTGACATTGATTGTTGGCGCACTCTCAATAATTTATGTTACAATCAAGAGTTTGGTGACAAAACTTAAATAAATGGAAGTATTTAAAAAACCTCTTTTAAGAGATCCAAAAAAAAGAGATGGATAAAATAAGTTTTAGTTTTATAATAACGAACCTTAGAATACGTTATATTCTCAAAATAATTTCATATTTGAGGATATATATCCTATATGAAAAATAATCCAAAGAAATATATGTAAAAAACTCATGAATCAAAATATCATATTCTTATCCATGTCAGATATTTCATGCTTGGGCAAAAATTTGAGGTTTCTATTATATAATAGGAACTAAACTTTTAGGTTCTACCAAAACATCAGGCTTTGGCCTAATATTGATCCATTTTGTTTACAAAACTGCGCAATAAATAAAATAAAGAATTGAGGATAGGTTATGGATCACTAAAATAATTATGATTTATATTCCATTTCCAAAGTAAAGAGAACTTCAAATTCTCATTATAGTATTTTTGGATTTTAGGCAATTTAGAACATGAGGTTTATTGTTATTGCATCATGTTTATTAATTGATCCATGATTGTAGAACTATAGGTTCTATTCAATGTTATGTGTATATGAAATTCTTGTTCTACACAAATAGTTGAACTTCATGTTCAATATTACTATGTTAAAGAACATTAAATTCCATGACTTTTTGTATCAAAACTTTAAGCTTGATTAGGGATAGAAATGTTATATATATATATATATATATATATATTAACTCCAAGAAATAATAATACAATTTATACATAAAAGAATTAGTGTCAGTTTTCACATTTTCTACATATTCTTAAAGATTACAGAATTATTAAATTATTGGAATCTAAAGAGTTAAATTTCAATATAATTAAAAATATAATTTAGTACTCATATAAACCAAACGTTCAAGAGACAATTTTAATGCTGAAAATAGTATGTAAAAGGGTGTTTCATTTAATAAAGAAAATGAAAAGACGGGGAGTGAAAATTCATGTTTTGATAATTAAGTTCTTTGAGGTTTAGATACAAACTATAAATAATTATCTTGAAAACTTTATAAATTCATACCCCATGAATAATCAAAACTTCAAGTTTTGATTTATAGTATATTTTATTGGAGCTTAAGGGTGAAATAATTTAAAATAACATGAGAGCTCTACGCCTCCTATATTCAATAGTAATTAGGATATTCTATATCCCAATTACAAATAATAATTTATGAACTTCTGGTCAAAATAATGATTACAGATTTTTATATTAAAATTATAAATGGGATACTCTTGGTCTATATCGTGTCAATTATAATAATTATGGGAACTTCATGTCACATATTTAAAAATATTTAGGGGCATTGAAGGCCCTAACTTAATTATATCCAAACTTTAAGTTTGATAAAGGATAAAATTATTTTAAGCCTCAGATCAAAAATATAAACAGAAATTGAGAAGTTCTTGTCCCAATTCTAAGTGATTTAGAAACTTATTACTCCAGGTTAAAATCTATATATGAACTTCAGACCCCAAATTTTAAATAATAATTTGGAACTTGAAAATATATGTTTAAGAGTACAAACGTAATATTGAACAGTAATAATAAATTTGATTCAAAATAATATATATATATATATATATATATACACACCAACATTTCATATGTTGCCTTGTCATTTTTTCCTATGGTGGAGATCAAATCTTCTCTTTGTACATTTCAAAATTCTAACTCACTTTTATTGTCATTCCCCTTATAAGCTTTATCATACCTTTTTTTTTATTTTTCCCCTACTTTTCAAATCACTTTTTCATGTTATCCCCATTTTCCCCAAATACTATTTCCCACCACACCAATCAAATCTCTCTGATCGCTTCCCACTACACAAACTCTCCTCCATCTCAAACCACTAAACCTCTCGCATATGTTTGAATTTGTAGGTTCATATTAGATATATTTGCTTATATAGGTTTCGAATGGTTTCAATTAGGTAAAGATAATTGGATTTTTGGGATTTTCTCTCTTCATTTTTGTGTATGTACTCTTTGATTCACTTTACACTTGATTCTTTATTTAAACTATTATAATGATTATCTCATGTTTAAGGTTTTATTTTGTATATTTTATTCTTAAAAAAACTTGGGTATTTTTTATTTTTCACTTCGCAATGTTTATTACTTCCATTTTATATAATATTCTAATGTTATGTTAATAAACCATGTTTTTCTATATTATTTTTATTTATCACGTTGGATTTATGTTCAAACCATAGATGCATTTTGAGATCTCTACTTTCTGCACTTCATACAAAAATGAGGAGATAATATGGATGTTGAAGTGAAGTCACCTAAATATTTTATTATTATTATTTTGTGAATCGAGTATAATTTACTAGGTACATATACTCTCTGAAATCTCTCATGCTACTTCTTAGGCTTGAGTGTAGAGTATTGTCCGACTGGAGATCTCGTATTAAGTTATTGTCTTGCTATTACATTTTTTTAATCTAAAAAAGAGACTCTTTGTTCTTGACATTTCAAGTAATTATGTCTATGGTTGATCATTTTTTTTTTTTTTTATAAATTTAGCTTCTTCACTTTGTGAATTTTTATTTGCTCTTCTGACAGTGTGGTTTATCTATTACATCAAGCTTCACTAAAACTTATTTAAATGCATTGTGTTTTCATTTCAAAGTTTTATATATTAATATTAGTTGAAGCTTTAAAGGTGACTTTTTAAATTATTTAATCATCAGTTGCTTTTATAAATCTATTTTCTTTTGTACTTATTAAAAAATTCTCTTTGAGACTTTTGGTATTTTTGAGATTTTTCTTTGACTTATGGGAGTGAAAACACAAATATTTCTTTGAGCTATGGAAGCTCGTGAATATTATGTTATTGTTATGATTCGGGTCAAGTGTTGAAACATTTAAGCTATTATAATAGGGTTTATATTGAAAATATTGGATCATTACATACTGTTTTCTAATCATAATTTTCACTTAAGTAATTCTGCTATTATTTTTTATATATGGACAATTGAAATGATTTCTTTTGATCTTTTAGGTAAATCTTTGATCAAAGAAGAAATATATATACTTCCTTAATTATTTATTCTTAAGTAAGTTTTGTCTCTCAATCTATAAGGACTGTTTTATGGTTTTGGCTCATTATATACAAAGATGAATTCTATTTTTTTTAATTTTCTTTTGTTTTTAGTTATATGTTCATCTGTGTTTGTAAAGTTAAATGTTAGAAATTGTAATGACTGTTAAAAACTATTTTAGCTACACTAGTCTTTTCTTTTATGTTATGACTGATACTTTGTGCAAGTTTTTACATCAAGTATTTTGCTGTGGTGCAGGTACAAGTGCAAGTAAATTTGCAATTATTTTTGGTTGGCTTCAATATTTCTATCGTGGAAACAGTAAGAGGGACAAATCTCTATAGTACTATAAAATACTATACAAGCATTTAAAACTGCTCAAAAATTAGTCTATCCACGACAATTGTTTTGATATTATTCACCTAAACCTAAACTACGTCTTTTGTTGTTTCTTTTTCTCTTCCTCCTATGTGATTCATCTAGTATACCGGTTACACCCTTTGAATTTCTTTGTCCATTCATTTTCCATGCTCTTTATATTTAGACTCCCCATATCTGGGTGATACATAAACTGCTTCAGTTATCACCCTTTTCATATTGATGTCCGAAAACATCCTCAATCTATGAAAAATAAAGAAGATAGATTATAGCTTTCTCTCCCTCCCTCATTCGTCGATAAATACCATCATCATCAGTCCCCTATTCTCCTTGGATGAGCACCATCGCTGCCAATATCCTCTCCCAACATCATCACTGCCAACTTCGGGCAGGTATATTGCACACTCCACCGTTTTCAATAGTATTTCTCCTATCCCACTACACAGACCTTGAAATATTTTTCCCCTGTCAATAGGGACTTGCCTCTTCCTTCTCTGAATATTAACACCGAAAAAATGGTCACCAGATCTGGTATGCCGACTGTGACAGTGAAGAAGAAATGGAAGACAAATAGAGTTATGTGGTTTGATTTGAACCTCACGCCCATTGAGAACGATTTGAAGTTGTGTTGGAAAATTGGAACTTAAATGGGTATTTAAAGATGTCCAGATTTTTCTGGACAGATTTTTGAGCAACTTTGAGCTCAAATTTAGGTGGGACCCACACTACGGAAATTGTGGGACCATATACGAACGCGTTCACCTCCGCAAGGAGACTAACGTAGTATATTCATATGTCCAATTTCAATAAGTTATGAATGATAATTATGTCCCCAAAGTGACTCACAAAGCAATGAAAGTTAATGAATTGGGTGTGTTTTAACTCTTGTCCCACATTGGAAGAGTAGTGGAATTTTGATGAGTTAATAACACCCCAAGTATGGACTAAGGCTTGGATGCCTTGGTGGTATCCCAACTCTTTGAAGGGGAGATGACCTAAGCTATGCTCGGGTTGACTTTCGGTCAAAAGTCCACAAGCGCGCTCGTCCGTCCGTCCGTCCGTCCGGCTCGGTTCGGGCTTGGGCTTGGGCTTATAAAAACTCTTAAATTTTTGGGCCGAATCTAATTAACTTTCTGGGCTTTAATTAATTAATTACAGAATTAATTAATCTTTAATTAACTGATAATCAGTTAATTCCAAGAGTCATTTACTATAAATAAAATGTTTTCCCTTCAGTTTTTAACTACTGAAAAAATAAACTCTCCAAAATTCCGAAATTGCTACTGCATTATTTCCTCTGCCCAGAAAATTCTTTTCTTCAGTTTGTGCATTGCATCCTTAGTTGTGTTGAGTACAAAACACAAAAATTGTGTTCGCTGGGATTAGTCATTGTTGTGCTGCTTGATTAAATTCGAAAATCCGTTCTATCTTGGGAGGCAATTATTCATTAAACTCAAGCACATTGGAGGAATAATTTTGTCTTAAGGAGACTGTTCAACAGGGCTCGGATTTCTAATTATTATTATTTCTGCAAATTCTAGTAAGTATTTCATTTCTATAATTCGGTTTCTATTCTGTTATTGTTCATAATTCTGTACAATTGTTATTTATAAATAGTAGACATAACAATCTTAAGACAAAATTATTTTAGTTCTACTGTTTTTTAGTGTACAGAATTTTTTTTTATTACAGAAATTTATTTATTGGAAATAAATCTGTTTTGACAGAATAAAATGAATTAATTTACTGCTTTATTGTAGAAATTAGTAAAACAGTTTTTGATATAGAAATTAATTTCTATACTGTTTTTATATTTTGTTTTAGAAAATAAAATTTTATTTGTGTACTCTTGTTAAAATCTGTTTATCTAAAAAAAATTTTAATCTTAAATTATAATTCTGTTTTGTACGGAATTCTGTTTATATTATATTTTAATTCTGAATTTTATTTGGAATTCTTTTGGAATTCATTTATTGTGAATTATATTTGGAGGAAATTGTTGCACAGAATTTTGTATTCTGTTTTGATTAATTCATTATATATGAATTTTATCATTGATAAAAATTCTGTTTTTGTAACAGAAATGGAATCACAAAGTACGAACACTACTCCTACGAAACTGATTGTCACCAACACAAGTGTGACTGCACCCGTATCTATGCCACACGGGGAGAAACCTGAAAAGTTCATTGGGGCTGACTTCAAACCTTGGCAAGGACAAATGTACTTCTATCTCACTACCTGCCAACTGGGCAGGTTTGTATATGAAGATTGCCCCTCTATTCAAGAGGGAGATGACGCTGAAAAGGTTGCTGCTGTCGATGCTTGGAAGCACTCGGACTACCTTTGCCGAAATTATATTTTGGCATACTTGGACAAGACTTTGTACCATGTCTATTGCACTATCAAAACTTCCAAGGAATTATGGAATTCTTTGGAAAAGAAGTATAAAACAGAAGATGCTGGGATGAAGAAATTTATCGTTGGGCGTTTTCTGGACTTCAAAATGGTTGATTCTAAATCTGTAATCTCGCAAGTGCAAGAACTCCAAGTGATTCTCCACGACATTCATGCTGAAAGAATGTCAATTAGTGAAACTTTCCAAGTTGCTGCAATTGTTGAAAAGTTGCCACCTTCTTGGACTTTGTTCAAAAACTATCTCAAGCACAAGCGTAAGGAGATGAATGTGGAGGAGTTGGTGGTCCGGCTAAGAATCGAAGAAGACAACCGTGAGTCTCAAAAGAAAAGTGGGAAGAATCCGATGGAAACAAAAGTCCATGTCGTTGAAGGTCCTAAAAAGAACAAACGAAAATATGATGGGGAAGGCACTTCCAAACGTAACAAGAAAAAGTTCAAAGGCAAATGCTACAATTGTGGTAAACCGGGACACCGCTCAAGTGAGTGTCGTAAGCCTAAGAAGCAAAATAAAAATAACTCTCAAGCAAATGTGACTGAGGGTGAGAATATCACCAATGATTTGGCGGATATGAATCTTTCTGCCGTTGTCTCTGAATGTAACTTGGTTGGAAATACCAAGGAATGGTGGGTGGACACTGGAGCCACACGACACATTTGTGCAAACAAATGGATGTTCTCCACCTATAAGCCTTTGGAAAATGAGGAGAACCTTTTTATGGGAAATTCTCCCACTTCTAAGGTAGTGGGACAAGGAAAGATTTCTTTGAAAATGACTTCTGGAAAGGAACTTACTCTAAACAATGTTCTTCACGTGCCTGATATCCGAAAGAATCTGATTTCTGGATCTCTCCTTACTAAGAATGGTTTCAAGCTTGTGTTTGTATCTGATCGCTTTGTGTTGTCTAAAAATGACATGTATGTAGGAAAGGGCTACCTAAATGGGGGGCTCTTTAAACTGAATGTTCTTACTGTAACCCCTAAAACATCTGTTTCAATGAATGAAGTTGTTAGTTCTTCTTATTTGATTGAGTCGTCTAATATTTGGCATGCTAGATTGGGACATGTTAATTTTGATACATTGCGTAGATTAATTAACTTGGAATTTTTGCCAAAATTCAATATTGATAAAAATCATAAATGTGAAATTTGTGTGGAATCTAAATTAGCTAGATTACCTTTCCATTCTATTGAAAGGATAACTGAACCTTTAGATTTAATTCACACCGATATTTGTGATTTAAAATTTGTTCAAACTAGAGGTGGGAAAAAGTATTTTATTACTTTTATTGATGATTGCACAAAATATTGCTATGTATATTTGTTACATAGTAAAGATGAGGCTATTAATGCATTTAAACAATATAAGAATGAAGTTGAGAATCAATTAAGCAAAACGATAAAGGCTATTAGAAGTGATAGAGGAGGTGAATATGAATATCCATTTGAGGAATTTTGTTCTGAAAATGGGATTATTCATCAAACAACCGCTCCTTATTCTCCTCAATCGAATGGTGTTGCTGAACGCAAAAACCGTACTTTGAAAGAAATGATGAACTCAATGTTATTAAGTTCAAGAGCTCCACAAAATTTGTGGGGGGAAGCCTTACTTTCTGCTAATTACATTCTCAATAAAGTACCTCACAAAAAGACTCACAAGACACCTTATGAATTATGGAAAGGTCGAAGACCTTCCTATAAATATTTACGAGTGTGGGGGTGCTTAGCTAAAGTGATGGTTCCTAAACCTAAAAAGGTAAGAATAGGGCCAAAAACCGTGGATTGTGTATTCATCGGTTATGCTACTAATAGCAGTGCATATCGATTTCTAGTTTGTAAATCTGAGATTTCGGACATTCATGTAAATACGGTTATTGAATCGAGGGATGCTTCATTTTTTGAAAATGAATTCCCGTATAACATGACCCGAGAATCTGGTCCTCCTAAAAGGACAAATCAAGCTACTACAAGTGGTACTCATCAACCTATTGAATCAATAGAGGATGAACCAAGACGTAGTAAAAGAGCAAAAACCTCGACTTCTTTTGGTCCGGATTTTCTAACATATTTGTTAGAAAATGAACCTCAATCGTATAAAGAAGCTATATCCTTACCCGATGCTTCCAATTGGAAAGAAGCAATTAATAGTGAAATTGAATCCATATTACAAAATCATACATGGGAACTAGTGGATCTTCCACCAGGTTCAAAACCGTTAGGTTATAAATGGATCTTCAAAAAGAAATTGAAGGCCGATGGATCAATTGATAAATATAAAGCTAGACTTGTAGCTAAAGGCTATAGGCAAAAGGAAGGGTTGGATTACTTCGACACATATTCACCGGTAACAAGAATAACGTCCATTCGGATGTTAATAGCAATAGCTGCTATTAATGGACTTGAAATACATCAAATGGATGTAAAAACTGCATTCTTAAACGGTGAACTAGATGAGGAAATTTATATGGAGCAACCTGAAGGGTTCAAAGCTCCCGGACAAGAAGGAAAAGTATGCAATCTTGTTAAATCACTATATGGATTAAAACAAGCACCTAAACAATGGCATGAAAAATTTGATAATGCAATGTTATCAAATGGTTTCAAAATCAATGAATGCGATAAATGTGTTTACTTTAAATACATTCAAAATGGATATGTCATTGTATGCCTCTATGTTGATGATATGCTTATCATGGGTAGTAACTTGGAAATTGTCAAAACTACAAAACAAATGTTGAGTAGTAGATTTGACATGAAAGATATGGGAATCGCCGATGTTATATTAGGAATTAAAATTTCTAGAACATCGGATGGACTTATATTATCTCAATCTCATTACATTGAGAAAGTACTTGAAAAATTCAAGAAGTATGATATTAGTCCTACCAAGACACCTGTAGATGTAAATTTACATCTAGCAAGAAATAATGGTGAAAGCATATCTCAACTAGAATATTCTCGTATTATCGGCAGTTTAATGTATATCATGAACTGTACGCGACCGGACATAGCATACTCAATAAGTAAGCTAAGTCGATTTACGAGTAATCCAGGAAGAGATCACTGGAAAGCAATATTGAGAGTTTTGGGTTATTTAAAACATACTCAAAACTATGGATTGCATTACTCAAAATATCCAGCTGTTCTTGAAGGACATTGTGATGCAAATTGGATATCTGATACAAAAGACTCTAAGTCTACGAGTGGGTATGTGTTTACCCTAGGAGGTGCAGCCGTATCTTGGAAATCCTCAAAACAAACGTGCATTGCTAGATCGACAATGGAATCTGAATTCATTGAACTAGACAAAGCTGGAGAAGAAGCCGAATGGCTTCGAAATTTCTTAGAGGATGTTCCAAATTGGTCTAAACCTGTGCCCGCAATATGTATACATTGCGATAGCCAATCAGCGATTGGGAGGGCACAAAATCACATGTATAACGGAAAGTCACGACATATTCGTTGTCGACACAATACCGTTAGACAACTTCTCTCAAACGGAATTATCTCAATTGACTATGTAAAGTCAAAAGATAATATATCGGATCCACTAACGAAAGGTTTAAACCGAGAGCAAGTTGAAAGATCATCGAGAGGAATGGGTCTAAAGCCTATAAATAAATAAGAATCAATATAGTGGCAACCCAACCTAGCTGACTGGAGATCCCAAGATCTAGGTTCAATGGGCAAACCGAACTAAGTTGTATTCAGTAAGCACTGGAGGATATTTAATCCTATCCATTCTAAAGATGAGACAGTGCATATCTGCCGCGAAATTAGGATAAGTTATGCTTTTAATGACATCTATATCTTAGTACGTCTAAGTGGGGTATTGCAGAATACTCTTTATGGAAGTCACCTACGTAAGTAAGAAGGGGGCCACTTCTATGAGAATAATGAAAGGCATATTCTCTAAAATACTTGCGGAACCAAGTGGTGTTCACGGCCAAAATGAACACAAACGTGAGAACCAACTGTGTTGAAGAATTGTTGTGTGAATACTGTTGTCTAGGTTTACAAAAACGGTTGACGGTTCAAGGACGTGAAGTCTACTGATTAACCAAGTAAATCCGATAGTATATCACTAAGGAAAGTTCAAGGCCACTAGGCTACTTCTCCCGATGCAATAAGTCTTCAGTTTTACTCAACCAGTGTCTGCATCTGCAACAGCATCTGTTTTGTTTTATTTATAGCGATATATCATTCATGTGGGGGATTGTTGGAAAATTGGAACTTAAATGGGTATTTAAAGATGTCCAGATTTTTCTGGACAGATTTTTGAGCAACTTTGAGCTCAAATTTAGGTGGGACCCACACTACAGAAATTGTGGGACCATATACGAACGCGTTCACCTCCGCAAGGAGACTAACGTAGTATATTCATATGTCCAATTTCAATAAGTTATGAATGATAATTATGTCCCCAAAGTGACTCACAAAGCAATGAAAGTTAATGAATTGGGTGTGTTTTAACTCTTGTCCCACATTGGAAGAGTAGTGGAATTTTGATCAGTTAATAACACCCCAAGTATGGACTAAGGCTTGGATGCCTTGGGGGTATCCCAACTCTTTGAAGGGGAGATGACCTAAGCTATGCTCGGGTTGACTTTCGATCAAAAGTCCACACGCGCGCTCGTCCGTCCGGCCGGCTCGGTTCGGGCTTGGGCTTGGGCTTGGGCTTATAAAAATTCTTAAATTTTTGGGCCGAATCTAATTATCTTTCTGGGCTTTAATTAATTAATTACAGAATTAATTAATCTTTAATTAACTGATAATCAGTTAATTCCAAGAGTCATTTACTATAAATAAAATGTTTTCCCTTCAGTTTTTAACTACTGAAAAAATAAACTCTCCAAAATTCCAAAATTGCTACTGCATTATTTCCTCTGCCCAGAAAATTCTTTTCTTCAGTTTGTACATTGCATCCTTAGTTGTGTTGAGTACAAAACACAGAAATTGTGTTCGCTGGGATTAGTCATTGCTGTGCTGCTTGATTAAATTCGAAAATTCGTTCTATCTTGGGAGGCAATTATTCATTAAACTCAAGCACATTGGAGGAATAATTTTGTCTTAAGGAGACTGTTCAACAGGGCTCGGATTTCTTTCTAATTATTATTATTTCTGCAAATTCTAGTAAGTATTTCATTTCTATAATTCTGTTTCTATTCTGTTATTGTTCATAATTCTGTACAATTGTTATTTATAAATAGTAGACATAACAATCTTAAGACAAAATTATTTTAGTTCTACTGTTTTTTAGTGTACATAATTTTTTTTTATTACAGAAATTTATTTATTGGAAATAAATCTGTTTTGACAGAATAAAATGAATTAATTTACTGCTTTATTGTAGAAATTAGTAAAACAGTTTTTGATATAGAAATTAATTTTTATACTGTTTTTATATTCTGTTTTAGAAAATAAAATTTTATTTGTGTACTCTTGTTAAAATCTGTTTATCTAAAAAAAATTTTAATCTTAAATTATAATTCTGTTTTGTACGGAATTCTTTTTATTATTAAAAATTAGTGTGACACAGATTTTATAATTTAATTCTGTTTTGTACGGAATTCTGTTTATATTATATTTTAATTCTGAATTTTATTTGGAATTCTTTTGGAATTCATTTATTGTGAATTATATTTGGAGGAAATTGTTGCACATAATTTTGTATTCTGTTTTGATTAATTCATTATATATGAATTTTATCATTGATAAAAATTCTGTTTTTGTAACAGAAATGGAATCACAAAGTACGAACACTACTCCTACGAAACTGATTGTCACCAACACAAGTGTGACTGCACCCGTATCTATGCCACACGGGGAGAAACCTGAAAAGTTCATTTGGGCTGACTTCATACCTTGGCAAGGACAAATGTACTTCTATCTCACTACCTGCCAACTGGGCAGGTTTGTATATGAAGATTGCCCCTCTATTCAAGAGGGAGATGACGCTGAAAAGGTTGCTGCTGTCGATGCTTGGAAGCACTCGGACTACCTTTGCCGAAATTATATTTTGGCATACTTGGACAAGACTTTCACCATGTCTATTGCACTATCAAAACTTCCAAGGAATTATGGAATTCTTTGGAAAAGAAGTATAAAACAGAAGATGCTGGGATGAAGAAATTTATCGTTGGGCGTTTTCTGGACTTCAAAATGGTTGATTCTAAATCTGTAATCTCACAAGTGCAAGAACTCCAAGTGATTCTCCACGACATTCATGCTGAAGGAATGTCAATTAGTGAAACTTTCCAAGTTGCTGCAATTGTTGAAAAGTTGCCACCTTCTTGGACTTTGTTCAAAAACTATCTCAAGCACAAGCGTAAGGAGATGAATGTGGAGGAGTTGGTGGTCCGACTAAGAATCGAAGAAGACAACCGTGAGTCTCAAAATAAAAGTGGGAAGAATCCGATGGAAACAAAAGTCCATGTCGTTGAAGGTCCTAAAAAGAACAAACGAAAATATGATGGGGAAGGCACTTCCAAACGTAACAAGAAAAAGTTCAAAGGCAAATGCTACAATTGTGGTAAACTAGGACACCGCTCAAGTGAGTGTCGTAAGCCTAAGAAGCAAAATAAAAATAACTCTCAAGCAAATGTGACTGAGGGTGAGAATATCACCAATGATTTGGCGGATATGAATCTTTCTGCAGTTGTCTCTGAATGTAACTTGGTTGGAAATACCAAGGAATGGTGGGTGGAAACTGGAGCCACACGACACATTTGTGCAAACAAATGGATGTTCTCCACCTATAAGCCTTTGGAAAATGAGGAGAACCTTTTTATGGGAAATTCTCCCACTTCTAAGGTAGTGGGACAAGGAAAGATTTCTTTGAAAATGACTTCTGGAAAGGAACTTACTCTAAACAATGTTCTTCACGTGCCTGATATCCGAAAGAATCTGATTTCTGGATCTCTCCTTACTAAGAATGGTTTCAAGCTTGTGTTTGTATCTGATCGATTTGTGTTGTCTAAAAATGACATGTATGTAGGAAAGGGCTACCTAAATGGGGGGCTCTTTAAACTGAATGTTCTTACTGTAACCCCTAAAACATCTGTTTCAATGAATGAAGTTGCTAGTTCTTCTTATTTGATTGAGTCGTCTAATATTTGGCATGCTAGATTGGGACATGTTAATTTTGATACATTGCGTAGATTAATTAACTTGGAATTTTTGCCAAAATTCAATATTGATAAAAATCATAAATGTGAAATTTGTGTGGAATCTAAATTAGCTAGATTACCTTTCCATTCTATTGAAAGGATAACTGAACCTTTAGATTTAATTCACACCGATATATGTGATTTAAAATTTGTTCAAACTAGAGGTGGGAAAAAGTATTTTATTACTTTTATTGATGATTGCACAAAATATTGCTATGTATATTTGTTACATAGTAAAGATGAGGCTATTAATGCATTTAAACAATATAAGAAAGAAGTTGAGAATCAATTAATCAAAACGATAAAGGCTATTAGAAGTGATAGAGGAGGTGAATATGAATATCCATTTGAGCAATTTTGTTCTGAAAATGGGATTATTCATCAAACAACCGCTCCTTATTCTCCTCAATCGAATGGTGTTGCTGAACGCAAAAACCGTACTTTGAAAGAAATGATGAACTCAATGTTATTAAGTTCAAGAGCTCCACAAAATTTGTGAGGGGAAGCCTTACTTTCTGCTAATTACATTCTCAATAAAGTACCTCACAAAAAGACTCACAAGACACCTTATGAATTATGGAAAGGTCGAAGACCTTCCTATAAATATTTACGAGTGTGGGGGTGCTTAGCTAAAGTGATGGTTCCTAAACCTAAAAAGGTAAGAATAGGGCCAAAAACCGTGGATTGTGTATTCATCGGTTATGCTACTAATAGCAGTGCATATCGATTTCTAGTTTGTAAATCTGAGATTTCGGACATTCATGTAAATACGGTTATTGAATCGAGGGATGCTTCATTTTTTGAAAATGAATTCTCGTATAACATGACCCGAGAATCTGGTCCTCCTAAAAGGACAAATCAAGCTACTACAAGTGGTACTCATCAACCTATTGAATCAATAGAGGATGAACCAAGACGTAGTAAAAGAGCAAAAACCTCGACTTCTTTTGGTCCGGATTTTCTAACATATTTGTTAGAAAATGAACCTCAATCGTATAAAGAAGCTATATCCTTACCCGATGCTTCCAATTGGAAAGAAGCAATTAATAGTGAAATTGAATCCATATTACAAAATCATACATGGGAACTAGTGGATCTTCCACCAGGTTCAAAACCGTTAGGTTATAAATGGATCTTCAAAAAGAAATTGAAGGCCGATGGATCAATTGATAAATATAAAGCTAGACTTGTAGCTAAAGGCTATAGGCAAAAGGAAGGGTTGGATTACTTCGACACATATTCACCGGTAACAAGAATAACGTCCATTCGGATGTTAATAGCAATAACTGCTATTAATGGACTTGAAATACATCAAATGGATGTAAAAACTGCATTCTTAAACGGTGAACTAGATGAGGAAATTTATATGGAGCAACCTGAAGGGTTCAAAGCTCCCGGACAAGAAGGAAAAGTATGCAAGCTTGTTAAATCACTATATGGATTAAATCAAGCACCTAAACAATGGCATGAAAAATTTGATAATGCAATGTTATCAAATGGTTTCAAAATCAATGAATGCGATAAATGTGTTTACTTTAAATACATTCAAAATGGATATGTCATTGTATGCCTCTATGTTGATGATATGCTTATCATGGGTAGTAACTTGGAAATTGTCAAAACTACAAAACAAATGTTGAGTAGTAGATTTGACATGAAAGATATGGGAATCGCCGATGTTATATTAGGAATTAAAATTTCTAGAACACCGGATGGACTTATATTATCTCAATCTCATTACATTGAGAAAGTACTTGAAAAATTCAAGAAGTATGATATTAGTCCTACCAAGACACCTGTAGATGTAAATTTACATCTAGCAAGAAATAATGGTGAAAGCATATCTCAACTAGAATATTCTCGTATTATCGGCAGTTTAATGTATATCATGAACTGTACGCGACCGGACATAGCATACTCAATAAGTAAGCTAAGTCGATTTACGAGTAATCCAGGAAGAGATCACTGGAAAGCAATATTGAGAGTTTTGGGTTATTTAAAACATACTCAAAACTATGGATTGCATTACTCAAAATATCCAGCTGTTCTTGAAGGACATTGCGATGCAAATTGGATATCTGATACAAAAGACTCTAAGTCTACGAGTGGGTATGTGTTTACCCTAGGAGGTGCAGCCGTATCTTGGAAATCCTCAAAACAAACGTGCATTGCTAGATCGACAATGGAATCTGAATTCATTGAACTAGACAAAGCTGGAGAAGAAGCCGAATGGCTTCGAAATTTCTTAGAGGATGTTCCAAATTGGTCTAAACCTGTGCCCGCAATATGTATACATTGCGATAGCCAATCAGCGATTGGGAGGGAACAAAATCACATGTATAACGGAAAGTCACGACATATTCGTTGTTGACACAATACCGTTAGACAACTTCTCTCAAACGGAATTATCTCAATTGACTATGTAAAGTCAAAAGATAATATATCGGATCCACTAACGAAAGGTTTAAACCGAGAGCAAGTTGAAAGATCATCGAGAGGAATGGGTCTAAAGCCTATAAATAAATAATAATCAATATAGTGGCAACCCAACCTAGCTGACTGGAGATCCCAAGATCTAGGTTCAATGGGCAAACCGAACTAAGTTGTATTCAGTAAGCACTGGAGGATATTTAATCCTATCCATTCTAAAGATGAGACAGTGCATATCTGCCGCGAAATTAGGATAAGTTATGCTTTTAATGACATCTATATCTTAGTACGTCTAAGTGGGGTATTGCAGAATACTCTTTATGGAAGTCACCTACGTAAGTAAGAAGGGGGCCACTTCTATGAGAATAATGAAAGGCATATTCTCTAAAATACTTGCGGAACCAAGTGGTGTTCACGACCAAAATGAACACAAACGTGAGAACCAACTGTGTTGAAGAATTGTTGTGTGAATACTGTTGTCTAGGTTTACAAAAACGGTTGATGGTTCAAGGACGTGAAGTCTACTGATTAACCAAGTAAATCCGATAGTATATCACTAAGGAAAGTTCAAGGCCACTAGGCTACTTCTCCCGATGCAATAAGTCTTCAGTTTTACTCAACCAGTGTCTGCATCTGCAACAGCATCTGTTTTGTTTTATTTATAGCGATATATCATTCATGTGGGGGATTGTTGGAAAATTGGAACTTAAATGGGTATTTAAAGATGTCCAGATTTTTCTGGACAGATTTTTGAGCAACTTTGAGCTCAAATTTAGGTGGGACCCACACTACGGAAATTGTGGGACCATATACGAACGCGTTCACCTCCGCAAGGAGACTAACGTAGTATATTCATATGTCCAATTTCAATAAGTTATGAATGATAATTATGTCCCCAAAGTGACTCACAAAGCAATGAAAGTTAATGAATTGGGTGTGTTTTAACTCTTGTCCCACATTGGAAGAGTAATGGAATTTTGATGAGTTAATAATACCCCAAGTATGGACTAAGGCTTGGATGCCTTGGGGGTATCCCAACTCTTTGAAGGGGAGATGACCTAAGCTATGCTCGGGTTGACTTTCGGTCAAAAGTCCACACGCGCGCGCGCGCGCTCGTCCGTCGGTCCGGCCGACTTGGCTCGGCTCGGTTCCGTTCGGTTCGGGCTGGGGCTTGGGCTTGGGCTTATAAAAATTCTTAAATTTTTGGGCCGAATCTAATTAACTTTCTGGGCTTTAATTAATTAATTACGAAATTAATTAATCTTTAATTAACTGATAATCAGTTAATTCCAAGAGTCAGCAGTTAACCAAATTAACTGCTTTGGCAGTTAATTTCGGTTTTGACTGTTCCCAACAGTCAAGACATTTACTATAAATAAATTGTTTTCCCTTCAGTTTTTAACTACTGAAAAAATAAACTCTCCAAAATTCCGAAATTGCTACTGCATTATTTCCTCTGCCCAGAAAATTCTTTTCTTCAGTTTCTGCATTGCATCCTTAGTTGTGTTGAGTACAAAACACAGAAATTGTGTTCGTTGGGATTAGTCATTGCTGTGCTGCTTGATTAAATTCGAAAATTCGTTCTATCTTGGGAGGCAATTATTCATTAAACTCAAGCACATTGGAGGAATAATTTTGTCTTAAGGAGACTGTTCAACAGGGCTCGGATTTCTTTCTAATTATTATTATTTCTGCAAATTCTAGTAAGTATTTCATTTCTATAATTCTGTTTCTATTCTGTTATTGTTCATAATTCTGTACAATTGTTATTTATAAATAGTAGACATAACAAGTTGGTGGAGAGCTTTTGTGTTGGATTATTTTATCTGACCTCTTTCTAAGAACTACATATTAGATTTAGCTGGGTAATCATATTTTTTTGTCTATACGTGGTCCTTCTCTTTGCTATATATCTGCCCTCACTCTCTGTACATGTATGTGTGCTCTAAACTTTATGAGATAACTACAATAATTACGAAATATTTTTCAATAAATATCTTCTTTTCAATTTTTTGGTTTAATGTGGAGATGGTCAGAGAACATATAATTACTATATGTCCCTAAGTTTGATGAAATTGAAATTTTAATTCTCAGTCCCATTCTCCGAAATATCCAATTGATTAATTTGGTGTAGATATATGTGAAGTCGTGATTTCATTTCAGTTTTGATTTTTGAAGGTAAATATGTAGATACGGGCTTTGTTCGTCGATCTTGATTTCTGTTTTGATTTCGATTTTTCGAGATAAATTTGTAGATATGGGTTTTGTTTGTCGATTGGAAATATCCATTTGATTAATTGGATGTAGATATATGTGAAGTTGTGATTTGGTTTCGATTTCAGGTTTTCAAGATAGATTTGTACATATGAGTTTGATTCATTTCTTATTTATTTATATATATTCCAATGTTTTACTCAATTTTTTTTTCCACTGAAGTCATAATTACGTCTTTTGCCACTAGACACATAAAATGTTTGAAGATTTGCTCTATAGAAATCACGTAAAATGTTTGATGAATTGTCATGTAGAAAAAGTTCATATAATTGTGTATTACTTTTTTTTTATTTTCAAGCATAGGTTTGGTGAATATATCCACGTTTTCTTAATCTATGAACTTTGTTTTCGAATCCCATTTGTGTTGGAATCCCATTTGTATGAGAATATGTGAATATTTTTCTTTTTTTCTTGGGTTGTTAGAAAGCCAGCATGATGGGTACAAATTATACAACACCAAAACTATTTGTGTTTGTTTGGATGATTAGACCTTCATTTGTATTGGTTCATAATGACTATAAAGGAAAAAACAAAAATGACACGAGGTAAGCAAATGACTATCACAATTGTGTCGCTCGCGCATGGGGCGGGTTTACAACTAATCTATATTATAACTCTAATACAATAGTTTTAAAGGTGTTAATGAGGCATTAATTTACCCATTTCCTATCATAGCTTTTTTCGGTTTTGAAACTATAATGTCCGAGAGAGCCCAATGTGGTTCATTTTCCAACTTTGAAGGTATAATAATAAAAACGGTTGAAATTCTGAAATCCTTCAAGTTCTGAGATCCTATAAATTACAAAATGGATCAATCAAGTACCATGGCATTTAGGGCAACATCTTTTATCCACAGAACACAAACAATAACCAGATACCATGGCTCTGCTCCAAATCCTCTTCTTAAATCCATTTCATATTCCCATACTAAAACTAGGTTTAAATATGGAGTTCGGGCTATACATGGGGTGACTGCAGATTCTGTAGCTCCCAAGAAAGATGCCTATAATGAACAATTATTACAAAACTAGAAGGTTAAAATTCTTTGTGATGGTGATTGCCCGCTTTGCATGCGAGAGGCTGATGTGCCGAGGGAGAGGAATAATCAATACAAAACAATCAAGTTTGTTGACGTAAGTTTAGATGGCTACTCTCTGGGTGAGAATCAAGGCCTCGACTACAAAATTGTTATGGGAAGAGTTCATGCAATTCAATCTGATGGAACTGTAGTCACCGACGTTTAAACATTTAGAAGGTTATATGAAGCGGTTGGTCTAGGATGGGCTTATGCCATTTAAGCTATAATTGTAACCATTATTATAATGCATTGTAAATTTGTAAATCATTAATCCCTAATAAGTAGTCTTAGTATGAAAAAAATTGTTTTATAGTTGCTTCCTTATTTGATATGTTAAAAAACATTCTTTATTTTTTTTAAAAACATTTATCAAAGTTAAAAATTATTTTTTAAACAGTTAACTTTTCATTTTACTGAAGATTATGCTTTAGAAAGAACAATGTTATATGTGGGAAAAATGTTTCCTAAATGTTTTGTAATGTTTGAAGGTGTTGTAACAAAGATGAGACTCAAAAATATTTAAATAAGAATACAAAACTAATGAAAGTGTGTGTAAACTAATATACACAAGATGAATTGATATTTTTTATCCATTTCTTATTAATATAGATCCTATTGGATTATTTAGTAGCAAATAATCATTATAAATCTATTATGAATATATAATTAGAGAGGTCACAAAACAATGACAATGATGTTTTCATAACTTAAAAAATAAAAGAAAATATTTTTATCTCTTTTACTATGATTATATTACGAGTCATTATTTTGACACAAACACAACATCACATAATTTGATGTAAAAAAAATCCCTATATGAATACGACACGTTCAAGACATATCCTATAAATTCCGGATAATATTGTTGTGCTGTCAAAATCGTGTCATTGAGTACTTTTTATACTCATTCACGGTAAAATATTAAGCACGATAAATTTCTATATGTTATCAATTATTATCTATTTATATTTCTTAAGTTGAGTTTTAAATAGATTTTGAGCTTAATTTTTATTTAAACGCCTGTGCATCGAGCGGGTCTCATGCTAGCGATTCAATTTCTTACCCTTTCGAATTGACCGTATATTATTTTTTCTGTAATAGTCGAGAGTTTGAATTCTCTTTATAGTTCAGTTATTTATCACCTTACACAAAAGGTACTTATATATAAGATAGTTTTCTAGAAACTAAATGCTTTTATGGTCACTAGAACACATCACACAAACCGAACATATTTATGGCCAGTTGTAGAAAATTAATTTTTTATACATCTAAAAACCAATACTTACTGTTGGTAGGAACCCATTGCTTTTTTTCTTGTCAATGAAATTGCAATCTACCTTTATGTTTATTTATATTTCTCATCGCTGAAACTATGAATTATTTTTTCTTCATCAGGTAGGCTACATATGAAATTCTCTTAAAGAGATACGAAAAAAAGGGGCACGTTTTGTCATGGTTAAGAAGTTGTGACAAATTCACTGATCTATTTTTTATGGGGAAGCAACATTTTTCATGGCCTTTAACTGCATAACGTATGTTGGATTGATAATGAAAACTATTTTTTGGGTGATGGGTTTACTCTTTTATTTTTTTTTCCTTTTTATCATATATCCTTACCTGATCATTGAATTATTCTTCTGTAACAGATCTAAGTTGCTTGCAGATGTTAAGATGTACAAGAATAAGATCCTCTGTTGCTATTGTTTATCAAGCAAATTGTTATCGAAGAAGCTACATTAGATAAGAATTATTTTATTGTATTTTAATCGAGGTTTGTAATTTATTTCATATCATGAATATCTTTGAGTTGATTAATTTATTGTATATTAATTTTTTAAGGTGTTAATTTTGTTTTGTTTCCATTATAAAAATAATAATAATTTTATAATGTACCACAACAAGTTATATTTTACAACTATAGGACTCAAGACCATTTCAACTTTCAATTGAAACATGTATGAATCTCAACTGAATAGCAACATAATTTTTGTCATACAACACTAAGGTTGAAGATATTGTTTGTTGATTTCATTTTATCTTTTATGAATAAGTTAATTTGAAGTTATTCATCAAAGAGGACAAAAGTTTAACTTTAACTATGGACTTAAATGTTAAAGGGAACAATTGTATGGTGTTGATAAGTTAATTTCTGCAACCAAAGAGCATAATCAAGTGATTATCAATGCCTCTCAAGTATTGAGAAGTTTTGGTCCCAATAGGCGATAATTGAAATAGAGTGCACTATCATCATTAATTCAACATATTTATGAAAAATAGTTACATTTTAATGGATTAGTATTAATTGACATTTATTGTTATAACATGGATACTGCGATCCATTTTTTTTTTAATTTTATCAATGGAAGTTTTAATAAAGAGATGTGTTTAATTTTAGAGATAATTTTTTATGGGTGAAGGTGCCAGAATATGGAGCTAAAGATGTTGCATTCTATTTAAATTTTGAATTTGAAAAGGTATTATTATTTTTATATATTGTGGACTCTAAATCTATGTTTGTGTGTACTGAGAATGTCAATGGATAAAGTATTATTTGATATATTTAGACCGGACATAAGAAGTGTGTACATTTAAGTTGGGAATGTATGACATGCGAGCATCGAGTGCCAATATATGATTTTCTCATTGACATATAATTGGAAAGTTTTTATCCCTAAAGTATATTGCGTGGACATGGGGAGAAAGAAATAACTTCGTATTTTTGTATTTATAGTAGAAGACTAAAATATTACAGGCTTCAAGCTAAGATGTCAAAGTTACATTACACAGTTAGTGTATAATGAATTCATTATTGTTATGAAACTTGACACATTTAAGATCTTCCAATTGAAATATCACCAATGCAAGGATTAATCACTTATTTTCTCTTTTTCTTTTCCCTCTTTTTAAAATATGGCAGTGCTTATAAATATGGGACATATACCAAATAGTCCCTCGGACATTTTTTAATACCCATTTAGTCCAAACTTTTTTATTTTGCCTCAAAAAGTCCTTTGCCACATATTTTGGAGAGGGAGTGCCGCTGGCGCGGACCTCTAAAAATAAGAAGATATTGAGTGCTTGAGGGACTAAATGGGTTAAACTAAAAATATGTGTCCTTTTTAAAAAATATATATTTATAGTAGGGACTATTTAATAATTGACCCTATAAATAAACAAGGTGGAAAATTATTCCATTATTATCATATTCTGGGTTTAAGATTAATGTTTCCTATTGATTGGAGGTATACCCAACTTTTCTGGCAATTTCGAGTATTTCACTAGAGATGCGCCTTTTATAACAAAGGAAAATTAAAGAAGATGAAAAATAATTGAAGGAAAATGTGAAACCCGCCCATTATAATAACGGGTGATCAATCTCTTACTAAAATAAAACGGGAATCTCATCTAGTCCATTCTTAACATCACCATCAAAAACATTTTAATTACTAATACCCTACTAGTCCTGGTGTTTAAATTTTAAAACTTATAAACTTGCTTATACAAAATTCTCATTCACATAACCAACCATGCAAATAATAAAACTCACACTCATTGGCATAAATAACTTAATCGATAACTCTCGTAAAAATCACAATACAATAATTCCACTAATAAAAAGGAAAGCATATGAATAAAATAAATGCCAACTAATTGGGAGACATGCCCGGAATAACTCTGAAGTACGTTTAATCAATCCTTGCAAGCATCCATAGTTGTTGCAGCAGCATCTGGCTTGAAGGATTGTTAAGCCATGAATCCCTATGACTGATCACCTAAAAATTTTGAAAAATATTTTGATACGGGCCAGAGCCCAAAACCTTTTGAAAATATTTTACAAGTGTTTAAAATACATTAATGTATATGTAATACAATCTTTCATATTTAAACCAGTGTCACACTCCCATGAGATACCCATCGCCCCTCATCTATGATGCGCACCTAATGCGTGTATTTTAAACACCCCAGTTATGTTACCCATCCTAACTAGTACCTCTACTAATCTTAGCCCCATACATCATCTCATGCCCTACGTATACTTTTATTTAACTTGGAATTCACATTAAACTTTTGCATCTGCTTAATCATTATACATATCATTTATAATCTTTCCAATTCATTTCACATAACTACACGCTAGTTATTAATTCCATATTCAAACATTAGTGTTATGTAACCGTATATTTTTCTGACACTCATATACGTATTTACACATATAACATCCTAGAGTTGTCCTCCCGGATGCATATAAATTTACTGTTCGTAATATCCTTTTATTTGCCCATATATATATTTACACACACACACAAGCGCACACACACACACACACACACACATACACACACACACACACACACACACACACACACACACATATATATACACACACACACCCACACACACACACACACATACACATACATATATATCGCTCGCTATATATCTATAACTGCAATCCCCATAGCATTACCTTGTGGATGGAAATCTCTAGCATTTTATCAAGCTCCAGGGAATGCAGACCTCAACCTGGGCCATCGGAACATAATCACACCACCGAACCTAAAGCATAAACTTCAAATTGGAGGCGTTCATAGTCTTAAGTCAGTGGGTCATAACCATACCACATGACTCCACTTAGACTCTAATCTCACATAGAGTGGGCATGCACAGACCTATGACCCAGTGAATCGATACTACACCTGCTGAGATTCACCTGGAGAGACTACCCACTGTGTGCAACTGCCACCGATAGCATCCCATTAGAATAGGTATATTTCATATATCACACACCCACCCACACACACACACACACACACACACACACACACACACACACACACATATATATATATATATATATATATATATAGAGAGAGAGAGAGAGAGAGAGAGATAGATAGATAGATAGATAGATAGATACTGTCTCTATAGCCATATATATATATATATATATATATATATATATATATATACAATAAAATCGGTTAACCGTACGTGTCACTCGTAGCAGTAGCCTATAATCTCTGACTCTAAATTTGACTCTCAAATCCATAAGTAGTCACTTACTTACTTTTATATTAAGATTATATTTTACTATTAACACTTTTAGCCCGTATCCCGATTCCATCCGAAATTCCCATTCGAATCCATTAATATATTTTTCGAGTGTCGTTCGTTAGAAACACCCTTAATTTCACACCTCGGATTATCTTGACTATCCTAAGGTAATTAATAATATTTTTACGTTTTTCGAGAAATCCTAATCTTATCTACGGACCTCCAAAAATAACCGGAAATCAACCCAACTAATCAAATCAACTAATGAAATCATAATGGCTTGGATCATTGAAATAATGTTTGATTAACCCAATCCTCCTCGATGGACTCTAAATCATGTCTGGGCTAAGAAGCTTATTGTCCCCCACCTCTAACCAACCAAAGGGCGGACGACAATGTCTCCTACACCAAGCCTCAAAAAGGCGCCTTTCCATTGATAAACTGGTATGAGTTATTACCTGCAACTCTACCAATGGTAATTACTCCTTCCAATTACCCAAAAATCTAGAATACGTATCCCTCTCGTTCTCCCGTCTACTCCTCGATCTATGGGTAATACGTCTTGCTTAAAATATAACTTTGTCCCCATTGACTCTTAATAATCCCTATCAGAGGTAGGACTCAAGGATCATACTTTACTCCATAGCCATGTTGGGAAGTACCTTGTGTCGGTTCATTCCCCTTTTATTCAATGAACTTGTAAGGACATAATTTTATAAATGGCTGGGGTAGAATCTAGTAATTTTCTATTTGTCCTAGATCACAGTATGTATGTTTGATACCACTACATTCGTCACGTCAACACGATCATCCACGACGACCTTGATCCGAATCCATGCATCCATCATCTTCACACGTGCATCATGCTACATGTGACGTGCTGCTCAACCGTTCCCACTACTCCACTTCACATTATTGGTAAAATGATTTATTGGAGTTGTTTATATTTGTATAAATATTTAGGAATTTTTCAAAAAATATTTTTTTGGAAGTCTGATTATTCTTTAAACTCAAAATCATAAATTTTTCTAAGTGTAGAAGAGGACTTGCCTCGGCCGACGAGCTCTTTCAAACGACATCACTCTGTCGTTTGAGTGATATGAGGATGTCGCGCGAACTCGTTCAAATGACATTTCTCTGTCGTTCAAGCGACATGAGGATGTCACGCGATCTCGTTCGAGCGCCGCCGCCGCCTCGATTTTCGTTTAAATATTTGGGTTCATTTTATACGTTTTCCAAGTCTTTTTCGCACACGATTTCTGTATTTTACAGCCCAGAAAACTGACTTCATATTTGAAGGTTTTATGCCTTCTTTATTCATAAAAACACTCCCATATATGTATGTGAATCTTTAAACCTTCAAGAGGATCGTTTTTACTCATCTGGAGTAACTTTTTGGAGAAGTCGTCTCTTCTCCATTATTGCCCACCTAGAGTTCTTGTGGGAGATTCTAGCTGACGACATCGGAACCGACACCTGAGGGTATTTCGTATGTCACTCTTATTGTCATTGTAATCCGTGTAACCGTTCTTTACAAATTATAGTGAAAATAAAATATTTTGCCCTTTGGGGGGATTTTTCCTCATTTGTGTGTTTGTCTGTGATTGAATGCTCTTGCATGATCATATTGTCTTCAATCACACCTAGATGCATGTTTTAGGATTTAATTCAAAAGCTGAGTTTAATTAAATAATTTATTTTTTTGAATAAATGTGCACTCTATAAATTGGTATCAGAGCCAATTACATAATTATACCATGTAATTTTTCGTAAAATTTTCTAAAGATATCAATTTTTTGAAAAAGGGCGTGTTCAATATGGAGAAATTATATAATAAAATGCCAGTTTTTGACCGGATAAATTATGCTTACTGGAAATCCCACATGAAATCTGCTCCAAAAGCTATTGATGAAAGAGTTTGGATTTTGGTTGAAAGAGGGTGGACACCTCCCTCCATCATTGTTGATAATGTGACTAATTTAAAATTTGTGACTTCATGGACTGAAGAAGAGTTTAAATGGTCATCTTTTAACTCTAAGGGTCTAAGTGTTATTTCTGGATCCATCACACCTGACGAGTTTCGACGGATAATGATATGTACCATGTCAAAAGAGGCATGAGATGTTTTAAAACTTACCCATGAAGGAACTAATGTTGTGAAAGAATCAAAACTGCAAAATTTAGCAACTCAATTTGAAACTATCACCATGCTTGAGACTGAATGTTTTGATTAATTTTATGCTAGGTTATTTGATATTGTAAACACTATCTTTAATCTTGGTGAACACATTCCTAATGCTAGAGTTGTTAAAAAGATTCTAATATCACTGTCTAAGCATTTTATCCCTAAAGTCACTGTGCTAAATTCTATAGGTAATTTAAACATGCTTAAATTGGAGGAACTTGTAGGGTACTTACAAACGTATGAAATCGATATGTTTCCTAAATCTGTCAAGCCTAAAGATAAGGGAATTGCACTTAATGCCCAGGATAGGAAGAGTGAGGGATCGACAAGAAAGAGAGTTGAGTCATTTAGAAAAAGGGAGATTGAAACGTCTGATTCCGAGTGTGACCTTGATTTAGATGATTTGACGCTGTTTGCTAAAAATTTCAAGAAAATTCTCAAATTCAAGAAAAATGGAAATTTCAAAGATAAGAAGAATTTTGAGAAAAATAAGTTTGAAAAGAAAAATGAAAAAGATTTTAAAGATCCTCCTAAAAAGGATGGTGAAAGATGTTATGCGTGCGACGGTAAGGGTCATAGAGCTTTTGAGTGTGCTACAAAGATGAACAAACTTGCCAAAGAAAAGGGAAAAGTTGTCCTTAACGCTACCCTTAGTGACAACAGTGAGGTTGAGTCGGTGGAATCTGGAGACGAGTCACCGCATGAGTGTAATTTTATTGCATTCATGGCTAGTCATGTGAGTACCTCTATTGCTCCTCACGACGATAAGAATGCTGCTTCACAGGGACATCTCGACAGTGAGAACGAAGTGAGTGAGGGGGAGGATGATGTAAGTGAGAGCGAGAGTAATCTTCAATGCGCCTATATTGAGTTATATAACGAGTCATTTAAAACCCAAAAGCTTAACAAAGCGTTAGTTCTTAGGATCATCGCTTTAGAGGAAGATTTAGAAGAAGCAAGAGAGAGAGAGTCCTCCATCTGCACTACCTTGAGGTAGAGAGAGTCTGCCTGTGTTGAGAGAGAAAGTCAGTTTAGAGAAAGAGAGAGACTGTTTGGAGAGAGAGAGAAGTGTTTTGAGAAAGATAAAGGGGACTTGACTAATCAAGTGGCTAGTCTTACGAGTGAGCTCCACTCCTCCCTAGAGACTCGGAAGAAACTTGAAGCCCTTGTAGCCCAGCTTACTCATGATCTTGAGAGAGCACGGGAAGTCAAGGTTTAAATTGACGATAGATCTGGAAAGATGCTCCTCGGTCCCGCTTTAGGTTTTGGTAATAGGAAGGGAATAGGTTTTGATGGTGCCTCCACGTCCCAAATAGCACTTGGACCAGTTCCTAAGTTTACTACAACTCCATATGGCCATCATAAAAAACCACGAAGGAGAGTTCGACCAAGAAAATCAAACCAAGGTCTGCCTAAGACTGTGTTCTTTTGTACGTACTGTAAAAAAAAGGCCACCTCAGGGATTTTTGCTATAGTTTGGGTCAGACACGATGCAAAACTGCTTCACCACATCGCACTAATGATTTTTCCAGTCTGAGATAGCGTGTTGAGTTTTTAGCCGCCATATCACAGAGTTTGATGGAAGAATTCTGATGAATGTCTCTGTCGTCAGTGAATTCTTTCAGCATCCCGTCTAAAACCAACAACAACAAGGGTAAACAAAAGGTTACCACTTCTTGGGTACCTAAGAAAGACGTAAAGGCTCTTGTTGTTCATGTCACTCTCAAAGCACATAATACCTCATAGTGGTATTTTGATAGTGGGTGCTACAGACATATGACCGGTGATGTCTCATTTTTTACCTACCTAGAGGATTATAAGAAAGGTAGAGTCACCTTTGGAGACGGGAGCAAGTCTAGCATTGTAGGATGAGGTACAATAGAGTTACCAGAATTTCCTAAGCTAGAAAATATTTTGTACGTAAAAGGTTTGAAAGCAAACCTTCTCAGCATTAGCCAACTGTGTGAAGCTAACTTTGTCGTAAAGTTTGACTGGGATGCGTGTAATGTCTATAATCAAACCGGTAAACTTTTAGTGCAAGGGGTGAGGACAGAGGATAATTGTTATGGGACTGTGCCCAAGTCCTCACTTGTCTAAAATAGGGCCATGATCACTCCTATCGATTTGTGGCACCAATGTCTAGGTCACGTGAACTTTAGAGATTTGACACTATTAGATAAAAAGGACCTAGTACGTGGCTTACCAACACTTGGAAAGTTAACTTCCATGATTTGTGGACCCTGTTAGCTGGGAAAGCAAATTCGTAGCCCCCATAGGAAGTTGAATTCCATTACCACTTCACGAGTACTTGAGTTGATACTCATGGATCTCATGGGTCCTAATCGTACAGAGAGTATAGGTGGTAAAAGGTAAATCCTAGTGATAGTAGATGATTTCTCCAGATATACGATTATAGGTTTTCTGAGAGAAAAATCCAATGATGTAGCATTTTTAACGACCAAGTTTCGTTCCCTCTAAAACTAACACATAGTCATTATTAATAGAATGCGTAGTGATAACGGCACTGAATTTAAGAAGTAAAAAGTAGAGCTTTACTGTGAGAGACTAGGAATCAAACATGAGTTTTCTACTGTGAAGACTCCTCAGCAAAATAGGATTGTTGAGAGAAAGAACAGGACGATTTAGGAAATGGCTAGATTTATGCTTCAAGGTCATAAAGTTGATGCGAGATTTTGGGCAGAGGCAGTGTCTACCGCATGCCATACGATGAATAGGGTATACCTTCATCCACATACACTTAAAATGCCTTATGAATTGTGGACTGGAAAGAAGCCAAACCTTGCATATTTCGTGCATGTGGGAGTAAATGCTACATCCTACGGATAGAGAGAAATTAGGAAAGTTTGACTCCCGAAGCGATGAGGGAATACTTCTAGGATATTCATTACATAGTAGAGCGTGCCAAGTTTTTAACCTGAAGAGCTCTAAGGTGATGGAGTCAATAAACGTTACTGTGCAAGATGACGAACCATCAATGTTTGTTGACTCCACCCATTTGAGTGAGGATGAAACACTACTTTTTTATGATCCCATTGTGTATCCCATACCCAAGGTGGACCTTACTCCTGTTCTAAGGGACACACCTTAAAAGGTTTGCAAGATTCATGATCCTTCCGCCATTATTGGAGATCCCACTTTAGGGGTCAAGACTCATTCTCAGCTAGAGATTGTTGTTAGACATGTCTGCTACACATCTAAAGTAGATCCCAAGAATCACATAGAAGAACTCAAGGATGAACACTGGATATCTTCTATGCTGGATGAGTTGCTCCAGTTTAAAAAGAACACTGTTTAGGAACTTGTCCCCCGACCTAATGAGACAAATGTGATAGGTTCCAAGTAGATTTTCAAGAATAAAATGGCTAAAAATGGTACCATAATCAGAAATAAGTCTAGGTTTGTCGGTCAAGGATACACACAGATAGAGGGTGTAGACTTTGGGGAGACATTTTCTCCTGGTGCGAGGCTTGAGTCCATCCGCTTACTAATCGCCATCGCATGTCTTCTGCACTTCAAGTTATATAAGATGGATGTCAAGAGTGCCTTTCTAAATGGCCTTCTATAGGAAGAGGTTTACATGGAACAACCAAAATGGTTTGAAGACCCTAAGCACCTGGATCACCTCTACTATCTGAGGAAAACCTTGTATGGTTTGAAGCAAGCACCCCGTGCTTGGTACGAGAGGCTTACTTCCTATCTCTTAGACCGTGGCTTCAAGAGAGGGGGAGTTGATATGATGTTGTTCATCAGGAGATATGATGGTGCTATTTTGGTTGCCCATGTCTATGTGGACAACATAGTCTTTGGATCCACGTACTCCGAGCATGCTCACCACTTTGAGGAGGAGATAAAAAGTGAGTTTGAGATGATCATGGTAGGTAAGCTTACTTTCTTCCTTGGTCTCCAGGTTCATCGGCTAGAGGATGGGATTTTCGTCTCCCAATCCAAGTATGCTAGAGACCTAGTGAAGAAATTTGGTTTAGAATCCTCTAAGCATGCTATTAGTAAGGGAACTTCAGGCAAGAATGTAGATCAAACCTTGTATAAAAGTATGATAGGTAGTCTTCTCTACTTGACTATCAGTCGTCCCGACATAGCTTTTAGTGTTGGAGTGTGTGCGCAATATCAGGCGTTTCCGAAGAGTCACACTTACTCGCTCTAAAACGTATTATCAAATACGTGGATGGGACTCTCTCCTATGATATTTGGTATTCCTTTGATACCAATGCCCGTTTATCCGCCTATTCAGATTCCAATTGGGTCGGGGATATAAATGGTTGTAGGAGCACTTCTGGTGGATGTTTCTACTTTGGTTATGTTCTTGTCTCCTGGATGAGCAAGAAGCAAAACTCCATCTCTTTGTTCACTGCGGAGGCTGAGTACATCGACGACGGGACTTGTTGCACATAACTTTTATAGATGAAGCAAATGTTGGAGGATTATGGGATTTCACATGACACCGTGACTATCTCTTGTGATAACATGAGCGCGATACACATATCTCGTAATCCGGTCCAACATTCGCGCACAAAGAACATTAGGATACGCGAGCACTTTATACGACAGTTAGTTGAGGAGAAAGTCGTATCCCTGAGTTTCGTACCCACCGACCTTCAGTTAGCCGATATTTTCATGAAAACTTTAGATGACCTTAGATTCAAGAGTCTTAAGAAGTCTTTAGGAATTTGCATAGTTGACTGAGAGGATGGTCCGTGTCTAGGATAGGATGCATTGTCATGTTTATATCATATGATTCCTATTGCTAGTTTGTATCATTTGTATTCTTATTTTTGCTTTTTATATTTTTTCGAAAAATCCAAAAAGATTTTCTTTTTATAAAAATTTTAGAAAAGCACAAAAAGATTTTTGTATTTTGTTTACACCTTTTATGGATGAGCATTTAAGATAGCCAAGTCACAACTTTCATTCCATTTATCCATATGACTATTTAATAGTGATTTGAGACGCTACATCATTGCATCCATGTGCTTTGCATTATTTGGAGTCTTTGAGATGTGATTTATGATATCTTTTTACATGTTTGGCTCCTTATCTCCTTTATTTCACACATGCACGGTTTTATTTGATTATTGCACTTGTCTATCACATATTGGCTTGAGTATTTCCATCTCAATTATATTTATAGAATGAACAATATGCGACCAAACTTGACAACATTGGAATGCATGTAAAAAATTGTTTGGTGAGATTGTGTGGTATTTTAAAATGGTGAAGGGCTACGAAAGGTACTTATCTATCCTTTGCGATTAATCCACCATTATATAGAACCTAAAAAATTGAGAAATTTTATTATTCGGGGTCCAAAGAGGTTAAAAAAGCCCAAAAAAATTTGAAGGCAATAAAAAGTAATATATGCCGAACATGGCTAATTAGGTTTCACCATGAATTCTCCAAAGTTTGAGAATTTAGATCACCTCTATTCAAAATATAAATTTTAGGGAGTTTGGTTAGAGAATTTAAACGGGTTTGCACTTCCTTGAAAATCCTGAAAAAGTATTAAATCATTTTGGACGTTATTGGTGTGGAAATCACTTTGAGCTTTGATTTGCTGATTTGATTGAGTCAATGTCTCATATTTCCATCTTTTTACACCTAAGTAAGATGTTGAGTTCCTTCGTTAGGAGTATCCAATATTCATCGTGCACATATGTCATGTTTGTAGGCATTGATTTTTCTATCAAATTTGTTCACACCCCTACATTTACGCTACCATTGACTTGGTTGTTTTTTTGTTCTTTCATGGTGTGATTCTTTGTTGTATATTTTGTATGAAAATTTTTGAAAAATTCAAAAATAGAAAGTTTATTACCTTGTACCACTCTCCATTTGCATTAATTTGTGCTTCTCATATCTGTCTATTTGGGGACATCATAAAAATGGGGAGAATGAATTATGGGGGAGAATATTTATGTTGATTTATCAATGATTTGCTTCAGCTTAATTGATATTTGATTTTTGCATATCATTATATTTCAAATTGTTGGGTGTTACGGGTATCTGCTTTATCTCATGTGTGTAGGTACAAAGTTGATAATTACTGGATTGCACACCCTGATGAGAAAAGCTTTGAGAGTTTCTGAAAAGACGCAGTCTTGAAGATGTTGAAGTTTGATTGACGACATGTCAGTTAGTATTCTCAGTTTGAGAGTTTAATGGGGATATTATCTTGTATGTCATTTGATAGCATAATTCGGATTTTTTATGTATTTACCGGCATAGACATAGGGGGATATTTGTAAGGACATAATTTTATAAATGTCCAGGGTGGAATCTAGGAATTTTCTATTTGTCCTAGATCTCAGTATGTATGTCTGATACCGCTACATTCGGCACGTCAACATGATCATCCTCGACGGCCTTGATCCGAATCCATGCATCCATTATCTTCACACGTGCATCATGCTACATGCGACGTGCTGCTCAACCGTTCCCACTATTCCACTTCGCATTATTGGTAAAATGATTTATTGGAGTTGTTTATATTTGGATAAATATTTGGGAATTTTTCAAAATTTTTTTTTTTCAAATTCTGATTATTTTTTAAACTCAATAGCAGAAATTTTTCTAAGTGTAGAAGCGGACTTGCCTCGGTCGACGAGCTTATTCAAATGACATCACTGTATCGTTCGAGCGATATGAGGATGTCGTGCCAACTCGTTCAAACGAAAACTCTCTGTCGTTCAAGCGACATGAGGATGTCGCGTGATCTCGTTCGAGCGACGTCGCTGCCTTGATTTTTGTATAAATATCTGGGTTCATTCTACACGTTTTTCAAGTCTTTTTCGCACATAATTTTTGCGTTTTACAGCCTAGAAAACTGACTTCATGTTTTAAGGTTTCATGCCTTCTTTATTCACATAAACACATCCATATATGTATGTGAATCTTTAAACCTTCAAGAGGATCATTTTTACTCATCTGGAGTAACTTGTGGAGAAGTTATCCCTTCTCTATTGTTGCCCATCTGGAGTTCTTGTGGGAGACTCCATCCGACGACATCGGAACCGACATCTGAGGGTATTTCGTATGTCACTCTTATTTTTATTGTAATCTGTGTAACCGTTTTTATAAATTATAGTGAAAATAAAAAAAAAATTCCCCTTTAGGGGATTTTCCCTCATTTGTGTGTTTGTTTGTGATTAAATGTTCTTGCATGATCATATTGACTTCAATCACACCTAGATGCATGTTTTAGGATTTAATTGAAAAACTGAGTTTAATTAAATAATTTCTTTGTTTAAACAAACGCGCACTCTACAGAACTATTGGGCACAGTGCTCGATAGTGTAACTCGGCTAAATTAAGAATAAATGTCCCATCTTGGTCAACTAATTCCAAAAACTCAAAGGAAATCTTGATCTTACCGCGATGTTTATGACCCAACCATGAACTGTATCAGTTTATCTATCCATTCCGTCACTAGAATCACCAATTATTTCAAAATTCTAGTTGATTTCCTCAGACCAACCTTTTCCCATCTACGAGTGGTGCATCTATAAACAACATTGCTATGTCTGACTCCACAGAGATACACACGCTCTATACCCCACATTATATAGTACATCTTTCTCCCCTTCATGGGGTACACCAAAAATCATGACCCATACGTATCTTCAAAATTGCGCACTTCTCGGGTCTTTTTCATCTAGTAAAATCAACATCCTATTTATGTGCAAGACACCCTCATAACTTGACTGAGTAAGACTCCTTTATACTTCCCAAAACAGTTGGATCCTCCATTAGCAAATGAGATCCCTTACCTTTGTCTTAATGGTCTTTCGACCCATCTTGGGTGTGATATCTCTCCTTGTTATATACATATTAGAACAATCTTCATCCTCGAAAGAAGTTGAGTCCATCTTACTATTCAATTTCTGCTTCTAGCTGTCCCACAAGCATACGACTCAACACATTTATTTCCATGTTCCCTTATTTCGGACGATACTGAAATTTTAATCTACCAGGGCAGCCATACACCATATATCATGTGTATATCTGCACAAATATCACATGCGTAACATATTTATATCAAATTCGGCCCGTATACTCATTATGGCTATACAGTAAGGGTATATTCGATTACCCTACTAATCATGACTTAATTGTTTTCGAGATTGCCCCACCTATCAACTAGTGGTTCAAAATTTCCCCAATGCTTCCTACACATCACTACACGATTCAACTTTCCTTATATCGCATAATACCTCTCTGCTCAAAGTGTTTTCTCCACACATAAAAGAATTAATATTCAAAATTGATGCCCTAACGCCTAACAACGTCTCCTAACTCCCGACGCACGTAACTTGGGCACCCAAAATCCCCTTCCTAGACGTATAAGTCTAATCGTCCACTCGCACATCTCTAAATGAGTCACACAATACAACGTTCGTATTATCACTAAGTTTTCAGTGCTAAATCAATAACAAGTTCAATCTCTCCATCCGACGGTAAGCCTAATATTCCCGGAATTACATCGGTAAAGTCCAAACATAATGGGATCAAATAGAACGAGACAACTATACTCTCGGAAGTCTCCTCTTCCTTATAATATCTATACGTGGGCTAGACCCTCTTTCCGGTGAGACATCGCAAAAATAACACATCCTGCCCGGAATAGTGAACACGATAGCATTACTGTAGCTCAAACTATCTCTAACCAATCCATGCCCAGAATAACATCATACTCTCATATCACATCCCTCCAAAAGGCCTAGATCAATAAATAGATACCCTCCCAGTGTCTACACTCGATCCCCTGCAAATGGAACCAAAGATAACCTCACTACCTAAAGATAATTATATACATACAATAGTAATACTAACGATACATCAACTAAACCTCTCTCATGCATGAATCTAGTGCAAACAAAATACTATTACGCACTCGTGTCATGTAAAACTTACCCTATTTACCCATGGATAAAACTCATACTTTCAATTTCCAATAGCCCTGGCTATTCAAATGGTTCCTGGACATATTAATTATGTCTAAATTAAACCAAAACTGTTGTAAATGTCGTCCCTTATGGAACCCTACTCGTGTAACCTAACTCATTGCAGACAAGATTGACACATGTGGTCCTATTCTCCACATATAGACACCTCGTTGTGTAATCTCCTTGTCTTTAGACCTACTGTCTATGTCGAGATTTCTATACTCTCGAACCTAGTAGCCTTGGCCCTAATGAGTACCCCCGTTATTTTCTTAGTTCCATTAGCCCTGTGGAATATACTACTGGCTCTGATGGGCCAGTCTAAATCCACCTTCACTTGGTCGAAATTCCCCTTATCCAAATCATCAACATGAGTTCCCCTTCTCGTCACACCTACCATGGTACCCCACTAGCACTGATACACCTAGCCTTACTTTTCTAGCTAAGTTCTCTATATGAGTCCTTCAATAAACTTAAAGACCATTTTTATCTTTCGTATCCACCTTGTCGAGTACAAAGTTCGCTAAATGAGTAAATTCTTCCTCGTACTCGGCCACTATTTCGTCCTTCCGTGATAAGTCTAGAAACTTCCTTCACATCTTTATTCGAATGGCAGATAAAGGGTTTATGGTTCCTCGATACCTCAGATATGGTGACTGAATCCCACCACTGTAACGTTATGAGTGTCACTTCACTCCACCATATAAATGCCTTTAAATATTCTCCTTCCATTGGCTATTTAATACCATGTGTGCATTTCTTAAAAAATCGACAGATGGCCCTTCTAAAAGGCCCTTCAAATTCTCTCCTATACTGACTACTGCGCTCTGATGGTCGTCATAGCAGTAACTGCCTGAGCAACTGTAGTGGTGACCTATACAACGATCATCATCCCCTAAATAGTATGCGTCACCGACTAAGCCTCTTCTCATGCGTTCTTCCTAACGGTCCTCGCTAGTCATCCTCTACTGCTCGGCATACGAAGCCCAATCAAAGTTATATAAGATTCACTTCAATTATACATAAAAGTAGGAGATCATAAATCATAATAGGAATCGGCAGTCCTAAGCATAGGGCTCTACATCAAAGAAAAGCAATGCTGAAAACGTAGTAAGTTTGCAAATATCCTAAGGACGCTGGAACCTGGCTCTGATATCATCTGTGACAGCCCGCCTATTCTAATGAAGATTGCTAGATCCTTACTAAAATATAAAAGGAATCTTATCTAATTCACTTTTAGCATCACTGTCAAAAATATTTTAATTACTAATACCCTATTAGGCATGATGTCAAATTTTTAAAACTTATTATCATGATTACACAAAATTTCCATTCACATAACTAACCACGCAAATAATAAAACTCACACTCACTGGCATAAATGAATTAATCGATAACTCTCATAGTAATAATAATACAATAATTCCACTAACTAAAAGGAAAGTATCGGAATAAAATAAATACCAACTAACTCGGCGACATGCCTGGAATAACTCTTATGTACCTCATATCTAACTATCAAGTATATAAACTATAAATGTGACATGTGCGATAACGATTCAAATAGATTCGCAATTTCCAATTCAGACTTACTTAATTGGATGTCTAAATTTACTCAAACCAAATAACAATTAAATCAGCCCCTAAACATACATCTACGTGTCAATTCAAATCTCAAATTAAATCATGCAATGAAAAAGCTGACATAGATAGATTTTAGGAAAAAAATCCCCGCAGGGCAAAAACCTTTTATTTCCACTATAATTTGTAAAGGAACAGTTTTCAATCGGATTACAGTGAAAATACAATTTGACTTACGAAATACCCGCAGGTGTCGGTTCGTAGTCGTTATCCTAGGTACACCGCAGCACTCCTGATGACACGCAATCGATCAGCCCAGTACCTCTCGCAAGTGGAACCTTTGGTCAGCCCAGTACCTTTCCAAGGCACCTATGATTCAGCAGCAATACTCCTAGAAAAATTATGCTTTGGATTCCACAAACAACTCACACAAAAAGTCTGGGATTTATGAATTGTAAAAACAAAGTTTTGAACCCTCAAAAAGATGGAGAATAAATAAAAAACACTCAAAACATATTTTGTTAAACTCAGTGTTTTCTCCACATAAAATTTAGTAGCCTGACACCCTTTAAATACTAAAATTTAAGGCGGTGACGTGTAGGCTAAAAACACTTGTCGTTCGAATGAAACACGGCGTCATTCGAACGAGATGTGACGTCGTTTGAATGACCTCCATTGATCCTCTTTGAAAAACTTTTAAAAATTAAATAGCTTGGAATCCTTAAAAGCTAAAACTGTTTACGGGATCAGGAGCATACATCCAAAACTTTTTACGATTAAAATCATTTAAAAACATTTCAAAAATTATTTAAACTTTTATGAAAATATCCCAACACTTTTTATGCAAAATGTAAATGGAACTAAAACACATTTATCAAATTTATCCTTGTTGGGCATGATTGTTAAAGTCGTCTTGAAATTCGGATTGTCAATTGTAGATGTAAGCTTCCCAATTATTTGACAAACTTGTAGCGGTATATGACATACTAAATGTGACGAACAATATCCTTACAAATTTCCCCACATGTCTATGCCGGTACAAAATAAAAATAATCCGAATTATCAATCTCAAATGACCTTTACAAATCTACCCTCCCAAAAATAAAATGTGGAAAGATAAACCGAACAAGTCTTCAAATTGTGTTTCAGCAATTAATTTTTCAAAACTCCAAGGTTGTCTCATCAGGGTGTGCAATCCAAACATATTCAATCGTACTTACACACATGAGACAAAGCAAAAACCTTATGATGTATCGAGTTTGAAATGATATAAACATAGAACATGTAAGCATAATCAAATCTCCCCCATAATTAAACTCCCCCATAATATCATAATTCGTTCTCCCCCTTTTTATTTGTTCAAAATAGACAAGGAAAAGAATAAATCGCATAAAGAAAATCGGGGTGTCACGATAAACAAGGCAAACAAACTATTTTTGAGTTTTTCAAATTTTTACAAACAAAAATGTAAGAAATGACGTTACAAAAATCACACCGCGAATTTATACTAAGATAACCAAATCGTAGATACGGAATGAATGGGTATGAACAAATTCAATAGGAAAATCAACTCAATCATATCATATGTGCAAGATGCATAAGTATACTCCTAACGAATGAACATAAAAAATAATCCTTTGGTGTAAAATTATTGAATTTGTATGACAACGTCTTAATCATATCAACAAATCAAAGTATAAATGATTTCCACACTAATAACGTCCAAAACTATGTAATGATTTTTCATGACTTTAAAGGACGTGCAAACCGTTTTAAATTCTCCAACCAAACTCCCTCATATATATTTTCTTTTTGAGGTTATCTAAATTCTCAAACATTGGAGAATTGGTGAATAAACCTAATGTCCCCTTTTTGGCATAATTTTTTTTTTATTGCCTTTAAATTTTTTCAGGCTCCTTTAAACAACTTTGGACCCCGGATAATTAAAATACCTCAATTTTTTAGGTCCTTTTAAATGGTGTCTTAATATCAAAGGATAAATGAGTACCTTTCATAGCCCTTCACTATTTTTTAAAAAAAACACACAAATCCCACAAACGGTTTATAACATGCACTACTTTTTATCATGTTTTATCGCATTTGGTTCGTTGTATAGACAGAATTGAAGCGAAAACACTCAATAAACATGAGATAGATAAGCGCAAAATTCAAACAAATTCGTGCATGTGTGCAATAAAGGACAGATAGTGTCAATCATATAGGTAGCAACATTATATCATCTCAAAGACTCCAAACTTTTTAAAGCACATGAATGGCACAACATATTGTCTCAATACACTATCAATCAGTCACATGGATATGGTGTGAAGTTGTGAATTGTTCATCCTAAGTGTGCATTCATATAAGGTGCAAACAAAATGAAAAACTCTTTTTGAATTTTTCAAAATTTTTCTAAAAAGAGAAAATCTTTTTGTATTTTTCAAACACTGTTCAGAAACAACCTAGGAGTACTATTAACATATAGCATGAAGAAATAGGGACTGCAAACAAAATTCAGGGTCGTTCGAACGAGATTTCATATCGTTCGAACGACAGAAAATCTCGTTAGAACGAGAAAAGTCAAATTTTCCCAGAATGACATGCAGTTTTGTCCTGTGAGAAATATTTATAAAAAACAGTTCCTGAAATGGGCAAACAAATCTAAAAGTGCTAAAAGAGTACCAAAAATAAGAAAAGCAAAAGATGCTAACTCAAAAATAGTACAAATCGTACACACTAGAAATAGGCAAAGATGTCATCATGTAAATACCTATGCTAGAAAACATGTCTAGACCTCAACTGAAAAGTGCGGTGGAGTTTTCCAAAGACGGTGACATTGTAACAACTCGGATGTTTTAATGGGTATTTTTAAATACGCGACTTTTGTCAGCATGTGTCGCGCAGGACGCGAACTTGCGTGATTTTTGTAGGACATTTTATTAGGATTAAAAATAATTTGACCATATTTATTTGATGCAAATAGGCCTAAGAGTGCAATGGGATCAATAATCGAAAAATGAATGAATAAATAAAATATTATTATTTTATTCAAAACGTAAAAGTGCTCAGAAAATTCTGAAAATCACCATACCGACTCAAAATTTAATTTTGAGCAACTTTTACTTCTTCGACATTTCCACAAAAATCGTTTAGACCCGATTTAGGCCATTTTTCAGTTCGGCCACATATCTTGTTTGAGAAGTTTTTATTTTTTATTTTTATTTAAACTTCAATTATTGTTGCCTTATTTAAAGGGATGGTGAAAAACCCTTTTTGACTATTTTTTAAGGAACTTTTGGCACATGTTTTGGCAACCAACATATTTTATTAAACTCTCATATTATATATTCACATAGCCCCTTTATATTTATGTATTCAACCTTAGTTTTAGGTGTGTTCTTGGGGTTGTTTTGAGGTGGAGCTTGAGGTGATTTGATGATTCTTGGGAGATGTTTTTGATGGAGTAATCTTTGATTTCTGGAAAGATTTATATTGGTTCCTTTTGATGGTTTAAAGTATGGGTTTTTACACAATATGCTCCTTAATCTCGCGAGTGTTATTACCTTTGAATTCATGTTTAATTGAATTCATATTTGAATTGTCAAATTCATTTGGAAATCTAAAAAAATTATAGTTAAAATCTGATTTTGATTCATGTGGTATTATTATTGTGTTGGGCATGTTGTCATGAGATTTTAATATGGCACTGATGTTGGGCACCCGCCAAGATTCCTATTTCGGTACTTGATAAAGTATGGAGCGATATAGTGAGGCCTGGTGACTCCAGTTAATGTGTTATTGAGAAATTGTATTGATAAAACTGCTTATGAGAATCACATTTGATTTCAATATTCGTACTCGTGATTTTGCGCTTTATTCATCGCTAATATATATTTGTTGAGCATCTTTCGTGTCGTATTGTTTACTTCCCTATATTTTCTTTTAGTGACAGGTTAGCACGGATTTGGGTCCCTATGGAGATTTTTTAGCTTTGATATTTTGGGAAGAATATTCGAGACTATACATGAGAAGATTTGTATTTATTTTTTATGTGTAGAGCATTGGCGATTTATTTTATTTCTAGAGACCTTGTTGTATTTAATTTGAATAATTGAGATTAGTGGTTTCTCTTGTTTATTGTGGGATTTTTAGATGCTCTATACCTTGTTGATTGTGGATTTCGATTTATTTTATCGATAATGGCGCTCCGTTCGCTCTCCCCGAACGAGCAGGGTGTTACAGAATGGTATCAGAGCTTAAGTATAAGACCACCCTCGGGTATTGGGTTTTAGGTCTATTGCATTTTTGTAGCGCATATTTGGAGATATAAATTTTAGGTGATTGCATTCGAGTTAGGTTGGAGATTAGATGCGAAGAATTTATTTTTGGTGAAGAGATTATTTTTGGAGATTGTTGGCCTGATTTTTTAGAGTTAGGCTTTCAGTGAATTTCGAGGGCGAAATTCCATTGTTAGTGGGGAAGTCTGTAACAACACGGATTTTTAAATGGGTATTTTTAAATACACGACTTTTGTGAGCATGTGTCGCGCAGGACGCGAACTTGCATGATTTTTGTAGGACGTTTAATTAGGATTAAAAATAATTTGACCATATTTATTGGATGCTAAAAATAGGCCTAAGAGTGTCATGGGGTCAAAAATCGAAAAATGAATGAATAAATAAAATATTATTATTTTATTCAAAAAATAAAACTGCTCAGAAAATTCTAAAAATCACCATACCGACTCAAAATTTTATTTTGAGCAACTTTTCCTTCTTCGATATTTCCAAAAAATATAATTAGACTTCATTTAGGCCATTTTTCAGTCCGACCAGATATCTTGTTTGAGAAGTTTTTATTTTATTTATTTATTTAAACTTCAATTGTTGTTGCCTTATTTAAAGGGATGGTGGGCAACCCTTTTTGACTATTTTTGAAGCAACTTTCGGCATATGTTTTGGCAGCCAACATATTTGATTCAACTCTCCTATTATATATTCACATACCCCTTTATATTTATGTATTCAACCTTAGTTTTAGGTGTGTTCTTGGAGTTGTTTTGAGGTGGAGCTTGGAAGTGATTTGATGATTCTTGGAAGATATTTTTGATGGAGTAATCTGTGATTTCTGGGCAGATTAATTTTGGTTCCTTTTGATGGTTTAAGGTATGGGGTTTTACACAATATGCTCATTAATCTCGCGAGTGTTATTCCCTTTGAATTCATGTTTAATTGAACTCATATTTGAATTGCGAAATTCATTTGGAAATCTGAAAAAATTATTGTTGAAATGTGATTTTGATTCATGTGGTATTATTATTGTGATGGGCATGTTGTCATAAGATTTTAATATGGCACTGATGTTGGGCACCGAGCCAAGATTCCTATTCCGGCTAATTGACAAAGTATGGCGCGGTATGGTGAAGTCTGGTGACTCCGGTTAATGTGTTGTAGAGAAATTATATTGATAAAAATGCTTATGAGATTCGCATTTGATTTCAATATTTGTACTCGTGTTGTTGCGCTTTATTCATTGTTAATATATATTTATTGAGCATCTTTCGTGTCGTATTGTGTACTTCCCTATATTTTCTTTTAGTGGCAGGTTAGCGTGGATTTGGGGCCCTATGGAGAGTTTTTATCTTGGATATTTTGGTAAGAATATTCGAGAGTATATATGAAAAGATTTGTATTTATTTTTTATGTATAGAGCATTGGCGATTTATTTTATTTCTAGAGACCTTGTTGTATTTAATTTGAAGAATTGAGATTAGTGATTTATCTTGTTTATTGTGAGATTTTTAGATGCTCTATACCTTGTTGATTGTGGATTTGGATTTATTTTATCGATAGTGGCACTCCGTTCGCTCTCCCCGTACGAGCGGGATGTTACAGACATCTTTTGAAATAACTCCATCAAATCATGTGAAGTCTTGACCAAAAACTTTACTTGCTCTCGAATATGTGCAAACTCTCTATCATTATGTGCAAGCAAAGTATCATGGGCGGGTGCATGTTTTCGAACATGTGAAGAAACAAAGCGTGACAAATTACCCAACTTAAAGCAAAATTCCCTAAGGTGTCCTCTCTTTTTGCAATGGGAGAAAACATAAACCGGCCTAGGAATTAATTTTTCGAAAGCTCCAGGACGTGTTCTCCTAACGTGAATGGGACGCCTAGGTAGGGTGGGATGAGGATCACGTGAATCGATCACCAAAGTAGGAACCGACTCGGGTGAAACAAAAGACGTGGATGCACCGTCATGACCTTTTCCTAAACTCTCATCACCACCTAAAACTGAATTGAGAACCATATTTTCAACTTTCTTAGATGTGTTCTCTAAAGGGAGTTTGACCTCCCGGGCACGTTCGAGATCACTCTTGAGTTGGGATACACGTGTCTTCAGACTAGATAATGTGTCGGTCAAGTCATACTTTTCCCTCCTTAAAACTTCCTTATCTCTCTCCAAATCTAAAACTCGACGACCTAATTTTTTTTATACTTCTTTGTTTTCAAGGTCTTGGTATGCAAATCCCTAAAATCTTTTTGGAGCTCACTTTCATCTCCACTGTCAAACTCTCTCTCATTTCAACTAGAAATACTCAACTCATCGCCTTCGCTCTCATGGGCACTATCATGATGGGACAAAGTGGGTGTGCTCACATGACTCGAAAACTCTACACACATCCCATGAGCTAAACTTTTTTCGAACTCGTCTTTCTCATCATCTCCCTCACTATCACTAAAAGTGGCGGGCATGGCTACTTTTTTTTCCTTTTCTCCTTAGCCTAGTAGCACATTAAAAAGCCTTGTGACCTTTGCCTTGACATTCGAAACAAATCATCTCATCTTCCCCACTCTCTTCCTCTTTTTCTCTCTCACTCTCTTTTTCATTGTCTTCTGTGGCCTTTTCTTTCTTTTTATTTTTCTCAAAATACTTTTTGTTGAAAGAATTATTTTTATTCATTTTGAGAAATTTTTTAAAAAAATTCGCAAATAAGGCCACATCGCCAATGGTAAACTCTTCCTTAGAATCAGACTCATACACTCTCTCTTTATTTTTCTTTATAACTTGAGCCTTTAAAGCAACGCCTTTATCCATAACCTTAATGGTTTGGGGAAACATGTCAATCTCATAAGTTTGTGGGTCTCCTACGAGCTCTTCTAACTTAAGTGAATTTAATTTTCCCAATGAATTCAAAATAGTGGCTTTAGGAATGAAACTCTTTTGAAGAGATCTCAAAATCCTTTTAACGACATGCATGTTATAAATCAGCTCACCTAAATTGAAACTCGAGTTAACAATGCCCGGAAAATGTGCATAAAACTCATCAAAACATTCAGACTCAGACATAGTAATGGTCTCAAACTGGGTGGCTGAATTTTGTAACTTTGATTCTTTAACTGCGTTTGTACCCTCATGTGTCAATTGGAGGACATCTCACGCCTCTTTAGACGTAGTGCAGGTCATAATTCAGCGAAACTCGTCGGGGGTGACGGCTCTAGAAATATCACTCAAACCACGAAAATTAAAATTAGACATTTTAAAATCATCTTCGGTCCAATCCAACACTGGTTTCAAAGAGGTGACGTTATTAGCAATGACAGTGGGAGGAGTTCACCCTCTTTCACAAAGCAACCAGACTCGTTCGTCAATGGCTTTTAACTGGGATTTCATACGAGCTTTTCAATTAGTATAATTGGACCCATAAAAAATAGGCATTCAATTATATAAGTTCTCGTTTGGAAACATTGCGACAAACTTTCTAAAATCAGTTTTTTCAAACAAAAATCAATATCACGCAAGTTTGCAAAAAATAGGATTACGCGATAAATTAGCGTAACCTTCTTTGATACCAATTTGTAAATGTGACGTGTGCGATAATGATTCAAATAGATTCGCAATTTCCAATTCAGACATATTTAATTAGATGTCTAAATTTAATTAAACCAAATACCAATTAAATTAGCCCTTAAACATGCATCTACGTGTCAATTCAAATCTCAAAATAAATCATGCAATGAATAAGCTGATAAAGACCGATTTTAGGAAAAAAAATCCCCGCATGGCAAAAACCTTTCATTTCCACTATAATTTGTAAAGGAACGGTTTACAATCAGATTATAGGGAAAATACAATTTGACTTACGAAATACCCGCAGGTGTCGGTTCGTAGTCGTTAACCCAGGAACACCGCAGCACTCCCTATGACACGCAGTCAATTAGCCCAGTACCTCCCGCAAGTGGCACCTATGGTCAGCCCAGTACCTTTTCAAGGCACTTATGATTCAGTAGCAAAACTCCCAGCAAAATTATGCTTTGGGTTTCACAAATAACTCACACAAAAATTCTGGGATTTGTGAATTGTAAAAACAAAGTTTTGAACCCTAAAAAAGATGGAGAATAATTAAAAAACACTCAAAACGTATTCTGTTAAACTCAGTGTTTTCTCCACACGAAATTTAGTAGTCTAACACCCTTTAAATACTAAAATTCAAGGCGGTGACATGTAGGCTAAAAACACTTGTCTTTCGAACGAAACACAACATCGTTTAAGTGACACTCCATCTCGTTCGAACGATATGTGACGTCATTTGAACGACCCCCACTGATCCTCTTTAAAAACTTTTAAAAATTAAATAACTTGGAATCCTTAAAAACCAAAACTGTTTATGAGATTAGGATCATATATCCAAAACTTTTTATGATTAAAATCATTTCAAAACATTTTAAAAATTATTTAAACTTTTATGAAAATATCCCAACACTTTTTATGCAAAATGTAAATGGAACTAAAACACATTTACCAAATGTGTCCTTGTTGGGCATGATTGTTGAAGTCCTCTTGAAATTTGGATTGTCGATTGTAGATGTAAGCTTTCCAATTCTTCGACAAACTTGTAGCGGTATACGACATACTAAATGTGACGGACAATGTCCTTACATAAACAACTAATCAATTTGTGGCCATCCCCAATCCCCGCCGTGGAGGAGAAGGATCCTTCGAGTCCCGCGCGTCCCTCTCAGGAGCACTTCGGCCGGCGTCGTTTGAGATGTGGTGAAAAAATGTAGAGAGATACAGAGTCGCCAGTCTATTTTACTCAAAACGGACAAAAGAAAAAGGGGAAGCCACCCCGAAGGATGGCTTCCAAAGACATACTGGTGCGTACGAAACCAAGATGATTCGAGAAGGGTTCGGAGGCTTAGTTACGAAATGGGAAGGTGTTAGGCACCCATTCCGCCCTTTCGGTCTCTCATGGATATTTACTATTTTCCTTTACGTTTCCCCCATGATATGTGTGCATGTGTATATATAGAATGGAGGTAGGAATCCTCGACTTATAGCATGGAAAAGATAAAGCGAGTCATCCGTAGGAAGATATGAGAATAATATTAGAAAAATAAGATTTACGCCATTACCCCTACGTTGATCGTTATAAGGGAACGATAACGCATATGGATTAATGCGTTACTAAAAACAAGTATATATAGATAATATAAGGAAAATGAATTTAGAAAAAATAGAAAAGGTGAGAAAAGGACTCGAGTTCGAGACGCCTACGTAGCCTATAAAGGCATCAAAGTCCATGTAGTTCGCATACAAAACGAGGGGTATAGGGTTTATCCCATAAATCCAAATGGGGAATCTCTTATTTTTAAGTATGTGTGTGTGTGTGTGTATGTGTGTAGAAAAAAGGTGTTTTAGTTGTGAGAAAAGTGTGGAAAAGGTGTGAGAATCCCAACTTGGAATTTATGAGCAAACCCTCTTTTTCTTGTTTTTTGGGTTTTATGAAAATAAAAGAGGTACAATAATACTAAATAAAAAGTATGTTAGGATGTGTGAGATGAGATAATAAAAAGCTAAATAAGAAAATAAGTTATGGGAATTTAAGAGAATTCAATAGAGAGTTTGAGAAAGTTGGACCTTCTTAAAGATCTTGAGCTTGATCTTGAGTGTTAAATAGTAGCCCTTGAGCTTGGATGATGAAGGAGAGTGGTTAATTCACCAAGTTAGATGAAAATGATGATGAAAAGTGGAAGTAAAAAAAGGATTTGGGAGTTGAAACCACGCTGCCTTCGAGAGAGGTTTCTGGGATTCGTTGAGAGAGATTTTTATCAGATCTCGGCTCCCTTTGCAAATGAGGTGAAGACCTCCTTTTATAGGCTCAGGTCAGTGCCGATAGGCATAGACCCCTTCCTGCCTATCGGCAGGCAGGTGCCGATAGGCAGAATCTGGAACCTGCAAATTGGCAGTGCGCTTCATACTTTTTTGGAAAATTAGCCATCGAGGGAAAACCGTTGGTCAGAATGGTGCACGGGGCATACCGTTGGAAAGGTAATTTAGAGACCTTCGAAAGTCCTTTGGACCTCTCTGGGGTTCAAGAGTTTAATTTGGGTCAAATATGGTTCGGAAGCATTTGTCAGTCCATTGGACGGGGAATCGCTCGGACGCAGACGGATCGTTCGTCCACATGGTAAGTCTGAATCATGCACTGGGCAAACCGTTGGAAAGGTTAGGAGATGTACTTTGACATTCCAAAGAGTTTGACCCAGTTCAGATAGTTGACTTTGGTCAACCGAGCCCGGGAAGCGCTCGGTGGCCTCCTAGAGTCAAACGGATCGTTCGTCCGCATGGAAAGTCAGAATCACGCACGGGACGGACCGTTGGAAAGGGGATTCAGTGCCCTTCAAAGATACATTCAGCCTTGGTTGAGCTGAAGAGTCGACTTAGGTCAAATAGAGCTCGGGAATGCCCGGTGGCCTCTGGGTCAGGTTTCGGACTCAAACAGATCGTTCGTCCGTATGCTAAGTCGGAATTGCGCACGGGGAGGACCGTTGGAAAGGGTATTCAATGACCTTAGAAGATTCATTGAGTTTCATTCGAGACAAAGAGTTTGACTTTTGGGTCAAACTGAGCCGGGGAGTGCCCGATGGCCTTCAGGTCAATACTCGGGATGTGACCTGGGTTTACAGTGATGAAGGGAGGTACTAGGGACCTAAGGAGAGTTAGAGGGTAATAGGATGGGAAAAACACACAATTTCAACAACGAGTTTCTAAATAGAATGGTTGGAATAAATGATGACCGTCGAATGGACACCACGTGATGCTTTTGAGGAGGAATGACCAATTTAGAGGGCCGAGGTCAATTATGAGGACCGAAGGAGTGTGATGGGGATAACCAATTCTATGGATCAAGGTCGAATCTGTGGGCTTAGGATAAAGGTCTACCGAGGTCAATTCTGACCTAAAGAGTGGTGACGATCGAGGACCGAGGTCAATTCTGACCTAACTGAGGTGACGATCTAAGACCGGGACTAATTCTGACCCAAGAGTGGTGACAAACGACGACCAAGGTCAATTCAGACCTAACTCAGGTGACGATCCAAGATCGGGGCCAATTCTCACCCAAGAGTGGTGATGATCGAGACCCAAGTCAATTATGACCTAACTCAGGTGACGATCCAAGATCGGGACCAATGATGACCTAATAGTGGTAATGACCGAGGACCGAGGTCAATTAGGACCTAACTCAGGTGACGATCTAAGACCGGGGAAAATTCTGACCCAAGAGTGGTGACGGCCGAGGATCGAGGTCAATTCTGACCTTACTCAGGTGACGATCTAAGATCGTGGTCAATTCTGACCCAAGAGTGGTGACGACCGAGGACCGAGGTCAATTCTGACCTAACTCAGGTGACGATCCAAGACCGGGGCCAATTCTGACCCATGAGTGGTGACGACCGAGGGCCTAGGTCAATTCTGACCTAACTCAGGTGACGATCGAGGACCGGGCCAATTCTGACCTAACTCAGGTGACGATCCAAGACTGGGGCCAATTCTAACCCAAGAGTGGTGACAACCGAGGATCGAGGTCAATTCTGACCTAACTCAGGTGACGATCCAAAACTAGGGTCAATTCTGACCCAAGAGTGGTGACGACTGAGGATTGAGGTCAATTCTGACCTAACTCAGATGACGATCTTAGACCGGGGATAATTCTAACCCAAGAGTGGTGACGACCGAGGACCGAGGTCAATTCTGACCTAACTTATGTCACGATCTAAGACCGGGGCCAATTCTGACCCAAGAGTGGTGACGACCGAGGACCGAGGTCAATTCTGACCTAACTCAGGTGACGATCTAAGATCGGGGCCAATTCTAACACAAGAGTGGTGACGACCGAGGACCGAGGTCAATTTTGACCTAACTCAGGTGACGATCCAAGATCGGGGCCAATTCTGACCCAAGAGTGGATAAAGATTGGATTTCGATTCTGCCGGAGAAAGAGCTTTGTGATTTTGATCTGAGCTGGGGAAGCTTTTAGGAGACCTCGTAGGAGGAATAACCTATTTTGGGTGCTGTAAGAGAATTCTGCTGGGGAAGTGATCAGGTGATCCTTAAGGATCCTTTGGAGCTTTCCCGGGAGGAGTTTTCACTTGGTTTTTGAGGATTTCACTGGGGAAGAGGGGTTCCGCTCGAGGGAATGCGAAATTTTCTTGGTAAAAAGGTTCTAGATCCTTCCTGGGATTTTTGGGAATTTTTCGAGGATTTCTGTACGAAATTTGAGGTGGGGTGCCGGTCGGCATGGTGTGAGAGGTGCCATTCGGCAGTGGCACGGACTTTTGGGTTCCCTCGGGAAGGTGAGGAGTCAGTGCCGATCGGTATGGTAGGGGGATATACCGATCGTCATGGCACTTGGCATCCTATAAAAGGGGGTGAATCCCCTCATTTTTCACAACTTCCTTTGCCTTCTCTTTCTCTATCTGCGATTTTTCTGCAAATCGTTCTAGTATTCTGATCTTCAAGAAATAGCCGCTTTCGTGAGCACTGCAGTCCACCACGGGTGGTTGACCGTTGATGATTAGGCGAATGTGGAGTGGAGGGCTAGGGTGCCTCTTGCTTTGGGGAGTGAGAACTCCTTTGATGCGTTTGAGCCTGTTGCGGTTGAGCAGACCTTGCTGCGGGATCCATCATGTCATTGCTCTTCGAGAGTGATCCCCGGTGGTTATGCAAGTAACCCGACCTTTGGCATTCTTCTCTTTCTGGTGATCTTTATTTCTTGATCTTTGATGAGACTCTTTTTGGCTTGCCCGTGGGACAATGGGGCTCAAGGATGTCTGGGAGCATCTCCCACCTGTGGTGCGTTGGGTGGTATCATTAGCGGGTTTTCGGCGGTTGGCATCTGCGCTGGATGAGATGCCTCGTTCGACAGCGGTCCTGTGCGCTTTGGGAGAGAGGTGGTGGGACACTACCCACACCTTTTATTTTGGATTCGGGGAGATGACGGTGACTCCCATAGATGTGCAGCAGCTCCTAGGGCTGGATTGTGATGGAGAGAAGATAGAGGTGGATCGTTCTTTACGGGTGAGATTGGAGGCAGTGCGTGCGGCATTTGGTGATGTAGGGAGGATAGTCTCTGGGGATTATATCCGGTTATCCTTGCTGAAGGATGTTCTATTGGGTAGGGAGATCGATGTGGAGGACGGGCTGCAAGTGAGGCAGATGGCCCGATTATTCATTCTTCTGGTGCTGGGAGGTTTCATGGTGGCGTCGAGCGGCGACGTCATTCATTTATGGTTTTTGCCGTACTTGAGGATGTTTTCGAACATCCCTTTCTATGATTGGGGGAGTCTGACCTTGGCGACCCTTTACTTTTCTCTGGATGCATTCAGTCGGTGCTACCGGCAGACCTTTACTGGGGCCACATACCTTCTTGAGGTATTCTTTAATTTGAGCATTTTCATTTCATACATTCGCACTTTCCTTTCATGCATTCGCATTTTCCTTATGCGTCCCTTTTTTGCTTGTGAATTCAGACGTGGTTCTACGAGGTGATTGGGTGCAACACCTCGCTGATTGCTTTGAAGGACGATACTGTTGGGGATTTTTGTCGATTGTATTGACGGTGTAAGGCCAACCGGCAGTCGAAGGGCTCTCTTTCCCCGGAGGCAGTGCGTCAGGTCTTGAATGACCTGACTAGTGGTAGGGTAAGACTCTTTCCATTTCAGTCTTGGTTTTTGTTCCTTCTGGTCTTGTATTGATTTATGATTGATCGGAGGTTTTCAGGTGACCTTTTACCCGTGGGGGACAACCATTCAGGATGCGGGGGCGACCGGGGTGACCGCTCGGATGAGGCGTTTATTGGCGCATGAGTTCGTCCATTCCTGGTACCTCGGGGAGAGGGTGACTCGCCAGATTGCTGAGGAGGAGGTGGTGGTGCCACCCGCACAGCCTCCTACGTCTATGAGGCGGGAGTGACTGATGTTGGAGGATGAGAGGATCGTGACGATGATCGACGAGTCCTACTTGTTATATACCGATACGACAGTGCCGTATGACTATATTAATTTCGTGACGAGATGGTTGATGGCGCCCAGCATATACGATGCACTGCCCTTCCCTCCGGTGGGTTCGAGTCAGGCCTTGGGATCTTCTCACAGAGGTGGTGGCCCGTCGACATCTGTGCCGACAGCAACCTCGGAGTGATGGTGCCTACGTTGCACTGTCCTCATGCGATGGATCCGGAGGAGTTGGGTTTGACAGAGGAGGTCCTTCGACCTGCGGTATACCATTTTGTTCCTCTCTTTCTTTCTTTTCTGTTTTGGTCATTTCTGCTTTGATACTGATTTCACCTTTTCTTGCATTAAGTTCGGGTGTCGACCACTTGGCTAAGGGACATCAAAGACTGGATATCTTCGGCGACTGCCCATATTCGGGATGCGATTCCTGTTCCTTCTTGCTTGGTTTCATCTGCCTCGTCTAGAGAGGACTCTGGCTCGAGTAGTGGTGGTGCGTCATCTCACCGTAGGGGGAAGAGAGTGTGTCGCAGGGGTGGAAGCTCTTGAGAGAGAGAGAGAATGAAATGGGGGTTCGGGCTGAGTCCCATTTTTTTTCCCTACAAAACTGATGTAATACAGAACACAAATATATGCAATGCAATGGATTTTTTTGATTATCTTTTATTTATAATGAATGAATGCATGCACATGCGCTTTTTACTTTGCTGCTGAGACCGTAAAAAGGAATCTTTTTGAAATTTTTTTGAAGGAAAGTTTTTGATTAAAAAGGGAGAATTGAAAAGGATTTCAAAATTCTGTTGAGAATATCAATTTATTTTTATTTGAGTTTTTTGATTTGACAAAAGAGGAAAAAGGGAAATTTCTAAAAATGGGGGAGGGGGTTGACGGTCGACAAGCACCCTGTCCTGCCTATTGGCAGTTCAGTCCAGTCCCATCAATTGAAGGCTTTGATTGGTACCCTCTTCAGCCTTTGGTACCTTGTGGGGTAGGATTCCCTTCGATTTCTGCAGGGATTATGTCCCTTGTGAGGATTTTCAAGTATAATAAAGTGGGAAGGGTGGAGTGTTTTCATTACACTTTTGCATTTTCACCTACTTGCCCACCATCTCTTAGCCTTGTAAGATGGCTTTACCTGGTAGCACTGAGTTTGCCAACTAACTCGAAGCCTTGGAAGCTATGTGCTCTTATAATGTCGACTACGATGCTTTCAACATGCGTCGAGTCTCCTTATGGCGCAATCGACTTTTGGAGTGGAATATGCTGATAGCGGCGGTACAATTCTGGTACCCAAAAGACCATGTATTCCGCTTTGGGTTGGAAGAAGTTTGTTCTACCTAAGAGGAATTTTCTTCCATATTGGGTGGAAATCCCAGTGTTGCTGCGACTTTGCTCGAATTTTCTCGTTCTCCTAGGGATTTGTTGGCTGGGCTTCTTCATATTTCGCCTTCGGCCGCCAGATCATTGGTTGTTGGAGGAATGATCTCCCTCCCGGCGGTGCTGCAGTCTGTGCATTTGCGAGAAGTAGGTGATGTTGTCTATGCTGGAGCCATTATTTTGGGTCTGGTTTCAAAATTGTTGTTGGTGACTGGGGAGGTGCAAGTGGACCGACAACTTGCATCCATTACTTCATGGATATCATACCGTCGCAATCCCGCGACGGTGATATTGGCGGAGACTCTGAATGGCCTGGATGCCTGGAGAGAAGGCCGTTCTGACTTTTTGAGGGGTAGCCCTGTGATGCTGTTTATGTGGTTATCTGAAAGATTCCGCTTGTCGACTCCTCCCGAATATCCCTTGTCGACCGTACCCAACTTCTTTTCGCGCTACTTCATTCACATTGGCATGTATGTTGAGAACTGGGAGAATTGGCTTGTAGATCATGGGGCTTGTGGGTTGTATTGGACAGTGCCTTGGTGGGGGTCGTTGTAGACCGTTCTGGAGCTAGGAGAGTATTCATATGTGCAGCTGGTTGGTTTCATATAGACCTCTTTTTATTTCCCTTGGCGGCTTTTGCGCAGGTCGTGGCCCCTCGGACCTCAAATTTCTTTTTGATAGAAGATTTGACTAAGCGCCTGTGTCTGTTGCTTGGGTCTCTGTGGGAAAATCGGCGTCCATCGACCCGTCCTTCTCAGTCTGTCGGGAAGGTTTGCCATGTCCCCAAAGATTATATGAAGTGGTTGTGGAGGAAAGTAGTAAGCAAGATGTTGGCAGTGGAGACTGGACAAAGATGGTTTGTTTTATCTGACTCCATGGAATGGGGTGTTGTGGTCTTTTCGAAGATGGTTAGGGCTTATCGATCCATGGAATGTTTACGGCACTCTATTCAAGTAGGGGAAACTTGGGGACCTTTGGATGTAGATGATGATGTGCAGGCTCCTCTGGTAGATGTGGGTAGGACTCTTGGGAGTTTATTTGTGTAACAGGTGTGGGGATTTTATTTGGCTTTTTATGGTAGTGGGGAAGGGAGTTATCCATTCCTTTTTCTTATGTAATCAGTACTGTAATTTCTTATTAATGAAATAAATAAGTTTCTGATCATCCAGCTGTGCCTCTCCATGAATTTTGTATTTTTGAATTATTTATACCGATCGCTAAGGCATACATAATCCTTTTGTTCAAATAATTTTAAATGAACCGTCGTTCTCGGGGGTAAGAAAAGAATAGTATTTTGTGAAAAAATAAAGGGACGCACTCATGTGAGGAGTATGAGCTGCCTACGTACCTCTGGGGTTTTTTGAAAAGTTTTAAAAATACTTTTTGTAGAGGATCAGGCCACATATTTATGGGTAGAGGGAAATGAAGAGTTTTTTTTAGAATAGAAGGGGGATGAGAAGAGTCGTAGTGCGCCGAGATTTCGGACTAGGGGATATAATTTCTTAAGACGGTCCAGATTGACTGGACGAGCCATCTCTTCCCCATCCAGGTCAGTGAGCATGGAGGCACCGCCGGATAAGATTTTTTTCACAATGTAGGGGCTTCTCCAATTGGGCTTGAATTTCCCTCTGGGGTCCCAGATGGGTTCTATAATCTCTTTGAGGGCCAAATCTACCTCCCGGACACCGCGGTCCTTGACTCTCTTATTGAATGATCATGTTATTCGGTGATGGCACCCCTGTATGTGGTAAAGAGCTTTTAATCTTCTTTCATCTAGGAGGGCTAGCTCATCAAGACGACTTTGGCACCAGTCTTATTCACTACCTTTTCCTTCGAGCATGACGCGTAACGAGGGTATTTCTAGCTCCACAGGTAGGACTTCTTCCATGTCGTAGACCAGGGAGTAAGGGGTAGCCTCAGTAGAAGTTCGGATTGAGGTTCTATAGCTCCAGAGGGCGTACGGGATCCGGTCGGCCCAATCCCTACGACTTACTGTCATCTTGCTAATGATGGATTTTAGGTTTTTGTTGGCGGCTTCAACTGCTCCATTGGTCTGAGGTCGTTAGGGAGAAGATTTGTGTCTCTGAATCCCGTACAAGTTGACTAATTCTGTGACTTCTACTTTAAAATGCAACCCACTATCTGACACTAGCTCATGCGGGACCCCATATCGGCAGATGATATTCTTCTTGAGGAATTTGGCCACTTTCTTGGCGTTCAACACTGCGTATGACTCAGCTTCGACCCATTTGGTGAAGTAATCGATGTCGACCAGGATGAACTCATGTCCGTTTGAAGCCTTTGGTGTAACCTTCCCTATGATGTCCATACCCCAGGTGGAGAACGTCCAGGGAGAGGTCATGTTGTATAATTCTCGCGGAGGCAGGTATTGAAGATTGTAGAATTGTTGGCATTTGAGGCACCTCCGGACATAGGTGGCGCAGTCCAGGGTCATGGTGGTCCAGTAGTAGCCCTGTCGGATGATCTTCTTGGCGAGCATGTGACCATTCATGTGGGGTCCACATTCCTCGCTGTGGATTTTCTGCATTATTTTCTCAATCTCAGCCCCTGCGATGCAGTGTAGATGAGTTCCATCGAAATTCCTCTTGAGTAGAGCTTTATGACAGACGATGTACTGGGCGGCCAGTCTTCAAAGGGTTGTTCAGTCCTTCTTATTGGAACCCTCGGGATACCTACTATTTCTGAGGAGGCACCGGATATTATAGTACCAACAATTGGCTAGTTCGGGATCTTCAGTGGAGATAAGCTCCACGTGGTAGCAATGGGTCGGTTTGTCTTGCTTTTGAACTAGGAAGGGGGTCATTATTATTCCTTCGGGCATGTCGACTATAGAGGCCAAGGTAGCGAGAGCGTCGGCTAGGTTAGTCTTTACTCGGGGTAGGTAATTGAAGGTGATATCTCAGAATCGGGAGGCTAACTCTTCTAATTGGGCATGAAAGGGTTGGAGCTTTTCGTCCTTGACTTTCCACTTTCTGAGCACTTGACTGATGATAAGGGTAGAATCCCCGTAGACATCAAGGTATTGAATAACTTTCTGGAGAGCAACCTTGAGGCCCACTGTGCATGCCTTGTATTCCGTCATGTTGTTAGTGCAAGGGAAATCCAATTTAATGGCGATGGGAGTGTGGGAGTCATCTGGGGCGATCAGAAGGATCCCAATGCCGTATCCCTTTTTTTTAGCAGCGCCATCAAAGAACATTTTCAATCGAATGTGGTCTTGAGTGGTGCAGAGGATATTTTCATCTGGGAATTCAAAGATTCGATCATCTTCTTCTTCTACAGGGTAGTCAGCAAGGTAGTCAGAGATGACTCTTCCTTTAACAGCTTTCTGTGTGATGTACACGATATCGAACTCGGTTAGGATCATCAACTATCGAGCTATTCGAATGGATAAGGAGGGTTTCTCAAGTAGGTATTTGATGGGATCCATTCGGGATACAAGTTTGATGGGGAAGGCGAGCATGTAGTGTCGCAACTTTTGGGTGACCCAGACAAGTGTGACACATGCCTTTTCTAAAGCAGTGTAGTTGACCTCGTACCCAGCCAATTTGCGACTGGCATAATAGATGGCTCTTTCTTTGCAGGAGTCTTCAAGGAATTGGGATAACAAAGCCCCAGATGCAATGTCGATTATGGTTAGGTATAAGAGCAAAGGGAGACTAAACGGTGGTGGCATGAGCACCAGAGGTTGGGTCAGGTATTATTTGATTCGGTCAAAAGCTTCTTGGCAGGCCTCGTTCCAAACCTTGGTTGAATCCTTTCGGAGGAGCTTGAAGATTGGTTCACAGATAGAGGTTTAGCTGGATGATGAATCGGCTGATGTATTACAATTTCCCAAGAAAACCTTGGACTTCTTTCTCTGTTCGGGGTGGTGGAATCTCAAGTATGACCTTCATCTTTGCAGGATCCGCTTCTATCCCCTTTTCGCTGACCATGAATCCCAAGAGTTTTTCCTTTGTAACGCTGAAGACATACTTTTGTGGATTAAGTCGCATCTGATACCGTCGTAGTCGTTCGAAGAACTTTCGGAGGGCGGGAACATGACCTTCTCTAGTTTTGGACATGATAATCATATCATCAACATAAACCTCGACCTCTTTGTGAATCAGATCGTGCAGGATGGTTGTGGCAACCCTTTGGTAGGTAGCCCCAGCATTCTTGAGATCGAATGACATAACAGTATAGCAAAAGGTTCCCCATGGGGTGATGAATGCGTTTTTTTCTTGGTGGTCGGTGATGATGCTGGAAACAGCACCACCCTTCAATTAACAATGGCAGCACGCGTATATAGCAAATATAAGAGAATGAGGTGAGGAGAAGAGGAATCACACCGGAATATAAGTGGTTCAGCCAATTAGGCCTACATCCACTGTGCAAGTGTATGGTGTGTATCACTGTATGAGGGCTCTAATGACCATAGATACAAACTCTCAAGATTTCTCCCTCTACTGTGTATTTGAGCGGAGTTTCAGCTAGGGTTGCTAATTTCGGGTCCCTTTCTAAGAAGGAGAAGACAAGTATTTATAGTGCCTGGGGGGTGTAGTGTACCCTCATGCATGTAAAGAGCATGTGTGTATTGATCTAACCAATATGATGAAGACATATGTACCTGTCACATGTAGAGAATGATGATGAAATATTCCCCCCACGTGGGGGGAATGATTTGTGTCCACGTGTCCTTGTCCACACATATGTCAATAAGTTCTCAGCCTCCGTTCTTGGTCATAACCTCGGCCTGGAAGGGTCCGAGATTAGTAAGGTCTAGTTACCTATCCAATTCGAGATGAGCCATCATGGTATCGGCTTCAGTGAAGCCGAGGATAGGTATTAGGGTCGGCCGGGGCCAAGGTTAAGCTGGAATATGCCCGAAACTCCGACTGATTCACTGATGGGGTTGGCTTTGGTGTATGTATGGCTCCTTGTAACCTTGGCCTACTCCCGGCCGAGGTTGTCATTCCTGGGTGAACTATTGAGATGCTGATCCCCTGATGAGGTTGGTAGTGGTGTCGGCCAGGGCCGACCCTGCTATAGCCGAGGCTGTTGGTCACTGATCCAAGGCCCTTCCAACATCGGCCTTGTTCTTGGACGAGGTTGATGTCTCTGAGCCGAGGTGGCACATTTGGGGCATATCAATTACCCCCCAGCCCTTAGTTACATGTGAGAGCAGGTGACTGTGGGGTCCGAGGTCTTTCTTGTGCCAATGTCCATTTGACACTTGTCCATTGCTGAAGTGTGAGGCGTACCTTGCAAGCGTGTGATGCCAGCCGTCCTTTGCGGCTCCCAAGGCAATGATGGGCCTTGGGAAACGTGCATTCATATTAAGGGTTTAAACCCTATTTTTCCTCTTTCTTCTTCACTTCTCTCTTTTTCCTGGTTCAACTCACGTCTGCAGCTTTCTCTCTCTATAAAGGCTCTGGCTTGAAGCTTTTGGTGGTGATTTCTCCCATTTTCCTCATTCTCCCTTACCATTTCATCTTCAGGTATCCTCTACCATTCTAACTTCTTCATTTTTTCTGTATTCTTCTTACTTTTGCATTTTTCGGTGAGTTTTTGGAGATTTTCGACGAGGTTCCATTTTTTTTGGCGAACTGTTCTTGTGTGTTCTTGGTAGTAATTGCTTGAAATTTGATAGTTTAATCCTCAGATTGCATCATTCCATTAGTTAGCCCTGTTTTTTGTTTAGGAGAGTTGCAAGTGTAGGGTCTGCCTCTTATGCTCAGACCTCTTTACCAACTCTTAGAGGAGTTCCCCTCTCTCAGAGAGAATACATTAGAGAAAATTAGGCAAATAGAAAGAGCGCGGGAGGAAGCTCGTAGGTCAGAAGAATTCCCCCTCAGACCTATCTTTCCACCACCTCTGAAGGTCTTATATCCCGAACCATCCGAACCAGTTAATAAAGCAGAGGTCCCTGCTGAGCCGTCGCCAATGTCTGAGTCTGAGTCATCCTCCTCAGACCCTATGTCTGTGGACTCTTTTCGAGAGACTATGGATTTCTCAACTCGGCAAGATCAGGCCCCTGATCAAGCGGAGGTTTCCAGTCGAGCCTCGTCCCATAAAAGTTCATGCACATCAACCTCTTCCTCTGAGGTTGAAATTATTGGGTCGAGTGTGGCGGTTCCGCCAATCCTTGAAGCCATACCCTTGTCGGCTGTCACAGGGGCTGAGTTCGCTCGGAGGTTTCCAAGTGGAGCCCAATCGTCTGCTCAGGACGACGTTGAGTTAGATAATGATGATAATGATGCTAAGAGCGATGTTGACGTCTATGAGGCAGTCGATTTCTAGAGTACAGTTAGTGAGGTCGACCTTCTTTTCTTCAGGTATTTATACTCCATCAGCCACTCCATAAAGCTTAGGAGACCTCTGAGGGAAGAGAGGGCTTACTACGACCGAGATGGTGAGATCTGCTTTTATGAGTAGATGTTCAGGTTGGGATTTCGTCTGCCCATCCATCCCATCATCAGGTCTATACTAGCCTATATCAACTTGGCCCCTTCCCAGTTGTCACCCAATGCTTGGAGGGTGATAATTGGGGCCATTATCTTATGGAGGGATGTTCATCACTCAGACCTTCCAGTCTAAGTCTTTGTAGGATGCTATGTCCCTTCATCTGCCAGAAACCATCCGAGCTATTATCATTTTGTAGCTCAGAAACTTGAAAAGAAGATGCTTCGGATAACTCAAACTTCTAATCATAATTGGAAGCCACTCTACTTCTTTGCCTCAGGGCCATGGGAGTTTGGCCCATGTGCCCCCTCTTCCCCACTAGAGCCGAGGATGCCTATAAGATGGGGAAAGGTTACAATGTCCGCTAAGGCAGACCCTGGTCTAGGCCTGCAAAATCTTCAGAAGGTCAAAGACCTTCAGGATCAGGGGCACATGGTCTGCTCGTAAGATTTTAACACCTGATGACCCCCCTATTACCTCTCTAAGACTGTTTAGGGGAAGTCCTCTCACAGAGCTTGGTAAGTTTCTTATTTCAACAAGTTATACCTCTGAATACATGTATATCTGATTCTCTAACTCAGACCCTCTTATTTTGTAGAGCGTCCAAAGGGAATATCTGGCGAGCTTTGGGAAATGGTGGCACCAAGTTTGATGAAGCTCGTCAAAAAGGCTGGTCTGGTCGCTCCTCTTCTCCCTCCATCTGCCTCAAGGGCTGAGGCCACCAAGAAGAGGAAGGTTTTGGACCCTGCCCTTGAGGATCAGAGGCAGAAGAAAAAAGGGGAGATCGAGCCATCCCCATTTCCTACGAGGATTCATTGGCTGCTCGTATAGAGAAACTAAAAATAAATGATAGCATCATAGGGCATAGTTTGCAGGCGTTGGATGCCATCGGATCTGCTATGACCGATGATGACAAACGTTTTTATCGATCTATGGACACTCCTCTGCTGATCGAGTTTGGCCTTCATAGGTCTATTCAGGTATGACTTTGGATTTCAGTTTATCTTCGAAGTGAACCTCTTCTTTGTATTGAAACTTATATATATGACCACGTGATTTGCAGGGCCTTGCTGCTATGTATCATCTTGCCAATTGGACCCTGAAGTAGTTACCCCTCATCCAGAAAGTCCAAGAGGCTGAGAAGGTGCAAAGTACTCTGAGTGCAGAGGTAGACCGTCTGAAGGCTGCATTTGATGGGTCTGACAAGAAGGCTAAGGAGCTGGAGAAGGAGATCTCCAAGCTGAAAAAGGACCATACCACTGCTCTGAAGGCTAAGGACGATGCTCTGCAGCAAAAGGTCGACGCAGCGGTGAAGGCAGCTCTTGAGGATACTTCTAAGGGGATTTTAGCCAATTATAAAGTCTCTGATGAATTCATCAGCTTCGGTTTTGAGTACCTCGAGAGAGGTATTAAGGATACTAGCAAGTGGGCAGTTGTTAAGGAAAAGGAGTCGGGTAGCTTGAAAGCCTCTGACTTCGTGGGTCTGGGTTTTGCTAACCCCCAATTCGCCCAAGAACTTTAAGAGGTCGAAGATGAATATACTTCCCCAGCAGAGACTGCGCCTCAGGATGTTACAGAGACTGAAGGAGCTAACCCCAGAGAAGATGGGGTCGAGGTGACCAACGTCGGCCAGGGTAATCAGGCCGAGGATGCCAGCACTCTCCCTTCCAATCCTTATGCTATTTTGTGAAGCTTTTTGTACTTTTGTAACCTCTGAAGAACATTGTCAGCTCATATTTTTCAATTTTACAATTGGATGACCACCTCTGAGGAGGGTTTTTATTCCTTTATTTGTTGATTTGCTTATTGAATGTTTCTTTGTCATGCAATTGTTTAGCTCTAAAGTCTTGGTGAAATGATGTCTGCTTAAACTAAATTAATAGTCTTACCTCAGACCTTGTCACCACATAATGATGCTATAAGGTCTGAGGTCATCAACTAAGATGTTATCCCCATAATTAATTTCACCAAATTAATGATGTTAAGGGCCTGAGGTCATCTAAGAATGATGTCTGACCTCAGACCTTGCCACCACATAATGATGTTATAAGGTCTGAGGTCATCAACTAAGATGTTATCCCCATAATTAATATCACTAAATTAATGATGTTAAGGGTCTGAAGTCATCCCTGTAAGGTGTCTGACCTTAGACCTTGCCACCAAATCATGATGTTATAAGGTCTGAGGTCATCAACTAAGATGTTGTCCCCATAATTAATATCATCAAATTAATGATGTTAAGGGTTTGAAGGCATCCCTGTAAGGTGTCTGACCTCAGACCTTGCCACCAAATCATGATGTTATAAGATCTGAGGTCATCAACTAAGATGTTATCCTCATGCTTTCTACCATTAGATCACAATGAAGCAAGAATCAATATGGAAACTGATCTCTTATTAATATCCTCTTCATAAGATGGTACATTTACATAACTTTCTGCAACATCATATGTAATACTTCTTTAGGTGATCAGCATTCCAGGGGTTAGCGAAAGGTTCCCCTTCTAGGTTTTCTAGCCTGTAGGTCCCGGTTACAACCTCTTCTGTCACTTTGTAGGGACCATGCCAGTTTGGGTGGAGTTTATTTATTTTCTGTAAGGTCTTCTTCAGTACTAAGTCTCCCACGGAAATGGGTCTTGATTTCACCCTCTGATTGTAGAATTTTGCTGCTCTCTGCTGGTATGCTGCTTGTCTGATTTCTGCGGCTTCCCTTCTCTCTTCAATCAGATCCAGGTCTAGTGTTCTTTCTTCACCATTTTTATCAGGGTCATAGGTCTGAACCCTATTAGTAGGGAGTCCCACCTCTGTTGGTATGACGGTCTCTGAGCCATGTGCTAGCATGAACGGGATTTCTCCTGTTGGTGTCCTTATCGTGGTTCTGTAAGCCCATAACACAACATAAACCTCTTCAGTCCATCTCCCCTTCGCTTCTTCTAACCTCTTATTGATTCCATTGAGGATTGTTCTATTTGTGACTTCTGTCTGACCGTCTGCTTAAGGTCGGCCAGGAGATGAGAAGAACTGCTTTATCCCCACTCTTTCGCAATACTTTTCTAAAGAGGAGTTTTTGAACTGGGTTCCATTATCTGAGATGAGAGTGTTTGGGAGGCCATGTCTGCATATAATGTTCCTCCAAATAAATTGGAAGGTCTTCTATTATGTGATCGTTATCATCGGCTCTGCCTCCACCCATTTTAAAAAATAGTCAACGGTAAATATAAAAAATCGGTAATTATTGGCAGCTCTTGGTAGGGGTCCTACTAAGTCAATTCCTCATACTGCAAATGTCCATGGGGAAGTGATTGAAGTCATAGGTTGATGAGGTTGGTGAGGAATAGTGGAGAATCTCTGACATTTATCGCAGCTTTTCACGTAAGCTGCTGCATCTTTGGCCAAAGTTGGCCACCAGTACCCCTGTGTAATAATTCTTTTGGCCAGTGGTCTTCCTCCTATGTGACTGGAGAAGGAACCCTCATGCACCTCCTGCAAGACGCGAGGAACTTCCGTGGGATGAACACATCTGAGGAGGGGCAATAGGAACCCTTTCTTATATAAGATGTCTCTTACTATGGAGAATTTCGCAGCCCTGTATCTTAGTTTCCTTCTCTCTAGCTTGGATTTTGGTATCTCTCCCTCTTTGATATATCTGACGAGGGGTTCCATCCATGAGTCTCCTAGGTTTAAATTGAGACAAGGGTTGCTAACCTCTTCTTCCTCGATGGTTGATTTTGATAAGACCTCGATCGAAACTGTCCTTCTGATGTCTGTCTTTGTTGATGAAGCCAACCTTGCCAATGCATCTGCGTGGCTATTATTCCGTCGAGGCACTCTCTTCATTTTTGTCTCTTCGAAGTATTCTAACATCACTCTCACCCTCTTCATATACTTAGCCATCCTTTCGTCTTTGGCCTCATAGACCCCTAGTACTTGATTGATTACTAACCTTGAGTCGCTATGAAGTAGGAGTCGTCTTACACCTAGAGTCTTTGCCAATGAGAGACCTGCTATCATGACCTCATATTCTAACTCGTTGTTAGATGCCTTGAAATTGAATCTCAAAGCGTATTCAATGTTGGCACCATCTGGAGCTAGAAGAATCATCACTGCACCACTTCCACTGTCACAGGAAGAGCCGTGAATAAAGAGATTCCAGATGTCTGTATCCAATGAGAAGGCCCCTTCCGACATGATTCCTCGCTTGAGGAGGTACCAATCATCCTCGTTCTCCGTTACTCCGCTCCTGATCCTCTTGGATAAGACCTCTTCCTAGTTTCGGAATACGTTTGGTGCAACCTCTTCATGGTTTCCGAAGACATTATTGTTTGACCCTTCATCATTTACTAGGTCATTCTCTACCTCGGCCTCTTCCCACGTGAACTCAGCAACAAAGTCTGCGAGGGCCTACCCTTTGATGGCTGCCCTAGGTTGATAAGTAAGATCATACTCCCTCAACTCAATGGCCCAGGTCATCAATCTTCCAGACTTCTCAGGTTTATGAAGGACCTGTCTTAGTGGGGAATCGGTGAGGACGACCATGGAATAGGCTTGGAAGTAGGGCTTCATCTCCCTTGAAGCATGTATTAGGGCGTAGGCTAACTTTTCCATACGAGGATAATTTTGCTCAGACCCTTGAAGGGCCTTACTATTGAAATACACAGGCCTTTGGATTCCAACGCCTTCTCTTACTATGGCTGCACTTATAGCCGATTCAGAGACTGCTAGATAAACGTACAATTTCTCTCCTACCATGGGCCGAGATAATAACAAGGGAGACCCCAAGTAAGCTTTGAGTTGGTTAAAAGCTTCTTCACACTTTTCGTCCCACTGAAAGGCCTTTCTAAGCACTTTAAAGAATGGAAGACACTTGTCCGTTGCTCTGGAAACAAACCTGTTGAGTGCGGCCACTCTCCCCGTGAGTCTTTGGACGTCCTTGATACTCGTTGGCGTCTTCATGTCAAGCAAAGCCTTAATTTTCTCAAGGTTTTCTTTGATTCCTCTTTGATTTACGATAACTCCAAGAAACATCCCAGCTCCTACACCGAAGATACACTTCGCTGGGTTGAGTTTCATCCTGTACAAGTCCATAGTATCGAAGGTCTTTTCAAGGTCTGCCACATGAGTGCAGGCCTTTAAGCTCTTCGTCAGCATATCGTCTACATACACCTCCATAGTCTTGCCTATTTGATCTTCGAACATCTTATTCACAAGACGTTAATATATCGCCCCCGTATTTTTTAGACAGAAGGGCATCACTTTGTAGCAGTACGTCCCTTTATCGGTAATGAAGGTTGTCTTCTCTGAGTCTTCCGTATCCATGAAGATTTGATTGTAGCCTGAGTACGCATCCATGAAGCTCATGAGCTCATGCCCTGCAGTAGCATCTACCATTTGGTCTATCCGAGGTAAGGGATAACTGTCTTTTGGGCAAGACTTGTTCAGGTCAGTGAAATCAATGCGCATTCTCCACTTTCCATTGGCCTTGGGCACGATGACTGCATTCGATAACCACTCCGGATATATGACTTCTCTAATAAACTCAGCCTCTTCCAATTTTTTAACCTCTTCCCGGATGACGTCGTACTTCTCCCTGGAGTAAACTCTTCGTCATTGTTTAATGGGCCTGGTATCTTTGGTCACGTTAAGCTTGTGACACATAACCTCAGGGTTGATGCCGAGCATGTCTGTGTGACTCCAAGCGAAGACACTCCGCCTCTTCCTCAAGAAGTTTATCAGCTCTTCCTTGATTTCTGTTTTTAAGGCTTTGCCGACCTGGATGGTTTTTTTCGGTTCGTCCTCATTAAGGACGATGAATTCTACCTCTTCCGCAGCCTCTCTCTTCTTCAACTTTGTTTATCTCTTGGGTCAAGAGTATCAATGCTATAAGTGGTGGTTGCCCTCTTATGGGCCTCTCTCTCTTTGGCTGAGTTGAAGTAACATTCTCGTGATATGGTCTGATCACCTTGCACTTCCCCTACCCCATAGGGTGTCGGGAATTTCAGCATTTGGTGGACCGTCGACGGCACGGACTCAAACTCCTTAAGGGCCACTCTTCCTATAATGAGGATATAGGCTGGGAAGACGTTTTCGTCCATCACGAAAAAATTTATCTTCCGGGTCAACCTCTTAGGCCACTCGTCACCCATTCGTACATCCATCTAATACATGACCAATGGATGGACTTTTTCGCCGCTGAATCCCATTAAAGGATGATGATAGGGTACCGGCCTTGCTCTGCTAAGACCTAGTCTTTTGAAGCAAGGCCAAAACATCACGTCTGCTGAACTCCCCCCATCCACGAGGATCCTCTGCAGCTCGCATCCATGCACCCTTGTTGTTATTACCAAAGGGTCATCATGTGGGGCTAAGATACCTTTGAAGTCGAGTCGGGAGAACCCAACTATAAGGGTGTCCATGTACACCTTCTTCCTCTTCTGCGTTGTATCGGAAGACGTTAGATTTACCACTTCAAGTTTGGCCACTGACTTGGCCTCTGCTACATGAGCTTTTCTGTTAGCCACTTCAGAGCCACCTCCCGCAAGTCCTCCGCATATGGTGTCAACACCAAAGAAGATCATGCCAACCCTCTTCACTGGAGTGTTTTCATCTTTCGACGGAAGGTCTGGATCATCTTCATCATCTCGTTACGAATCATTGTCTCGTCTAGCTGGGGCATCATCATAGCATCTGTCATTTCTCCTCTTCTTAGGGTCATCTCTTCCGCCTTTAGGAGCCTTACCATCAACATACTTCCTTAACTTTCCGGACTTTAACATCTTTTTAATCTCATCCTTCAAGGTGAAGCATCTGTCGGTAACATGACCATGGTCCTGCTGGAACTCGCACCACAAGTTTTTGTTCCTCTTATGTGGAGTGGTCTTCGTTTCTCCGGCCATCTTAGAGTCATGTCATTCTTTATCTTGTTGAAAATATGCTCACAACTCACAGTTAGAGGAGTATAGTGAGCGAACTTGTCATCAGTTGATATCTTCTTTCCGTCTTTCTTTCTTTGGGACTTCTCGCTACTACCGCGGTTCTCATCCTCATACTTAGCGGACATTGCCTCTTCGGCATTCATGACCTTTCCCGCAGTGGCCAGTAGCTCTGCCATAGACCTATGAGGGTCTTTCGTGAGTTTCCACAATAACTTCCCTTTCTGAAGACCTCCTATGAGGGCAGTCATGGCTATATTCTCTTTGTAATCTTCAACCTCAAGTTTTTCTTTATTAAACCTGGTGATGTAGTCTCTTAGGCTCTCATCCTTGCCTTGCTTGATATACAATAGATGAGTGGTCTTCTTTTGAGGTCTTACCCCAAAGCAGAAGTTGTGAATGAATCGTTCAGCCAAGACCTTGAATTTCTCAATTGAATTCTTCGAAAGAGAAGTAAACCAGCTGTGTGCTGCTCCTGTCAAAGTATCGGAGAAGGCCCGACACTTCATCTCATCAGGTATTGAGTAGATGTCCGCCTCTAACTGATACATCTCAATGTGATGTACAGGGTTGGTGCTACCGTCATACATGGGAGACACCACGGGTGGTTTGAACTTAGCAGGGGTTGGAAAACTCACTATCCTTGCCACAAAGGATGAGCCCTCCGAGAAACCTCTTTGCAATGGGTCTCGGCTCTTAATAAGGTCTCCTATCTTCTCCTTGAGACGTTGGATAGAGTCATTCCATGGTCTCCTTCCATCGTCCTGGCCGAGGTTGTCCCCATCCACCTCCAAGGGGTGGACTGAGGGTTCCCCAGCCGCAGCACAACATCGGCTGTTGACCTCCTCTGGTCTCTACCTCTTCCTGCATGAGGTCGGCCTTGGTGAGGCCGACGTTATTCATCTCCTCTTTGCAAGCTGGTTGCACTCCTTGACCTTAATAACCTCTGTCTTAGGTCATTTACTGGGCCCAACCTCTCAAAGGCTGACCCCCTGCTCAATCGATCAAAAGTTGATCCTCGTTATTGGGCCTCTTCACCTCTTCGACCGCCACAGCCTCGGCTATACTGAAGAGGACGTACAGTATTATTCGAAACCTCATATAGCTCCCAACATTCTTCCGGGACCTCTTTCGCCTTTATATCGTCATACCTGTCCTCCGGGTAAGGGTTTCCTTGCCTCCCCAGGTGCAAGCGCCTAGGGTCAGTAACGTCCCTCCTCCGATGGGGGGAAGGTTGGTCCTTCATTGGTTCCTGGGGTGGTCCCCTCCCGTCAGGATGAGGATGGAAAACCGCCGGAGTGATCATTTCTGGTGAAACTCCAGGTGGCCACATCATAGTTTGGCTGAGCTGTGCAAAAGGGTCCTGCATAGCTTGTTGCGTTGCAGCCAAAGACCTCAAGGCTGTAGCTACCTCCGCCATTTCGGACTGAGGCGGTGCCTGGCTAGAACTAGGTCCTCCCGTACCAGGCGGAGGAATAGGCAGTGGTACCTCTGGTTCCATATGTTAACACTAAAGAGCTTGAGTAGCAGATGAGCTTAATACCTTAAAGGACCTTTTTCAATGGTGAAACAGCTCCACGCAAGGGGTGGTGCCTGGTTCACAACTAGAGTCCCCGTTGAGGTTAAGCTGAAGAAGAGGAAGAGTCAGTTCCCACATACGGCGCCAAAATGATGATGGTGGAAACAGCACCACCCTTCAAGGTGTTTATGAGCTCAATTCGATGTTAACAATGGCAGCACACGTATATAGCAAATATAAGAGAATGAGGTGAGGGGAAGAGGAATCACACCGAAATATAAGTGGTTCAGCCAATTAGGCCTACGTCCATTGTGCAAGTGTATGGTGTGTATCACTGTATGAGGGCTCTAATGGTTATAGATACAAACTCTCGAGCTTTCTCCCTCTACTGTGTATTTGAGCGGAGTTTCAGCTAGGGTTGTTAATTTCGGGTCCCTTTCTAAGAATGAGAAGGCAAGTATTTATAGTGACTAGGGGGTGTAGTGTACCCCCCATGCATGTAAAGAGCATGTGTGTGTTGATCTAACCAATATGATGAAGACATCTGTCCCTGTCACATGTAGAGAATGATGATGAAATATTCCCCCACGTGGGGGGAATGATTTGTTATAACTGATTTGTGTCCACGTGTCCTTGTCCACACATATGTCAATAAGTTCTCGGCCTTCGTGCTTGGTCATAACCTCGTTCTGGAAGGGTCCGAGGTTAGTAAGGTCTATTTACCTATCCAATCTGAGATGAGCCATCATGGTCTCAGCTTCAGTGAAGCCGAGGATAGGTATTAGGGTCGACCGGGGCCGAGGTTAAGCTGGCATATACCCAGAACTCCGGCCGATTCATTGATGGGGTTGGCTTTAGTGTAAGTATGGATCCTTGTAACCTCGGCCTACTCCCGGCCGAGGTTGTCATTCCTGGGTGAACTATCGAGATACTGATCCCCTGATGAGGTTGGTAGTGGTGTCGGCCAGGGCCGACCCTGCTATGGCCGAGGCTGCTAGTCACTGATCCAAGACCCTTCCAACGTCGGCCTTGTTCTCGGACGAGGTTGATGTCTCTGAGCCGAGGTGGCACATTTGGGGCATATTAGTCGGGGTGCATCTTGATTTGGTTGTATCCCGCAAACCCGTCGACGAAAAACTTGAGAGCATGACTGGCTGTGTTGTCCACGATCATATCGATATTGGGTAGAAGATAATCATCCTTCGGAGAAGCTTTGTTTAAATCTCGGTATTCTATACACATTCGAACTTTCCCTCATGATTTCGGCACAGGTACAATGTTGGCTAGCCATGTGGGATATTCGATCACCCGAATGAAGACTACGTTTAACTGTTTGACCACCTCTTCTTTGACCTTGAGCGACCATTCGGTGCGGAGTTTTCTCAATTTTTGTTTAACCGACTTGTAATCTGGGAGAGTGGGGATCTCGTGCTAAGCTATTTCAGGATCGATGTCGGGCATATCATCATAGGACCATGCGAAGACATCTACAAACTCCTTCAGCAATTCTTCGAGTTGTGCACGCTCATGCTCGTCAAGGGTGGCCCCTATCCTAATCTCGTGCAGTTGGCTACTAGAACCGAGATTAATAACAACAGTCTCTTATTTATTAACTTGAACGCGGTTATGTTGCTTATTATTAACCTTATTTAGATCAGTTAAGAATTGTTCATTTTTAAAATCATCATCATCAAAAGTTCGATTAGAATCCAAAAAGTTAATGTAAGGCACAGCAAGATACTCAAAATCTTCATTTATTTCATTGATAGGAAAAATAGCATTGAGAACCTCATCAAAAGAGTTCTCGATTACATTTTATCAAGGATAGACAACAGAAGAAGAAATAGGGTAAATATTGGGTTTAGGGGAGATTTCACGAGGTAGAACTGGCGTAGCATGCGAGTTGAGGAGAGGTGTATCAGTAGCTTTAATCAGACATGATGGGTCCATTGGTGTAGTGCCTGAATGAACCATGCAGAGTATCAGCCCCAGTGTCTGTAAGTTGAAGGAATCTTATAAATCTCCTTCCTCGGTCTCTTTGGTATCTTTGATGAGCGATTGTATTTGGTGTGGGAAACGTTCAGCCCATGGGTAGCTGTTTTGGAAAAAGATCTCCATTCCAGGCCTCATCTTCTTGTCTGTGTTGTCATACCATGGTTCTGGAAAACTGCAAAAAAGGAAATCTTCGCCTTCTTTGATGAATCGTCCATTCAAGGAGTCTCCTGAGATAGTTCGAATGCAGTCTGATCTTCTCTTTGGTTGAGACTGCTGGATCATTCTGAGCTCTCATTCTGATGGCTGATACCTCAAGCCACAAGGAGGAAAACCTTTCTTTAGTTCGATAGGCTCAAGTATATCTTGTTGCCTTTGTCCTAGCCCCAGTCCGAGCATGAAGTGCATGTTTCTGAACACTTGAATCACATTGACATTTCCATGAGGGTCATATTCTGGACAAGCCCTTTCTTTGTAATCGTCCCCTGCCGGGAGTAGGAGTGGCTCGTCTCGAAATCCTGATAGGAGCATATCATTTGACCCGTGCTGTATCTCAAGAATTGGACTGTTATTGCTTGCACCCTCGGTATTTTTGTTGTCGCCCAAAATGGTGATGACTCGCCCGTCGGTGAAAAAACTCAATTTCTGATGGAGTGAGGAAGACACACCCTTGATATTATGGATCCAGGGGCGTCTGAGCAATAGGTTGAAACAAGCTGGGATGTCTATGACTTGGAATTCGACGACAGGGTTTATAGGGCCAACCCCTATTGCAAGTTTTATGGGCGTCATCACCTCGTGATGGGTATTATCGTAGGCACGCACAACAGTGGAGGTTGGAGCGAGGTCGCTTTCTTTTAGGCCTAAACACTTGAAGGTTCTCAGAGGGCAAACGTTCAAGGCGGATCCGTTATCGACAAGAGAGAGTGGCACGGCCTTTCCCATAACTTTGACGGAGATGTTGAGTGCATGATTGTGATTTGGCCCAATTCTGGGGATTTCTTCTTCAAAAAATGATAGCATTCGGGTAGAGGTCAAGGATCCGACCAGATTTACCGCTTCTTCTGGTGTGGTAGAGGGAGAAACTGTGGGTCTAGTGAGTAATTTGATTAAAGCATTTCTGTGTAGTTGGGAAGACATGAAAAGTCCCCATAGAGTGATGTTAGCTTGAGTTTTCTTCAGTTGATCGAGGATCTTGATCTCCTCGATGGTCATCTCTGGCATAGGAAGGTTTTCAATGCCCTTCACTTTGTCATTTGCTGGTAGTGAGCTAGGAACCTGGTAATGCCTCCATGATCTGGTCATGTGATTTACTGAAGAAGGAAAGAACATGAATCCCGTTTCCTCGTCGATCTCAGGTTGTTCTGCCACCCTATTTATTTCTCCGAGGAGTTCTTCAAATGAGATCATCCCACATATGTCGGCTATTGGGTCAGCTCTTCCTGAAGCTTGTTCTTCGCTCGAGTCTTCAAATTCTTCCCCCCATCCGGTGGCAACAATTTTGTCTTTCCATGTAAAGTCAATGCATTCCAGAACTTCAACGGCTTCTTCGTACAAGTTCTCCCATTCTGTGGGGATATGTGTGATTAAAGGGACCAAGCGCCCTTATAGCTTCAAAGTGTCAAGTACCTCAATGATACTACAAATGTTGTTGGTTTGCTCGAATAATCCTTCCATAGTCTGGACAACATCATGTAGGCTGACTTCGTCGGTTGGTACCACCTACTTGTCTGAATCCCGAGCCCATTTCCCTACCTCCAAGAATAGTGTGTTGAACTTCTGGCAATCGACGACCATCTACGCGGGCAATTTCAGCCCGAAATCTAGGAGTTGGTTTAACACCTCTGATAATTCCATACTTCCATTTTCAGAACGGGTACGGACAGCGATGCATGCTCTGGTAATGAGTGACAGTGCCTGATCAGCGAGGCTAGTAGGGTGTAGGAGGAAATATGGGCAAATTTGAAGAGGTTTAGGAGAGTATATGGGTGTGATTTGAGTTGAGGGATCAAAATCTGGGTTTTCTTCTAAGAAGATGGCATTGGTGTGATTCGGAAGTGGATTGTGACTAGTGTTTGGATGGTGGGGCGATGGTACCCCGATCAATGAGATCTTGGATTATGTTTCGGAGGTGAAAGCATTGGTCGGTGGTATGACCGACAGTTTGGTGAAAGGTACAGCGAGCATCGGTTTTAAAGTTTCTTGGGAGTGGATTTGGCAATGGACGTGGATCAAGGGTTTGATGAGGTTTCGGCTTAGCAGGGCTTGGTAAACATTGGAGAAGGGAGCATGGATCTCAGTGTATTACCTTCGGATGGGAGTAGGGCAGCCTTCTAGTGCCCATGTTGTGGTTGGTTTAGAGATGTTGTTGATGGTTGAGACTGTAGCACTGGCAGGCTTGTCATACTTTCTAGGGGTGAACTGTCAGGACACCTTTTTTGGTTCAACCTCGATTTCCACTCATGCTTCTCTGAGAGCTTGAAAGTGGGGATAAAACTATCCTCCCATCATCGCTCGGACATGGGGCAAGAAGTTCTTCTTCACTATGTTGACCTGTTCTTCCTCGGATGGCCGATTAGTCATGGTAGCTGCTTGCTCCCTCCATCGGGTTATGAAGTTACTGACTAATTCCCCAGGGTTCTGTTTGAGAAACTCTAAATCACGATGGGTGACCTCAATCTCTTCATTCTATTTGTACTGTGACATGAATTCTCGAGCTACATCCTCCCAGCTACGGATTCTGGATTCTTCAAGAGATAAAAATCATCGGAGGGCACTATCCTTCAAAGTTTGCTGAAACAATTGGTCCATCACCTCCTCAGAATCCCCTAGTAGAGTCATGGGATGATGATAACTGCGAAGATGAACAATTGGGGGTCCACTCCCTCCAAACTTCTCGATATTTGGCATCTTAAACTTCTCGGGTAACCTTACTTTAGGATAAGGAGACATGTGGGTGTAGTCCATGTAATTCCCAGAGATCCTGACTTGGTCAAACTTCTTAGTGAGCATCTTGAGATCCTCTTTGACTTTATTCAACTCCTCCTCCTTTGGATCAACAACCACAAGCATGTTAGCCATAGGCTGGGCACTGTTCAGCATTGGAAACTGGGCAGGCAGCGACCAATTGGCAGGAGGGGCATGTGCTGATATTCTTCTGAAACCCAGATAGGCTCGGGTGGACCCATAGCACGAGGGAATAGAGCCTAGGGCTCTTGAGTAATTGGAACTTGTTTTGTTGCATCTCTCGGACCTCGATTTGAAGGTTGTCAATCTTGGACACGAGTTGAGCTAAGACTATCGTCAGATCCGGCTGTATGACTGGTACTTGATCTATATACTCCATGAAAGATGTATAGATTCCGGACTCGAAAGAAGTAGTAGAGGAACGGGTGAAACTCCGAGGTGATTTGACTAAAGACCGAAGCCAATAGGGAGCCAGGTCAAGGGCTTGCGATCGACCTGAGAAGGCGTAGGATTAGATTTATTTTTGAGAAAAAAAAGGAAGAACTATTTTTGGATTTTTGATAAACAAGGGAGAAATTTTTTTGGATTTTTAATAAAGAAGGGAGAAATGTTTTTGGATTTTTAATAAAGAATGGAGAAATGTTTTTTGATTCTTGATAAAGAAGGGAGAAATATTTTTGGATTTTTAATAAAGAAGGGAGAAATGTTTTTAGAGACGGAACTCAACATGATTATTGTGATTATTATGCTCTCATTTGTATCCAATTCTCGTAAATGCAATGCCGGACGGGACCCGAGCCTGAAAAAGTGGGGTTCTTAGTATATGCAAAGCTACGGTTTGGACTTATAACCAGGCTCACGAAAAGGGTCCCATTTTTAAAAAAATGCACGAAAATTGGGTGGCAGGCCGACCTGGAATTTCGGCAGAGTTTCGAGTTGAAACCGGCAATTTAAAGTGCGTGTCCTAGGTTTGACACCTATATGCGGGTATGTAGTTGGTTGGGTGAATCGGCATGGGTTCCCCCATTGGCGTGACTTCCAAGATATACGTCTTGCTCTTGCGGGCAATCGGTACATGTGGAAAAGCCATTTGATATAATAGAGTGTACGTGAATTGCCTCACCATATACCTCGTGAGGACGGTACGTGTGAGAGCGAATTCGATATACTCGGCGTACGTGAACGAATTCCCTACGATATACCTCATATCATGACTTCGATCAAGCAGTACAATGCGGGGAAACCGTTCGATATACATCGAAGGTACTTAACCAATGGAAGGTGAGAGTCATATCGCTTAGGCTAACTGCGACCTGTCGGACCAGCGCCCATCACGAAGTGACCCTCCAGTTACTGGGTAAAATTTGGTCAATAGCAATGCTCTTTGGTGATATCGTGTGAATCATGCATGATTCTCTTATTAGTATCTTATGATGAGAAATGCCTTTCTTGATTATGCCAAACAGGGGGTAAAGTACAAGTACCCCAAAAGGTACACCAAGTATGGATGGGTGATGCGTGCAACATGGGGATATAAGTGGCCCTAGGTGCACGTGGTGCGAAGTGTACATGGGGAAGTTTCTACAAGTGTGTGAACATAAGCATAAGCATGGGATACACATGGAAAAAATGGAAACATGCGGATATGGGGGGAAACATAAACAAATATAGCATCCATATAAATAGAGTCAAGCCCTCAATATAAAAAATAAATCTCCCCAGCAGAGTCGCCACTGTGACCATCCACAATCCCCTTCGCGGAGGAGAAGGATCCTTCGGGTCCCGCGCGTCCCTCTCGGGAGCGCTTCGGCCAGCGTCGTTTGAGATGTGGTGTAAAAATATAGAGAGATTCAGAGTAGCCAGTCTATTTTTCTCAAAACGGACAAAAGAAAAAGGGGAAGCCTCCCCGAAGGATGGCTTCCAAAGACATACTGGTGCGTACGAAACCAAGATGATTCGAGAAGGGTTCGGAGGCTTAGTTACGAAATGGGAAGGTGTTAGGCACCCATTCCGCCCTTTCGGTCTCTCATGGATATTTTCTATTTTCCTTTACGTTTCCCCCCATGATATGTGTGTATGTGTATATATAGAATGGAGGTAGGAATCCTCGACTTATATCATGAAAAAGATAAAGAGAGTCATCCGTAGGAAGATATGAGAGTAATATTAGAAAAATAAGATTTACGCGATTACCCCTATGTTGATCGTTATAAAGGAGCAATAACGCATATGGAGTAATGCGTTAATAAAAATAATTATATATAGATAATATAATGAAAATGGATTTAGAGAAAATAGAAAATGTGAGAAAAGGACTCGAGTCCCGGGTTTTACCCCGAGACGCCTACGTAGCCTATAAAGGCATCAAAGTCCATGTAGTTCGCATACAAAACGCGGGGTGGGTTTTATCCCATAAATCCAAATGGGGAATCTCTTATTTGTAAGTGTGTGTGTGTAGAAAAAGGTGTTTTAGTTGTGAGAAAAATGTGGAAAAAGTGTGAGAATCCCTACTTGGAATTTATGAGCAAACCCTTTTTTTCTTGTTTTTTGGGTTTTATGAAAATAAAAGAGGTACAATAATACTAAATAAAAAGTATATTAGGATGTGTGAGATGAGATAATAAAAAGCTAAATAAGAAAACAAGTTATGGGAATTTAAGAGAATTCAAGAGAGAGTTTGAGAAAGTTGGACCTTCTTGAAGATCTTAAGCTTGATCATGAGTGTTGAATAGCATCCCTTGAGCTTGGATGAAAAGGATGATGAAAAGTGGAAGTAAAAGAGGGATTTGGGAGTTGAAACCACGCTGCCTTCGAGAGAGGTTTTCGAGATTCGTTGAGAGAGATTTTTATCAGATCTCGGCTCCCTTTGCAAATGAGGTGAAGACCTCCTTTTATAGGCTCAGGTCAGTGCCGATCGTCATAGACCCCTTTCTGCCTATCGGCAGGCAGGTGCCGATAGTTAGGGTCTGGAACTTGCCGATTGGCAGTGCGTTTCACGCTTTTTCAAAAAATTGGCAACCGAGGGCAAACCGTTGGTCAGAATTGCGCACGGGCATACCATTGGAAAGGTAATTCAGATACCTTCGAAAGTCCTTTGGATCCTCCCGGGTTCGGGAGTTTACTTTGGGTCAAATATGGCTCGAAATCTTTTGTCGGTCATTGGACAGGGAATCGCTCGGACGCAAACGGATCGTTTGTCCGCATGGTAAGTCCGAATCGCCCACGGGGTGGACCGTTGGAAAGGTTAGGAGATGTACTTCGATATTCCAAAGAGTTTGACCCGGTTCGGATAGTTGACTTTGGTCAACCAGGCCTGGGAAGCGCTCGGCGGCCTCTCGGAGTCAAACGGATCGTTCGTCTGCATGGAAAGTCAGAATCGCACACGGGATGGACCGTTGGAAAGGGGATTCAGTGCCCTTCGAAGATTCATTCAGCCTCGGTCGATCTGAAGAGTCGACTTAGGTCAAATAGAGCCTGGGAGCGCCCGGTGGCCTTTAGGTCAGGTTTCGGACGCAAATGGATCGTTCGTCCGCATGGTAAGTCAAAATCACGCATGGGGCAGACCGTTGGAAAGGGTATTCAGTGCCCTTTAAAGATTCATTGAGTCTCGATCGAGAGGAAGAGTTTGACTTTTGGGTCAAACTGAGCCGGGGAGTGCCCGATGGCCTTCAGGTCAGTACTCGGGACATGACCTGGGTTTACAGTGATGAAGGGAGGTACTAGGGACCTAAGGAGAGTTAGGGGGTAATAGAATGGGGTGTCTACACAATTCCTGTGGGCATCCACAACTACTGCAGCATCGTCTAACTAGAAGGGTGGAGCACCTAAAAGTTTATAAAATATTTTGATAAAGAAACCAAAACCTTTTGAAAATATTTTTCAAGTGTTTAAAATACATATATATATATATATATATATATATATATATATATATATATATATATATATATATATATATATATATATATATATATATATATAATGCAGTCTTTCATATTGAAACCGGTGTCGCACTCCCATGAGATACCCCTTACCCCTCATCTATAGTGCGCACCTAACGTAAGTAATTTAAACACCCTAGTTATGCTACCCACCCTAACTAGTGCCTCTGCAAATCTTAGCCCCATACGTTTCCTTATGCCCCGCATATACTTTTATTTAAATTAAAATTCACATTAAGTTTTTGCATCTGCTTATTCATTATAATACTTATTTATAATCTTGCCAATTAATTTCACATAACTTCACACTAGTTATTAGTTCATATTCACACATTAATGTCGTGTACCCATATATTTTTATCACACTAATATACGTATTTACAGACATATCATCCCAGAATTCTCCTCCCGGGTGCATATAAATTTATTATTCATAATATCCTTTTATTTGCCTATATATATATATATATATATATATATATATATATATATATATTTACACGCACACACACAGACACACACACACACACACACACACACACACATATATATATATATACACACACACACATATATAATGAAATTGGCTAATCGTGAATGTCACTCGTAAAACTAGCATATAATCTCCAAGTCTAAATTCGACTCCCAAATCCATAAGTAGTCACTTACTTATTGTTATATCGCAAATATATTTTGTTCTGGATAATAAGCCTATCTCAATTAATCCCATTTCCCAATTCCATCAGAAATTCCCATTCGAATCCACTAATATATTTGTCAAGTGTCGTTCGTCCCAAATACCATTAATTTCACACCTCAGATTATCCCGACTATCCCAATGTAATTAATGATTATTTATACATTTATTTCATAAGTCCTAATCTTATCTAAGGACCTCCTAAAATAACCCAGAATCAACCCGACCAATGAAATCATTCAAATAACCAAGCCCGATTCAGCAGGGTAGATGAACTGGTTCTACCCATTTTATCAACCTAAACTATTCCCATTAATCAACCCAACATCAATTTACACTACCCATTCAATATAACTCATAAGGGTACACAATATAAGGATTTAATTCATCAATAAATCATTCTACACTATAGGATTCAACCATAAATTTTCCCGAATTAATTCACCTCAATTCTCACATCAAATTCCAACTATTTTCGAGATTAATCAATTGGGATCACATTTATTCTCATCATAATTCCAATTCATATTTTTAAATCAAAATAACTTTTATATAGGATTCATCTGAAATTTCAATTAATATGTTTCTCAATTCAATTCTCATGAAATCTTTCCCCAAAATCCATTTTGACATGTGAATCCCACCCCAAAAGTTATTATTTGTTTCCCACCAATTATGATATGAACTAAAACACAACATATAATATCAAATAAAGTAAACACTTGCCTCTAATTCTAGAAATCCGATCTTGTTCCTCAAGATCCTCAACCCGTAAAGATCTAAGCCCCAAAATTGTTTAATCTCCCCCTGGCATGGTGTTCTTGAATTTTCTCTTTAATATCCCCTCTCCTCTTGCCTCTCTCTTAAGATAAGATGATTTTGAATGATATATGGCTACCTCCCTTCTCTGAAACCCTTTTATCTTTCCTTAATCCCGAAATTAAGTTAAATAATAATGCTAATGACCTGAATACCCCCGTACCCGTACCTAATATTGACTATCTGGACCCATTCCGGATCATCTGTGCACTTAAAATCACCATTAAATAAGATTTTGTCAACCTGTCGCTTTTACCCATATACGATGTAATATAAAATAATACAATTTTATTTACTTGTCACATAAGTAAATATAATAACACATAAATATTATTCCAATATTCGCTAATTAATATTTATTCAATTCACTTTATTTCTCAAATTAATTAAGTTACGAGTAGACATGAAATTTAAATGTTCCCTAAAATACGGGGTGTTATGTGAAATGAATTGACAAAAAGATTATAAATGAGATTTATAATGAATAAGAAAATGTAAATGCTTAATGTGAATTCCAAGTTAAATAAAAGTATATGTGGGGTACAAGGCAACGTATGGGGCAAAGATTTGCAGGGGTACTAGTTAGGTTGGATAATATAACTAGGGTGTTTAAAATACATGCGTTTAGGCACACACTATAGATGAAGACCGAGTGGTATCTCATGGGAGTGCAACACCGGTTTAAATATGACAGAGTGCATTACATATATATTAATGTATTTTAAACGCTTGCAAAATATTTTCAAAAGGTTTTAGGCGTTGATCCGTATAAAAATATTTTCAAAACTTTTAGGTGCTCAGCCACAAGGACACCTGGCATAACCATCCTTCTAGTCAGACGATGCTGCAGGTATTGTGGATGCCTGCGGGGATTGATTAGATGCTTATATCCTTGAGATGTAGATATGAGGTACTTCAGAGTTATTTCGAGTATATCGCCCAGTTAATTGGTATTTATTTTATTCAGATGTTTTCCTTTTAGTTAGTGGAATTATTGTATTGTGATTTTTACGAGAGTTATAAGTTAATTCATTTATTCCAATGAGTGTGAGTTTTATTATTTGCATGGTTGGTTATGTGAATGAGAATTTTTGTGTAAGCAAGTTAATAAGATTTAATAATTTGACACCAATCCTAATACAGTATTAATAATTAAAATATTTTTTAAAGTGATTCTAAGAATGAACCAGATGAGATTCCTATTTTACAAAAATTTACAATTGGATTTTGATTTAACAATAATGGTCTTCACCCATTAGACCCACTATTACCACTAGTCCACCGCAGTTTAGACATTGCCTTCACCTTGCATGCCTGAAGTCCATTATATCAAATTATCAAATTAATGCACCTACTTAAAAATCTTCCAATTTACAATCTTTTGAAGAAATTTTATACGTCTATACTTTTGTTTCGTATAAATGGAATCTCGTTGGAGGGTAAATGAGAACAAAGCATTGCATTCCATTCTTTAGTCTTCCCCCACATCAGTGAATAAAACCCAAGAGCTATTAATATTCCGCCAATCACACTGCAAAAAATTTCAAGACAGTAATATGTGTTATTTTCTAAAAATACGTTTTTGCGGATTACAAAAAAAAAAACATTTCCGAGCATAAAATGTTTCACATCCTTATTCTTTATAGTTTCCGTTTATTTTACATTAAGAAACATAATTCGAAGGTAGAGTGAATCAAACAAGTCTAAAAATTATTTTTACGATTAAATGTAAGGTTGCTATTAAACCAATTTATAGCTTACAAGTTCTTAATTTTGAATTTAACATCAATACCAGGTCCAAATTTTATGTCTGCACCTAATATGTCTTTTCTTTTCTTTTTTATAATAATTATCCATTGGGTATAACTTTTAACCTAAGTTTGACTGACTCCTATAGAACTTTTTATTATATATACCCAGTGGCGGAGCCAGGATTTGGAATTAGTGGGTGCGAAACTGTCTGACGTACCCCGGGGGTTCGGGGGCGGGAGCCCCCGAGGCGATTTTTTTTGGGTTATTTGTACTATTTTGGGCATAAATCTAGTACTAAAGAATATTTCAACAAAAAAAAACATGCATTAATATTCAATTTCAACACTTAAAACCATTATCAAAATGAAATAGGATAGTTATTACAATGCAACTTTTCTAGACTTCATTTTCTGAAAAAATTGAATGATATGTTCAGTGTTAATATCATTCAACACGTCTCTTTCGATATATTAATCAAACATAATTAATCTAACTTAAATAAGTTATTTAAAATTAATAGAATTAACGAAAAATGATTAATCTAACATAAAAATCAGAATTAATCTAACATAAAATTTGTTGGAAAAAGATTAATCCATTGATGTTGAAATTTATTATTGAATTTATTTAATAAATTTATTCAGTAAAATTTTAATCACTTTGTATGATTAATCACTTTGTAAATTTCAGTAATAATTTCAGTAATAAAATCAATATAATGGAGGAGAAAATTTTTAATAATAATTTTTATCTTGAACTAGGGTCCGTAATAATTTTCAGAAATAATTTCAGTAAACTAGGGCTGTTCACATTCGGAAATTTTTTATCTTGAACCCGTTAATGTGCTGTAGACTAACAAATATGTAAATGGAGGAGGGAAAGGGGACTTACCTTTTGTTTTGTTCTTGAATGTAGAGAGAAGACAACTTTGGTTAGGTTGAAAAACTAGGGTCGGCTACTGTTGTATATATATTGACTTAAGTTTCAAAAATTATCAATTTTAACCTTAACATTTAAGTTATTACACACATGTATATATATATATATATATATATATATATATATATAGAGAGAGAGAGAGAGAGAGAGAGAGGCAGGCTCCTGTGCACACTAAGTTTGCACACTAAGTTTGCACATTACCTTTTAAAAGTAGTAAAAAAAATATTTTTGAGTTGATTTTTTTTGTGTGATATTTAAACATTTCAAGGAACCCATATAAAAAAAATCAGCTCAAAAAAACTTTTTTTGCTATTTTTAAAAAATCGGTCAAACTTTCGCAGTTTTTAAGCCCTTTAAAAACTGCGAAAGTTTGACAAATTTTTTTAAAAATAGTAAAAAAAGTTTTTTTAAGCTGATTTTTTTTATATGGGTTCCTTGAAATATTTAAATATCACATAAAAAAATTGGTGTGCGCCAGCACTAAGTTTGCCTACTTTTAAAAGGTAATGTGCAAACTTAGTGTGCAAACTTAGTGTGCACAGAAGCCTGCCTCTATATATATATATATATAAAATCCAAAAAATCCAGTGCATGCGCCCGCACCCACTCGGTATCATATAGCTCCGCCCATGTATATACCCAAGCTATTAGTTTTTTAAAAAAAGAATGTGGTTTAGTATTATTTTTTGAAGAAAATGCCCATGAATTCATTTACAATTTAGCTATATAACCTATCCGTTAAGTTATAGAATGGATTCCTGAACTACAGTTCTACCCATACATGATAGTAGTGGAGCCGTGTGAGCAATTTTCACCTCTTAAAAGTTTTATGCTTATTCAATCCTAAAATATAGTTAAAATTTTAAACGATTTACCTTCCAATATGGAGAATGTCGCCCAGAAATGTAACCCCAATAATAACCGCAATGACCATTCTAAGCGGCTTAAACATTGAAACAAAGACCGGTCCCTTCTTTCGCAAAGCCCATGAATGAGCAACAAGTCTAAGTGAAACCACTCCGACAGCCTGATGATTTAGAAATATCCGAGCCAATAAAAGAAATTAGTTTAGACTTAATTTGACATTATGTTTAGATCTTTAAAATAAAAATGTTTAAACACAAGAAAATCCGTACTAAAGGATATAATAAATTAAAAAAAATCTTTATTTTTCTTTACTCGCCTGATATTTAAAGATAAAAAGAGAGAATGTGGATTCGTTTTCACACTCACCGCGTAGCATATAGTTACTAACTCCAAATCAGGTCGTAGCTTCCAAACATTTGGGTTCCTTTCGGCAATTAGAGCAATTATAGATGATTGGATAGTAACAAAGAAGCAACAAAACATTGTTACCATCAGCTCCGAAGGGTAATCCTCAATAATCTTTGCCTGAAGATTAAAAAGACTATTAATAACCAATTCATGCATTTAAATAGCATTTTATAGGAGGTAGGTGACCACCGGTGTGAGGTAACAAATTTGGATTTCTTGTAAGAAAAGCAATACATAAATATTTGGCCCTTGTATTAATGGATTTAAAACTAACCAATGATGAGGTGCACATATTAATATTATATATTAAATTTTTCTGATATGTTTTTAATGTTGCAAATGTTAGTAGCATAATGCCACATAAGGTTACAAAGTACCAATTGTTTGCCTCCCTTTCGACATGGTCAAATTAGATGACACCATATATCATCGCTTGATATTACGAGTGCAAAAGTAATCAAATTTTGTAAGTTATTAGAAAATTCTCATCAAATTGGATGACACACAAATACATGCTCTATTATGATCATTCTTTAAGTCACCTTCATTTTCTATTGCGACATTCAAATAACAAAAACAACATTTCAGTTGGGAAACTGCCACCACCATCATCGCAGCGTGTACTAACGACACCACAATCACTAACCTAATTCCTATGCAGCCCGCTGCTGCCCCTAAAGAATTTTTTTTAAGAACCCTTAGTATGTTCAGGAACTCTAATTTTGGTGTTTCTTAAATAACTAAAATCTTTTAAAAAAACTTTTAATAATATTTTTTTTTTATCTAAAATGAACATAAATTGAAATTAAAATCCTCAAACTAAACAAGAAATCTTAAGAAAATGCCAAAAATCGTAGTCCAGATCATTGGGTGATAGATTACTAAAAATGATAACAAGATGCGGTGATTCATCACTTAAGGTTCAATACAGCCTTCGGTAAATTCATTTAATGATGCACTATGAATGAACTTTAAATCTCTCATTAACATCAAACCTATCTTTAAAATGAATTAATCTTAAACGATGAATAATCAAAGGTTATTGTTGTATTGTGAATATGGTACGACCGAGCAAATAAGTTAGAAGAGGATAGCTGGACTTACTTACCTCTTAAAGGAGGTCGGATCAACTATCCATCTGGTCAGTCAGTGCAATTATAGTCGGCATCTATGTCACTGACAATTGACTTAACCCAATTGTTTCACACCAGTTAACACTGTTACGTAACACTGTGAAAGCTAGCATGTACCATGTGATAAGTTGATGACATCAGCACTCACATTACGCATGCAAGTGGGAGATATGCAAATATCCTCCTCCATGTGCGCATAATAAACTCGTGATTATCCATCCCCACTTGCATGTAAAAGGTGTACTTATCCTTCATTAAAAAGGGGTCAATATATATTTTCCAAAATGCACAAGGAACCCATGCACGAAGTCGAGATGATCTCTTTTGGGTGTCTCTTTGTATCTGGAGGTGACGCTAGTAGAGGAGATGAACCGGTAAAAATAAAAGCTTACCACAACGAGGCAAAGGCTTGTTCTAACATCAGACAAATAAACTTGACCGATGTTGTGGAAACTCGACCTAGAAAGGTAAATAAAGTTTGTCTTATCATTGATTTCTCAAAAGATAACATGTCAGCTGTAATTTATCCGGATGATGACCACTGGTCATCACTATGATGGTGCATGATAGTCGGGTAACAAGGATTCTGACCGAAAATGAATTTAGTTGACATTCTGTTTTATAGATGTTTCAAGAAATTGAGGTTGAGAGATAATAAGTTGGTGGTGTATCACATGCTTCTTATCAGGTATTCAGGGGGAGAAGGTATTCCCCTTAGGAACAATTAAGTTGGAGGTTGTGGTTGTCACATGGATAACTTTTTGAACGGAGATGATTCATTTTTTTCGTCCTCGACGAGAACGACCGCTCGATCTACAACATCAATTTTGGTAGGGTTGGACTGAAGAACTTTGAAGTCGTTCCATCTACTATTCACTAGTGAATGAAATTCCCTACAAGATATGGGGTTAGCGTAGTAAAAGGAAATAAGGCAGAGGCTCGTAAATGATATTATACTTCTACAGAGCAGGAAGAGCAGAAAAAATTAATTATTAATTATCAAATCAAGATGTTGGATCCTCGAGATGAAGATAAATTGTTCAAGGTCCAGATATATTTGACGATGAACACACGCAGAGTAAAGCAGATCGTCTTGTCACTGGACCTATCTCTTAATAAAGAGTTAACATAATTTTTGAGAAAGAGGAAGAATGTGTTTGCTTGGAGCCATGAGGACATGCCTGGGATAGATACATAATTCTTTTTTCACGAGTTCAGCATAGTAAAGGATCCCAAGGAAATAAAACATAGATACCATATGTTCAGTTAGGTAAAGAACATGGCAATCCAAGAAGATGTGGAAAATTTCAAAAGGCAGATTTCATTGAAGACGTCAAGTACCCATAATGGCTTTCAAATGTTGTCATGGTCAAGAAGAAGAACAACAATTCGCACATGTGCATATATATTACCGACCTCAATAAGGCTTATCCTAAGGATCATTATCCTTCACTTAGGATTGACCAGCTAGTCGATGCTACGGACGGGCACGAACTACTTAATTTTATGAATTCCTATTCAATGTACAACCAGATAAAGGTGAAGTCGAAAGATATGGAGAAAACCTCATTTTATCATTAGCTGAGGCACTTACTATTACAACGTTATGCCTTTGGGGTTCAAAAACGGTGGGGCAACATATCAAAGGCTAATGAATAAAGTTTTCAACTATCAAATCAAAAAAACCCATAGAATATCACATCGATGACATGTTGACTAAGAGAAAGAAAGTTGTCGACTACATCAGTGACTTTGGGAGAACGTTTTACTAGCTAGAAAAGAACCAAATAAAGATTAACCCCACGAAATGTGTATTCAGGATCAAGAAGGGAAAGTTACTGGGCTTTAAAGTCAACCATAGGGGTATAGAGGCTAACCCATATAAAATCCAAGCATTTATTAATATGCAACCTACCAAGAGCAAAAAGGAGACTAAAAGGTTAATGGGATGCGTAGCAGCGCTGAACAAATTTATGTAAAGATCCACTGATTGATGTATTCCATTCTTTAAGGTACTAAGAAAGACCTTTGAGTGAAATGATGAGTTTGACGTGGCCTTCTTGTAATTGAAATAGTATTTTTGATATGTGTCTTTGTTGTTTAGGCCAGTCTTTTAAGTGTTAGAGTCGGTAGTCAGTTCGGCATTCGTCCAAGAAGAAACTGTAATGGAGAGGCATGTCTACTGTACTAGGAAGGCATACCGTGGAGAAAAAATTCGATACCACGAGATGGAGAAGCTATCCTTTGTTTTAATTGAAGCTTCTTGTATAATGAGGTCGTGCTTTCAAGCACATACATGTCATCGATACAGACCTTGAGAAGTTAGGTAGAATAATGGCTTAGGAAGTAGAACTAAGAGAGTATAACATATAGTATGAATCCAGAACATCAATTAATGGCTAAGTAATGGCTTAATTTTATAGCAAATTTTACTTATAAAGAGAAGATTATCGAGCATACTTTAATGGAAGAGAGCTCAGTTGCGAAGCCAATCGATCAGGCTTCTATGAAAGAGATATCAATTTCTAAGCCAATCGAGCAGACTTTTTCGTAAGAGATCTCAGCAAACCTAGCCAACCTGATCATTGGTAAACCCAAGTCATCGGCTCGATAGGAAGAAAGGACTCGAGATCTTGAGTAAATAAAAAAATTATTCAAGAATGGATGCCTAGATGAAAGAAGCCTTGAAGAAAAACCCTTAGTTTGGCCATTGTTCATGGATGGCTCATCATGTGCGAACGACAACGGACCAGGCTTAATAATCACAATATCTTATTGGGATAATGTGGAGTACGCCCTCAAGTTTCACTTTGAGGCCTCAAATAATGAGGTGGAGTATAGTAGGCCTAGAATTGGCACCATCACTAAGTATCGAGCAGTTATCTGCACACAACGACTCTCAGCCTGTACTAAATCAATTCCTTGAAGTTTATGAGGCAAGAAAAAAATCAATGGAAAAGTACTTGGTGAAGGTGAAAGAGTTATTGCAAAATCTCTCGACTCTACAAATGATCAGAATACTAAAGGTTAAAATTACACAAGCAAACTCACTTGTTTGTTTAACGTAAGCCACTAGAACATAATTGAGAAGAATAGTACATGTAGAGGTTTTGATGCATCAAAATAAAGATGAAGAATGCACTTTTGTGATAAAGTTATAAATGGGACCATCCTAGATGGATCCATCACATTCGAGCATATTAGATACTACCATAGTCCTTGTAGATCCAAAAGATGTGAAGAGACTTCGCTACAAGATGGAAAAATAAATATTGAAGGGAGGAATCCTATTTCGAAAAGGATTTATCATGTCACTGCTCTGGTGCATCCATCTACTAAGGTTAATGACTTGATAAAGGATGTTCATGAAGGCTTGTGTAAGAAACATTCAGTAAGCATATCACTAGACAAATGAGTGGTCACACAAGGGTAATACTAGCCCACTATGGAAAAAGTTTGTGCAAGCTATGCGAGGAAGTGTGATAAGTGCTAGAAGTACACCTTGATTCACAAAATTTATGGAACTACATTGACACCGATCACATCCCCTTAATCGTTCCTCATGTGGGGGAATACTCTGGTCGGACCTCTTCCTAAGACAAAGGGAAAATTCATATATCTGGTCATAGTAGTGGATTATTTTACCAAGTGGGTGCACGTCGAGACCGTAACTGAGATGTTATAAGAAAAAACCTTCTAATTTATATGGAAGAACATTATTTTTCATTACGAAATTTCGTATACCTTTAACGCGGATCACAGTACTGAGTTTGCCACTAAAGATTTTGAGGATTACTGTATACGTTCAAAGATCTAGGAACTTCACTCAACACTTGGTCACCCACAGTGCAACGGGAAACAGAGGTGATGGATAAAACTCTGTTGGATGAAATGAAGAAAAGGGAAGATGGCGCCAATGGAAACTAGATAAATGAATCATAAAGTGTACTTTGGGCATATAGGATGACACAAAAAATGACAACGGGCAAAACTCCATTCATGTTGGCATTTGGTAATGAAGCGATAGTGCCTAATGAGATCGGCTTACCCAACCATAGGATACTCAACTTTTACTCACCAAGGAGCGATTTGATGAGGAGACTCAATCTGGATTTTGTAGAAGAAGTAAAGTAGATCATGGCACTACGGATGGCAGCCTACTAACAAGGGACTTCTCGATTTTATAATAAAAAGATAAAATTGAGCACTTTAAAGGAAGGAGACTATGTGATCAAGAAGGTCATTAAAAAGGGAAGTTGGATCTCAATTGGCACGGCCCGTACAAAGTATCTACTTTTCTACGACCTAGAACCTATAGAATTGAGACTTTAGAAGGTGAGAAGAGAAAGAACCGGTGATATGCGAATCATGTGAGGAAGTATTACCTGTGATAACGAAGATATTATATATCATAAGACCAAAACATCATGTAAATAGTTTTTATTACCTTGTAGTATGTTATCAAGTATGAATGAGAATCAAAATTTGATCCTCTATATATGTTTTCATTTCAAGATTTTTTGCATTATTAAATGTATGTTTTGTCAGAATGAGAAATGTGTAAGAAGCCTAGGATGAAACATCACAGAGCCGAGAACATCAAGACAAACAATTAATATCAAAATTCATGTATGGCCTCATATTTGTATATGTCGCGATCAATTTTTTTAGCCAAATATAAAAAATACAGTGCAATCATATAAACAATGAGATCCCATTATAACTGACTAATGCAATGATATATTCTAGTATATTTGGTCGAAAATGGTTACCAGTGCTGACACGTGGTCAAGATGAAAAAATTCATCCATACGACCAGTAAGCTTGTACAAGCATTGGTAGATCCTAAGTCATGACAACTTAGGTTTGTCCAAACTAGTAGCTAGTAAGGCAGATCAACTCAATAAATCCGACTACATGATCATAAATCTAAACTACTAGAAGGCATACCCCAACACTAAGTAGCTATAAAGTTGACATAGCAGCTGAGCAAGATCCCACCATAAGCCCATAAGACTAAAACTAATTATAAGGTTGATGAGATCCAACCACATTTACTTGTCAAAAATATTTTTGGGAAAAACGCTTAATTTCAAGTGGTAGCTAAAAATTTAGTCGAGAAAAATAATTGATAGAAATTCAAAGTATATACATACATGTAGACAAAAAATTGAATAGTATTTGATTTTAAAGATAAAAGCAAGCATAATTCCAAATGTTCGTTACAAAATATGACAACGGGAATATAAAAGCTTCACAAAGTCAAACTTTCATACGTACTAAGCTATGGGAAAATTCTCAATTATAGCGATAACATTAAAAATATGGTCAGGCTTTGGATCAAGTAAAGGAATAGTGTCAATAGGTACATTAACCATGACAGTGTCTTGAGTAATTTTTAGAGCAGCGGGAAGAGTAACTTATGCAGTAACAATCTGGTCTACTCCACCGATCTCCTCACCTTCAACATCAAACTCATCAACATCCATTAATTACTCAGCGAACAAGGTCATGGCCTCTTCATCAACATATTCTCACGTGCTCACAACATTTATGATGTCGGGGTAATATTTCATAACCCTCTTATTAAGTTCCACACGATCATCAAGAAATAAGGTTACAGTCTCTACGTTGTAGGCAACAGACGATTTGAACTTGGCCACCCTAGCCTCCTCAGGTTTAACTAGAGCTATATTATCTTTAACGAGCTCTTAGTCCACCCTAACAAGATCTCATTTGGTCGTATTAAGTTCTTTTTTAGACCCAGTCAGCTCATCATTGGCCTTTTTTTATAGATGACTCAAGTTTTTGAAACTTCATGGCATCAGTGCCAACATGTCTTCTGAAGATCCTCGACAAAATTTTTTAATTCATCCTTCAGTTAATTGTTCAATTGGGTGAGTACAGTGATGGTATCTCAGTTCTCCTCAAAGGTGCAATGATTTGTTATAAACATTCTCTCTCAGGATAGTGGCAGTTATGGCATCCTGAAAGAAAAGTATAAAGAGATCAACAAGTAATAAATAACTTAACCAATATAGATGAACATAAATTCAACAAACTTATCACCGAAAGACGATGTTGAACTAGTTTCCACAAGGCATCAGGGTCACACTCTTTAGAAATTTAAAATCATTGATACGCCTATGATAATCGAGCAAATCAGTGGCGTTATTCATGTGGTGAAAAATGGAATCTAGATCATTTTTTAGATCCTCGATCGTTATGGGATTATTGGGATCAAAATTAAAGATTCAATCTCGCCATAACGGAGGCCAATCTCTAATCACGAATAAGCCGACAAGTAGGTTGTCATTTTATTTAAATCCTCTAGACAACAGACCCAATTAGCTTGGTTTATTCCACCCGTGGAACCTTAGGGTTACTTTGAGTTATGGGGGCCTCTTGTCACCAACAGCAATGGGACCAAAAGATATGGGAGACTTCCCTTTGAATTTTTCCAAAGCAAAAACTTCAGCCTCAACCTTCTTCCAAGCATTAATATTGGCTTATTTTCTATCCTTTGCATCATCCCTCTTTTGGGAGTTAACTATTTTATTAGCATTGGCCTCTGCATTAGGTTTCTGCTTCTTCTCTTGCTCCATATTTTTGTGACGAGCAATATCCCTGGTGGCACAATCAGCACTCCTGGGTGCCACTCCGATAGAGGGTTGAATAATAAAGCTTGAGGTAGTAGGAGTACAAGCTTCACAAGAGTCCAACAGTTAGTTATACCATAGTGATAAACAAAAGACAATCAGATATAGAAAAATCTTATCACCTACTTCAACTTTGGCTTCAATACCCTGGTCGGCTTTAATACCATAGTCGACTTCAACACCTTGGTCGATGTCAACAAGGTCTTCTGATACTAAAGGAAATAATGTCTCCACGGGGGAACACCACCAAGGGGTGTGATGCCCAGCACGTGTAAACTAGGACACAAAGAAGAAATACTCATACTTTGGAGGATTGGGTACACAAAGAGTTTTGAATACCTCTCGTGGATTAGAAGGTAGTTCAGGAGCTTTCTTCACTTAAAAAGTTCAATAAGGATGTCAGCACAATAATAGTTAGAATAAAATCAAATGGTAAATAAAGAAAAAATATTTACCAGTTTTATTTGGCCCACACCAATCGCATGGAACCATACAAGACCTATTCTGCTCATGGGATCTAGACTCCCAATCACCCTTCATAAATAAAAATTATTTTTCCAGCTATGGTTTCTCATCAGGATAAGCTTTACCATTCTCAAATGGGACTTCATGGGTGCAAAGTAGTAGTACTCGGGGGATTTGGAATTTCCTTTTATGCCATAGACAAACCTAAATTTGTCCACTATAAGATCAAAACCACTTCGAGAGTGCCAAAACATCGTCAACCCAAGAATTGTTCTATGGGAGTTGAGGGAAGTTGGGTAGGAGCAACACCACAACCCTTTAACATGGACTTTATAATTAGATGAAAGGATAGATGATGCCCAACCTAGAGTTCCAAAAGGAAACAAATTGTATCTTCATTGGGATGATCATTCACCCGCTCGTCATAATCATGCAACCAAGTTGTTATACTAATGGGAAGGATTACTTCTTCCTCAAATCATCCAACTACTCCTCAAGAACATCGCAAGCATGCCATCTAGCAATAATATTGGAAGGGTTATACGAGTCAGTGAAACTCCCAAATGTACTCTCTTCGCCAAACGACATCTCAAAATAAAAGATGGAAGTCACAAGTCTGTTAGACATGGATCTTTCAACCGAAGCGTTTAAGTCAATGATAAATATATTTGAGACCGTGTTCATATTATTTCCACCACGAGGTAGGTGTTCACCCTCGTTAACTCTTTTTGGTCTCAGAAACTCAAGACGGTGAAATTCCACATCTTGGGGATGGGGTACATAACTAATAGAAAAAATTGTCCTAGGAGTGTACCTACGGTGACCAGGCTTGTCTTCAGGTTGAACAATCTGGAGAAGTTTAGAAAACCTTCTAGTGATGATGCTAGCATAATATTTCTCTAACTAAGTCAAATACTATCACGACCCCCGAACATAAGACTCGTAACTCATCAAGGAATGGAATCGAGATGTAAAATGGAGCCTGTTTGGAGTAAACAAATACTTGGGGGTTGTTTGGTCTCAGAAATTAAGTGTTTAGGCACAAAGAAACCTTAGAACACCTAATAATCCCAAAATCCCCATATATGGAAAATCGTAGGGCAATAAACTCAACGGCCACTTAAAGACACCTGATTATATAGTAAAATAACTGACAATAGCTACAAATTGATGCTCAAAAGTGAAGAAATTATAGAAAAAACTCAAATCAAAACCCTAAAAGAGAAACATCATACTTGGAACTCTAAATGAATTGAAGAAAATCAAACAAAGCTCAAACTCTGCCAACAGATGAAGGAAAATTGAAAAAACACATTGAAAAAGGGTTTCCAAGCGAATAACTGGTTAAAAAGGACTAATAAAGTGAGGAGTTTTATTAAAGAGAAAGGAGTTTGGTATCAAAAGGATCTTTCTCTCTCTAAAAACAATCACATAAGAATAATGATGTTGGAAAGTTTGAAATGATACAAAAATGGCATTTTATACTTTTTAGGCTAGAATCTGTAAGGACACATTTTCCATTATCTGTACTTTACATGGAGTATGTTATATACCGTTACACTGTTAAAGAAGTTCAAGTTCATTCATTCATGAAGACGGATTCGAATTTCAACCTTAATTCAATATTTGCAAGACAAAAGGTATAAATTTCATAGAATGTGTTTATGTTTCGTAAAATGATTTACTTTAAGTGTTGGGATATTTTCAAAATTGGTTTTGAAGTTAAGGCATATTTTTCTAAGTAAAAAATAATTTTTCAAGACCTGTCTGCAGAGTTTTAAAATAAAAAATTTGACGTTTCAGTCATTCAAACAACAATGCACTGTCATTCAAACGACATGCCAAAGTTGTTCAACCGACTTCATCTAGCAACATTAGATGTCGTTTGAAGGTTTGTTTGATGAGTCGTTTGTTTCATGCTTCGAGCAACTGCATACTATTTTGGTTTTCCTGAGGTTGTTCCTTTCGAGATCTAACGACAGCAAATGTCATTCAAACGACCTACATATGTCGTTTTAATGACGTGCCGACTTAAGGATTTTACAAATACCCGTTCGAGAATCCTTTTTCATTAAGAATTTTTAAACACAAAAACTACTTTCTGCATAATTTTAAGTCTTCACTTTTAAAAGGTTTTTATGCATTTTATTCACCAAAAATCAATCCCAATCCTTAGTGAATCTTTTGTGAAACCTTAAATACTTCTGTTGAAGTTTGATCTAGTGGAGTGCTCTCTACTGCTGAATTGGTATCTCTTGAGGGAGTTGCTGGTTGACGATTACGATCAGTTAGGAAGACTTGAGGGTGTTCCTTGCTAAAGAGGAGTTGCGGTTCTTATGGGGTCTTGTGGGAGTCCATTGCTAGTTACTAGGTTGTGATCTGTGTTAATTTGCTGAGGTAGATTCATTATAGATTTCTATAAGTGTCATAAACATTTATTGAAATAAAGGTTTTGCCCTTTCGGAGATTTTTTCCTGAAATCTGTGTGTCAGCAATTTGTGATTTTTATGATCGCATGATTTATTTACCTAGATGCATGTTTTCGGGTTTAAATAAAATTGGATTTAATTTGAATAAAAAATTGGCATATAACTAAATAAGTATTAAATTGGAAATTTGCGAATCCATAAACAATAGATATCACTTCACATTCTCAAATGGTATGAGAGAAGGTTTCTCTAATTTATTGAGTGATCCCTTTTCTGCAAAAAATTTGTGATATCGATTTTTTTTGAAAAATCTGATTTTAAAAAATAAAATTTCGCAATGTTTCCGAATGAAAACTTATATAATCGGTTGCCCGCCTTTGATGGCACAAATTTAGCCTACTGAAAATCCCACATGAAATATGGTTTAAAAGCTATTGATGAGCGTCTTTTGGTTGTTTGTGAAAGAGGGTAGACTCCTCCTACTGTCACCGCTAATAATATCACAAATCTTAAACTTGTGTCAGATTGGACTGAGGGTGAATTTAAATGGACCACATATAATTATCGTGGGATAATTGAAATTTCTGGAGCCGTCATCCCTGATGATTTTCGATGCATCATAACATGCACCACGTCAAAAGAAGCATGGGATGTTCTACAACTTACCCATGAAGGCATGAATGCAGTGAAAGAGTCTAAATTGCAAAATTTAACAACTCAATTTGAAACTATTACCATGCTTTAATCTGAGTGTTTTGATGAGTTTTATGCATTTTTGTCTGATATTGTCAACACTAATTTCAATCTTGGTGAACATAATCATGATTCACAAGTAGTTAAAAAGATTTTGAGATAGTTGTCTAAACGTTTTATCCCTAAAGTCACTGTGTTGAATTCCTAAGAAATTTGAGCAATCTTAAGTTAGAAGAAGTGGTAGGAGACCTCCAGACATATGAAATTCACATGTTTCCTGACGCTGTCAAGCCTAAGAAAAGAGGGATAACACTTAAAGCCCAATTTAGAAAAGGTGAGGAAGTGTACAAGAGAGAGAAGAAAAAAAGAGTGAAAGTTTGTGAGTTTGAGTCTAAGGGAGAATTTGAGTTTGATGATATGTCCATGCTTGCTGAAATTTTTAAAAGGTTTCTCAAATTTTCCAAAGAAAATTCATCGAGTAAAAATATTTTTGAGAAAATTAAAAAGGAATAAGATGCCAATGAGAGAAGTGAGAAAGAGAAAGAGGAAGATGAGGGATGTTTTGAGTGCGAGGGAAAGTGTCACAATACTTTTGAATGTTCCACTAGGCTAAAGAGAAAGGGAAAGAAGATTATTATGCGAGTCACTCTTAGCGATGGTGAGGAAAAGGTGAATGATTCTGAGAATGAGTCATCACATGGTAAGTTTTTCTCCTTTATGGAAAGTAATGTGAGCACACCTTATTTTTCCCACGACGATGAGGATACTTGTGTACATGAGAGCCCCAATAATGATTTGAGTGTTTCGAGTGAGAGCGATGGTGAGTGTGAATGTGAGGGTGAAAGTGAACTCTAAAAAGAATTTAGAGATTTATATGTCGAATCCTTAAAGACGAAGAAGTTGAATAGGGAATTAGGTCTTAAGGTGTTTGATTTGGAGAGAGTGGGAGATAAGAGGATTTGAGGCATCGATGAGTCAACTCGAAAAGTTGAAGGCTTCTTTGAGTGAGCAGTTGATCGTCGTAGGTCGGGAAAAGAGTGAACTTGAAGTTCGTGTGTTACAACTAGATAGAGATCTCGAATGTACCTGGGAGGTCAAGGTCACTATAGAAGACACATCTAAGATGGTAGGTAAGATGGTCCTTAGTCCCACTTTGGGTAATGTTGAGACACTAGGAATATGTTATGATGATGCGTCTACTAGGAATAGGTTATGATGATGGGTCTACTTCCCATGTCGCATTCGAGTCGGTTCTCGAGTTTATTATAGATCCATATGGATCTCAACCTAACCCACCTAGGCATCCGTTATCCGATAGGAGAGTGCATCCTAGATGTTTTAGAAAAGGTGTTCCTAGGCCCGTGTATGTTTGCAGCCATTGTAAGAAAAGAGGACACCTTAGAAAATTTTGCTTTAAGTTAGGTAGTATGTCAAATAGAGTTTTTCCACGTGTTCTGACACACGAACCCACACATGATACTTTGCCTGCTCCGGGGGATTACATGAGAGAGTTTGCACATATTCCAGAGCAAGTTAAGTTTTTAGTCAAGACTTCACATGGTTTGATGGATGTTTTGTTAGGATATCACAACCTTTGGAAAACTCCTCCGCACCTAACGATTAAGACTTGTTTGTTAGCATAGGATGATTTTCATGATGATATTTTATGCCGATTGCTAGTGTGTACCACTTTTGTATTTATCTTTTCTATTTTTGATATATTTTTTGAAAAACCAAAAAGATTTTTTGATTTTGAAATTTTTTGGAAAAATACAAAAAGATTTTATATTTTTTAAGAAGGAAATTGAAAAGGCCAAAAAGATTTTATTTATGATAATGTTTTGGAAAAAGACAAAAATATTTTTGTATTTCGTATTACACCATTTATGAATGGACATTTAGGATGACCAAGTCACAACATCATTCCATATCCATGTGACTATTTGATAGTGATTTCAGACGCATCATCATTTTATTTTGTGCTTTACAATGTTTGGAGTCATTGAGATGTGATTTGATATTACTTTCTACATATTTGACTCATGATTTTCTTTATTGCACACGTGCTCGAATTTGTTTTATTATTGTACTTGTCTATCACATGTTAGTTGAAGTGTTTCCATCTCAATCCGGTCTTAAAAACGAACCAAATGCGATAAAACAAGACAATGAAAGTAGTGCATGTAAGAACCGTTGCCCTTAAGGACTTTGTTTAAAATGATGAGTGAACAGGGAAGGGCTACGAAAGGAACACATATCCTTTACGATTAAGTCACCGCTTAAATTCGACCTTAAAAAGTGTTGCATCATAAAAATTAGCCAAAGTCTAAAGAGGTTGAAAATAATTCGAAAAAAATTAAGGCAATAAAAAGAAAAATATGCCAAAAAGAGCCCATTAGGATTTAGATCACCTCAATAGAAAAATAAAAGATTTATCATTTATGAGGGTGTTTGGTTGGAAATAAATCAATCGGTTTGCACGTACTAACAAAATCTTGAAAAATCATTATATAGTTTTAGACGTTATTGGTGTGGAAATTATATTTGACTTTGATGTGTCGATTAAATTGAGTCGATTTCATTTAAATTCACATTTTGACACCTAAGGACGATTTTGAGATCATTAGTTAGGAGTATCCATATTCATTTTGGACATATATTATGTTTGATTGCATTGATCTTCCTATCAAATTTGTTCACAGTCATTCATTCTGTATCCACGGTTTGGATATCTTAGTGTAAATTCATTGTATGTGATATTTTTGTAATTTAATTTTTTTGAAAAATCAAAATAGTTTGTGAAAACTGTATTTTCTATGCTTGTCATGACACTCCATGCTTATTTTTGGTTTCTTCTTTTCCTTGTCTATTTTGAAAAAATAAAAAGGGGATGAACTAATTATGAAATTATGGAGGAGTAAAATTTTTAATTATGGGGAAGATTTGATATTTGATCTTTGATTTGATTTATGTTTATCTCATTTCAAATTCGATATGTCATGAAGGTATTTGTTTCTTGTTTCATGTGTATACGTACAAAATTTAAGGATCAATAATTTGCACACCCTGATGATGAAAAAGAAACGTTGGAGATTTGAATATATCAAAGTTGAAGATTTTTAAAGAAAGTTAAAAGACTTGCATTTTTAGTACCTTTTCTCTTTTGGGTTACATAGGAGGGTATTAGATTTGTATAGGATTTGTGTTTTGATAATTCAGATGTTTTTAGTTTGTATCGGCATAGACACGGGGGGAGATTTGTAAAGACATATTTTTCAGTGTCCGTACTTTACATAGAGTATGTCGTATACCGCAACACCGTCGAAGAAGTTCAAGTTCATTCATTCATGAAGACGGATCCGAATTTCAAGCACACTTCAACATTTTAAAGACATGAGTTATAAATTTCATAAAAAGTATTTAGGTTTTGTAAAATGATTTACTTTAAGTGTTGGGATATTTTTTAAATTGGATTTAAAGCTAATGCATTTTTTTCTTAGTCAAAAATAATTTTTTGTAATGACTTCGAACGACCTGCTGACTTAAGGATTTTATAAATACCCATTTCATAATCCTTTTTCACTAAGACTTTTTTATACACGAAAACTGCTTTATGCAGAATTCTAAGTCTTCACTTTTAAAAGGTTTTTATGTGCATGATTCACCAAAAATCAATCCCAATCATTAGTGAATAGTTTGTGAAACCCTAAATACTTATGTTGAAGTTTGATCTTGTGGAGTTCCACCTCTACTGCTGAATTTGTAGCTCTTGAGGGAGTTGATGGATGGCAATTGCGATCACTTGGGAAGACTTGAGGGTGTTCCTTGCTGAAGAAGAGTTGTGGTTCATGTGGGGTCTTGCGGGAGTCTATTGTTGGTTACTAGGCCGCGATCTATGTGACTTTTCCGAGGTAGATTCATTACAGATTTTTTAAGTGCTGTAAACATTTATTGAAATAAAAGTTTTGCCCTTTCGGAGGATTTTTCCTAAAATTTGTGTATCAATAATTTCTGATTTTTATAATGGCATGATTTATTCACCTATATGCATGTTTTAGGGTTTAAATAAAATTGGATTTAATTTGAATAAAAAATTGGCATCTAATTAAATAAGTATTAAATTGGAAATTTGTGAATCCATAAACAATCGATATCACTTTACATTCTCATAATCATTACCTCTATTAATGTAGTGCATTAAATCATGCTTGAGAAATCAGGTTGGCGTGGCACAGACTAACACACGTTGCCCTAGGCATGCATGTAATAATTACACTAGACGCCATGCCCCACACCAGACATGTGTCTAGTTCAATTCCAAATGAAAAAATTCACAAGTCAATCTTCTTGGCATGCATCAAGAATATTCAAGGATGAGCATAACTATGAAGGTCGATGAATTTTCACTAATTAACACTTTTCTTGCTCAATTTGATCAGTGTATACCCAAAGACATAATACTTTATAGAACTCGTTTCATACCTTAATCGTGAGTAAAGTCTTTGGGCTTGTGTTGTACTATGAATATGGC